>CM040632.1:47090670-48447955 GCA_022818045.1 Neotoxoptera formosana | reverse complement strand
GCACATAGGTAAACCATCACTATCTATATCACCTGCCTCAAAAGCCAACTTTTTTTCTTCTATACCAGCGAGTTCCATAACACTCCATGCTGTAGTTTTCATATGCATACTTATTTCCTCACTATATATTTTATATATGTTGAGGGGGCCATACATGGAACATCTAAACTTGCCGAAAATTCAGCTAGTTGTGTGTATCCTATACCAATTGCATACGTGCCATTAACAACTGCTTTGTTAATCGGTATACAGTTTAGATCGTTGTTTTCCGATTCCAGTGTAGTCAATAGGTTACACATTTTACATTTAAAACCCTTTCAAGCCCAAATTTATAATTTTTTACCAACAATTTTTTTTTTTTTGCTTGAACCTTACTTCTAATACCTAAATTATGGGAAAATGATTAAAATATAAATAATTTTTTAAATATATCTTTCTTTAAAATGTATGATGTATAAATGAATCATTGGACATCCATGAACTCATTTTTCAACATTGCCCCCTACAAATAGGCAACTTACTTAACTTAAAAAATGTATAATTCTATTTGATTTAACATATTGTTATTATAACAATTTTTTTTTCTTTTGTTTAGTTAAAAACTTAAATATTATAATTAAATATAAATAATTAAAATGAAAAACATAATTAACTATTTAAATGAAAAACATAATAAAATTATCATTTAAACAATACACAATATTACTAATAAAAATGAAAAACAAATCTAATTCGGTTTGACCAGAACATACGGTATGAAGGCATTTTTATAATACTCATGAACAAATGTATGCCAAGAAACTGTTCCATTTCTTGTGATGTGGTATTTAAACTAAATCCATTATTTTGAGTAGAAAATAAATTAGTATGTTCACTTAAATTGTTTATAATAGCATCATCTAAAAACATTTTGAAATAAGAATATGGAGATTTTAAACTACCAGGGGGTCAGGTAATTTATCAAGCCATGTAACATCTTCTTCAATCCAATCAGTATTTTCCCATTTTGGATCTCTAATAGGTATAGTCTCATCCAAATCATTTTCGACAATTTCAGGGGGAATTTGTAAATCGATATCTTCATCGTTGTTATTAGTACTTATTATAACTTCTGAACATTCAAATACCTCATCAACTAAATTACTTTCTAAGGCTTCATCAAGCATATCCAAAGTGATTTCATTGTTATTATCTGCCTAGTTCATATTTGTTACCTATATAAGAAATAAGAAATAAACCTAATGAATATATTACAGTATTAGACATACAGTAAATAATATATTATAATTGAAAAGTATAAAATACAAAGAAAATAATTACATTTAAATTATTTTTTAATTTTATTAAAAATTACTTTTACCTATTACATAGTATTATACCTACCTCTAAAGAGTAGATATACTAACACATATACCTACATAAAAGGTTTTAGATGTATAATACAAAATATAATAATATATTATTTATTGAACTATTTTAGATCAAAAATATTATTTAATATAGATGCAATACAATCAACATAATAATATATTATTTGAGTATCTCTATTCAAAGGTGGGCAAACTAGTCAATAATTGAAAGCTAAGTTAAAAAGTTAATTTATTTTAACTTTTCATAACTTAGCTAGTTAAAGAAATTGTTTTGTTGGGTTTTATCAAAGTTCCAAATTGTATTAGGATTTTCAATTTATTATTTATAATCTTATAGTTTAACTGTCTAAAGGTTGACTAACATTTTAAAGTTATTTTTTTTTCACTAACTTAACCACTTTTGACTCTACAAAAAAAAAAGGAAAATTGGATACCTCCTCATCATGGAAATTTTGTTCTACATCATTAAAAAATTCATCTAAATTATCATATTCGTCATCTTCGTTTAATTCTTCAATATCAGACACATCACCCACAAGCAGCTCAGCAATTTCTTCATCGTTTAATTTATTCATTTTAATTTTTAACTAGAAACAAATTATTTTTTAGTAAAATAAATTGATGATGCATAAAAGTATCATTGGGCGTCTACGTAATAATAAACATAACAACGATATCTTTCATTATGCCTATTGATAATTTTTTGAGTCATAAGATAAAAGACCTTGTAAAAATCGTAAACATAAACTAAATTATATGTTTATAATATTTTCTGATAGATAAACAACTAATTGAAACGGAACTATTTTTTTTTCTAATGTATTATTAAAATTACTTAACTTAAAATGCGTCCAAGTTTTCTAAATCTGGGACACTGGGTGCTTTGAATAACGAGTGATAAGAAATGATTATTTTCGAGGGAAAATCAAATCATATGCTAAATAACAGTGGCGCCAGTTATAAAAGTACAAATTACTTCATTTAATTATGCAATTCTAAATAATCCATGGTTGTCACAGAAAAACAGAAAAATTGTTAAATATCATGATGTATAAAATCATCACTGGTCTGGAAAGGGTTAATATCCATTTTGTAGCAAAACCTTTTGTAATTTCGTTTATTAGTTCAACATTCATAAACGAACACCCTAGCCCTGGAGTATGACATTGCTCATTTTGTATTTGAAAAAATACGTGTCTCATATCAACAATCCTCCTACCACCGCAAAAACTGGTAAAATAAATTTAATTAACTATTTTGTAAGTAATAACTTACATAGTTCATCATCATATATTAATTAAAATAAACATACTATGAAGTTATGGTATCTTCGGAACTAGGGTGACTGTATTCTGTACATAAGCTATGCTCCATAACAGTCGAAATATCATTATTATATTTTAAAGTCGGTGAACTGATACAACCTTTTAGTAAATTACAATTTGGAGTACTTGAAACTAGGTTATCGTTTACATTTTCTGATGTAGACGGATTATTTAATCAACTAATTTCACTAAATAAATAAAAAGTTTAAATACCAAAAAAAAAATTAGCTACACTCTGAATCTAATCGAAATCCAAAGAAAAATTATAAAAAATATTTTGCAGGTATAAAAATTAAAATAAATTATAATGAGTGTATGAGCGTATTAGGTACCAGTATCCAGTACAAGCGCGGGAAGTGATACTTCTTTTGAACGGTACACATGAGTGAGTGAAAAAGAAAGAAAGGCATGGATAGACTGGGGTAATGAGGATAATAAAGAAATAAAAGAAACAATGTAAATTATATTTTTTTTATTTTTTATTCTAATGATTGATTATCATTTTTCTCAATCGGTATAGTAGTTATGATTGGCATATGATAACTAAAATAGGAAACGTACATTTGTGACTGAAAATTATCGATATATCGCGTAAAAATGGCATCGATTGTTGTGCCTGATTTGGTAGTTGATATTGTAAACCGCCTGGCCGCACGACTTTAATCGCAAGTCGCAAGCCGCTATATTATGTATAAAATAAAATAATATTATGTAGTATATATGTCATATTAATATATTATGTACATGGCATACTGATATCGGTACCAATCGATACAGCGGAAAGCCCTCTATAAGGCCCGACTACAAAAACGGTTCGACGTGCCTAAAAAAAAGTGTCCGTTCGGGGCGCCGGATAATGTTAGTTTATGGCAAAAAAATATATCCGTTAAGTTATAAAAGGTACACTATTGTTAAGTGTGACTGTACAAATATTAAAAGTATAGAATAAATAATAAACTATAATTATGATACAACATAATGCAAGTATATTAACTGTAAATTGTTCTTTATATTATAAATTAATATTGACCATACCTAAATTAATTGTTGTTTAATTAATAATGTATGTATTAATATAAAGAAAAAAAAAGAAAATTAAAGAAGTCTGTATTGTAGGTACCTACATTTTATTTACTTTTTTTAATCTTGAATAATAATTTTGAGAAGGCATAGCACTTTTATATTAAAAAAAACCCACAATATCTAAAATATGAAATAAAATTAGAGTTTTAATTTAAATTAGTAAAAAACTAATTAATTCTCAAGTAATGTCTCAGTTTATTTTATCGGAATTTACTAACTTAGTTAAAATGATCTATGTATTTAGATGGGCATTCATAAACGAGTAATTAAAATGGAAATACAATTTAATATATAATGCAATATTGTAGGTAGTGAATGTTTTTCTCAATATAATGTATGACTTTTAGCCTCCCTTATAAAATGGTCTAAAATAAAAATAAGTCAAAAACCACTTTTTACTAGAGTGTAACATATTTGAATTTTTTTTATTACTAAATGTATATGAACAAAACAAGATAATATTATAATAAATAAATGTGTATATATTGTGTGAACTAATAACTAGTGTCAATACTATTTTTCTATTCTTTATCATTTAAAGTTTAACTCAAAGTTTTAACTCAGATTCATTATATTTGTATTTTGTATAATAGAATGTATATATTATATTTAGAATATGATAATAATAATAATAATATTGATAATAATCAATATGTTGGCGCGAAATTCAAATGAGCCAATGAAATGCGCGTATTTAGGCACAGCGCTGGGACTATAGAGGGTTTGCTAATACGCCGCTCCGGAAGACGGGGAAAAACGTCTCGTATAGTCTCGACACAAGACGCCGAATTTCATGACCGACCCACATTCTATAAGAAAACTCGAGTTTCAGAAACGTGGGACGATACCTCAAGTTTTTCCAAAATAATTTTGAGGGGGGGGGTCAAAAGTACCCCGACTATGGGAAGGCTATTTAGAGGGTCTAAAGACAAAATTTTTGGTAGTAAAACGGGGTACCCAAGTTAAAACCGGACCGAGATATACTTATATCAAAAAAAGAGGAGGGGGGGTAACTTTCGGTATGTTATACACGTGGCCGCCCAAAACCCATAGCCGTTTACAAAATACAGCTACGACAATCCGCGGCTGCGCTCACGGACATGTACGCGTTCGCGTTCGTACCATAGACATAATAATATATATTATTATGTCTATGGTTCGTACGGCCGTCCGTTCGGTTTTTTTCCCTCACTACCCTGCGTAAATAAGTATATTCCTCACTACCCTGCGTAAAGAAGTATAACTTCAAAAATTAAAAAATCTCGTAGTAGCTGAACTGCATTTTCTCCAAAGTTGATTTGAGTTCAGTAAAATAAATTATAAACTGTGTTACTGTGTTATAATATTTAACTATTTTAACCATTCCATATCAAAAAAATATAATAATCTTGTAAAAACTTACCTTTTGTTTTTATTATAACGCTTTAAAATAAGGTTTTTAGTAATATATTTCCTACGCGGACGTTTTGTTTGGTTGTTTTTATTTGCCATATTTTTAAATTACTATTTGTAATTAGTAAACTAAAATGCAATAAAATACAATAATCTATACCTGTAAATTATTTGTACATACTGCCACGAGTCACATCAGAACTCAGAATGACTACAATAATATTATAATAATAATAATAATAATCTTAATTTATTTTAGTCATACAAATAAGTACTGAAAAAAAAAAAAATGTAATAATCTTGTAAAAACTTACCTGGATGAATAATAATAATACGGCGTATAATAGTAGTAATTATGGTTATTAGCTATTACCTAGCTATTAGCATTGATTTTACATAGTATATTATCATAGGTATTTTAACTCTAAAACTACTTTTTAGTGCAGTTATGATTGTTTTGCGTGGACATGTTTTTACCGTTGAAAATAAGCGGTATAACGTCCTCTTAATATGAATTCAATACACATAATAAGTAAGGCTTGGAAGTTAAAGGATTTAAAAAAAGCAAAATCTGTACAAAAAAAATTGTAAGATATGCAAAAATGTAAAAATGCAAAAATTTACCGGTTTACCATTTTAACCATTAATTATTTATAGAGATCGCAATTGCACATAGGTTTTTAAATAATTAAATAGGATATCAATTTATCTTTGGTTTAAAGAATGAACGAAATACACAGACTATGACTGAGGGCTATTGCCCCCCCCCCGGCTTGTATAATTGTGTATTTTGCTATATTTGAAAAATCTAACTTGTATTTGGTGGCAATTTGTTTGATATGGTCTGGTATTTGTTTTTCGGAGTTATTTCTGGTAAGTCTAACTGCGAAATGTAGTGCTATTAATTGTAGTCTTCGGATCCAGAGAAGGGCTAGGCGCAAACAGGTGATATGTATTGTTTCTGTTGTTTTTAAATCTCTGTTTTTGGCTGATGGATATATTTCCGCGCCATATTCTAATTTTGACGGGATAAGTGCTTTATGCAATATTGTATTAGTAGTATGTTTTTGGAACCCCAAATCGTGTGGTACATTTTTATGATGTTTGTTCTTTGAGATGTTTCTTTTTTGATGAGTCTTAGATGTGGTACCCATGATAGTTTTGTGTCGAATGTAACGCCTAGAATTTTGATTGTGTCTTTGTTTGGTATCGTTAGATCGTTTATTTTAAAAGTGCGTGGTTTTTGATTTCCTTTTTTTTGTAAAACAGATGCTTTGTGATTTATTTGGTGAAAACTTGAATCCGGTTTCTGAAGATTATTTTGTTGGGTTATTGACGTTTTCTTGAAGAAGAATTGAATAATTCTTTTTCGGTGTTGACATACTTTTTTTTTGAAAAAAATGCCATATTTTTTAAAAACTCAATGTTTACATTCATGATTCATCATACATTTTTTACATTCACACATTAATACATTTGAGTTATGGTTTACAATATTATGCGTATACTTTTAAAACAAAATATACATATATATTATTTTATTAATTATACTGTATTGTTAGTAAAAATTGAAAATTAAATGCATGTATTATATGATTTAGTGTTGAAATTTTATTTTTTTGAAGATTAGTGCCATTATAATGTTTACATTTATATCATACATTTTACATATTTTTTTTATACATTAATGCATTTGAATAATGGCTTACAATAATAGATTTCTTTGTAGTTTAAACAAAAATGATACTTTTTAATAAATAGTTATTTAAATATATAGTATTGATAGTAATTGGCTCCAACTAAGCAGTTATATATTGTCATATATGTGATTTTTATTTATTAGATATTGTAGCAATAGTTTTTCTTCAAAATTTAACGTGTGATTTTTGTCCATACATAAACGTTATTTATTTTAACTTTTGTGTATATTTTAATATTTTTTTTATTCCCAGGTGTTGGTTAATATTGCAATATTTAGTATGTATAATATTTTGCAATCTTCGGGTTTTTCAATTTGGATTTTTAAATGGGTGGATGTCGATTTGCATACGAAACTGTTATGTTCTATTAGATTTGTAAGTTCGGTGAGTACATCAGTGAAATGTTTTACTTCTTTAATAAAAATGGGTGACGGCAATATTGTCTTCATTAGTGTGTGTGAGGTAGTAGACTGTAGACCCTAGGTATATAGAGTTATAAATAAAAGTGACACATCTATAACACATATGAGGGACATGACACAAGTATTTTAATATTTATTTATTTAATTTTACATTCTATTTTCTATTTATTATTTTTTTATTGTTATTTGCAAAGACGACGACGAACGCGTTGATTATATATAATAATTTGTAATAATGATATAATATAATACTTATTTATACAAATGTTTGCTATTCATTAAAACCACTTTTATCATCCGTCATCCCACTACTTACGAGATTATATTGTCTAAAATCTAAATATAATTGTAGAGTGGCAAAACACGGTAGAGCGCATACTGCAGTCGCAATGTTGCCGGTAGAGATGGCCTATTTTAAAACCTAACTTGCTAATTCTTGCTCATTATTTGCTAAAAGTTTATGTGGATTAGATTGGTTTGTGATAAAAATGGTGGGCTAACTTCACAGCCATGTTCAACAAGACCGTTCGTGAAATAATAATGTGCCTCTCCCGCGACTACGCCGCTTGAGCCTCGTCACGGAGACAATGGGCGTGGTTTAGGCAAGCCACTACGGCGGCAATACGGCAAACAACGCCATCTCTGGGGCGTTGTATACGTTTCACTTTTACTGTTGCGCCCTCTTAAGAAAGAAAAAACATCAAAGAAATATTGAGTATGCATAATGTGGGTATTGGGTATGAAAATCAAGAAATATGTCTAATTCTCCTAAAATTGACGAAATATGCCAAATATGCATTTTTAATTTTTTGATTTTCAAACTCACCATATTGACTTAGCTTGGAATAGCTTGGTTTGCTATTAATTAAGAACATTTAGAATAATATGCAACGTCTACAACTTCCAAACCTTACTCATTTATGAGTTAATTATTAATTAATATTGAAATAAATAATGTAGTTGGTAATTATTGTATAATTGTATTTAACTCGTAAACTTGTGTAATCCAACAATATAATGACATGGCGATGGGTGTGTATAGCATCTTAAATAATTTTAAATTAGGAACAAATGATAAATAATTGGTTTTAGAAAAAACCGTTCTGAGCAAAGCTTGATAAATAATTTTCTTAATATGAATATAATTTTAAATTCTTGATATTAAGCACAGAGAATTCAATATTATCTTACTCAAATGCATCATTCATAATGGAACTGAAAAAATCTGAATACTCGCCGATCAAATTATAATATTAGGAAAATTATCTCGATTGCCGTAATACCACACATCACGTGTCCGAATTACATAGGAAATTGATTTCCTAATTAATTTCCTATTGACTTTCCATGTCAGTGGAACTTTAACTGTCATTATAATTTATAGCTACTGTAAATATGGCTGTTAAATGTTTTTTTTTTAATTTTTCAAAGGAAACTTATCATCGGCTGCATCCGAAGTTGTTTTTATACCTAAAAATTGACTTCGAACCAATTAGTTCCGATAAAGACTTTTGAAGAAGGCGAAATGCAATCTAATAATATTTTTTAATATTAATCTAACATATTTCCATAATCATAATATACGGCCGTATGGGTGTATACAGGGTGTCCCAGGTCTATTTGACTAAAGCAATAACTTTTTTTCCATTCAATATTTTTAAGTTTTTTTTTTTTTGTAATGATTTGTAGAGCTTCGCGCTATAATTTGCATATCTTATATTTTATTTTATTTTTTACAACAAAAATAAATTATTTGAATTTTTTATTTAAAATTTTTCTAATAATCCAAGATAGCTATTATCTATTATCATAAATAAGTATTTAAAAACCATTCTGGCGTTTAAAACTTTTAATTTGGTTAAGTCGTTAATTTTTAAACAATTTTCGAAGTGTGTTAAAATTCAAAATTATTTCTTGCTAATCACTGTTACTGCTGTAAAAGTTATTGCAATAGTCAAATAGACCTGGGACACACTGTATATTAAAAAATAATAATAATTAGATAAGAAAAATAATTATAAAATTATGGAAATATAAAATACATTATGACCTATTTTGAAAAAAAAAACACAATTTATGATCATACCTAGCTGCTTTGTAATATGTAAATATTCCTATAAGTCTGTCTAAAATGGGAAGGACAATTATTGCAAATGCTTTTAAAATAACCTGGGAACCAATATTCAGATATAGGTATTTTTTCTAATAACGATTCGGGAACCAATTCGGACGTTTTGGAACCGGGCATAGCCCATTCGGCATCCCGATTTTCCTAAACGGCTCCCGTTTTCAAAAAGGTCAATTCCCAAACGGCTCCCGTCGAAAAAGGTTTTACGAACAGGTCAATTCCCAAACGAACATACACACAAAGGCGGCGGATATCGTGAACTTCAGTCAAACAAACTGCACAAGCTGACACAATTGTGTGCCATATTATCCATTATCCATTATCGCATGAACACATATGCTATAGATTAGATATCGATGATATACGAGTCATATTTACACGACGAAATAATACACACAAGCTTTGGCGATTATGATACTCGCTGAGTACGAGTGGTACATGTATGTTCAATGTTTGGGTATTTTCCGTGTTATCGATATTATCATTATATTTTTTCGTTATTCTGTTTTAAAAATTAATTTGAAGTATATATAACGGTATATCAACCTGAAATCGGTCTAGGTACCAGTATGACCGTCAGCCGTTTGGGAATTTACCTACCTGATAGTAAAACTTTTTTCGACGGGAGCCGTTTGGGAATTGACCTGTTCGTAAAACCTTTTTCGACGGGAGCCGTTTGGAAATAATAAACAATGGGCGGGAGCCGTTTGGGAAGCGACGTCATAAATGTATCTCATTTAATTTTACATGCATTCATTCGAATTTTACGTGGTGTATATTTTATTGTTTTCTTGTACCTATTATAAAATATACTAATATTAATACCTTTTAATATAACTAAGTATTTTCATTTTTAATTGAAAAATACAATATATTATGTTTTAGACTTTTATCATTCACGAAGAAAAACATATTATTAGGTATACAAATAACAAAATATTATTTAACAACTATACCTATAATATCGACTAATAAGTTATTGATCACTGCAGTTGAATAGCCGTTTTTCAATCCAATAAACAACATTAGCCGGTTGGTACATAATATCAGAATAGGGTAACTTCAGCAGGTACCTTAATGAACGAAAAAATAAACATGTGGTTCTGTCCTAAAACAACTCTACATAGTATATAAATACGTAAGCTAATATAATATTTTAATATATAATATTATATAATTATGTTATAACTTATAAATAAAATATGAATTTCGTGTTCTTTTAAATTGCATATAAATTACTCAGTAAGTTGTATAAAGGTACCTTGTATAAAGTATAATACTATGCAATAAATTATATTATAATGTGGAGGGTCACTCGTCAGTTTGATAATAGAAATAGCTATAAAATATTTTTAACTCTTCACTGTTATTATCGTACAAATTCTTTTTTTTTGTTTAAACGTCGGTATCTATATGTATAATATAATAATATTTCACGCAGAAATGGTTTTTAGCTTAAGTATGCTTATTTAAATGTTTTGTGTCGGTGCGAATTGTGAGTTAAATATAACACATTATGCTTATAATATACACTTAACATAATATATACAGAATGATTCCTTTGTTAGATACTCGTTTACTGAGACGTTTACTAAAACGTTTATAAAAATATTTATTTACATTATTTCTAGTGGTCATAAAACAACAATTTTGAAAAAAAATGATATTTTTTGCCATTTCTTATTGTTATGATTTTTTTTTTACTTTTTTGAAGAACAACATAATGTATTTTTTTAATTTCATATTCCGAAGTAGAGTATTGTTTGGAGTATTTCGATCTATAAAAATATAATATTTTGGACATGCGTAAGGTACTTCATTAGTCATACGTATTTAATGTTTAAATGAGCGGTGTAGTGGACCATCATTTTTCATCACTCACTCCAATCATTATAACATAACCTTATACTATTATTACTCATTAATTACTCGTACAAAATTCAATTTTCATTTATCGAGTTACTCCAAAAATATTTTGCTTTGGAAAAAAGTATCAAAAATGCATTTTGCCATTAAAAAAGTAAAAATTTAGGAAAAAAGTATAACAATAAAAACTAGTGAAAAATATTTACTTTTTTTTTAGAAAAATATTGGTTATTATTGAATTGAAATAATGTAAAAAAAATATTTTTATTTACATTAATAGTTGCATTTATTAGTGTCTTACGTTAAATGCATCACCTGGTATTTACGTACATGCATTATATTACGTAGGTACTATTGTACCATAATGGATTTTGTTGCAGGTGGTCGGCCAATCAGTATATTATTATATTTTAAACTTCAAACTTCTATCATTATTCTTTCGCGAGTTTTGGACATTTCTGGGTCACCGCTGCCGCGCCGTCACCACCGCTGATTGCCGTTCATTGTCCCGGCCCATTACCAATATATGCTAATAAACTTAAACAATAATATTAACTAATTATAATAGGTAATAACGATGTTGTCCGACGGCAATCACTGGTCATTATTGCAAGCAGTGTAACATTCGTAATCAACCGTAACGATATAACGTAATAATAATAATAATGCTGTTCACGATGATTATACGGAAAACATTATATTTTGTAGTATTCTCTGTGGCGCGACCCAATATTGTATGTAATGTAGCTAGCGATTGTTGTTTGTTTACGTTGTACATAATTGTGTACAGCTTTTGTAAGTTTCTATATTTTTCTTTGATAGGAAGATGGGAAGAGCAGGGAAGAGTCGACGAAAATGCACAGCGGTCCCGTCACACTGGAACTAAGGCTGAAGGTGAGTTGGACTCGATAGTTGGATTATTGTAAGTTATTGTAATAAAAAATAACTATCACGATATATTTTGTAAAATTATAAAGGTTATATTGCTAGGTTGTATTATGGGAATGAGATCGAATGGCACTTAAAAGCAATAAAAGCAAGTAATGTCCAAACTGCACCAATTTAACACTTTCATTAATATATTTATCTTTATGAAATGTATAATTTTGGTGCACAACTCATTCACTTTTTATAATTTTTTCTAAGTTATACGACATCTTTACACAGCAGTGAAAAAGCGTGTACTATACTAGTACTACTTTTACATAATATGTTGTACATGTCTTACTAAAAAAATTAAGTACTGTCAAATTCATATCAGTTAAATATAATATTACGTCATAACTCAATTTCTAATAATTTATACAGCAAATAATTTCATTAAATTATAGATAACATTTTACATTATAATATATGAAATTAAAAAGTATAAAAAAAATAATTAGTATGTCAATGATTACATTTTAAGCGGGAAAGGAAATTAGTGTTTTACAAACGTTTAAATTAACTTTATTTTTTGAATATTTTTGAACCAGAGTGCAATTTAATCATATTACCTGATTTTAACCTGAGTGTTGTTTGCGCATTACCTTTTTTAACCCAAGTGCAATTCGACCATTCAGATAAAAAGTGCAATTTGACCCTATTATAGGTAGGTTATTATTAATGCAAGATGACGCGCTCTTTAAAAGGGCACGCCAGTATCATTTTTCTCCGTCTCCACACGTGCAACATACCTAGTTAAAAATATTCTCCTTATTACACACACACTTACATTGTTGGCATTAAGGTGTTATAACCTATCATAACAATTATTATAAAAACTATTATAATAACTAGTTAACGTTTAACTGTGTTTTGTAAAAAAACTTATTTTTATATTGTTTTTTTTAATATAAATAATTAAAAAATTAAATGCAACTATAAACCAATTTTTTTCTTAAAATAAAAATACTACAAAAAGCCTCCGATAACCACAGACAATTTTAATCTTTATAAAAATTGTTATGATACCTAATTTAATTTCAATAATGTAATCACAATAATGGGTGAAATATGGACAGCGATTTTTACTATATTTCACATGACGTACGAAAGACAAAAAAAAAATGTTGAAGTTGATAGTACCTATAATTTAGTTTGGATAAATTAAAATATTCTGTAGTTTAAGGACGAAGGATAAAAAATATTATATGATAAACTATAATAAACACTCAAGAAAGGATCAACATGTCGATCAATTTTTAAGTCGTTGTCAATGATTCAACGGCCATCAAAGAAATATAACGTAGGTAACGACATAACCAGCATAACAATTGATATATTATACTCTGCCTAGCAAGAGAACACGCCAATTTTGCGCATTCCCATGCGACAGCACCCTATCATCGAGACCGGTTCGACTAGTATGGAAGAAGGTCGTGTGAAAATGCGCAGAAGAATGGATTTTCGTCGGGCCTCGGTTGTTCTCTCAGAGCGTATACTGTAATGCTATAATTAAGCGGTAATAATTATTTTAAAAATGTATTTGATTTTAAATGCTCCAAAAATTTGAATGTAACAAATTTTGATTTCTACTTTTTAGTATATGTATTTTTTTTAAATATAATAAGAAATATAGTCGAAAACGTGGTTGATTGTAAGTATAGTTTTGAAGATTAATTCAAATCAAATTTTAGAATGTTAACTGCTTTACAAGATCAATGGTACTTTACAAATTTTAGTCGTACAAATTTCCAGGTTTTTGTGTGCTATAAACTAAAAATAGCCACTTCCAATCTCCTTAAATAAATTAGGAGTAATATCAAAATATTGTAACTAAAATATATTATTTACCGTTACATATAGTTATATAGACTTCTAACAAAATGATTGTTTTACATACATTTATTAGTCTATTTTTTTTTGTTTTAAATTCATTTAAAATTGTTGTGAAGTCTACACATAACAGATGATAATCGTTTAAAAATACATTTTCACTAAAGAATAACTTTAAAAGTCGTAATATTACTTTTTCTCTTATGACACTGTTAAGTTTCAAAAGTATTCTGAATCCTAAGTAGGTTATAATTAAAATAATAAATGTTCTTATCCTATATCTTATTAAGCTCCTTACTTAACTAAATAGGTACGAAGTATGAACAATGAACATGGTTAGTTTATGTAATGCTTAAAATATTTTATTATAAATTTAAATTGATATTAAAAATTTTAAAGAAAAAAACGAATTACATTTATAATTTTATATAATATTAATATAATAGGTTAACCTATCTATTACTTTACTACTATAGTATAGTATTATAATATTATAATATCATACATGGAAGTAATTACTTATTATTAATAAGTAATAAAATAAGTTATTAACATATTACAACTTATAAGTCAATACCATGTACCTACTGTTTTACAGTTTGATTAGGTTCATGGTTTAAATAGCATACACAATTTGTCTAAATATTTTGTAAATTGCATTGTGTTCATAAAAAATAATAATACACCTACTTCAAAATAGAAGTCTCTACGATTAATATTATTTTAAATTACAAAAAAATAACTAAAATTGTTATATTTCATTAATTATTCAATTTAATCAACAGTTGAACTTCAAATGTCTATAAAAATGTTTTTATAAGTATTTTTGATATATTTAAAATTTTAAAACTCTGGTAACTGATAACTATTAAAATTTAATTAGCTATTTCTTTTAAACTGCAAAATAATTTATAAATTTTAGTGATTTTGACAAATTTTATCAACATTTGAACATCAAACGCACTAGATAAAAAAAATATTGCATTTGTATGAATAATAAAATGTACCTACTAGGAAACTTGTATTAAGCTTTAAAGCTATTTCAGCGCACATAACCATTTTTATACAATTTTTTTGAAAAAAACTAGTAAATTCAAATGTCTATTAAAAATTAAAAAAAATAAATGTCACTAAATATTTTGAAAATCATATAATTTCTTAGAAATTGTTAAAAAAATATTTGTTGTACATTTTTTAAGTCTCTATGATTCTTTTTTTTTTGAATTTCATAAAAGAAAACAATGATTTTTTTATAGCAATAGTTACTGTAGACTTCATAATTTCCATGGAAGATATTTGAGAGGGGGGTAACATTATGCCCCACAATAAAAATGTACTAAAAGTCGGCTATTCTTTATTCATCACAGCGAAAAATGGTTGGCAGTATTAATAAAATAATTAGATATGGTATTACCTTTTTTTTACATTTATTTTTTTTTTGATATTATTTTTGAAGAAAACATAATTTACAAGATATTTTTTTTCCACATAGTACAATAAATTATGATCCGATGCCCTGCTGGTTATATTGTTTCACGTTTTTTGATATTATATTGTATTTTTTTATTTATAATATAACCAGCCACAGACTTATCCATTTTGCACTTTTAAAGTATTAACATAAAAACGGTTTTTTTTTATGTCTACAAATATTTGTCTTTCCTTTTTAGAGCTTGAATGATGCCTATGTACCTATGTCATAAACCTGCAACAATAAAATATTGAATAAAATGTTTTTTTTTAAATTTAATAACGATGTCAAAGAATCAATTAACGTTTTATCTAAATGTACAGCATTAAAGGAGTTATGGTAATTAAATGTGATGGTTAAAAACATAAAAACTAATATGTACTAAAAATGGTGTTTAGTTTTTTTACGTTCCTACAACCATTATTATGTGTATTAGATACCTGCTATAAAACTACATTATAAATCACAAACATTTATGATGATCATTAATCGATCAGCAAAAAGCAAAAAATTGTTTTCTTTACGTTCGTATATTAAGTGGTCTTTTGAGAGGGTTATGGGTTATTTGTGATTTTACCTAGTGGGGGTTGGATATTAAATAAGATCAACCCAGAGCAGGATGGTAAATTGCTTCTACAAAAAAAGGTCACATTCGTATACTGCATACATTACGCCCTGGATACTTTTGAAAAGTACTTAAATTGCGTCCAGGAATATTAAAAAAAACTTGCAAAGGAATACATTTATTAGTTTGAGAAGTCGGAGAAGAAAATTTAGATAAATTATCAAAAAATAAACATATGCATAAACAAGAAACGTTTTCCAATAAATTTTTTTAGATAAATTATTTTTGCGTTTATTGTTATTTAGAAGTAAAACGTTACACAAGTTTTGCGTTTATCGTTATGTAGAATTTAAACATTGTACTAATTTTGGGTTTAACGTTTAACGTTAATCGTTAAAAATAATATTATCTAATGCGGCGAATGTCTCAAATACGGAATATAATAAAATCTTGGATTGGTTCCTATGATAAAAACGAATCGCGTGGATAGATATTTCTACGAAACTGATTGTATTGTAACTTTTAAGTAGGTAAATGGATTTTAAATTATTTGGTTTTGCGTTATTTTTTGTTTAATGATTATTTAAAAATATATTACATGTATAGTAAATAATCAACCTACTTACATATTATGTCGTTACCTTGATTAATTATTTCGTATTGTCACGTTCATATTAATATTAAACCTTACGAAATTAAACGTGAAGTGTTGATCGGACATATTTTGTTATGTCACGCACCTGCAAGACAGCGACAATTATTAATGTGGATGTGGCGCTCGATGATATTCTGCTTATTCCGATAATGAAATCAACAACAATATATAATATTGATTTACGAACGGAAAATCATAAGTAATAAATACATAATTTTATGTTAACTTATAATTAATATTTCAACTACCTATGTGATATTGGTGTTACACAACAAACACTTTATTTTCGAAATCTTACCTATGTGCTGGCAATAAAAATTAGTCAGTCGCGACTTCCTCGTCGTCGTATCACATATTACGTTCCACGACATATTTTCACAATCTCAAGTGCGTATACATCGCAATTATTGACTTTTATATATAAATGTGCATTGTATATTATATAATTATATATATTGTTATTTTTTATTGCCTTACGACGATCGATCGTGTGCAAAACATGATATTGTATAATAATCATCTGAAAGACCGAAACTACATTGTAGTGATTATAGGGTACCACCTATAGGTACGCGCGCGTATAATTAAATGTAATTTAACTGATATCAAAATAATAATAGTACCCACCTAATGATATTAACATTATAATATTATTAAGTGTGGTTAAAAACGTTCCTCGTTAATGGATTATTAGCTTAATAATTATTATTGTTGACTTAGCGTATGGCAGTATCTAAGTGTGCCTCCTACTTGTATATTTTTTGTAATAGGTATACCTAGGTATACCTACAAATTACAATATACTCTTACCTATATATTGTACCAAACGGCGGTCACGGTATCGTACTTTTATCTTTTTATTAAAACATTAAGTGTTTACCTAATATTAAATTATTATATTGTTTAATTCGCTTTGTATATTTTGAAAATCGAAAATTATTTAGTGCAAAATAGGTACATCATTGAAAACTTGTACTCAGCCATACGAAAATTATAAGCGCCAATCATTCACCTGTAGGTATATACAATAAGAGGTATGAAGAAATAAAATAGTATGTTATGATTTTGTTTCTCGTACATTTTAGTAAAAGTATTACAATATCGTGATAAGTGTATTTGATTTTTTGTATGATTTTCTTTTAAGTATAAAACGTCTCTATATTAAAATGCGTGACAAGTTTTACAAGCTTGATAGCCTAATATTTTAATCGCAGGTTTATGTGGATAATAATTTATTATTAAAGTTAAAATACAAACTATTGAGATATGTGAATTAAATATTCAAACCATTCATTAAGAAAAGTCAGCTTGGATATGATTACAAGAAATAAGTGAGTACCTACTAAATTTATTTCTTAAGAGGAATACATATTATGTGTACAATACTGCTTTAAGACCTAATTTTTCTATTTTGAACTTATTTTTGTAATTTACACCAATCAAGGGTAAGGGAGCGGTGGTTTTCCGTATTTGACGCCTTCGACTAATATACGTGCAAATTGAAAATTTAAACATGTTTAAACATGGTTGATCGAGTAAAGTGATAAGAATTTAAAAATAGATTTGAATTTGTTGGCAACCAAACTTGAGATTGATTTCACAGAATTTTTGATTTTATCGTTCTAAATCCTAAAACAATATACGAAAAATTTACCTTACAATAATATAAGGCAAAGTTAAAATGACAAATGTTTGACAGTTTATCCCAAGCAGACTTTACGACAGTTTAAAACCTATGTTTTTCGAATTCTTATCGCTAGATAATTGGTACTTACGCTGGAATGAAAACACTTCTAAATTCCTATTATTGAGCGTATAAATACGGAAGATGATCGCCGCTTCCGATCTCTTCAAGTGGCTTCTGAAGCTATTGTATCACAGTTATTTTTAAACCACGTTTCTCTTTCATTCGAACGTATTTTATAAATTAAACAAGGTCTACACACTACCAACAAATATTAGTCTCAATAATTCTGATTCCTGAGCAGAGATGGTCTTTCTAGGTTGTCATTGAAATAAAAAAGGTTGGCATTTAACAAAAATATATTTTATATTTCACTACTAATAATACGGTAGGTTGAACTAATTTTTATTAAAAACAAATATATCACACAATATGTTACATATTATCATTTATAATAGCTAGTAACTATATTAAAATATTATTTATGTTGTTATTGATGAAGTAACTTATTCTCACCCTACACTGCACCTATATTATACGAATAATTGACTCGATGGCACATTTTGTAAACGAGTTTTTTTGAAAAATTAAAATACAAATTGTTTATATTGTAGTACATATTATGTTTAATCAAATAATGCACTATTTCTTGTAATACAATATGGCTATATAACATAATATGGCTGCAGTGGGTGCAGTTTTTGACATAAAATCCGTCTACAATTTATAATATTATAATAATTAGGTAATCATATTAAACTATATTGCATATTATATTATGGGAGGCTGAGGAAAAACATTACAATTTAGCTATAGTGAATTTTTAAGCCGATTAAACTCAATCCTAATGCATTATATATTATTGAATATAACCACTCTACAACAAAATTATTTATTGCTATGTGCAATAAATCATATTATCATAAACAAGCAATATTATATACCTATTTGTAAATTCTTTTTACTCTTGTTTGTTTATAGATAAAATCCTATTCTAGTGCAGATTAACAGAAAATCAACCAAAATGTCCAAGGGTGTGAACAGGCAACTATATGTCACCATAGTCTGTAAGTTTCAACTATAAGTCATATTAGATTATTTAAATTTAACTTACATAATATAGGTTATCCGATAAAATAAACAGTATTTGCGTCGTAATCCACATAATAATCTTTCATTAGCTGTCATCTTATTACATTTTATGATTCTTAGTACACAGGCGAATTTTTTCAGTGATCATAATAGTATCGTAAAAATAATTCATTTCGTTCGTAAAAAGTGGTAAATACGATCGGAAAAACTCATTTACTCGAGCACACAAGCACGTATTACGAATAATATGTTAAAGTCATTCCCGTACACCACATGTCCACATGTCTACATATTCCTCCCTAAAAAACTTAAGAACTAACATGAATACAAATTTGAATTGCACTTGACGGAAGTAGGTAATATTATAATGCGTGATCAAACGATTGTAGCAATACACATTATCTACACACCACATACGAATACGAGGCGATTTTATTTTATCGTCAATCAAGGCTATATTACAAGTTCAAGGAATTTTGAAATACTTATTTTTGTAACTTTTACAAGAACACATATTTTAATTATTCACAAGTTATTTACAAATTTACAATTTAACCACCACTGATACTAGATGATCCTGCACGGCGTTGCCCATGACAAGTTAAATGCCTGTGGATTTACCTTGTCTTAAACTTAATTAAATGTAAATTGCCTGTATGTTTAAAACGTTATTGATTTGGGTGGTTTTGACTAAATATTAAATACAAATCTAAAGTTTTATTCACTCTTAATAACTATTTTATTTTCTGTAACCCGTGGTAATCCTTTATAGGAGAAACCTGGGTAAGATGCAGACTAGTGGTAAGATAGAAAATCGTCATAGGTACATGGAAAATATTGAGTTTTATGGAAACGTGATAAAACAAAAAATGTGGTGTGTTTGTCACACTATAATATTATAATAATATATTATTTAATATCAACAAAAAATGCAAGTGATATTATGGCGCACGTGTTAAATATAACGGCAATATATGTGATGTAATATTTTGCAGACATCAAGTAATGAATAAGTATTTAAACAATTGTTTATTCTTAATTACTCCTACATAATTTTTAATGGCTAGTTTTATTAGGTTTCGATTAATGCAAATTTGGTAGAGTTTTTTCTTATTTTAAATTTTATAAAAATGTTAAATTAACATATAACCATTTGAGGCAAGACGGAAAAAATGCAATGTGGTATAATGAACGATGTCCCATGTTATAATTATTATTTGTTTAAAGTTTTAAATTCTTATCTTGTTTTATAATATATCTAATACCTGTGCTAAAGTTTATGTTTTCGATACAATTTCTAAACAATTATAACAATATAGGTATTATCATTTAGACATTAGATATGATACTTAATACCTACCTATAACTCTCTTTTTCCTGATAAATTTAAATGTATTTGATTAATGTGTTTTACAAAAATAAAAAGTAAAGTTTCAATGACAATATAATCACCTTTACCTATATGATATAGAAATAATTGTACCTATTATGAATAATAACTTATGACCCATCTTACCACAACCATGATCTACGATGGGGCAAATCAATTTTATGTTTAGTAATAATATAATATGTTTAATGAATAATACTAAAATAAAACTGATTAGAAATTCAGAAACTAGATTTCATTTACACAAATAATCAATAAAATAAAATAATAACCCGTTAAATACAAATAAAGTAACATCTTATCTAGGATTCCCTCTACAAATAAAAATATATTTGTTTTTCGTGAGTCAACAGATCTCTGCGTGAGCCCCTCTTTAAAATGCAACATTAAAATTTTTTATTAGATTTTATCTATCTATGTACAACATTTTAGAACCACGAGTGCGATAGAATGGGCTGTAAATCGCTTACACACACACACACACACACACACACACAAACTCACGCGCTTGCAATAGATTATATTTTGATAACGATGACGATGTAAACGTTCCCACAGCGACCATGTCGATATTCATCAGCGGCATGTGGCTGGGGTGGCCAAGTTCGGTGGTGGAGAAGTTCGTCAAGCACGAGACGGACTTCAACGCGACCATGGACGAGCTGTCGTGGATCGTGGCCACGATGGACCTGGGCAACGTGATCAGCCCGCTGCTGGCCGGCCACCTGATGGACTGGATAGGCCGGAAGCCCAGCACCGCTGTACTCGGGCCACTGTTCATAGTCTCGTGGGCGCTAACGCTGTGGGTTCCCACCGCCTGGGCGCTGTACACGGCCCGTCTGCTTGCTGGCATGGGCAAGGGCATGTCGTACACAGTAGTTCCGGTGTACCTGGGTGAGATTGCGTCGCCCGCCATACGCGGTGCCCTGGGAAGCGTTTTCTGCCTTCAGCTGCACTTTGGCTTCCTGTTTGAGGCAGTCATAGGGCCGTTGGTGTCGTACCGCACGTTAAACTCCATATCCGCCGTCGTGCCGGTCCTGTTCTTCGTGACCGTAGTCTGGCTGCCCGAGTCACCGTACTACCTGCTTAAGCGTGGCCGCCGGCCCGAGGCGACAGAGTGCCTGCGTTGGTTCCGGGGTGGCGGTGACGTGGCACACGAACTGGATCAGATGGAGGTGAACGTGCGCAAGGAGATGGAGAACCGATCCACGTTTCGGGAGCTCTTCGCCAGCCGAAAGGACATGCGGGCTCTGGCCATCGTGGTGGCCGCGTGTGCCACGCAGAGAGCGGGCGGCATCAGCTGCATAATGGCCTACTCGGCTCTTATTCTGCCGAGAAATGAACCGCTGTTGAACAAACACGAATCGATCATGTTGTTCGCCGTCACGCTGGCTGTGGTCAACTTAGTGGCCGTCTCGCTGGTGGATAGGGTGGGCCGGAAACCTCTGCTACTTATTTCCGAGGCGGGCTTGGCCATGGTCACTTTGGCGTTCGCCGTGTTCTTCTACTTTTCTCGAGGCGAAGGAGATTGGGCCACCCGCGAGCTCACGTGGCTTCCGTACCTCTGCCACTGGTGGTTCGCCTTCATGTTCGCATCTGGCGTGGGGTTCGTGCCGGTCGTGCTCCTCGGCGAGATGTTCCCGGTTAACATCCGGTCGCACTGCTCGGCCATCGCTTCCATCACGCTGGCGTTCTGCTCGTTTGTCACCAACAAGATGTTCCTGTTTGTATCCAACAGCTACGGATTCTACGCCATGTTCTCGCTGTTCGCCGTCGTCAATTTCATGGGTGCGTTCTTCACTTACAAGTACGCTATCGAAACAAAGGGCAAGACGTTCCAGGAGATCCAAGAACAGCTGCAGGAGACCGTTGGACCCCGCCGAGGGAAGCCCAATCAAAACAATACAACTGTAGGGACTAAATTACAATTTAATCCAACAAACATTTTATAATTGTTAATTATAATTTAATTTAATTTGAAAAAAAATATTACAATTAGAATTTATAAATTAAATTAGTCTTTTTTTATTTCTTTAATATTTTAAACACTCAAAAATTTCATTGTCACATAAATATGAATGGCAAAAACAGGAGATAGCTCAGAAAGGTAATAGAATTTATCAATTCATGCAATATGAATTTCTAATAACAAATTATATTTTTTGAACACATAGAAATCCTGATAAAAAATATCAGGACACGTTTCGGTCTTGTTTTCACACCTTAAGGGTTAGGCCCCATGTTATACTATTTAACTAGCAAATAGAGAACATAAATGGGGAACTAAAAACTATTTATGTTATAGGTATCATATGATTACTTTGCTGGCATTCCTTTTGTTACAATAACAATAAATAATCAACATTTGTGTGACTATTTTTAAATTTTTAATAATCCTTAAAAGTGGAACTGGTGAGTCTAACTGCTAAAGTATCCAGTCGAAAAATGGGTATTGATTGAAAGCCTGCAATCGCTGGAACTTCGTCTTATATTTAGGCGTGAATAATTTAATAAAAAACAGGTAAAAGAGACTTCTTTGTGATCGTTTTGTATATAATAATATAACATAGGTACTATGTACCTAGTATAGTTACTTATATATAAGTAACTGGACAACACAACGATAGTGTATTGAATGCCTCAGATCGTTTGAAATTGGAAACTTTTTTGGGTAAGGAGCTCTGAGAGATTACACTATTTCATTGAACTGATTGTATAACTGGAAAAAAAGATTTAGCAATATTACTACTTTAATGTACTAACAGTGCGTAATGTCATGCAGATTAAAAAACACGTAAAATAATGTATATAGATCATTAAATTTAATAACAACCGAAATGCCTTATTGAACAATGACATAAACTCTTTGTCGTAAAATTTACGAAGAAATCGATACAACAATAATTATAATATAATATATATATAATTAACAACAGATAATAATATTATGTACTAAGATTTGTAGAACAAAAATAAACCAAACGGGTGCATTTAATCATATTTAAATGGAACACAAAAAGGAAAAACACGATAGAGACTTACAACGAATCGATATTGTTATTATTATTATCATGTTACAATAATATATATATAAATAATAAATATATATTATATATATATTACTCACATCACGCATAATAAACACCACTTGAACATTTAACAAATACGTTGATTTTCTCACGTGAAAATCTCCACTTGCACCTATAACTATATTTATAATATTATATAATAACAAATCTTTATGGAATCAGAAGTTTCTTGAAAAATCACAACACGAAATAAAACATTTTGGCACATATTTAAAAGTTTATTTTAACTGCAGGCAGTTATAAAATGCCGGTCACACACAAACAGACACACACATACAAACTTTCGAGTTCGAGCATAAGAAAAAAAATTTGAAATCACAGTACCAATAATAAATAAAAGTTGTGAGAACAACTATGTGAAAAAAAATCTCCATTCGCGTAATATATTATTATATCATACCGCTGGATTTTAGACGGCATGATTGAAGGAAAACATAATTTTTTTAGTGATCGAAACACACATCATCTGTACGCAATGTATCCACATATTATTATCTTTTTAAGCGTCCAGTTTTGTTTCATTTAAGCCTATTAGTATAATATTTATAATAAGAACAATAAGAACAATAAGAACAATAAGAATAATAATAATAATAATAATAATAATAATAATAATGATAATGAAATATTATAATATAATACAATTTAAGCCTTTAAAACAGAGATCAAACTCCACCGACGATATGTTAGTGTAAGAAAATTCGTTAAACATATTTTTTCTTGAAACATATTATTATTATAATATATATAGGTAACAATGATTTATATATATTTATTCTTTAAAACCATGTAATCTAATCAATCAGTACACACATCAATATGTTTGTAGGTATATGTCGTACCGCGTCTATAGGTGATTGTCATTTATGAGAAAAATAAATATTTATATAATGTAATATTGTACATTTTTTTTTTTACGGCGATTGAACGTGTTACATAGTTTAAACTTATTAATATTGTTACACCTATAGTACAGAAAATAAATATTTAAATAACAAAATAAGAAAAAAATTACATCAACAAACTAACGAATTTACATTAAAACCATCGAATCAAGTACATATATATATATATATAGTTAAAACAAAAGTTAACAAATACAATAATTTAATATTAAGAACTTGGTATACCTATATGTACATTACATACATATTGCAATATGTAAAATACATTATTATATATATATATACATAATGCGATGGCAAGAGATAGTATATAGAAAAAGAAGAGTAGAAATTTGAAAGAAACTCGTATCACACAAATAAATTGTCATATATTTATTTCATTAGTTACGTATTTATAGTTAATGAGAAAAATTTGGCAATTGGGAAAAATTGGGGCACAAACGTCAAACATTCGTGCAACCCGCCGACAAATGACTGAGAACGAATAAATAATAACACCTAATCAAACGAATCTCCTTGCTTAGTAATAACTAATACTAATAGTATTATTATTACATAAGTGACGACACTCAAAACAATATATATCTTTAACGATTCAACACATACGTACGTATAGGTAACTAAATATTAAATAAATTGGAAATTTGGAAATACACTGCACACACACACACACACAGATTTGGTAATTTTATTATAACCAATCGAAAGGTGTATGCGATTCGGGTCGGAAATAAACGTATATAGTTTTCATATTAATTGTCTGAGCAAAAATCGCAAGAAGGGCGGCCCAATATTTCGATTCGTGTATAATATGACCGCTTACAAAAAAAAATATCGTTTACCATACACCACGAAGTCTTGGGACGGTGCCCCTTCACCCCATCCATTAAGGGTATAGAAAGGTTACTATCGTATTGAACGAAATATAAACGAAGACGAGTTCCTACACACGGAAACAATGGGCCGCACACTATATTATAATCTATTTTATTCTAAGTAATATGATCAATAATTATTGTTCTACTGTCTAATGTTATATTTTGATTGTTCAGTACGATCATTTTTTTAAAATTTGTTTTTCCGTCTCGCCCGCGTTTCGTTTTCCGACGGCGAGACGGGTAAGAATAATTTTTCTGATAACGGTTTGAAAATTCATCTCGGACAACCGATTATGATATTATACATATTATTATAAATTATAATAACTGTCACGACTTCGCTCGTACTTGTTGTTTCTTTTTTTACATTCGAATCGCGTAAGGTACACATGTGTACCTATATAGGCTCGAAAGCCGTGTTTGTAAAAAAAAACAATGAAACAGAAAAAGAGTCTACGATTTGGGTAAAAATGCCAATGTGGCACAAAATTATTGTTAGCGAATACGACGTATTATAATAAAATATATAGATGATACCTGCCGTCGCTATTGCAGTGCCCGGTGGTCTTTCCCCAACGTCTGGAAGACAAAATTACGAAAAAAAATTCAAAGACGAAAAAACTGTAAGACGAAAAGAATTGTACAGTTATAAATGTATAACGATATACAACGATACTTATATTGCGATCGTTGAATATTATATAATATACGCCAAGACGCGTACTACACACTCGATTTAGATAACGCATAAAAATTCAAGCAGCTGATAGCGGTGGCGCAGCGTAGTGCCAGCGGGGCCAAGCGGAAATGTAAAATATAGGTACCTACCTACACCTACCTACTCGTTGTGCACGTAAACTGAGAGGGACGGCCCGCCGGAAGGACTTACTATATAATATTATATACCTAATACGTCTTATAATATTGTATTCGCTGATCGCGGGCGAGAGACTATATAGCTCGTCACTGGGAATATAACAATACGTATTCCTTCCGGGGGAGAGGGGTGGCGGCGGCGGCGGCGGCGAGAAAGCTGTAGCGACCGTGGCGGGGGTGATGAGAAACGATAGACGAGAAAAACAGATCCTTCCTATCGCTCTTTCTCTCTCTGCAACATCCTCGGACCTGGAGAAGGCGATTGTAAATTGCGCCCAAGGAACTAATACTAGTAGAGTAAATTGCGTCAGCAACTTTTCAGGTATACATTTCTATGTAGTAAATAACACCCGGAATTTTCTGGTTTCTGAAATAGGTATACTAAATTCCGACCATAGTATCTAAGTGACCTCGAATTCATCTATTTTATACACTGCAGTTGTACATTTATTGGTGTAAAAGCCGAACGTCTATCTTGAAAATTATGTTGTATTACTATGCTGATAGCAAAATAATTGATGAAAATAACTTTTAAAATAAATTATTTACTCTACTACTATATAATATAATTAATCTAACAAACGATTTTTTACCCACCCATATTATGTAGGTATTTGATTTTAAATAAAAATGTAATTTTTCCATTATTTCTCAACTGCTAAATGGCTATCATAAAAATTATATCTCTGCTAGGTGCAATTAACTACATAGATTTTTTTACCTGAAATATACTGGTCGCAATTTACAATTTTTTCCTCTCGTTGGGCGCAATTTAAGTTTGCCCCCCGTCGCAGTGACCCGCAGCCAACAATATAGAATGGACATTCGTAATATCGTACGGGATAATGTTATTATTATGCTGCACGCTACGGTGACACGTGGTTATGAATAATATTGAAGACGATTGTTTGTTATAATTATTATTATTAAAATATAATGGTCGCACTCGCTCGCCGCCGTCACCTCCCCACAGGTGGTCGTCGGTCGCGTCGGTCGTTTACTTGAAGCACGTGGTCTGATTCCTCTTGGCGCTGAACCGCCGTCATTGGCTGCCGCCGCCGTGGTGCGGAGAGTTCGACAGCGTCGTGATGCTCAGCCTGGACGGCCGGGGTTCGATTTCCAGGGACCTGGTGTACAGCTCGTCCTCGTTCAAAAGCAGCGATGTGTCCAACAGGTAGTTGGCCACCCGGGGGTGGAAGTCGATCTTGTACGGGGTCTGCTGAAACCGGCGGATTTCCTGAACCACGTGCGCAATCTGAACGACAAAATAAACAAATTTATAATATTATTATTTATTGCCCGTGCCGAAGGTTAGATTTTTTTTTTATATAAATATATTGCATTTTTAGGGCATTTTTTGACAATTTGAGTGCATTTTCTTAGTTTTTAGAACATTTTTCACAATTTAAACGAAAATTGTTGCGATTAACAAGACACTTTCGGCAAACTGCCGACGGTACGAATAATAAAATTATATAGCATGACAAGTTATAGTCTATAACAATTTTATCATAGCTAGGCCTTTCCTCTAAAAAAACAGAAATACAACAGAACTAAACAAGTAACAACGTACAATACTATTAAAAAAAACAACAAAAATACACTACTGTAATATCGTTTAAAATTTTTTTCTCCAATTTTTAAGCTTTATTAATAAATATAATTTAAATACATTTGTATAGTGCATTTTTTGAATTTTTAAGTCATTTTTGTATTTTTTAAAAGATTTTTTTGAGATTTTTTAGGGCATTAAAATCCCAGCCCTACTAATTACTAATAGTACCTAAAGTCGTACATAAGAGACGCATTATACTGCAGTGGTATGGCGAAGTGCAATATTTTTTAGATCAATATTCATTTTTTGAACGTCCCATCACACTTTGACTTTTGTGCAATTTCCACTACCCATGTGATATTATATACAACACGCACAACAATAATGTGTCACTTTATTTTGAATTCTGTAATTGTAATATTAACTACCATATTGTTACACCTAGTAATTACTATTAAGTTCATGTAACAACAATCTGACCACCCACTTACCCCTCCAAAATCACGGTCAACACGCCACTGCGGTTATAGATACTATATTTTAGGGGAGCTGCATTTAAACTAAACCCGTCATTATTATATAACGACAATTTTCACAGTGTTCTCGGGTTTTCTCTGGTCTATTAAAATAATTGTATTTCTCAAAGTTAATAGCAGTGTAAGCTTTGCACAAGGTATACGTATATTGATTGCTTTTTCACAATAACTGACACATTCGATGGTACATTTTAATGCTGCACTATTATACTCACCATACGTAATTTTGAAAAGTTAAGAAGACCGTCGTCTGCCAAACTGGGCGTCCCTTCTTCTAAAAACGATAAATCACTCAGGTACATCCCCAAGTACGGAATACATGGTGGATCGCATCTGTGCAGAGCTTCGCGAAGGTTTCTGAATCTTCCGTCAGACGAGACAATTATCTGAAGTTTTTGTACTGACAGTTTTGTCTAAAAACAAAATAAGCCATGTAGGTAGAACAAATAATCTCAAAAATCTTTCAAAAGTTCTAGTTAATTTGATGAAAATGTGTATTATATCTCAATCATATTGGATTACATTTTTGCGTAATTAAATAATATGTAATATGAACTTATTATTTTTATATATCGTTCAAGTCAAAAAAATAACTAATATGTTTAACTTTTATAACTGCAGTTTTTATACGAAATATCAAATCGTTTTCACAATAATAATAATAATAATATATTAGTGGTATAAACACATAGACTCACAGCTTTCGAAACTTTCTCCCACGTTTTCTTCAATCTGAACACCGAACTGTTGGTAAAAGCCGAACATATCTGTAGGACTCCGTTAAAGTTATGCAAACACCTGGATATGTCGGCTACTGCGGCCCACTTCTCTATCGTTATCACTCTCGCGGCCACGTTGTTCTTGCGCATTATTTCCGAAGCGACCAGCTGAGACAACTCGTTGAATCTCTTGGTCATTAGAATAATGTGAGGCGCTTTCATGTTTTTGTCGTCTTTCATCCAAGCACGACCGAAAAATTCCCTGTAAGACACACACGTAGATTATGCAATAATAATTTATAATTTGTGTTACTGACATCGAGAATATTAGTTTCGATAACATATTTTAAACGCTTATTGAATAAAATATTTATAGCTATAACAAATAAAAAAGATGATGTAGGTATAGTAAGAAAAAAACAATATGGAAATGTATTATGAGCCTGCAGGGATGCACATTTAACTTACTATAAAATTATATAAATACAAACGATTTTTTTTTCTAATACAACTGAAAAATACTAATAAAAAATATATTTTCACAAACGATTACGGTTGTTGTTATTGTCATTTAAATGATTGTATATTCTTTTGAAAATTGCTCACGACCAAATCCTGCAGTATTATCAATTGTTGTACCAATATGTTATAACTTGTAATGAACAATTTATTTAAATACCCATGATAAGAACAATTTAAATTTGGGTTCAGAAAATTGTCAAAGTATTAGGTATTGAAATCAAACATCATTATTTTATGTAAATAGAGTTTTTATCTGTATGACGTAGATAATAATAATTAATAAAATACACTTTGGAACGGTAGTACTAGGTATCTATATTTTATTTATCATGCGTGGACTCATGATGTATGGTGTATTGGTGTATCTAAGTCTATGCCTAATGCTAAGCCAATGACTTTTGATGCTCTTTTTTTTGACAATACTGAAAACTCTTATCATGTTCAATAACTTTCACTCTATTTATTTCTAATTACAACATTTTTTTTAATTTTTTCAACTATCAAAAATTATATATGTTGTACAATTACATGACATGTGACACATGGCATTTGTTATACGTTGTATAACAAATAAAATTCCACTTAAAAACAATAGGACTGTGACAATTGAAATAAAGTTTTAAACTACAAAACGTATGCCATTAGGAATGCGTGAAGTGGTTTTGTTATAAGTAATGACTAATTAGTAAGTAACTATATGGAAGATAGAGACAACAAATATTACGCTGACATTATGTTAATAGGTTTTTGTACTCACTGGCTTTGGATTCTTATAAATATTTGATGGTCAATATAAGTCATTTGTTCAGCAATTTCTAACGCAGACAATGTGTCAATATTTTCAGAACTAGGAATCTGAAAATAATATTGATAGTTTATAAATTTATGATTATAAATTATTATTTAGTAATCTATAGTTAAAATATTTTTTAATTGGCATATAGGTAGTTTTCGCATAATATTTTTAGCAAATTTTAGACAATATTTAAATTTGTTATTAAATATTATAGAACAAGTATCATAAGTAATAGTAGTTATATTGATTTTATAATATACAATTAAATATAATATTACGTATACTTTGTACAGCATAAAATATTGTACAATATACGAATATAAAATTGATTAAATTATTTACAATTAGATTTTATTTTTTAAAAAATGCAATTTTTCATACAGATTTATTAGCTTATGAATTATAAATGATTAAATATTAAAAATATTGTATAGATAGTTTAACTTTGTAACTTGTTTAACTACTTTGATTAACTTTGCATTTGTAACTTTTGAAAAATAAACTATTTTATAAATTATTTACGTACCTGAGACGGAGTCAACAGCAAGTTTAGGTCGACAGTAGGTTTTTTTGTTTCGTCCATTGTAAGCAATCTAAGTAATTGACCAGCTATTTTGTGCTCAGCTGGTAAAAGATTAGGACTAAAGAGTATGTCTTCCAAAAAGTCTATAGTCATGTTCTTAAGACGAGTTTCATTTTCAAAATCCTAAAATCATGTTAATTGTATTAGTAAGTACTCATCGTGATTAAATTTGTTATAGGGTACTTGTGGGTGTTTTGATATCCAATGTTTTAAGACATTTAACACCCGCATCGTAGCTGCTGTGGACATTACAGACTCTTTTCTTTTTCGTTCTACTGAACAACATCTTTGATCATGCAATGGAGACAGTTCTCGAGGGTTACTTGATGCTGACGTTGCAATAGCAAACGCTGCAGCAGCAGTAGACGTGCTGCTCCTTTGAATAAAAGAACACATATGTGTTATTGTTACTGTTAGTATAGTAAAACTTTACTTGTTCATCTAGAAACACTTGTGTTCAACTTTTAATTAATACTGAATCAAAAATGTTAACGTTTATAGGCGCTGAAGAACTTTGTTTTGATCGGGATGTTGTATTAAGAAAAAAAAAACAAAAAAAATAATAAGAAAAAGAAGAGTTTACTGATTGAAATGTGCATATGTCTCGATTTTGAGGCAAAGGGAATAGAATCGATTCAATATGATACTTCAATGAATAACACGTGCACGGAAACATTCCCAGGAGTCGCAGGTGTTTTCTATTTTGTCAGCTAAAAACTCTAACTATTATTACGGCAATAATATTTTTTACATTCTTTAAAAGTTAAACTCTACTTTCTATTAGTCTGGATTGGCTGGCTTTTTATTGGCCGTTACACAGCGAAGGATGAGCAGTTATAACTAAATGGTTCTGCTGGCTGTGGGACCAATTGGGATAACTAAGTTAGTATTAGCTCCATAATTTTAAATATATTATCACTACTAGGGTGTGTGGATCAAACATTTTAGCTAACTGCTAGTCAGAGTCCATGCATATATTATTTTCCTCCTTTAATCATTCTAAAATACCGGAAGACCCTTTATAATTACTATTTGGTTCATTTTGTGCTAAAACCAAATGATCGGTACAGTGTGGGAGAGTACTAAGTATTCTAACAATATTAGCTTTTAAAGTCGTCAAAGAGCAGCAAAAAAAGTATATTATGTAGTCCGTAAGTGATAGGTTCATGCAGAAATATGAAATCAAAAATAAAACTGAATAAAAACCCCTTTAGCTATGCCGATTTTCAAATGTCAGACCTCTCACATTGTGCATATCCACAGCACTTACCAAAACTCCGGCCTTCCAGTTCTGAACACAAAAATAAAACAAAACACGTGTAAACATATGAGAACCGTCTTAGAGCTGAGGGTTTATATACATATTTGAGCGCAGGACCCATTTTATAATCAATTTTCTATAGTTCCTAAGTGATGTTTTGGTCCTACGCTTCTCAAGATAACAAACAACAAATATGCGACGATGTGAATTGGATATCAATTATAAATTTACCTTCTTTTTGATTGTCTCGATGACGTTATTACAACACCGACTCGACTAGATAGTGGAGGGCTATCGTGTTGCATGCTAGCTCTCTGTGATATGCTTCCACTGTAGCAGCCATCAGCATCACCAGCGCATGCAAATGACTTTCTTCTAGAGAAATACTACAGAAATCCAGACTATTATGTTCAGTTTTGTTTTATAAATATAACAGAAATAAGAAATACTTGTGCAATGCTAGAGTTTGCAAGTGAAGCTGATCTTGATGATGATGCACTGTGCAGGTTACTGAGCCATCCGTTTTCATCAGTGCCTCCCATATCATCCTCGCAAACTCCGAAACTCTTTTTCCTTATAGTTGGAGTACAATCGTGATTGAACCAACTTCTTCTGCGTGGTTGTGGGGTTGAAAAATGCTTTTCTGAATGAAATCTGTAAAAGTAATTGTTATACTTTTGTTTACTTCAAGTAAAATAATATTACTTTTCTACGAGTTCTTTGGCTGCATCTGATATTATAGACCCAAATTTGATTGCATGTCCGTGGTGAATGGGGAAACCTTTTGAAGGCGATTGTATTTTACGTTCTGGTGGAGATACTTTTGACAAACTACTTATTTTATTGTCATTAGGACTTTTCTCACAATTAGAAGTCGCAGCTACTAAGGTCGAACTACTTTTATTGCTACATGGAGATGTTGCAACTACTGTTGGTTGGTTATCTAAAAAAATGCAAACATTTAGAGAGAGAAAACTACATCATGCTTAACTGAATTCTAACCTCCAGTCAGAGTCTCATTACTAGATGATGATGTTGCTTTAACCATAGTAGGAGGGGCTAAATGACAATTGTCACCTGTGTCTTCGATTAGTATGCTGACTTTTCGTCCCGGTGAAGGTTGCTGGTATAAACTAGTCGTTGAACTGTATTCGTCGGATGCTTTTACTTTATTTTTTCTTTCCTCTTCTTCAACTATATTGAATCATTTAAATAAAATACCTGTAATAATAATACCACTAATACTTTTATTTTTTTTATTAATACTTACGTTTTCGAAAACTATATTTTCTTGCTTTTTGACAATGCTGGTAATCCACACTAGAACTTCTATCTCGGTCACTGATTTCTGATCCGTAACCTGTAAATTACAATAAAATATATGTTAAACACGTAAGTACCATAGAACGCTCCCGTGAGCGTTTTTAATAGAATGGATACCGGATACAGAACTGGCGGCACTATTCTTGCGGTTCGACGAAATAACGCTGGGTCTTCTGTCTTTATCCCCCGTGGTGAGATGATGATTGTTATGCAATTCACTTCGATCTAATGACCTAAAAGTAACAATAAAATAAAATACGTGATTATCATTAGTTAAGTAATATAATTAATTAATTATAAATTCACTTACGTGTTATTCATAGGTTGGCCGATATTTTCATACGCGTCTACATCATTGTTATAAAACACCTTTTTTAACGCTTCCAGAATGGTAACTCCATCAGTAAAAACTCTATACGTAAGAAGGAATGTATTGAGAAAATCTATTGATAAAAATCTTAAATCCACAAGTCTAGATATCAATTTTTCTTTTGTAGCATGGTGAATACGCGGAATCTAAATACATCAGGTAATTTTACATTAAATACAATTATCTTGTTTAATACAAACAATTGACGCACCCTACAGGAGTTGTAGTATTTGCTAAATTTGATATCCTTGTCATCTTTAAAAAGCTTTGGATCACGCATTGAATTCGGCATTGTCACAGAAGATGTATCTGACATTGAATTTCGAAGCATTGCGTCAAATCTTAAGTTTTCAATGCACTAATATTCATGAAATAAATTAGTTTAGAATAAAAATTATTTTTAACTTAAACTATTTTATTACTAATTATATTAAAATAATCTGTACTTACTTGACTAATATCACTGACCCACGCGGTTTTTTCTTGCAAAGAGGGTGCATACAAATGAACTGCAATAGGCGTAGATGATTTGCAATCAACACAAAGTTGAAAATCATAATTTTGTGGTTTTGGACTAGGACTTGGACTTGGACTAGATGAACATTTTAAGCCTTCACAATCGCTATTCTCAACATCACTTGAATGACTAGTGCCCGCTGAATCGTCAGCTGTCGGAAAAAACATTACAATCATAAATATTTTTGATTAATTATATTTTACATACCTTCATTGTTTCCATCTGGAATTTCCAGATCTCCTGGATTGTTATTGTCATCCTCTTTATCATTAGGGTCCTCTATTAAACGACAGTCAGCTAAAGATATTTTTCCGACTTCCGGGGCCAAATGTAATTTTCCACTAGTAGTCCTGAAATAAATGTAAATATTCAAATATATTATGTGTTAATTAATTCTAACTCTATGCAAATATAGGCTATAGTAGAAGCTTTGGATTTACCTAGTTGTGATTATCATATGGTTCGTAAATAAAAAGCATTGTCTTATTGCTTCTTTTTCAGTTTTGAAATGAGGTATCCTGCTCTTTTTTCTAGCTATTGGCATTTGTACTAGAGTACCCTGTCTGACAAATATTTGATTGACGTCCAGTAGAATATCACAGCCTTCAATAATCATTCGTTCAATGGAAAGGTTTTTCCGTAAATTTTCAGTTTCGCTAACTTCGTCATGGATTTGTCTGCTCAAGTCTTCTAGTTTTTGACAAGCCGTTTGTAAACTTTTTCTTTCTACGTGGTCGTGAGGTGTATGTGCTAATATCTCATGAAGAGTTATTATGTATCTAGGAATCTGAAACATAAAATATCAAATGACTAAAGGTCGCCTTTTAAAAAATGTGTATAATTTAAGTTCGTTTTTACAGAAGGTATACACACAGTTTTATGTATACTTAAAAATAAAATATATGAGTAATGATAGTAGTTTGTAGAATAAAATTCAGTTTGAGTATAAAAGTTTGACCAATTTATAAAATGCTGTATATTTAAAAATTCTGTTTCGATTAAGAGTCCATATAAAGTAAATTGATAAACAAAAGTTTAAAGAAATGTTTGTCATATGGATGAAACTTTACAGATTTTATTTACCGTGTATGTAATGGGTATAAGAGCGTTTTTATTTCTGTGTACACTGTTGGGTAAAATCAGTGGTCAAAAAGTTTCAAGTAGCCTTTTTTGAATCGAATAGAAACTGAGTCTTCTAGAAAGTACTTAAAGAAAAGTACTAGAAAGTAGTTTACGATTTTTTTTTGGTAATTTTGTAAGCTAAGAAAGAAAAACTACAAAAGAGTGTTGCTAAAATGTAGGCGATCACACGTATTAACTTAAACATTACAAAAATATTACAATAACTATGGTACTTACAATGATATATTATTACTTTAAAATTGAATATCATAACACAAACAGATTATTATACACAATTTAAATTAGGTAATACAATAATAAAATGTAAAACTTATGTATAACAATTTAATGTAATATTATTATAAATATTTTATTTTTAACTTCTATTTTTTAATCGTTTTTCCAAACATGAATTTTATTTTATTTTTTTCATTTCTATATAAATTTAATTGATTTCTGGCTGCGATGGTCGTGATATGCATATAATTTAAATATCGAATTTTCTGTTCCAAAACATCAATTTAATTAGAGAGAATGAACTAAATATTATGAAATAATTTATGTTACTGCGTTGTAGTTATAGTTATAGCTAGTTAACTATAACTATAGTAATATAGTTCATTTTTACTGAAAATCGCTTAATTAAGATTTTATTGACGTTTACGCAATAGGTTTAAAACATTATTTCCCACCAATTATAAGTTTTTACCTGATGCATTGGTACTATTAAGAAGTTTTCCAATGATCGCGCGTGACATGCTGGTTTGTTTTCCAATCGTTCCAAAAGGTTCACAAACGCAGGGTTTTGTTTGCATTCGGTCAACACTTGTAAGCTGTAATGATGATTCCTCACGTATTCCTGGTAGATTGTCAGCATTGGCAGTAATATGTCGAAGAGATCACCTGAAAATAACATGAAAAAAAAAAAAAATTTTACGTTTCTCGTAATAGTTAAGTCCGACATCATAAAATACCGCACTCGACTTTCGGTAGGTAATATCTACGCACACTCGAAGCTCACGGGAATCGAAACGAATTTTAACAGCAGCCGAGATGAGGTCATAATGTACAGTTATACACCGAGAGTCGACGGTACTGTATAATTTAGTTCGTAATGTTTTGAAACGTCAAAAATACATGCCACGGACTATCTTTAATTTTATAGTATTACGGGTTTATGGAATGTTCGACGAATCAATAAACGTAATGTAGAATTCCGCTCACACGCGCAAGCGACCTTATAATATAATATTATGTCGGTTGGCTCTGGCAGTAATAGAAGCGAGTATAAAACATTATTATTGCGTTAGAGAACGTGAAAATAGCCCGCCGTGGTGAAAATAAATGAAAACAAGAGAAGGTGATGGGCTGGGGGGGGGGGGGCAGAGATAGGACCAATACGTTTGCCAAATTTATTTTGGCTGAGTAAAGTTTTGTGCGGAAAAGTTTCTAGTGATTACCGGAGACCAATGCGAATACACAGCAGCAAGGGCGTTTGTTTCTATGGTGACTGCCACTTGATGCCACGAAAGTCTCACTATATATTTTCTCTCAATCTAAGAGGAAAAAATTAATATCAAGATGGAACGAAAAAATAAAAAACAATTCCGAGACGCCATCATTTTTGTGTGAAACAAGAGACCGATGTTACCGGAGGCGTGTTAAAGTAATTGAATAATATCGAAAACGACGCAGTAGAAAAAAAAACGCGTAGGTAATAATATTATGCTAACTTATTGGTGTTCGGGTGCAAGAAAATCGGTATGTACGCGTGATGTCGTCGATGTTAACACGGCCTATATAATAATCGTTCCAGTAGTGGTTGTTTTTCCTCCCTCGAGGTTACATCATCATCACCATAATCTTCGTCGTCATAATAATATCGCTGTTAACGGTTGTACAGCATAATATTATAAAAAATATGTATTATAGCAGCTCGTCTCGCGACGATCGAAGTCTGCGAGCTAAATAGGTATTAAAACGCACACAGGTGGTTGAAACAACGGACCTGAATATTGATATCAAACGTTTTTACGACGGAGACGAAATGTTTGGGAACGTAGTCCCGAGGTGTAGTGCCAATATTATTTAAAACGACACAATAATTCGCGGTAAAAGCATACGATCGGTGCTCGGTTATTCGTTTCGCGAAAGTGGCTCGTTGTTTTCCTAGAACGATTGAGTATACGATGAAGCATAATCATATTACTATTACGCTTTACCTATCAGATTATTTCCGGACAAAGGTTATGAAAAAATAGTAATAATATTATACCTATTAATAGCCACGATAATGGTGTGTGTGCTCGCAGAGGCGTGATGAACTTGTAATGTTTCAGAGTGTAGTCAAATATTTCACATACCCTCCAGCCCCAATAATCCAATAAAAGCGCATTCGTACTGTCATATTTGTCACTCTATCTGTCGCAGTTATTACTAAACTACTATAATAGTTCAAACTAAATAATATTATCATCTATTGGCCATTACCCACCTACCACCCCTCAAGAAACTCAGAGGCTGCCACCTCACCCCTTCGCAACGCTACTGTGTGTGTGTGTGACATTCGCGCCTTGGTAAAAAATAATTTTAAAAGGTACGACGAGCTACCTCGTCACGGTCGTCATGTAGTCACCAGCACGACGCGTATAACGTATATTTTTTATGTAAGTCACTAAACCATTTTATTGCTCTAGATTTACTCGATACTCACTTAGGATTAGAGTGGGCCAATTTTCCATTCTAGTCGTAAGCCCCTTGTAGAATATCTGATGCAGAAACAATACTGTCTCGCTGTTCAGGAATATCGAACTTATGTCTTCGTGAGAGCACGGCGGTTTCTTCGAGCTGGCCGCCATCCGCAAGGGACGCAGGAAACACGTGACCAATACCTCCAGCTGGCTCACGTACTCTTCCTCGGCTTCGACCATGCGAAAAACCAGACTGATGATGGCGATTTGAAAATGGGAAAAAAATAAATAAAAGTATGTAAATTATTGTAACAATTATACACCTACGCGTATAATTATTATTACAAACGACAGGCACGCGATTAAATCATTATTATCATCATCATCATCATCATCGTCGTCGTCGTCGTTACCACGGGAAACCTCGTCGTGTGTACAACAACGATAAGCGACTGTAATAATATTATGTTGTTGTTGTTGTGTTGTAACCTAATGTTGTGTTACTGTGTTAGTTTTGAAACCGCTCATAGGTATTATAATACGGTGTATAATGTAAGGTAAAAAACCACTATACTCGAAATAGTTGTGACGATTATACGCGAGTAAACACGTGTTTGCATAAATTATTACGACTATCACGCAAATGTGTTTTGCTTAGACCGCGAACACGTAAAAAAACAAAGTTTTAACGTAATACCATCATGCGCTGCTGTGGCTGTCTTTAATAATTCTAACCGAAATAATATGTTTTCTATGACGTGTAACTGTATATGATGTGTAACCATGCTGTGTAAGACATTTTCTAGGTAGTAAATACTGTCAAACGATTCAGAGACAAACCGACGTAGACCTAGACACCGACATCTATAATAATCTATTAATGTATAGGTAGTAAAGTATATTAAATTATGCTTTCGGTCGATATGACGCAATAATAAAAATATTACATATAATATTTGGCATATATTTAATGTTATTATTTGACAGTCGAGTAGAAAAACAAAAGACAATAAATTGTCGTAGTAAAATTGAATTTTTTTTCAAACGACATCACTCAGCGGATGGATTTTTCTAGAATTTACTGAATAATTATTTCAATTATTTATGCTGGTGCAATAGACTTTTGGAACTTTAAATAGTATTTATAATTTTATAAATATTATTTATAACATTAATAATATTTATAATAGTATAATTTTACAATAAAGATTTGGACAGTAAAATTTGGTTTAAAAGCACATTAGTCGTATGTCTATAGTATAGTAACTGGTAACTGTAAAAATGATAAAAAAAATTTTCTTGATAATATTTTTACAGAAAAACATTGAAATAAAAAAAATTGTTTGTTATTTTTATAACACACCAGACTAAAAAACAGAAATTACTCGAAAAGTAAGCTTTTTCTTGTATTTATTTAAATACCAGGCTGTTTTAATGGTCTTATACGATTTAAATCATAAACAAATGCTGAAAACAATAGAACTATTATATTTAAATGGAATTCGAATATTATACATATTAAATAAATGTACACACTGGGCGAACTCGTTTTATTATGAATTTCGAGGTAGGTGTGGTATTTTTTTTCTCGAGGGATAAATATCCAAACTTTTTTAAAAAAATATTTCAAACACTTAATTATTATTATAGTTATTCTTAATATTAATTTTATTTATATCTCTAAATAGCAATTTATTTATATTTTAAAAACATGATATTATGTTCTAAATGTTTGTCAGTCATTGCTGTTCTTTTTTGTTATGTTAGCACCACCTATGTGATAAGTGGATACCTAATTTCATAATAATCTAACAATAACTCTCAAAAAGTCATAAACATAATATTCTTAAAATTATCTATAAATAAAGATTTAAAAAATTCTAATAAAATAATAAAAATGTATAAAACATGAGTATAACATAGATTATATAATAAAAGTATTTAAATGCATTAGTATTCAAGCCATATAGAAGTATTTAAATACTACTCAAATACTAGAAGAAAATAAAGTACCTATTTGAATATAGTATTCAATACTCAAAAAGTATTTGAATACCAATTTTACTTTACACCTCTGTACAATACTTTAGTATATAGGGGTACTCGCCTGTTTCTCTTGCGCATGCTCTCTGCGTGAGGACTTTTGATGTACTGTTCGACGATTTGTTTCCACCGCCTCCTGCACAACCATCCCCTGAAGAAACTCTGCACTTTCTTGATCTTGCGCATCTCGATCGAGTCCTGGACGTTGAAAGTGGTCGGGTCCGAGAATATAAAGCTGTCCTTGGACTGTCTTCGCGAGTACGTGCCCGTCGTCCCGCCGTCGAACGATCCGGTGCTGGACCCGCCGAACGATGTCAACGGTCGCAGCTCCTTCTTTAATGTTAACACCTATTATAAAAACGGCACCCCAAAAGGTACGGTGTCCGGTGATATTTTTAAATCTGACTGTAACTTTTATACATGTAGTGTTGTATTCGGGACGTGTATGTGGGGAAATCGGTCACATCACGAGATGTATAGACTTAATAGAACTAAATACCTATATATATATGAAATACAGTCGTCGATATCGCACGGGCCAACTATAAGCAAAGTAAGTACAAAGACGTTTTGAAATTTTGTTTTTTTTTTGTTTGTTTAATACCATCATTATTATCATTCGAATCCTGTAAGACGCCTGACGGCAAATATATTATTCTGTTAGAGAATATGTGCTGAGGCCTTATCTAATCAAATTAACGAATTGGGTTATGAAACACGTTTGAAATGTTAACAGATTATGGATATTGGCATATTGCCGATCGTGTTTTTTGAACTCTTCTACCATCGTTGACGTTTAGAACGATAGTAAACGTTTAGAACTAAATCAAATGATTTTTTTTTCATTATCGTTCTCGTCACAGATTATACACCAGGGTAAACGGTTTCAAAATATTGGTATAATAATATATTAACATATAATACCTATGTGCAGCCTACACGCCTAATCCGAATTATTGCAACACTCCATACTTATACTGACGTTCGAATAACACAAATAAGTATAACAAGCGTTATGCACTAATGCTTGTATTAGGTAGTTATTTAGTTTATTTCTAAGCGTTTATCTGAGTAGAATTTTCTAATATCATACGATTCGCACGAGTTAAACTACTAAATACTAAAAGTTTTGTATAACATGGATATGGGAACTACGTGAAATCATAAACAGTTAACGTTTTTCTCGATTTACCCAAACATTTTCCAACTGATCTCGATTGATATTTATTTAAGGCTAGTGAGCGCCACAATGCGATAGTGTTGTATAGAGAGAAACAGTTGTAAAAGAAGAATAGTTCTTCTAAATGTTGGAATATTTAAGACAGACTTGACTAGAAAGTACTTTATGCCTGAATAAATATTGTGAAGTGTTTTTGAGATACAACAAATTAGTTCTGATAATTTACATTTTTAACCGTCCGCCGGTACTCGTAAAACGGAGACGCAATCATTGCGATGGGCATGTTACTTTATTAGCTAGCTACAAGGGAATAATAATTCGTTTACAATATTATGTTTTACTTCTGCGCGTAGTTTTTTGATTTCTGAGGCCGATTCGTCGACCTGTTGGGCGTATTGCCATTTTGCAGTCATTTCACTCTCGACGACCTGTAGCAAATGCAAATGCCGTTGTTCGAGCTCTTCTTTTTGTAGCAGCAATTTATTGAAACTGAAACGATAAGAACCAACGATATTATAACGAAAGTTATGCAATGTTTGTCGGGTTGTGTGTCATGATATTATTATAGTGTACAGTGGCGTCATTTCATTTTTTGATAGGGGAGGGGGCGAAGGGAGCAAGTTTTAACTAGCCTATACAATTGAAAAAAACCACTTGCTCAGTTAACAACCTGATATCCAGTTACATTCTCATCTCAGTACAACTATAATTGCAATCTCACATCATTTTCTAGGTATAAAATATAAATATATATTTTATGTAGATACCTACCTATGAGTTTTGTACAGTTTTTGAGAAAAAGTAGTTGAAGTGTAAGGGTCTAAATAAATAAAGTACATTAGTACCTACTTCGGTACCGTAATTTTAAATTTTTCTAGAAAGCTAAATAAATCACAGTGCTAAACACGACTGCTATATTACGGTAATTGAATAAATTGTGAACATTTTAAATTAACTATATCAGAGGTTCTTTATAGAAATCACGGATACATTAAAAAGCAGTTTTTTTCGTTTTTAGAATTGTTACTGTGTTGATACCTACTGAAAATTAGAATGAAAAAAGTAGTTTTAGAAATAAAATTATATGCATAATATAATCCCATGCGTTTATATGATATTATTGTTGCCGTACATGGTCCCGCATACAAATTTTTGTAAATATGTACCACTGTTGTACCACCTATATTGTTAAAAAATATTATTTAATAGAAATAAAACGGTTAGCGTTTGGACGAATTTATGAAATTTGTGATGCGGTCGGGTGAACATTTTTAATAATAATATAGTGTATAGCGTTTAGTTGAAATGTTACACAATGCATATTATTATTTCCCTCTTATCTGCAGAACAAAACTGTAGGGACTGTTTGTGAATATCAGAAGTATGATTAAAAAATGCATGTATTAAAAAAAATATCATATATTCATGAAAAATTACACATCTGCAGTTCAACACAACTTAAAAAAAAAATTGTAGTTTTTGATTTCCAGTAATGAAATAGTATAATACCTAGTGCAATTTCCATATAGATATAATATTATTATACTGGTGCTGTTGTTTTACAAACTTTATGTCATCTCTCTTGGAACTATTGTCATAAGGTCTATTCCATTGAGGAGTATATGATATATACAGTTAGTACTAGAGTATATTATATTACACTCGAAGGTTATATTATATTACATTTCCAGCACTTACTTTACGTCATTAAGGTGGTCTCAAACCCATTACGCGTAACACGCTCGTCCAAACACATATTATCCTGCTTACACAACTCACCCATAAACACATTGCAATATTATTATGCTCGTGAAAAAGTAACAATTAGCGTAAACGCTGAATACAGATGTACGCGTCCACGTACCTACCTATTTCCGTTCGACAGATAACAATAAATTTGAGTTGAAAAGCTAACACTAAAAATACACAATATTAAAATATTATGTTCCTCCGCACAACAAATTCACACACCACTCTGCACAAACCGTGTACGCACGCGTATCTTATAATATGCACACTCGCGAGTCTATATTATATTATATCCCTGCAACTATTAATTATCATATCCCGACAATAATTATCATTTATCGCCACTCACCAGTAAACATAATTCCCGTTTACAGTTCCTGGGAATTATCAAAACAGGCATGTGTCTTATCAGCAACGACCGGGGCCGTCTGCTTTTAAAGTCTGACGTGAGAAAGTTGCCTATCATACCTTGAGCTCCATCCCACCCTCTTAACGACGACACTGCGTTATAGTGTAGGTATATACCAGAAGAGGCCATACGGTCGATCTTGGACGATTTCAAAGTCCGATCAACCTTTGTCAGAACTTATAAACATAGTCACATATACTATATAATATTATATATTTCAGATTAACCTGTTTGTGCGAAGTTCACACACAAAAATTGCAAAAGCTGAATATACTTAGCTACAATTATTTTTGACGGTCATTTAGAGCATTTCGTTTAGCAGTGAGTGGCTTTTCCACATACTATGATGATTAACTGGCCGACGATATGCAATTACATGCGTTTACACCAACAGTATAATGGTAATTTATTTTGAAATTATTTAGAAATTAATTATTAAACACTCATTTCCTCTGATAACTTTATACTTTAATTTTATTATTTATATAAGTACCTATGTTTATTATTAACATTATAGTGATAATGACTTAAAATGATAGACGTTGGTCGATTTTCAAAGGCGAAATACATTTTCAAATAAAGTTTGGCCACCTCTGGTGTATATATACTACATAAGCGAGCTAATCAGCTGTATACCTGGCTTGCTTCAAAGCGTTCACCCAAGTCTTGCAAGCCGTATCTGTTGACGCGCGGAACTCGTACTGCCGCATTTGAGGATGATTGTATGAAATGACGAAACAGTGCTGGAAAAATCACAGATCACATAAATAGTGGGTAAACATCGGTCATTCAAACAAAAAATAAAAATATCAAGTGTTATTAACCTCATTTTCCGGATGAATTTTCCCGGTGACTTTCGACGTGCCGCTGGAAAAATCTAGTTTAGAGCAGTAACTGCCCTCCAACAGTATAACTCCGGACGGCTTGTTGCAACTCTCGTAGTCGTAATAGAACAGTATATTCTGAAATTAAAAATCAGAAAAAAAACAGTGAACAAAATGTGTACACACTACCGTAGGTATACGATAATGATATTAATTATTGTAAAGATTTATCGTGTTATCGCCATAATATTGTATCTTGATCAAATAGATTGTACAGCGATGACCATTGATCTTTTATTAGTATTATCTACACAGTATACAGTAAAGTTTCATCGAACCAAATTTCAAAAATAATAGTGTATAGTCGACGGTTGTATTATTACTTCCTCGTCAGTGTATATTTAATTAGTCCGCATTCCGCAATTCAGTCACATTTCTATTAGATTTTAGGGTTTCCGTCGACGTTTAATAATATAGTTCCTAAAAAACTCACTAGATTAATTATTCTCAGCGACTCGACATTTCCTTGTCGATGACTGATTCGTATTTAAAAAACGAAAAATATTTTTCCTCGTATTTAAATGATCTTTTGTTAGTTTTAGTATGAACGGTTATATTGACTATATTAATATATCGGTAATTAATAAATATATACCATTATTATTATTATAGATGCACAGTGTCAAGTGCCAAGTGTAGGACGTCATTAAAAATCATTTTTACTGCACGTGTAGCATAATATGTTTCAGATAAGTAGGTACAACATTTTTCTCATGATATCTAGGTGTTATCTAATTTTCTAGACTTTGTAGGTAACATTTTGTCGGAAAACGATATATTTTATACTCTAATATATATATTATATTCACGGCTAACCACTCGGAAAATATTTCACTGACTTGCCTGCTAGCAGGGGTGAGCTGGACGTATTTTCGTCCAGGGCGGAGAAGAACTCAAGCAGCCTCCGAAATATATTTTGTTTTAATATCCAGTGTCACGTATAGCCAAAAATATATTTCAGTCGTGGTTATACTATAACTAGCATAACTTCCCCTCCACAACGACCCCTTCCTCCACATCACTGTGTTTTTGTCTGTGTAAAAACTTTACAAACAACAAGTGCGCAGTAATCATGACGTAATTTACAGTGCCTATTTTACCCGACTGCGTTGGTAATAATATTATCACGTTTATCAGTTGGTTCCTAATTTCTAGAGCCCAAATTTGTAGGTTTTTGCATATTTCTTCCTTTTAACTTTTTTATATTTGTGTTAATAATCTCCACGAATCATAGTAATTGGAATTCACTGCTAAATTTTTATTTTGCATATTTTTGCATATTTGACCGTAAATGCATATTTGTTGCATATTTTAATGAACTAGAAAAACTAGAAACACAAAATATGCTTTTATCTGAAAGTGTTTGTTTAATAAGTGAATTAGAAAAAAAAATAAACATTATTCCTCCACCTAAAGGGGCAACATTAAAAACAAAATTAAATGATATTTTCTCCAAAAACAAGGGCCTAAAAATATTACCTACAATTAACAAAGTATTATTAGGGGAAACGGAAGCAGTTGAACTAGATGAAAACTATCAAGACCCAAATATTTTAAGCTCTTTCAAATTTGCCCCGATAACGTCAGTGGATTGTGAACGATCATTTTCTATATATAAACAATAAACATTTACTATCAGATAGACGACATAGTTTTACCGAGGATAAACTTGAGCACCATTTAATTATTCATTTTAACAATAAAGAATACAAATAAAAAACACATTATTTTATACTATATTTTATTATTTTATATTATTATATTACATTTTATTACTTATATTTTATTATTTTATATTTTTTTCATATACTTAATATAACTTTGAATTTTGTAAATGCATATTTGTTGCATATTTTAATGATTTTTACTGCATATTATATGGCATATTTTGATACTTTTTATTGCATATAAATCCGGGCTCTACTAATTTCTATTGAAACTTAATAATAAATCAATGTCAGTGGTCGGTCGGCGAATGTTAATTTGTTTGCTATCAGTAGCAGTATTGGTACACGGATAATGATTAGTAATTATTTATTAAACATGGAGATAAACACATCAGTCTAAATTAATATCATTGTTGTTTACTGCAAGGCCTATGGCTATGTTCTGACTGCTCAATTCGAAACCAAAATACGTTTATGTCATTATAAAGTATAATATATTTTGTATTAAAATTAATAATTAGAGATGTGATTGTGTGACGTACCGCCCTCTCACCCAGACCTTCCACCCGGACCAGTCTGCCCGTGGATCTTATTATCTCAAACATCCGGCATCCCTATAATATATGTATTATTATACTCGACGACAAAGAGAAACTATACATCGAGTATTCGAGTTGCCCGGATTAATTCCTTTGCCGTTTATCGTACGGGCCGGGGTTGTCTTAAACAGGTGCAGCGAACTTAAATACCGGTTTAATGTACATTATTATTACTATACCGTCATAGCTGTACGAATATAATAATATATACCTCATACCCTACACTGCAGCCTTTGTGCGCGCGTATTCCGCGACGTCAAACGGATAATTAAATAACGGTATTTTGGTCTCGACGAGCAGCACCTACCTATACGCGATGATATTCGGCGCACCGGGTCGGTTAAACCCCCACACACACAGCCAAAGGTCACCAGTAATTTTCGTCAAAAATCGATATCGGCGAGAGGGACGTAACAAAGCAATAGTTTTCAGGTGATGAGACGACCTGGCTATATATGTAGGTTTTGTTGTTCGAATGCCATTATTGTTTTCCAAAATCAACACGTCGACAAAGGTTTCTTTGAACGGCGACTAGAGCGAATGAGAGAGATGGTGTGAGAGAGAGGGGGGGGGGGGTGAAAGTGAGTGCAGGTGAGTGCAGGTGAGAAGTAATGAAGAGCAGCATAATGAAATGATAATTACTAAAACTGCTCCAACAATAGTTTGTTTTCCGTTAAGGCGTTTGAAAATCTACGAAATTCGTTTTCCACGAGAGCACGATAAGGTTGTTTTGAATGTCAAAACAGACTTAACAATAATTATATTGAGCCGCTGGAAAAACGTTCACTTTGTAGTTTAACGAAATTTCCGCGTAAATAATATTATTTCCAATTTGTGTTTGAACACGGCAATGGGTACCTACATGAAAAGTTGCAAACTACTATAACAATACAATATTATTATACTAATATATTATTATAATCTAAATTTTACAGCGAAATTTTATATTTTAGTAGGTTGCCACTTTGGAATCGCTTGCGTAACTGTGACCTATCGATGGAGGTGCTATTAATGGATATATAGGTTCCTCACCATGTAAAATGTAATAATATTATATAATCGTGTACTATAATGTGTGATGTACCATGTGTATGTAGGCTGTTAAATTATAAAAAAAAAACCGCGAACGATAGAAATTATTATTATTAACGGACGATTTGATTGAAATCAATTTTCAAAATTATAAAAATGCAAAAGAATTATAAATATCATTCTACGCGCATTCAATTTTATGGACATCGATAAATATCAATATATTATGTTTAAAAAAATATTGTTTTTTTTTGTAATTAAGCTGAAAAAAAAATAATGATAATATTGTAGACATTATCAAAATGTCAAAAATATGCATAATATTATATTATAGTTCCTATATATTATATTATTAAACATTAATTATATTATGTTACGGAAAATGACGTTAAACCGAAAATAACGTTATTTGCCCATTATTACCGTTATTGACCAAATACAACTGTAATATTACCGTTATAAGCCGGATATTCACGTTAATGACCAAATACACGGGTATTTGTTGTTTTAGAGCAGATAATATTATGCACTTGAATCTCAAATAATATTAATTGAAAAATGACGTAGGTATTTTTTAAAAAAGCAACAATGCATTGTTATTATTTATTTATTTTTACGAGTTGTACTTCCATGACACATGGGTAAGTACTGTTGCACAACTTTTCGGCCCCGCGACTGGCACAACGTTTATTGTTGCAACCGGCCTTGCGATGACAGCTCTCGAGGGCCCGCAACAGAATTATTTCCAGCTGCTTCCCACAGTGTCAACTGTCTACCATCGGCTAATTTGATCACATTATCCGCGTCCAACTGATTTTCTTCACAAGCAGCTATTTCTTTACGTGAGTATTTTTTTATTTTTAAATTTGCGCGAACAGTGTGTGTGTGCCAATAGCCATTTTGAATCGGTACATAGAACGACAGTTTTGCACACACTAAAGTATAATCAGCTACATCATTTTTCACTAGGTATGATATTTTCAGATATAACCTCTTCCAGTGTTGGGCCGCCACCATATAATATTATGTAGGTACCTTATCTGTACCCGATAAAGTTTTATTAGTTTATCTACGAATTACACATTTTCGACAGTTAGTTTATAGCTAGTTGGACATTTATTTTATGATCAACATATTCCATTCCATGTGGTTACTAACGTCATTTACTACATAATAACAATAATTCCCACACCTATAGGTAAATAACGTCAATAACCAGCGAATAACGTTATTTTCTGATATAATGTTGTTTACCGTAACATATTTATACCTAGTTTTGTCAAATTCAAAAACCAATATCGATATTGTCAGAACATTTATTATTTTATACTCTATATTCGATTACTGTACGATTATTTTTCCTAGACAAAATAAAATAATGCTGATGTAGGAGTAATGTAAATGAGTTGGCTACCAGAAGTGGATGTGATACGTTTGTGTTATTTATTTAAAAGCAATGATAATGATAAACTATCTCATTCGGAAAACGATTCTGAACTCGCGATGGATGAGATCGTGATTGCTTAATTTCCTCTACATGTTTCCACCCTGACATCCACTCCTTTCCCGAAGCTTATTATGAATTGTTTTGAAATGTTATATAAAATGACACAGAAATTCTAAAAATAAGCGTTTCAATATTCTGACCGGCTAAATGGAACTTTTGAAGCGAGCTCTTTCGACACAAAAAAGTAATTGCAATAACATACAAAAGTACAGGAAAAAAAAACAGTTGATTAAATTATATTGCACAGTAAACATTTACCCGTGTGACCGCCGCCGCCGTGTGCTTGTCATTTTTTTTTTAAGCACACATTTTGTAAATTAATCAATAATGGTATATTAACGTGCAAATAGCCACTAAACAATATTAGCTATATAATAATATAATGGTTAGTGTTTTTAATCAACAGCAACATTCATATTGAAATACCTATACGCTAATACGCCACCTGTATTTCCACTTCAATATACGATTAATTTAAAAGTAGGTAATTGACATGAAAACGAGAGAACGCGTTAAAATATTTATTCTATAAAAAATAAAACACGCATAGTACAGTTTACAACGGTTTTTTAAATATTATTTTTAAAACGAAAATAATAAATACTATCACGAGATTCTACAACTAGCGGGCCTTGATCGACGGACCTGCAATCTCGATCACAGTGTCTTATCCGAATACAGGTGTCTATATTGAGTGATTTTCGTGATCGTTAGGGTATATTCGTCGTAGATTATTAATCAGAGAATTAATTGTTATATTATCTATGATATTTTGAACTCGGCACAAAACGTGATTTTGGACTGACGTACACACGACGTCTGTGGATATAAAAATAATCATGCGTTTGAGACATTCGGCGACAAACGACAGTGTTGTAGACGTAATAATAATAAACTGGACGTAAGTTTGTCGAGAAAACGATTCTCGTCAACTCGAATGTCGATAATACCGACGACGAACCGTTTAGGTATATAGTACTATAAAAACCATCGCATGGTTTAAGAACGTGTTTTGTAATTTGTTGTTCGAAAATGTTTGAAGTGTTGTATTTTTTATGACATAATATTATAATTATTATATTTAATAATACCTATATAACCTAACCAGGAATGTTGGATACAAAAAGAAGAACCAGAAACCAACTAAACAAACAGTGAGCTTAAAAATATGGAGTTTGGTCGATGACCAAGTAAAAGCGGGTAAGTTATAGGTACTTGTTTGTACGTACCTACCTACAAATTATTTTAATCAAGTAGATTAAAAGTAGTAGACCTCTGACGCTCAATAAGAGTAATATAAAAGTATAAAACAATTAGTGAAAACAATTAGTGTGCTTACTGCAGAAGTGCGCCCACAAATAACATCTACGTCATGGATGATAAAGTAATGGAAGCTGTGGTGGTTATCATAATATGTTTATGGTCGAAAAATGGTCGTTTAGAAAAAAATCGCTAGTGATAAAATGAGTCCTATTTTTTGTTGATGTCAATATTATTATTGATAACTATATTTTAATATAACCACCGTTGCTTTATGCTCTCTCTTCGGGCACACGTCATTATCAGCTATGTGGGATTAAGGTCCTGCCATTTATTTATTGTCCGTAGTTCGAGGTGTTTTTTTTTTCGTGAAACGAATAATATGTGTGTTCCAATAAAATGGAATAAAATAATAAAATATCGTGTTTCTATATAAATTGTAGACCAGCTATGTTATTATATTGTAACCGTATGGCGTATAGTAATTATATACTCGGCGAAGTGGCCCAATTTCAAAATAAGTGTACTCAGAACCATGTACTTATTTACCTATACACTGTATTTGTTATGTATAGGTACTAGTGATGGGCGCTACCGACTAATGACTAACGACTTAGTCGGTTATAAACAATAAAAAAATAAGTCGGTTATCGATCACTAACGAATAATAAACCAACTAACGAATAATTAACCAACTAACGAATAATAAACCAACTAACGAATAAAATAAATCATGAAGTTTCAACTAAATAAATAATTACTAAATAACTATATTACTAGTTTATAATAGTTACTAGTTTACTAGTTTACTCTATAATACAATTACTCATCCGACCTAGTCGGCTTACCAAAATAAAACCCAGCTGAAATAATATATAAATAGAACAATATTAGATTATCAGCGCCTATTATTATTTATCAGACTATTTATAGGGAAAAAATGAGTGTAAAAACAACTGTAAAAAAGGGCTTACAATATTTTTTCTTGTAAAATATCATATCTAATTACCATAATGAACTATATTAAATACATTTATTTGTTGGCTTTAAGAATGTAAGATAAATATTAAACTATTTATATATATTTATATATTAACTTTGTTTTTAGTTTTTAGTCGGTTTTCATTAGTTACCTAGCCGTTTTTTGATAGTCGTAAGTCGTTAGTCATTAGTCGTTTTTTGATAGTTATTAGTCATTAGTCGTTTTTTGATAGAATTAGTCGTTAAGCTTTATGATGTTAGTTGGTCATGGTAATTGTAACCAACTGTTAGTCGGTTTATTGGAATAAAATATAACTATTAATCGGTTATTCAAATCATTCGGTAGTGCCCATCACTAAGGTACCATAGTTTTGTATTTATTGGTACCTGCGCTTATACCGCTTGCCATAATAATACGCAATACCTGTAGCATCGACCTGTCGATATCTGCCAGCACTTGTTGGTGTACTATATCAATTGACGAAATAATAACGACGAGTCGAATCGTTCCAACACTGTGGCCTAACCAAACGGAACCCATTATGTCTCAAAACGGGATAAATTCACGTGACATAATATTATCATTTCGCATGCGGACTTTGCAGTAAGCACGCGTCGTATTAATAAAAACTTGGTTTTAAATTTTAATCGTTGTTTTAAAAATATAATAATAATCGAAAAATAACCTTTGTTTTTTTGAGATGAAAAACCGACGGTAGACATTTCATTTTTTGGGCCACTTCAAGTTTATGTCAATTGCTATTGATGGTGATATCCGTGGTAAAAGTACCTGCCTGTATATTTTACTATTATAGCGTTATTGTGTTGCATGAAGTAATGATCAAAATTGGTCTCGATCTTGTGGTCTCGCAAGACTCTTGCTGCAAGACCAAGCCCAAGATGGTACTGGTACTAACAAGACCAAGACCAAGACCAAAAACCAAAACAAAACCATCACTGCAAGACTCTTGCAAAATTTTTTTTCCTCAGAAAAACATTAGTTTAAGTAGATTTTATTAGCTAATAATTTATTATGAAAATAATAAGAAATTATTTGTATTATTATTAAATTTGATCAGTATTTGAGAAAATGCCGAATTATTGAAAAAAAAAGATTAGAAATAATTGGAATTTATATTAAAAAATAACATAGTTGTTTCTTCATACTAATAATTAGCAACTACTAAAAATTATTTTATTTTCCTAAAATCGTGTTAAAGACGTCGAAAGTTGTCTTGCTAGTAGAATAATTTATGTCCATAATACACCTCTACTTTGAATCAAATATGCTAATAATTGCTGAAAGTCATTACGTACTGACCATAAATGATTCATAGTCATTTTTCATTAAATACCTATAATACAATTTTAAAACTAAATAATAAAACTTATATTTAAAAGATGTTGTCTACCAAAAGTATTTAATGCTGAGAATTAAAAGGATGTATGTCACAATTTTAAAATTAGAAAAATGTAATTAAACATCGTTATTAGTATTATAATTTAGGTAAATTATTTAATAACACATTATTATTATTGTGGGTTGTACTCAATATTTTTATTTAATTATGTAGGTATGCACTTTATCTAAAATACAATATAACAACCTAACTTAGTTGACATTGATAATTAAAAACTTTTTGTAAAAATAAAATGTACCTACTAAGGTTTACAGAAATGGTCTATTACGAATATATTATTATATTAAAAGAAACTTAAACATTTGTACTACTGTACTGGACACTGGTGAATAAAAGAAGAATAAAAGCTTAATTTATCATAAATAATAAATATTATCATTATAACAAATATAATTATATGCAATTTAATATTTGGAACAAACCATACAGTTTTTGTTATTATTATTATTTTTTAAAGTGAACATTAAAAAAAACAACAATTTATTTTTTATAAACATTATATTGGCCAATAATTAACTAGTAATTACCTACTGATATTTATTATAAATATAATAGGAACTTACAAAGTTAATTATGCTGGTAAATTGATTCATCAAATACGAATACAAATAAAATATTAGAAATATAATTTTAAAGTCCAAAGTTTTAAACGAGTATAATAAAAATTAAATTGTTCGACTTATTTTATGTTAATGTTTGAATTATTAATATATTATAATACATTATTTATATGTATTGTACTTAAGTTTCGTATTAGAGGTCGTAACAAAAAACCTGCACACATCTTTAACAGGTATTTAATTTTTTCTTATACATTTTGTGAAAATAGCAAGAGTCTTTCAAGAGTTGAAAGTCTTGGTCTTGGTCTTGTTTTGATTATCACTAATTGCATGGCGAATCATATAGGCAAAATAGCTACATTGCCGTGTTGGAGAATGTTTGAAACTGTTCGCATTCGGACATAATATTATATTTAATTATTATGTATATGGTTCGACTTTATGTTATTATTGTATAACTGGTGAAAACTGGGGAGTATTAAAGTTTTAAAGTTGATTTAGAACAGTTATTTTGATTAGGTAATATCACTACCTAGTTAATATTGTCTACACTTGAAAAGTCTGTGATTATTAATGCAATGAATCGAAATATACATTTCGACCACCTATTGTCAAAAAAAAATTAACACTTCCTGCTTAAAACATTTTTTTAACTGTTCAATTATATTATTTGAAGCATTGAAAACGAAAAACATTTAATTTGAATTTCAAGTTTAAAGACAATTTATAAACATTGAGTAAAACAACTATATAAGGTACGCTGTGTTATAATGTATGCCGAGCGGACCGAGGTGTTTTTTTTCGGTACCTTCTGGACAGCTCAGACCAGAAAACACCAAAGAACACATAATAATATTATTTATAACAGATTTATTATTTCCGACTCAATAGTTCTAAAATATAAATTATTTATTACTTGTATAAAGTCCCAAAAAAATATTTTTATTCTATCCCATTGTCGTATAAAATGGAAATGTATTATAGGTATTTCTCAGAAAGAAAAATACAAAAGCTATTAAAAAAAAATGTTACAGTAGGTATATTTATACATTAATAAATTACGAATGACGTTTCAATTTAATGTTAGGGAACAGAAATTAATTTTAAATTTTCGTTCTTAACTTTCAATTTCGTATACATAAATATTTACACAAAAATTGAAATAAAAAATAGAGAGAAAAAAGTTCAAGGCATAATAATATTATACAACGTATTGATGAAAGGGGGGGGGGATATTATGCATCATCCCAAAAAGTTTGTATATATGACAAGTTCTTGGGATGTGTTATTATTTTTATAACTATTGTATTTTCAGTTATAAAAAAAATATCAATATTTTAATTTATATAATATAATGTTTCAAATTTCAATAATAGTTCAAAACATGAAACGGATCGTAAAAGAATTTGTTATTAAAAATATTTGAAACAACGCACAATAAAACGTTATAACAAAACTTAGTAAAAAAAAAAAAAACGACAATATGTTTATCAGTTTGTTTGAATAATAACAATTATATTCTAATTAAGTGTTAACATAATACTAATTACTTACGTGTTGTAGGTACCTACCTCATTATTTTTTTTAAACAATATAAAAAATATAATTATGCGTTTTTCTAATTGCCAGTAATTAATATGCGAAATTACGACTCATCTAGTTAAGAACGCCGGTACTATTGGGTAATAAAAAAAGTGGGGTGTGTTACGTACCAACTGATATAAATATTATAATTTATTTTGATACAAGTGTATATAAACATATTTTTTTCGAGTAGTCTTTGAAATAGGTATATATTTTCTTCGGTAGTTCGGTTTTCGGTTCATAAGGCAACAAGAAAAAAATAGCAAGTCGATTTTTTTTGGATTTTAAAAAGCGGTTCTTACGCCTTAAGTACGATAAGACAATCAGACGGAAATAAAAAAATAAATTAACAGTAATAATAATAATTATTATACCAGCAAGAAATGAAAGGAAAAAAATCGATTATGTAAACAGGTATACGGAATTACATCTATTTATTATGTACGAGAATACGACGACTAAGCTATTAAAAACTATTTTAATTATGTATAGTTTCGTGTTAATCAAAATCAGATGGATACATAATGCACTCGGTGCTTGTTAAAATTCACTAAAGTATCTCGGATTCGATTAAAACAACATCGAGTTTCGATGAACCATCGGTTTAATCGAGTTTCCGCTCATAAATCATAAAGTAATTATTATCATATTACTGGCGAATAAAAAACTAAATATTTCCATTATGGACGTCGTAAATTAAAAACAAATTTGGTTATAGAATACCTACTTAATTGACTTGTATAGGCCGCGTAGTTTCGAAATAGTTTTAATTTGATTTGCTAACTGATCGTGTCTCCAAATAATAATATATTATGCGACAGAAAATATGATTAAAGCATTTACGAAATCTTCGATAATTATTAGCTTTAACAAAATTCAAAATATACACATTGTACATAATATAATATATCAAAAGTGTCGACGCTAGTGGAAATAATAGAATTTAACTTTGCCTATTATGAATAAGTACTAAAATATTATCAAATTTGTAATAATTTACTTATATATTTTATGTTGACTCATATTAACAAATAACTAATTAATAGAAAAACTTCGATTACAATCGTTGCAAGTCTCAAATACTGTATACGATTTTCTTTTAAAGAAATAACCACATTGAAATGGTCGTGGCTAAAATGTTCGAAGAACTTTAATTGATCGATCATTTCATGGAAATTAAAAATTGGAACTCCAATTCTATTGAATATCTTTGAATTGGAAAATACAAATTAAGAAAAATATTAGTAAGGAACTCTAATAGTATGGAAAATAAACACACTGATAATGATTATTATGAAAATAAATATTATGAATTCTAAGATACCGAAAATTAAAAAAACAGAACCATAGTTATTTGAAATATTCTAAAACATTGGAAATCTTATAAATCAGAACCATATTTTTTGGAATTTAGCAATGTGTATTTTAAATACCACGAGAGTTAATTATTATTATTTTTCTTAAACAATAACTTTCTTGATTAAAAGTGTATATTTTGAAAATAATTTTATGGAAAAATAATATTTCAGAAAATAATTATATAGGAAACTAACTTTTATGGAATACAAAAAGCTGAAAATAAATAGTGTGGAAAATAAATAAATGGAAAATTAAAATGAAAACTGTCATATTCAAAAAAATAAACTAATAGAAAACAATTTAATGGAAAAATATTTTTTGGAAAATTTAAATTAATACGTTATAGCCGTCTTATCAAATTACTCAAATTACTTTTTAGGAGGCACACCTCGATTCGATTCGATTTCGATGTTATAGTTCGATCTGTCGGCACTACGCCGTCGTTCAAGGCATCGCAATGTCCGGCATTTTCACCAATTAAATACGTACGACCAATTATTACGATGACCAGCTGGTGCCGTGTCAACTATAGGCAATTAAATCGCTTTTTAAAGTCGAATAAACGTTTATCGCTACGGGCACACGCGTGTCCGCGGACGCAATACGGACTTACGCGGAATGACGTCCCACAAGTCACAACAATAATAGGTGACAAAATAATTTTATATCATTAGACATTATATAGTATAACTGGTATATAATAGGTATACAGGAACTCGCAATTAAAAATTATGGCGGTGTACGTCACGACACATTATGTTAATGATACGGAAATAATCCGAGGCGCTGTTTAATTTAATTTAATTTAACTTTTTTAATGGTTCTACCTGTAACGCTTAAACGGCATAAACGAAACAGTTTATTCGTTACGATTAAACCCGGGGAACCTCGCGTTTAATTAGGCGTACGTCACTACAGCTGCGTTCAAAACCCGCCATTTTAATATGTCGTTTGTTTTAATGTAGAGTCTAATAATATATTCAACTTGTAGTGCGTAGTAGTTAAAACGTGTAGGTATTACCACTTACCGACTTTATGTTATGTTACCTAGGTATACGTATTTATTGAATACTTATATACGGAACTAGACATGACACGGCTTTAGTCGAGAATTACCTGCAAGAGCACTCGTGTGTTGTGTAAATTGTAAACGACAAGCAATCTACGTTTGATCGAGAAAAAAATGCGTTTATTGAAAATAGATATTGGATGCGTCCGAGTGATGATACCGTATCGGCCCCCACTAGACGTTAATGAGGCAAGTATCGTCTCTGAGTGTGTGACCTCGCCGTCGGTTAAGTGGCCGTATTGCGTCCACGCCAAATTTAATGTTGAGTTCACGGCTGCTTATCCTAACATTTTCAATTTCGTCGACATTTTGAAGCAGATACAGGCTGACACATAATATGTAAGGCTCCTCGGCAAAAATATTCGGAAAAAAACTAAAACCAGCCAAACATTAATTGTAATGTTATTTAGAAATGTATTGATCAATTTAAACAAGACAAAATTACCAGAGCGGAGTTTGTAAAAAAAATTTTCTTCGAGTTCAAACCACAAGTTTTTTAGCATTCATTCAGTTTAATTTGTTTGGATTTATTTTGTTTATATTTTTTTTAAAACAGCACAATTTTTTAGATTTATTTATTTTAAATGTCAACAACATATTTAACCATGCCTACGGAGAATTTTCTCCCACGACATCCAGTTCTCAGCCTGTAAATGGGAAGGATAATGTTGTTGATTGAGAGCGAATACGTCCATACCACTTAGTACTTACATTGGGTTGGAACCGATACGGCCACCTCCAAGTGAAAGGTGGCAGCCATTATTTTGTGATAAATTTATTTACTGCTGCAGATTAGGCTCAAAGTATTATGAAAGTTGAAATGTGCACACTAAATTAACATTTTTTGATGTGATATTGTCATCAGCTTATCACAATATTATTATGATCATTGTTGTATGATGAATTACTTTAAAATGTATCTAGAAATTACAAACCAAAATATTTTGTTTTATAAATAATTGTTTTTCACTTCAGAGATCAACCAAAAGTGATGGTCGTAAAGGACTAATAGTAGCTGGGTTTTATAAACAATTACTAAACACTTTATTAATCAATATGGTAAGCTAAATGGCTAATGGTCCCTTAAACATGATTTTTACGACCGCGATTATTGGTTCATTAAATTGTAATGGACCATTAAATGTAGCATCATTGTATGCACCTCCTCGGCACAGGAGTAGTTTGAGTATAACAATCGTGCCACAGAACAATTTATAAATAAATTACATTCATTCGGCTATTTGGACGGGAGCTTATAATTTGCATCAAAATAAAGATATGTAATTTGCACCACTGCGGTAAGTCAGAAATAGTGTTTGTAATTTGCAGAAAAATAAGGGTATATCATTTGCACCATCGTAGGTAGTTGAAAATTACCTAGGTATTCGATTATCGAGTCCTTTGACGTCTAAACTAGAATTTTTTAATCGACAAACTTTGTAACCGGGTAATAAAAACAGTTATAGTTTAAGTCTATACTATAGAGCAGCGTTTCCCAAACTGTGGTCCGCGGACCCCTAGGGGTTCGCACTCATACCGGAGGGGGTCCGCGAACGTAAATAATTAAATTAAATATTATATTAAATATTATTATTTATTATTGTTTTTAATTTTAATTTTTATTAAGGGGTCCGCGATCATTTTTATTATCTCGAAGCGGTCCGGCAGAGAAAAAGTTTGGGAAACGCTGCTATAGAGTATAGAATATAGACTGTATTTTAAACTATACTTGTTACCGTAAAAAAAAGGCTAAACATATTATGCTGTTACCCATTAAGTATTCCTTTGACAGGACTCTTGTGGAGATCAAGTACCTGTATAATAACAGATTAATTATTGTCATCCCGCAGTAGCCACAGTACATCACCTACTCCCGAGTTACATTGTTGCTTATACGACTGCTGCGGAGAACGGGAAAACGATGACGTGTAGACTTTTGCGAAATAAACGTCCGAAAATATAAGGGTTGTCGTCGAGTGTCTACTTCTTTTTCCTCCTTCTTCCCCGGCGCTGCTAATCACATAATAATAACGACACATCGTGTATACTATTAATACTCTCTTTGTAGTCTGTGCCTGCTATTATATAATATACGTAATAATACGTCGTATTATCTATGGTCCGTTTTCTCTATTCTCCGGTTTGCGGACGTCAGCGCGTCCTTTAATCATGTCAAACGACCACGTACGTAAATCCTATACACTTGAAATACCCCTCGTCCGCGGCAGTTTATTAACTACGCGAATAACGTTAAATATATAATAATGATGATGATGATGATAATAATAATAATTAGAATTCTGATGACGATAGCGATGAGCGCCTGCAGGGTACGTTTAATGTGTCCGCCCGTGTACGATACCTACACACATTTCATCACAGTTTACAACATTATAATATTTTATGCTATTGCACCAATATAATATTATTGTAACGCGTGCTATATCTATTAGAGTTATGAAAATATAATAATTTTTGAAAAAATTTCTGCAGTGTTTATATTAAATTGATTAAGTACGATAATATGTACGGACAATATAGTTATACGTATATGTATATGAATATTATAAAGACAGTGGTCAATTAAATATGTTTCATGGAACGACAACCGTAAAAACAAAATATTATAATTCGGAGACCAAAAGTTGTGTGTCACAAATACTTAATTTTACAGGAAAGCAGTTTTAATATTTTCAATTGTTTTAAACTAAATAATTTGTGTTGTAGTTTTTTGTTTTTCATTGTTACAACTGATTTATTTGTATACTATTCTGCAAATTACATACATGACTACTTTTAGGTCTTACGCATTTTTTCAACGTTATTATAATGTCTGTTTTAAATTTAACTGGGACTTGTTATAAATGGCAGTCATATATTTTTACAGTCGACATACAATGTTTTGATGGACGTATTGAAAATTGTTAATTCAATAAGAATTCAAATTATTTGACTGAGTTGTTTTAGAATTTTAAACAATAGTATCAAATCCTGACTTGTTATTTTTGCCCACTTAATATGTAGTTTACAATAAAATATTATATATTGTAAGTCTCATTGATTTAGGACTTGTTATAATTGTGCACTAAAAAAACCTATCTTACGCTAAAAAGACTAAAATTAAAGTATCGAAAAAACATTTTAATTATGATATTGATTTATAATGTTTTGCCAAAATGAAGAAAACGACCCAAATTAATCCAATGGACTTATAAAACAATTTTGGGAATAAATGAACGTACAACTTTTGACCTCTTAGCCATCGAATTATATCACTAGCTCATTATAGGCAGAAATACAGGATAATAGTAATATATACAAATCTGCGGTTATTGGGCATGAATCAAAGCGGCATCATTAAATGCATACGTAAAAATACAAAAATTAATGTAAAATAATAGTTTTATTGTAGACGAGCAAAATATAATATATTTCTCGGCATCTCGACTTGTTCAGATATTTAAATTACGGATTGTGATTAAATGCGTTTTTTATTAATGAAATCAAAAACGGATTTTTTGGTCACCGTTATTTTAACTTTTGTAAACATGACTTGCATCGAAATCAAAATTATTTAGGTCAATTAAAACAAACAATTCGTAGAATTAAAATAAGACGAGCGATTTGTTGGCCCTTATAATCATTAACATTTTAGCATCGAAGTACACAAGAACTGAGCAGCCGCGACGGAGAATTGATCGATTTCAATTATTTCGATTACGCGGAGAGAGGTGTACACAGTGTTAAGTGGAAAGGCAAAATGAAAATGTCGTATTTGTATTATACGAGCTATACAGCAAAAACAGTAATGACTGTTTAAATGGTATTTTATCGTTTAGACATTACAGCGATAATAATATTGTTCTTTGATTTGTCGTAACTGCCAATTCGTAATTCGATTTCTAGTGCGATTATACGAGTTTATAAGTGCACAGTTGACGATACGCGACAATATTTTAATTGTGAAGAATTTTTTTTTATGAAATAGTACTAATTTAATATTCTGCGTAGATTCAACACAGCGAGTTAAAAAACGGCTATTTTGTTTAATGACGATTAATCACTTAAGTTATCATAATATTATGTTATTTAATAATATAATTAGTACAAAAACTAATAGGTACATTATAAATATTACTATGGTGATAAAATAATCCATCGAATACGCGACAAGATAATATCAGCAAAGGTAAGTTTGACAACCGAACGAGACAATGAAAAATCCTTTGAATTCCGTAAACCATTGTCACGTCCAAAATTGGCTTAGAAACAATGATATAATATTATATTATATAGTCATTATATTCTCTATTGCCAGTAAATTCTGTTATACATTATCTGCAAATGATAATCAATCCTGTATCCGGTGGTGTACTTCCGATTAGGGATGGTTTAGGACTTCAGAAGACAGCCAGGAGTATACCATATAATATACAGTATACACTATAAATCCCACTCGAGTAAGTTTAAGTTTTAATAGTTTTGCAACTATAATTACTTATCTTAATCATCTCGTGTTCTCATCTACAATATTATCGAGTATGATACATTGGAACCCACCGCAGTATTAGTTACATGATATATATAAATATATGTATTTCGTATGACAGTTACACGATAATATGCACAAATTGTGTTTATAAAAAAAATGTCAACAAAATGGTTCGAACAAAATATTGCTCATTACGAGATTAGCAAACATAATCATAATTGATAATGTAAATCGTCAAATGTCTAAAACGGTGCATCCGAATTGCATTCCAGAAATAATAAAGATAAATTGGTAAGTCTAAATTGCACGCCATGTATAATTCTAATTATTTTTGTGGACTTTTCTAAATTTCAAAAAAACGAAAAATAAACTATCAACATTTTTTAAAAATATTTGTTTTTATTTATTCATAAAAAATACACACCTAAAGTTTCTTGGCCATAAGTTAATTTACTACTACTTGTTACATTTTTAAATATAATAATAATAATAATAATGAATGTTTATCAAATTAAATTAAAACCTTTATTTTTAATAGTCGTGATAAATCAAATATTGGCAGTTGAATTAAAAATGTTTGTATACTTGTTTTTGTTAGACGGGAGTTGTATTTAAATAATAAACTACATAAGTATTACCTGTAAACGTATAGTAACCTTTTTTTTTTTTTTAAGTTCATACTGACCGGCTGACAAAAAATGTAATTAATTTTTATATTATTCATAAAATTATACCCGAACTTAATAAAATAATTAATAAAGGATAGGAATTCGTATCCCTGAAAGAACATTTGTAAATAAACAGGTATTGTATAAACATACTTTAAAACTTTTAACTGTAACATTTCAGCGGGAAATCAATAATACATTAAAACTCAATACCAATTTTTTTTTTTTTTACTTTGCAAAAACACGAAAATCGAAAAAAATATATAAAAGTTGAAAAAAAAATAGTATACTTAATGTAGGTTGTACCTACTTGAAATGATATAAAAACATTGAACACATATATTATAATTTATAACTAAAACCGAATCCCAAGAAAGGGAAACGTATTTCGTAGGAATAAAAAAACATAATATATGAATATAACTACTATATTATACCTAAGCATAAATAAATTACATATTTCTTATTATGGATATTGCGTATTCGAGTAGGGTCGGTATTAATAATAAGCTACTTTCTTTAGTTATTTAAAACATAATAAAATATTTAAGTTAACGTAAAAAAAATGTATACACTAAAATACATTTCTAATAAATAAGTAATTGTCATTATATTATACTGACAATAAAACATAAATAAAGTTTCACAAAAATAAACAGACTCAGATACTGAGAAAGTGAATAAAAAATATGATTTGTAAAGTTTATATTCTTACGTGCCCGTTTTTATCCCAATATCGATTACGATTGGTCACAAAATAATCTTCTTCAGAGCCGGATATAGGGGGGGGGGGCGAACCGGGGCACTTTCCTCAGAAGTTATGGTCGGGGAGCGCCAAATTACAAAATAAGTTATGTATATATATTAATAGTTTTTATTCATGTTATAATAAAAGCGTATTATACAAATTACAATTTCTTTTTCAATTTGACTTTATGGTTATAACAACAATGGGGAAAACTCAAAAACCCAATGGAAATTATTTGAAATTATTTTGTGTACATACTTGAAATTTTTACCAAACATTTATATTAGCATTTTATATACATGGTATGACTTTCGAAATATTTGTTAAGCTATTTATAGATATTTTAAATTTTTGCTGAGTCAATAAAACTTGAAAATGTTTGTGTTAATCCTTGTATTAACAAGGTTCCTCATAAATAGTGAACACTGGAACCAACAAATCAAAAAATATATAAACACACAGTTTTTTTATAGACATTTTAAATTAAAATTTGGGCTGAATTATAGGTACATAAACGAAGAATACAGTTACGTGTTCACCTCCGACCGAGCAACACATTATCGTATCGCGCGCTCGTATTTATAGCTCCCGAAAGCAATAAGCCCACCTACGTGAATTAGGTAATATGAATATATACCATAAGTTAAATTCTTTTTTACATACACCCGCTACTTACTAGTACCCTCACCTTAAAAAATGGGTGACTCACCCATCAATTATATCAGTCTTAAAGACAGACTTATTCAATCATCCAAAACTTCACATATTAAACACAACACAACTATACCCATATCAGTGTCCACCGCTAATGCAGCAGATAAGAACACTAATGAGCTATCGTCAACCTCTCAAGTCCCCGATAACAACTCCAACAACGACGCAATTATAAACAGCTATACAAATATCTCCAATCACGATTCTATCAATAAGTCCAACAGTATACAGAGTGTGCCAAGTACAAATTTTTCATCGCAACAAAACATCAATATCGAAGCCGAAAAATTCACCACCGAAAAAAAATCTTTTGCCGAAACCACTATCAATGCTACCTTACCAAAAAAAGAACATGCAATCGTCTTTGACTCTATAGACAATATACCCCAGATTGAATTTATCATTGCAATCAGCAAATTAATTCCACCAAAAAACATCAAATTCGTTTCTCGAATATCGAACAACCGATTCTGCATATATTTCAATGATAAAAACACAGTTGATTTTCTTATTGATAATCATCCCTACATCACATTAAACGTACAGGCGACAATTAAAATTCGACGATTAATAAACGTGGCAAAAAGAATCATTATCTCTAATGTCTCTCCTGCTATACCAAATGATAACATTATTTCACACTTAAAATATCACAACATCTAAATCTTATCACCAATTACACATATTAACGCGGGATTCAACATCAAAGAACTCGCACATATCCTCAGTTTTAGACGGCAAGTCTACATAAATCCTGATGATTTCCAAAAACTTCCAAGCTCCCTCCTGATTAACCATGAAAATACTCCGCACAGAATTTTCTTATCTGATGACTCGCTCTCTTGTTACTTATGCAAACTCAAAGGTCACACCTCAAAACAATGCAAAAATCCACCTTCAGAAGCCCCAAACACCAAGGCAAATGAAGCTTCAGACTTCATCAAATCCACAAATAACTCTAATGACACCGATAAAAGAGCCTATATCAACGATCCCATGGATGTTTCTCTCGGAGCACCAAAGTTTGACACCAATACAAGCAGCATTCTACCAACCTTAATTCAACCATCCCTCCTCGATGAACCACTATCGATGGAAGTAACATCAGAAGAGAATATATTACTGACCCCTATTACAAATGTTATGAAAAAAAGGCCAGCTCTCACCTCAACTTTATCAAGTCTTACCCCCGATTCACCTTCCTCTAAATCCCCTCCTCAAGTCACCATCTCAAAAGAAACTCTTCCTTCAAATCCAACAAAATTATCTCAACCAAAAACAAAAAAGATAAAACGCAATAAATCCATCGAAAATATAGTCTTAAAGCTTGATGAAATACTCAAACCCGCTAAAACCAGATTCGAGGAAATACCTGATAAAAAAATAAATTATGAACAGTTCAAATTCATAATTGAAAACTCTCTCGGAGTTTCCAACCCTTCGTCAGTTCTTGATCAATTCAACATTTCATGTTTGGAAATGATCGAAGTTATTGAGTTAATCAAGCCTAAAATCAGTATGCAAAGCATAAAAAACCGATTAACAAGACTTTGTAGTGCTCTCCTCGATAAAGCTCTCTCCTCTGAGCCTATGCAAACCGAACAAAAATAAAAATTAATAAAAAGCCTGTAGTTTAACCCCTCCATGCATGTTCCTTGCATTCCCCAATAAAACAAAAGCACAGTATTTACATTTAACACACACAAAAAAAAAAATTAATTTAAAAAAAATATGTATAAATAATGAAATCAAAAATCATGAAAATTCTTCAGTGGAACATCAACGGATTTTATAGAAAACTTGATGAACTGAAATTATTAATTTCAGAACACATTCCAGAAATAATTTGTTTGCAAGAATCCAACTTTAACACCCTTAACACCGGCACAATAAACAACTACAAATAATTCATTTTTAATAGAACAGACTGTCTTCGCGCAAGTGGGGACGTAGCTATATACATAAAATTAGATTTCCCCAGTAAATAAATTAACATAACCACGCATTTGGAAGTTGTAGCAGCCTCTGTTAAATTAAAGGATCTTGCCCTTCCTAATCAGTATAAATTCAACAAAAATGACATAGAATACATATTACATCAAATCCCTAAACCATTCATAATAACAGGAGATTTTAATAGTCACAGTATTCAGTGGGGTTCAAAAAAAACAAACAACAAAGGAAAAGAAATAGAAAAAATTCTAGAAAATGAACTTCTTGTACTCCTCAACAACCTTGAACCAACTCGCATTAATCCCATAAACGGCGAATTTTCCTCTATTGACTTATCATTTGCCAACGCAAGTCTGGCTCAACGCACTGAATGGAACGTATTGTCCAATCTCACCAGCAGTGATCACTTCCCCATTATGATACAAATTATTCCTCGTCACAATGACTCGTCTTGCATAACTGAAAGGTGGAATCTAAAAAATCCCAACTGGCCCTTTTTTACCGCATTTCTTGAAACAGAAATATTGAAAATAAAAAATCCTGAAACATTAAGTATAAGTCAGTTAACAGATAGTCTTACAAGTCATATAATAAATTCAGGAAACACAATTGTTGGAAAAACCAAAACAAAAGACCAAAAACCCAAAGTTCCTTGGTGGAACCAAAACATAAAAGACGCTATAAGGGGAAAAAAGAAGGCTTTAAAAAAATTTAAAAAGACAAACAACCCGGACGATTTTATAATACTTAAGCAACTCAGAGCTAAATCAAAATATCTTATCAAAATAAGCAAAAAAACATCTTGGGAAAAATTTACTAGCAGCATTAACGACAAAGTTGATAGTAAACTCATATGGAATAAAATAAAATCTTTAAAAGGGCTCAGTAGAAATAACAAAATCTATTTAGTGGACAAAAACACAAATGAACTTATAAGTAATTTCGTGTCAATTTCAAACAAACTTGGTGAATATTTTTACTATAACAGCAGTGACGACAATTTCAACATGGAATTCAAATTATTTAAACAAAATTCTGAAAAGGAAACAATTGTTAACTCCGTCAACGAGAATCAAAACGACCAAATCCTATTGAACCACCCCATAACATTACAAGAAATATTCTACTTCGAAAAAAAATGTAAAAGCAATAGTCCCGGACCCGATCAAATTCCCTATGCATTTATACACAATTTTGGAGCTAAGACATTTGATATAATTGCAATACTTTACAATAAAATTCTAACAGAAGGAATATGGCCACCGACTTGGAAGAGTGGAATAGTTATTCCTATTCTAAAACCAGGCAAGAACAAATACCTCACTGAACGATACAGACCAATAACCCTACTCAACACGATGTGTAAGCTTCTGGAAAAAATTTTAAATCAAAGACTCAACTGGCTTTTAGAAAAACACGTCTTCTTCTCCCCCCACCAGAATGGATTCAGAAAAAACCGATGCACCACAGATAATTTAATCGAAATTAAAGGGGAAATCACTCAAACATTCAACAACAAACAAATTATGGGTATAATAAATCTGGATATCGCCAAAGCTTACGACTCCGCGTGGAGACGCAACATTATAGTAAAACTTAGCAAAATAATAGGCAAAGGAAATTTTCTGAACTTAATCACCAATTTTTCAGAAAACCGTACATTCAGGGTAAGAGCAAACAATTCCCTTTCAAATGAGTTCACTCAAGAAAATGGTGTTCCTCGAGGATCGGCTCTTTCAGTTTCCCTCTTCCTAGTCGCTATCAATGACATAACTGAAAACTGTTCTCTTCCCGTTAAATGCAATCTTTATGCTGATGACTTTAATTTCTGGTGCAAGAGCAAATGTAAAAACACTATCCAAAGCTTGCTCCAAACTGCTGCAACTAATCTAAAAAACTGGGATAAAAGAACTGGGTTCCAATTCTCTCCAGAAAAATCCAGCTGTACTATATTCACAAAAAAAAGGAATGTTGATGCTTCAAAAATAACAATTGACAAAATCGAAATTTCTCACAGTAACTCTGTCAAAATGCTTGGCGTCATTTTTGACAGACGTTTATCGTGGTCTCCATACATAAAGTATTTAAAAACCTCCACTGGTAATTCTGTTAAAATCATAAAAATTCTCTCCCATACCACATGGGGTGGGGAAACAAACACTCTAATTAAAATTCATAAAGCTTTAATCCAGTCCAAACTTAACTATGGTTCATTACTCTACAGAACTGCATCCAAATCCCTACTAAACTGGCTCGATAGCGTTAATAACGGTGGCCTGAGACTGGCATTAGGGGTTTTTCGCAGTAGCCCAGTATTCAGTATTTGTAACCTTGCCGGGGAAACTATTCCTGAAATAAAAAGATTGGAATTATATCTCAAATATGCAGCAAGATCCGCAACATCAAACAACACTATCCACGAAAAAAACAACCCCCTCTTCATCAAAGAGATAAATGACAGCAACTTTGATATATCACAAATCATAACCAAAGAAAAAAACGACCTTCCTCCGTGGGCCAGCTCATACCTAATCAATACTGAGCTCAGCTGTCTTCACAAACATCAAACCTCTCCCTATATCTTCAGAAACTTCCTTAAAAGCATTTTAGATAACTACAAAGACTTCCAGGAAGTATACACTGATGGCTCAAAAACTAACGAAGGTGTCGGATTCGCGATAATATTTAAAAAAAAAAAAAAATATTACACAAACTTCCCAATACTTGCTCTATATTTACTGCTGAAGCTATGGCTATTCTAATGGCTATTGAGATTATAATCCAGGATTCTTACTCTAAATTCATCATTCTAAGTGATTCACTGAGTACGGTAAAAAGCCTACAAAACCAATTCAACCCCGGTGACATTGCATCTAAAATTCAGAACAATCTCAACAAAGCGTACATCTTGGGTAAACATATTACCATTATGTGGATACCTGGACACTCAGGAATAAGAGGCCATGAAATTGCCGACGAACAAGCCTCAATAGCCATTAATAATCATGAAACATTGCTAATAAACCAAATGTCACATGACGACTCAAAAAAGTGCATAAATGACTATACAAAAAACAAATGGCAACGAATCTGGAACTCTCAAGACACTAAATTAAACGAAATCAAAAGAGATACTCTCCGTTGGTCTAACCCAAAACTCAATCGGAAAGAGGAGTCTGTTCTAAACAGACTCCGCATAGGGCACACCCGAATCACCCACGGTTTCTTGATGACCAGAGAGGAGCCCCCCATTTGCCAAACCTGTGGAACCGCGTTAACCGTCAAACACATAATTGCCGACTGTCTGATGTACATCCAGGAACGTGCTGAACATAACATTTCTTACAATTTAGATACCGCACTCGGACCCTACCATGATAAAAATTTAGACTTAATTAATTTCACGAAACAAACAAAATTATTCAATCTTATATAAGATTTAATTTTTTTTTTTTTTTTCAACACTTATGTACCTGATTTAATTCCATAACCTTTATTTGTATTTTATTCCATATTAATTTGTATGTAACTAATGGCCATTGTTGTCGATGTTATTATTTATTCAGATCAATAAAAAAAAAAAAAAAAAAAAAAAACGAAGAATAACGATAATTTTAGTTATTTTGTTGTAATTCAAAAATATTTTTTTCCTGGGGATTTGAAACTTTTAAGTTGGTTGGTTTATATTTTCCAATTTTGTATACACAATGACTTTTTCAAAACATTTAGAATAATTTTATCCCATTGCCTATTATTTTTCACTAACCGAACCTATTCACACTGTTCTATGGTAAGTCGGTAGGTATTGACAATTGACTCAAAAGTTAACAACAATATAATATAAAATATAAATTCATATGATAACTAAATTAATAATAAATGCAATGGTTTGGACAAAAAATTACATCAACCTATTATTATTAATAATAAAATAAAATACTGTAATGGCAATATAAATATATCTTAAAATATACTCAATAAAATTATAGGCTGACAGACCGTTTTCGCTCAGAATCGTTTTTCGTCTGCAATGATTTATCATTGAATTTAAATTTAACACATATTATATTGCAGTGACTGTATACGAGTACCACTCAACACCTACTTCCCCCCTCTCTTTTTTTGTATTTGTATCGTCAAGTTTTTCTTTTTTGAATGACGGCATATACTTTTACTGAGAATTTCAGTATATAAAAATTAAATTAAATTACAAGTTTGTAAAGTGATGACGAGGAGAGTGGTGGACCAACATTTTGCGGAGTTGGCTTTGTGCCTCTCCACACCGCTCATCAAAACTTTAAGTACAAATAAATTATACTTAACTACTCGTTCGGAATTCAATTTTTATACAATGAAATTCTCAGAAAAATATTCTGCTTTGAAAAATGAATTTAAAAATGTAAGCTATCATTCAAAAGAGTCAAAACTGTAAAATATCATGGAGATGCAAAATATAACATTTTTCTTCATTTACGTTGTTTTTTTATGACTTCAAATTATGCCAGAAAAATATTTCTAAAAATGTATTATTTACTTTTTAAGAAAGTTAGTTTACCTTTAAAATAATCTTCTTGTGTACTGTTGTCATACTGAGACGTATTTTATTGCATCGTTTAGCGAATTCGTTAAATGTGTATTCTATATGCAATGTAGACGATTAATCTATAGAGCTTAATATACTGAGATAAACCTTGTTAGGATTATGTTGTCAGTGACACTATTATTGTTTCTATTCTAAATTTAAAAAACACTCATTTAAGAAAATAAGTCATATAATTGGGAGGAGACGACGGAAATGTATATAAAACTTTTAGAGGGTTTGTAGCGAATGGTTTTTTTAAGTCTTATGGTCACGTTAAAATTAATAATTATGTACTTATCCCAAAGAAGAGAGAAAAAAAGAGTTTTTATTAGTTGTTTTTAAAAAGTATAATTTATATAATCTAAAACTTGGTTTTATTTTTAAAATATATTTTTTGCGTTAAAAAAAATTCTTATTTAAACACTAACAAAAATGTTACAATAATAATATATATATAATACACCTGCAGAGTCACTCATGTGTGCTGCGGTCTAGCATCGTCCGGCGTCGATAGCTCCCGGATGGGTGACCATCGGAGTTTTTAGCGACGACTCCTCGTCCTATATAAACACGTGTAATCGACCCCCCCCCCCCAACAAATGGCTAATAATTATAGTTTAAAATACTTAAAACTGATAAAAAAAAAATACAACAGACTTTTTAAATTATTTATGCTAGTCCGTAGTTCATTGTTCATACTATTAAACTATTAATTATTATTACACAAAGACCTTCAAAAAAAAAAAAAAAATCAAGAGCATACATCAAGTACCCTGGCTGAAAATTGCCATTGTTCATTGCTATAAATTTGAGAGGTTTACTTCAAATCCAATCTACACGTCACATATTATATGCTTCTACCACTCCAACGACGCCTATGACATGTTCGTCAACTCGGCCTTAGACGGTTGTTAATTTTCTTCTATTATCTACAGTAATTATCACTATAAGTTATTAGTATTATTGTATTAACTACTTGTAGTAATAGGTACCTTGTATCATTATTTTATTTCAATTCCTTTAATAACACGATAATCGTGTTTTATATGAAAAAATAAACTCAACAACCGAGCATTATATCCATAGATATAGGTAATACCTATATTATAATAGCTAGGCCACTCTTATTTTAAATTTGAAAAAAAAACTGTGATAATAGTGATTGTTACTGATAATATTATATGAATAATATAATATATTTGTATGTATCCACTCGCACTACAGGAAAATTGAAAAACCTAGTTCGATGATGTGACCATTTTAATAAATTACTATGCGTTATAATACATACATAAGTACATAACGTATGTATTTCCTTATTAGCTCATTAATATTGAACCTAAACCTATTTCGTAGTAGATATTTACAGATGGAGCCAAAGACATATTGTTCAGGTGTAGTAAGACATTATTTTACCCACCCCCTCCAAACATCAAAATTTAATGGATTTTATTTTTGTTTTATTAATTGTAATATTGATAAATATTAAGGTATCAATAGGAATCATTAGGTCCGGAAGTGGTGGAAGCTATTAAAAAATTGTCTGAGTAATCGAATTCAATCATAAAAGTGACCAAATATGGGTCCTCCTTAGGCATCATTCCTAACAACTTAGAATTATTAAATATTTTTCTTTGAATATTCTTCTCCCATTATTTCAATGTGTATCGACTGCTACCTATACCTAGTAATAGGATTGGATGCCACTGGTATCTTTATACACGCTGAAGAGTGTAGAATATAAAAGAAAGAAAGCTATAGGTAGGTTATAATAAGACGACGTGGACCATAACCGTGTTTGCGGAATGCACGAAAAGTTACTCAGAAAATGTATTTCTGCGAAATAAAAATCACTGTAGGTGATGTGTTTGACGTAAATTGAAAAATGAATATACGACTACATAATACGAAATGTTTGATGGCGTTGGATAATATTTGTGAATATTTTCGTTATTTATTTTGTATCAGAAAAAATCAGTCCAAACTGCAAAGTTAAACAATAAAGTGAAATATATTTTTATTAAAAGTATGCTAGGAAATAATTATTACTTAAAAACGAAATGTATTGCCATACGAAATCAAATTGATATAATTATTATGTATATTGTCTATATATTTATTTATACTATATTATACAATTATACAGGTATTGTGTAGCTGTTTAACATAAATATAATATTTTTAATTAATTTTTTTAACTTATTCTGTGGTTAGACAATGATATATTTTCAAAAAATCGAATTAGTTAGTAGTATATGATAGAACATGTGATCGATTTGCTTGATGAGAAAATTTTTTTTTTAATTTCTAACCTTTTAGAACTATTTTATACGGCATAGTTTATTTGTTATTTATGAAAGTTTGCACAAAAAAATATTTAAAAATAGTCGTGAGAAAATATACTTTTGATAAAATGTAGTGATCATTTGATATTATAATAATATTTAGTCATAATAAACAAAAAAATATTTTGTGTAGAAACATAAAAAAAATTAAACTTAGACTATCTAGAGAATTAGTCTCATTTAATAAAAAAATAATATTTTTGTATTTATTTAGAATTGTAAAAAAAAAATTAGAAAACTTTTTAGTATCAGAAATCTTTTAAAATATTTCTAAAAACTTTATTTCAACTATAAACTGTGTACAATGTACATATATAATAAATAGTATTGTATACGGTACGGCTTTAAACTATACATAAATAAATATTGTGTAGAGAGAAAAGTGAATTTTTGTTTTTACATTTTGCAAATAAAATGTATATTAAGAATAATATATTTTAATAGTTATTTCGTTAGGTTCCTATTTAATTTATTCGTAATAAATGTGACGACATTTAGACCGTTAACCGACAGTTTCTAAAATTAGGTAATTCCATTAGTTATAATTGCTTGTTAAAACGTTCAGTAATATCAAATATGAAAAACTGAATTATTTACAAGGTTTCATATCTTGAAATACCCAATTCCAAAATCGATATCGCACCGAGTTTATTATACAGCGTATATAGATAATATACACCACAATTATTAAATTTTTGAGTAATTTAAAAAAATATTTGTAATAATTTTGAACATTAAAAATAGAAATTGCTACGTTAAAGTATAATATTTCTCTACCCAAAATTATACGACTTTAAAAATAATATATTACAGTAGGTATAAACAATAAACTGGCTGTAATCAAGTGATAACAGCATAAAGACACATGCGTTCCAATATTATAATATGTCTCAAAAGTATCTGCAGTACTTGAGGTAGGTAATAAATACTTAGTTCTACTACACTAGGATGGCACTTAATACTTTAAAACACGTTTAAAGATAAAAAAAAAAAACCATATGATATTATTACTATTTATTGTATTCTCGAGAATACTTAAACTAAATTAGACACTCAGCACTTCATTCACTAGTCACAGTAAAAATAATGTAATTATTTATTATAAGATACCTATATATAATATGTATTAAGTAGATCTACAAAATATAAAGATATTTTTTCGTCTAATCTTCTTAACAAGACAACCGGAGTCAAATTGCTGTATGCAAAATACTTTTGGGAATTACCTTCATTATTAAAGTAATGAAATATTGCAGCAATTTAAAAAAAAATAAATTACTATGAAACTTTTTCGTTGATCAATAGAAACCCGATACTATATGGTTTGATGTTAAAAATGTTCGCCCTCGCAGTTTTTTTTTAATGTAAATAAATATATATATTTATTTTTATTTTTAATGAATAAATCATAAATTGTGAATAGTGTATAAAGAATTAATGAAGTATATGCCCTACATTATAACTCCATTAAAATATTAAAACGTTTTGAAATAATAAACAAATCATTGTTAGCAATTTAAAAAATTAAAATAATATAAACGTGACAAGCAACGAATTAATTCTGTCTAAAAAAAAGAAAATCGAGGAATTCGCTGTGCGTCATACTGGTATTATAATATGGTATAGGTAAATGTCAAGTGTACATTGAGGTCTGTAATGGATGTGTTAAATTTTAATTCAATGATAAATCTTTGAATAAGTACGAAAAACGTTTCTGAGCAGAGGCTGTCTGTCGGGCTTTATCACCAAGTATAATATATTATATTCATATTTTCTAATCGTAATTTATTATTAAAATTTCACCGTGAATTAAAAATGGTAGTTCCAATAATTTCGGAATGTCTCATGTTGTATTAATATTTTTTTAATAAAAACAAAAAAATAAAAATCATTAAAAGATAAATCGTTATTATAAGTTTGAATATCCAATGTCATCAATAAAAAATATGCATGTCTCTATGCTAAACTTTTTTTTTAATTTCTAAAACTAGATTTATGAGGAAACTTGTTTCAAATTCTCAAAACTTGATACTTAAATAATACAATTTAAAATATTATGAAATGTTATTATTTTACCTAAATACAATAATAAGTTTCAAATCTTCTTGATTAATTTCTTAAAAATTTAAAATTTGAACACTTGTATCACTTTATCTATGTAATCTCAATATTCTTAATTGTTTTTTTTTTTCAAAAATAAAATTAAAGTACTAGGTATCATAATATTTCTAATTATTATTTATTTACAATATTTTTTATTATCCAGTATAGATGCATAACCATAATTTTTTCAGAGATTGTTATATTCATTAAAACTTGATGTAATCGCTAGGAAAAGTTTATTATTAAGTGCATTGACAACTTTATAAAGTAAAAACAATATTTGAAACTTTCCCAAACTGTTTTTTAAAACTAATTACCTGCCTATTGTTTATACATTTCATAAAAGGTATCTTAATTATATTTAAATTCTTCATTTTCTGAAAAACATATTTTATACTTTTACCTGCACTATCATTTTGTGAACACTTGTATATTAACAATTTAATAATAATTAACTTAATTATGTGTTTCAGCGAATCGTGCAATTTGCAATAAGTATAAACCACTTAATGTAGCACAAAATACATTTTATTTTACTTAATAAATAATATATTATGCATATACAGACATAATATACAATATGTATTTCCTCTTAAAAGCAACAAAAAATATTTCCATCCATTTACCGTTTGGAATGAATTGGTGGTTTCAAGAGGAGTTAAGGAATATTAAAATACACATTTTTTGACAATTTCCATATTATTTCGAGCATTTTCATTGAGTGCATTTAAAAGTATACAACTTGAATTTATTAAAACAGCAACATGTACCTACGTATATTTGACACCAATTTGATATTATATTGAATTATAAACAACAAGTTAAAGTTTCAATTTAAATGACAAATGTATACATTTTTCAACGAGCATCCAATAATTTTCTAAATTTCTATTTTATTTCACGTATTCAACCTATCTTTAAAAAGTTGCAATTTAGTGATAACAATTGTAAAACCTTTTAATAATGTGTGCTTCAGTATTGCCTATATATTCTCTTAAAAAACTCATTTCAATCCGAGTTCACTTGATAGAAATATGGTATATTACCTTTAAAATAAAACATTATGTACCTATATAATATTATATAGTCACACGGACAACTGGTCTTGAAAAATTAAAAAAATTCGTTTAAATTCTTTTAAAGTTAATTTTTAAATTTCAAAATCATTTGTATTGTCAATAAGTTGGTAAATATAAAATATATGACACACACATTTGGGTGATTATAAAAAGTGTTCACCTGTACCGGTGATACCTCCAGTTTCAGTACCTTTCGTTATTAATGTTTTACTGAAAATTGAAGATTGTGCTTATGTGTATTTAAATAAATAAGTTTAAACTAAGGTAGCTTACACATTTTCAGAATAGATAAATTTAAGCACTTATTAATATTATTAAGCCTGTACATGACTTATTAGTCATTGATAAAAAATCTTTGTTTTACTAGAAAATAGCAGCAAGTTCTTAAAGCAAAATATTTAAAAAATTTAAATTAAAACTAAGTAAGATCATTGTATTAGACGACAGGCGTTGTTGTTACCTGTAGCAGTAACAATGTGACATGTTTACAATCAACAATTTTATAAATAATATATTGATAAAAAATTGATAAAAAATTGATTGATCAGATAGGTATAATGAAACATAAGACGGTAATTTATATGATATATTAGGTAACTGTATCATTATAGGTAACTTAATTTTTATACTGTCGTATTGATATTAATTATGTAGACAATCAAAGATAATTAAATTTAATCCACTGTTTAGAACTTTTATATGTATCATATTTTTTTTATCTAACAATGATGCATGGATAAGATTTACATATTTGAATTTGAAATTTAATTACCTATTTTTCACTCATACAAACATCCGACATATTATTAACATCGGTGTTTTTGTGTTCCAAAATTGTAAATTCATTTTAAAGTTTCAATAATTCTTTAGTTGGACAATGATATATTTTCAAAAAATAGAATTAGTAATTAGTATATGACAGAACATGTGATCGAGTTGCTTGATGAGAAAATAAAAAAGTTAAACATTGACCTGTTGCTTTTTCCCTAGTATGGGTAACATCACAAACGTTGTTCCTTTTTACTTTCTCACTCACTTCTCTTTTTTCGTTTTCCGGTCTATTTAGGTTTCGTCCGGCTTAACTGGCCAACAAAATGAACTTGCCTAAATTTGTTGTTCTTTTCGAGAAGCTCGGCACGCAACGGGTGAAATGTGCGTCGTAAATCAAACTGTGTACGCCAGGAAAAAAAAATAAAAAAAAGATAAGGTATATGAGGTTCAGAAAGAGCTTTTAAACCTTGCCTTTAAAAATCCAGACTTCTAGTTTATTAGTTGATTTATTAGAACATTGCGCAATTTTTTTTTCCAGTTAACTTCTATTCTACTTTGTATTTATCAAAATATATGACAGCCACGGGATTGAACTTCGGAATTTGTCGGAGACAGATTTTAATTCTTGAATAAAATATTTCATAGTCTTAATGATATAATGTCATCATTAAGTTAATAAGATATTTTCTATGAAATTTTGATTCTCTGATACGAACTTTGAAATAAAATCCCCTGCACGCAATACCGTTACTTGTTATTATTATCTATATCTAAATTATATAGTAAGGAATATTATGTTATGATAGTGATCATGTTTATTAAAACTATACACAATCGTTAAGACATGTGAATTTTAATGATTTTGATTCAAAATGAAGTGAAGTATAACTGGTCTAACATTACAATAATGAGATTTCTTAATGAAAACATTTTTCAAAGATTTAAAATACAATGCTTTCGTTGTGAATATTTCTGAAACAATCATTTTGAAGTATCACCACCACAATGGTTTATTGATTTTATTATGTGACAGGATTTTATAAACATTTTTAATAATTATCATTTTCGAATTTAAAAAAAAAATGTTATTGACTTTTTTTCAATACGCAATATAATTGATATTCGTAGTTGTATAATATTAATAAATTATATAAAATATATGTAACCTACGTCCCATTGAAATTTTTTTTTCTGTTAAAGACATTCATTTTTTAACACTATGTTTTTATAAGCATGGATATTATTTGGTGTCATTTTGTTGCATGTACAGGATAGACTAGTAATTTTCAACTACCGTAAAAAGTTGCTTCAGGGAATTGTACGAAAATAAAAAATAATAATATCCACACGTATTTTTTTCAGAATACTCGGCAAATGACAGCCTAAAATATTATGTTTCAGTTCACAGAGAACAGTTAAGGTTTAAATTACTTTTTCTATGTGACTTTCAATGTGGGAGATCCTTTTAGTCTATCGTCAGAGATAAACAATACAAAAACTTTCAATATTAGCCTCATTGACAAATAGGTAATGTCTACGAGAATATTACGGCATTAATTATTTTATTTTATTCATATATATTATGTAACAAAATATCAAACAAAATTATGTATATTTTCGTAAATTGGGCTTAATAGGTAGATACTAGATACCAATGTATGGGATTGTAATAATGCATAAGGTAATAATACCTTTATTATTCATTTTTAATAACTATGAAAATATAATACTTTTTGCTAACAATAGGAGTTTAGCTTTTTTATGAATGTAATTCAAATTAGGATTCCGTATAAACGTATACAGACATAATATACAGTACATTATTAATACATTTGACCCATTGAATTCATTGTTAGCAGTACCTTATATAGTTTATAAATAAATAAATTTAGAATTGAGTTAAACATAGGTACCTAATTACATACGAATTATCAATATACTGAATAATGAATGTATATTATATTTAGAACTATGTAATTATTTTCTTTTTTATCCTGTTCAATTGATGTTAGAACTCTACTTTCTTTAATTAATATAATTTTGTATGATTTGTCAAATTGTAGGTTTAGGTAGGGTTCTCTATAATATTACCTGTTAATGGACAGTTGAGTGGTTGTTCTGTAATGGTAATTAAAATAACTCGAACAAGAGAATCATACCACCCATATAGAATTCAATAGGATAATCAAATAGAATCTGGAAGTGAATTTATAGTACATATTAATATATTTTAAATACTATACAGAATAATGTTCATGTCATGTTATGTGGTTCAAATTGAACACTTGAATAGGTTTATATTTTGGATGGTTCACCAAAACCCATTATCTGTTTAAAATCTACAGGTACTTTAAAAGTACATTGAACCATATAAGAATATTCATGACATGTATAGCTCTTTAGACCATTTATAGGTATATATGCGATTTATAAACTGCGACATAAAAAATAATTAATAACTTGGATTTCACAGATTAAAACTATTTATAAAAATAAACACGATTATGCAGTTCTAGGTACTAGGTACCTATATTAAATCTTCAAACATGTAATACGAAAAGTTCGAGCCTAACCATCTAATGATCTTACACACTTAATGTAATGCTTAGTATGAAATGTACAAACATTTGAACTACTATAACAGAATGTTATTCTTTTAAATGAGACTAGATAAATTTAAAATATTTTTTAAGGAAATTGAATAAAAAAAATTCTTCAGCACTGATGTTAAAATATCTACAAAGGTTTTTCATTCGGTTTAAAATATGAAAACTTGGGACAGAGTACTTCGGTGGTTGGGTAGACGACCCCGATTATATACGCACAGTCATCTGTTCAAGTCATGGTTGCACATTTTCAAAATATGAAAATGTTTGGGGCTATCCTTTAAGGAATCATCCGGTTTCCACTTAGGACTCCATTGGGAGTGCAGTCAGCTCATGTCTCCTCTCGGATAAGGAGGCTGAAGTATTATGAAAATGGTAGTATTTACATAATATGTAAATTATTGTAGATCACAATGTCATTATCTCCCTACTGCACACACTTGTGATGATCATTGAAATGTACTATTTATAATCGTTTCGATAAACGACAATAAGGGGGGAGGAAATGGAAATCAAACAAATAATATTATATTGCATATATAGATAAAAGTATTATAATCGCATCGAATTGATATTCAGAGTAGAGTAATATATTAACATGTTTTTTTTCATTTTATTTATGATCTTGATTTTTATGACCTGATTTCAGAGGGATGAGTACGCGATGAAAAAGTTCGCTTATTATGGTACTTTGTAATAATACTTGGGACATAAAAAAAAAATCGCCTATTATGACTGTGTAGAGGTATTCGAATAAATTGTAATCGGCTCTCTAGAACCAACGTTAATATTAACAAGGTTATTTGTTTGGTCTTCAACTGACCTGGTTGTATATTATAATATATTATACACTTAAAGAGATAACTGAATACATTTTACGAATATACATAAGTTAAAAAAATTCCACTCGAACGATCAATCCGCAACGAACGGCGATAAAAAATGATTTGCTATGAGCAATTTATACATTTTATAAAAGGGAGTTTATAAAGCCCAATCGACTATAATAAATTGTTGAAAATGTCCATGCTAAAACGCTTCTGTTTATCGTCAATATCGATAAAGCTTGTTTTTATTCACACGTGCATGTCGTTTCAATGCATTTGTGTTTTATACATTAAATATACAATATTCAATATACATGAATCACATTTCTATATACAATACTATAAAATTAAATTTTAATAACGTATTTATTTAATTTTCCAAAGTAAAGTAGACATTTTTAAATGTATTGTTTTTTTTTTTTTTTTGAATTGTGAATTACGGGAGAGATTTGTTAATATTATGTAATATTACTGCAAGATAAACATTTGAAATACTTTTAGTGATGTACAATATTTGATGAATAGGTAGTCGTCGTATTGATATTATATAATCGTTGGTAAACCATAAAAATATGGTTGTAGAAAAGACGATATTAATGTCATTTGACCAGAATATTTTGGTCTGTGTACGGTATTAGTAGGTAGGTACTATACATACCTGGTAGAGAACGAAAAATCGGTTCTTCCACCTTCCGCTGTCTGACGCTTTTTTGTGGAGGTTCCCGGTGAGTGTGCTATCTGTGCGGGCTCGGTCCGACAACATCAGGAGCTGATTGTCTACCACCCGGACACATCTCTGCATCTTCGGGCTCAACATCGCTGCTACCAAAACATTATTGCTCATTTATAATCGTATCGTTGATATAAAATAATATTATAATGTATTGTTCTATGAGAGGTCAGATTTTCCAGACCACATCGGTCGACCATTTTAGTAGGATATTAAAATACTACATAACTACATAATTCAGAATAATATACACAGCCCCATAAAGTGCCATATTATTGTATAGTGTTTACTTACAGCTACTCGTAGATAATATCATCATATGTATAAAATATCATCATGTTTTCAATTACAAAAATACTTAATACACACGGTACTTATCATTATTATACCCCTCAGCACCGCTAATTATAGAGCCGGTACACGTTTTTCTCACCCGTTCTAGTGATATATGATAATACAATATAATATAATACACCTATTATATTATTACCGTAGTAGATAATTCAATTTCAATAGATAGGTAAGAAATGGAACACATAATTTAATAATATATAATAATTATTAATGTACTGCTATTACTATTGCTAATTTTTTACAAGACGTCATAGTTGATATCCAAGTAAAGTACAATCATTGCATAATATGAGACAATCGTCGTAGTACCGTAATACAGGGTCCAACATTATTTGACTGAATTTATGTTGAGACAATTAGATGTCGACGACTCTTTCGGCTTTCGAAAGAATTTTGAAAGACATTTCAGAATTTTGACCCCCAGTACAATGGTCGTCGTATAACTATATAACTATATTATCATTATGCAAATATAATAAGACTATTTATTAACTATAATAATTCGTAAATTGTATTAAATAAAATATACCTACATATTATTTTGTTTCTTATTTTTCGAAATAATAAAAACTAATATATTTTTTATGACTAATCCATCTATTGAATTACATATTACAGTAATAATATAATAAGCGTTACAATTATAATGCATAGTACAAAAGCACCGAAAAACGCGTTCCGTTGGGAGTAGGTACCTACATTGACAACAGGGAACACCCTAAACCTCACAGATATTAAATTCGTATATTTCCTTTATGTATTATAATATTATGTGAGATATGTATTATAATGAAATAACTCCAAATTTTCATAAATAACATGAACAGCTGAATATTATTCTTTTAAGCGTTTTCTAAAAAAAAACATTATTTCAAACAATTTCTTTAAAAGAAAAGGGCCTCGAGTGAGCCCCTGACCACTACTATAGTGTTTGACCCCCATATCACTTCTTGTATATGCACCCCCCTCCCTATAGATCAGTACCTAAAATACAAAATATGTCGTTATAACTGTAATAGTTGCAACGGTTAATGTTTTGATAATTTTATAGGTTGTTATCTGTCCACTGCATGTTAACGAAAATTATTTAGGAAAAAATATCGAGTTGCGAAAATTGGATAGCAAACAATAATATTTCTGTCGTCTCTATTCAACACTCGAAATACTCCTACATACAAATACATACGTCTGCAGTGGTACTCGGTCTTTGGGCGTCTCGAGACAGATAAAGGTTAAATCGAAATACAGAACAGTCGTGTGTGTGGTGCGGGATAATATCATATATTTTGAAAGCCAACACTCGGTGTTAAAAAAAAAAAAAATAATAATAATAAAAAATCAATACCTATATAGGTGCGTTATACAGTACACAACGTCGTGATCACAAACACAACAAATATAATATTATTATACATATTTTCCTGCGTGCACACAAAATATCCCATCGTTATTGTGCAGACGGCATCGGCGCATCGCAAACAAGTGGTGCGTGCGAATGATATTGTATTGGTTTCGGCTGCGCGTACGAGAATCGCGATGATACATATTATTAATATTATTATTATTATTATTACTACTATCAGAAAACTACATTTTAATTCAAAACACACAACACAACAATATTATCATAGGTACGCTCTCGTACAAGTGTATAACACATCGCACATATTAGGGGTGTGTGTGTGTGTGTGTGTGTGTGTTTTTTACGGATACAGCGCATATATGAGCAATATATATTTATTTATTTGATATGTTTGATGTGTTTGATATATTTTATATAGATATCAAATATCCCAATTCCCAGCTGCGCGATTATAACGAAGGGAAGAACGAAAACAAATAGCAGTGACAGGTACTATATACGCGTATCGTCGTGACCCAGACGGTGGCGTGCATGGAGGACCTCGAATTATACGTCATAAAACTGCAGCACAAGTCGGCAATGATTTTAAAAGATTACGATTTATTATGTAGGTACCCGTGCAGTAGTCTCAGAAGGCCAGGATGCAACAACTATATAATATCGGAGGCCTCTTAAAAAAATCGCTATTTTTAAGTCATTTGATACATTGGTTCATTTTTTTTTTTTGATATTTGATAAAAGTGAAAATGTTTTTAAAAAAGAAAATATTTTAACTAGGTGGTACTTATTGGCTTATAAACCTATGGTAATGATCCAACTGAGTTCATAACAGTTTTAAATAAACGGTTTTTATCTTAAAATATTTTTTTGCTTGACCATTATACTCGTATTTTAATATTCTTAATCATTTATCAGTTTATCACCATACCAAGTTAAACAATTTAAGAAACCGAACTGAGGTCCTTAAAACAAACTCGTCGTTGAGGCCCCGGTGCATTGGAGTGTGTAGCCGTTCTCTTACAGCTGATAAGAACTCGGAAAAAAAAGAAATAATTTATCAGATCATGTTTACCAATACTAAAACATAAATTCCCTGTACCATTAGGTACCATAAAGACATTACCAACATTATCATAAATTATATTTTATGTAATAATATGTATTTGTATATATTCAGTATTGAATACTAATTATAAATAATATGTTAAAGTTTCGATCGTATAAAAACATTACCAAGTATTATGTAGTTAGTAACAATAATGCAATATTGTCTAATTTTTCCATAAAAATAATATTTAATGTAAGAAATATTATTTAAATGTTATAACTGTTAAGTGTCATAATAATGAAATATAAAATAATATAATATAATGTATTTTTGTAATTTGGCGGTTGAATTTGAATTTGAATTAATTAATAGTACCTAATTACTCATTAGACGATTAATCAACAGGTGATAGAGAAAAATACATTAATTATTGTTCTGTGTTAATACCATAGATAATAAAGATGATACATTATTACATTAATAAAAAATACATTTACTACAGGCTGGCACTAAAACTGATATTAAATTATTATTTTGAACATTGACATTTTTATCGGTTGTTAATGTTGGTATGAGATTATTTTTTAGTTTTTTCCCCTTATCATTTGTAAGAGAACGGCTTTTGGCCCGGTGCATTGCACTCCTCTCGCCCCCGCTAAATCCAACACATAGTATGATGTCCACATAATATGGCATTGAAATAATGTACCTCCTATATTCGTGCGCCGATGAAAATAACTACGAATATTGTGCACTGAACGGTCATAAGAGGTAGTACAATAATTCAACTAGCCTACCCTCGTCGTCAGGTGCGATATTTTTAGTATAATATTATGTAACAATAATAATGATAAGACTTTACAAGATAATAAATAATATCATTTATACAATATTTCAGCAACCCCTATACAAGGGCAAAGCTTGCGCCGGGAGAGCAGTCCTCAATACAAGTGACCACCAAAGCGTACAAAATATAATATTAATAAGATATAATATTAAAATGTGCAAGCGCGCCACAACTTCCGGGCGGAAATAATTTCTCGACCGGAAAACGATTTACAGAATAATTATTATTTACAATATATTATTATTATGTATATACGTGCGTCGTACGCGGTCACGTAAGTGTGTATACATGATATTATAATCATTATCTTAACGTCGACCGCGTGAATTCAGAAATAAATTTCAACAAAAAACAAAAAGCCTCATAACACCGCAGTACACGATAATATTTTAACACACAGCAATAATAATACTAATAATAGTAATAATAATAACAATAATAGTAATTTGGTTACAATAAAAAAAAAATTATATGTACTACTCACCTGTGTGACTAATTGGCACACGTGGTCGACCAAGGAGGCGACGGTGGCAACCGCGGCGGTATCGTCGTCGGGTTGACAGCCGAAGTGACGACGACCCGGCGGCGGCGGCGGCGGCGGCGGTGGCAGCAGCGACAACGGTGGTGGCTGACGCGATTCGCTGTTGCGTGTGGTGGCGGTGGCGGCGGTGGCGGCGGCGGCGGCGACGTCGGTGGTGGCTGTGGCGCGCGCGGCCGGGTCAGCTCATGACCCTGAGCCGCCGTAGTGCGTACTGTTGTCCCTCTCGTCGGTTACGTTGTAATATACTATATACTATATAATAAAATATATTATATACGTGCGCGGAGCGCCTCCCGCAAAGGCCCGCCGCCGCCCGGTTCGATCGTGCGCCGTGGGGCACCACAGGTGCTTTTGCTAAACGCAGCCTCGTGCCCTTCTTTCGGCGGCGGCGGCGTCCCCGTCTATACAACACCCGCAGTCGGCCCACTCTTCGATTCACCATCCCTCCGCCCCGGCTCGCGCCGCATCCGGCTCGCCCGGCGGCACACGATCCTCTCGCCGATGCCGCGACGACCGAGCTGGCGGCGGCGGCGGCGGCGGCGGCGGCGACGGTGACCTTTTGCGCGCGCGAAGATTGATTCTTCGTCCGTCGCCGCCGCCGCCACGGGCACACACGAACGCATCGCGAGTAACGTTATAATATACCTACCGATATATTATTATTATTATATTAATATAATCGTTATATTTATTGTTGTGCGTGCATCCCGCCCGCATACACCGCAATCACAAGCGCAATACTAGGGCCACATTTTTTTTGGTGCGTGCGGTGGTGGTGGAGGTGGGGGTGTGCAACTCTGTATTTTCTAGCGGCTTAGTCCGGGGAAAGGCACACGTGCACTATTTGGTACACTTACCCGCTGAGCACTTACTCGTGTGTACATAATATCATATTAAGTTATTAGTGAGTGCTAAGCGGGTAAGTGCACCAAATAATGCGAGTGTGCCCTTCTCCAGACAGTGGAGGCAGTGTAGGCAGTACCAGTGTTTGTAGGCATACCGTAAGCGCCACATTATATATTATAATGATAAGTACCACCCACCCTCTTCCGTGAAGTTTGATCGATTCACCTAAACATGAAACGCGGGTCCTGTCGCTTTTTCAATTTAGATACTTATTAATTGTTTCGAACAAATTCATATGGGTATATAGCACCACTCTTTCACCAACTATTAGCCCAATCAGGGTTATGCCAAAAAAAAATACACCACGATTAAAAAAAACAACATTTTATTATTCTAAGGCATCTCTGGAATGCTTATGTTAATAATATATAGACAGGGTTTCCTGAAAGTGAGAAGGAACGATAACTGCTAGATAAGATTGTCAATGAGAAACTTGGATGGAACAATATTATTATAAATACAACCTCTGCATTGAAAATGCATGTCATTTCTGTCATGATACTACCGCTATATGATAGTTTTAGTAAACTATACATATAATATGTAGGTAGGTTAGGTTAGGTTAGGTTAAGTAGGTAGTTGAACGAAAAACATTTTTTTTTCTATATATACTAGGCATATTATTAAAATAAAAATTCTTTAATAAGTACAGTAGTGGGTGGTATACTATATGTCTATATAGTGTATGGCTATGGTCATATTATATAAATAATAAAAAGTTTACAATAATATTGTGGTTATTTTTTAGTTATTGCTATAATTTTAGTTTGATTTTTATTAGAAACTTATAACTATAAGATTCAACTTATACCCATTACTCACTATATGTACTACTGGGCCTTGGTAAGTTTTATTCACTCATGTAAGTTGTATTTAAATAAATTGTATTATTATTAATATTATTAAAACAAGTATCTGCAATCTGCATATTATATTGTTGATAATCATATCAGCTATATTCAAAATACCAGATAGGTACAGATAAATACATTATAGTACTAAACTATATTTGAAAAGATTCATTATAGGCATTTTATTTTATCAAAACATTTTTCGATACTTAGCTGTGATGCTCAGTGAGGCACTGATAAAAGAAAAATCGATTTAATTGTTTTGACAATAACAAAAATTATATTAAACAGAAGAAAAAATGTACATGTTTATTTGGGTGGTCGGCAATTGACCACATTTTAACTATACCTGCTTCGCATACAAAATATTTTATATTTAATTACCCGGGTATCGGGGTACAACAAAAATATGAAATGTATAAAGAGTGCCGACTACCTACCGGCAATCGGCTTATATATTTTTTACTTGATTAAAATAACTTATAAATGCAATAAATTCAATTTTGATATAAGTCACATATTTATTAATTCAACAAAGTCAAGAAATTATTAAATTAAATTAATGCACATAAACAATCATATACAGTCAATTATATATTAATAATACGCCCAAAACAACTATTACTATTTGTCTGCTTTGGCCAGGTTAATATAAGATGTAATTTATTAGGTACCGTTTGATAAGTCCTACAAGACAGATATTTTAAAAACATATCATTAGTACCTATACGGTATTTAGTGACAATTTACCTCGTGATAATCTCATATTATGTTGCCAGACAAGTATAAGGATTAAGAAAGTTCATAAAAATAGTTAAGTAGTGGCCCAGTTACCGGGTGCACATTTTATAAATGTAAAATTTGAGTGGGCTAGTTTTTATCGTAATTTTTTTTTTTGAAAAAAGTTTAATTATTTTTCCAAATTTCCAATTCCCGGACACATATTTATTTTTAATTTTAGTTTATGATGATTAGGTATATTTGTTTAATAATACCTATGGATTTTAACATTTTGGATTTATTTTTCACTAAGCCCATCGATTATGTTTAGATTTTTTTCAATAATAAAATTACCGTTATCATTAGTATTTTCTAATTATTTAAAGTATCTATTGGTATCAATACGGATCTCATAATCCCAATATTTGAAGAATTATTTATATTCAATGACGCTAATACAAATCTTCATAATAACATGTAATATTTAGAATGTATGTGATATAATAATATGGAATATTTATGTGTAGTATAACAACTTATAATGTGTAAACTTATAATTATGTTTTTTTGGTTTATATTTAAAAAAATATTTTTTGTTAGTAAAAATAAAATTATTATAGCAACCTGCAGTTGCATCAATATTAGTTTAGTACTGGGTAAGTATTACAATCCACAGCATACAGCCTAAAAGTAAGTTATTACTGGTAAGTAGATGAAAATTACCAATAACCACATTACAATTCACCATGTTATAATTTTATAAATCTTGGCTGTAAGTGTGCACTGGTGTCGGAGAAGTTGTCGTTTTAATTCTAAAAGTCCGGCCGTCTGGTTGTCAACGATCGGTCAAAAGTCGAGTTTGAGAGAGTGATAAGGATTAGCGATGAAAACGGTTTGGCGGGCTCCGTACGAAGGCAGAAATGTTTTTGAAATCTCAGATTGAGCGTTTAGCTATCCTTCATGAGTCATGACATATTATGTTAATTGATATCTAAACGGGCTGAATATGGTCCTCCGGCGTATGTCCGGTTCTTTTTCGTATGTAAAAATACAATAAGTCAAGGTCTGTGTTTGAGTGTCTAGCCTGTAAGACACGCCAAGTGAAAATCGATACCTGACTGTGCATTTCGCCTACGACGGATTACGAGCTTTGTGCCGTCGCATGTCCAGTCTTTTTCGTATGTAAAAAGTGTAAAGTCGAGGTCAGCACATCACGTAGACAATGAGTGACAATAAGCGTAACTTGACCACCTGCATCGGATTGCAGACAATATGTGAGAATTGAGAAGCATATCAGGTAGGTAGACACGATAATGAGCAACGATAAGTGCGAATTAGCCATCTAGGTAAGCAATCCGACTGCTTCCATTGTCAAACCAGCACAATATCACGTATAAAATCTACCTCCGGTGGATTGCAGACACCGCAGGGAGCGTAGGTGACAGAAGAATTTTACTTTAGCTTACAGGACATGATGTACATAACAGGTGGAATCGGTCACTCGCTAGTCGCTACGCTCGTTAGAACAGTTCAATTTGAAAACATCTCTCTACTTCGTGGCAAGGTAACGATGAACATAAAAACTATCAGCGAAATTCTTATTTCAACATAATATTTTGTACAACAACTATATATGTATATTTATTGTACTCTGTTTGATTGTAACACATACAAATAAAATAGAAAATTTCAAGATCATTGCCGTAAATTATTGTGAATTAACTATAATAACTATGAATATCGTTTATATCGATTTCATAGTTATGGCGTACAGTGTGGCGTACTTAGTTGGAAATTTAGGAGATGTGATTTCTCCTAACTTGACCGAATTTTTTATCTTTTATTCAATTAACTATATTAATTTATTATTGTAGTTCACGTTTGCTTGTTATTTAGCCAGGAAAATAAAAATTTGTTATTTTACCAAAGCTACTTGGATATTGTGTGATAATTGAGAAAAAAACATTGAATCATTACTGATCATGCAATCAATCTATTACCACAAAATTCGGTCCCCTAATATACATATATAGCCATATAGGACATAGATACTTATAAAAATTTCCTTTACATTTTCTTGTTTGAAATGAGTCGAGACTTATTTTAGAATCACTTTAAAGGAGCCAAGGAAGTTAGATTAGTATCGTCCTGAATAAACTAATTATGAATAAAGGATATTTAAATATTTTAGAGCATATTTAATGCACTGGAAATTTTGAACATAACAAATTAAGCTTGACGATAATAATGATAAATCTGCAAAGAAAAAAAGGAAACAATATATAAATTAAAAGTTGACTCATCTTAACTAATTTTTTCACATTTTTCATACTCTTTAGTCTTAACGTATTATTAAAACACATTCCTCAAACCTCTCCTCGGCAAAGTCTTAAATATGCCACTGATTCTGTAATATAATAATATTACTACGTACGTATTAATGTATTAAGGTAGTGTATAATACAAAAAGCCAACCTTGAAATTGACTAATTTTAATTGAAGACTGAAGAGCACCAAATATTTAAGGGTGGTAACGAAATATTTTGTCATCAACTTGGAACTCTGATTAAATATAATAAATAATAATGATAAGATGATGTATACTTGATGTACCATATTATTATCACAGAATATATATAAATATATAATGATAAGATTTATTAAAAATTATACAAAATTAAAAATGTAATAAAATTAATTGTATAATTATTATTATTTGTATACTAGGTAGGTACTTACACGGTTGTGAATTGTGATTATTCTTGTCGACCAACAATCATATAACCTACCAATTCACGTATTAACGGATAGGTATCTATAACCTAAACTAATCCAATCTATAGATCTTATAGTATTTTCTACGCGTAGGTATGTGAAGCCGTTTTAATAATATTTTTACCAATTTATACTATTCCATTGTCCGTTGATCAATGCTTGCAGGAGAAAAAAAATGTCCAATAGACAATAAATAATTATGCTCCAAAAACGGAAAATCGAGAAAAATTACATTGGACAAATATGTCCTACAAAATATGTTGATTAAATTAAAATTTGATTATATAGGTAAACTCACTTGAATATTTATACCATAGAACTTACACAACAGTGTTGTTACTACAACATAATATAACGTGCATTTATTATGGTGTGTATGGCTGACAGAAATACAAAATCGATATGTGGTGTCCTCTCAAGTATAATTTTATAAGAGCTTTTATTACGTCAATGTAGTACTTGATATTTTAATTTTTTGAAACTTGCTGATCAGTGTAAATTATTACCCACTCAAAGCGACCTATTTCAAAATGTATTGTGTAAAATATTTTTTTTTAATATTACACAAGATGCAAAAATTGAGTGAGATATACCAACTCATCTCGCTTCACTCACTTCGTTAAAAAATGTTATTTATTATTTAAAGATTTTTTGCAGTGTATCAATAATTATTGATATAAATATATTACATATTACGAAATTTGATAATTTTATAATTGTTGCACACGTATATTACCTATATTATTTTAATATAATTAACAATTTGAGAAAAGACGTGTTGTAGTTAGGGATAATAAATAATGAACTAAAATATTAAATTATACCTATATTATAATATAAGGTAAAGTTTGTGTGCTATCATAATTGTCGTATAAGTATCAGTGTCGTCCAAAAGGAGTAGACACATCCATTGCCGTGGGTTTGATTTTAAATAAAATATTATATTATTATGATTTAATTTACAGACATAATATTTGTACCTAGTCCAAATGGGTTTTTGATACTTACCAAACTGTATATTTAAAAATCATTATATTTTTAATGGGCCACTAAAACATGCTTGCACAGCTGGGTTGCGGCACTGGGTACGTCTTGTGGCAGCCATGGTCTTCTACGTCTAATTTTGGTTTTGGTCCCTGATTTGTTGTATCTGGCAGCTTCGTGTGTCTTGAGTTGCATGTGGAAAAGTTTTAATTTAAGCTTGAAGCTATGCTAAACTGTTGCACCTGGATACCAATTCTGAACATTGCAAGTGGTCTACAGTACAATTTTCAACTTTTAGAATCAATAAAACAAAACATACTACACTTGTTTGGGTTTTGCAATCGAAATAAAAAAAACCAAAAACACAACACATTATAGTATAGTTAGTAGCTGATTCATTTAACAGTAAACACTGTTCATAAAATGTATTAAAATTTTTGAAAATATTTTTTATTTATTTGTATGTAACCCATAATCATTAAATTTCATCATTTTTTATCATTATTATTTTTAACGTCTTTGATTATTTGAATGGCGGTGTACATTTGAGATTCAAAGCAGAATTTTTATATGGGAATTTCGAACGAGTACTGACTACTGAGTAGTTGATTAGTTTTAACATAAGTATTTTCAAGTTCCGATGAGTGGAGTGAAATGGCACAGGAGCCCAGTAAAATGTTGATCCTCTACTCAAGATCGTAGTAATGATTTTAAATTATGTAAAAACAAAATATTTTCAAAAACTTTAATACTTTCTAAGATGATGAGTTTTTACTGTTAAAAGATTCACCTCGTGTTAAATAAATATTTTAACGTTGACCTCCTCTTTTATTTTCAGGATTTACTTTATAATACCTATATTTAAATGTAATAACATGGTGTCAGCAACAGTATTCATATATATATATAGAATACATATATAGGATATTCATATTGTAAATTAAACAACAAATATATTAAAAAACTATTTGTGTGTAAGCTGATCTAATGACTACATTGAGGATGCTTTAAGTGTATGGTGGAAAAAATATATAATATGATGTAAGTCTGTAATTTTTTTGAAAACTATTGTTTGATTGAACTACCAGTTTATTTTCAAAATATATGATGGGTACAAATGTCTATTAAATGAAAGTTTATACTCAAAAAAAAAATCCGGTCCAATATGATATTTGTTAAATTTTTTATCCTAACTTAAATCTCTTATTTCTTCATGTTATATTTTCAATGCTGTTTTTTCTTTTATTCCGTATTTATTAAAAAATATATTATTGTTATTGTACCAGAGCTTTTATATATATATATATAAAGCTTTTAATTATAACAACAACATAACTGTTCTGAAATCGTATTTGATAGGTATATCAAAGTAGTCCCGGAGAGCCGAATCATCCGTGAAGCCACCAGTAATATTTTCTAAAAATCCAAACAAAACAAAAACGATAGTAATACAACAACAACATGGCGTTAATGGTAAAACGTTGAAAATAGATATTACCTAAGTATATGATTATAAGAAAAATTACAATAAAGACGTGCACATATTTTCCACAAAACCTGACATCCGCGTGTAATATCATAATAATATTACGCACTTCGTACAAGGATGCGCGTTCCGCATACCGACCTATACATACGATTTTGCGACGGTCTTAAATATTATCCAAATAATAAGTTCAAAGTTGCGTGTGTATGCGGACAAGTAAACGTTTTTGTGATACACCTATATAATAATATATTATAATATGTATACTGCAACACAATATATGTGTATAAAATATATATGTCGATAATATGTGTGTGTGTGTGTGCAATATGTGCCCTGCGGATAATAATGCGCGTGTCAAGTTCAAAATCGTTCGATATCGTGTGCGCCGTAAAACCATCCCTCCGTCCCAGTCCGGTATTCCCCGCTTGGCCATCACTATAATATTATTATACCTAGGTAAAAACGGTATATGTGTGTGTGTGTGTGTGTGTCTGTGTGTCTGTGTGTGCGCGCACATATATGGTATATATGGGTTACTCGGGTGTTTTGCGTCACGGAATTTTGTTTTCCGTATATTATTATTATTATTATTATTATACAGGTAAATCCGGCAATTGTAATGTTTGCGTTGGCTGCGTAAAACAACAGTGTACCAAATGAATTATTCAACTACACGGCAAATTGATCAATAGCTTTTGGGTTTCTCTCCGTCATCCTCGCGTACGCGTTATATATCTACCTATACCTACCTACCTACCTGACCCCGCCGCCGCCGCAGCCGCCGCCGCAGCCGCCGCCGCAGCCGCCGCCGACGACGCCGTAACGGCTAGCAAGCTCGCATAATATAATATTATTATGACATGGCCGCGACCACACATATTATTATATTGTCAATCAAAACGAAGTCAATCAAACAAGTACCTATGGTGAAACGACATAGGTATAAACCACGACACGAAAATATTACCGAACAAACCCTTTTTGTTTCATATAAATCTGTAGATATTATTTTACCTAACCCTCTTGAACTTGTTGACATCGAAAAACTGCCGATTCTGATGGTATTATAACCACCGACTTATCAGTCAATCGATACCTCGATGGTAAATATAGCTGTCAAAAGTGGACTGCAGTGACTGTTGTGTAAGGCACTGCAGTGCGGCATATATCGTATTCAATATTAATTGTATATGCGATACATTTAAAGAAAATTATATTATTATAGAGTGAGGAATGAGGCTCGATTTAAATCGATCAAAATGTTCAAGATTTTATGTACGACGAGTAACGACAGTAGTTACCCATCTACTATTGTTTCATATGTAGCCAAACAGTCTGTTTTAAAATATCATAAATTATTTCTTTAAAGTAGATTTTAATATTTTACCTACAATTGGTTTTTTTGAGCTTTTTTGCTGCCCTAAAGTGTAAGTTAAAAAAAAATTACAAACACATATTAGAAAGTATTGTAAAACTAGTATATAACCCTTTTTCAGTTATTGAGTGTATGATAATTACACAATATTTTTCAACGAAAAAATATAAATATCGTACACAGTATACCTAATACTTTATGAATAAAAGGTATAACTAATATAATATGAGCATTTATAAGCTTAATACTTTATTAATTCAACCAATAATCAAACATTTACAACATTATACTACTACAGATTCCACAAAAATATAAAATTAAGTAAATAACATTGTATAATAAAATATGCGTTAACGACATACTTTTAAATGATCACTTAAAAGAATATTATATTGTTTATGTTAATTCGTTTTGAATTTAATTATTTTTATTTCAACAAAGAGCTTATACGTTTTACTAGTACTTATTCAAAGTTTCACCAAGAGATGTAAAAGTAAACTATAATAATTAGTGGATCCTACTCGACTCCAAGCATCCTACTTTTTTCAAGTCCAAAGACTGAAAGGGATGCAGAATCCGATATGTTTAAACTACAAATATCGGATTTAAATAGAAACTACATAAAGTTTATATACTGTCATAAATAGTTTTATATAATTATTATTTAAAATTATTAAGGATATCGAAGAATTAAATATTAAATACACTAGTCAATAAGTGTTCTATTGAATACAAAATTGCATATTTGCATATTTTACTGATAAACAATAAACAACAACATTTCTAACAAAATTTTAAATACTATTAATTTGTATCCAAAATAATATTGTATATGAGTTATACGTCATATTTTTAATATTAAGATCAATCACTAAATTAAACAAATATAAATAAATAAAATATCACAAAATCATCGAACAAAGACCACCATATTTCTGTCATAATATATAATGTTATAATCATAACGTTATTATAAGTTTGAAAGCCCCGGTAGGTGTATCTATTTTGTTAATTGTACACTATGAACATAAAGTATTAAAAATATATTGATTTAGTGATGGAAATTTTAAATTGATACAAAACATACTTTTAATAATAAAAAAGAGGCTCATCCAATACACTATCTACCTATTTTAGTTATATTTCATATAACTGCCACTAAAAGCGATCAATCAACTACCGATTTAGGTGTATGAAATATTTCGGATGATGTAATTTATTTTTATGTTTTTCTGAATTTAAAAAAAATTTATTTTGACTTTTAAGACGTAGGTACTACAAACCTCATAATAAAAATGCTTTTTAAATTAAATCTCTTATTTCTTAGTTAATTATCTACAGGGGAAAAAAATCGTTTTAGAATATTTTGTATTCATACACACAATTAAACGACTCGTCGGCTTCGGTTGCGTCCAGTCTCGTCCGAATCGCGCACGTTTAATTAAACTATAAACCCTTTGTATTTTTAATTATTTACCTTTATTTGTAGTTTTTAAAATAGTTTGATTATGTGTATGTGGATCAAAACAATAATGCATAACTATATTATTACTAAGTAATTCGTACCACTAGTCTCTACGGTATTTAATTTTTGAATTATTTTACAGCTGCGTAAATGTTAAATCCCAAATCAAAACGGATTCAAATTTAGAATATAACTCATAAATATAAATAGGTTGCTAATATTCGTAGGTAGGTATAATAAACATTTTAAAAAATAAATCTGTAAGTGTTTCAAAAAAGCTTTAGGTATTATGTTGGACGCCAGCCATGACAAATAATAAAAATAATTGTATTATAAAGTAAGAGATACTTTACAATTTTCTCATGAGTGGGCCACAGCTGCTATTAGTATTAGAAGCTACTGCATTATAAATGTTCTGTAATCATTACATTTTTAAGTGGTATTTCATTTTCCATCACTTACGAAATACAAGAGAAAATATTATTTTTACAAAATGTAATACATTACAATTTAAAAAGAACCATTCTATTGAAAACATTAAATAATAATATTATTTGATGATTTGTGCAGTGTGTATTTATACAAATAATCTTAAATAGTTTTGAATTTAAGTTAACAATAGTATGGTATTATTTAACAAAAATGTTAACTTTTACTTTTATAATTTAAGTATCTACTCATTTAAATGGATCGTATATTCGTATATTTATTCTTGTATTAGATTCTGAGCGATGAATGTATTGATTTTACCATGTTGTGTGTTTTTTTTGTCATATCTCCCTGACACCCCCCTCCCCATCCTCAGTACGCCACTGAATTCACTAATATGTTTATAAATAAATATATTCTCATGTTAAATTTCAACAAAACAATGTACATCACGAAAATGTACTTCAATCCTAAAAAAAAACAACAATAAACTACTTACTTACCTGTTATCGATTTAAAAATTTAAGGAGGAACTGAGAGAGAATTAAAGAAAATATCTTACATAAAATATGAATGTAAGTGTCAGTGAATATCACCCAATATAATGACTATGAGACGAAATAAAAATAATAAAAATATCCGATCGACAATAATTTGGTAGTATATCATGTGTCAAGCGTCATGACTTATCAGTTAACACGTAGGTACTTATACCTAATAATATTGCATTACTGTGTCATACTGTCATTATAAATTAGTTATTTTTCACTAATTTAAACATATACTACCTTTTTATAATGTTATAATGTGTACAATTTTCAAATATTCTAATAGTTACTCAACTATAATATTATGTATTATAATCCATACTAAATGGTAAACAACATCTTGTGTTTAAATGATTGTAAATAAAAATCTACAATAAACCGTTTTTTTCTTCACTATTTTGAAATTTTTATAATATTAACATGTGTAAATTGCAAACCTTGAATATTTATATAATCTATTAAAACACAGTTATCGCCAAGTAAAACCACATTCGAAAATTAAAAGACTAACATAGGTATATCTACCTTCTTTGGCCACTAATTTAAAATTGTTTAGATTCTATGTAGAATAATGAATAAATTGGGTTTACAATGATGTGTTTTATTATTTTGGTGTCTGAAGATAAAAGTATAGTATTTTAAAGTATAGATTTTCTAGTATAAAAAAATACTCTGATCTAGTCAGAAGCCAATTGGATCTAATCGATACTTTTGGGAGGTCAAAATTGAAAGTGTTCAGTACTTTTAGAGAAAAAAAAATACAAATGTTTGTTAAATTTTTAAAATAATTGTTTGGTAACTTTAATTACCAAAAAGCTAATTATTTTGTAGACATATTATTATAGACCGTCTTCGCTCAGAATCGTTCTTCATTTTTCGACATAAACAATGATTTATCATTGAATTCAAATTTAACAGATCCATTACAGTGTCTACTCAATGACGAGGTAAACTCGACATCTACTGAAAAGCAGAGCGGTTACTTACTTGACGGCTTTTTTTTTGTTGAAAACCATTGTATATTTGTATACTATACTTACAAACATGCAAGTTGATTTATACGATAAAAAAAACATGGTTTACTGCACAAGTGTATTTTATCGTAAAACTGTAAAAAGCTTAAAGTGTTAACAAAACATAATACATTTCTTATAAACTGATAAATTATTAGTGTTTATTATTTCCAGGTACATTTTAATTTTAAAAATGTAACAATGAAATAGTAATAACAATAACAACGTGTCTTAAGTGTTTATTTTTTGTGAAAATGTGTCATCATAAAATCTTAAAGTGGACAAAAAATGATCAACATTATTATGTGCTTTTTATTATATACAATTTATATGACCTGGTGGTTTTCAACTTTGACAATAACACTATAGATAATAGATAACTGCAAATCGTGGTTAAATTGAGTAAAATTCACTGAGAAAAAAACACTTAAACAATCTGGGGTAATTTGGGGAGGAAAACAGAAACCATGTCAACAGTCACCACAAACATTTATTACGTAATTTGTTAAATTGTTTGTTATAAATAAATCCAATTTACTAAATTGAATTATTACTTTATGGTTTAAACCAGTGACTCTTAGCTTGTGAGACGTGAAGAGGAGTGAGATTTATAAATAATATAATATTATGACGTATAATATCTTATACCTTACATAGGTATATTTAGATGCCTAAATTTCTAATTTTACAAGACTTTTGACGTTTATTATGTTTCATCCTGCAAATCTTATTAGATACCCGATACCGTAATAACTTAATAAGACATTTTCATATCACTTGAATTACATTTTATCGTATTTATTTTTCAGAAAAAATTCTACTTATTACATATATATTATTATGTCGTACTTGTACAATATATAATAATAATATAGGGTATGGGAATTTCATTTTTTAACAGCAAATACTTGTCTTTTAGAAAAGTTTTAGCTTTTTTCGAAATTTTCATCTTAGAAACTTAAATATACTTGCTGTTATAACAAGTTACACTGCCCTTATTTTTTTTCATCTTTGTGTTTGCTGATAAAATTACTTTAAACATTATAAATGGTATATTTGTTAGAAATCCACAATTAAAAAAAATAAATCTACAAATAACAAATAAATATATTACCTATACAAGCACCATAAAAAGGTCCTGCTTTATCTAATTTATTATTATAGAAAATATAAACAATTGAACTGACATTTTTAGGTTTAGCATTAAAATAATTTACAAAATGTACAAATTCTAATATATTAACGTATTTAAGTACTATATACGCATAGTAGTCATGTATATTATATTATTATGTATTTATATAAGTCAAATATATCGACATTAAATCGCTTCTGGCATTGTGACTTTAAAAGCACTATAGCTCTATTGATACAGTATGAAAGACTTATGTCACGACAGAAAGATGGAAACGTCTCGTATGGTTGAATAAATGGAATTCGGTTAGTATTTCCGTCATTTCAATTGAAATATATTTCACCGTATACACATTCACATTATAAACCGACATTCTAATTCGATAAGTAGAATACAAACATGATAGGTGAAATGTAAAAAACGGTTACCTGCAGCTACCTGTTATTTTAAATATTTATAGCGTACACGTTTTTAATTCAAACAAAACCTATGAAGGTTTTTTTTTTTAGTTATTAAAAATAATAACAGTATTCTGGTAAATATTAAGTTGACCAATAATTAGTTTTAGGTAATAATTGGAAAAATATTTTGAAAGCTAATGTTTCCATTCAGTTTTATTGTTATACAATTTTTAGTTTTAAATTTTTAATCTTTATATAATTTATAAACTAAAAACTGTGTTCAAGGTTAACTGTACAAAATATTGACGTTATGGAAGCTTTAATTATCAAATCATCTCAAAAGAGGTCGTTAAATTTTCTTTTGGGCATTTTGAGTTAGAAAATTGTAGTCAAATTTTTTTTGGATCATTTAAAGTTAAATAGAACATTTAGAAGTATTTTTTAAATTGATTTCGTATAATTTAAAACAAATAGTTAACATAGTTTAATACGAGGTTACTTGTATGAGTACATAGCTTACATAAATTACAATATCTGAGTGACGTAAAATTGTTTAATAGCAAACCGAGATCCTAATGGAATTGTTTTTTTTTATTTTATTGATTAAAGTATTTTAATATAAAAATAAGAGGTTCATTGATAATTTGATGAACATACACATTTAATTATACTGATAAACTCTTGGGCTATGTGCAATTGATTAATTACATAGTGGATAGTGTATTGTTTTAGTGATTAGAAATCATAAATTAAATAATAATATTTAAACCAAAAATATCTTAATATTCTACATTGTATCAATTTTATTTTTTTCTTAATAACGTATAATCTTATTTAAATTTTTTAAATTATTTTATTCTATATTTAGTTAGTCATCAACAACGCCAATAACTTCGATCTTGATGTGTTTATTATATAAATAATAATAATTAAAAAAATACAAAAATAAAAATGCATTTTAAATGACCCTATTAAACCACATAAAACTAGTTTACAATAGTTGAAAATGTCTTTGTATATAGACAATTATATTATAAGTAACGGGTAATTAAATATTTCAAATTTGTATACAATCACAATAAAACAACTACAATTTATTGAGAAAAAATGATTATTTTACATATTATAATAATCCAATAAAGTCCATATTTAAACTTATTGCTTAAGAATAAATTATTCCCATGTATTTACGATATTTTTATATTACTTTAGAACAACTTATGAAGAATTTTGTAATACATTTTCAAGTTTTTTGACAAAGATACTAAAATTATATCAACATACAATTTAAAATTACTATGAATAACTCAAAAAATTCAAATTATTTAAATAAATAATACTATAGCTATAAAATGTTAGTATTAATGTTTGGTGAATATTTCAAATGTATGGATACATTTTCTACTTGATCCCCCAAAGCACCTATTAGATCAATTGTTTTCTACCAGCCTCGTCCAGGCTCAATGTAGAAGCAAAGTTTCAGAATGTAATGTTTTTACTTATTAGTAAAGAGTGATAAATTTAGTAAGTTATTATTTCTTGAAAATAAATTGATTTCAGAATGGTTAATTAGTCGATTGTTTTTTTACATTTAAGTACAAAAGACTTATAACTTTATCACCTTAATAAATGTTATAAACTTTTATATTGTACTTTTTTTTTTGTATATAATTGTTTTTTAATGCTGATTAATTATTACATTCATCTGAAATAATATTATAAATTCAAATGCTAATAGTTTATACTAAATTTTTAATAGAGTTTTCCGTATTTATGCTAAAGCCTATACCGAATTAGAAGAATAAAAAAAAACCAATACTACCTTAACGTTTTACGAGGACACTCATCCCAGATTTATATATATCAACGTTTGGCGAGGTTTGTGTTGAGTACACACTGCATGGTCACAACACGCCAACCATCAGTATAAAAAGGCACACTTAATATGTATTATTTCACAACTTGAACAACTATCAACTAATACATGTTGCACATATAATAAGTTTTAATCATAACCATAGTAATTGATCCCGGAATGATCCAGACCATAAGAAACATAAATAAATAAAAATGTTGTTTAATAAAAAAAAATTATAAAATTATAAACAACTAGTAACAACTACCATGCTTTATACTTCTAACTATATGCGTTTGAGTTTTTAGTCAATCGATTATAATATTAACAACATACCTTTAGAATCAAATTGTATTTATAATAATTGGGTGTTCTATTTTTTTTTTTATAATAAATTAAACTTTATTTTTGGTAAATATTTTCTTCAGACGCACAAAGATAACCCTGATAAAATGATGTGTACTTGAAGTAAAAAAAAAACTAAATTAATCCTATTTTTAAGGACCGCTGTCCCATGGGCAACGTAGAAAAAATTCAACTTTTCGGCTCGAAATTCTACAACACGAGATCTAATTTAAAGATGAAAGTCAGTCGTATAATCTCATTTCGAATTCTTCTGAATAAAGTAAACTCAACTTAATGTTTTCGCTGGAATTCACGTCTTTTAGGAAGTCCAATTTTATATCATTTCTCGTAAATAAAACTACATACGAAAAATAATATGAAGAAATCCATACAAAAACATTCGATAGATGAATATAGTATTATTATAAACTGTTATTGAAAATATAAAAGCGACAGGCTTGGGACAAGGACTCGAGCTTTTATGCTATTATAAAATTGGAATATTTTCTATCCGATATATTATTTTGTCGTTGGTAAAGATGACGAATTTCACAATTCTACGTCGTTTACCACTTGACAACTGACAAGGATGTGAACTCGAGAGCTATGTGAATAAAAAACCTACGGACAAAAGCTCAAAATGTCTCTGTTTGGCCGTGGTACTTCTTTTTAGCAACGAAAAGGCAAAGTACACAATAAACCACTGCTGCTCCACCTGCCACGCGTATAATATACATTATACACATGTAGATATTATATTAATAGTATAATTATGTTAATTATTATTGTATCATAACATTATGAGAATTTAAATTCAGAACCACACATCCACTTTTTGATAAGTTTTATACAAGCAATTTCGATAACATTTTGAAAAAAAAATTTAATAATATATTTAAATTCTAATTCAAAATAACTTACAGTAAAGAACCATTGTTGGCTGTTATGTAATAAGATAACAAGATTATACAGAAAAATAGTTACGCGCAAATAAAAACACTTAAGAAAATACAAAAATACAATTTTTTATAAGCTTTTTAAGTTCAAATTTTATAATTTTTGCAAAAGTATTTTGTAGTTTATAATATATAAGATTTCGAGTTTAAATATTTAAAGCTTGACAATCTAATACAAATATTTCTTTTATGTGGCTCTAACAAAAAATTAAGTCTAAAAATGACATATCAACAATATTTGTATCCATACACGTTTGAAGTAGAATATTTAACATATGGATATTCGAACGAAAATTACGGTTTAAGTTATTTTGTTGTAATATTATAAAAACATTGTTCATAGGGAATACGAAACGTTTCGCTACTTATTTACTATAATGTACAATTTGTGTTGGATAAAATTAGTTTAACCTACCTTATTACTAATAGGAAAATGAATAACTAATTGTAAACAAACAGTTATAAAATATCCTTAAAAGAATAAGCTGAAAAAGTGTCTCCACTCAAAACAGTTTCATCGTATGCTATTATTTATCATTTAATTTTAATTTAACACACATATTATATGGTGACCGACTCAATGACTATGTGTACCTTGAAACTTGAAACTTAGATATTGTATACCTACAGTAGAGATACGCCTCCGTTTTTTTAATATATAAACTACCAAGCTGTGTTAACCGACTACTCTCGGGTTAAAATTAATCTATCTTTCTACTGTTATCCGTTTTGCTTCCGTTGAAACATAATATATTTAACACAAACACAATTACAATGATTAATTTTATGAGTTTTCACTTCTGAATTATTCTGCACATATTATTCATGTGAACACACAAACCAGAAACAGATTTAACTAATGGTTAAAAGGTGACGTAATTCTAATATCGTTAAGATTGGCAATCGTATTTATTTTTTTTTAATTAAAAATATGTCCATAATACTATTAAGAAAGCAAATCATAAAAGTACCTAATCATTGGAATTGTATTCACGAGTATTTGATTTTAAGATTTGATTTATTTGTAAAAATTGTTATCTATATTATGCCATGATAATATTCTATTAATTATAATAGCAGTAGAATAATCTGTAAGCCAAAAGAAAGGATATCCGAGGAAATAATACCCAATAGAAAAAATACTCCACAAAATGTATATACTTCCATACTTGATAAATTGAGTATTAATTATAATTAATATAATATAATAGGTATCTAATAAAAACATAGGTAATAACTAAAAATAAATATACATTATGGTATTTATAAATACACGCCTATTAATGATATTATTTATATTGTAACAAATTTAAAAAATGTACGTATTTATATTTTATCAAATAAAACATAGGTAATTACTAAAAATGGTCATAAAAAAATCCATTACAAAAATATTAAAAAATATTATGATAACATCAAAACTATATATTTTTTACGATTGTTTTGTCACTATTTTAAATGTCTTATTGAAGAAATATTTTTAAATTAGTAATTACAAACGTTGAAAAATACAAATACCTTCTGTGTATATAAATTAAAAACTAACGGGTATTTTTTCTTTTGGGTTTATTATTTCTACGGTTATTAATTTTCTTTTGGGTATTTTTTCTACTGGTTATTTTTCCTACTGGTTATTTTTCCATGGACATTTTTTCGTCGATTATTTTTTACCGACTTACTAAAAAAAAGAAGCTATCAACACCCTCCGAGTCTCAAATAATCTGTTTACTTTAATTGAAAACGGTCCAGTAGTTTTTGAGTTAATATAGAGAACAAACAAAGAAACATTATAATTCATATGATGTAGTATATAAATAAGAATATTAAAGAAACAAAAACGATACGGCATGGCAAATATTGTCTTCCTTATCTCGTATACATTCGGTTTGTCGACTATGTTGTCATTTGTGGCTCTATGTCGTCCGAAGCACGATTTTCAAAGACAATTTATGGGCGTGTGTGTATTATACGCTGAAATTTAGTATTTACAAGTCCATGGCAGCGTAATTGCATTACAAATAATTAACAACTATTCAGACTTCATTAATTTAGATGAAACATATTTTGTAAATCATATTTAAAACATTTCCATAATATATTATAGCGGTATAGTTACAAACAGACTGCGCGCAGACTACTAACCTATACATTATCGTAGTTGAATTTCCGATAATTTTTCTGGGTGAATCGCCGTCGTTCGTTAAAGGTGATTACTAATCACTGATTGGTGATTTATAATGAACCAAATGCTGAAAGTAAAAAAAAATCGGTGAAATTCCCACTCTGTCACGCGCATTCAGCGTGCACACAGATATGTCGGTAATCGGCGGAAACGGACAAACGGTTTGTGTATGTGTGTGTGTGTGTGTGTGTGTGTGTGTGTGTGTGTGTGTGTGTGTGTGTGTGTGCACCTAATCCCATTTTTTCCTTTAATACCTAATGAGTTAATTTAAATTCTGATTTTTGGAAGTTTTAAGTATAAGTTTTTTAGGATAGTATTATCAAATACGTGGATTTTTTACCTATATAATTTGAGGAGTGCCGACACTAACATCATTTTTGCAAATGAGCCCATCCTTTTGTCTTTTAAATTATTAAAGAGATGACTTTTTCGAAAATGTTGACGTAAATCGAAATTTGAACAAGTAGTTTTTGAGTTAATTATTATCTTTGTGTACTAATAAGGATAATTATAGGTCCATGATAAAGGCCTTGAAAGATAATATAGGGACTATGATGATTTGAAAAATTTAGTAATTTATATTGATCTAACTACATTTTATAACTTGTGAAAAAATTTTTAAGTACAACAAATAATATAAGATCCAATATCAGACATATATTTTATATTTTTATGAAACCCTTTTTAAGGACTATTATCTTTAGTATATACATTTTAATAAGTAAGAAACTACTGATTTTAAAGTACAAAATGTTGGTTCTCATTTGAAAAAAAAAATGAAGTGCATCGCCACTGCAAAATACATTTTAATTGGTATAAAAACTACACTTCATTGAAAATATAGTCCTTAAGTATACTTTAAAATTCCGAAAATCAGAATTTGGATGAATTCATTATTGAGAGGAAAAATGAGGGTGTACTTGATCGGTTAATCACCCTGTACATGACACATGAATTGTTGTCCATATAGTACATATAGGACTGCGGCGGAAAATCGACCCCGATGCTACGTGGTAGTTAAAGGGATGTGTAGTTACAGGCATTTGTAATGATAATAATCACGATAATCTCGTACTGAATGCATTAGTAGGTACCTATACCTAGCTAATTATATATATCGTTACTGATAAATCGCAAGTACCTAAATATTATAAAAACCAACATTTTATTTTTATATCCCAGGCAAATATTATAACCAGTGCTGTTATTGTACTTGGAGGTATTCAAGTATTTTGTATACAATAATAATTGTCTTTCAAAAGTTTTTCATTTTTATAATAATAATTAACAATAATCCAGGTAGAATTAAACTGTGGGTTAGTTGTAAAATAATAAATAATAATAAGATTATTTTATATGATACATATTGCACACAAATCGATCGATAATGAACTATAATAAAAATGTGGTCAGTGCGGTGTTTAGTATTAAAAAATATTGTGTGAGTGTAGGTCAAATTTGTTCAAATTGTAAATTTATTTTAATATAATTGGTTAGGTATAATACCACTTATAAGCTGTACATTTATAACGTATAATTTATTTTATAATAATAAAACAAAATATTTCGCTTCAATTATTTTGTGGTAGTTACAGAGTATTAGATTTTAAGTTCGTTACAATATTATATGTGTTATTAAAATTTACAATTTATTATAGAATAGATGAGAGTTGTACTCTACGCGTTTATTTTTGGTTCATATTGTTATAGTATAAAAAATATCAAATTTTCCAAATATTTAATTTTGTTTTAACGTCATCAAAAAGACAAAAAAAAGTAGAAATACTAGTGTGATTCCTGCTCGGTCATCATCGTGATGAATGATTAGCATAACAAATTTAAATTTAAAATAAGTTATAATTATAACATAGTGGATGTCAGAAATGTAGCATTGTCTAAATTTGATTAGCTGATATTACAATGTAACCTATACTAATCGTAATTATACTCGTAAGGTTATAATATTATGAGTACCAGATACAGTATCATATACCTACCTAACATCGAGTTTTTTTAATCATAAAAAAATAATTTATTATTAAATAACAAGCTAATACATTTTAATATTTTATAGTGGGTCACGATGGGTTATTGAAGTCACCGCAACCCACCCTCTCCCGAAAACTTGTTTACCCCCTCCGACGGACCTGTACTTAATGTGATTGACAATATTGGACTGGAAGTTTATCATTAATAATAAACGATATAAAAGCAAGAATACTGAGCTGCAAGTCACATTTTTTTTTTTTAATACGATTTTGAGAGACTGAAATATTTAATATTATATCATATTTTACAGTGTGTAATAATATTTAATAACCTACCCTACAGGCCGGCTACCGCAAAAATCGATTTGTTGTACTATTATACTTGTATATATATATATAGTACGCGGACTTAAGTATATAATAAGGAGACATGCCCCGGTGCAGAAAATACCTATAACCCACATCTAACCTACGAAACACACCGTTGTATTTTAAATTTTTAATAACTCTTGAATGGAACTATAATGATGCATAATGTATGACGTAAAGGCAAAAATAGAATACCACGGAAGGTAGTACCTAAATATAGTGATGATATCATGTTATAATATTATGTATCATACTTACAGTAAGTCGTAAGTGTACGACGTGTCTCGTCATGCCAATATTATGTGGGTAATGATAGGGTATTATTATTCAAAAAATAGTCATGTAGATATAAGTACCCGTTGTGGAAAGTGTGCCTATATTAATATTATGAGGTCCTTGGCCCGTCGCTTTATATTGTATTCGTAAGTCCTCCGAACAATATGGTATTATATATTATTATAATCGAACGACGGTAAAATATAATATTATGTACAATATCGAATATCAGTATTATAATATAATATCAAGGTATATATTGTGTGTAGGAGAACACTGGGTAAAACCCACTGAAAAAAATGAATACCTTTACAATTATTCGGGGTCATCAAACATAAGTAATCTATTAGCACAGTTGTATAAAGAATGGAACTTCTTGACTACAATATTTAATTATAATTCAGAGAATAATGTTCAAATTTATTTTTTAATAAGCCATTCACTATTTTTTAATATTTTAACGGGTTTTCACCAATACCGGAGCAATATCAATGTAAGGCAGGTTGTAAAATAAATATAATATTAAGCTTTTTTTTAAAAGGATTTGCAAAACCAATTTTAAATAACTATATTGTATTTAAGTATTGTGATTAAAGTAATACACATTTCATAAATTACCTAGATATATATTTTAAGATGTCAATAACTTAAAACTCTAAAGAACAAAATTAAAACAAATTTTAACAACTGATTAATTCAGTGGCGTGGTGATGGGGGTAATCGAGAGGTGGCCGCCTCCGAGTTTTTTAAGGGGTGGTGGGTGGGTATAGTGGCCAATAGGTGACTTTAGTATTAACCATATATAGTACCTATTTTAGTAATAACTATGACAGGTCGTTACATATATTTCAGCGAATGCCCTTATCGGGTTATTGGTGCTGCAGGGTGGGTGAAGTATTGGACTGAAAAATATCGAGTTCACCACGCCACTGCGTTATACTGTACAATATTATGATCACCCCTAAAAATAAAACCACAACAAAGTAGATTTTATATAGTATTTACATGTTTTGTTTTGGGTCCGACACGCCCAATATTATCGCCCTTGAATTATTTGCAGTCTGCTTTAGTGGTTGTGGTCGAAAAAATGATTGTTGTAATAATATTATTATGTATTCGATGCGGCAGATACCATCGCCGTGTTTTTTATTGTTAGGTACTAAATATAGCGATATTATGAATTATTTAAAACTAGGTGTTTAAACATTCACAAAAACCTACCTACTCATATTTTATGTACGTATCTTAATGGTAGATACATAAAACCCAAAGTGAGTTTAAAAGGTTCGTATAACATTGAAAACTTTTTATTATTCTCTATACACTTATGCCCATATAAAATATTACCGCAGCACGATCGCGTTAAGACGATACTCGTTCGCGAAATTTGTTTATGTTTGTGCGTGCATTCACTTTTCGTGAGTTTATCGACGATTTAATTCCGTACAGATGAAATGCGTGGGTAAGGTTTTTTGGGATTATATATTATAGTGTACTTAAATTTTTTACGCATAGATAATAATAATTATATAATAACATGAAATATCAGCTTCATCTGAGTTTATACCTGTGTATGTTATCAACCGCGGAAAACCTTAGCACCGAAATAATAAACAATGAGTTTACGTTAACTAACATACATAATATACACTTTTCACCAACAGCATATCGTGTTATACTGCCACGTCCGACTTGCAATTACGATATAGACGTATAATAATATTATGCATATACGTAGTGATTACGACAGTGCGTGACTACCGCGCAGACAACCTAATTCAAACATTTCGTTGGCTATAGTTTTTCGGTTTTCTTTTTGGCAAAATAAAAACATAACAGTTTTTTACGAGAATTTTCAATTTAAGTTACCATAGTTAGTTTTAGTTAGGTGGAAAAAAAACAATCATTCGTGACCGCCTGACCCTTGTGAACTATACGTCATAATAATATTATATCTACAGACGAGTGACGACGTATCCGTTTTGGATTAAAATTAAAAGTAGATAATATTCAAAGTAGCGAAGGTCGACGGACACCGTTATTACCCATTGGATAACTTTGATGAGTATACAGAGTGATTTTTTAAGCATGCTTACAGTCTTACACCCTATTTCTTTCTTAAATAAAACATTTATTCAAATTCTGATTCTTAGAGCAGTTTTTGAGTTATTACAATATAATATAGTAAGGTTAATAATCTTTAAAAATGATTTTTCAAAAATATAAGCTATTAGTAATATTATATGTAGTATTTACTTAACTTGGACCATTTTTACAAACTATTTATATTGATAGATCAATAGTGACTACTAACATTTTCAAATCATCTAAGTCCCCATACACACTTAACCCATACCCATAGACATTTTGCTCTTAGTACACAAAGTTATATAACTCAAAAACTACCCGTTCAAATATTGATTTAAATACGTTAAAATTCTCAAAAAAAAATATTGGCTGAGTAATTTAAAATGGAAAATGGAGGTTAATATTTGACAAACAGAAGAAGTTTGTATTGTCACATGATCATCCTTAAGTGGAACAAAAATCTCAAGAATTCAAAAATATGGTCTTCAAGTTTAAAAATAGGATGATCATAAAATATTGATATTCACTAAAATAATTTAATACTATAAACAGATTATTGCAATTCATTAACTGCAGCCAGTCTAATATTTTAAATTAACCATATGTGTTTAAATTTATTGTGTTCCTAAGTACCTACTAACAGTAGGGTAGGTACATAAAAATGTTCAGCGAAAAAAACTGATACCTAATATTTTATAAATCGGGTTGGTTTTACTATTCTCGTTATTATAATATTGAAGGTGGCCATAATATATAATGACGTACTTTGCAATGTACAGATACTTTAAGTCGTATATTCGTGTGTATGGAGTTAATTTGACATCTGCTCGAGAATTTCCCACGGGGCTCTATTCCGCGATTGCCACTCTCAATCATCAGCCTAACTGGCATGAAAAAATAACGCTTTCGCCGTTATAAATATAATTCGTACAATAATTATCACCGGATAACGATTTTGAAACTTTTAAAAAGCTACCTTTGGCCGTCAACGATTCTCTTGCAGTCGTGAGATTAGCTAACTCTCAACAGCCGGATTTGCCTATATAATATATGGGTCATTATGTATTAATTTCATTTTATTATATATTTAAAAGCAATCTCTGTCTGTTTTTTGCTGCACAGATAAATCTCTCTTTTTCTACACGATGTATAAATAATTGTATTACCCCAATCGTATTTTTCACAACGTATCGCCCTATAAACAAATATCTCACATTATTTAATACTAAAACAATATCCAATTTTATACACATCGATGCTTACAACTTATAAGTTATAACTATTACATATTATATAATGTGTATGTATAAACAATCTGCACTTACAATTAATAATGTAATGGACATATCATATTATAATATTATTTCCATGTTCAAACGGACAAAGTTACAGCATTATCAGCTTATATAGCTTATACAGCATTAATGCAAATTCGATGGTTCAGAAGGCAAAAGTTGTATGTCACAAGCACTACATTTTACAGGAGAGCAGTTTTAATATTTTCAATTATTTTAATTTGATATATTTATATATAATATATTTTATATAATAGTGCACTAAAAGACTTGCACTAAGCACACAAAAATGAAAGTATCAAAAAAACATGTTTTAATTATGATATTGACCCAAATTAACAAAATTCACTAAAATAACAATTTTGAGAAAAATTGAATATACAACTTTTGGCCTCTTAGCCATCGAAATATAATACAACGATGTAACGATATATTACTCATATTTTTTTAACGCCAAAAATGTACTTTATACCTAAATGATTCTAAAACCCGCTTATTTTTTTATTTCATTATCCACTTTGATTTTTTCATCAATTCATATTCTGTATTATTTTTTAACTACGTCTTTATTCAGCTGTTATCATAGAAACTACAATTGAACACGAGTACCGAAAAAAAAATTAATAATAATAACACAATTCCATTTAATTTTGGAATATTTTGATGTTTAATGTACATAACCTGAGTGGTTTTGTAATTAAATTGTGTGATATCATATTGTCTTTTAAATGGCACCCGAAGAAAGACACGCTGACACATAAGTACCTACTAAAGTACATAACTACCTGCTGAAATCGATACAAAGGCTAAAGCTACCTGACTTAAACATTATATAGTAGCCAAACAACACCCGACACCAGACCACTTTTCAGTCGTCTAAATTGTGTCTTTTAAAATTGCTATCACGTTCATTACTGTAAATCTATAATCGAATCATAAACTTTATCAGCAATGTGCTTTTTGTAGATTCCCGACAACAAGTACCTATTATATAACATAATAATATTATTGCATTCAAATATAATTTTTTTACACCTAAATTATTATTTTAAACAATTTAAACCATAGTATGGTTGAATATCAGCTGTACTTATATCAAATAATTGATCTATGATCAAACGTATTATCTATGAGTTAGGTCAACTTGCTTAAAAATGATAATATCGTAAACAACGTATACAATAATTTCTTCTTATACCTTTAAGTTCGATAAAAAGTCAATTCACTCGAACATGGATATTCGTTTTGCAATAATTATTATTTCAGTAAAAATGCTTAATTAACTCGACATTACATTGCAACTTCAAAGAAATTAACTCTGTTTGTGAACGTGATGTGGGTTCGGAGTTTTAATTATACAACGATTGGATTGGATTTTTATCATTAAAACTTTTGCAATTTCATAATCTATATATTATTATTATTATTTTACTTCACATAAAACTAATTTATTCCAAAGAACGTAAATGTTTTAGATTTTATAATATGTTTAGTGTTTATATTATTAAAGTGTGCACAGATTTATTGTGCAACAAACATCGCTATCATAAAATTTAAAACATCAATTAAGAATGTAAAATATAGTATGAACTTTCATATTTTATAAAGTATAAATATTTTAAATAAATAACAAAATATTTAATTAAACGGGTCTGCTTCATATAATTTTATACTCGTATCCACGGGGTGATAACATTTTAACAGTGAATACTTCAACAACAGAAAATTTCGAAATGTTTATACCTACCTATTAATTATTGAAATAACGAATGTTCACTGTTAAATAATTATAATCATCCTATATATTAATGTTTGTGTGTTTGTAAATTATTAACTCATGACCTCACGATGCTCGCGGAAACGTCTACCTACCTTGTCTGTTCCATTTTGAAACTGCAAACTAGTGTGGCGTTATATTTTGTACATAATATTCATTGTTGTTCGCCTTGTTTCTGATAATTTTAATTACTACAACCACACGTTCGTTATTGCACTGTATATTTCCCTGCCTCGCAAGTCTTAAACGTGATACTGTTTGAAATCTGAGAAAAATGAAAATTATAATGATATTATGTTATTAATAATTATTATTATTACAATGATACGTCATATTATTAAATATTAATATTATTATTGTTCGGCAAACGTATACAGGAAAACGTTTATGCCCTGATAATACATAATTTATTCATAATACATATTCTATTATATTTTTTTATAATTCTATATATTTTACTATTTATTATTTACCCATAAAGAGTGCGGAGTAGGTTGACAAGGGTAGGTAAACACTATTACGCCGACCGAACGCTGCCGAAGATTATTAATTCTGGAGAATAAAACCATCCATAATATTATTATATTATGGCATCAGTCATCTCACTGGCAGAACGATTGCCCTTGAGTGGTGAATCTGTGTACACAACCGTGAAGAATACTAGAACATTGTGTCGGTAAATATGATATTGTATAATAAGTCCTTCGTCTTCAGTTGAATTAATATTATCTCGTATTTGACAGAAATAAAAGTAGGTACCTACATAATGTTGTTCGAAATTAATTTCACATTCTCAGATTAATAAATTGACAGGCTGCAGTCTTACAGCTCGGCAAAAATAATTCGATGAAATTCATTACAATATAATATTATAATATCATAATATTGATAATATTGTATAATGAGTAATTACAGTGCAGTGAATAATCCCATTAGTTAATATTATATATAATTGAAGTAAATGTACTGTATACGATCGTCCCAAGGAAAAGATATTTATATTGAGTATTTCAAATATTAAAAATATGTATTTGCTCATTTTTATAATATTTTAAACGTCCAATATACCTCTTACTCGATATAATAAGTAAATAGCTCGACAGATTCATGAATATAATTTTAATGTTGCAAACATTAAGGTACAAAAAAAAAATAATAATTATAAATAATACTTGTGCAGAAATGTTATTAAAATTAATTCGAGTTTTAATCACATTGATCAATGATCATTTCACTTTGTTTAATTAATATTTCTTCAGTGAAATTTTAAAACTATATTAAGTATAAGCTTTTGCACTCGAATTTCATTAAAAAGTATTTTTTTTTTCTTGTTGAAAGAACTACATTATGAATATTATTTTTAATAAAGTTAATTGTCTAAGAAAAAACTATTTGAGGAACTGTAATAAAGGGGAAAATATGAACATAATAAAACCATCTGAGCCGTGGTTATTGCCTTGTTTTTTCTTATAAATATATTTATTTCGCATACTGCGGGAAAATTGCATATGCAAATCAAAATATTTATAATATTCGTTAGAGTACAAAATAATTTTAGTATTCTAGATTCTAAGTAAGACTAAAAATGTATTGATATCACAATGATGTTCTGATAGTCGGTAGTAGGAAAGGCTTGAAAGAAATTTTCATTGGACATAATAATACAGGATTTACTCAATGTGACAAAATTATTGAGACTCTATTCCATACATTAAGAAACTTAAAACTATAAAAAAATAAATTCAAAAAAGGCCTTTTCTTGAACACTTCACCAGACGAAAAGAATTTGGCATTGCAAGAGCGAAAATCGAATACTTTTCGCAACTCACTTTTCTCGTCAGAAAAAATCCTTCACTCATATGCAAAAAATGTCAAGAAGCCGATCTGTCCGTCAAACACATCATTTGAGAATTCACGAAGTACCTAGATACACGGATCAATCTCCATCTATACCACCAAACATCAAAAAAGTACTCAACGAAAACACCACCACAAAAATCATAGAATTCTTAACAAAAACTAAACTTATAAATAATTTTCAACGTTGTAAAAATCTAGTACCCTAGGTAGTAGTCATTAAGTTGTAACATAAAATGTAGCTTTCTATTTCTTTTTATGTATGTATATTTCTTTCAAATGCACTCTATGCTAATAAGCCGCGATATTGAAGTTTTAATTTAAAACTTTTTTTTAAAATACCCGTATACATTAAGTATTAAGTATATATATTATATATATATATATAAATGTAGTGTTTATAAAATATCTTGATGTAAGAAAACACTGTATACATTGGTAATGAATATCGGGAATGGTATTAACAGTAATATTATTTATAAACTATTGGTTTCGGGATGAACAACGAGTGCGATTGATAGACGAACTCTACAGTTCAGCTTTCAGTACCGCGCTTTATGTTTTTGATATCGGTTTGCACTACAGGATTTGATATATAAACTTCACTCTTGTAGTGTAGTGTATTGTCTACTTAAATACATCCATAAAATATGTAATAAACAGCACGCTGGTTTCAATTTGAGCAATAGTGATGGTGTTTTGTAGTTATTGTAATTTGTAATATTATTTATATTTCGATGGATTTGTAGTGCGCCGCCAACAGCAACGAAGTTTAGATTTATCGTAACATTTTGCAACACCACAAGAATATCGACTCTTATATAACAATATAATATTAAGCATACCTATTATTATAGTATAATTTAATTCGCAGCGTGGACATTATGCGAAACACCGCAGTCTGCAGAGAAACGATTCAAAAATAACGTTTGTATACATATTCTAAGAGGTAAAAAAAAATCCATAACAGACACGATATGGCCGGCGTTTAAAGTATATGGAATAATATAAAAGGCACCTGTGTATACATTCCATATTTTATTTATTTGTATTATGTTATATAATAGTATTATGTATATCGGACATTGGTATCTTTTAAAACATAAATGACCGCATTATTATCACCGTATATTTACATTTTTACACATTTACACACGCATATTTAGCCGTATAATAATAATACATCACGCACGGTATACACACACTACCATAGCCGGTCAGGAAAATTATTGAAGGATTGTAAAAACGACGGCTGATCACTATAAATATTTATTGTTACAAATAATAATATTATAATCGAATACGAGACCAGAGGGAAGGGATTAGAGAAGGGCAGTGGCGCCATTTCAAATTATTTAAAACTGGGTAAAATTGAAACTGGCCTCCTATTATTTGCGGATCCATAAGTCACCCAGGGGGAGGGGTCGAATTTTTAAAAATGTAATTACCTCATTCTTAACCTGTATTTAAGGATAATTATTTTCATTACTAATTCTTCTATACAACTAATTACAGACTAAGTTGGAAAAAGAACGCCTTTCCCCTCTCGCTCTTGTATTCGACACGGCCACCTGTTGGTCAAAAAATGGTTTTTTTGTACATCAATATCAATATTGATAGTGTAAACGAACATGACTACATTAAAAGGTGGGTATATTACTTAGTTCAGAAGTTATTTTAAATTCTAAACTAAGCGACGAATGTACCTATTGGTTTTATAATTATGTGTGTTTTTAGATTATGAGCGGAGCGAAGAATGTGTCAATTTTACAATGAAATGTTTTTTTTTCTGCCTTTTCACGATAATTAGTTGAAATTATGCTTAGATTTTCTACATCAGTATTTTTTTTTGGTAGAATAGTCAATGTAACTGGTACTTTTGAGAGTTAATTTTTGAAAATCCCAAATAATTTTTAAACACGTCAAAAAAAACCAAAAAACAATTGAGGAAGTCTAGTTTGTAAGCAAAAGTTATTTTCAACAAATTCAAATTTTATTTTTTTGGCGTAAATTAAAAAAAAAATTACTATAGATACACGTTATTTTCACCAAATGTTCATATAAGAATTTTCTGTACACATTACTTTTCTATACATATTTAATAAGTCTAACCAAAAATTAAAAAAAAAATATTAACATGGTGGTTTTTTAAAGACATTTTAAGTTTAAATTTAGTCATGAAAATATCAAAAATTGCAAATTACTTCGTAGTTAAAAATTTCTAAAATGCTAAATTTGTATAGCTAATGGTTGAAAATGTAAGACTAGGTTTTTAGAAAGTAGTTCGTATTGTAACCAAAAAATCTAAAAATATATTTAGTTGGTTAATTTGTATAGACATTTTAAGTTTAATTTTGGGCAAAATTAGATATTTAAATAAAGAATAACAATGTTGTTATTTTGTGGTACTACTTTAAAAATATTTTTAGTGGGTGTTTGAAACTTTTAAAGTATATTATTATATTTTATACACTCAATGACATTGTCAAATACAATGTTTTCGGCAAAAATTAATTCAACTCACTGTTTTATTAATATTAAAATGAATTATTTTTAAAGGCAATAATATCATAAAAATATTTAATGTACTTATTAATGTAGGCTGACAGATCGTCTTCGTTCAGAATAATTTCGAACAACGATTATTTATATCATTGAATACAAATTTAACACATCCATGAAAGTGACTCACTCGACACCTACTGTACAGCAGAGTGGTATCCACTTGCCGACCTTTTTTATTGTAATTATTAATTTTGTTACTGTATAAGTACACTTGTTGTAGTAAAAAATAGCTAATTAACTAAAAAATTTTGTTTTTTTCTATTTAACGGCTTGACAATTTAATACAAGGTTCCTTGTAATTTGTTCTTACCCAAATCAAAAATAATAAAATGTAGGTACCTATAGAACAGTTTTTTCTAATAAGCAATTCAAGTTCATATTTTAATGACATTGGATATTCAAACTCATAATAACAATTTATCTTTTAATGATTTTTGTTACTACTAAAAAGTTTGATCATTATAAACTTAAAACATTTCACTTTATTTACTACAATTATTATTTTCAATTTACAATGAAATTTCCAAATATTTGGTCTAATTAACATAGGTAATACCCTGACGTAGGTATACGATAAACTCAGAATTCGGAGAAGATTGAAGACAGTGTAATATATTATATTCGTCATATTATATTACATACCGAGCAACGTCACAACGCCGAGTCTGCGTGTCACACCTCGGAAAATTGCCATATATTATTAAAGTACATAATAGTCCACAATGAGACCCGTCGGTTATTGATCGTTATGATAATAATAATAAAGTCGTCTCGTGTATATTACAGATTTATTGAAATCGTATAAAAAAAAAACACCGTTCGAGTGTATTTTAAGACCGACGATGGCAATGACACCAACGAAAATAGTATTATTGACATCGTATCTCAGACGGACTTCCACGGCGGATCCCGCAGAGACTATCGGCCGGGAAAGCGGAGATTTTATGTACACATTTACCGACCGGCAGCAGCAGTGGGAGATTCAGTTTGGTCCAATATTGTACTATAAAAACACGACCCGCAGTTCGAAAAAATGTTGCGACCCTTTCGTATTATGTACAAATAGTATATTATGTCGATTGCACAATAAACGCTCGTTAAGAGCATTTTCTTTCTTGTTTTTAAAATATTAGTTTTTTGGGGTGATTTTCCATTAAAAGTTTTGCATCGACGTCGTGATTATCATAATTATTGTGGGAGCTTGGCATAATGTATAGCTTCGTCCGTGCACAGATGCGCCTATATATTATAACAGTGGAAGGCAATATTGACAAAATATGTGTGTGCACAAGTACAGCGGTAAACCGTGCAGCCTAGGTGATTATAATTTAGTCCAAACGGGTTGTCTTAAAATCGGTCGATATATTTTATCGATTGGTCCAGACTCGCTTCCCTCTACTCCCCCCCCCCGTCCCGCCACCTAGAAAGCCTCGTCGAGGAGTCTCCTGCGTGCGTGTGCAGAAGGCTTATGCGCGCGCGTGTGTGTCTGTGTGTGTGACGGGTGGAGGCCAAGGGGGTGGGTTTTTGGCGGCGAATAATCGGGTTATCTGCGCCTATGCGCGATCGTCGTCCTGAAAGTGAAATCGTGGCAAAAGGCCGACCGGGACGGCGCGCGCGCGTGCCGACGATCATCACAGCGCAACGCTGCTATAATATTATTGTGTACGTATTTTTTTTTTATATTATTACGACGGCGTTATGTAGGCTTGGGCGTATATCGATTTTTGCGCGCGTGTCGGACCACTACACGCATTATTATACTATAAAATACTACTACCGCTACCTCCACCTCCACCACTACTACTACTACAATTACTACTACTACTACTACTACTACTACTACTACTACTGCTGCTGCTACTACTACTACTACTACTACTACTACATACACTACTACACTATTACTACAGCAACCACTACCACTACCACTACCACCATTACCACCCATGCTGCTGCTGACTGCCGACGTTCGTGCAGTAGTGTACACATATTATACGTGTAAATGTTAAATGATTACAGGTTGTCGCGGAGTTGATATATTTCGAACTGAAGTAGATGGAAAGCATTGTACTATAAATCATTTTTTTGTTTTTTATAATAACATCACATAGTTGTTCGTACGGGGCAATATCGTGGTGTTCGAGATCGGTCCAAGGTCGTGTCTGCCGGCCGTCGTCGACGGTGGAGGTGAATTTAAACAATGTCGTGATATTATGTTAGCTCAAAGTAAACAACCGAGTGCACACTGTCCCCAATTATAGTACCTAATGACGGATTTGACTCATAGCAATGTACCTAGTTAACGTATATCACGTATAGTTTCATGTTCCCTGACGATTTATCAGAGCGACGCGCATTTTTCGAAGGCGCACTGGCCACCTGTGGGCTGCGAGTACGGCGTGTAACGTTTAAAATCCAGAAATCGTAATGAAAATATGAGTGCATTATGGTGGTATGGCGATGTACATGAAGTTGCCTCCCCCCCCCACTTTATCCGATCGACTTCAAAATACCGCCAAATAATTGCTAATTAAATGCAAATAATTGCAAATCGAGTTTCGCTAATTGCAAATCATCCAGTTTTGAGTAAACTCAAATTCAAAATTGGGGGGGCCAACTTCATGTAGCCCCCCCCCCACTTTGTCCGATCAACTTCAAAATACTGCCAAATAATTAATAATAATTGCAAATTGAGTTTCCCTAATTGCAAATCATTTTTATGTTTTTTACGAATTTTTCAATTTTTTAGCAAATTTTTTTATTGAAAAGATCGTAAAAAATATAAAAAATGATTTGCAATCAGGGAAACTCAATTTGCAATTATTTGGTGGTATTTTGGAGTTGATCGGACAAAGTGGGGGGGCCAACTTCATGTACATGGTATGGCGGGCTCATCAAAGGTCCAGTTTTCAGGACTCAAGAGTCGACTTTTTTCTTGTGAATTCTGAAAATCAAAATTTTAAAAAGCAGACGGCCCGGATAAAAATAGGGTACGAGTTGTTCACTTAAGGTTTTCAGTTCCTGCGTGTGACCATATTATAATACTGATACGCGCAGGGTCACAAAAATTGAAATATCTATTATACTATAATATAATATAATATGTATTTACTATATTATTATTATATTATAACTCGAGACTTAAAAATTATAGTCGACTATCCGGTTTAATGTGTACATTCGAGCATTACGAAATTGGAAAAAAAATATCGCCACAAATTCATGTGAGAATGTCGAGTAAGGATGTAAGATATTACACGCATGTATAATATATTATCACAGACGCCGATCGGCGGCGGCGCTGCCTTCCGCAAGTTAATGTTTCATAGGCGCGTAACACAAAGTGCACAATGTAGGTATATATAACGCGGTGACCCTAACCCACATAATAATATATCCTAATAACCATGACGGCCGGGACGAAACACAACGCAGCAATATAATAATAATTATAATATATCGTGTTGCGGTATATTAATGTGTAGATGATAGGTAGCTGGTAGCAAGGGGCGTGGAGAATCAAAATAATTATTATTTGATAATAATATGATTTATTATATTTTATTATTATTATTGGTCTGTGCACGCCAACTCGCGGGGCAGTGTGCCTACCCTGCACTCGGGTCCGGGGCAATTTGAAAAAAAATTTTAAATAACTCTCTCACGCGCCTCTTCCGTCCATCCGTCCTCCGTTCCGGTCGATTCGGTGCTCTGTGGCGGCGGCGCGGCGCGGGGAGGGTCGAATCTGACTTTTGCGGCGGCGGCGGCGGCGACAGTGACATTACGCGGCGCGCGTTCTAGTGCACTCGTCGAAATCAATATTATAACACAATACGCGCGCGCGGTGGCTGCGTGGCGTCACGGACTTGTTGCTGCGTGCGCAAGCGGCCCCTAGGTATAAAATACAATATCGAGCCGCCCCGGTTGCGTCTCACCTTCGCGATCACAACCCCCAACCACCATCCCCCCCTCCCACCTTCCCCCGGCGCGGCTCTAAAATATTTAACGAAGATAATGTCGTTCGGGTACAATGTGTGTCATATTATTTTTATTATTATTATTATTATTATATTATACGCAGGGCTGCCCGGATACGCTTTCCCGACCTGCGTATTAAATAAATGTATGTGCGCGAGCACCGAACACGATTTATTGTTATGACGTTTAGGTAATAAGTAATAACTAATAAGTATTATAGGTACCTGCCTATACCTTTAATAATATGATTGTTGTATATATTAAACGAAATATAAAATGTAATGACACTGTATCATAATATAATCATAGTCGTCACAGACAATTATTTTCGGCGCAGCCTCCGCCCTCGACCGGAAAAATTGTTTATCGTATTTTGTTATTCATTATTATTATGTTTAATACGACCGTGGGCCAGGGCTACAATATTCACATGACACTCGCGCCAACAATATTGTATTTGTTTACACGTTAGGTACATAATATAATACGTTACACGCTTTCGAGAGTCGCATATATTAGAGCTTTTATCCCGCCACACATCTGCAACGCGTTATGTATACTATATAAGTATATAATATAATATACATATTATATCTACTTAAACTTCGCGATATGCAACCACATTTTCCGCCGCCAACGAGATCACTCGTCTTTGTAATTCGCTACTTTACGCTTAAAAAATATGTTTTGTGTGCAGTAAGGTTTTCGAGTATAAAAAAAATAACTATAATACCTACACTATAATATTTTTAAATGTAAATGACGTATTGTTGTTCTAAACGAAAAACATTTTACTTTGTTTTAACTTTAGATGAGTGGATATTTCTGGTAATATAATAATATATGTAATATTCGACAGTGTATATATAACGGTATTCAAGTGATACTTCAAGCAAAACGAATTCAATATAATTAGTATAATATAAGCAATTAACAAGTGATAACGAGATTTCTAACTTTTAAAATACTTATTTACTCAGTAAATTATGCCTTTGGAAAAAAGGATATATGCGTGTGTATAATAACATATAACTACTTATTAAACTAGTTAGGTAATTTAATAAAATTAGGTAGATCATTTACCAGCTCTTTCCGGGTTCGTATGATTGCACGACCTTATTAGTTGATAGGCATATTTGTCTTACTTTAATTTTATGAAAACGATTGATAGGTAACGATTAATATTATTCATTCCAAGTGCAAATAACCATTTTGTTTAAGGAAAAAAATCACATTTTCCAATACCTATTACTTTTATAAAATATAAATGTTAATATAATTAAATTATTCAAATCAACACATATGTTTTAAACAAAAATTTAACTATTACACTATAGTAGTTAAATGGTGTCCTAAAACAAATATAGTAGGTACTATAGTTCACATAATTTTCACTATAATACTTATTGACAAATAAATTAAAATTTTACATTTTTTACAAAAACTGTTTCGAGTGAAATAAAATACCACTCGAGCTATTAACTTGCAGTGTGATAGAGTTTTTATTTTTTGATACTGTCATATTATTACAAACAAATTTATTATGTATAATTGTATTTGAACCCCTTTATTTGTATGTTCCACAAACATAAATAACTTATTTTGTATTAATTATGTAAACAAAATTTAAACACTATGACACAACAAATATTGTCTTATGTATCGTGTAAAAATTTTGTTTTTTTTTTACAACTGTATAGAGCAGTATTGTTTTTTTTTGCACAAAACCATTATTCTACAGTCTAATCTCATAATATTACGCAACAACAAACAAACCATTGTTGGTTGTTTACATGGGACCACTTGAGAGTTACTTTGAATTAGTTATTTAAATAAAATAAACTGAGCCCATTACTTATTTATTTAGTACAGTATCTCTATAGTATTATATTCATCCTTTTATTTATTATTATGAAGTTGTGTGTGATTAATTTATAATATGTTTACATAACAACTTGTAATACCCTGAAACTCCACACACGGGTTTTTCTTAGTGACTCTCGGTATTTCTCTGTAAGATATTAAAATAATAAATATTTGAAATAATTAAAAAAATTGAAAAAATTGAAAAAATTGACTAAAACTGTATCATTATGCTATCAAGCCCCTTAAAAAACGGGTGTGTGGCGTTTTCTTAATATTATATTACATTATTGGGTGTGGATAAATGTGATTTTTTTTTTATATTCGGCACTTACGCGTAGGTATAGGACATAGGCAAATACGTATATAAATCGATTTAAACGGGATGTAGTAATTTTATTGGAATAAATGAATTACAATATAAACAACGCATAAGACTGCAGGCGCCAATAGATCAATAAATGTTATACGTATGTACCTATATATATAGTATTATAAACAGTTAAGCCGTATTATAGGCATTATTATACGGAAAAAAAAGGTTTGAGCTAATGTATTCATCAATTTAATTTTTATGGCTGTAATAATATTGCGATCAAACACTATAATGCATATGTACACAGTGCCTATATACGTCATCATGCAAGGTCAATATCAACATAAACCTAATACGATAAAAAGGTAAAAATATATTTTTAGTAAGTTTTGTTTATTTTAGACTCTGAACGCATTGATTGTATAGCTTTTTCGATGGCGCACGTCGTCTTTTAGGAGCAGTAAACAAGCTCAACTTTCAACTTTGCGGTGATTTCTATTAGAAAATTGAATCTAGTTGGTGTTTTAGGAGATACCTACTTCTTGTAATTCTCAATCATTTTCACGAATCATGAAAAAAATATATAATTACGGAAAAACTGGAATATATATATAGGAACGCGACACGCCTGCAGTTTTAAACAAATGTTTGTATTTTTGTTGTAATTTAAGAATGAATAAAAAAATGTTTTTAAAATATATTAATATTATAACCTTTTGCATAGTGTGTAATATAATTTTCAAAATATTTTCGATGTTTTTCAGCTATTGAAAACATTTTAAATTTTAAACTTTTTTTTTATTTTTTTTTCAGTTTTTTTTAACTCAAAGGTGGATCATTTTATCCAAGTGATTAATCATAAGTCATAAGTTATTTTTACAGTAATTTAAAAATATCAAAAATACATACTTGGTATGTAAAAACATTTTATGGATATTTTGTATAAATTAAATGTTGATTAAATCGGATACTCAAACAAAAAATAATGATTTTTTTCTTTAAAGATTTTGATTATTTTGTTAAAGTTAATAAAACAATTAATTTATCATAGAAACTTAAAACATATCACCATTACGTATATTATTAAAATATTTAGACAAATTGTAGACTATTTATTACCTATATTTATACCTTTTTATCTATTCTGTGTTTATACCACTTTCCTATTCACACCTTTTTAAGGTAATAACGATAATATATTATGATATAGTATTATAATAATTATTTTATATACTCGATGTTTTTGGCATAAATTGGTTCAATATGCCATATTAGTACAATATAGAACCTAATTTAAAGAAATTATTTTAAAATATCCATACAAACAGTCTAACCATCTCAGCTTCATTGGCTGGTGAAAGCCCCATATTAGGTTTGGCATGTTCCTTATTTACAATAGTGTTTTGTTTGCTATATATTAGTATGATGGTTTATCGATGTAGATAATACTTATTTAATAGTCAGATCAGTTAGCAACTCAGTTAGCGAAACTCTATAGTTAGCACTGTAGAGTAGTTGAAGTTGATAACCTACACCTACATGCAGATTTTCAATTGCGTGTGTTAGACACTATATTGTATTATATATTATAATATGATAACTTTCGTCGGCAACAACACTCTGCTATTACACACCAATATACGATATAAATGTGCAATAGATAAATTGCAAATAAATGCTAATGGAGGTCTTGGTCGGTCGGACAGCGAATGCAAATAATGTGGACACGGCGGCAATAGCAGATATTATATGTATTTTGAGCTCCACGAGGCAGAGATAAAGTAGAGGTGTGCCGAGAAAATGTGGAAAATCTAATCACGATTTTAATACTAATGTGCGGCGGTAGTTGTTTTAACCCACTGTTGTTGTACCATTGCCTAATTGCGGTCGGAAATCGTATGAATAATATCATTTATTCCAACAGTGACGCCGTGTGGATTACAATACAGAACACGTAATAAATTATACTTTTCTGTTTGTAATTAATAATTATTACGAAACTCGGGGGAGAATAATAACAACGCGCGGCCACCCGCAACCTCGCGAGTTTGTTGCAACCCGCAGTTATATTATATTCATATATTTTCACGAGAGCAGCTTTTTTTCGAAAAATTATTTATCGCTATTTAACGGGTTGTTGATTTACGTTTTTTATTTTCATGTTGCCAATGACTTCGGGCCATTTGAGTATTTGTCCCCGCGGCCGCAGCTGCAAGCTATTGCAGAGGTTTGTTCGACCATTATATAATATCATTATAGAAGCCACGAATATTATAATAGTGATTATAATAATAAAATATATTATCGTGCGGCATCCGAGCCCAGACGCCGCCCGCCGCCCGCCGCTGTAATTCCTACGGAGGCAAAAAGCCCGGACTACAGACACGGGGCGGCGGCTGTTTGACCGGGAAAAATGGATCCCGGAACGGATGCGGTGACCGTAAGCACGGACAAACTAAGACGTCGATCATTGTGGTACCGGACGTCGGACGGAGAAGTTCGTAAGGCGCATGTTTTGCTGCGCATAGTCCAAGCGGTCTGCTATATATTGCGGACCCGAAGTGACGCAGCCATGATGGTTTTAACTACTGAAAATCTACAACCATAATGCTAATCGATATTGTCATAATGCCCCGCGTGTATCTCCATAACGTGATTTTATTATATATATATAATATATTTTATTATTATAATTACTTGCATTTAATATCATTTATTATTAGAATATTAGATATACGTATATAAATGATATTATAAAATTATTAATATTTTTTGTTTTTTTTTTTTTGGCTTTAAAACGAACAAAACAAAAAAAATGTACCTAAATAATATAAATAAATGTATAATAATATGTAGTACTCCGTTGGATTTCCAATGTTGAACAATCATGATTTAAGATAAATATTTTGGTTTATGTAGTATTATGGTTATTTCCAAAATATTTACATAAATATTCAATACTAATTACCAATACCGGCAAAGCCTCTGTACAGCGGATACGGATCGAGGAATTAAAATTATTAAGGTGCGTCCACTATTAGAAGGGATATTTTCCCACTTTTGTTGAATTTAGAAGTGTTCATTATATTGAGACTATAAGTCCGCTATTAAGAGGTTGTATACATTATTGTTTATTTTAATTTTACTAAGAATGTAATAAGTTATAAACAGTTTAATACATTGTAACTTTTTGGGGCAATGAGGAAAACAAATTTACTTTAAAACGATGTATACATAAATAAGATCCTTTCTATATATTATATTTGTTTCACTAGTTCAAAGCAACGATGAAGTCGACCACAGTTTCAGTAAACATCAATTTAAGGATTTTGTCGTACACAGTATATCATATAATATTATGACTTGTTATTAAAGTTTTGTATTTATATTAAACTATATTCATTTATTATTTTATCACTTTACAAACGTTTCCTTTGATATAGTTTAAAGTTTAAACAGTGTATATATATATTTCCTATTCCTGAGAATATTATAAAAAATGTTGTTGAGCAGAAAATGTCTCCATCGTGCTCAAAAACTTATTGTTACTTCTACAATTTTTTTATTTACAAATTTCCACAAATGTTTAAAAGTCTTATATTTTAATTTTTTTCCTATTTGTGTTTTATTTGTAATACTCAAAGATATAATATAAGTATACTAATTCAAAATACTAATATAAGTTATGATAGATTAGTATACCTATTACCTACACGATAATTAATAATCTATAGACAATGACGTATGCAAGTAGTATTAATAGATGTCTATTCAAATATGTACGCATATTATAAAGATTATGTTTTTAAAACATTATTATACTTTACTTTGGTTTAAAATGTATTATCTATAATTTTTTTGTGTGAAGAGTAATTTTATAAAATAATTAAGTCAAGTATTATGTGAGGAATGGTATATATCACGATGGTCAATGTCAATTTTATCATAAGTGAAATTAATTATAATTATTGAAATTGATTTAAACTTACTGTCAAAACTCGAGATGAGAGATAAAGTAGGTAATAAATAATAATTTTATAATAACTGAGAATTTAAAATTATAATTAATAGTTTTGTACATTCACTTAAAAATATAATCCTATACGTTTCTAAAAAATAAACTAAAAAAGTAAAGGTATATTGTACATTGTATCCGAACAGTTCGTGAAAAAAGACAGTTCGTAAAATGCTTATTTATCGGAGTAGTAAACAAGTATAGTGGCGCGACTGGCCGTGTTATATATATTTTAACATAACTGATGTTTCGTATAGTTTGATATTGATATTAATTTTAAAAAGCATTTGTATTTTTTTTTAATAAGTGGCTTGCCGTGCAGTTATATGATTACAAAAAACAATGATTAGATTGATTTAAAGTGTAAACATGCAAATTATTGACGAATATTATTTTAAAAACAATTTTAGTAAAAAAAATTTTTTCTACATTTAATTTTAGTGAAATAAATTAAAACTTTATTCGAAATTAAGTACATAAAAAGTTTTTGTTATTCATGAAAAGTACATTGACAAAAGGCGTTATTGACGAATTGTTTTAATGAATTATCTTTTGATACCTAATATGTTCTTTCCTATCACATTGAAGCAATACTATATTTAGGTCTCTGAAAACCCATGCAACAATAAAGTCAATGTCAATTTACTATTGAGAAAGATTTAACAATAAAATCCTATGATAAACAGGCCATTGAAGCAGCTGGTAGGTACACCTTACTAGGGAATTCAATAAAAAAATGACCCTCAAAAACCAAAATTCACATATATTGCTTTAATTCATTTCCATATAAACGGCATAAACCCATACGGGTGGATTGTTTTGATGTGGCAAAAAAAAATAAACGTATCTCAAAACACTTAAAATACACACATGTATACCGATCTCATAGCTAATTCGTGCTTCTTTTCAAGTTATAACTACTATCAAAAGATAGCAATCCAGGCGGAAAATCTAAAAAACCCAAAAAACAAAAAAAAAAAAAGGTTATCAACAAAATATCTTAGACTAGACACCGTGCATTTACGCTAATACGCCTAATACTTATGAGTTATGAATGTGAAAAGTTAGGTAATAAAATGCAAGAAATATTAATAATATCGCTCTATATTATAATATATAATTATGACGACCCGGAGAATAATTCGCTAGACCCGTAGCCTGCAGTAGTTGTATGAGTAAGACCGGAGTATCCGGTTGAGACCCGGAGAGGCGGTCGCCCAACTCCAAACTCAGATGTCGTTTTCAAAATCATAACCATCCACCAGGAGGATGACATACTCTCAGACGGCACCGATACTATTTATTATATTATATTTTATTAATTGTACACATACCTATCATATTATATTTGAAGCTTGTCCGAGTACCCGAAATTAATACCAAAGTGCCACCATCACTGAAAGATTCTTTCCCCGTGGGAAATAACAACCCGTCACGACCACCTAATTCCAATAATGCTCATTGTATTGCGCAATAATATGTGTTGTAATAAACTGTACACGTTACAAAATAATAAAAAAGTATAATGTACGACGGCGACTATAGGTTGATGGGTTTACAGCGCAGCTTGCCGCGGGAAACGTATGCGGAACAGTTGTATAATTTTAGTGCCGACGGGGTGAACGACCGAACCGAATAGGTATAATTGAAAATGGTGATATTTTTGGATCGTTGATTGTTTTTCGCGGAAAACCGACGTACGGTGACGCGGAATACACGGAAATCCCAGTCACGTCTCTCGACACCCGAACATTGTAATAATATATTATTTACAATAATTGTACCTATAATGATATACAGCGGCCAGGTTACGCGGAGTCCTGACAAGTGGCGTCATTTGAGGGTGGGTTAGCAAGGTGGGCATTTTCCCCTGTCTGCTGATAGTGAAAAAACACTTCAATCGTTGGTGAAATAACAGAACTATAATTTTTTTTAATTTTGAGAAAATGTTATAATATTGTGTAGGCACTGAAAAACTCTAGTCACGATGATAATTAATATTTATAGTTTTTTAGTTAGACGGTGATAGTATAGAAATTAAAAAAAATACGATCACTCTTAAATGTATCCATGATTTTGAAAACACCGCTATTTAAAAGTTTTCGATTTTTCAATTACGTTTTAGATTTGTAATATTAATTTAATTTGTTCGACCCCTCTAGAAAATATAAAATTATGACACTGGGGTAGGTACCATAGTTATTTAGCTCCTACGCGTCTTTTTTATTATAAAATGAGACCATTTTTGCCTCAGACACGTAGGTATAAAGTTATGTAAGAATTGTATCGAGATAAAAAATATAAGTGGAAATTGGCTTGCGAGCTGAGTAAATCATTTTTTTGAACAGTTGGGTATATGGGCCGGTAAAAACGTTTTGCCCCCTCTTATGAAAAACTGAAGTGACGCCATTGGCTCTGGCGTTATGTTTGACGGCCACAACTACCGATACGGACCTACAACGACATTCGATCGCAATGACGGTATAATTGTATAATATTTTCTTTTCTTTTTTCTATTAAATCCGCAGCAACAATGGCTATTGGATGATAATGATGGATTTTGATTACATAATATTATTATGACTCAGTGGTACGATTTACAAATTTTAATAAAATAATACTTAGATACTATTTAGTGACAAATTTAAGAGATTTATTATATTTTGTTGAATAGATTGGCGGCGATGACGAATTTGATCGACGCAGAAATAGAGTTGGGGTCCTGGTTAAATGCAATGACGATAGTGATTCCTAAAGCGTGGTATCTTCTCTGATCTGGGTATAAATACGGTATTCGGTGAAAATATGTTTTTGTCGAATGTCGATGCAGATTCCACAAACAGTGCGTATCGGGACCTCCTTTTTGGCCATTTCCTGACTGTGTAAAATTATATTTTGTCCATGGTTTTTTCACTACAGGTCCGACATTTTTTATTTTTATTAAATGGTAATTTTTTCAACATATTTTTAAATGTAACATTAGTCAATTAATTTTTATAGCTGTTTACATTGGATACGTTTAAATGTAATATAATATAATGATAATAATAATAGAGAACAATATGGAAAATTTTTTTAATTTATAAAATATTATGAGTGAGTGTTTAAGGAAATTCAGATTCCCACGATGATAATAATGATGAATATGTAGATAAAAAGAAATCCTGTGAAAAGAACGGTTTCGGTCTGAAATTTCTTGGTTTTTTTCGATTCTATAGTGGAGAGTCCTATTTGATTAAGTTAAGTCTTGAGTGGAATGTTATATTTTAATTGGTCTTGGATCCATGTGTTCAGGTATGGTATTCCTGTGTCGTTATGATCCGATCTGCATCCCCCCGTTAATAATTCATGTATACATATTTTCCTTCCCACTTGTACGTATGTGGCTGCATGCTCACACTCATTGTATACTCTAATAATGCATTTATTCAAATTATTAATAAATTTAATAGGGTATAATTATTTACCCTAAATTGTAAACTAATATTGAAGTTATGTAAACTTTTTATATCTAAAACACAATTATTAAATTAGGGAAAAAATACTTACATGTTCGTATGTTAATTTTAAATGTTAAAATATGTTCTCCAATTAAAATATACAAACAATATTGAACAAAGAAATTATGTTGTACGCACTGTTGTATTTTAGATTGTGAACGGAGCTATAAATGATTCTACGACAAGATATCTCGGACAAAATACCCCCTCAAAAATATTAAACGAAAAATATTAATTCAAAGTTTTAAGCTTTATTATAAAAGTTGCGATTAGAAGTAATAATCGGACAACAATAATCGCATTTTATCTGAAGCAATTGTGTGTTGTTCGTTATCTTAATAATGGTATTGTGTGTCGTTTTATATTATTACGTCGCGTGTCGTGAGCCAACAGTCTTAACTTAAATTTAATGTTTATGTAATGTATTGATTTTACAAAGATGTGTGTTTTTTGTTTTTCTCAAAAAAACGATTTATTTGATGATAATTATTATGGTTACTAAAATAAGAACAAAATATACAACAGTATAAAATATAATATGTTAATACTTATTTTATTAAGACAAATATTTTGCGAATTTTAATACGTTTATAGATAAATAAAAAACCTTTTTAAAATGTTCAAACCATCATATAGCTCTCATAGCTCTCTCACATATTAATATTAAAGAATAAACTAAATATATAATTTGTACTTACAGTTAAAGTTTAATAATTCGCAAACTAATCGTTCGAATTTCAATTTGTATACACATCAAAGAAAAAAAATCTACTTTGCAATTTTCAGTAAAAAAGCGGTTATCCTTTGAAAAAAAATAATTTATTTCAATTGTATCAATGCAGGATATAATTGGCTTAAAAACCAATTTATTTAAAAGTATAGTATTACAATAGTGAGTATATATAGGTAAAATCAAAATTTAAATAAATCCATTATTAAATGGGAAAATAGCGGTGAGCCGTGAGCATGATTGTTAAAACACCCTGTACGCCTGTATGCATAATATGTTATATCAATGTATTATATAAAGTACTTACAGATATGATATTCAATATCAATGATGTTATAAACACATTTTAACTTACAATATAATATTTGATTTAAATATTATCGTCATGAAGTTCCAACTCTGTATTGTTCCTTCAAACAATAGATTCCTCTCAATGTAAAACACATCCATCACACACACACTTATTGTAAAAATAAATATTAAATACTTACTTAGATTGTAATATAATATTTTTATAGATATTTTCATAGGAACAAAAAAAAAAAGAGAATAAAAATAATAATAATATTATTATTATAGACATAAGTAGATATAATAACAGAATATTATGCAGTATGTTACATTGTTACAATAAAGTAATTTAATTCGTTAGAAACTCGTCCAGAAATAAATTACTAAACAAAACAATGTTATTAATTTTAGAAAAAACTAAACTCAGGAACCCCTGCTCCTACCTATATTATACCTGTATTTAAAAATGATTTAATCAACGATAAACTTTTTCATGAAATATCTTTCCGATATTAATTTTTAATTATAGTTCCGTTAGAGGGAAAAGTGCATAGATTATTATTGGTTATTACCAATAGTCCGAATTCGCACTTCTAAATGGTAAGCCAGTAGGATATTATAATGATTTACTAGATGGCAATATAAAATTGAACTTATTATTTAGAAAACGAAAAATATATTATTATTCTTTGACAAGATGTAGGTGGTAGATACTAGATAGGTACCTACTAAATAAAGTCATAGTGAGAATATAATAAATAAAAACCCCTTTTTGTTATTTTCCGCTGGGGATTGTGACCGCACATCTCATATTTCAATATTTGTGTTATTATTAATCGGTACGAGATGATGAGAGTTATTGATTGTAAAATTTGTAAATACATTTTCCTTTTGATTATTTTCCTGTATAAAAAATAGTGTGACGTAACATTATGTTTGATATAACTCAAAATTGTTATCAAATCTTTACTATACGTAGTTATAAACCGCATATTATATGTATATAATATGAGAAATAAAATATTTTCTGCATGCAGTTGTTGAAAAAAAGTAAGTTTGCTGCAGACAGAGACGTATTTAGGCACAGACCCTATAGACATGGGACTAGAACGGCATATATGTATCGTTTATTTTTTACAAAATAACTAAAAGTATTTTTGATTCGATAAAATTAAGTTTTACTAATTTGTTGTGTAGAGTTAATTTAATCATTGATATTTTAGCGTATTTTTTAATGGAAGATAATATAGCGAATTGTATACTAAAATATATTGTATATATTGTATATACATTTAAGAGAGATGGGGTAGAAGAGGCAGCGAATTGGATAGTTCCTATATTATATAGGCAGAGGAAAACTTAATTACGAAACTGCAGGCTGCAGGTAATATTTTGTGGTCACTACTAAAAGTTTTCCACCATACGCTGTGGCCGCAGAAGAATTGAACATGGATGTATATTAAAAGTTAGAGAACGTATTATTCAACGAAAATTGTTTAAAATCGATGGCAAACGCCGTTAAAAATGGGTTGTTGATCTTTATTCAACCCCCCGAAAAACTACATATTTGGTTATGACATAGGTTAGGTATGTATACCGACATTGTATAAGGTATAAGGTTATAATATTTAAATATTATATAAATCCAATATAGTTCCGTCAACTATAGCTCAAAATTTAAATTAATTTACACTAAACATTAATAAAATATTATGTGCATTTGGTAGCGGTTTTATAGTTTCAAAAGAAAAGTAAGTGCTTACTGCCAACCTATACGATAACGTCATAATAGCACTGACAGTGTCTCATAATGAACATTTAAAATACTGTTAGGACTTTTATTTAGGTTTAGCGTGTATTTGTTCACTAAAAAGCGTGTATTGTATACGTTCGTGTTAAGGCCGAATTTGTTGAATCCAACAATGTGTTCACACTTTTGTTTTGTGCAATAATTAAAACATGTAACATTATTATTATCGGTTTTGCAATCAGAGCTGTGCAGGTTGAGCGTCACAATGTGTGGCTCCATCTGGCGATAAGACTAAAACATAAACAGATAGACAAAAAGAAAATTTTTTTAGTATTAATAAAATAATGCAATAATAACGCATATTAAAATTGATTTTTTTTGTTTTGAATTTACCTGACAAGACATCTTGTACTTTTCTTCAATTTGATATGGAGTGATTATGACTTACACACTGATTTGTATTGAATTATCAAATCGATAATATTATATTCTAACAGAGTAAAACAATAGAATAAATTATGTATATATTTTCATAGTTATTTATATAAGGAAGTCAAAATCATTTTAGAAAGTAGAAAATATCTTTAAACTATTAAAATGGCTAAGATATTGGAGTATGCCAATTTCACCACAATATAAAAATCAGGTGAGTGTATACTCGTAGAAGTTTTGATTTAAATCTTACAAATTTCTAATTAAAACTTTCTTTTCGTTAATGTCATTGAAGAAGTTTGGATATATCTTTTCCTTTAAATTACGGCACACTTCAAAACCACCCAATCGTATAATACTCTATAAACTGTGCTGAAAATATTAGCAAAAACAGTTTTAATTTATTGTGAAAACTTTACAATAATTATATATATATATATATATATATATACATGGGTGTGTGGCTTATAGGGACATAAATATCGCAAGTAAAAATTAAATACTAAAGTGAATAACTCACTTTTTTTTCTTCTAAGCAGCTACAACTTTTTTTATATAATGGACATTCTTACATTTTTTAGACCACGGGATTTTATTAGGTTATTATCAAGGTTAGAGTTTTATTGATTGGCCGATCGTTAAATTACAACATAACGGTACACTTGATGTTAAATACCCGTATACAGAACTTCTTTGTTTATTTGTCTCACATGTATTATTATTTAATAAATGTATTTTCAATAATACACTATACCTAACAGGATAACATTTCATACTGACCATAATATATTACATGATTCACTATAATTTAAGGGTGCTTAAATCTCTTATTGATTAATTTTTAATAACCATTTAATGGAATATTTTATTATTATAATATTATAAAATGCTTATTTGTAGATTTTAAGAGCGAGATGAAGAACCTACTTTAATAGATGAGTGACTCTAGTTATACATCTTCAATAGTAATTATAGCTGACCATATTATATTGTCATACACATCGAAATCGTAGATAAATAATTAGCTGATTATCGCGTTAACAGTAATATACAAACAACATATTAATATATTATATTATATTATGTCTATTATTATTCATATATACAGGGTGTAACAGGTATATTTGACTGATGCAATAACTTTTACAGCAGTAATAGTGATTAGCAAGAAATAATCTTAAATTTTAACACACTTTGAAAATTGTTTAAAAATTAACGACTTAACCAAATTAAAAGTTTTAAACGCCAAAATGGTTTTTAAATACTTATTTATGAAATAGCTATCTTGGATTATTAGAAAAATATTAAATACAAAATTTAAATTATTTATTTTTGTTGTAAAAAAATAAAATAAAATATAAGATATACAAATTATAGCGCAGAGCTCTACAAATCATTACAAAAAAAAAAAACTTAAAAATATTGAATAGAAAAAAAGTTATTGCATTAGTCAAATAGACCTGTTACACCCTGTATAAATATATATATACACTTATAATAGTTGTACAAAACATGTTAAATAAGAATTTCGCTGAAAGTCTTGGTGTTTGATCGGTGGCTTAGGTAAACTTTAAACTTATATTTATTCAAATTCATAAAAGAAATCACAAAAAGACTAACATTACGGAGAACTGACTATCGTTGAAATACGTACGGACGACAGTATATTCTAGACTAACATATAATATAATATTATATATAATTCTAATGTACGTGTGTATGTCACCGAATTCCTCCTAAACGGCTGGACCGATTTGAATGAAATTTTTTGTATGCCTTTGGGTGACGCCCTGGATGGTTTATATTGACTATGGGGTGAAATGATGTGGTGAAGGGAGGTGCTCACACAGGGACTTCGAGATTTACGATGGAAATATTTGTTTATAAATGGTTGCTATTGGTAACCATGGTTGCTATGTACTGTTTATTTATAGGGTTGTCAATGGTTACAAATGATATTTATACTAATACCATACTTAATATTATAAATAGGAATGATTTGATTGTTTGTTTGTATTGAATAGGCTCCGAAACTACTGAACCGATTTAAATGAAATTTGGTACATAGATAGTTTAGACATCGAGAAAGGATATAGGCTACTTTTTAAGGGGTAAGGGGTTGAAATAGGGTATTTTATGTATTTTTCCCTCAACGTAACACCATTATTAATTTTTTTAATGGGCAACGAAGTGCACTTGATCAGTTAGTAATATTATAAATTTATACCATCGATAAGAGTTAAACGTATAATGATATACCTATATATATATATATATATATATGAAAACACCAAAAAAATCATTAGACTATGCAAGTTAATTTCCCTATTTTATATACCTAACCACGACGGTGCGTTGTGCACTTTAAATTATTATATGTAGGTATATAGATACTATTATTTCCGATTGCCTCTATACATTTTACCTATCTTATATTATATTATTGTTATTGATTAATATTAGTGCATACACAAGATCTGAGATCCGACGCAGTCCGAGCGCAGCGGAGCGAGCATCACTGCGCGAGCATCATTGTAAATAATTTCAAGTTTGGCGTCACTCATAGATCGTTGGTATATGATGGTATAATTCATGATATAAACTTCATTATCATTTTTCGGACAACTGCACCCGACCACACTTCTCCGACTCTTTAATCTTTAATTCTTATCACAAGACCACTTCTCCAACTCTAAGCTTTATCACAAATCCGTATCACTCTCTCAACTTTTGACCGACCTTAGACCACAAAACATTATGCTTAGACTTTAGGTTTGCGACTAAAACAGGCACGTCTTTTAACGATATTGTCTCCGAAATCGGTACACACCTGCAGCGAGATTGACGGGCCACTATTGATGAAATCCGAGGTCCACCTGGGGTGATTTTACACAACAAGTTGAGGGATATTTTCGATTTTAATGTTCAAGCGAGTGTAGTGAGAGAGTGACCACGCTGGCGGTAAGTGTACTTAGTAAACAAAATTCAAAAAATTATAAATCAAGATATTTTTATTTTTTTGATCTTATATTCTATTTTACAAAGCCGGAGTCCAAAATATAAAATTATTTTGTATTTTCTATTAGTCTTGATGATATAGTGCAGTATCTTAAAAATTGGTTTGTAATCAAACGATAAACCTTGTCCGGCGAAAGAACTCATTTTGGAGGCGACAAAAACTCCTATTTTTTCGCGCATTCCCTCCGCCGAAAACGTCGTCACAGTTGAATTTCACCGCAAGGTGGTGGAAAATTAGACCTCGAGACGACGGAGCGCCGTTATTTGGATGCACGAAGGAGATAATGCACCTAAAGGAGACATTTCGAAAACACGAAGAATATATTATATATCCCGACGTCTCTCTCCTGCAATCAGTAATGCTATCATCATGATGACTTCTTTGGTGGCGATGAATTCGGAGAAGGATGATGCTAAGTCGTCGGCGCCGGCATCGGCAGTTTCCGTTTTGGGGCTCAAGGAGGAGATCCTGCCCATGACCCTGCAAATCCACCGCGCCCTGGAATGACCGATATGCTTGACAATGATGTCGGCCATTTCGTGCTACTGCCCCAACGGGCATGCCGTGTGCCAGACGTGCATGCAGACGCTGTTCAACGCCAACGACACTCCCCCATGTCCGATGTACCGGACGCCGGATGAGGTTCACTTCGGACCGGCCCCGGACGTACTTGGTCCGGTCGTCGTGCGGCTTGATGTGGGTGCTGTTGTCGCGGTCGTCGCGGTCAAGTGTCCTGGTGGGACTGTTTTTGGTGAACGACAATCGGGTCGGATTAGATTGCCCCGCCGGCTCGGGACCGTCGCCCGAAGTGTCGTACCGGATCAAGTGGCTGGACTACTGCGGCCGGTCCAAGACGAGGGTAGTCCACTGGAGCAAGACCCTGAATGCCGGCAACCCCACAAAGGTGTCCAACGCGTACACGATATTCACGTCCGTGACTGGTCGGATGGAGATCTGTTGGTTCCTGAATTCCCGGAACGACTATCACCTGTGAGATCGTGTGCGCGCGTGGGACGCCCGCAAACATTCGTTACCTCCTTAGCTTATAAGCAATGATAAATTCACAGTTTTGTCAAAGAAAAAAAGTTTTTTTAAGTTTCAGTAAAAAGTTTTGTAGATTTTCCAATTATTTAGGTGTTAATTTTCGGCGACGAAACGGTTGATTGTTTATAGAATTAATATTCTTAAACATGTTATTATGTTATTATTATTGTTAATTGTATTCTTTGTTGTCCATAATATTTATATATACTAGCCGACCCGTCACGACTTCGCCCGTGATTGGTTGTTTATTTTGCCTTCGGACCATGATAATATGTAGAATTTCTTATTCAAATATTATTGTTTAATGTGATCGGCCAGTAAATATAAAAAATGGTTAATAAAAACGGGTTGGGTTTAACGTATAGGGTTGTCAATGGTTACAAATAAACAGTACATAGCAACCATGGTTACCAATAGCAACCATTTATAAACAAATATTTCCATCGTAAATCTCAAAATCCCTGTGTGAGCAGTGAGCACCTCACATCACCACCTCACCTCACCACTTTGTGAATCTAAACCACCTAGAGTGTCACCCAAATGCATACAAAAAAATTGATTCAAATCGGGTCAGTAGTTTTCTCGGTTAGCGCGGTCTTAGAAAAACCCTTACAATTATCATAATGGCTATAATGTGTTTAAATATTTATTTATTTTAGATTGTTGATAAATTTAGGATTTTTTCTTTAATTTAAGACTGTAATTTTTAAATTTTGGAATGTACCTACAAAATATTTTAATAGTTTTAGTTTGATAATTAATTTTTTTTTCGAATATACTACAATATTTGAAAATACTGGAAAACTCGCTCTGATGTATAGCCGTATAGGTAGAAGATTTAGAGACATAGAGTGCACCTGGTCATTGTGTAGGTCACCGTTATGGACATGTTAAATATTTTATTTTGATGATAAACGTTGTTCGCTTCTTATAATTGATTTTCCGGTGGGCTCCCGTGTTCCTCTTGTCTTGTACTTAAGTGGTCGTTTTCAGTATAATTTCGAAATAACCGTAATTAAATTGAGAACTGATGTCGACTACTCAAATGTAGTTTCTGCAGTTTTTATCAAATATACGGTTTTAATTGTTAAGTTGGCGAGGTTGGCGTTGTAATTTACGACTTACGTTAGCTATTGCATATTAGTATTATAAAATAATCAAATTTGAGTACCAATTTAGGAATATTTTGAACATATTTTGAAATTGTTTTGTATCAAAGTTATTTACTCATATTTTTTTTTGTAATTTCTCGTTTTTGTATAGCGGTAGCAATATTATACTCTCGCGCGTATAATAATATTATATAGTAGCAATCATCCAGGAGTAATATTATATACGTCATAGGTACATTCGCTATACTGTTTTTTGGTACCCCGGTAAAATATCGTGTGACCAAAATATCGCAACCTAAATATCGCAACTAAAATATCTCGAAACCTTCATATCGTAAAAAAATAATACCGCCGTACATTATTATCGCGTCTGTATATTGCATTTAACTTTATCTTATCTATAATCGTATTCACCTTTTACCTAGCAATGCATTCAAGGACACTGGTTTTTCATTTTATAATTTCTATTTAGTAATACTTTGTACTGTCACTGTGACTGCCGCTTTTACAGTTTCACACTTTTATACAGTTTTACGGAAATACAATTAAGTCAAAGTATAGTGGGAAATCCAAATACTCCAAATAAAAAGAACAAGACAGTAGGGCTGAACAAGTAAAGAAAGTAATAGCAGATTATCATAACCGAGAGTTTGAAGATTATCTTCAACGTATTTCATTGAATATATACTTGCATTAATTAATATACATATTTAATTTTTTTTTATTACTTATACCATTTTTATAAATTCTACTATATCTTATATATAAAATTCTCGTGTCACAATGTTAGTTAAAATACTCCTCCCAAACGGTTTGACCGATTTTTATGAAATTTTATATGCATATTCAGTAGGTCTGAGAATCGGCTACTATCTAAGTTTGTATGCTGTGCGATAAGTGGTTCCGGAGTTATCGCCTCTTAAGTGCACAATAACAGTAGTTCACACAGTAGTTTTTTGTATTTATTTAAATGGTTGCCATTGGTTATAGATTTTATTACTATTATATAATTAGTAGAAATCTATATATACCTATATAAAAATGAATGTCTGTCTGGCTGTCCTTTATGCATTCCCAAACCGTTTAACCGATTACGATTAAATTTGGGACAGAGATAGATTAGACCAATGGGAAGAAGATAGGATCATTTAAAAAGGTAGAGGTCTAGCCCCAAGTGGTGCTCACACGGGGATTTTGAGATTTACAATGGAAATATTTGTTTATAAATGGTTTCCATTGGTTACAATCTATTAACTTGGTTATTGTTTTTTTTTAATGTACCTAATTCTGATTTCAGTTACTTACGCATCTCATGGGGTCCGCAATCGACCGCAGGTGGATTGCCTACCTGATAATTTACTACTCCTCGCATATATTATCCATGTTTCGATACAGTGGATTGCCTACCTAGGTGGCTTAGATGTATGTAAATCACTTGAGGTTAATCTTAACATAATATATGGGCATATGATTCAGGCAACGCTGGAAGGGACAGCTAGGATAGGACAGCTATTATAGCTGACACTTCGTGTCACGAAGTGCACGGGATCGGCTAGTATTAATATAACAATATTATATGCTTGAAATATATTATTTATTTATAAATTACTGCTATATTTCTAACTGGCGATAATATTTATTCCGTGCGATATAATGGTTTCGCGATATTTTAGTTGCGATATTTTACCAGCGATATTTTGTCGGTGATTCCTGTTTTTTCTATTCCACTTTTCAAAACACGTGTAAGATTATCTACACGAAATCGTCAAAATCGCCAACATTTCTAAATAATTGTTTAGTTAAAAATGTATAACATTTTCAATATTAGGTACAGCTAAGGCTGGAAAATGTTTATAGGTACACGGTTCCTCACAAGTTAATCTTACAAAAACCTAAAAATCTTTAAAAAAATCTGGGCTTATTTTTTGTTAAAAGTAGAAAAACTTATAAAAAATGTTTTATTTCATTTTCAAATATAAACTATGAAAAGAAAAATGTTTATAAATTTCTATCTTCAAAATAATTTGCAAATTTTGATCATTTTGATGAAATTCATTGATCAGGAGTTCATGAAACATTTTTGCTCAAACGGTAAATTTTTTCCTTTAATTTAAGCTTATGAGTAATCTTGTGGTAAGATGTCATGTTTTTTAACAGAACAAAAAATTATTTATCAAAAATAATTAAAAAAACAATTTAAACATTTCTCTTAGTAATAAATAGTTCAAAAGGTCAAAAATCAAAATATTTTGAAAATGTTTTTAGGTATGAAAAATGTTATTATAAAAATTTTAAGTATCTTCGATTATTAAATTTTTAGTTTCATCAAAAATACTTTTTCCGTGTTAAAACCCTTGTTTGTCTCTATTTATTTTTTTGAAAGACACTAGACATTTTTACTTTAAAATTTTGATCATTAAAAAATAATATGACAAAGACACTTAACTTGATCAACTAACACTTGCATCGTAATATTAAATAATTACATACAATTTCAAATAAATTTATATAACAGGAATAAAAGTAACAATAGATTATATTTGTATATAAGAATAAGATGACTTTAACATTTAATTTAGCGTTCTTACCTATTGGTTACCACAACAAATAACTTCCAGTCTTTCCGAGGGGACTAGTAATAAATAAAATATAAAATTAAAATAAAATAGTATAAAATGATAGAAACAAATTTTGATATATGATTTTGTATTTAGTATTTTCTTTTAAAATTGTAACAATAATAATAGTCTACTCGGTGCAAAGCGAGGATTTTACCAAAACGCGTCTAAGTGGATAGCCGATGTATAAGTAACGAGTAACGACAATTATATTAGGCTTTATTATAATAAAACATAATACATAATATTATATGTAATTGTTTTACAATCACATTGAATGCCACATAATTATAATATTAATTATTTTATTGACTATTGTATTTATATTATCTTGTTAGTTATTATTACAAAATACAATATTATATATAATTCCAAGCATATACATTTTGTTCTATCATTTTATACTATTTAACTTTATTTTTATAAATAATTTTAAATTTTATTTATTATTTATATATTTATTATTTACCTCCCCTATTTTACGGGCTACATATTGTAATCGTGTACATATTAACATGTGAGGGAAACTGGTACATTCAGTTGAGGGCAACTAGTTAATCTATAAACCCAAAAAATGACCGAGCGCAGTTGGTATATCGACCCAGAAAAGACTAAGCGCAATTGGTAAATTCCCGCCATATTACGTTATACCTACCAATATAATTATACATTGCTGAAAAATTAAAACCGTTGGTTACTAAACTTTATTTGGTGGAAACGGGAATCGTACCTTTTTGGTTTTTGATGGAAATGGACAATACAATTTTAATTATGTAGTAGTTACTACGTATTGTTTATAATACTCAAATATCATTAAAAATGATTGAATTTAGTGAGTGAAGAATATAGAAAAATATCATTGAGTCATCCTTTAAGCAATAATATTTGAATTATCCGCACGTTTCAGTAGTATGTATTTATTTTATAATTTACGGCATATTATATGATCTCGATTTTATACATTAATCCATAACAGAAAACTACGATGAAATAATATAAGCTTCATATATTTTGAGTACCTAGTTTATATTTACTCAACAAAGAACGTATTATAAAAAATATTTCTAAAGTTGCACATTTCATAAGCTAAAGTTCATTTTATTGGGTGATCCCACGGGGCTTAAATGTAGGCCACATATAATGCACGCACGACTTGTAGTGTTTTGAAATACGGAAAATAAACAAACCTCAAAAACATGCACTATATTATTATAAACATATTTAGTGTCATAGTCATAAAATAATATTTACAGTGGAGCAAAATTATTAAATACAAACTTTTAACTGAAATATTTCGTTATGGCAGTCATATATTAATTTGAGTTGAGGTACCAAGCTATTATATAGGTATTTTAGTGGATAATAAAAGTTTTAAATTTATAATTAATGGCTTTTTTCAGTATAAATATAAACATATTTTTTTCATATAAATATTTTATAAAGCTGTTGTGTGTACTATTAAAAATTATATTTTAAAATACTGTATAATATATTATATTTAAGTTGAAATAATAAAAAGTCTCAACTAATCAAACGTTACAAAATTATCTTTTAAGGCCAGGTGGTCAATGATAGATGAAGTCAGGATGCAATAATATTGGGAACACTGACAGAAATGGTAAGTACATATTTATATATTATTTACTTTGTCTCCGATACATTTTGACGTTGCATCTCTGAAGTAACACACAGCCAGTAAAATGTTTAACAATTTATGCGTTCGCAAGGTATGACAGATATTATGGCTAAAAATAATTTTAATATTTATTTCATTACAATATTCGTTGAATGTTTATTCCCAATAATAAATATTAATAAAAAATGTTTTACGCCAAAAACCTTGAAAACGTAATATAAGCTCCTTCATAATGTGCAGTAATTATGAGTTTCTATACACACAATGCAATTATCAAACTGTTTAACTAATTTTAAACTATTTTTGCCACGAATCTATTTACTTACACCATAATTATACGATACCTCAGATTGAGTTATAAGTGAATAACAATAATATAATATGATAAAATACCTCTTATAATAGTATGTTAAACAACTATACGCAGGGCCGGTTTTAAGGGGGCGTCGGTAGGCACACATTGGGGAACAATAAATTTTCTCAGGTGAAATGAATAAAAAATTCAATTTTTCTTTGTAAAGAGAGCATTACATTTTCAAATCTAAGATAAAAAAATAAGTTTTTTTTATAAATATTACCATTGATTATAAATACTAGTATTTACTTACTTACAGTAATACTAGTATTTATAATCAATGATATTAGTAACAAAAAAATTTGCAAATTTTCTTATTTTTGACGAATTGTTTAACAATTTTAACTTTAAGCGTTCATAAAAAGCTGTTGTAAATTAATGTTAGTACTTTTTTTTAAAATTACATTTATAACAATTTATGGGAGACTTTCAATAAGATTTCGAATTTTTGAAAAAAATATTTGATTACCTTTGTACTTTGTATAGGTATTTATGATATTAAAATAAATGTATTAAAAATGGGCGCTATGAATTTTGAGCCCGGGGGCCCATCATTTCTAATAACCACGCTACCTATAAGTTTTGGTGAAAATATATTAAATTTACTATATTATAATACAAGCTAACTGATAATAGAAAAATAATTTAAATATTATGAATATAAGTTATAAAAATATTGAATTTAAAATAAAACTATAACAGGAATGTTCATGAAAAATAATAAAAATATGTCTGTAGTCAAAAATATTAATTGTTGTTTTTACGAGACTTAAAGACTTCCATACGGGTATGTATAATTCATTTACGTATATTATTATATTATTATTCTACGACCTGGGCGCGGTAAAATGACGACGACGTTTGTGTTGCTCGCGTGAATGAATTATGCTGAAAAGAATACGTTAACAGTTTTACGTAAACATCGATTATTCCGGCGAAACCTGAGTCGTACTCACATCGCCGACGTGCAGGAAACTGCTCTGAAATGAGACATTGTTATTTATAAAAAATAAAATCGAATTCAATCATTTTAAGTTCATTGAAATTTTAGAATCGTAGTTAATGCCGTATAACCGTCTACGTTCACTGCAACGATTGCCAATATTGTCACATAGATGATAGATTTTATATTTTTACGTCAATATGAAAAATCCACAGATATAATAATATATTACAATTATCGATATCTGACAACAAAACATCATGATATTATTTGAATGAATCAAAAAATGGAAAAAAAATGTTATTCAACATTCATGAATCAAGATATCATGATTAATTACCTTACTGTGAATAAATGGTATAACTGCTATTGCCTATTATAGAGTTAAAAATACAATTATAACATCATGCTTAGCCTAAACAGTTTAGGTACCTATACAATTACTACAACAAAATTACCGTGCCAAAAATATCAGCAGTTTGTAAGATTCCAAGTCAAACATTTACTCCGATATTGCTGATCACGAAATTAATAACTACTATTATTAAGTATATAAATTATTTTTTTGTCATATAACGTTATATTTTATAATTATAAACTATTTAAAAGTATTTTAAATGTTATAATTTTTAGACATAATTAATATTAAAATACAATTTTTTTTATCAAAAAACTTGAAGATGCAATATAAGCTTTCTCATAATGTATAATATTATGTAGATACCTATACACAAAGCAATTATCTAAATATGTAATGTGATTTTAAACTTTTATTGTTTATGCATTTATTTACACTACTACCTATGCGATATGGCCAGTGTTGAGTTCTAAGTGAATAATAAATAATAATTTTAATTAAAATTATATCTTATGACTTATGACGTGTATTTCTGTAAATTAAACAAAAATTTATGTCTACTTCATGTACGAACCTATGTTTTAACTGTCATTATTCTACAACCGGGACACGGCGGAACAACGACGACATTTGGGTTATGTATTCGAGTTCGCGTATTTTTATAACTTGCTTGATCGGAAATAAAATATCTGTTCACGACACTTATGGGTATCATTAAATATGTATTTTAAGTCAAAAGGTAAATTTGAGCCTTAAAATAATACGAAAAGAAACTTACTTAGACTTCGACGTTTTTTGCAAATCCCCGTGCCGTAGATATACATAGGGCACCACCGTCGCGTCGACGCGGAACGCTTTAATAACGAAAATATTTTGATTTTTGAAAAATTAATCCTCAATTTGTTTTTTGTTCATGACCATTTATTTAGCTTTGCATAAGAAATTTTATAATCGTTAATCGTCTTCGTTCTCTGCAACGATTTTTGCAATTGCCATAGATGATAGATACGGCAATATGAAAAATTTCACAGCTGATATCAAAGAGGTCCGTGTTTACAATTTGTTCATTGAAATGTGAAATGACAATAACCAAAATAGTTAATAATTTTAAATTTTAATTATAACACGAATATAAAATATTATTTTTTTAGTCATTGGTTTAGTTATTATTGTTATTTAGATATTAGATGCACAAGCATAATATGCTATTATTTTTTATATGAATAAAATATAAAATTGCCTATACAAAACACCTAAAACATTGAACGATTAAGTATAATTAAATTAATTTGCTTACTATTTGAAGTCAGCTGTATAATTAATATAGTATAATTTTTCCATAGATTTTACTATCATTTTTTATTTTATTTCTTAAATTGTTTAAGTTTAAAGTATACAAAATGCATTAAATTTGCCTATATAAACCCCTTTTATTTTTATAGGTACCTAGTTTGAATAATTACTGCTGTAACTGTTGAATCTACTGAACGGTGAATTTAAAAATGATTGATATCATTTACTTTGGTTTGCTCAACAGTGTTTCAGAGGCATGTTTTGATATGCCTTAATGTAGAAAAACAACTATCAGATTCACAAGACGTGACCAAGAAAAGCCAAAATATCGTACTTGCACAGTTGCACCTCCTGCTATAAATGTCTGGTCTCACTTAGGTTAGGTTAGATTAATTAGGATTTAAGATTTTTAGTCAAATTTCCTAATTCGTCTAATCAAAATACTAACTTCTTCAATATTGGTCAGAAAATGATAGATTCCTTTTGCTTGGTGTTGGATTTGTATTTTCTAGACCACGATTAATGGATGAATTGGCCGCCATTAAACGTAACCGTAGAAATTATAATTTCGTATGAAATACTGATAACGAAACTGGCGTAATGAACGTGCAATCATAGTGAACATTATCGACCGACTGTTTATTGTAAAGAGTTAAAACAACTATTCTATTTCTATATGGGTAGATTTTTATAAGAGTCTAAAGTTAAAATGTTGACAAAATACTTAAAAATCAGGAATATTTGTAATTTTTTTGAATTTAGAAATTCATAAAAATTGTTTTGTTTAAATCTAAGATTTTAAAATTGAACACAAGAATCTCCGCAATTATTTCTACCTTTCACAAAAAAAAAAAGTTTACCAAAAAGTCAAACTAATTTTTTATGAGAGTTTGAAATTAGACATTGGGGAAGTTACTTTTTAAGATGAAATAAATCTAAGTTCTATTTTGCGTGGTTTTCAAAACGAACAAATTAGCTTGTGGGTTTTAAAACTTAGAGACATTTATATTTTTGCAATCACCCCAGATGATAATATGAATAATATGTAAAAGAAACACAAATATGTAATTCATAAGATTTTGTAAATCTAGATTTGACTATAATATACTGTCGAATAAGTAATAACATATTATTATTAGGCATACTTTTCGGAGGTGATTTTTGTACAAATCTATAAATATTAAATTGCTGAATTTTTCTAAAAAATAATTTTTTAAATAATACTTTTCAGAATATTCAGCTCTATATGTCACGTTGAGTCCAATCCGGCATTCAACGGTGTTTGGTGTATACATTTTCTTTTAATGGTTATAGTATCTATAAGTATAAGATATTGGATAGGTACTGATTAAATAATACAATTTTGTAATAAGAATTGGTTTTTTTAAAGGAAAAACGTTTCTATTCCACACCGTGAGGTATGCCATTTGTTAATTTTTTTAGTATAATACAATATGGTGTATTAAGTATTATATTATTACAAGGCTGGGCATTAACGAGTTAATAAGTTACAAGTTAAGTTAAAAGTTAAGTTAATTTTAACTTATTAACTTAACTTACTAGTTCACTGTTTTAATTAACTTAACTTTAACTTAACTCATTTGTATCTACGTTAACTTAAAAATAACTTATATTATTTGAATATTTCCAATTCATTTAGTTTTTAATTTTTAGAAATTTTTCAGAAAAATAATATTATTTATATAATTTATAAGTTCATAGAATATAAAAAATATTATTAGGAAAAAACGGTGTATTTACAAAGAATTTTGTATATATTTTTATTAATAAAAACTAATATGTCGTTAGTTTTAATTTGTATATAGGTTATATAATATGGGTTGCATACATAATAATAATATTATTTTTTTCTTGTTATTAACTTAATTTATTAATTTAAGTTAAGTTAATAATATTTGTTAACTTAGTTTAAACTTAATTGATGTTTTAAAATTGTCTATTAACTTAACTTTTAATTTAATTGAAAAAAAAATACTGAATTTAACTTAACTGAGTTAAAAAATATCATTAACTTGCCCAGCCTTGTATTATTATACAGAATACTTTGTATTAAATATAATAATAAGAAACTCACAGAACCTGAGGTTAAAAAATTCTGGTTTTATCTACACACGCCACTCTATTGAAGTAATTTTCGCTGAATTGATGTACTGCGTATTATAATGAGATATATTCACGATTATTGTATTAAATTTGATCAGTTTTATTTTAGCGTACGTCGAATGGAGTGCGAACCTTTTTGACCAAATGACAAATGCTGGTAGCCGGTAGGTACTGTAAATTGTTAAACTACTATTATAATATTATAGAATCGTCTATTACCTGTTTGGCTGTATCAATTATTACTGGTGCACAACAGACATAATATATTTGAAATTCAATAACTATATTTATAGGTGGTTGGTTTTTAATAGACTGACATACTTTTTTTTTTAAATATTTGTTCGACGGCGTTATGTATAGGCAATATAGGTACATTATTGTAACATAATATTATCATATGAGGGCATTAATCAAAATTGTATTTTTCATGACAATATTATACTATAATATTATTCAGAGATGTATACAGACAATTCTGACAATTCTTCTCGAGCTATTTTTATTTAGTAACCCCGCCATCATTTTAGTATAAAATAACTAAACAATATTGATGATAATATACAATAATATGTAATAATATAATGAATAGGAAAGTTAAAAAAAAATAAAATTACAATAATAGGTTAGTAATACAACTTTTTTTTTCTTATTGAGTTTAACTACAACCTCAGCGCGCTGTTGTCACATAATAATTATAGCAATGTCAATAAAAAAAAAGGATTTTTTCTGTCAAGATAAAACTATTTGTTACAAAATATTATAAACGCAAAAATATGCCCCGATAAGAAAATGTCACGCAGCTCTTTCGTTCTGCCTTAAAATACACCATCCCTTATAAACGTCTTCGGTGTTGAGGGTCCGATAGAGAGTGATTAATTCACACTTTAAACATTCATTCAAATTTCTAATATTTGGAACTTTTAAATGTATTTCTCTATATTATTTTAAGTTTTATAATTATACTTAAACATTTTTTTTTCGACATTTATGGATTTAGCTATTACACAACTGTTTTACTGAGGATTTATTTACATTATCTGGGTTTTAAAGACGGTTCGATCGAGAATCTGACAGTGCGGCGAACGCTGTCTGCAGATAAAACAGTCGGTCGGTCGACACTTTCATTAAAGCCGAGTTTCCATTACATATCGTTTCGTGCCGTGTTTGGTGTATTTTTAATATGTATAGGTAACAAAATGTCAGCAGTAACAAGTTAACTATACATATTATGTTGAATATATTAAACCCTACACGACACAGTTTACTGCTGCAGTATAGTGGAAACTCGGCTTATTAACACCGACCTGCAACCGAATATCTACTTTGTTGGTTATTCGCGATCGTGTAAAATGTTTTACAGTGCAGTCTTCGATAAACGTGGCTGTCGTCGTCAAGTATGGCGCTATTGTTTAATATGCTTTAGGTGGTATATATATATAAAACAAATAGATAAAGTATCTATACAGAATAGGTTCCTGAATTATGCAGATATTACTGTTCAAATATAGCTCATCCACCCCCTGGTTATAAGTGTTCAAACGAGGTGGTTGGTGCTTGGTGCGTTTGGTCTAGACGTCTCAGATTCTTATAAGCTATATTATATTATATCGTTTTAAGCCGGGTTTATGGTCAAATAGATGCACCTACAGTTGGTTAGAAAGATATGGCATCCGTGTTCCTAGCTCCAGAACTATAGATTTCAGAACACTTTTTACATGCAGTCAAGTCGGTCTAGCTTATCGCCAATAACGCACCTCTATCCAGAATGATGTGCTTGCGTGTTTATGCAATGTTCAGGGCAATCAATATCGTTCTTATACGTTTATTATAGGACATAGGTATAATACGTATTATGTTACTAAATAATATTAGTCAGATATTTCCGTGATTGAAAGCCGAATAGCGTTCATTTTAAATAAATAAATAAATTATATAGCATAGTAAAAATTACTCGCATGGTTGATAAGTTTGAGACAAAACACAGGTGTGTGTTTACAGGTGTGTGTTGAACTTGCTATTATATACAACTATGTATATAATATATACGTATTATAACACTGTAATAAAGAAGTGTCGCCCGCAGTCAAAGATTTTTTTTGTTAAACATAATACTTCTTCTACCTAAATATACGCTTACAATAAACGGTGGCGGAAGACCGGAAGCGATCGCGTCCGCCGGAATCGTTCTTACAGATAATGCGCGCGCACGCATAAGGCGTATATGTATAACTTTTTTTCTATCGGTCTGCAGGCTGCGCAGGTAATTTATAATATATATTATAATATACACCTATAATAATAATATTATTATTATAATAATTTCGAATTTGTATATATACATCATGCGTAGGTATAATAATATTATAATATATGTACCTCGGGCGCGGCGGGAGAACTCGACCGCGGCTTGCGGTTGGCCGAGACGCCGGCAACCGGTCTGGGGCCGCCGATTGGCCCGCCCGGTGTCCGCGCCCACAACTCGGACGTCTTGCCCTCCGGGGGTGGGGGAGAGGGTAATGCCCACGTGCTCGCTGCTCGCCGGACGCCACCGCCGCCGCGGCCTTGCACTTCTTCAGTAGTCCGATAGCCGGTCGACCGACGTCTCGCGCGCGCGTTACCTCCTCCTGCCGACAGTCGCCGCTGTTCTTGTGCAGCAGTAGCCGTATTCGTTGTTGTTTTTGTTGTTGTTGTAGCAGTAGTAGTGTGCGTGCGTGCGTGTGTAGCATATGTGCGTGCGTTCGCCAGTAGTCGTTGCCGCCGCCGCTTCAGTATAGTACCACTGCAGACGGTCGTGTCGTCTTAGTTTTCGTGTTCGTTCGGTTTTTCGGTTTTATTTGATTTTTATTTTATTCGCTCGCGTACACAATATATAATAACACGCTGTTCTACGCGTACACTGGCCGACCGTTAATTATATAACATTATCATTAAAACTATTATTAGTCTTATCGTATATACAGACAAATATTACATTTTTTCGCGGCTATAACGACGAGACAAAACATGAGACAAAATATGTTCGATTGATCGGAAAAATCGTACCCCCCCTCCGGTATACAACGCGTTGACCGGATATAATAACCGAGCCCATATACAGTGCGATTTCGCGACACGCGCAGGGCTTTATATACGTTTCGGTATTCGGATCGCCGCACGCCTCGTCAACGACATGGAAACGTGCGTGCTCATACCGAAAGAACTGTCCCTGCAGGCGGTGCCCGTGGCCAACTTGCAGCGGTCCAACAGCAACAGGCACCACGTGGAGCCCGAGATCACAGTCATGACCAATGTCAACGTGCCCAGGGGAACGCTCATCTACCCGTTCCAGGGCACGGTGCGCATGGACAAGTTGGACGTTTTCTCATTCTTGGACGACACAGACGTGAGTTCCATACCTATAAATTTTCATACGCGATCCCATATGTACAAGAACTATATGGTATCGCATCGTGCATATACTCTTGCTGAGATTTAAAATGCGTAAATACCTACCCCACGCGAATCGCGATATAAGTAAACGAGAGGAAACTGTAGTCTGCCTATTATACTATAGGGGGCTAAATACCTACTATACCTACTACTGCTGGTTACAACACACATATTTCACGACGTTTCCAAAAATATATTTTTTTTTTTATCATCCGTTAAATGTTTGACAGCATCGGTTATTTACGTACTTTTAGATTAGATTTAACATATCTATACTCTATACCGATTATAAGTGAAACAAAATAATATTTTTTTACAATTCCAAAAAAAGTATACTTGTATTGTATTAATTAGTATTAAACTATTTAACCATTTTCTCAATTAAATAAAAATTATTAGGTCGTATACCAACTATTAGGCACCTATATAATAATATAGGTTTACTTATGTACCTATACACATTTTTTAAAGAAAATAATAATCAATAATTCAATTTAATAAGGACAGTTTCACACGACTTATCTAAAAATTTATTTTTTCATTTATACACCAATCGGTATAAAATTAACTTATTCAAAAAAAAAAATTAATGAAAATTACTTTAAAGGCATAATTTTATTTTATTAATGGTATAATACTTACTGTATCTGCAGATTTCATGGGTGGCAAAATGATACGTCTTGTACCCTCATGGGAAGGGATGAGACATATTCTATGATAATAGCTATAGGCTTATACAATTTTCACGTAAGCTCGTTTAATTATTTCGAGTCGTGACAATTTAGATTAATATTGATATTTATTATATATATTTATATATTATTATATTATATTATATTAGTCGATACCCGTAACTATAAAACCATGAGGTATAGAATTGTATGCGTATTAACAACAACATAATATACAAACTGATATATAGGTACCTATTGGTGTTTATTAGATGTCAAATTGTACATAACATAATACCTATATCGTGAACATAATTATTCTACCTAGTTAGCCGTAATAGTGTATATAAATACGGGTATACCTATCTGTCAGGCCCACCGCCGACACAATCGGTCGCGCGCGCGTTTTTGCAGTGTCATCGCCGAGCGGCCGAAGCGGTTCAGTGCGTTCCTCTGCAGTTTATCCAAATGTAAAAATTATCACCCTACACTTAATACAATACAACAGCTATTAAGTAATATGTATTTATCGTGTATATCGTTCCCCTATTTGGGTACGCGGTCATGGAGCTGCACACACGCAGATTCCCCGTGATTAATTGGCCGTGGGATATGCGATGTTGATTTTGACGATGGGTGGATAGAACAATGAAATTAATTTAAAATAATATAACATATGCAACAGGTACATGCATAATATTATGTACACATTCATATTCTGTCTGTAATGATTTTTTTTAAAATAATTTCCTCGTGAGACAGGCTGCATATGCTGTTGTTAAAATGTACATATTATATAGTTATACGTAGTCTTTTATTCTTGATACATATATTTTCATACAATATTTTTTTTTCTATTTTTCTCTATTTATTACGTACCTACATAATAATATGTATGTATACTCACACTCATATTTTATTTTATATCGCATATGGGTGCAACTATATATTGACGAGAGACGACCGAGGAAATTTCCTTGATGAATCTTTGTCGGAATTTATTGTCATTGACCATGGCGTGACGCAAAGTTATCTCATTGTGCCTACGGATTTTTCTCATATTAAAAAAAATATGGAAAAATAAACATGTGTTGTTAACGTTATAGTATATATATCCATTGATTGATTCATGAGGAAACAACCGCGCAATGGTATTGTTGTGGTTAGAGGCGCTCCCATTTAAAGCGGAAAACACGTTATTACCCGTTCGCCGGAGACTTAAACGGTGGCGCACTATCACGACTAACGAGTCTTCAAATAATATCATAATATACTGATGTAAAATACAATTTATTACTATATTATTATTCTGATGATGAATATCTCGTGTATCTGTAATAATTACACAAAATTTAATTAATATAATCCAGTTTTTTTTTTACCAGTTCATTAATATTGCTTCTTATAATATTACATGCATAAGCAGTTTACGAAGTAGGTAGGTATTAAGGTTATTTTAATATAGTTTATTCATCACAAATTATACATTTTACGTTATTAGTTACTACTACTTATTTATATTAATTATACTATATATTTTTTTGTTAGGAATATTATATTATACATTTATAAACATATAAATGTTAGTGATGTATGAATAATATTAGTTTTATATTTTAAATATGTACTAATATAAAATAAACCATAATTTAATTTTTGTTTTTTTTTTAATATTTAAACTCAATTTGAGTAAAAATGAAAACAGTTCACATTAATTTAAAACAACCAGTTATATTGTTATTGTTATTTATGAGTATTTTGATTAACCGAGAAAAAATAAGCAGCATTCTTAATATTATAATATTATAGTCTGCAGATTTAACGAGCTGTTAAAATATTTTTGCATACTCTCATACCAATATATAATAGGTATATAACAAAACGTAAAATCCCATTAAAAGGTATAATTCTATATTGTTGTTTAGACAGATTTCATAAATTTACATAGAAATTAGTGACTGAATATTAGTAGTACTTGATTAATGTATGGGTATACTATGTAAATTTGCGTTAGTATCCTGATTTTAGTTATAATTATAATTGAGGCATTGTTCTTTTAGTAAAAAGAGAAATTTATAATTCCATATAATATATGACTTATCGCATGTGTATTTTTATGTCATCTCGTAAGTGTTGATAATGAATTAAAAAACTGGGACCGTATTATAAAAAAAAAAAACGTTTGAAATAAATAAAGTTTATTCTCACTAAAATATTCTTCCGCCGTTTTATAAATATTATACACTATAACAATAGTCGCAGTTTCGAGTGCGTATCAGACATTATTTATCCGTTAAAAAAGTGCATGGTGTGCAATTTGAATAAAGCACGCCCGCCCATATACCGCCCTACCTACCGCTACCTATTATAATTGACGTGTGCATCAAATTAAAAAACAGGAAAGAAAGCCAAAATTAATTTTTTCGAAAACAATATAGATATACCTAGTAATCAAGGGTCTAGATGCGCGTGTTATGTGTGTGTTGTTGTATATTGTATATATAGTTAACCGGCGAAATCTTACTAGTTTCTCATAATTCTCACACGTGATTACTGTTTTCACGTGTGTACACACACCGGTGAAACCGCGGCCGGTCATTGTATAAACGCGTACGGTCAGCACACCGCGTCAGCTATAGTGTATTTTTTCCACCAGAAATACACGTAATTATACTCGGCTTACACGTTTTGTGTCTTATGTGCCCGCGTGTGTTGTGTTTCGCTCGAGTTCACGCTGTACATAATAATACACATATACAACAGGTATATAGTATACCCATATCTTTATGTATATACCGTAGCAGGTATACATGCGCACATTAGGGGAAGATCATTACTGAAAGTGTTTAATTCTTTTATCTGGTTTTCACACACAAGTTGCATAGATATTAATTGCTCCCCGCGAGGTTTATTACGAGACTGCACTGTGAATTACTATTATCATCTATATTATGTGTGTGCGGCTTTCGACTCATGTGTGGCCCCGTAGCTGCTGCAGACGCGTCGTTATTATACTTCCCGTATGTTGCGTTCCCACGGCGGAATGTTTTATTTTTGTCTTCTTCATTGTAATCGCAACGTATGTGTTTGTGTGGTGTATGCACGTGTATGTGTGTGTGTATACATATCGTATTATGAATCATAAAATAATTACAATTACACGGCCGCGTGTGTTGTTAATTTGCCCGGGTTGTCGGACATTGTTTTACGTATATATACATCATAATATATAGGTAGTGTATATGCCCCCCGAAACTACACTGTTACAGTGTGGGTTTATCCTCGCAGTCTTTCGGCAGATCGTTAACCTTATTATAAGTCTATCTATATAAGTTTGGTCTTGCACGCGCTGTATTAATAATTTTCGTCGCCGAACCAAGCAAGTGGCGCCTATAATCGGGATGAAATTTTCATGTACATAGGTAGATAAAGATAGAACATACTTCACTGTTCACTCCACGCGTTTATTTAGCACATTTTTCAATGTTTAACATACCTACATAATAATTATTATACTTCACTATAAACATATATGGACTACATAAAGCGACGTCTTGCACGATGATGAGATCAATATATGTCTGAGTCACTTAATATGTACGTATAGTAATATATATATACGATATACATTATACTGTGTTAGTTCTTGGAATTTTTTCGGGATAGGTATACCAAGAAGTCAAAAGAGTTTTTCGATTTTATTTCATTTTTACCTCTGCCGTGTTACCTCAAAAAAAACATCCACAATATTATAATATTGCAGAGCTGGATTTATTGTTGATGGACCCAAAAATAGAGTTTTTTTTTATCGACAAATCGTATAAATATTATATTATACATATTGTGGAGCGGCAGCGCAGTGCACGGTAGAGGTGCAGTTCGTGGCGATTGTCGTCGGTTCCAGCAGCCATTAAAATACATCTCGTAGATCGAAAATGGTCCAATTACCTCGGTATGGCACATTATTATATGTTCATGGCTATAAAACATATCGGATTTTTTTCACTATTATTATTATTCTTTTTTGTCGATGATCCTCGTGTTCTAAATACAGTGTGTCTTCTCTGCGCGCGCGGACAATGATAAAATACAAAACACAAAAAAGCCGCATTGACTTGTGTGTGTGTGTGTGTGTGTGTGTGTGTGTGTGTGTGTGTGTGTGTGTGTGTGTGTTTGAGAGAGGTTTGATTTTTCACGGTCGGTTCGTGTACACTGTTGGCACGTACCGACACGCCACGTTTACTCGCGCGACGATCTCCCAATATATAGGTACGTTGTTGATAGGGACCCGACTGACCAGAGAATGGAAAACAACAACACTAACAAAAAAAAAAAAAATAACACAGTGCAAGAAAAAAGACTTTACCGTTTCCATAATAGTTTTGATTTTATTCTTTGACAATATATAAGATGAAAAAAAAATGATTAAAAATGTCGGTATTTTCCGAAACGTTTAATTTTTTTGGCCCAATATCGATACGTTTTAAATATATCTAATAAAATGTATGAAATATCATACACACGTCTCACATCCAGACACAAGCAAACTATATGAGTGAGATTTCGTCAGTGATAGTTGATAATATAATATATAATATATTCTTCTGCAGCTATATTATAATATGATAACGTAAAGTAGTTTAATAGGTACATGAAAAATGGAGAGCAAAATTAATCGACCTGATGTATATAAATCATAAATGAATATGTAAATTAAGATACTGCAGATGAACAAGTTGTGTGACTTGACATTTTGTATACTGTTATTCTCAAAGTATATAATCGTTCAATATACATAGGTACGCCTATCTAACTAGTTATATATGGATTAATGGTTTGCTTATAAATTATAATATATAAACATAAGAAATTTAGCAATTAAGTATTTTTGCATTCGTCTTTATAATATAACGTATAGGTATAAGTCGTACATCGTATTTGGACGCAAACAATTTTTACAAACATAATATGACGTATTTAATATAATATGACCGTTTTTATTTATAATAACTATGCCTCCTATATATGATTTCATATAATATAGGAACCTATACTGCCTGTGCTAAATAAGTTGCTATACATATTAAAGATATACGTAGTGAAAACTTTTAATACATTATCTTTTTGCTTTATTTTGATCTACACGATGGAATAAGGATTTAATAATATATCTTATGTATAGCCTCTGGGATACGCAGAGTACAAAATTAAAAAAAAAAGTACTTTTAATAGATATCAAACTATACGGATTACATTTAGTATATGATAGAGGGACACCCAGTATATCATTTGTCAGTGTTGCTTATTCTGTGGACGCGTAACAAGGAGAAAACCAGATGATCTCGATTCGGATCTCTAGGAACACATGTGATTCGTTCTCATTAAAAAAAACCAGTCCGACGATTTGTTTATTGGATTAAATGACTGATTGTCATTAATCATTGGATTTCTCTTTGAACGGGTAAAAATAAAAAAAAAACTGAGCATTTTGATGGTTTACTTGAAAATGAACCATTATTACGAAGGCATCCTTTGATGGAAAAAAAATTAAATCGAATTAGTTGTGAATTAGTATAACTGGTTATTGTATTCATTCATTTAGGATTTATTTTAATGTATAATCTGAAAACTGTCATTAAAAACAATGCGTGTAAAGTCAATACGAAAAATAAAGGTATTAAAGAAAAATAACCGTCTGGTGTTGCACTATATACAATGTTTGTACTTATACATTCATTTAAGTAAGTATTGCATCAATAACAAATAGGTACATTAAAATAAGAATATAAATAAATTTAAATTTAAACAATAATTATTAATTATATTAATATGTACTTATTGAAGTAAGCAACAATCATAACATAAAATATCTATTAACAGCTAGGTAATACAGCGTCATTATATGATTTCAAATTAAAATAAAATCAATAATTTAAAAAAACAATTGAAATAGACACAAATACATACAGTTATATATTATATATATGAGACTTTATAAATATTATACAAGTTAGCACTTTGAATAAGAAGCGCAGTTTGAAAAAAAAATCACTTTAAAAATATTTTTTTGAGGTTTGCTTAAATTTTGCTGCCAATAGTCATGTAGGTACTAGGTATCTGTTTCTCATACAAAATATAATATTTGATTCAGACCATAAGACTTCAGCCGAAATGGTTTCCATATTGGGTGCACAGGTTATTTCAGGTGATTGATGAGTGATATGTGTGTTTGCGACGACCAACAAAAAATAAAAATACAATTATTGTTTTTTTTTTTTATAAATCGATGCGCAGTCCATAAAGACTTTTCATGTCGACGTAGGTTAGGCATATAATATTATTATTTTAAAAGGGACGCCAAACAACACATAAGAACTAGTAACAACTTCAGATGCTCAAACAAACAAACACGATTATTAGTAAGCACTGATGAAACGAAAATAAATAAATACACCGCGTTACTCTCATACCGTACGGTTTCATAAAATAAGTATATACCCACACGCACACATATATACATATATATATATTATGTGTATAAACCTTTTCAATTTTTTACTACGGTTTCATATGGTATTTTATTATTATTATTTTTTATACACTGTCTAATTAAAACGGACCAAATTGTTTGCTTTGTGACCGCGCGCCGGTGTGAGTTTTGAACGCTGAGTGGACACAAGTGAAAACAAAAAAAATCACCGCCGCCGCCACCGCGGAATGCGTTTTTTCGCCGCTTCCAAAAACCCGCACCAATATACGTGTATTTATATATTATGTATATATATCTATATACAACTATAACTATCTATACCCATGTACATAATATATATATGCACTGCATACGTCCTACACCCTTCCGCCGCGCGCGGCGAACATGTTTTTGTCACACGGACATTCTTTCGCGGATGCGTCCGTGTGCGGAATTCAAAAAACGCTCCTCCGGACCGGGCCGAGACGTATATCTCACGCGGTATGATATTATTAAATGCATATACACATGCACCGCATATTATTATATATTATGTTACGTGTGCACTGCAGAGGGCGGCGGAGCATTTCATAATTTTTTTTTTGTCGTCTTCATCTCTTTTTGGCTTGCCGTGTGGTGTTAATGGGGTCTTCAACCGCCGCCCGAAATTCCACCGCGTTCGCGCCTTTTTTCTGACCGCCCGTTCGCCCCGACCGGCCACTGCTCGCCGCGGACAGTCTGTCTCGGCCCGCTGCACAAACGCAGTCTCCGTCACTTCAGCCGTGTAGCTGCAGTCTGCGTGCTGCAGTTCTGCACAGTGCAGTGTACACCCGTGCAGTAATGTGTCCTTACAATGTAAAAAAGTGCATTACGACAGTATGTACCTATATACTATTACGCGTGTAGCTCTTCAACTATAAGTTATAACAGTGCTCCGGTCGTCACGATGACGGTCACCTGCAGCACCGACTCGTGTATACATTATTATTGTATATAATATGGTCGCTGCAAAAACCCTCGACGGACACTGCAGCGCCGCAGCAAGATAAATCATATTATTATGTATTACCTATATATCATATATATATATATATGTATATATACATATACGAGAAGACGATGACAACTATCGTGTGCGTGCGTGTGCGAGCAAGGGAGAACCGGGCCAAGTGATGCATGGAGACACGGTGCGTTCATACACACAATGGCATGTGATAATATTATATACAAAGCGATAGGCTCCGGCGTGTTATGAAGTCCACGCTGCACACACACACACACATAATAATATATATTATATGGATCGAGAAACTGAGTGAGAGAGAGAGAGAGAGTGATGAGACTTGATGTAGAGTGGTGTGGTCCACGCGCGTATGCTATATATACAAATACACGACGCGTGCGATGCTGCGGAAAACGGCCTGTGCACAGAACAAATCATAAATAGCCGCCTTATGTCGGACCTCACCGAGAAGAGAGACATTCCTATGCGATCTAAGTGCGTGCGTGTGTGTCGCATCGTACACGTCGCAGCCTCACCGCTGCGGTTGTCTGCAGCTCACCTCTGTACAGTATCTCCCAACATATATACACCTACTCATAGATAGGCTGTGTGTTGGCTCCGTTTCGGATCGCTAGAAAAACGTCATGACATTTTCATAGGTATTGTGAATGCAATGAGTACCTATACAATATATATGTACGCGTTTGCAGCTGACGACAGAACCGGGTGAGAGAGAGAAAGAGAGAGAATATTTTATTATTATTATATGCTGTGTCCGGCAGAGCTGCTGTAATGCAGCTTAGCAGCTTTATATACATATTTATAATATGATAATATTACATGACGCGTACGATGCGACGACTTTGGCACGACGTACGCTTTTGTGAAACTATACCGTCGAGAAGAAAAGTTGTTAACCCGTGCGAGTGTGTGTGTGTGTGTGTATATAATATAAGCACTTGGACTTGTCAAAAACTATACATTTTATTATGATATACGTCATGTTAACGGTGAGCAAAAGACCGCCGCAGCGTCAAAATCGCAACACATTATGCGCCTTGTTCGAAATGCCGCTCGTGCACCGTAAGACCAAAAATACCGATCCGTATACATTTTTATCTCGTTCCGCGGTGGTAATAATATTAATTCGTACGCACACGCGTAAAATATTATAATGATATGACGTGGAAATACCGCCTTTGATCTCCGCAGCCGTTGCACCGTTATTGTAATAATATTATACATATTATATTATACACTTGTCGTGCTGCAGCCGCTGCAGGTGAATTAAATGCATAATAAATGCAGGTGTACTATACGATGATATTCAACCACCTCATAAAAAACATTTCGTTCGTAATATATATATACGATAAATATACGATATACCACTATAGCCATCGCAAACCATTTTCTATATATCATAATATTATATTATACCAGATTACCGGGTATCCGCCTGCAAGACGAGTGCAGCAAGTGCAGTGTGTTGCATTGATGATGCACGGTAGGGGCCTTGATAAAAAAACAAATTGATGATCTATTCAGATGTATAAATAAAATATTATATTTATATTTTAAATTGTTATGATAGACACTACTGCAGTGACGGTAGCATGTAAATATAGCACTGATAAAGGGTGACCTGCAATAACAGTATACCTACCTAATGTATCAGCACATCGTCGAGCGATTATACTACAAAAATAATAGCGATTAGAAATCGACAACTCGTGTCAACCGAGAGTAGGATAAATTTGAACTCTCTGGCCTTAAAAATTGCACCCCCCTTGGAACAACTCGTAGAGGCCTCGACTAAACTATACACCTACTATTCCAGTCGGATGAAAACGGAATTTATAAAAAGAAAAGAATATCGAAAAACAATAAAATGATCTATACGCGACGTCGCAGCATCAGAGGCGGCGAGCAGATACGCCCGACGAACAAGAACAAATAGAGCGTAGTGCATAATACCATTGAGTACCATAATATATTGTAAAAAATATACAATATATAATATACTCAATGACAATATATTATTATAATATTATAATACCGGTACGCATGTGCACCTATGGCGTTCGATTCATGAGAGGATTCGATTTTCAATGGCCGAGGGAGTGGTGAGATTTTTTTCACTACATACGTTGAAATGACCACGCGCTGAAGTATTATACGGGCATTTAAATGTCTATATATGTATATATATATGTGTGTGTGTGTGTGTGTGTGTGTGTGTGTGTGTGTGTGCGTGTATGTATAATGGGTAGTAGTCCGAGATGAGCTGCCGCGCGTTATGTAAATTATTGGCTAAGAGAATGAAAACAAAATAAAATAACGGCTACCGGACAAAAGCCGCCGCGCGCGTAGTATATAGGTACCCGCACTCACTCGTGGCGAGTATATATATATATATATATACACACGCACACACATATTATAATATATATAAAATATATAAATAAATAAAAGAACGTATTATTTTGTATGTATATATATAAACACCGTTTAACGCGCACGGTAAAAAATAAATGGAAAGCCGCAGACTGTCAACGGCGGTGCGGCGCAGCACTTTTTAATATAATATATACACCTACCCCACCCCCCCCCCATTATAATCGATTCGTATCCGTGATCTTTTTTTTTTTGTTTTTCTGTTTTCTGTTTTTTTTTTTCATCGTATTTATATAAACTACGCCATAATAAAATAACATAATACCCATATAAACGCACAGACCGACCGTTGTTTTTGGTCGATTGGACCTCATTAAACGTCACTGCCGCCACTGCTACCTGCAGTACCTATATGTATATTATAATAGGTATTCGATTTATTTTGTTCTGGTATAATTAAAACGCCGTGTCGTTCCCGCGAGACGGGCGCTCGCCCCCGCCTTCGCACACGCCGTCGGCACCGCTGCTCGACGAGAACGGTTTTTCCCTTCTTCTACTCCTTTTTTCGTTTTAATTAAGTCGGATTTATTCGTATTCGATCCGGTGGACATGAGCCGCGGTTACCATAATACGGTTATAGCCGGTAACCCATACCCGACGGCCCGCGATATAGGTATAGTAGGTAGGTACTGCAGTGAGGTATATTATAATAATATAATATCCTATAGGACATACCCATTATAATATAATAATTAATAGTATATAGGTAGGTACTAGGTGCCTACCGAAGACACCACACCGGTCGATCGTGCTTATAGCGGAAAAACAGACTTCGACAAAACAATTTAATTACTAAATAATAAACAATTTAATTTATAATTTTTTTATAATAATAATAATAATGTAATATTCTCACCCTCGGAGGTGTTTTGTTTCATTGTCGTGCTCGACATCTGTACCTAAGACCCGCATCACAGTCATAGTATTATTTTCATACCAGTACTTTGGTAACGTCATAATATTACCGTTTTATTGAAACGATTACCGAGAACTGCCACTGAAATATTCCGGTATACGGTATGAAACTCGGCCGGCGGGGATTAACTATACGGCGTGCGATGTGCCCATCATATACCGCGCGATCAATCGACAACATGTTTCTATTCGTCGCACATTACTATAATATTATTCAGTGCTCAGTTTAGTGGAAAAATTATACAACACAGTGTACAGCGTACACGGTTTATACTTATAATATTATTTTGTTTACGGACACGTTTCCGACGAAAAAGGAATTCAATGGACACCGACACGTCGATGTGTATACGAGTGTACGACCTACAGCGGAAAAAAGTTCTCACCGAGGTGTCAAATATCCGTTGCGTAAAGAAGCACAATTTTATATCAGCTAATCGGAAACACTGACAAGTTGTCCAATAATAATAATAATATAATAATAATAAATATATACGAAATACCGCCGAGGTTACCAATACGTTTTCGGTAATAAATTACGTCGCTCTGAGAGCACTTAAAAACAAATACGTGGACTCGAATACCATCGACAGGGGCTTAACGCGGTTTACAACAGCGTACCATACGTACCATCTACGCGTAACATTATGTGTTTATATTTAATAAAATAATATGTGTATGCGCTGTGCGGCATTTTTCTTTTTCGGTATTCGTACACGAAGATCGACCTGCAAAAAACAAACGTGGCTTTAGTCGAAAATATGTTTCGTTTACTGTTTTTATTATTCATATAAAGTAGTGCACTTGAACGGTTTGTACTGAAGCTGATCACATCCACCGCTGACGCTGACGAAAAAACAACACGTAATAACTACCTATATCAATATTATTATACATAGAATATAAATACATCAAAATAAACCACGTTTCCAGAGGGGGAATGTTGATGGGGGAGCTAAAGCTCTTTAGCACCCCCCCCCCCCCGGACCAGCGTCCCCTCGGACATATTAAAAATGTATTATACATTTTAACAATATAATAAAAATATAATAATAATATTGTAAACCGACGGCGACGATAACGAACAGCCGATTTGCTCATTATCGGCATCGATCAATGCCATGTCTCGGCCTCGGCGGAGAACTTGCGTCGCGCGCGCGTCTACAGTCAAAGGGGCTCCGTCGTCGACCGCCGCCAATGCCAATGCCAATGCCGCTCGCCGTCGACCATCGATCATCGTCGAGCTCTCCTTCCGCACGCGTACTATATATAGGTACCTACACTTTATTATTGCGTCGTCGTCGTCGTGGTCGAATATGCAAATATTTCTGTTCAGTGTATATACGCGTACCTATATATATATTATATATACGTACATAAAACGGCGTGTAACGGCCACGTTAATTGGTAGAGAGGTATTATACGGCGTCGTATATTATGCCTATGATGATGATAATAATAATACATATACATATATATATATAAATATAATATTATACACACGACTGTGCCGATCGCGTTCTTAATTATTTAACTGCGCGCAGACCCCATTAGTATCATATATATATACGAGTTATACATATTATTATAACTACCTATAGGTCCCTATACTATATATATATAGTATGCTCATATGTGTTCGGTGCCGTTTGTATTTTATATACGGTGTAGGTACTACAGCTTGTAACAGCGGACGGCGACCTCTGTAAGTCGCAACAGCGGTCGCCGCATATATATATATACCAGATACCTATATATACCCATAGGTACCTAATAATAATAATGAAAACGGCGGCGGTCGATTTTCTTTTCTCTTAACCTCATCAATTACCGACGCCGCCCGATTGCAATATCCAATCGATATAAATATTTAATAGTCTGATTATCGTATCCGGTTTAACGCGTCGCTCGTGGTACATGCGTCGCCGAGATCGCTAAGGGATAGGATAGACCCTGTGGGAAATTCAATCGGAGGCTTTCGCAAATATCTAATAAACTGTATCTGTTTTATTGCGTGTTGCTAAATACTGTTCCGCAGATGAATTTTGAAATTCACGATTATCGCCCTCAAATTCGTCATTTCCGATATAAATCGTTCGAGTTCGTTAATATGAAGATATTATTATGAAAAAGGCGTCGCGTCATAATGATTATTATAATATTATTCACATTTCGTCTGCCGATGGAGTGTGATAGATACATTAGCCACAAAGTATATCAAAAGATAACTGTGTGATATCGGATGCCAATCGGATGCTTAATAACGTTTTTAAACGCAACTATACGACTGCTGTATTAGCCGAGATTAATAAAGAAAAGTAAAAACCTAATTGACCACTCCTTCAGTATAGAAATCGTAATCACGCCGTATACCTATAGTATACACGAGTACCTATACATATTATATACCTATATGGTTGAAAAACTGGAGTATGGCACAGTGTCCCGATGACCTATTATATTGCACCGGGTATAGGGCGGGTGGAAGATGCTTACGGATGGAAGATTGTAAAAAAAAAAAAAAAATTGTATGAAAACCAAGAGTATAATAATAATATATAATGTACTATATGTGTATATGATATACCTATACATTATATACCTATACATAACTAGTTTTGCAGCGACGTGAGTGGACTATATGCGTGTCCGAGCCGTAAAACACCGTGTATACCAGACGCGCAGCATCATCGGTATAGGTAGGTACATTATCGTCGTCGTCGTCGCTACATATAATCGCGGCTTTCTCTTGTCCGCCGTCGCCATCAGCGTGCGTATTCGTATATAGACGATTAGAACGTTTAACCGTATATATAGGTACGTTTGTATAGGTACGTATAGGTTATGGAAACTGGATCGAGTGCGATTATTGTCGTCTACGGCCCGCCGGATATCGCGACTCGGACTACCGGAGGAAGCGTAGGTATATATAGCCCCGCGATTGCTGTTTGCAGACTATGCGTGTATAATGTTATATATATGTAGGTACCTATAATATGACGGTACATACCGCACGGTATAGCAGTGGTTTAGTATACATATATATATATATATATATATGTTCACAACGCGTTATACCTATATTGCCGCGCTGAAGACCGGCGGCCGAGACATTTAGCCGAGAAGAAGACGCGAAGAATGTCGGAAGCGAAATCACAGCTGCACGCAAGTGGCCGACCGGCGCGTGCCTAAACCAAACCAAACCGTTTCTATATATAATATTAATATAATATAATAATATCGTGTTTGCACGCTTAGTACATATTATACCCATCGTTAATAATATAATATATATAATACGCATATTAGGTTTGGCCGCGTCCTATACTAGTTTTTTTTTTTTTTTTGCAAACAGTTCCTAATACGGCCAACACGTTGTTTTCGGGTTATAAGTACACGAGCATAGGTACGACTTAAATATTCTGCACCACCTGTCACCACCGATGAAACGGCTTCGATATTTATACTTCTCAACAAATTACCTAATATTTAATATGCAACATTTTTTTAATTTTTAATACCATAATTCGGAATATTCATTACGTATAGCCGTATAGCTATATGCTCCTATGCTGGCAGTCTTTGATTAGTGTTGTTTGATTAGGCATCTACTCACGAAATTTCAAAAAAAAACGTAAATAGATAATCGTAATATTCTAATCATACGAACGGTAGTTATAATAATTAAATATATATAGTACTTTATAGTTTGACTTAGTTTTTTTTTCAGTATTATCGAGTATGTTTCGCTATTATTATTATTATGCAAAAGTCCATTCAGCATTACAGTCGTTCATTACGCAATATTATTATACGAATATACCTATGTGGTGAATATGCTAATGTTTTATATCTTCCATTGTTCTGTTTGAAGAAAGGTCATCGAGAATGAAGTAACACAGATTACATTTTTTTTATACCTCACTTATTGATTTACGGCTTAATTGGTTAAACTTAAGAAATACGGGTAAATAATTGAACGACTTGTTTTGTAAACGATATGATAATCTCAAATGACGTTGAACACAATTGATTGCCTACATTTTTTATTATTTACAAAAAAATCTCATCTGATAATAATATTATTAAATCATAACTCGTCCACCGAGCCTTGCGCGCGGTTTAGAAAACCCCGATATTAAAACATTCTTTAGGTATTTTAATACTGAAGTATCGAATAATTTATAACAGCAGATACTACTTTTATAATCGATAGGAAAAAAAAATATGTTCACATATTTTATGTCATCTCCATGTGTCGATGAAATCCATAAATTATCTGTGGTGATATCTTTTAATTATTTCTCAACATTTCGTGGAATTTGCGACGTCACAGCGATAAACTCAGCATTAACGGATACCTTCCTATAATATACAAGAAATCATGTATTATTATCTCAACACAAAGTAATAATTTAACCTTGGCAATTTTTTTTTTGTATTTCACTTGTAAGCCGCGCGAGGTATTATACGGATCGATTAAATTGAGAGCTATTAGTGGACGTACGCTTGAGTCTGAAATATATATTATAATTATTACTATTTTTTTTCAACTATATAATATACTGTTCATGGGTTAATTTGTACCCATATAATAATGTACGGTGTAATGGACTCGGCCGTTTTTAGCCACCAGAAAAGCGTGTCTGGTCGCATTACACACATATACCTAGGTAACATTATGTATAACCGGTGTGCATAGTTGGTCACGTGAAAAATGACCCCCGAGACGTACGACTAATTATTATTCTGGAGACCGAGGAATAAGTTTCAACCGCTTACCCGGTATAATTACACACTGCCACCGCCGTCGTCGTCGTCGTCGAGAGTAAAGGAACAAAAAAAAAAAAACTCGGAAAAGCGAAATTACACACTGGCCGCTGTCGTGTACTCGTGTATATAATATATCCGTGTAATCCACTTTGCTGCCAGGTGCCTTATGCACATCAGGAATACATTAAAAAATGGGAATAGGAGCAGTATAATACGATATAGGTATATGGAAGAAGAGAAGAGAAAAAGGTATACGTTATTATTATTATTATTATTATTATTCAAGTAAAGTGGTCCGGCCAGGTCATTCATGACATGAAGATAGGTCCGTCGGTGTAGGTATATAATATAATATGTATAACACGCCCCAGGCGCGTTATACTGCATCGCTTGGCGCGTAGTGCTGCTATAGTAGCACTCCTATACTTCATCTCCGTCCCCACTCGCCCATAAGTCAACCGCCGCCGCCGCCGCCGCCGCCGTCGTGTTATTAAGTGTTATTATTATTATTATTATTATTCTGCTGGGAGACCCCTTCGGCGGGGCTGCGTGGCCACTGAACGTTATGGTATGGAAAAAAAAAACAAAAATAATAATAATAATAATAATAATAATGTAAAATTACCTGCGAGCACCTCACCTGTCGCGAGTTAGATGAAACTCTCGGCGAATCTAGTTTTTTTTTTTTCATTTTATACCTGTACCTATATATTAAGTGTATACAAGCGACGTATTCGATACGGTCTCGTGTATATAAATGTATATATAATAAATCCAACACGTCAAGTATATATTATATATTATATAATATCTGATAAGACACCCGCGGTGAATCGGTAGCGAAACTTATCAGTCGACGGTCGGCTGTATGCGGCGGCCGCCATCGCAGCGGTAATAACCGTAATTATTGTACCATACACTGCTGCTGCTGCAGTGTCCGACCGCGGTCTTGTCTCGGTCGTCAGAGGCTATACACACACACATATACATATATATAAATATATATACGAAAACGGAACAGAAGTAACAGCGGCAGCAGCAGCAGCAGCAGCAGCAACTTCGTCTAAACATATTATGTATACCTATACCTGCGCCGGGAAGACGAAATCTGGAAAGTGGTCTACTAATTATCGGGTTAGAGAAGGAATAATATATGTAATATATATATATGCATGTATAAAGATTGAGAGAAAAAGAAAAAAAAAACATCAGGATTTATACACGTCTCAAACCGGTAGTACCTACTCTCAGGCTCGTATTAACATTTCGCCCGGAGGCTGTTGCTTTTAATAGCACGACAGACGCGCCCGTCCGAGTAAAAAAATATTCCGTTCATTTTATATTCATTACTTTTTTTTTTTTTTGTCTCATATACAAATTTCCGACGGCTTCTGTGCGTGTGTGTGTGTGAACTTTGATTATCGATTTTTTTTCTCATTCCATTCAATATAACTATCGCCTCATTGACGCGTTTCTGCCGTATGAGTTTTGATTATATACACGCGCAGGTACCTTGTACACGCCGTATTCTAGGCGCTCCTCTGCTAACGTATAATCAGATAACAATAATCATCTTTCTATACCTATTATAATTTGTACAGGTATATTTAAAACATTACACAAAATATTATTACACGGTCATAGAAACCAAATTGTCGGCTGCAGACTGGCCAGTCGTGTAACGCGCCGAGTTAAATAATAAACGAATATCTGCAGCAGTATATAATATACACTATACCTACCTACCTGTATTATTGTCATTAATAAAAATATAAATTGTGTTTCGATACGAACACGGACACTTTAATATTATTATACGCGGAGAAACGTGCAGCGCGTAGTTGGTAAAACACGTTTCACCTGTTCATTAATAATAATATTGTTGGTATATATAGATGCGATCGGTTTTTATAGTAGCCCGATATATTCCATCATATTATTATTATATGACTTCCAGCTATTATTTTCCACTTACCGCGCGTTCGGTTTATCTATATTATACCTACTGCGCTCGTGCAAGTGCATAGTTAACTCTGGATATTATTATGAACGCACCACACCGAAATATTCTAATAAACATAAATCAAAACGTAGCCCCGTTGTTGTTGTTGTTGTAGTTTTTCCAATCAAAATCATTCGAACCGTTGTGCGGCGCGTCCTACTAATTATTAGTAGGTATACTGATATAGGGTTACAAATAAAATCATTTCCAATAGTATTGATGCGCGTAAAGTGATGCGGGAAAAGGGTTTCGAGCAATGGAATGGCCACGGAGGCGATCGCTATATTATAAATCATAGTGTGTATAGGTACGGAAATAATGTATACCAACTATATTATAATGTAGGAGGAGTAATGAGTATTTAACGAATACTACCTGTATAAGATTAATATTATACATATTCTTAGGGACCTTGTTTATTTCGGTAAAGTCTCGGAGTGAAAAAAATTTAAAAATTATGCACTTGGAATATTATATAACAATAATATTAGATTTAAAGAAAACGGTAACATATTTTGTTGGTCTTTTTTTCTTCCACGAAAGACCTCGCCGCCGCCGCCGCAACAGTTTGGCGATATATTTGACACGTTTCGAGCTGCAGCAGCTGCCGTTTTCGGAGTCCGAATATGCAATGTTCCTATAATATGTACTGCGATCGAGACGATAAAGATCGTCGTGAAATAATAATAATAATAATAATAATAATAATAACAATAAAAACAAGCGTATAAAATAATAAAATATATATTATTATATTCTGCAGCGTTCTTATCCTGCGCGATCGTCGAACGCCGCCTGTATAATATAATATCTGCCGGGTCCATCTGCGCCAACACACACGCACCGAGATGTTTGCAGATGCGTTATCCGACCGTTTACAAGACGCGGCCAAAGTTATTGCTTCGGCCGACGGATTATCAGTAGTAGAGGACCCTCGCATCATATATATAAATATACGTGTAATGTGTATAAGTATTGGCGTTTATGCATATATATATATATATATGAGTACGAGTGTGTGTGTGTGTAATAAACACCGATAGTCGTAAGCTGCCGCCGTGGGAGTCGACTCGGCGGCGGCGGCGACCAGTACATACAGGGCGCACAAATAAAACGTGTAAATATTGTATATTATTATTGCGTTTATAAATTGTTTTAATAAAATACCGATTGGCTACCGCAGATAATGTTCGCTCTTTCTTACAATAATACTCATGACCGGCCGGCCAAGGCGGCGGCGGCGGCGGCTGACAAATAACGACCATAGGCCCCGCGCGCAACAGTTATTGCAGCGCAGCACTCGCGAGCGCACAAACGCATATTAAAATAATATTATGCACCAGCAGTACGGAAGGTCTGAGATACGTAACAAGTATTATATGTTTTTGCATTATTTTTTATCACTTAAAAAAAAAATGTTTACTCATTTTTTTCCCGTTTTAATCTCTTAGCAGGATTTGTCGATCGATCGTGCGTTATTATTGTAATATACGTGCTATACGTATATATGATATAAACACAGACGCGCTCCGCCAAAAATATGAAAATGAAAATAATAAACACACTCAACCTAACTACCCATCTATAAAATATGTTGCTTGCAACCTATACCCGTCGTGCGTTATATATTATATATTTACAACGGATAAAAAATTATTATCGCGAACCTCTGTACATTCCGACACCGAGTTTTACGTATAGGTAACCGATGTAGTCTTATATGTTGCGACTGCTGATTTTTTTTCAATCGCTTTTATATACGAACGAGAGTTTTCAAACGGATTTTCGCCGACAAAAATATTTTAAGTCTACAACAGCTGTGCGCCTGTTCATATTATTGTTTGTCGTATACATTTACACATCGTGTATTGTACGCGTACATAGTGAGAAATTTTTAGCACTCTATTTGGGATTAAGTTTTTATATATTTAAATACGATTTTGGCATTTATCTCTGCATCTATATAATAATAGTATAACATACCTATAATATGTTTTTTTCTAATGATGCGGAGAGTAATAATTTACTCTATAATTCTACCGTCACACAGAAATATTATTTCGGAAATATATGATTATATAATCTCGGTACAAGCAATGAGGATAAACTATTAAATTAAACGAGGTATAATATATTAGATTTGGTGTTTGGTAATACGCGTTGCTATTATTGCTATGGAGTCTGGATAACAAGTTCAACTGTATTATCGGCCTTGAAATTAATTTTACATAATACAATTTTATTATGTAGGTATTCATAATTTCTTCGTTAGTATTGAAACGATGTATAAATTAAAGTGAATTTTAAAAAAAAACTGTCGTGTCTTACTTTTTATTTGAAATTATTGGTATAAATAGTGTCATGTAAGAAATTCTATTTCATAAATAGTTTCTCTAACTCAAGTACCTACCTATATTATTTTTTATATAATAATAATGAATTATAAGAAGCGAAGTATATAAGAAGTGACACGTATGAAACCCGCCAGTTTTCCGCATAGTATACTTATCCCACCGCATGTCTAAATTATACCGTATCATTATTATAATTATTACGAAATTAAAAAATAAAAAAACAAATACAGACGTAATAGTTTTTTTTTATTATTATAATTTTTATTTTTACAACAATATAATTTTGTTCGTGTATATAACGACGTATTTATCGTGTCTCCCCGCGCTCGTACCCAATCTATAATAATTATTGCATGCACCAGCAGCAGCAGAAGACGATGTGCGAAAACTTGTTTTGTATATTATATTATATTGTGTGCACCAGCTATATATAGCTGTATACGTACCTAAATTCGAGTTCAGAAGTTTAATGCAAACGGTTGCATTTAGGTTTATATATTATTATATAAATATATATACATCTATTTTGAACGCGATATATGCACGCAAGTTTGTGTATTATAATATAATATGTTGTTTTATTTTTTTTAACGCTAAGCTCTTGTCAGGTGCCGATTGTGCCGGCGGCTGCTGCGTATAATAATAATAATAATAATAATAATATAAAATGCAGTATACTGCTTGTATGTATGTACATATTATGCTCCTTATATTATATACTGATAAGTCCCGATAAACGTGTTTGTCGAATCAGCAACAGCGGCAGCGGCAGCACCAGCAGCAGCTAGCAGCGGGTAGAACCGGACCGTCGGATGTATCGCTCCCGGGTTACATTTTCAAACCCACGCCGCGGCTGATCGCGAGCGCATATCTATAGAGGTACCCATATAATAATAATATTATACACGACGAGTACGTTATGATAAATTGAATGAAGAAAAAAAAAATAATAATAATAATAAATACGAACTAAAAAATGTCTATACCTACCTGTTGCGTATGGCACTACAACAGGTATATACGCACGCCGAACAGTTTTTAACTGCCTGTTAAAATTCCGTTGCGTGGCCTATGCACACGACGCTTAATTAAATAGCCCGCGAGATCATTGGGCGTGACCTTAACTATAATATATTATAAATTACTATCGCGTGTAATCCGCGCGCGTATACGACGAATGGTTAGTCTATAATACCCGTACGGTATAATATTATTATTATAAAAATATTATAACCGCCGTGAATAATATAATATATTATAATAATAATAATAATATTTCGTGTATACGCATCATACCGATATGGTGTGTGCCGGCGGCATTATCGGTACTGAGTTCAGTCTTTGTAGTAGGATGCAATAATAATAATAATAATATAATATGTAATATCCGGTCGTTTGCCGCGTGTATGGCTAAAATGCAATTATAATAAGTACCTATCTCAGTATTGAATAGATGTGATTTTGTTAATTGTTTTTAAGGAATTTAGCGATTTTGTAACTGAATATCAGTGCTGCTGTTTAAGAGGACGATACCAATGCGTTGTGGTCTCCGTCTTATAACCGTACAACATAGAACATTTTCATTCCCTAGTTTTGATATTAGAGTGAATTGACCTGTTATCAAACTTTAAAGTAAGAACATTATCAGTGCTTCAGCGTCTGTTTTTTTTTCGATATGTTTTTTTCACACAAAGTATATGGTTATGTGAAATATTACAAATCAAAAATGCTGAACATCTTGCTTAAAAATTTAAAAATCGAAAAAAAAACCGACACACAGATAATATTCTTAGGTAGGTACCTAAAAAGTTTGACGATAGAGCAATTCACTCTAATATCAAAACTGTAGTTACACACAAACGAAACTAGTGAACAAAAATTTGCCGTGTCGTACGTTTGTAAGACGGAGACAGCAAACGGGCGTCTTAAACGTTTTTGGTTAGAATATAATAAATGAGTAGATCCACGTACAGTCGTACCCTACTCGTACCATAATAGACGCATATTATAACCGTTATTTATTTATTTTGTCAAAACTATTATGCACGCATAACGGGATTTTTTAAGATGGATTCGCTACATTTTTTTCCTCACCATACAGTAAGATCGCCCCCGCCTAACTCAGACTGCGCGATGATTGTGTCCAAACAACGTTATAGGTACCTATAATACAAATTGTATAATTTTTATATTATTTTGCAGCATTTGAAATTAAAGCTCTATCTATATACGATCTATTGGAATATCGTTTTTTGATCGGTAATTCGGTACCTATACTTATATAAAATTTGGATTTGAGTGGAATATCATAATAATATATGTAGATCACATCGCTTAAGAGAAAAATGTTAAAAACTATTCAACAAATCCGTTGTACCTTTAATATGTATAAGATGCGTAGCGTTGGCGGTGTGTATAGCGATTGACGCGAGTGGCATACCTATAATCATTTAGGTACTAATAATATTATACAGTATACTGCAGTAGGTATGTATAATATGATGATGACTTATGCGCTTCCGACCGAAATGAAGGCGATTACGAAACGTGGTATGCACACGATATCATCGCGTATATTATTATCATATGTGCTTTTATAACAATATATTATTGTGTTACGTACGAGTCGCATCTCGTCCGTCGATCGGTCTGATAAAAACTACGGATAACGATTGTGCGGAGAAAATTTTTAAATGATTGACGCGAGCGCTCGCGATGGATTTATGCTTCTAATAGCTTTCGGCAGACGTTTTCGTAAACGCGGCGCGCGTGCGTCTTACCATCGTGGCCCATCAATCATAGTAATATTCTATATAATATATACCTATTATAATATATTTATACAGGTAGGTAGGCACGGCCCCGCCAGCAGTCGTCGGATCGAAACCGAATGCAGCGGAGCCGCACTGCAGTGGCCTATCGATCCTCCATATCGTGTCGGCAGCGGCATGAGCTCACAAAAAAAATTATCGTCCATACCCGCGGCACATCTAGAGGTCAATAATAATAATAATAATAACTCAAATTTTTCTGAAGTATCGAATCTGTATTAACCACGAGTATATTATACCCTCCGAGCCGTCGAGCGCATCCTCCTAATGCTGCAATGTCCATTGGTCGTCTGATTCGTATATTATTTACTCGTATTATATGTATAGTATTCCGCAATGCTTGATAATATTATGTATAAATAATAAAATATATAGTACGTACGACACGACGACGCTTCGACGGGTATAATATGAGTATGCTTATTGAAAAATAAACATATCCGTATATATATTATATAATATGTGCAATAATAATAAAATTGTCGTCGTATTATGTTCGCACGATGTGTAAAATGAGTAATGATGTATAATATTATTATGCTACGAAGGTCCGTCCGTCCGTCTGTCCGACGGCATGGGCAGGCTGCAGTGGCTGCAGCACTATACTATTATAGGCGGCGAACGACTGACGTCGTCTGTTAATTATCAACTGCCGCCGCCGCCACCGCCGCCGATAAATTGAAATTGCCTCCATCGGTCGGCGGCCGCTATTATTACCATTATTATAATACCCAGCAGCTACTATTGCGCGCCTGTATTTATGTAGGTATATTATACATTTATAAGCGCGCGCGAGCACACTGCACACACACACGCACACACGCACACGCACACAAACAAATGCGCGTGAGAGAGCCGTTCATCCGCTGAACTCGTTTAAATTGCTCACAAATTGCCCTCCGGACAGAGAGCTGTGTGCGCAATTTCGAGCACCTCGTCTCTCCGCCGCGCGCAGCCCACTGTCGCGGTGTATATTATACTTAATATATATATTATGTATATAGGTGTACGAGCTGGTATATATTTCACGTATATTTTTCTTCTTATTCTCCTCCTCCCTCCTCATCCGCATCCACCTCCGGTATCCTCGCCACTCTTTATAATATAGTTCGACGCGTGATACATATGTGTATATAAATACACATTATAATATTATTATATATATAATAGCAAATAATAATATCGTAATGAATATAATACGCGTATACGCGCACGTATGTATATAATATACTATAATTCCATTCTCGTTCGCCGCAACGCTCTCGTTGTGTCATGTCCCGATAACGAAAAGGTGCAGGTTTCATGAAATTGGTTTTGTATTTTTTTTTATATTTCTATTTCGAACCGTAGTCGGGAAATCGTCGGGACGGGGGAAAAAATAAAACGCACTTAATTCCGCGTGTACGTGTGCGCAATGCGAGAGACGAGAAACGAGCGTCACGTACGAAACGATGCACACCACATAATATCATCTCCGACCGCGGACGGCGAGTGTTTGCGGGCACGGCCGTCCTCCCAACGCGACTTCGATCGAGCCACTATGCCCATAATATTTTTACGATCGTTATATTTTCGACTTCGGTATTTAATATGCGAGTGTATGTTATGTACGTTAATGTGTTTATATATTTTATTATATGCATATTATTATATTATATAGACGCCAACGCCGATATCCCGCATCCCTTTGCAGTATACGTATATATAATATTTTTTTTATTTAAGTACTCATCACTCATATACCTATCGCCGTGACAATCGTTAGCATCCGATACCGTCGAAGGCACCTGCTTGTAATAATATGACATATATATGCAACTACATGATATATATGCGTGTTATTTTCGCAGTGTACAGCTGATGTAATATGTAGGTACGCACAGATCCACGAGCGTTTTTCAGAGAGTCGATCTCCACGCGAAACGCGTCACCTGATCATAGGTCCCTATTTTATTATATTGTCATATAGATCGCATACATGCGTATACAGATACATAATGATATTATACTTATAATGACTCTCGTGACTACCATAAAATACAAAATATATGTACTATAATATTTACTATTCTAATATTACGTATCATCGTTGAAATTTTTCACGGAGACTGTCGGAGAACTGACTATATTATGGATTTATACTTAATATTATAGGTATAATGACTATAATCTACCTATAGTTCAATAATATTCAAGGTGGTAAAAAAAAATGTTATTCATAAGAGCGATTTTCAAAATCTTGTTGGTGGTTTACAAAACTATAACTAAATTTAAACGAAAATACAAGACGTGCAGTTCTAAATGCATATATATCGCCCCAAGTGCGTAAAACAAAAATAAAATAAAACACGAAATAAATTTGTATTAAATGTGCGTGATATTTCAATTTGCACAGTTATACTTTCATGTGGATGTATAATTGGCAAACATTTTTACGTCAGTTGGTTTTGTTTATTGCATGTATCGAGAGAAATTGTTAAAATGTTAAAACAATGTACAGAGTGTATGCCATATATTTATAGTTATTCGTCGAGTTTGATGTTTATGTTAAAAATTTAGGTAGGTAGGCATCTATAGATATCAGAATGTATTGATATATTGAAAAACAGATTTACGATGAACTTATGTGTCTGACCCGAAGGCGTTTGAAACGGTTCGATATGCTAGTTAGGAGCATACTTAAAATAAAAAGTACGTATGCACGCATCATGATGTGTGCATATAGTATTCATTATAATATTATAGCCTATTAAGATCGCAACTCAATAATAATATTTATCATGGCCATTTTACTCGCTGATTAAATCGTCAACAGTTGTGCTTATTGTCGATAGACATTATATATAAATTATAACTCTCTCTAAGGATTATAATAATATTATATTGTGCCTGTAGCTGTGGTGTAGGTGAGTGAAATTTTTAAACGTATTTCAGTATATAGGTACGAGCGTGTTATTGGTATATAAAATACACACCGAACTAAATTTGATAATTAATTATCATGGCCCGTAGGCCTAGAGCAAAGGTATAATAATTTCTGAGTAAGAAGTTTTATAGAGACACAAGACCAAAATTAAGAACTAACATTAATCCTGTCTAAATAATAATAATGCAGTGTAGAGATGGATAATACAATAAATTGTTGGTTAGATAAATAATGTTGGACTGTTTTGAATAATTTTCGAATAGAAATAAATTATTAGACAAAGCTGTTGTGTGTACAATATATTTTATCGATTTGAATTGATTTGTTTATTTTAATTTGTTCTATGTTATTATACAAACCGAAGTCATGATTTTTTTCGATGAATAATAATCACATCATAACCATTTTTTCTTGTAAAACATGATTTTACACAATTAATAAAAAAAAAAAAAACGTAAAACAAATTTTAAATTGTGTAAACCTATTCATTGGCTGGCCTGTTTTCTAATTAAATCACACAGTTTTGTTTTATAATTTAGATTTGATTAATATTTACGAACTTGATTTCATAAAACCTCACATAAATTGAATTATTTTTACATTACAACAAAGAATTGACATTTTTAAACAGGAACATGTTTTAATACTCGTGAATATTTAAAAGCTCGTTTTGTAACACGATCGATATTTTTTTGGTATTTTTTTTTGGCATGTAATTATTTAATTTATAAAATCAACGCAAGTAATAAGAACCTAACATTAACAATTCACGTTTTCGTTGAATAAGATTTACATTTTACTGTAGCAATGTAGTAATAGTAGTACATTCTTTTCCACGCGATTGCCAAATAAAATTATGACATCCGTAACATCATCGACCACATAATTACTGTCAAAAACAATTTATACTCATCAACAATAGTTCTAATATAAGGTTTTTTTCTGTACATAACGCACACGACAATAATTCGTTTATTTCGAAATTCTGTACAACTTCTAAAATATTATAGCCAATAGACGTCATTAAAATGTATTTAGCAAAACTCGGTGGACAAAAATATATACAAACACAAATTTTACGATTACAAATTACGTATTTATCATTCCTCAGACAGTCAATAACATTTTCAGCTCTATATTATTATAATCACTTTCAAACTCAATATCGACACGAACGCAAATACAACCTTTTTTCTGTCCAACATCATATATAATAATGTGACTATAATATATTGCGTAGTATAGTAGTATAGGTACTAATAAGTCGGTCAAAATTGCAGTTATCTAATTTATTAAACGTAAGTATAGCTACAATTATATAATTTCAGCGTAAGTCCTACTTTTATAATATATATAGGAACTTACACCCCTGCAGCTGCACAACGATATAATGATAATATTATTATTATCTTATATAGGTAGTAAAATGATTATAATATGGGTAATAACGACGGGCGGGCGTATATAAATGTAAATAATCGTAAACAATTGTTGACTGTTTAAATTGAGTTCTCCGAGCGCTCTTATTAGATAAAAAATATTGTACAGTTACCCAGATACATACTGCAGTATATAGCTCGTGTACGCGCGCGCGTGATGTTATTTTCACGGTGCGGAAATCGTACTAATGTGTCCGATTGGTGCTGCTGCCGTTGTTATATAGTATATATAATAATATATAATACAGTTGTAATATTATTGTATTTACGGTTGGCCGTCCCGAATGAATGCTGCGGCAGGGTCTGAGAGGAGATCGCGATCAGATGAGACGGTTTTGTTGTGTGTGTGTGTGTGTGTGTGTGCAGTACTCAGTCATCCGGTGGGTCACGCGCGCCCGTCAAATAGCGCGTAACCGCGCCGTCCTGTGGCGGACGAGCGTTCTGTATTCTAACGAGAGCCGCCGCGCGCGAGGTCCACGACGAGACGTTACCGCGGCTGCGGTATACGTGTGCGTTAAAAAAAAAAAAAAAACGAGGAAATAATATGCAAATTTTACTCGTGTGTTGAAAAACAAACAACGGAAATTGAGAAAAACCGCATAAAAAATAAAATAATAACAATATATTATTATATAAATTACGAGTAAATAATATAAAAGCGTTCTGCTTGGAATCGCGATCGAGTGTATATATAATATGCACACAGTTTAATATTATAATAACGTATATATAGCCATGTATAATTCTGTGCAGGCATATATTTATATATTGTATACGTTCGTTGACGCGACGGACGGGGTGCGAAATGAATGCCGCGAAGGCGTATACATAATAATATTATAATGGAAGAAGAATAATAAAAAAAAAAACCGTCCTCAAATCGGAAATTGCGGGATGCACATTATAATGCGTATGCCTATATATTATATACTTCGCAAAAGCGTTTAACCATTATTGTATAGAGCAAACACCGGGTGGCGATAGGTAGGTACGTGCGTGAAATCGCCTGCAGATGAATCTCGGATGAAAAAACGAAGACGAATCGTGCTCGACAAAATATAGTCGGAATATTTTTAGGCTGTATTTACGTATATTTATTTAAACGATGATTGCGTGCGACGGGGTGTGGGTATAAAAAAAACATCATCTCACGATGGCGGAGACTTCAACGACCGGAACTGCGTGGAAATCTGAGCGCGTTAGGTTTTTCTCAGTTTTCAAAATGGACGTAAACATTTAAACGGTATTATATAATATATATATTATATTATATAGTTATATATAAACATGCGGGTATTAGGTATACATATATTATAGACGCGCGTATTACGGGTGGAATGCGATTATTTCCACGGTTAAATATTATTTCAAGCTTGATTTGTTTTCTTTAAATTAGTAGAAGGAAAAAATGACCATTTGCTTAATTTAGGTATATTATGCAATTCAATATTGATTAACATCATTATAATTATATATAGATTTATACACGCCCGTTGTTGTTTCCGTCCGTAAAGAGTGTTGGTTTAAAAAATTAATTAATTATATACTTTTTTTTATCGCAAATTGAGTTTAAAAAAAACAAACACGCCCGAGTAGTTATTGCAGCTACTACAACGCGTGTCATTGTTGATACATATTATACTTATTATTAATTATTTGTCAACTACAGAATAAATCATGAACCTACCTTAGACCCGTGATCGGTAAAAAATCTATTATCATCTGCTATATAATAATGAACGACGTGGTATAATATTGTGTCAGTAATAAATGCCAATATATAGCATTCTAATGCACTAATAACAATAGTATACAAATACAATATAAGCTACTTTGCAGTAATCTAAAAATATGAAAAAGTAAGACTGTTGACCATAATGATATGTTTACATGATATTATCAATGTTATAAGTTCCTATACTTGAGCTAATTATTATTTTATCAAAAAATTCGTTATCCTATTTTGGTTTTTGAATTTATATTTAATAATATATTATAGTAATTATAATTATTAATATATAGACATCTGTATTCTGTAATACGCATTAAATAAGTAACAGACTATGACTAAATTGAACCAAATTATTATAACATGTAAGGTTACAGCAGTGTATATATGACTGTATAGACAATAATTTTTTTTAAGCAAATATAAATTTGATTCGTATATTCACTAGCAATTCACTGCAAATTTACGAGATGTTTTTTTTTCAGATTGTATTCATTATTAATTTATCTCATATCTTTTTAAAATTTAAATGGTTCCATCTGATGTGTATAAGTATTTGAAATATTTTTATAATTTCAACAAACGCATAAGCTGAGATACCGGTTTATAAGATATAAATTATTATTGACCGTATCGTGAGTAGGTACCGACGAAAAAAAAAGTCGAATTTACAGTAATTTGTCATATTGCCTGGTGTTTGAAATTGTAGAGACAGCCATGTACGAATAAGTAATATATTTGCTTAAAAATATTATAATATTCATTCGGAGTTATTCGTCCGAAATTCGTTTGAATACCAGTTTTATATTTTAACGCTCTGGACTACGCACTTAAATACTTATACATAATATTTATACAATAATATAATATTGTATACTTACCTGCCTAAATATTAAAATATACCTATTAGATTATTTTTTTCATAATGAAATTAATTTTTCTTTAAAAGATTTCCAATCTGTTAAATTAAAATTTTTTTTTTATTAATTTTGAAATTAATAGTTACAATTAATATTGGTACCTTTGTATTTCGATTTTAAGTGAGTTGATACATAATTTATGTCTTATATTATTTATAATCAATTTATGGAAAATATAACAATGAAAATTAATAATATACTCCTGTTTTTTTCCATTTCAATTTTAAATAGTAAAAAATGCCCTATAACTTCAAAAGAGTCTCAAAAATAACCTAAAAATGAAAAAATGCAAATTAAAAATGAGTTATATATAGATTCGTATGTTATTGAGAAACATTTTAAACTAGAAAATCACCGTCTACTATGTTCCAAAAAAAGATTCAAATGTCACCAACATCTCTACCCTACAATTAAAACATAGCCGTAGTATAGCCGCGGTACACCGAATTTTTCGTCTCAAAGCATTTACAAAGTCCCCCATTTATAAATATTATAATCCTATCGTGCCCAAAACTAGTAGTACATAAATGTACCATAAAATATGTCCTGCGCACACACACATATATATAATATATATACATAACAATCATATGGGTACGTACTTAATATAATGTATAATATATAATAATGGTATATTTTTAACAAGCCGACCGCAGTTGTAGTCGCAGGTATAACGACGTTACAGCATCGACTCCGAAGTTTGGAACAATGTGGGTTTCTCACGACGATTAATGTGTATAGGTATATAGGTACCTACGTCGTGTGAGCGTTTGCGTATGTGTTTTAAATTTTTTTTCTTCTAATATATTTTCTTTCTTTCGTCGCTGCATTGTTCTCAATAATTGGGACATCGTGTCTCCGTCGCCGCAGTATATTACACCGCAGCAACAGCAGCCTACTACAACTATACTACTATACTGCAGTAGACTGCTGCAGCTGTTATTATAATTTTTTTTTGTTATTATTATTTCGCAAATGCGTTCTCGTCGCGTCCGATCGAAAAAACAATATTTTATACCGGCCAACGCGGGCGAACGTTGTGCGGAATAGCTGTATGTACGTACGTCTAAACATAATATAATTTTATATTACATATATCGCAACTACATTATAATATCTATATAAATACGGTACGACGGCGCGTTTTCACAACGGACGTGTGAAACAGGTGCTAAATAATATATAATAGTGAATTATACAAGTGAAAATCTGTACCCACCCGACGTGGATGTGTCTCGTCCGCGAGGTGATGACTTGTCCGATTTGTTCAGGTATAGGTGACCGCCGATTACATCGTGTATACTGGAAGTCTGCGGTAATATTCATTTTTCCGTGTCGAGATAATCGACTGTGTACGAAATACAGATTTAAAATCATATGCAAACGAACGAGTACCCACTATACAAAGTAATTTAAAATATTATCATAGTATAATATTATTATATACCTATCTATTATATTATATAGTAGTAGTTGGATTCGCATGCATTTCGGCATATCGAGGCGGGAAAAAAATTAAAATAAATACCCGTAAATATCAATTATGACAAACTTCTGAGAACACATATTATATATGTACTTACCTATACGTATGCATTATGCATGTACAAAAATATGTTACGCTGGTCCAATTAACACGGAACACGCGAACGGTCCGTATACATACAACAGGTTTAAGGCGGGCAACAGTCAGCAGAGAATCTATATAGGTACTGCGTATTAAAATATACAATAATATTTACCTACGATAGTAATCCGAGAATATTTTCGAAATGTTCGATTCGCTACTCGCGAAGCGCATACACTCACTATAGCAGGTCTCTCGGATTCTGCACGTCGTTTCAGTCGAGTCGATCGACATGAATATGTTTTTCGTTATGAAGTATAATACCTACCTAGTTAAAGTTCGTTAGTCGCTTTATACCCACACTATACCTAACCTCTATATAGTCAAGACGATCGCTATACGTGGTCAGAGCAACGCCACCAGGCGCCCGTAATAATATGATATTGAAGGATGGCTGCAGGCTCGTACATTATACCCGCACACACAATAATAATAATAATAATAATAATAATAATAATATTATTATTATATGAACGGTGAAACGGTCGGCTGGCCGCGTAGGGTGGCCGGCGATAGGTCATAAGGCGAGTAAACATCAATATAAACCGCCTGGAGCAGGTTCGTGAATATTTATCTCTCTATTGACCCGTCAAACTATTATTATGTATAGGCTCCGGAGAAAGAGATTTGTGTGCGCGCGTAAAGTCACCACCGCTCGGTCTCCCGACACTTGATATATATTTTTATTTATATATATTATATTATTATATTTTGCGCGTACCAGCGGCAGGCGAGAATCCAGTCGTGAATCGTGCCGAGAAAACACCCCACGACGTGTGATTAAGTCCTGCTGACGAGAGAAAAATATGATTTACACCGATGACGATATCGCGAAACGCATCTTACACCTAATGTCCGGCACTATTATAGTTTCAATCTTATACTATATAGTGGCGTCTAAAACGCATTGATAATGATGAAGAAACGGAAATATAGGACATAATAATATTATTATGTGTCTGTACTAAATCCAACTCTGCCGAGATAGGAATCTAAGCCGGAATCAAACATTTTGCATCCCGGGGCAGGTATATCTTCCCACCATTATAATCTAAACTATAATTTTAATATACGATAAACATACATATATAGCTATAGTATAATAAACGTGCTTAAAACTTGCACACTCGGCCCCCCCCCCGCCCTATTATCCGGCACTGGTCGGAATGGCAGCCAACTAAGGTGAATTATCCAACCATCACTATAATATGTGGTTACCAATTTACCATCATGCTATCGGGATAACTCTCAACAGATTCTTAAAATCAAATCAAAAAAATGAAGCTGAAGTCATCCAATCTTTCGGTATCTATATAACGAGCTAAACGACTGAGATGATGATTTTCTTATGTAATCTGATATAATCTTTGATCAGATAACCAAACAATTTTTACCAATTCTAATCGAAAAATAATTGCACAGCATATTATTTATTCTGTACAGCGAGGCATAGTTATACCTATACCAATGCAAAACACGATCGTTAAAAATAAAAACGTTTTAGAAGAACGCCATTTTCATAAAAATCTGCTATAGTGCACCGTTGTAGCCGTGTGTTAATATATCGATACTATCCAAAACCGTAGGTGGGCTTAAGTTCACGAATTTTCCAAACGGCGTGTGTTGAAACTTGGAAATACGAAATAACTACAATTATATTAGGTATATTATGTATATAGTTATATATTCATATTTGCCTTGTGACCGCGTCCCCGTCCGACGTTGGTCGCAGTGTCATGAAAAAAAAACCGCTTGGAATAATTTACTGGTTTTACTCGGATTTTCAATAATATTAATAATAACACTCATTATATTATTGCAATACAGTTTCGAATAATGATTACATCGTGCGTTTCCCGAATGTGCAGGCTTGTCGACCGCTGCTGTGTGTTAAAGGCGTGTCGCCCCGGCGAATATTATTATCGAGTATGCTGCACGTGTGTACATAATATTAATATATTATGCACTGCAGTAATCTGATCGAATATTGTTCGGTGAACCGATATTATAATAATATATTTTATATGCGTTATCCGAAGCTGTACCTACATAATAATATGTGTCCGCGCTACGCGTTGTAGAGTGATATCGTCGTCGTCGTCGTCGTCGTCGTCGTGGCGTGCGTGTTCGTGTGGTTTATTAAGTTTTTATTTCGTTTTTTAATTACAATTTAACCGCGTGTTACGTTTTTTATGGTTTCTCCGCGATTATTATAAGACTTCTTCGCGGCCACCATATATTATATAGGTATGTATAGACTGCACTCGCGGATGTATATACTCTCAACTCTCGCTTATGTTTTAACTAGATATATAAATACGATTTTAGCGCGTATACACTAGCGATATACCGCACTTGTACGCGTTTAGTGTATTATTCGCGTGCACCCATAACTTTATATACACACTCGTTCTATATATATATATATATACGATATGCATATTATATACCTATACTCGCCGAGCTAGCTGCAGGATAATCGCCGCAAGTTGAACGGCGTATCGGCCGTTATAATAAATTATCGGTTATTATTATCATCTCGCCGCCGTCGCAGATAATGATCATCGCGCGCGGCGGCGGCGGCGGCGGCGGCATACGTGTTAATTAATTGGCTATTAATTGTTAGCTCGCGCACACTCTGCAGTCCGCCGAGTTGCAGCGCAAGCTTAAAATCGTTTCGTAATTACTGTCCGGACGACGACGTCGTAGTTGCGCGGGAAAAAAAACAAACCGAACGTAGGTAGGTATATATATACAACACTGACAAACAAGAAAAATAATATATATTATATTCAAGAAATCCTATGGTAGGTTTTTTTTTTTCTTCCCGTACACATAGGTTTACACACGCCCCGTCGCTTCGAGTACCTACAACACCGCACACTGCATATTTGTCGCTAGTCCGTTATAATTGCCGCTGCACACACTCGCCACACACACGACGCACAACGTATAATATTATAGGTACACCGGCGAACACGGGGTGAACACCGTCGGCGGCAAACGCATATCGTTTCATCGGGTTTCGTCGGTCGGTGTAAATTATTAGTCAGCCAATTACGAGTAGGTATATATGTAAAAAAAAAATAATAATAATAATAATAATAAAAAACACTAACCGCCGCGTATTTCCTAAAAGAAATTATATTCGCGCAGCGTCATATATTATCGTCGTTGCAGTATAATAATATTATAAGGTTTTTACCTCACGCGCAGCTATATTATAATATAATGGAAGATTTATCGAGAAAAACAATTACGGGACAAATGCAATATTAATTTCTGAACGCTCATAAGTGTACTTAAATACAAATAATAATGTATTTATATACATCGGTATATTATACGCATACCACAAATCACAATACGAGCTCGACAAAGTTTTCGATAAGGGCGTCGGACGGCGTCTTATATATGCTTCTTATGTAGACAAGATTGAAAATGCATTTGAAACTCGTTAACAAATCTCTTATTATATGCGCATTTCCATTATACACAAACATACAAACGGTAACCCGGCACAATCGTTGTGTATTATTGTTATTGCTTTTTTTCGTTTGCTACTGCTGCAGTGTCGTTTTTTTTTTTTTGCTCTTTTAATGTTTATTCATTTATAAATTAATGAATCTTTTAAAAGGTTTTCGTCTCCGATCAACTCGATATAATATAATAATATAAACGTGTATATAATTTAGCTGCGTCTCGTCGAGTACGGCGCGCATATACTTTGTATATATATAATATATATTATCGTTATCCCAACAAATAAATTCGATCGGACCAGCTTCTTATAATATGTATTTCGTTCACGAACCTAACCATATACGTGTGCGTTTCGATTGTTTCAGATAAGGCACAGATTCGGTTGCTACGACCAGGTGACCGAGGTGAACAGACTCCGAGTGCGTTATTGTAATTGGGTCCGGTTTTTGAAAATCACGCAGCACCATTCCGAACAACATGTCAACGTATTGGGAACCAAAATAAAAGGTACACACATCAACAACCGGTTCGATATATATGTTTTTATTTCACCGAAATACGTTTTTATTATTATTTATTTTTATTCACGACGATTACGCGATTATATTCGGGTATCTTGCCGAACCTGTTCGGGACTTAACACCGTGTGTGGATTTATGGTCGGTTAGCGCGGCGCGCGCGTGTGTGTGAACCGAGACTGAGAACCGTCGTGCGCGTTTCATTGCAGATGTTTTTTTTTCACGATTATTATTTTGTTTTCCTGAACAGGCGAACCCATGTACGAAGTGATCAAAAACATACCCGCCAACACGGAGTTGATCGTGCACTACCTGCCGGAGCGGCCGGAAGAGATATTCTTCATGCCCGCCGTCCACTACTTGAGAAACACGTTGTACAGACGCACGATGGACACAATTCTGGAAGGTAAGTCTCTATACATAGATTATAGTTGTACATGTAATAGTTATCGTCATTATCATTACCATCGTCGTCCCTGTCGAACACTGAATTCTCGGCGAAGTATAGATAGCAGACGCTCATCGTCGTCGTCGCCCGCGTCTCCTGCTGGGTCATGCGCATGCCGATGACGGTCGATAACGACCGTGTACCTCTTATATTGTATAATTGTTGTTATTTTAAAGCGCACCGCGATCGCCGACTATACCAGGCGATATACCGATACGATAGATATAGACGTTCCGAACGCGGCGAAAACCGCGACGCGAATTCCTACCCTTCCCCGATAAGACCGACGGCGGTATTTGAAGGCGCAATGTTTAATCGATCGTGTTTTTCCCGTGAGTTTTTCTCTTACATTTTTCGTGCTTACACGAATAGATAATTGGTATATAATATATATTATAAGAAGTTCGATTTTCCAATCAAACTGCTATATTATACTAGTAATAGTATAAGCCTGCAGTTCACCTAATCGCCGAGAGCGTTTTTACGTGGTTCTCGGCAGTCACAAATACAAAGTACAAGCGCTGTAGCGTTTACCGCCGACGATCTTTCCTAAAAACCTCCACTTCGGGACACTATAATGGCGCTACCTACTCGATCGATTCTCCCACTTAACCGATCATGGGAGAGATCACGGCAAAGGCTATGACTTACCTCGGTAACGTTCTACCGCAGGTCTGTCACGACGAGTGACAGAATGAAACTCATTTGTTAGTATTTTTATTGTAATAAAATCCAATAATAATTATTGTAAAATCAATTTTGCATTTGTTGTCTGTGTTTTATCCTCACCTCTCATATACAACACCTGCAATAACTATGATCGACGACAATCATCAATGTTTAAGTCGTCGCAGTCCACGTCGGTTTCGATCGTAAGACGCGCCATCAAATTATATTTTATCGACGTAATTCGACATTTACGTTCGTCGTCGTGCCGCGAAGAGCAGCCGGTTGTCGCCCGCGCAAATCACGTGCGTTCGCGGCTCACTGTTTCACGTCGTTTTTGCGTGGGACGTATACGTACGCGCCTCGTCCGATAAATCGTTATGCTATAAAATAATATGCGAAATTATCGATATTTCAACGACATCGATTACACGCAGTAAAACGACTGCTACAGCGATGTTATCGCGTTTTCAGAATTTTTACGACCGGCAACGAGCTGCAGCTGCCGTGTCGGGGCGGCGTCACGCGATCGAGTGCGCGACGGGCCGTTCGATAATATAACGCGATATATTATATTATTATTATATTATACCCACGTATACCTGGTTATAATAATAGTAACGCGCAGATCGGTCGGTTTGCGTAAAAACATAAAAACAGCGGTCCACCGTCGGCAGGCGATCCCGAGCGCGCGTGGAGATCCGATCACGATAATATATAATATTTTTATATCGTATACGTATAGCGGGAATTTTCGATTTTCGGATTTGACGTCGTCCGCGCACGAGCACTCGAAACTATCTCGGCCCGGCGTCAGACCGATCTAGATAAACAAAAAAAAAATTATATATATATATATGTCGGCCGAGTGGCGAGTGTGCTCTTATGGCGGCGGCGGCGGCGGCGGCGGCGGGAACTGCAGCGGGCGACTTGCAACGATCGCTATAGGTAATTGAAGTGGGTACGACGACGACGACAATAATAATAGTAATGTAATATATATAATATAATATGCAAATGGCCGACTAATTGAACCGCGGCGGTCCTTTGCCGGAGATCGCGCCCGTCGGTGGTTTTACGCGAGCGAGCGCGCGCGCGGACAAACAGAAGCCGATCGGAAGTATTATTATGATAATATATTATGTATATTACGTGTACGTGAACGGCGGCGGCGGCGACGACGACGACGACTACGACAATAATTACATCGGGATCGCGATACACTTATTATATACATGTATATAAATGCATATATATAGTTAGGTACCTGTACTTATATAACAGAGATACGCATAGTTTTTATATTATATCATATTATGCGCGCACACATATATGCGGACGAATAAACGAACACCGGCGGCGGCGGCGGAAAACAATGGGATCGTCGGCGCCTTTGAGAGACTCGAGGGGGCCCCCGCCGGAATGCCATATTTATCTCTGGCGGCCGCCACAATATATATAATATCGCCAAGGTGACGCGGCGGCGACGGGGCCGACAATTCGGTGCATTCCGTCCGGTGACACGACTCCGCCATTATAACCGGCCGGCCGGCAGCAGCAGCACCGGCACCAGCACACCAGCACCAGCGGAGCGGTCCGATTGATGCACGCGATGCATTTTTGCATTTTATTCGTACATTAAATGCAATTGTCTCGTTGCTCGTCGCAGTCCGCCACAATAATGGTCGTCGTCGTCGTCGTCGTCGTCGTCCGCGCCATTACACCCCACTTCCACAGCCGTCGCCGCCGCCACCGCCGCCACTACCACCACCCGCTAGCCGAGACAGGACCGAGACACGCCGGCGGGACGATCGTCGATCTGTAGCGTGATTTATCGATACCTGAACCGATGCTGTATGTACCTAGGTATATAATATAATATTATAATATAGCCGGTCGGAGAGGCTTTGCGCTTACCGTGTTACGCGCGACCTGGTAACGATTTAATTTTTCGATCGAAAACAGCACTTGTCGTGACAGTGTATTCGTTTTTTTCAGCGTATACAATATATACTAGACTCTCATCTCCGCACCGCACGTCCCGTGTACAGACGTTGTGCATGCATAGGCCGAGGCACGCCTCGTCATATTATACCTACAACACTCGTATAATATTAATAATGATAATGATGATAGTAATGACATACAAATCGTCGGTGGTGTAATTTATACGATTCCGATATTAAATTATTTCGAGCTGTCGATAATACACAACACCACCTGCTGCGCGATTATCCGTCCGCGGTAGAAAGTCGTGTAGACATAAATATATACTTAATATATACGTCATACGTGTACGTATGTATTTAAGTTGTATACGCGTATATATATATACACAACACGCGTATAGTCTGTGGCTCCAGGATTCATACATTATAATACTATTTACACCAATATTATTATACTCATATTTATATACCTATATATATCAAACACTGTGTGTACTTGTATGCGTATTATACGCGGATGCACGCGTCGAACGTGTCGGCCCAATTAAAATCTCAGAAATGACAGTTCTTCAAATGATCATCGCTGTACGGATATTTATTTTCACCTGTTTCAAATATAGTAATTATTTTGTAACGTTTCACCTTGTACCAGTTGCTGCGAAATACTATATCCGGACGCCAGCGATCTCCCTACAACACACGACAGAAATATTTTATCGTCACCAATCTTAGTAATCATAATAATAATAATAATAATAATAACGTAAAATATGTAAATATCAATGCAAAACCACAGCGAACGCCCAATATTAGGCATTTTAAAATTGTTTAGAAGCAAATAAATCAAAAACGAGTGATCTACTCTGTATAATTTACATGACGCGCGAAATAATGATATAGCCGTAACGACGATTTCCGTTTTAGGGAAGTCGCGAGTCAGTCCGATATATTAATATGACTTTACGTCGCTACTCGGCTATTATTCGAACGTGACAATTTGGTGATACACACGAGGGCATCGAAAGAGAAAAACTATGACTTTCTGCAGCTTCCCGTGTCCCGACAGAGACCGGCCGGTACGGCGAACAGCTATTGTGACGGCCGTCGTGAATCGAGTACTCGTGAATACTGTACGCAACAATATTATTATTATTATTATACGCTCAACACAATAATATAGTATACGCGGACGGCAGCGCGGCCGAGTGAAAAAAAAACAAGGAGAAACGCACGCGCGTTTCCCGGAGATCTATATGCGCGGACGTCCGCGACGTGTCGGGCCCGACAGAGTGTTTTTTTCTCGCTGAAAGGAATCAGGTTGGCCGCCGCACAAAAGAAGAACGCGGTCCCGTCCAAAAAGTCACTGCAACGAGCAGGAGCCGAGCTCTCCTTTCAATTTCAAAACGTGACGTCTGCAATAATGACCCACAAACGCGCGGGGCACACTTCGTCGCCCGGGCCATTGTCTCGGGATAACACCTCGTTTCGTCAATCTCTAAATCTCGACACGAAATCGGTGGTCTAACCGCGGGTTAAATCTCCTCCTTCATTCTATTCCATTCCTCCGCCGCCGCCGCCCCTCGGTCACCGTGCCCGACGACTGGAAGAGCTATACAACACGTCCACTCTGTATAATAGTATATAATAATAATAATAATAATAATAATAATATTATACTCATATTACACACTCACGCGGCATACAGCGCGACCGTAGTGTCGACTATTGTAAACAAGAGTGGTGTGTGCGCCTTCGACCGTGTGCGCTATACGTGTGCACCTATTTTTTTTCCCATTTATCTCTCCTCTCACGGGGCCGAATCTAACAAGCGCGTACTATGTACATTAGGCACGCACGAGCCGCGTCCGCATCAACAATGCATTACGATTTCCCTCCCGACACCCAATCACCCACCTACAAACCCACCCACCCCGCCGGCCCATCATTCACGCACTACGTCGTAGTCGCTTGGCTCCCGAACGGTTCTACTGGCTAATTACGTTTAGTGACGGGTGGCGAGAGGGAGGGGGGTTCACGCTCGTGTCCGCGAGACTGGCGGAAAAACGGCCGACAGCAGACTATATAATATAATATTATAATAGCGGACTCGAGATGTTAGATGTTGTGAAATACTATATATATATATATACCTATGAAGGTACGTCAACAAACACACGAAATAATATGGTAGGTATATTATATTATTATTTTACAGCCGCGGCGAATCGCGTTCGGCGATCGTCGATATTATAATATACGAAACCGTTTTTAGATCGACTATATTATACCTGTATAACATTGTATATTATAATGTATATGATATATATATATCACATTATGCGATGCGATGTACCATATTATGCATACGCCTCCATATCATCGTATATGTATATATATATTGTACGACGATGATATAGGCGCTCACGACGTTACGTTAATTACGTGTATCTATATATACCGCAGCTGATGATAATAATTAACGCAAACGTGCAGCATTTACTCGTTTCGTTGTAGCCACGGTATTTTAAGCGATTTTTTTTCCTATCAGACGAAAATCGTAAAATTTTAAAGTTAAAGTGAGGCTCAATAACAATCACCGCTTCGGTCGTCAAAATCATATAATATTATAATATTCTTCTACATACTACTTTATTTCTATTTGCTTACACGTCTTTCCAAAGCTGCAGACATTTCTGGAAATCGAATCAAGTCTATAATTATTTTGTTCTGTCCACTATAATAATATATATAATTTATAATTGATTATTCTCGTTATTGTTTTTTTAATGTTTTTTTTTTTTTAAGGTTACCTACCTATATAGGTACATTATACATAGGTACTATTTTAACCTCTTTATTAATTTGATGTGCGTATTATATTATGCTTCACTCGCTTTCTTTTTTCCTATTTATATCGTCAATGTCTCAATGACATTAACATAATATACATTTATTATATTATTATGATTGTTATCTATGTTCCAAAAAGGTTTGTTACACCGTTTAATTTTGTTCAGAATTGAATGCGGTCGACGTCCACGTACTCGTTTTTGTGGTAGTTACAACCCCCGTTGTAATAACGTAGTACAAGCACACTACTATTTTGAATTTAAATTTATTTCCATAATTGTTTGCTTTAATCCTTTGAAGGGATCATCGTTCTATCACCGGGAATACGTGCGCTCTGCACAATATTAAAAACGAACGCGGCCGCCGAAAGTTTCACCCTGAATTTTCCATTTTCCATTTTTGTTGACCACATAAATATGTTTAAATATATTGAATAGTCCCCGGAATGATTCCGCGTAATGAGATGAGACATTCATACTATGACTATTGTTTCGAACGAGCGAGGTCGCTCGGGGACGTCTTCGAGGCGGCGCGGCGTGGGCCCAGAGATTGACGCGAAGTGACCTTGTCCCTAGCCTTATACGCCGGTACCATACAATATGTTATATTATAATATTACAACTATACGTACGTCGTCCTGTTTACGGCTACTTGAATTAATACCGCGTAAAACGGCCCCGAGCGGCGTGTGAATAATAAAAAAAAAAAATCGACACTGCAACGTTACTGCAGTATAATAATGCGTTTACCGGCTCGATACATAATATTATATTACCATTATTACTAATAATTATATTATTTATATTTATTAGTACCACACCGGACGGTGCAAAACGTATTCAGGTACCTACGCATGATATAGGTACCAAACGCGTCGGGTTTTCGTAATAATGTCATATTTGTACTGCAATGTGTACATATTTATTATGTACCTACCATACATTATACATAAAAGTCAATACTTCCTAGAACCATACGCGGTATTTAAATGGAACCGCGGTAACGACGCGCCGCTGCGTCGAAATGTCAACCCACTGGTTAGGATCTTTTGCCCTGATGACTGAGAGGCGTAGTAGAGCCAGACGGATTAAGAGAGACAGCTTGAGTTTTATTGCATAAGAGTGAGAGAAACGGAAGTACTGTTCCGAGGACAGCCATTTATAAAGTGATTGTTCAATTTCTCAATTTCTTTCAATTTTCAAAATGATAAATCTGATCCTCGAACAAGCTCTACCTGTACTTGCACGCGTATCACATACGTCCTAATGTTTCGTCTATTTCTACAAGTCTGCGTATATAGTGTGCATGTCATCGACGCCGCTGCGGCGTGTTCGGTCCTCGCTCTCTAGACCACCAATTTAATTATTATATCGCTATCGATCGTATAATGACTACGGCGTGCATAAAGCGTACCAGGGACTACGGGGCGGAATGGAAAATCAAAACGAAAAATGGAAAAAGAAACGTTGCGGAATCTCGCTTGATATACTCTTGTGCGCATCGTGAGAGCATAATATAATATATTGCATTATATATATATATAATATAGGGGAAAAAACGGAGACGGAATACGTTCGATACGAGCACACACGCTCACAGTCGAACACATAGGTACGCGTACACGTCCAGAGACCAATATCGTTGTATAATAATGCGTACGGTTTGTCCATTGTTCTGGTGGCTATTGGTGATTGTGCGGCGGCGACAATATATACCCGAGTATTATATTATTAATATATATAAGTGCGGTAGACACTATTATACATACATACATACATACATACATATATGTGTGTGTAATATATACACATACACTGTATACCTTGCGTACGTACCCCGTGGCCGAGGCGGTACTCACTTCCAAACGGTAGCGGCACGTCCTTCTATTGTTTGGCCGCCGCCGCCGCCGCCGCCGCCGCCGACCGATCGTCGTCGGGCGCGGGTATTGTCCTCGGATCTTCTCATCCCCCGGCCCGCGCGTTTCTCCGAGACGGTGACACGGACTTGATTTGCGTCCGTCTCTCCGATGTTCTTGTGTATGTATGTATATATATTTGTGTGTGTGTGTGTGTGTGTGTGTGTGTGTGTGTGTGTGTGTGTGTGTGCGGGCGTGTGCGTGTAGGTATATACTATTCGCCGTCACGAGAGACCGAGGAAAACCATATGTATCTACATATATAATATGTATAATATATAGTATATACGGGATGCATAAGCGTGCAACATTTTATCTCGGAAAATCGACGAATCGCACATATTATAATTGTTATTGCCACCACCATTCTTAATCTTGGAAAATAAATTTTAAGATTTACGAAAATCGTTTTTTTCTAATCATAATAATATGTTATTTGTGAGAAAACGGGTCTTGTTTTTGTTTTGTCGGAGGAGTTTTGAAAAAAAAGTAACAATTTTTATCGGTTGTCGGAAAGTTTTGCAGTTAAGAGATTGCGTGCGGAAAAAATGAGCCACCACCAACGAACCGTGCAATCTTCGCACGCCTATGATAGGATTCGATGCTATTAACACTATACTATATTGATATATATGCACCATGTGGGTATACTAATACGCGTACCTAGTACGTACCAGCTATATATAGGAACGTGAATGGGTTGTTTTTTTTATTTCGTTTTGTTTTTTTACTGGTGCTTCGCTTATGTATTGTACAAGCTGTTTTCCTGTGATTCGTAAAACGATATAATAATGACGCGAAAAATGAAATATTATACAATACCTAATAATAATAATAATATGGTCTCATACAGAATATACGCATGTCACGTACCGCGCGAGTATGATTCGCCATGTTGCAGAGTCGTACGACGATTATACATCGTTATTATAATATAATAATATTATACGTTTTATCGTCACGATATTATCATGTAGGTACCTAACTACCTACTATTGAATATTGATAGGCTACTCTATTATAATAGCCAATCGTCAGCGCGTTATATAATAATAATAATAATAATAATATGTCGAACCGAAATTAGTTGTTACCGTCGCCACCGCAAACGCGCATTGTTCGACAACGGTCGTGCGTCCGTCTTTTGGACCACTGCTGTCTGCTGCAGATCTGGCGACTGTCGGCCTCCGGTGCGGAGGTACTACGCATTGTATGGGAAGTGGACTGGAAATGTCATTAATTCGACGAACACGTATCGCGACTCGTGATGGACACCGGACAGTTCCGTTATCGCATCAGTACATAATAATATATAACTATATAAGTACAGTTTTCGGAAGCAACAGGCGATTTGATAGGATACCTCTTCTTTATAATAATAATATATGAACTATTTGCACTGTGATCGTAGGACGCGACGAGGCGATTGCCTTGCATAATTTTTTTATATCATGACTGAATAAAGTAGGTACCTCTATGCGTCTATTCAAAACGGAAATAATCGACAAATAATTGTCTTCCGAATCGGCGGCCTGGTTTTGTCACGGAGAACTTATATACCCATCCACTTAGATATCGGAAAAATATTATACTCCTCCGGCCGACGCATCGACGACGTGAAAGCGCGTATATCGAATCGCGTATCTATATTTACGCGTACGGGACGCGACATGAACTATTTCCATCCAAATACGAATATAAATTGACTCTCGTACCTACGTAGGTACCTATATATAATATATTTGTAGAGTAATAATAATAATAATAATAATAAGCAGTAGCATAGGCGATCGACTTGGCGAGATTATCGTTTTAATTGGAACTATAACGGCGGACGAGACCACGGTGGCTTTTGCTCGGGTCCGCACGGTATAATAATAATAATAATAATAATAATATAATCGACCGCGGTATAATAATATTCACGTCGCCGTAATCAAAGACAATGTACCTATGATGCTATAGGTGCCTCTGCCTATATAATAATAATAATAATATATATTTTAATAATGACGCGTGTCAAATCTTATCTAAATATATCCAAGCACAAAGTCTCTTTTACGGAATCTTACAGGATATAGAGCAAAATCATCATTTAAATGTATACCTTCGCGTCTTCCTATGTATCGCTCGGTCTTACAATTATTTAGTTAACCCATGTGTATTTACAAGCTACAGCTACAAAAATTGGGCTTTTATGAAGACTTTATGATATTATATTTGACAACGCGATTAAACGATCAAAAACTGAATTTTGAAAAATAAAAGTTGTTCACTTAAGCCTCGGCAAAATTAGTGTTTTTTGAGTGTTCACTCAATATCCTCTATAAATATAATAATAGAATAGAATACATCCAATATGTATGATCCATGTTTTTTTTTGGAATTTTAATCTAAATAATAACATTATGTCATTCGATTTTTTTCAGATTCCCCGTTGGACCTGTCCATGTCGCTACTCTCACGGGCGTTCGGCACGTCTTCCGCGTCGTCGGCGTCTTCCCCGCCCAGCGGACTGGACACAGACGAGCGCAAGTCGCTGTCCGGCGAATCGTCTTCGGCCAACTCTTTGTCCGGCGACACAGCATCGCTGGACCACAACGTGAACATGATCGTGTGCAACACGACTCCGGTGAAACCGAGACCGTTCCGCGGCGAGCGCACCCTGCTGCCGTGCGAGGTGTGCCGCAAAGCTTTCGACCGACCGTCGTTGCTCAAGAGACACATGCGCACCCACACCGGTACGTTTATAGAGATCATTATGTACCGCAGTGCGATTCATTCAACCTAAATACCACCACATTACATTTTCACGATTTCGTAATATTCTGTATAGTTCCATACCACGGTTTTCATTTTCCCCCGGCGACATTCCGCGGAGTGTCTGCTGCATTTGCGGCTGCTAAATATGATATTATTTATAATTATTATTTTATCACTAGATTTCTATTCGTATTTAATATAATAAATATTTTCAACTTTCGTTTAACATTAAAGGCGCGCATATAAACGTCATATATTATAATATAAATCGTGCGAGATAAACTTTTTTGTTTAGCTAAATCGTCGTTTACCATAATATTATTTAATATGCCGATCGTTTTTAACTGGCCACAAAATGTCGTCCTCGTGACGATTTAGAGGCGATTGGCAAACACTCATGTGCTGCAGTAGGTACTTTGTACATATAGATATAATATATTTTATATAAGACGCACATATATTATTATACGTTTATACTTTTATGTATATATTTTACCGGTGCTTCTACGAGAACCTATACTAGCGGTCCGTACATTGCCGACGACAGTGTAAATATATTCTTTATATAATATAATATATTAATATTAACATATACACATAATAATATATCTCCATAAAATGTCGCGTTATTATATTATGCATATATTATTATAGATGTGCATTTAACGTAATAAGTAATAATAATAACCTATATTGCTTTTATATAATAGAAATGTGATCAGGAGATAATTTCGCGTTCGATCGAAAAAAAACGCTGCTGCAGAAAGTTTACTGCAACAGCGACTTAACGGCATGCATAGTGCTCGACTGGTCCATAAACATCAGCGATTACGATAATACACGCTCACGCTGGCTCTCCGCACGGTTGTTTCCCCGAGACCGGATGACGGTGTTTTTCTTCTCCCTATTTAAATTTTTTTAATATCACATCCATCTCATTCTCGTATTCAATTCCCACAGCCCGTCGCTCGGATCAAAATATACCGCCTCGCGGATCCACCTGTTGACCGACATCCACGTGCCGATTTAACACCCCGCGTTGAGATACGAACAAAATATGTAGGTACCTATAACCATAGTGAAATAAACCAACCACTATAATAGTGACTATTATCACTGCCGTTCAATGAGCTCAAGATCGATCGTAATAGTGATAATATTAATTTTTATTCCCAAGCGCGTATTCTACCAGGGTTTTTTTCTAGGGGGAGGGGGGGTTTTATTAAAGCCCGTCCATGGGAAAGCAGCCCATTTTCTTCGTAGCACACACCATACCAAATACGCATGACTATGCTTATACGTATAGTGTAAAAAATGTTTTCCTACAGCGTTGTAATATACCATGGTATACATTTTCTGATGCAGGTGAAAAGCCGCACGTTTGCGCAGTGTGCAACAAGGGTTTCTCGACGTCGAGCTCGTTGAACACTCACCGGCGAATCCACAGCGGTGAAAAACCGCACCAGTGCGGCGTCTGCGGAAAACGGTTCACGGCCAGTTCCAATCTCTACTATCACAGAATGACTCACATCAAGGTAAGCCGAGTTGACGATTTTGTTATTTTTTAATTAAAAAAATATTTTTTTGTATATTCCATCCGCTGCACATATACATAATATATTATGTGGAATCTACGGGCAATAATAGTAAAACAAATTGTCCGTCGAAATACGAAATCTTTTTTTTTCGACAGTCGCTTAACGATGTATAGGTAGGTACGTATGATATTCAATAGTAATATTATATGCATATTATACGTATATATAGTCTGCAGCAAAGCATAAATTACCCAGTTCGGCCACTATTATAGAAGGCCAATAAAACCAGACCGTTGACCTCTTATTATAATGACGTCTTATATACGACGATCCAACACACGAAATTGTTCACGACAGATTTTTTTCTCCAAATATTACACACCCATTAAAATCGTTTATTATTATAGCGTATTGTAGTCATTATTTCCGGGGCATGTTTTTTTAAATTTGGCTTTTAACTGTAACCGATGATAACAATTTTCTCCTCCCCACGCCACAAATATGAATTTTTGGTTTACAAATTGACCATTATAGATTGAATGAATTCCTGTAAATAATATTATAAAATTCCAATAAAAAAAAAACTTTTTAATTTTAAAAGACATGCGATTTTGATATCGTTTCAATCAAAATATTCTGTTTAGTCTTTATTGCATACGTTTTTAACACTTCAATATAAAATATGCTTCCGAATAAATAAATGTACGAACTGAGACGAGTACGAGTATCTATATATTATGCATACTTACGCATTTAAAACATATGTATATACCTATAACAGTATAATAATTATATTATCGTCATTTTTTTACACATATAATATAATATTATATTATATTTTTTTCATACATTATTATATACCTGTTACTATAACACTAATGAAAATATTGATAAAAATGCGATAATCAATCATTATATTCGAACGGTGGCGGCTCACGGTAGAATCGAGTTACACTATTACGTTTTTAAGTGTCTCGTCGTGTACATGCATAATAATAATCGTATTATTAATATTATTAACATACCCATAAACCGTCGGCCGGTTAACAACTAAACCGTCGTGACTGTAATACAAGAGAGGGCTAAAGACAGGATCCACACTGCTCCGGTCGGCCGTGTGTGTGTTCGTGTGTGTACTGTATTTTATATATATACGACGTTTTTAATGTTCTAAGACTCACGCAAGATTATGGGTCTTTAATAATACGTCTGAACCAGTCTGTGGGGCATACAGATTATTATTATCTCTGCGCGCGGAGGATTGGTTAGTGTGTATAGATTTTTTTTTTCAAACTCAAATAATTATTATACACGGAATTAAAATTAAAATCGTGTGGAACACGTAACACCGAGCTACTTATTTGTGGCCGGGTCTCCGCGCGCGGAGATGGTGTCCGGATACTGGTGGTTTAATTTCGTGTTTTTCTTTTTTTATTATTATTATTATTATTATTATGTGCTCGCAATTTAAAAAAAAAACATAGTATATTATATTAGTATAATAAACCAGAATGGTTTTTAATATTTCGATCAATTTTGTCGTAAACACGAAGGAAAAAGTGGTTTCCGACGTGACCCGAACCTTTATATTATTAGATATATTATATTATTATAGGTAGGTATAGTGTGCATTTGGTTATATATAGCTTAAATTTGGAACCAAAAATCTTCTCGTCTAACCGGTTGAAGGCGATAGGACTACGCGTATATTATATATGGTTGCTGCACTCATACACACTCGTCGCGGGATCGGTTGCGATTCTGTATATGTGTGCTTATTATAGTATATATACATTGTAGATATATATTATATATATCATTAGACATAACAGCGTGTGAGATCGCCTGACGTGTGATTTTTTTTCCCGAAATTGTAGGTATAGGTATGATATTATATCGATGGAATATTGTTTAGGTATAATGACGAGTGACGACACTACGGCAACGTCACGTTTATGGTTCTACTCGTGGTGGATCATTGCCTATAGTGGGAGTTTGTTATTTTAATTTTTATGTAATGCTTGGAAAAGACATAAATATCTAAGCTAGCAGACTATATGACGAGCAACAGTGAGCGAGAGGGTATATGTGGGTTTTACAACCCTATAATTGAAATTTGTTCAATCTTATTAATGATTCAAATAATTAACCAATTTGAAAACTAACTTTATTCCATAAACTCTAAGCATATTCGGATATTATATGTGAGATAAGCTTAAATTCAATCCGTGCAGTTACTCAATCGTGAACTAAAATATAAACTGCAAGGTCGACTTACAACTGGGGCGCAGTCGTTACAGTTATAACATATAGTGCTGTACTATGTGCGTACACCGTTGCAAATACCTGCACGTACCTATACCTGTTAATCATCGTAATATTATATTAAGTGGAAAACAGTACAGGTAGGAACGTTGAAAAAATAATTTGTGGTTGAAGTTATCATCACTTCTATCAAACAAGAAAACGATCGAAATAATATAACACTCCGCAGACCACATCATATATTAAGTTGTTTATCAATGGACTCAAACAAAAATATTCGCAACTCAGCACGATTATTATCCACATCAATTTTAAGTAGTTTGAAGGAACAGCGATCGTATGTATATTCTTCGGGAACACACTTTCCCAGGCAGAACAAAATATAATCGTATACCTCGTCGGCCGCTCGGCGTGCAAGAGAAAAAAAAATAACGTAGACCAATCAAATGGAATAATTAAAATCATGTAAAATCCGTCAAAAAAACATCCAACACCGTCAAACGGGTCGATCGAGAATCATTGAGAATCGAACGGTGCATTTGTATGATATCGCACGCGTCAAACAAAGTGCCTGCATCGTGACAATCGAATAAACGCCGCAGAGTACCATTTAATATGTGTGTTATTATTATTGTACCGCGGTAATGGTTACTATATAGCTATAATACTACGAATCCGCGAATTCCGGTCTCGCGGTCCATAAATTATTATTGTTATAATCGCGTTACAATATTATGTATAAGCGGGTTTGGAGGGAAACACCGGACTCGGAGGCGACGACGGCGGCAGATGTGTCGACGGAGCCGGTGCATTATATTATTATTGTACGCAATATATTATATAATATATAAATGCGCCTTGGACACGCAACGCGCGATGATAAAATATAATGCGAACGGCACGCCACACGACTCCGCGTCAACAATAATAACGACGACACGACGATATGTATTATTGCAATCGGCGCCGTGAAAAATCCGGTGATAATATTATTATTATGATTTTATTATTGAAATCGTCGTATCGATTGTGCGGCAGGACACCGCAATCCGACTGCAACGACGATGATATCAGTTAGGTATTAATTCGCGTCAGTGAATTATTGCACCCCCATCCCTTCTCAATTGGTGATTGACAGGAACATACAACAGGTTAAGTAAGTACCTGCACGAATTAGAATAACTCTGTGATTTGTTCGTTCAAATTTCGACTTCAGCACGTCACTGCAGTTCTTTAAACAAAAAATATTCATCTGCCTAATTATGATTCGCGTAGAAAAGGATGCTGAAGTATTTAATATTTCTGACGTCACAATATGGAACAGTTTTCGAATGTCATACAACGACCAGCCAATAGGGTAATAAATACTTGGAAATATGTTGCTTCGACTTAGAAATTCCAAAAATCGGGGTAATCGAATAAATTTGAAGCATATTATACAAACGGAACATGCTTAAAAAAAACACTATAACAATGTACACTGCGGATAGTCGGGATCGCGATCGAAACCTTTATTATTATGTTGTAATGCGCTTTTCCAAAATCGATTGGCACGACGTGTTGCAGTGCACTTGTGCAGCGCGCGGTCAGAGCGCCGGACGGTCGTGCAGCGTGCGCGCACCTTAATCGTAGCTATAAAAATATGATCGTCCCGTGTGCACCGCACCGCACTGCACCGCACCGGTGTGACGGCAGTGGCGTTTCTTCTCCCGCCGCAACAGGTATATACCGCACCGCACCCACCCGCCGGCGACGACGGTTATCCGCCGTGGGAACTGTGAACACACATACACACACGCGTGTATACGATGTTATCCGGACCGTATCGCGTCTTATCGTCGTCACGTATCTCCGTCGTATATTATATTCGGGTGCAAACTACGGTTGTGTTTCGCTCGTGGCTGGGAGGGCAGCTGATGACCAGCACACGACCGCGTTTCTTCGGTATTTATGAGGTAGGTATATTATATTATCGACCATATACCGCGTATCTACACGTTCAACTGTGCAGGGCAACCATCAGTGCATCATCTCCCCCGGTCCCATCATATACGCAATACCGCGTTAGGCGATATCAATAACAATAATAATAATAATAATAAATAATATTATGTACCTATACGCGATGTAACCTCTATACAACCGTTATTACTGCTGGTGCACGTTGCACATAACCACATCAGCGTATACACTATACGGACAAGCGGCGATCGGCGCAAAGGAGGGGAAAAAATCCGAACCACGAGTAATCCGATCACGGAAAATATATAAATGTTGCAAATAGATGGTGCATTATGGAAAGCGTATACCAACCACCTATAATGGCGATCGTATATTATAATATAATCGCATGCCGAGATCGACGGCGCGGAAATTCAGTGCGACCGGAGGGGTCGAGGCGATTTGCGATTATATATAGCCGCGAACCGGTGTATATCATTTTCAAATGTCGACCGTTTAAAACCGCAGAGCGAATAGCGAGAAAAAATTGTATTCCGATATCGCGTCACCGTGGGGTTGTCGGTTTATCAAATTTGTGACCGGTCGCAGAACGCCTTGCCGTGCAGGCAGCGAACACGCTCGTATATAATATTGTGTGCGTATATTGTTTTATCGCGCGATTATCATAAAGGTACGACTGCGTATATATGGCGGTGATAATCGATTTAATTTCCAGAAACTATATACAACCGGACGTCTTGCTGGCGCTTATGTCGTGAGCGGGCGGGGGTGCGAAGGATGTACGACTATATATCGAGGGTTCCAAGTCGACGTCCGTGACGGCCGAAGCCCGAAGGGTCGTATATCGTGTGATATAGTACCTATATACGTCCTCCGCATTATATTTTACGGAAGAACGACATTCCGCGCGCCACCGACGATCAGATAATGGTGTAACAACAACAACTATAATATAAGTTTCCCGGGCCGCCTACCCATAGTGTACATATTAAATATAATTAATATGTTGTACAATGTATATGTGTACGGTTGTAAGTACACGGCAGTGTCGAGGTCGTTGTCAAAAACCAGCCAACCGAAATACACATATTATATACACATACATAATAACGAGTGTAATAATATACAATATTTCAACTCGTACCTTCGTAAGACGCGCCGCGGGAAAAGAAAACGAGACCACATGACTTCCTGTATGGGTCCTCGAGTGGATATACGCGCGGCAGTGCGGCACACGGTAGCCATTGATGAAAGAGCATTGTAGTGAACCTACCCCGGACGACGCCTTAGCGGGGGCGACGGGAAGACCTAAACAAGAGGCGTTTTTTGAGAGACAAAAAGTTGCAAAATCATCGTCGTCTATCGTGTCTGCATCATAATATGCAGCAGTGCTGTCGTCGTCGTCGTGTCGAGTGCTGCTGTATAGCAGACGGGTCCATTAAGAAAGAGGAAGAAGTGTACAACTAAAATATTCGTGTGTATATGTATGTATAGATACAATATATACGTGCGGAGGCCGTCAGAAAAAAAACACTAATGACCGGCTTGCGGTCCGGAGGAAATCGTAATTTGACGGCGGCGGTGGCGGCGGGCGGAGCGCGTGCCACATAAACGCGGGCGCGCGCGCTCGACAGACGAAACCGATTGAATTGAAAACGATTATATTATTATTATTATTATTATTATTATATTATTTATTCTATTCGAACAACTACAATCGTAAGCTGCTGCATTGGGCTGCGGTCGTGTGCGTATAAAACTGTATATATATACATTATACGCGTATGCATAGTGCGACGGAGGTAGAGATGAGACGAGGTAACAAAACGTTTCCGGAGTTGATGCAGCATAGCGTCTCTACGGGAGTCTATAATCTCTATAACACATACGTTGATAATAACAAAAAAATTATAATAATACAGGTATGGCTGCATTATGTTTATACCACATTTTTGCGATCTTTATGAGTACAATACGTCCGTCGACAGCACGGGAGGAAACGTAATGCCGAGTCGTTGAAAAGTATACCCATAAGAAATCGTTTAATTTTTCGCCATTAATATCTATACCCGAAGTACTACCCGCCACACTCGTATTGAAATGCAAGTACAATCTACCAATAACGCTCATTACTTTTACCAAAAATCGCCTAGTTCTTGACTACTCGGCTATCGAGTGTCCTGATTTAATGGAATCAAAATGTGGTTCATTTCCAAATATTGCTATCGCATTAAGAATATTATTAACTCTTCCAATAACCACTGCCAGTGCTGAGAAAAATTTCTCGAAGTAAAAATCATTAAGAATTATTTGAGAACAACAATGGTGCAAGATCGACTTTCTGATTTAGCAATTATTTCAATTGAACGTAATTTGTGTGAAAATGTAGACTATATAATGATATTATTGAGAAGTTCGCAGAATGAAAAGCCAGAAAAATTAATTTTTGATGAATAAAATGATTTTTATTGTACTTTTTAGTATTTTAATTTGTCTGTTATTTATTGTTATATTTTATTTTTATTTTATTAAAATGCAAATTTGTATAAATATAATTAAGGGACGATTAATGAATTATATAATATGAGTAAATTAAGAAAAACATGTTATTTGAGTCTACTATAAAATTATTTTATTTTATTTACCAAGATTATTATAATATTTTATAAAAAAAACCCTCATTTTTAATTATAATTAGGGAGGTACCTAACAAATTTTTTGTGTGATAAGAATTATTGATTTCATTATATGTTTATAGAATCTATAAACATATTATAATATATCTATATTATAGATAGATATAAATATAATATAATACCTAAAATATACGTTACAAGTAATCGCCCTGGGCCTCGCAAATCCTAAGGACGGCCCTGTCTGCAAGTTACAGGTTATTGCCTCTCCGATGCAAAATTCGCCTGAGTCTACGTTAAATAGGTATCACATGCCGTTTAAATAAATATAAAAGTAAAGTTATATAATATATTTTATATTTACCTATATTGAATAAATATATTATGATCGTAGGTTACAAGCGCGACATCAAAGGTCGAACTGTCTCCATATAAATATTATTATACCTACGTAATTATAACCATACTATGTGTATAATATAATATAATATTTACATTATTATTATACCTTATTACCTCAATTTATTAAACTCTTTGCCACGGTGATAAAACGTGAAATTTGATCACGATAAAATTCAGTTAAAACGTGTGGGTTCCCGATTCTCTGTACAATGCTGTAGGTAGATTTATATTAATACGCGCTGTATGGACGATTAGCATACATTTACCGGAAACCAGATCGATATATTATTATTATAGTTATAAAAATAATATTAATACCACGGGCATTTTTTATTTTTTCCTGATAATTTGTATTATGTTTTTTTTTGGTTTTGCCAACAAACCGTTTAAATATGAAATATCGATTTTGTGAGTACTTGGAAATTTTTATGTACGGCTGCAGATGTCTCGAACCCACTGCAATGAAATTTGATTATTATATTAGGTACATATTATTATTATCCTTCTGGGCTGCTCCAAGAGTGGTTTATCCGGAATCGAACAATTTCAACCGACAATACGATATATACTATAATGATGTAGTAGCTGACGGTATATGTTTATACATAATATCATACCTATACCTAGCTGACACGCATATTTTTGTCAGGTGCACCTCGGAGCAATATTGTTATAAGTTCGTATTATTATTTCTTTATTTTTTTGTCGGCCAACTGTCGCGCAACAATACCAGAGAAAAAAAGCAATTACATCACGTGCGTGTTATTTTTTTAAGGAAATGACTGTGTATCGTGTGCACTCCTATATGTATATGCGCTGGGCGTTTGAAGAGCAATTTCCTATTTCACAAAACCATATGGCGTTCCCTTGTGTGTGTGTGTGTGTGTGTGTGTGTGTGTGTACGTCTTGGCCGGGGCGCTGGCGGCGGATCGTAACAATCGCTATTATCTTATTCTTCTACTTCCCTCCGACAATAAAAAAGGGTTCTGACAGACCGGAACCCCGTGAAAAAAAACACATACTTCTCGGACACGGTCCGAGAAACAATTCTCACAACACCCCCACCCTCTGCAGGTGAGGCGATCGGACGACGAGACGCTCGCGCAAATGGATTGCCGATTTATACGAATATAATACATATTAATATATACATATATGTGGGTACGGAGAGCGCATATATATATATAATTTAATATCGGAAACCTATGGTCATTGGGCACATTTCGCCGTACCTAATACATCGTTTTATATTTATACGTTCATATAATATATATATATGCGTGTTGCATAATTTATATTATATTCTTCTAAATAATAATGTATGCGAGAAAAAAAACACCGGCTGCGGTGTTTCGATCTCGTTAAAAAGCGAAAAAACCCGTTTGCAGCCAATGAATAAAATTCAATGTGCACCGCATTTTCATTCCTCCAAATCCTTCGGTGTTCGTCTGCTGTGCACAAGTGTACCTATAATATATATTGCCAATATCACATGAGAACATTATCGTTCCATCCTAATATATATTATTATATTATAATATATACGTGCCAATATTATATATATATATTATATGTATACAGTAGACACCCACCTACCATATTTATCAAATTAAATAATAATATATTCTCTGGTAATCTTGTTCGCACGACACGAATGACCGATCGCGGTATAAAATAATTTACATTTTTTTCTCAGCCACTTCGAATCGTTTACGCGGCGTTTGATATTTTTAATCAAACGCGTGGCTGACGGCGACGACGACGACGACAACGATTAGAGACTGTACATTAATATACGCATGAGTAATATGTTATTTTTCTGCGAAGACATCAAGCGACCAGTTTTTTTTCTCCTCTCTTTTCTTCCCCTCCTCGGCGATCCCGTACGAGATTTACCATAAATCCGAATTTAAAGCATCCACCGCCCGACAAAATAAATAATAGATACGCAATATATAACGAAAAATAATAATTAATATTATAAAACCTATATAAAATAGTTGCGACCAATATGTGTCCGCTAAGACTCTATACAGCGCGGGGTGCTGTGCCCTGGAGCTACAGCCCCTACCGACATAATATTATTATTATTGTGTCGTATAAACGAAGTATTCCTAGTTTACAATAGTCAATATTGACAACAGGTAAAATTATTATTTCGACAATCGCGATTTGTCTGTACGGACATCGTGTTTATACATAATATATATATATGCGCTACGTATAATAAAATATGTGACATTGTGGCGGTGGCGGCGGCGGCGACAGTCTGCGGTGTATACATTATAATATTATAATAATAATAATAATAATAATAATAATACATTATACGTACGCCATATATAGGTACGCCACGAAGGCTCGCGCGGCCGATCAGAATTGATTATTATTATGATCATTATTGTACAGCGGCCTAATAGTGAAAACATGTCGGATCAGCTCCCATTTGGTGTTGCAGTGCCCGTCGTCGTATTGATCGTTTTACAATGGGAACAATGGTCTTGCGAAGGGTTCTCGCAGAAGTCGTTTTCAATATGATTATCATTATTATTATTATTATTTGAGAAAGACGCGCGGTCTGTACGGTTTCTTTGTGGCTCCCTCTTAGCTCCCCGTCCGCCCCATATATGAAAGGAAAACATTATTATTATTATTATTACTATACATTTAGACTATATAGTATGTATACATTGTTCGCCTTTTGTGCACAGCTCACACCCTTATATATACCATCACACGCACAAATATATACATATAGATAGGTATATATATATATATTTATATATTATATATTATATTGATCGAATAATTACCGGGCAAGTCACAATTATTAAATTATTATTACAGTACCTATATGTGTGTGTATATACATATATATTATAGTATATAGTACTGCAGGTATTCGCCTTGTGTTGTGTGGACGGGAAGAGTCGGCGCGGCGGCGGCGGACAGGTGGCGTACCCTTACGATTCGTTCCGACAGTCGTCGTCGGTAGAGTACTATATTCATATTATGATCGTCGTGTTTACCTCTTATATATTAATAATAATATATACATATGCGCTTGCGTATATATTGTTGTACGAACGCGTATTATGTTCATCGTCTCGTCCCCGCGCGTTTTCTTCATTAACCGGCGGCGGCCCGTTATGCTTGAAGGCGACCGGGATTGTTATAATATATATATATATATATACATACATACATACATACATACGTACAATAATAATATTATACACGCGGGGTCCCGTCAAACAGTATATATTTGGGTCAGACATCCATTAGGACCAAATGCGCCCCGGCATCACTCCACACCCAATTCCCTCAAGTTACGTCTGTTTCAATCAAATTACATGCGTCCCATATGGATGATGATGATGATGATTATATGATGGCGATGTTGATTATGATGATAATGATGACGAAGATGATGATGCGCACCTATCCGAATGTACTAAAAACGCTTTTAAATAACTAAACGCGCATATATTGTATATATACACACGCACAAATTCTAACACACGGAAGCTGCGTATATATAACATATATATATACCTATACCAGCTATTATAGCATAGTAAATTATTTCCCTACGTCGTCGCTGTGGAGCTACAAGACGTACCTACTGTTATTAAGTGTTTACCACGTAATATATGTATACGCGTAAATACCTATCAAGGTATACCTAATAAGAATATATGTATATAGGTACACCGTTAAAATATATTTTGTTGCCATTGTATAAGCTACAAAGTTTCGTGTCAAAAAAAAAATGGAAGTCTTTTTCGACTGTATATTATACCATCCAATAACCTGACTACGAAAATACGCGATTGCATTAATATTATATATAAAGCAGGACGTTTAGCCGCGCATGATGAACTCCGATTGAAATCATCCGTCGCAAATACAATATACGTGCGAACGATCGATGATATGATGGAGAATAACACGTGCGTCATAGTTATTTTATATGGGATTAATTAAACAAGCTACAACGCTATCGGGTACACATATCTACTTACAACGGGTACCAAAATATATAGCTGTATACAGTTGAACATTTATATGTTTATACAATATAGAAGACTTTATTACATTATTTTTCTCGGCAATGACAAAATCCTGCAGCAGACTATATATATTGGACCATCGACTCGACGACTCGTATCGTTGCAAAACAATCGATATTAGTGGTACCTATATACCTGCTATTGGGTACTCCTCATTAGTAAAAAAAAAGAAGAAACGCGTCATTGTATTGTTGGGCGAAAAAAAATATCAAAAAACCAGACCCGGAGACTTTAACGATGGCTGTGGCTGCTGCAATGACTTCGCATGCACGGTTCCGTCTCTCCGCGTATAATGTTCATATAGGTATATATATATATAGATGGGTAATTTATATAATTTATTGCACGATATACCTCGTCGTGTACCATTCAGACCCCGAATCAATCGAGAGGTCGGTTTTTTTCCCTCGTCCGTATAATATAATATACGTAATATAACATCAAGCCATGTGTATACCTCCTATACATACATATATATGATGTTTAATATACTTAAACCTCCGGTAGCCCGGCGATACCCATCGTCGTCGTCGTCAATGGACGGCAGCCGGTTTGGTCGGGTGGTTCACGTGAACCGTGCATGTATATTATATATATATATATATATATATATAGGATACTCACACTCACAAACATTCGTGTTCTATTCGTCGTATATATTCGTAATATACACGCGTGGATCGCGTGCAGCACGAAATAGTGGGGAAACGTGTACGTATAATAATATAATGTATAATATACCTATATTATATTGGTATATTGGTATTTGGTATGTATATATATATAGTCGATCGAAACGTCCGATTATTTGAGATTGGACTTGGGCCGCGACGCGAGCTCAAGTCCGCGCGCAATAACGATAGGTATATATAGAGATTTATAGATAAAATATGAAAATCTTCCGGCTGACGAATAATAATATATTAATATTATGTAATAAAATACGCATTACCTATATCACGAAACCGTCGTGGAAATCACGTCCTGGGCGATTTGCCCAGGTCACAGGTGCTCTGCACCGTATAGGTGATATATCGAAATAATATACTAAGTATAACCCGAGCGGCCGAGCGTTAATAATAATAATTATAGTATTATTGTTTTTTTTTTCATATTTTATCTCGCGTTGTGTTTTTTATTAATTTATTATAAATATTACAAAGCGTGTATAACGCGCATATCTCTATACGCGTACAAATCATTGTATTATACGTACATAATAATATATTATGTACACTCGTCGGAATAATAATATAAATATTATAATATACGCTCCGCGTGACGTGCACGGAAACCGGTACGCGGCGATGGAAACACGCAAGTGCCCGCGACGTTTCGCGCTGCAGACTCCCCTAGGCCGGATGACCGGTGCAGCGACGGCGGCCGCCGCGGCTGCTGCTGTTCCTGCTGCTGCTGCTATTCTATACGGCCATCGGGTCCGTGTCGTGCGGACCTCTTGCGCGACCTTGGCGTGCGCCGAACAGGTGCCGACTTAGCTATCCTCTCCCCCCGCCCCGGCCGACCGCTCGCGACTCCTCCCGAAATGACTTTTTCCCCGTCTTCGCGCGCGGTCACGCGCTTCCCGACAGCCAGCCGAATACCAGTGTACCTATATATTATAATAGTCAGCGGACGATATAATATAATTTAATATTATATTATACCTCTCTCTGCTGCCGCGTAAATACCTTCCTAGACGTGTGTGCTGCATAAATATTATAATATATGTAACATATTAACGCGCTGTTTCAATAATAATTGTATTCGGGTTTTCGTCTGCGCCGCCGCCGTTCGCTGCTGCAGCAGTGTTCGTCAGGTTTTGCGTTTATCGTCAAAAATTGTCTACGCGCGGTATAATTTAATATTGTAATCTATAATCGCAGGAACCGCCGCGCGTGTTCGGTTCTCTGTAATATCTATTAGGTACCATATTTATTTATTTTACGCTTCAGGCCGTGGCCGAAATTTCATTTTTTCCTCCCGCCGTGTATATATTTACGATATTATATATACATACATAATTTATATTACCTGTCTTTATTTATATACAACGACCGGCGAACAGGTGCCCGGTAGAAGATGAAAAAAATTACATTTGTTGCCCGATTATAATAATATATTGTTGTGCGCGTCGAGAGAGCAAATAAATAATTATACGGCGATGATGGTTACGGGTCGTGGTGTGTGCACGTGCGCGTGCCTTATGCTTGACGCGACGATCTGCGATAACTTCTATGAAAATATCGTCGGTGCACATTCTGGGGTATAATACACCGACGACGAAAACATACTATAATACTCGAAAACAGTAAACAAATTGTTCATTGACGCTATTATTATACAAATGCAATAATAATAATTATATATTTCAACGATAATAGACGCATTAAAATAACAATAATATAAGAACACGCGGCCGCTTCGCAGTATTATTTTTTAATCTGCACAGCTCGTGGGCTTACTAAACCTCAACGTGACTGTTTACGAGAGGGTTTACTTCGGCGTATTTGTATAATATTATCCATAGACGCCGGGAAACACGTATTATTATTATTATTATTATTATATAGTATAACGTTGCGGCAATATCATACAGTGAGGTGTACCTACGTTCTACGCGCGCGATCGACTGTAATGTGAGACACGCAAAAGTGCAGAACGATGTATACCCAGCTGTATTATATATTATAGTAGCTATCATATATTTTAATAGATTATTTTGCCCACGAGACCGTAAAATAAATCATTTCGAAACAAACCGTACCTACCTGCTGTATATATACCTACATAATATATATATAGGTATATAAACAGTGAACACTTACAACGAACGTTATGACGCCGAGCTCAGATAAACCGCGATCGCCGTTATGGTTTTTATACGCTAGGTGTGTGTGTGTGTGTGTGTATAAAAGTAATATTATATTATTATTTATTATTATTGTCCGACCCGGAATGACCGCGGCGCCCGCGGACGCTTCGCGATATACGTCGGTCATCGCGACCATCGTTTTTCCTCGCGATTCACATATTATTATTATATTATTCGTATTAAACACTACGATGTTGATGGTTTTTAGTATTTTATCGTCTTTATTTTTTTTTCCTACGGATCAATTACAATTACGTACACCCGTGACATTATTATGATAATATGCCCAACCCAAAGTCCGGTGGCTCGGTGTTTACGATTCGAAATCGACGTATATGTTAAAATAATAAATCGCGCAATATATATATACCAGTATAATATAATAATAATGCGTATATATAGTGGTCGTCGGCGGCGATCGGTTTTTACGACCCAGACTGTATAGAAAACGGTTATTTCGTATATATTTAACGTCCTCGTTGAAAACTCAATTAAAACCGTCCGTATAAACGACCGCAACACCGCCCGCCGGACCATATATATATATATATATATATATATATTTTATTATGCACCTACTATAGCTAATAGTATAATAATAATAATATAATACGTGTACGAAAAAAATAATTTTAAAAAGTAGGATATAATTGTGTATACGTGCGGCTGGTTAAATCGACACGTTATCATACCCAATATCAATATTGTTATTATTATTATTACTACTACTATTATAATAATAACGTCGTGTGTTCGTTTGCAGGAGAAACCGCACAAGTGCACACTGTGTGCCAAGTCGTTCCCGACGCCCGGTGATCTGAAATCTCACATGTACGTGCACAACGGATCGTGGCCTTTCAAGTGTCACATTTGTAACAGAGGATTCAGCAAACACACGAATCTGAAAAATCACTTGTTCCTGCACACTGGTAAGTGAGTTGTAGTTTGTTTTTATTACACGCGTTTCGGTACTTATATACATAATAGAGCACCTATATTATTATTGCCAGTTCAATATTAGTCGAATGTTTATTGGTAGGTACGCTCGCGTAAATAGTTGATGTTCATTGATGTGTGATGATTAATATATTATACAAACACGCCGATACTAAAATATTATAATATAAACGAGATACGACTATTATATATAGTGTCAACTACCTGCAGTACAGTATTAAAAATTTTAAATATCGTATACCTACGTTTAATTGCCCACTGCTGCGTATGACGTGTTCGCCTAGTTTAAATCGATGATGATAATAATAATAATAATAATAATTAATAATCGACCTATAATAGGATTAAAAGTTATAAAACCCATAAATATGGTACTGTCTATGCATAAAAAAACCGTTTCGCCGCACCCGGGTATTAAGTACAGGGTGATAATATTTTTAACGAGTATCAGCAGTCAATAACTCCGTAATTAGCATTTTAATAATTTTTGAAAAAAAATCTATTTTATTTTTTACAGACTATTTGTTTAGACTGCGTTAAAATAATCACCTTAAATATGAGTTATTAATTTTTTTTTCTTAAGTTTTCAGCAGATTAATAATTACACGTCTTTTAAAGAGCCAAAACCTTTATTGTTATAATATATTTGTTGAGGTCCTGAAAATATTGCATAGGTAAGTATAGCAGACTTACGATACACCTATATTAAAATATATTTAATACACACCACTTTGATAGATGGTCGTCATCGTCGTCAGATATATTATAATATTACATTATTAATAATATGCACCTATTGCACCTCTACTAACATTAGGACGAATATTGCTCCCGTACATACTGGTTGTATAAAAATATTTTCATTATGTCTGAAGATCGTATGCCGAGGGCAATCGGTATTTTTATTACGATCATTATTATCATTTTTTTTTTTTTTTTACTTCTCGTCGACTTGACGGTCGCTACACGCATATATAGTATATACTTATAACGTACCTATATACACCGTGCCTGCACGTTGTCCAGGTAGGCGATCGTCTCCGTCGTCGTCGCCGGATGGACGGGATTTCGGGGATCTGATGTTTTTTTATTTTTATATCTCTTTAATCCCGCGCGTTAATGGAATTCGTGTTTTCGCCTCCCATCGCACATACACACACGCGCGGCCTCGGCAGAAGTATATATATAGACTCCTCTTTACGTATACACATACATATACACGTGTATATACAACGTAGGCGGGAAGGTATTAGGTAGACGGGTATATAGACGGTAGGTACTTGTTACATGTATATATATATGAGTGAGTGTGTCTGTGCTTCGGGGCTGCCCCGAAGTGATACGATACCTGGTCCATGCCGCCACCGCCGTCGTTTTTATATTATTATTACGGTGGCGGCAACAGTAGCTCAATCTGCAGCGCCCGTTGGTATAATATACATCACTATATAGGTACACACAATATGAACCACTGACGCGGAGGCTCTAGCGGGATACTGTAGGTAGAGGTATAATGGTAGATATAGATGGAGAGAGAGAGAGAGAGAGAGAGAGAGAGAGAAACAGTGAGCGAGAGATGCACTTCCGAACGTGCGTGGTATCAGCTACTGGACTTTTATAATATTATACCGCGCTTGTTGGTCATATTAATTAATACGACCATATTAATATATATTTTTTTATTATTATTATTGACTCTGCCTGTTTGTGGGGGTATAAGTCAGTTACATACGCATAATATGATGCCTTAAATGTATAATTTACATTCTTAGAATATAATTTCCGTCACATAATGGAGACGAGTGCATCACGATGCACTCGTTCACATGCAGCGTGTATCTGTACTATAATACACAACGTGTGACGTGTGATCGCTGCACCGCGTTCATTAAATTGGTGCAGTCAATTTAGGCACGTACCCTATACTTCCTTGACGCTTAAAATAGGGGGTACGATGGGTTGGGTTTATTATAGGGTATAGACCACGGCGATATTCTCTCTTATGGTCTTATCTGCAGTCGTGAACGTCATAATATTACATCGCCAGGCAATACAATTATTATAATAAATTGGCACGGAAAACTCGAAACGATCAGTACAACTATTGTTTTTGTGAAAACTAGTTAAATGTAAATCGTTTATGTAATGATGTTTACTACTGTGCACTATTGGAAAATTAAATTATTCATGTAATAGGTTACAATATGAGTACAGCATATTTGTATTTTGTATACATCATACATTATAATAATATGTACCTACCTAAATAATCAACTATTTATGTTTAACCGCACGTTATTAAAAATTATTCTGACGCCCTTGAGGCTTTGATATTATACTTAGTTTTTTTTTTAAATATTATAATTCATACTCGCATAAATAAAAACGACGTTTTTAAATTGTATTTAATCATAACACATTACGTGTTACGCTGGGAACTATATTATAAACTATAATAATGTTGTAGGTAGTGAGAAATTGTTTTCATTTCAATATGATCTTTAAAAATACTCAATCTAATTTATTTTTTTTACGTTATAAATTATAATATTATAATTCGTAGAATCGATATTTGTATCTTCATAATATAACCTATAGTTACTTCCGCGATTAATATTATATTTACACGATGGTTATACGTACGTGATGATAGTATACCTGACGTAGCGTCGTGATGATAAAAGTATTTTTAATTTTTTTTTTTCGATCAACAACCGTCGCGATTTAGCATAAACCTGTGGTATTAATTAAATTAATATTGTATGCTCATTACGGCATTAGAATCATACACGCGTCTCGCATCGGTTTCGTTGTACTTATTTATATTTATATAAGTTATATTGTAACAAGCGGATATACCTGTACCTATTGCTTCCACGACAGCTGCTACTGCCTTGAGTGTTATTATTGGTTATTTCTTCATATTATTATTATTATTTCTTAATCACGGACAGTATTGACATAAAAAATGTGTGCATGTAATAATAGATTCGATAAATAACACAAATCCATATACGTAGGCCTTAGAATAATAGGCGCATTTCCTGCGTGTAATATTTGTATAATATAATATATTATTACCTACATAATAAAAATATGTACATTATAATATTATACGTAGGTACAATATAATAATATATTAATATAATATATGGTATAATACGTCTGATCATACGTTCGAAACATTGCGACCGTTTTTACAACAGGTGTTATTGTTTTTTTTATTTCTTATTATTATTTATTGGGTAACGCGGTATTATTATTATCATATTATATATAGGCGCGTGCCTGCGGCCCGTGTGGTTGACAAGTCGGAATGCGACACGGCGCGCCAACAATTATATTGTATATTACTATTAGTTTCACATAATTCATAAGCATAACTTATAACTTGTAAGTATTAAGTAAAGGTATACGCGTGTAATATTTTTACATATATGGTACACACGACATCGCTGCAGTCGGTATCTATGTACATAAATATATTATTAAGTTCATTCGTATTACAGCGGGTATACCTGGGTAGGTATACCTATATGTTGGTATCGTAACACTTGCAGCTTGATGCGTTTGAGCTTACAATTATATTATTATCGTCATAATATTATGTGCGCATGTATTGATAATTTTTTCGATTGGCGCAATTTTTTTTCGCCATAACGTAGTCGCCCTCCGGCTACTGCGACGTTGTATACACATTGTATGTACCTATATATATTATGTACCTATAGTTGTTGTGGGTACAAGCGTTGCGCACCATATACACCTAATCTACCTATATTATGTGCAGAAGTTTAGACCTTGACACTGGTGTAGTGCAAACAGGCGCGTGTCAGCTTTCGAGGGCACGCCGGTAACGTTTATACCTGTACATAATCATATTATATTATATATTATATATTATAATGTCCGACCGCTGCACGCTATATAAAGTGCACGTAATAGCTTTGGCGTTTTGCGATCAAACCCGTTCTTGAACTTGGACGAAGAATTATTACGAGTTGCACCTGACTCGGTCTCGCTCGCATTTTGAAATCGAATTTCAATACTCCACAAACATGATACCTATATAATATATCATTAATTTATACTTAAAATGCCTACTACGATTTCTATTGTTTGAATAAGGGCTATTATAATATTATAAAGTCTATATGAGTAATATTTTCATGTGTTAGCCTATCGGAGCTATTATAGTTGTTTGATGTTTATTTTGTGAAGGATTTCACTAGATTCAGTTGGGCCATTCTATTGATGGTCTCATTATAATTTAATTTTTACTCTTTTGGTTGATGATATTACTATTATAGGAATATAGGTACTTGAAATCCCGTTTACACTGCTCATATTATATTTGTGGAGTTTTCACCATTAATCGACAGGCGTATTTCATAAATAGGCTTTGGGCTTGTCGAAATTCCAAAATGGTTGATATATATGCGAACAACCGATGAACCGACCGATTTTAATGCCGCGTTGTGCTTATTATACTGCCCATTTGTTCGGTGGTAATACACGACGTAGTATATACGTACAACCATTATCACCGTATTTGTCTCATAAAATGAAGACTTCTACAAACGTTTGCGAGACACGCGCATTTATATCCGTACTAAATAAATTAAGCCGTTAACGGTTGTCTTCTACTCGTTTTTCCTGAATAAAATATAGTTTATTCGCTTACGAGCATTACTGCAGCAGGACTATAAAACCCAACCAGTTTCGTAATTAATGAAACAAAAATATAAATAATACTCACTAAAAACACTATAATATAATATTGTTTTAATAGTTAAAACGACAATTCAATTTAATTTATTGTCCTCTTAATTCCTCGGAGACCTACTTGAAAAGTAGAACGTTGTCACCAAAACAATAATAATATAACGCGCCTGAAAACAAAATAATAATGTTAGTTAGATATTTTTATCGAGTCGATTGACTTTTATTACAGATTAATAATCATACATCGGATACTATATAATATATACAATTGCCACGGCATAAAAATACGTAGGTATTCATCTATCTTGTCTATGACTAATATATTTTATATAAGTAGTATGACGAAATTCACCTGCACGCGCAGTCGTGTAATTATAACTGCGAAATTAAATTAATCAAATATACAGTAGGTATACATTATATTATTACATAATGTGAATATTTGATTTCGCTAGCCAGAAATGTACTTCACAATGTCTTCACAATTTTAAGCGGTGTATTGATTCAATCTTTAACATTAAATATGTTAATTAAATTAATTATTACTAAAATATTTACCTATGACGTGTTTTACTATACGATGCGCAGTAATCTGAAGCCGTTATAAAGTGCAGTTCAATATTATAATAATATGCGCGACTGGCAGCTATTATTTTAACCGTATAATATATATATTATATAGCTGGTATAGTATATATAACCGCGGCGACCATTAGATCTTACGTTTTTAATATTTTTACTTTTTATAACCGATTTCGGCAAATGATGAGCGTTTGAGTAAATGTGAGTTGGACTTTAATTTTGTTTTAATTTCAAACGCTGTTCCCCGCCCCCCCCCCCCCGTGGATAATACCGTCAGTGATAATATACAATTCTCGCGAGTCGGGACGAATAGCTGTGTATCATATACATTTTATATGGGTATATATAATACCCATACTCTATACATATTATATTTCGTCCGTGACTTTCGGTTCGATTGCGCCACCCTAAATGCGGCGATACATAATATATAATATGCACTTAATATAATATTGTTATACCGAGTTTTCTGTTTCAATTTACTTAATGATGTTCTTTGATTAAAAAAAAAAAAAAGGAGAAGAAAAACACGGCACACAACCGCTCGGCGGCTGCGGCGCGGTTATAATATAATATATACCTGACGGGAGCGCGACCGTATCCCGTCGACGTCAACAATGTACTCGATCCCCCCCGCGGAGGTGGCACTCCTACCGTAAATCGTGTAATTCCTTCTAAACGTTCCCCGGAGAAACGCGAGAAAAAAGAATAATAATAAAATAAAAACGCCGAGCGAAAAGGTGTCTACAAGATCATTAATCTCGCAAACACCTCCGCGACTCGAAACACTGCACCGCACCGCAACCCTGTGCCGGTATCACAATATTATTATGTGTTATGTTATACCTACTATATAGGTTTATATAATATAATATAGTTAATTCATCTTCGTACGAGCCACATTACGTACATTATTATATTATTGTAATACGGCAAACCGCGTTGATATCATTTTGGTCTCGGCCGATTTTTTTAACACAAAATTAATCTGTTATTATCATTATCGCATGCGTCGACGTCGGCATTCGATTACAGAGACGACGCGCGTATAAAAGTATTAAATGTATTATAAATGTTTATAATAGTCCATATGAAATCTCTATAGCTGGGTCTCTATAGCTAAGGCGTCCCGAATTTTTAATTACTCGATTTTTTTTTTGAACTGTGCAGATATATATAGTAATTAATTTTGAATTACATAAAAGCGTCACGATGACGTTCACTCCGAATTTCGTTTTTAGAAATAAGTGAGCGAAAGTTTTGATTATATTATGCCCATCAGATCAGAGTTACCGCAGTTTTCGTACATCGTACGTAACTTAAAATAATAATTGAGTGTATGTGTGATGCAGTAAGCTAGTACCTATAACCAATATGTCAAGGGGTATTTTTTTTATTATGACTTTTTTAATATGTTTAACTTTTTTATGTTTTTCTTATGATCTTCGTATTTGTTATTATAATATTGTTGATAAATAATAATAATATAATAATATGTGTATTCAACGTGAACGTGGATAATAAATGTACAAAATAATAACAGTGATCGTTTGTGAATAGATATTTTTACGTCTTACCTGTAGAAAACGCGACAGTAATTGTAGTAATTAAATCGATAAAGATCCGAGTAAGAATCAAAATGAAGGGTCGTAAAATATTTTTGTGTAAAATCTGCGATGTGGCGTTTACGTATAGACTATGGTAGCGGCAACTTACCTAAAACAAATAGCGCAACCCACAAGTGCAAAAAAAATTTTTTTATCAAATGAACGACCTATATATAATGTTTAATAATTTCATTTGAACACTTTGGCATTGTTTTAATATTATATTATTATCGTTTGATTTTCTACATTATACAAATAACGTAGGTAACATTATAAATTATAATAATATTAAAAGCAGCCCTCGCCGCTGCCCAGGAGTGACCACCACCTCTGCAGAGCGTGTACCTATGATAATAAATAATATGATTAAATTATGCATCCGAGCGCGCTATATGTGTTCATTTAAACCGATTTGTATGCTTTCGAGATAAACAGATTTAGGTTTCGATCGGTTTTTTTTCCCCTTTAGAATGACCAATTCTCATTATACGCATATATACATATTACACACACACACACGTATATATACATTATATAAGCATCTCAATTAAAAACGAAACCGCGTGTGTGACGTGTGAGAGAATGTATATATTATAGTGTCTCACGGATTTCTCGTAATCTGGAATCGGAATATCAACGTATACGAATAAGATGATTAAAAACAAGCGTACCATTAACAAATTATCGTTTCGACGAACGAATATAAGTATGAGAAGTAAAAAAACAGTGAGTAACAGACCAACTATAACACGCATATTTTCTATATTATAATATGTATTCCCATACGTTTTATACAGAGCGACAGTGAAGAAATACTGGGTTTATACACAGGAAATACTGAACTTTAACATTTCGGGATTTCTTTTGTATAGGTAGGTACACTTACGATGACGGAAAATTTATGTTGGTAATTTATTTTTTCATCAGAATCTCCAACCAAGCCCCAATATTAATAGTTAATTAATAATTTAAACATGTAAATGTATTGTGTATGACAATAGTGTGAGTATTACATTGTATTACATGCTATTACATACAGAACGATAGATTCTCAAAAAGTTGAACAAAAAACATAAAAAAAAATACTACTAAAATACCTATTACCTATACTTATTTTATTTTGTCGAACCTCCTCTATTATAGTACCATTAGGATATGGTCTGTAGAGTGCTTACAATTATAACTATAAATCCATATGTATCAAAATTATATTTATAAACTTTTTAAAAATTATATAAATTTGTGAATTTTGTGTCTAGATAGGCTATAACATATTTTGTAACCTTAAATTTACTTGGCATCTGTGCGGTCCCCACACCCCCTAAACTCTGGTGCACCAGTCCAAACAACTCCTTTCATCCCCACTTAACATACTTATTTTTTACCATTTATAAGATCATATCGTGCGCGTATTCCGGGTATATATTATAATAATATATTGTATGATAGCAACAATAATAAACTACGATTCACAGCAATATTGTATTATTATAGTTATAATAATATAATAATTTAAACAAGAGCTCAGCCTCAGAAACGTTAATATAACTATGCGTTATTAGCCGGTCGGTGGCGACGATGATTTACAACCGGTTTGCAGGTTATAATATTATTATTTCCCATTAGCCCGAACCGTGGTGCCGCTACCTTACGCGCAAGTCCACCGGCCGTCACCTCCCGTAATATCGCTGAACTTGAAACTCGTCCGTTCGCCACCGTATGTGCCTGTATATTATATTATACATGAATATAATAATGTATACACTAGATTCCATATATATTATTTATATATATGATAATAATATAATATATATAATATATTAATAATATTATCAGTCCGCATACGAATATAGGCTGTATATAAAAATGATATATATTTATATATACATAAGCGAATACAACATGTATATATATATATATAACAAACTATAGGTACTGTACTTATATATATATTATATATATAATGCAAGTATTAGTAAATATATTGTAACACATATCATTAAACACGACCGTAAATCCTACCGGGCACATTTCCATAATATTATACACACACACACCGTACGCAGTTCCATATCATACTATATATCTGTATAATATATATTCATGTTTATGTGTGTATAGTCATATATATATAGTGGATATAATATACGTTTTCGTGGGAAAATCTACGTGTAGGCGCCATCACATTTATGATATTTTTACACCAAATTAATTAAATAAATACAAATCGAATACCCATTTTTTTTTTTTTTTATCGGTCATGTCACCGCCGCGCAAGTTTTTTTTTTTATTATTCGTTTTAGTATTTTTATTTGAGGTTTTTTTTTTTTTTACTACTGCTCGCGTATATACAGGTACATAAAACCATATATACCGTTCCCGCGAGACGCGCATATATTATTATTACGGAGGGGAAAAAAACGAAGCCGAGGAAGAAACTCGTTTTATATAACTTCTTTTTTTCCTACACGCGCGCATATGTGTGTGTTTGCGTTATAAAATTCACAGAGTGTATTTTCGTAATCATCGTCGCCCGTCCAACGATATAATATTATAATGTTATAATAATGTCATCGCCGCGCCGTTTGTGTCGAGTTCGCTATAAGCGCTCTACATATTATAAATTATATAATATTATCATACGTGTGAACTTAAATAATATTGTAATAGTTTAACTATATAGTCCTGATCTGCTCTACCTCCGGGTTTATATCGATTTCCGTCTTTAATTTTATCACATTAACACCTATTTGTAGCTATAATATAATTAATAATATGATGCCGCTACACACGCGCGACCTGCTTGCGACTTGTTTTATTATTATTTGTCGAAAAATCTGATAGTTTTACCACTTTTGACACTGATCGACGACGACGACGCAAGCGGCTGGTTCGTCACGCCAATCAGTCGTCACGGCGAGACGGCGGCCACCGCATCGCATTGTTGTTTTATTCGTCCGGGTAAAACAAATTATAACGTCTATAAAAAAAAAAAAGAAGGAATCATTGTTATTTCGGGGTGCTTGTGAAACACGGCGGCGGCACCGGCCGGTCCGCTGCGTTTCATTCAAAAAATAAAACGTCGGATGTTATTTTTCACCACACACACACACGCGTATAATATTATTATTTTATATAATATTATATAGAATCCCACAATTCGACAATACCGTAATTTCTGGAACAAACAGATCACCGCGGCAGATGTTGCCGACACGAAACGTCATTATATCATGTATTATATATGATATTTCTACGTAAGAACCCGCCAAGACTAAGAAAAATTTTACGAAATTTGTACGGTTACCTATACCGACAGGTAGTTATAATTTTTTTTTCTCGTTATACCCACTCATATATCAAACAACCCTGTGACTCTGAGGAGGGTGCAGGAATCGCGTGTACGTAATATTGTGATCATAATATTATATAATATGTATAGCCATGGCGAATAGGTGCACCGGTGCAGCGTGGGTGTTATAACATTATGACTCGGTAAAAAAAATCTAACCTATATTATATCGGTTGGGGTATTGCTGTATATGGTTACCGCCGATGCAATGCGCATTGTTGTATGCCTGGGTAAAAAAAACGCGTATCTATGTAATCGTGTTATTTTATTATTATAGACACATTTATACAAGAACTCACGTAGTACGTACTGCACATTACCAACTTGTAATATTATTATTATGTGTTTATGTTATACATAAGTCGCTGTCGCACAACAGACTCGCGTGTGGGAGACTCATCACATAATCGACAGTCGTGTCTTTAGGGGAGATGTGTACCTATATATATATATGAGATAATATAATATACCTACGTATTATGTACGCGCATATCATACGATATAGGTATAGGTAACCGGATTTTTTCGCTTCGGGTAGTATTGTAGTTGTTCTTTTTGTCGTTGTTATATTATCATCATCGTCATAATCATCATCATCATCATCATCATCGTGTACCTACGATATAGTATACCCGCGTAGGTATTATCATCGTGTGCACGGTTTATAATACGCGCGAGCGCACTATGACGTGATGAAGTGTATTAGCCACGGCCATAAGACTATGTATACGCGGACCGTGCGTCTTGTAATAATATAACATAATAATAATAATAATAATTGAACGCGCCGCCACCTTTTTATAATAAAATAATAAACCACAGTGCAGCGTGTATTGTACCTTAAGGTGAGTATACTATACGTATATATATATATATACACACACACACACACACACACACACACACATACCAACCAGTGCCCCCCGAGCATTATTATTATATATATATATTACGACGACGGAGGCATTGATACGACGGCGATGCCTCCGTGTGAGCGTTGTGCGCGCGTATATAATAATAATACCTACCTATATAATATTATATGATGTGTATACATTTCGTTATTTCGCCGCCGCCGACTCTGCCGGCGGCGCGTTGCTTACCGTTTTAGCCGGCGCCAAGACCGGAACGATTGTATAACGCGCAATAATAGTAATAATAATATATATTATGAAAAACATTGCCTGCACTTGCAGCACGTCGTCGCCTTGGCGGATCATCCGAATGTTATCGTCATTATATCGTTATTATAATATCATATATACTGTATATACTTCTGCAGCAGCTGTATCGTCTTCAGACAAACGCGTTTGACGACGACAATATAACATATAATATAATAATTATAAAACAACAATATAATATTATTATTGTGCGATCGTCTACAGGCGCCCTTAGGACGCGAGTATCGTAGGTACGTCGTCTCACTCATCCTATCACGTACACAAACTGCTGCTATAACACTGTATAATAATAATATTAAAATATTATTATTTGTTGTAATTGTTATTGACATTAGGCGCTACCGTAGTCGGTTTGTCGGTCGCGTATAAAAAATTTAAAAAACCAATTTTAATCGGTGAAACCACCAGCGGTATTTGCGTATACACCTATATACATTATATTTAAGTGCGTGTGTGTATGCGATTTTACGTGAGAACGTCGCGGTAGTCATTATTTGTCACCCAGTCTCTTATAGTTCCCCCGCAGGACACACATTATGAAATGCATTACGATATTCGAACACTCGTCTGCGTGATAATATTGTGGTTGATAGTACGTCGTCCTCGGTAACCGCGGTAACTTTACGCATCTTTATGCGCATCGATCAACTAACTTTTAGTGTAGTATAATACCAAGACTCTGGTTGGTTCGCGAGCAGGATTCACCGCGATTCTCCGTCGAAAAACAAGACGATCGTTTTTTACCATATCATCACCCAAAATTGATGATAATCAATAAAAAAATATACATCTCTGATGTATAATTGTAATACAATATATATTATAATATAACCTCGGATCGAATGTGCATTGATTATCATACTTGCACGAGACGCACTGCACCCTGCAAAAGACCCCATCTCGGCGATTTCGCGTGAAGGGATCTAGCGAACAAGATCTATACCTATACAATATATACTATGTATAGCTAAATATCGATATTTTTACCGATTGAATGGTTCACGTGCCCTCTTTATAGTTTATTCCGGTCTAAATAATAATAACGCAACGATAGTTACGGTCTCTATACGTTTATATATACCTACATGCACACATCTATTATATTATATTAAACACAGATAAATTAACGTTTATGGTGTACCTACCTACTTATATTATATTGTATATACACATATTATATATATATATTAGGTTTTCCGTGGCAATAATAATATACCGGCTATTATAATTCGTTATCCTCTCGGACACGGATATACGAGATATTATACAGATATAGGTGCACACTGACGTAACGGTACGACGCGGTATATATAGATTTCGGAAAACGTTTCGCCGATGAAGAGGTCACATCGCGCGTCGAAACGAGGATCTGGTCGCGGACCATAAAACGACTTGATGTTTTCATCGGGTTACCGGTAGTATAAATTCGATATTTTACGGCCGCCATTACGCCGGTCATAACCATCATAATAATATATAGGTATGCGTCCGTGCAGGACCGGTCGAACGTTGGTTTTCTCTATATTATATTATATTATATATATAATAAGCTGTCTTTTCGACCGACCCTTTAGAGTTTAGATAGCTGGGGCACTCTCTCTCTCTCTCTCTCTCTCTCTCTCTCACACACACACACTCTCACTCTGTCCGTCTCCGGTATTTGGACGTTATATACGTATTATTGTTGCGCGAGCGCGTGTGATCTATACTAGCAAGCGACTGTGCATGGGAACCGCGCCGTAAACGTCAAAGACTCTGCCGGGTTTAGGATCATCACCGTAATGATATGCATTCGATTAAAACGAATAATAATAAGATTAAACTACAACTCTATACCGATGATTATAATATAATATGGCGAAATACATATTATATTATTATACAGACACGGGTGTCCGCGTCGCCCGGCGAGGAATTTCAGAACCACTGTAACACGCGCGCCGACAATACTGATGACCGCGGGGCCTCCGAGTCCGGTAAACCAGTTGACATGTCGATACTATATTATAATATTATATTATTGTAACTATACGTGATACGGTCGTCTCCTCTTCCACGGCTCGCTTTCGGTCGCGGCACGTCGAGTAATCGAATCGGTCCGACGTGCATTACTGACTGTGTATAGAGTTAGTACCTACCTAGTTATATAGTTATGCGCGATCGTCGTATACGATTATCGTTCGGCGATGTCGACGATGTTCGCATTCTCGGCCAGATATCGTGTTTCGGTATTATACTCTGTCTGCGGTTCATAACGACCACCGTCTACCACTGTAATATGTAAAAGGGATTGGAGTGCGGGAGGACTCGGAGACCGGCTACTGTAGGTATAGGCGTTACTATCAAATTATAAATTTAGGGCTCGGATTTCAGTGCACTCGAATTTTTTTTCCCGAATGCCCGATGTTTTCCCAGCTATACACAACTTGTGTATTTAATGTGCACTTATATTACTATTCAATAACAACAAACTTTCTAGGGGATTTTTTAACGGTTTTAAAGCATTTAAACATTTTTATTTTTTACTTATTTCTAAGAATAAGACAAACAATGTTTGTTTCAGATTAAATCAAACGACTATTTAAGAGTCAAAAAAATTTCATACATTTTATTTATAATAAATTCAACATTGATCAACCCATTTTATTTTATAAAATATTTATTAACATAGATAAATAAGTACATTAAAATGTTATATATACTTTTGTATTATCAAAAATAAAAATGAATGATTATTCAAAGTGCATTTTCGAGAGTTCATAAATACATTTTTTTTACTTTATTTAAGCATCGAAATTCAAGGCCTAATTAAAATGAATAAAATATTTTATTTTTTTGTAATATTTTGATGCACAAATTAAAAAATCCTACTACAACGACTGTCCAAGGTGATAATATTTTGTTTCTATAGATTTGAAATAACTACTAACTCTAATTCGACGTTATATATTTTTTTATGCATACCATTTGTGTATTATACACTCTTAAAGTAAATTGTAAGCTCGTATATTGTAGGTATTCATTTCAAGTAGATATCAGTTGGTGCTATCGTTAACCCTCACGTAGGCCGCGGGCGGGGTATACATAAATATAGTAAATAAATTGAATTTCGAAATCTTTTGACATTATGACAGTTTTTAGAGGTTTTACCGATACGGTGGTATAATATATTGTATGAACAATGGATATTGACGTTCGGATCCAAAATAAACAATAAACGTAAACCCTGAAGAGTACACAATAGTACCCCGTGTGTACCTATGTATGAACCTAAGACCGGGGTCGGGGTGACTTTTACAGCGCGTTGTTACCTACATATTATATAATATATAATTTATAATGCGCAGACGGGTTATCGGGGATTTTTCAGTGTACCATCAGTGTTCGGTGATGGTACCTGCCATAATAATATATGTACTATAACGACGTCGGTCGAGATGAGATTAGAAAAAAGGTTACTACTTTGGTAATTTCGATAGCGGCGGATTATTGCAGTCGTATAACAGACTAACCAAACAAATGTTTACCGGCAGACATTTGCGCGGCGTTCCCTCGGTTTAACTGCAGCAGTATTGTATATATACCTATTATAGCGCACCTATATATACAATTGCTCGTTTATACATATTATTATAATACAATCATATAACATATTGTAATATACCTGTTGGCGCGAACTCATGCCTCGTTAAAATTCGGAAAGTTATGGCCCCTGTCGCGTCGCACTCGACGCCGCCGCCGCCGCCGCGAAGTATCAGCTGCAAACTGCGAAGCGGTCGCGTGCCCTGAGCCGATGCCGTCGCCGTCTTAATAGCGTTTTTATTTTAAATCGACGGGGGGACAGGTGAATAATAATAATAATAATATATCGTGTATATAATAATATAAGTGAAGACGATTGCGCCGGGCCGGGGCAGGTGCCTCTGGTCGGCGATGGCGAGTGCAACTAGATTAGTATCTCTCGCTCTCTCCCCGCTGCACATATCATACGCGCGCTATCTTGTGCGGCCCCGAACCGCTAGTTAAAAACGCGTCCGTCCACAATTATATACGGTCCTTCTTTTAATTTTTTTTTGCCCCGTCTCCTGGATATTATTAGTTTTTTCTCCGCCGCCGCCATTATTTATCTCTCGTTTTTCTCGGTACTTACATATATATATATATATGCATTATTACTTCATGTATACCGCTGGCTATTAGGAGCATATATATATGTATACATATAGGAGACCGCCGCCGCCGAAGCACCGGTGTCGTCTCTCTATCCGATGCAGTTTGAAGTTTCAGATATTATTAGGTAGGTAGGTAATATTATTATATATATTTATTTATGGGTAGTATATAGTATATATATACAGATACGCGCGCTCGCCGGTCGAATGGATTAACATTTTTTTTCTTCTCCATTTTAACGATCTATACTCGTAGATACTGCAGCGGGTCGCACATCTTGTAATACGTATATTTAATAACAATATCACCTGCTCGGGTTGTAAAAACAAAACTGTATATACGCTTGTACATAGCGAATCGTAATGATATCGCATCGGGTGAATAGGTCGCCATTGTGTACGCGCGCACTATCGTGTTCGAACAAATATACGCATTACAATTATTATTATTTATAAGATATTATAATATACGTCCGGTACCACTAGAAAAAAAAATTGTGTATACATTTATATTTTTTCATTAATAAAAGTACGACGCCCGTAATTGCTCTGTGCTGCAGCGTTTCACTGACGTAGTTATCGCAAGTGTATTATTACTATATACGCTGTGCACACATACCATAGGTAAATTAACTAAAAAGCGAATCCACTACAATAATACGTTATAACTTTTAAGAATCGGAGCTTATGTAGATACTATATAGTTAGATTGAATCAGAGGCGTATTTAGAATAACAGTCTTTTAAGGAATGTAGATAAAAAATTAAAAAATTCTGTCTACACTCAACTTTAAATTTTAAGATTTATCTAAAAACTTTTAAAATCGACTAGTCCGGGATTTTCAGCTATCAAACAAATAAAGTACTTATAATAAATCTTGAGGAAGATATTATAATTATACCAAAAAAAAAAAATTGTTTTTTAAAATTCCACCAATCATTATAACAGCATGGATTACAACATGTATATTTGTAAAAAGCAATTAGTTTACGTAAAATTGAAAAAAGGCCGAGGGTATAACATCTTCTTGGTTGCTCGCCACCCCATGCAAATATACTATTGTACCGGGTTATACCATTATTTTCAAGTATATATTATAGGTACCGTATAGAATGTATACGCACAAGCGTATATATAGGTACATTGCGTCCCCGTGCTGGTAACCGCCGCGTGGTTACGCAAGACGCTCCAGCACGTTTATATGTATATACCATTATTATGTGGGTGTACGGAATTCGGCGCTCGCGACGTCGATATCCAGACCAATATTGTTACGAATTACAATAATATTTGAATTATATTATATCGTAGTATTGTTCGCTGCGGCTGAGACTGTTCGCTTCGAGGTCGGACGCGTTATTTTCGAAATACAACGAACCCGACTAATTATAAAAACCGACACGACCGTAGTATAAGTCCGGAGTCGCATATACATGTTTATAAAACGTTATGTGAATAGGAGAGCCGCGTGCTTCAGACCAGGCTGCGAATCGCGACCGTACGAAACCGCGTGGCCGCGGTATTTATAGTTTATACGTACGCACTATCCCGAATTATTGGCTATATAATACCGTATTCGCCACGTTATTATTATTATGCATAATATATTATATATATATATATGTCATTATATTGCGGAGTGTTATAATAATATACAACTGTCGTCGTCGTCGTCGTCGTCGTCGTCGTAATAATAATGATTGAATAATCGCGGTTTTCGGCGGTGGCCCCGTCGACGATATTGTCGAGCTTCGCGTTATTATAATATAGTTCGCTGGGCGGGCGCAGTCGTATACGATGTATTATTATATCGGTACGCGCAAACGATACGCGACACCGTAATAATAGGTGTTCAAAAGTTCAACGCACAGAACATTATTATGCGCATAAATTACAGCGTATATATATATATATATTATGTACACGCGTAATATTATACACTCTGCTGTGACATTGTCACCCGTGTATAGGCAATTTGTCTCTGCAGAAGTTAAACTGCAAACCCGTGGGTTGCGGAGTGCCTGCTCGATGATATATAGTGGGCGGGTGTCTTAGATTTTTCCCCGGATGATGGGATGTTACAGGGGGGGGGATGCATAAAAATCAATTTTATATAGGTAGTTGCTAAATATAATAGTTGAAATAAAAAATTCTCTGAAAAATACAAATAGCCGTACAGAAATAATATCGTTTATAATAAATTGTATGATTCGGAATAAAAGAGTACTATATAGGTACTAAATTATTATGTAGACACATATAGTGCACACCATACGTAAATACTAAATAACCAAGCATAAAATTCTAGGATGAAATCTCTATATGGTTGCATCGGACTTAGGGGATCGCCACTGCAAGTATTATAATATTACGTATATCGATTTAAATATATCGGTGACATAATCATATCTTTGTTGTAATATATATATATAATATGTATTGTAATGTGTAAAGTGTTTTTTTTATTTATCAGACACTCGCTCGGTCAAAATTGAACAATTAATGAAAAAAGCGATAACTTCTGTTTATAGGTATAATATAATATACATTCCGAATAGGTCTGAAAGATCCTCCCCCCATCGTGATACCGGGGCTACCGAGACCGTGGTCGACATTCGCGGAGGGCTTCGTATTAATAATAACGTACCTATATATACATATTATAAATACCTAAGATTATACGCAACGCGCGCGCGGTAGTAGAAAACCAACAGAATCAACGAACAAAATATACCGACTTATACCTATCTACCTACTGCTCTATTACAATAATAATACGAGTTCGTGACCGGTAGTAATATACCATGTTAACGTACGGTATATATTATACCAGCGTTAAGACGAGTGCGTAATGATATTGTATAATATTATTATATGTACGGTCGTGATTGCGTGTGTTCGGGTGTACAGAACGAGGAGGCTGCGTACTCGGGGAGGCGCCATGCACGCGTGATGCCGGGAGGCGGCGGCGGCGGAGTGTCGCAGGGGCGCCCGATAAAAAAAAAAAAAAAAAGGAAAATAAATTCAACCGGCGGCGCGCCGTTCGTATTCGGCGGGTGGCGGGTCCAGCGGTGCAATGCAGTCTCGATCTCGATCCGAGATAAACGCGGCTGCTGCACGTGGCTTATTAGCTAGGCAGCGTGGCGCGTTTTTCTTTTTCGATTATTACCTATATACGAGTATATACTGTTATTATTAAGGACCGTCAGCGATATCTTTATAATAAATTTATTATTATCAATATCGCCGCCGCTATACACACCCTATATGCAGGTATATGCAATTATGCGTATACCTACACATTATAATGGATTATTGTTATATTATGATATGTAATTTGGTAGGTAGGTGATTTTCTCCCTCACGATAATCGCTATACAGCGACTACAGAGTGATCAGCTATTGTACGGAGTGGCCAACATATACTAGACTCAAACTTCAGTGAACCGCGGAGAGCAATATGATTCTTGTCCACTGCTGTAGCTTTGACGACGAGGCACCTATAAACACTTATACTTTTTCACTAAACGTCGAATCGAAATAATTGTCCGAAAAGAGTATACGCTTGATATTGAAATCCAAAGTAATTTAGTATAATAGGTATTATTGTCATTCAAATGTTTCAATTGAAAATAGATATATTCGTCTAAAAATATATGGTAGTAAATCACACCACTTGCATCAATATAACTCTGTAAAAACATTGTTTTTTTTCCTCTGCAAAAGCGCCGGTTAAATTAATCACTCCGTATGATATCCCTATATACACAGATATCGGTATTACGCGTGTATATTATTATAATGGGTACAGCTCTAGATGCAATCGACGACGGCGAGTGAAATATTATTCGAATTTTCGGTTCACGAACCGGCCCGCCGATAGTCGTGTCGGGTATAATATTTGTGCAGCGTAATATATTATATTATTATTACGGCCGTGTGTTTTACCGCCCTCGCACACCCCACTTCCACCCGCTACCAGCTAACCGTCACCTGCGGAATGCCCGGCAACAATATCCGACGATCGAATCGTACACATAATATTAAATCATATATTATAGGCAACAATATGGGTACAGTACAGATCGTTCGTTTTTTTTTTCGAAATTAATTCAGAAATATAAACAACGCAATTACAGGTATTATTATTTTGCCGAGCATCGATTGTTATCGCGGCGAGCAGAGTTATACCTAACTGCAGTGTAGTTGTTATAGACCTACCTGTTGTACACGCGTCATTGTTACAACTGTTGCAGTATACCAGTATACGTACACGTGTATCGTAATATAATATATTTTATAACAGTTGTGAATCGACGACGGCTTGCAAAAGTCGGTCAACCGCGTGCGTTATTTTCTACACGTCCTCGACTTAACGTGATCGCCGATCGTACTTATATATTATATATATATTCGATATTGACAATAATATTGTCAATGTAATGGTTAAGATTATTATTATTATTTCTTCGAACAGAAAGAGTATAGAGAGACACCCAAAAACCATTTTTTAAGACCAAATAAAACCTTGTATAGATTATAGATAGTATAAAGTTTCTGCAGTGTAGGTTTTTTTTCTAGACTACAATTATAATAGTGTCATCGTATAGACGTCATTATAGATTGTGATACCGTCTACTTTTTTGGGGGGAAGTAGCTGTAGTATTAGAGCACTATAAAAATAAACTGTAGGGTCCCGACCACTATACACTTAATCGATCCACTTCGCAGAATTATATTACAGGAAACTTTTAATAACCGCAATTCATCCGACCGGCTTTAAAATTAGTTTAATTTTGAATCGCGATCGACCTACATAATAATAATATAATATAGATACGCCTGCAGGAAGCGCTGGTATCGTGTCCGGGGAAAACATAATATGCATTTTCACATACCCATACCATAACGCATATGAGGGGTACCGAAAACGAAATGTTATTTTCTCGTTGACGTTCATTACCTACCTACTGAATCATAATCTTACTCGTTTTTAAAAACGAATTAACTGCAAGCGAGTCGTCGTCGGCGACTCTTCGTATTGCGCGTAAAATGTTAATTATTTCGATGCTGCGATCGTTTTCGTATAGGTCATCGTTTTACTCTCCGGAGCGGTGTTTTTGTTAATCTGTACACGTACGAGGGCGCGGACGTCTGCAGAGAGTGTGAGTTGTCAGCTCGTTGCCGAGTATTATAATTGGCTCCGTGTATAGAAAACGTCCGCGTGTGGTGTACATAATATTATTATTGTCTTTATTATAATTATTATTAAAACGATATTTCTCGTCGATGTGGCCCAATTACCGCGACGTTCCGATGATAAACGGCCGGAGTGGTTACCCGCCGCGGTGGTACATACCGATTACCGGGTCGTAATAAGTCGGCGGCGGCGGCGGCGGCGGGTGGCCGATCGTCATCGCCGTCGACTCTTAAGACAATACAACTGCACGCTAGCGGTTTGTAATTTGTAATTTTTTCAGTTTTCAACGACGCTCTCTCTGCGCGGCCGATAATAATAATTACTATTGAGCATTACAATCATTATATGGTTATATTATAATATTATACCGCGCGAAACGGAGATGGTGAAAAGACGGTCCATAAATAACGATCGTCAGGCGTGATTTATGTATGTATTTTACTATTTGTTCATACCGAGTTATTTTCATATTATAGTTCTTTGTCGAGTTTGATTTCGGTGAAAATCGTTCGAAAAATGCTTGCGATGTACAGAATATCATTTAATTGTGCATCGTAATCACGTAGGGTACGGTCAAGACGCCTAACAAGTCATCTTCGGTATGGACAATTTGTTTGAAACTCTATAGTCATATTTCGTTTGATTAACAACTATCACAACCATGTATACATCAATAACATTATTCATGGTCCAGTATACATAAACCCTCTAGTACTACACACTCACACACTACTACTGGTACAATTTCGCATGGATCATTTACAAGTCATCGCGAGCAATTATTAAACGAGTCTCATACTCTACTCTATACAAATACGAAAGTTGATTAATTTTAGTCTCATTACTCAGTGCAGACATCACATAATATTCGTTTTCGTTAATAATGTCGATAATAATTAGTAAATAACAATATTCACTAAGGTTTATTATACCTCCTATCGTTCGTTTCGGGATATCATATAATAATATTATAAGTGATCAAAAAAAACCACTATACACACTACACGGCCAAAACCTGCTGCTGCAGGTGCAGAGTTACAATAATATATGATAATAAAAGTAGAATAGAATATATATATACCGCGCTACTTATTTTTTTTAATATAAGTAATATGATTTGAATTTGGATATATAATTTACATATATGGATCGTAAGGGAATCGATTTTCGAGTAGTTTGTTGGTGGTGCGTGGTGGCGAGGACTGAGGTAGGTGATGGAGTGGAACACGAGGGCGATAGTTGTAACCGATACGACCTGACGATGTCAGTTGTACAGGTACACGCGACACCGTATAAAGTGAGATTTTCTATTAAAACGCACGTTTGGAGTTAATAATATTATTATAATATTGTACAGACCGAACGAACGCGGTCGAAACCAGTTTTTCCGGGAGCTTATTATAAACATAATAATATTATTATTATTATTATATCGCATGATACTGTCTCGTCGCGTGCCCGGTGATCCAACCGCGACGACCGTATACACATTCGGTATGACGGTATATATGATATTATACCATGATATTTTTGTTATATTATTATTATTAAAGCACCTAAATACGCAGTCTACTCGTTTTCGGGCATGCTACATATATATATATATATATGTACCTGCAGTGCGCAGTGTGCATGTGCGTGTGTTATACGTTCGACGCGGTGGAAAAAAACTCCTTGGACACTCGGACTAAGTCGTCGATGCCGATAATAATATAGCTTTTCGTTCACGGTCCGTCGGGATTTCGTCTCGGTCGTATAATATAATATGCGCGTATCCCCGGTTGATTGATACGACGGCGGTGGCGAGATCGACGCATCGATGACTGTCAATTATTTTCCTATGAGATTTCCGCGGACTCCGATCGAAATCTGGCGACGGCGCACAGAAGAACGCTATAATGCTGAACTACTCGAATATAATAATATACCGTTTTCGCGCACAATTAGTGGAGAGACAAACGAAAAGCCCATTTCTGTATTATATATAGTATACGCGTCTACGTCGTGTGCGTGCGCCGGCGCGCACCCCGCGCAATAATTGACGTCCATCTCGTCGACTTATCAGATGGACGTATTATTATTGTTATATTGTCGTCCTCTAGAATACTGCCGGCCGACCCCTAACGCGGCGATATAAATTATGCGTAGCTTCTACTGCGGCTGCAGGTACCATATAATAATAATAATAATAATAACAATGATAAAGTTCTAGAAAATCGTATGGGTACTCGACGTACGCGAAAGCGGATAGAAATGAGTTCGGAAACGCGCGCACGATAACGCGAGCAATAACAATATTATAATAATATAATAACTATAGCGATATTAATAATTATACAACGTGAAACACGAACGAAACGAGAAGCATGATTTATGCGATGGGTGCGACGTATACGACGACGGTGGCGTTTATCCGGGAAAGCTTATTACGATGATTATAATGTGCGCGTATGTACTGTATTACATATGTACCTATATATTATATAAAATCTATAATATTATAATATACGAACGGGCACATATAATTTTTTTATAATAATAATATATTATATTAAATTATATATCATGTGCAACATACTCGCTGCTGTGCATAATATAATGGCGGCCTATTGGTATATTACAGCTGGTATATAATATATTATAGTGTATTATTATTATTATTATTATTATCATTATCATCGTCATCAGAGTCGGTGCACGGGGTGACAAATTAGATCTGATAATATAGAACGCGCGCGCGTTCGCGGTTGCGACTTGCGACTGAACAGCCAATGCCGATTATATAGGGGATACCGCGCGTATTGTATACAATAATATTATTATACGATATACTGTGTAATATATTATTTTTTTTTTTCTCGATTGTGATTAATTCGCGGCGACGCGGTTGGGTCCGAGACATTATTTAGACCTCCTCTCGCACAGCCGCAATTAAATACATATACATATTATATACCTATTACAATATATTATTATAAATACCAGGAGGGGCCCGATGTATATATATATATATGAAGGTCGGTTTTATCTGATGCAATTGTCACCTTGCATAATGATAATATAATATGTATTATATTATTATATTATTTCGTACAATAATAATCGACATACCAAGCGGTGATCGCGTGAACGTAAATATACATAATAATAGTGCGTGTGTGTGCCGCGAAGACTTTATATCAGCAGTAAAATAGTAACGACAATAATATTGAATATAATAATATTATCGTGCTGTACCACGGCGAAACGGGTCACAGAGATGTTTTTGAAATAATAAAATACCTATGCCGAGCGCAGCGCACATGATGATATTTTACACGTATATATAATAGGTACGCGTACGTATCGGAATTTCGATAGATTTTTCGCGCGAATCGCTGAGACCGACGAAAACCGATTTTCGCGCGTGATGCACTTACGTCGACCGTCGTCGTCATACCAATGGACACATTGTGCGTGTACTGCGTGCAGGTTGTGAGGTGCAGACGCGTCGTACAGCCCCAAAAAGAGCGTCTCAAGGGCACTACAGAATTCCATAAGCCGCGCGTGTGACCTCTCCCGGTGTGTCCAAATTAATTTTGAGACTGTATGTTAAAAAAAAAACCCACACACACGCACTCGCGCGATAATAATATAACGTTACAACGTCTAGACCGGTTCATTCTTCTCGTTTCTGTGTCTCGAAATGCGTATGACTTCGTATAACATTATATACGCGTATACGTATATATAATACAGGAACAGCGGCGGGCATTATTTTTTTTTTCAATTTATACTCTCCTCCGTCCGAATTGACCGCAGTCATTTGTCATGTGTCCCGGGCGCGCGGTCGACGTGTTCCGTCTTTGTCACAACGATTTCGGTATTCGTCATCGCCGACGCGTACCCGTACCTATACACGTAAAATCGCGTCGTCTTAGTCGATACTGATCGCCGTCGTCTGCGCGCCGACCATATTTTAATGCACAAGCATAGTGCTTACCTATATACCTAATACCAGTTTGTTTCCAAACAGTGTGTGTATACGTATAATATAATCATTCTCGGATTATCCGAAAACCTATAATATATTGTTTCACGGTCTCACGCAGGTGTCTTAGGGGATGCTATGTTGAGACGGGCACGACGTCCCCGACCGCCGCTAGACAACGATGGTATCAATTATACAATTATATGACAAATGGATCTTGCAAATGTTACTCTCGTGTTAATATAGCAAACTTTTTATATTAATTATCAATACTCCGCGACATCTTATCATCTAACCATATTCTAACCGATGACACCTCCCCGACATTGAACACCTGTATAAAATAAAAAATGAAAATAAATTACGTTATGACGGATGCGTTTTTCAAACATTTTTTATTCCCGGAAAGAACGCATACAGAGACTGTTTATTATTATTATTACTATTATATAAGAGAACACGCTGTACAGTCGAAATAATATTATTACGTTACGCTGCAATGGGGTAACTAAATTTGGGAGAAATAAAATTTTAGCGCTTTCCCAGTTCGAATTTGGACATTGTAAAATGATCGACAAGACAATATTGAGCATGATTGCGGTGAATGGGGAGACTGAGGAGCTAGGAGAACTATCCGGGCCTTAGATCTCGTATACACCTGAAACTTGACGCGTTTGCTCGTCGCACGCGTTTAAACGTCGCTGAATCAGTATAGACGCGTACGCACATTTAAAAACACAAACTTTATACATACACTACACAGAGTTGAAATAATAATAATAACAACAACAACAACAACAATGGACTACCTATAATAATATATAAACAATATAATATGTGTGTGTGTATATAATGTATATAATGTGCGCGTATCGGTCTCGAGTATCTTTCGCGCACGGGAGATAATAATAATTATTATTATAATGTATATTTAAACGTAAAACGGGGGCGAAGGAGCACGACGTCCGGGTAAATAATAATAGTGCAATAATAATAATAATAATAATAGAGAAGGAATATAATATTATTATCGAGTGCGAGTGCGGCATAATATGTCTCTCTCCTCGTCGTCCGGTCCGGGGTGAACACCGCGCAGTTGTCTCTCGTCGCGTAACCGTAGCAGCGGTGCTCGAACAAAACGGATAGAAAAGAATAATATAATATAAATGCATGTATATGCGACGCGACGTATACAGAGCTATTATTATACGTTTATATTTATCAATCGAGCTGCAGGAGCCCCGCGAGTAAATTAACTTGTAATTGCCGTCGGTTCATTAACATAAACACGGTCGTGCACCGTTCACTTATCTACCGCTTACATCTGCCCTGCGTCCCATATAATATATTAAATACAGAGAGAGAGAGAACGAGTAAAAGAGAGAGATGATAAAGGAATAATATAGGTACGTGTGTATTATAACGTCGCCGTCGTACACGCCAGTCGGTAGATTATTATTGGCCGGGGCTGATTTACGCGTGACACACGACCCGGTCTCGTCGCCGGGTAATTATTATATATTTAAATATCGTTCGTCCTGCACCACCGATGCCGCCGCCCGATGGAATGTTTCCGTCGTCGTCCGAGGTAGTTTATACCCAACTATTATAATATTCTATATAAATATACACACTTCATCGGCGAGTACGCCGCTTCGGCGGTTCGTATAAAAGTTTTGGAAAAGATTTGTTATTCCTCGGACTCAAAACTCCGTTCTCAGTTCTCCTTGTCACGTATAATAATAATTTAATATTTTTGAGATAAACTTATAACAATATAATAACTCATAAGCGGCGGGAGACTTCGACGAGTGCTTCTGAAAAAGTCGCTTTTCCCTCTGTATAGGGTGACCTATGCAGCAGCAGGTGTCTCCTCGCTTTTCGTGACACCTGCCGCTCGCACGCGTCCCGACAACGATCTAGATCTAGTCCGATGACTTATTATTGTTGTTACATTACAGTGTCGTGTGTAATAAATTTCGGCAGAGGTATAACTGAGGGTGGACGGTTACTGGATAAGACGTCACCACGTCATTAGCATTTGTTTTCTTCCACACCATTCCCGTTTATTATTCTTAAAACATGTATATTATACCTATTAAAAGTTAATTACAAATTATCGTATATGCGCGTACTTCCATCTTGGGGGGGACGGGGGGGGGGGGCAAACAGAATTTTAGGAATCTTGAACACAGTCTTGCGATATATTACATTGACTTGGTGTGGAGCGTGTGTCTGCGGAGTGGTCACCACTTCCTGCAGGAGCTCAAGCCGACCGAAACCAATCCGATTATATGCCATTACCAATCGAAACCTATGTCCGTCGTCGAGATTGTGTTCGTCGACTACAGCAACTTTACTTTATTATATTCCATATTACATAATAATAATATAATATGTTAAGCGTGGAAAACCTTTAAGACGGAGAAACGCTCTTTGTTTGGATTTATCGTTCTGTTTACGCAGCGGCGCCCTGCCACATACTTACTCACACACACACACACACACACACACACACACACACACACACACACACACACACACACCTCAACGGAAGACGTCCCACGCGCAGCTACCGCGGTACCTCGCTCGATTTGCAGTAGGTATATGGTAGCTGGCTGACTGCTGCAGCTACCGCTGATACAAATTATGCGCGCGTGATTTGAAGGCGTCCGCGGAGCACGAGGGGCTGGTCGAAGTTGTCGGACCCACGGGTGTGAGGGAGGGGTTGGGGTGGGAGGGTGGTCAAACCCGTTCTCCCCTCGGAATAATAATTACCTTCGTAATTTAACTATACCTATACACACCGGCCCGAGCGATCCGACCTGTTCTTGTTTTTATTCCTTATATATTTTTTTATACACATATAGGCACCGGCTATATTACACGCGCACACACGCGCGCGCGCGCCTATGCATAATATTTATTATAATAATATTATATAGTCTATCTTCTTTTATTTTTTTTTAGCATGTGTTTATTACGCGTGTACCTACCTATATATAGTAGCCGTGTACACTTAATGAAACGTTAAATTACTATCGTTATTATATTATACTATCGGTCGGTACACGACGGCAGCGTTATACATATAATATTATACACGCATAAATTATTATATTAATATTATTGTAATGGTATTGCGCGTATATAAACGTGTGGAAATAATATTTGTATTAAAAAAAAAACCCGGGATACGAGCGCTCCGGTGGTTTCCGTGGCCGAGACTCGAGAGACATATTATTATACTGGTCCTATATATACGATGGCGACGATGATGTGTGCGGCGGCAGATCGACGGATAAACATAAATAATATTATAATTAAGCATATAAAGCGTGGATATAGTTTATAAAGACGAAACGAATAAAAAATAAACACACACGATCGATCTGCTACAGCCAGACCATGTCGCGGGTAAAGCGGTTATATGAGTCTTAAACGTTGACGCGCCGGATTAACGCGTATTATATAATATGATATATTATAACGCGAACGAATAAAATGTACGAAAACGAAACCGATTTATCTAGTGCTTTACACGTGCGGAATATTATACTAATATATTATGTTGGAATCATCTATTATAATAAACCTCTCAGACTGCATCAGATAATCTGCATGTGTGCACGGTGCACCTATTATAGGTACGCGAATACCGAGTGATTTCTTTATTAATTTTCTTTATTTCGTTTCGGGTTTATACACAAATTTTGCACGAGAGCAAATCTCCGTAGAATTATCCCGATCGCTTGTAAATACGCCTCTGCCGGTATCTTTTCATTCGATTCTGTAATATTATCGATTTCGTCGGACAATATATTATAATCATATTATGTGACCGACCACACGAGCGGATGACTATTGGTGTTATCATTAGATATCTACTTCACAATATACCTACTCGCGGTACATAGTGGTAGTCGCCAGTCGCGGTACCAGCAATGAAAGTAAATGTAGGAAATCTGCATCGATCGACTGCACCGCCGGCAGTCCTGCACTTCATATAATATGTATACCAATAGGTACGCGTCGACGACGGACGTTTATTGCAGATCGAATTGAACGCGCGCAAAGAGAAGACGCCCGGCTAGACGGTCTCCCGTGTTGTAGGATATGATGGCGATTGTGCGGTCTACCCATAAGTAGTATATAATAATATTATACCGACAATATATCGAGGTATATATTGTATTGTGTGTATTGGTATACTTTGTAGTGACGGCGGTGGAGGCTGCGACTAGTGCCATTCAAAACGACGACGATATACTGCTGAGGGCGGGGCGCGGAAATTTCTTCGCCTTATTATACACGGCCGCGCGGCAACGTGACGTTTGAATTGAACAATGCGATGTCTAATTAAAATCGTCTCGAAACGACCGGCCAGTGGCGGCGAGCGAACCGACCCGATCGCAAATAATAAAAATATTATTATTAATTGTTGTTATATTATTGTAATGTGTACCCTCTCGTTGAGACGACACTATGAGGCATCACGGCACGTAGCCACCTACGATAACGTGGTCGACTATGACGACAAATTATTGTAAGACGGATTCCTCTCTCTATCTCTTACTATCTTTCTGTGCATCGAATAATCTACTGGATCAATACCCGTCAGCGAAATATTTTGTTATTAAAATATACCATAGCTGTACAACCCGACTTTGCCCGAGAAAAACTCCCCGCGAGTCATAAGGAAATAGCTACAAATTTTAGTTCAATGATGGTTTCCAAGTCTATAAGCCTCATCCAAATGTATATTTATTTTTAAATTTTATATAGATATGTATGTGTATATGCGTGTATACGGAGAGAAAGAGAGAGACAGACAGAGTCAGACAGAGACAGAGACAGAGTTAGAGAAACCCATTTCATGTGTTTATTATTATGGTCAACCGCTGCAGGTTTTCTCTCGACGTGGAATCGTGATTATTCCGATCCGGATAAGACGAACGGACGACGGTATAATATTATAATATAATATATTTTAATCCGGATTAAGGTTTCGTCTAGCTATAATATATACGTACATAAATACCATAAAATACTCATCGCGTAATATTATCAATTATTTTTATTGACACGACGATGAGTGCAGTCTGCGCAGGTCATTCGTATAAAGTAGATAACTATAGGTATTATAATATACTATTTAAACGTATACGTGTAACATATACGAATGCGTAAATATATAATATATTATATCGAAAATAATAGCTATTATGCATATTATATAAGACGTATATTTAATGATTGTGTTTTTTTGTGTGTTTCAGGGGACAAACCGCACGCTTGCGAACTCTGCCAAAAGAAATTCGCCCTCGCCTGCAACCTGAGAGCGCACATGAAGACCCACGAGAGTGAGTACATCATACTATAAGCCGTAATACATATATAATAATGACGCGAGCTCAACAATTACGACTGCCACCGTCGTTTGCTAGTCTGTGTGACCCTATATATGACGTGTAGACGTGTAGTCTTTAAATTTGGGTTGTACACGGAACGATAGAAATTCGAGTTTCTACTGTGGGTCCACCGCTGTCCGTCGCGCGGAGGGGATTGTCCTTAATCCATTTATTTTTCTGTTTATTACCTACTTTTTCTCGCCGTGTGTCTCGGAACTGCGGTTATTATATTATATATTGCACGTACTCGTATATATATCCACCCTGCGGTAACCATAATATACTTACCTAGCCATATATATACACGCACGTGTACACCCATCCTCGCAGCCGAGATTACCGACCGATTCATTAGAGCCGGTAACAATAAATACCTATATATATATTTATAATAATAATATATAAATAGGGATCACGTTGACGCCGTCTTCTGCCGCGCGCGGGATAACGTGTAATTTCCGCAACCCAATATAACCACACGCGTGTAACATACCCATATATAGGTACCTATATATTACTATACCGGCTATACAATATTATTTAGTTGAGTGCGGGAGTATAGCTGAGTCCTATATATTATTATATTATAGTTACAGTATTATTATATTATAATTATTTTGATATATACGTCGCCTACAACGGCCGCCTATAACGTACCTACAACAGGTATAATGAATAGCCGAGCGACGTGTTATTATAATATAATATAATATTTTTTCGTACGGGTTGCGCCGGTGTTTACGCGATATACGCATTATAGAAAACGACACGCGATGATGTAAAGCTACAGTGATACACGGTATATTAGGGGGTGGGGGTCGCGGGTAACAGGCGACCGAACCTGGACCGCGGAGGGAAAAGAAATGAATGATTTTTTTTAAGTTTTTTTTTTTAGACCCTGCTGTATAATTTGCAAAATAAAAAAGGTTTTATGGAAGTTGAACATTTATTTTAAAATCTTTCGGAGCCCTTAGAAATTATCTGAACATAGTAAATTATAGTGGAGAGGAAATTTACGCGATGATCGCTTTATAATATTCTACTGTTGCACTCTTTTAGATTTAAATACGATTATAATATTATACTTAATTATTGGCATATTGTTTCACTCACAATTTGGTGTTTGTAAATCAAAATTTGATTATTTTGAGTAGTTAATATTTTAATTTGAGGAAATGATGTTAATGGCCGCCTAGGTATGCTGCAGAGTGCAGATTGTAGGCAAATATTAGCTTAATTTAGACATAAAAATAATATTATTTTATAGTGTTGTAAGTAGTAAGTGAAGCATTATTCCAAACCGAATAAGTGATGAAAAAAATTAATTTTTCACAAAAAATCTTACTGACAATTTACAGAGAAAATTGAAACCTATCTCTTTAAATTTAAAAAAAATCGCTTTGTCCGTATAGGCACGTATATTAAAAAATTATAATATTGTATCGTCCTCGCTCAGCACAAACCCGGTATTATCGCGCCCGCGTGCAGTTTTTACGCCAGCTCGACCTGCCACCATAATTATACGTCGCACTACGTATATATGTATAATACACACGCTTATCCTCTTTCGGTTGGTATAGGCACTATAATAGGCAGTGCATATTATATATATTATACACCTATTAATATTATTTTATTATTTTATATACGATATAGGTACATATATTATATACATAGAAACAACAACATCGCCGAGTGTAATAAGTAATAACCAATAAACGAGCGTTGTACATAGGAAAGTTCAAAAACTTGTGTGTAATAGTATTATGATTTTTTTTCTCGCGTCCATATACCTATATAATATATTATATGAGTATACTTTTATCGGCTGCAAACCATATAATTATTATCATACACTTGTGGCGTGTATATTATACTTCGCGGTGAATCGAGAGAGCGAGCGCTGCTGCCGCCGCGGCCGCTTCGTGCGTATTATTTTATAATCTTTTTTTTTGAATTTCAATCGCCGCCGATAAAACGGAAGAGACGGTCGCGAGCAGTCGGATATACGATGACGATAGTATTATCATCGTACCCGCTCACCCATCCGAACGTTGGCGGGGTGGGTGATGCGGGACGCGGACCGCGTGTCGAGAAATCCGAGCGGCGAGCGCGCGCGAATATATTTATTAAAATGGAACATCAGAGTCGACGGAATGACGGCAGACGGGGAAATACATAATACAGGTCCGGGTCGTTTATATATATATATATAGGTACATATACGCACAGCATATCAATTTATTATGATATATGTAGATTAACAGACGACTCGCATATTATAATAATTTTATACATACGCATTATGTACCTACCTACCTACCTACCTAGTATTATAATATACCTACGCCGTATTAGGGAAATTACTATTATAATAATATTTGTAGTGCGTACATCATCCAACAACGCGGTCAACACGTAAAACGATTTATTTAAAAAAAATTTACAATATCATATCAATATTATAACAGGTGGATATCCCCACACTTGTACACTTTTAATTCGCAAACTGAAGTTGCATTATTATCATGATATTGGTGCAGTGTTTAAATGCACTGCATGTTGCATGCATATACCTATACCTAAATAGTTATCAATGTTATTATCATTCGATTTCCACACGATTCGCGGTTATATTTATTATTATACGTGCATTTTTCGATATCACACGTATAATGACTTTTTTGATTGGATAAACGGACAGGTTGGATGTTTTTAGGCAGACATAAACTTTATTTTACGGACTACGAACGGATATGGGAAAAATGTTATTACAGAACGGCCGGACAGGAAGTTCGTATACGATTATATATTATTTAATCCAACCCACTGCAGAAGATGCGTGCGTCGTAATCGATATTGTTGGTTATTAGTTTTTGCTCGTGTACCAACGTTTTTTGATATTTTTAGGATATTTTATTTCTACATTTTGACAGCCGCCACTGTCCGCGTAACCGACACGTGAAACTCAAATCCATTACGCCGTTTAATATTTTTCGATTTTTTTCCCACCGCCACGCTGCCGCCGCGCCGTTCGTACATAGGTACACGCTTTCACGCAAACGATATGTTATTATTATTATCATTATTATCATCATATTAAATACGGCGTATGGGCGTCTTTTGCCCTCGAACGTAAACACACGTTACGCGTGTGTTTACGTGCTGCGGCCAAGTCTAAGACCGAACACCGATATTATATTATTATTATGTTCTATATATTTCCATCATCTCGGCCAACTCTGCCGAAACGATGATGTGTAGGTACCGCGTCGCTGCTCTCAAACGGGGTGTTTCAAGTCTTATTTTGTACACCGTTATTGGCGAAATCCGTGTGTATAGGTACCTACTGCAGTATACCCGCCATGGCGGTACATTAGGTACCTTTTCCGTGAACCGGTCTCGTGTGCTCGCCGCGAAAATTGTCCTCGCATTTATCCGTGGCGCCTGCGTTTTATTACATCTAAAATAATAGTAATAAAACTACCCTAATTAATAGACATCGGCGTATATTTGGCCGTCCTACTATATGTACACGCACTTACGCCCACCGAATTACCCCCTTTAGGTATAAGCATGCAGCGGGCGAACGAACGGCGACGGATAATTGGCGACCTATAAAAAACACTTAAACCCTTATAATAATATAATATAATAATGCTCTGCGTATAATGATATATATATATTATATAATAGTAGAGAATCAAGATTCAAGACGATACGGCCCTGTATATTATATTATATCCATTAGACTCTGTGTCGTTTGGTGGGACTATACAAAATAAAATATATAAAAATCTTTTAAAAAAAATCCCCGATACGCCTACACAAATCGACCGAGTGAAATCGGTCAGAAAATATTGCATTTATTTATGTCATATATTATACTGATATGGTATAATATCTAATATATAATATCCAGACTGCGATCGCCGAGATTCGAATAATATTTTCAGACTGCACGCCTTGATTATATTGCATCAATGTAATCGGAGCTAGAGATTTAAAGTATACAAGTACGCTTCCTTCAAAAATCTGAAGAATAAAATCTCTGGTTTTTATTTTGTGGTTTTTTAATCACCTCGAGGTTGACGATATTTTCGGAATTTTCTTATAAAATGACCAACATACACAATACTTACTGTATGAACAATCATGGCGCTGTGGTCTCCAAATGACGGCCCGTGGGCATTTGATGAACTTCATCGGGCCCACACAGACATCAAATTAATTTTTTAACTATTATTTTTATGGTGAATTAAAAAAATTTTCGATTGATTTTCTGATTTCCCTTTAAATGTGATTAAATAATATACACATTACATTTTGATGGCCCCCGAAAACTTCCTGAATTCCTGTTGTGGCCATTCATAAATATTAATTTGTTTGTTGTGCTTATAATGTGTTATTAAACCTTCTCTATGTATAAACGTATGCTCGACAACATATTATTATATGTGTACGTATAACAGCGGTTCTCAACTGGTGTTATACGCGTATATACTTAGTATACTTACCATTAGTGGAATGCGAAAGCACATAGATTATGGTATGTGACTTAGAGGTAAAAAAATACAATTATTATTAATATTTTATACTTCCAAGTGATAGGTACGTGAAACTTTTCAAAAACTGCAGGTGGTAATGCAGTAATATAAAAAGACACGTTGACACATTATAGGATCGGTTTTCGAAATCATCTTGCGTCTATAACCCAGTCACATATTATTATTAATCATTATATAATATATATATTATTACAACCGCGAGTCATGACATTAGTCGTATTAACGTAGAAGTATTAAAACGTTATGTTGGCAGTAAACGATTTTATTTTGTGTTGTTGTATGTTGTGCTCGCGCGTTTTGACGTTTTTTTAAGTGTTTCTGTACAACCCAACCCCAAGTCCCTACGTTATAAGCCACTATATTATATATTATATACCATATAAGTTGATATAACTAAAATGACGTTATCCAGACGTGATCTCGTCGTCGGATCGTATATAATATATATTAATTCATTTTTTAATTTGTTTTCGTTTTGTTTTCCGCAGGTGAAACCCAAGAGGAGTGCAACAAGTGCGGTAAGGTGTACATGGCACCGGAAACGGACAAGGGTCGCGGCGGCGCGTGTCCCGAGTGCTCTCCGTCTCCGCGTCTGCAGCCGACCGACGCCGCCGCCGACGCCGCGTCAGCCGCCGCCGGGAGTTCGCCGCCGGACGAGGAGCGGTCTTACGGGGGCGACTCGGAGGACTGTTCGTCGATGGGATCCGCGGACGACTGCAGCAGCAGGGGCGGCGTGTGAACGGCTGCCGAGGTGGCGGCGTGCAGACCGCGGGTGGCGGCGCGTCTCCGGGGGCTACCGTCTCCCGCGAACGTCGCGAGCACCCTCGTGACGCGTACTACCCACACGTATACGTTATTATTAATTAGAGAAAAAAACTAACGATACGGTAAAACTGTTAAGATACGACTCGAGTGCATCCACGATCACTCGTCGCAACACACTCGTATACAACATATTATACCTACTCGTTTCCGCGTGTAACACACCTCGTCGACGATGGCGGCGGCGGCGGCGGCGGCGATAATCATAATTTTATTATTAGGTACCTACCTACCTACCTATAATGATATCATCATATTATCGTAAATTATGACGCGAGCTCGACGACGGGGAAACAAACAAAACCGTACAATGCGCAACAGAGCACTTAGGCTTTTATCGATTTTCGTGATTTTACGACCCGGTCGAACATAATATTATTATTATATTATAATAAGATGGAAAAAAATTTTACGAGTTTTCGGAGTAACAATGTCGTAAAGCGGACGTAATTAATGTGTCGTCGCGTATTTTTATTTTTTCGTATCGTACTCATCGTTAATTAATGCGCGCGTGTGTGTAGGTACGCGTTTACTGTGTATATAATAATATATTTAGTAAATATTATAAAAATATATCATAATATTGTATTGTGCGAATGTTATAAACACGCCGGACTACCCGAACGAGCGTTTTATATATTATTAAAAATAAGAAATAAGATTATTACTATTTACTATTATTACCCATCATCATTATATTATTATTAGTATTATAATTATCTCATCATCGGTCTGTATAACATAATATTGTATGTATAATTCGAGCGTTTAATATTTCTTTGTTTTATTTTTCTCTTGTCGCGACCGTGGTATAGCTCTGGTACTAGTATATTATAGTGGTCATCTTTTGACCGCGATCGACCTACGACGTATACAATAATTTAATGTTATAATATTAAACGATCCATGGATATTATCGCAGCGATGTCTGCAAAATCTTTTGTATAATATTAATTAAATATAATATATTATTATAATTGTATATTGTAGTATTTTTAATTCTAGTCACTTTATTATTATCATCATTTGTAATTTTTTTTCATGATTTTTATTTACTATATTTATATACAGTGTATATTTTATTTGTTGTACATATATCATTATATTATATATTATAATAATACATCGCTGTAGCATAATATATATTATTATTGAGTTAAGTGTTTAGTATTAATCGTATATGATGAAGAATCTGCGTTTTGATGGAAAAAAAAATTAAAAATAATATTTATTATTCACGTGTAAAATCTATATACTTAATGAATATAAGTCTATTACAATACATCATTTATAATAAAATATATTATAATAAACATTTTTATTTTTTAAAATTGTGATTTTTCATCGTTATTTACCTACTCCTGCTCTACCTACATATTATGATAATAATAATATTATCCACCTGCAACGACAATATAGGTAGGTACCTACGTCCTAAAATTTAGTATTTTATATGTTTTCACACTGTTCAGTCGTCGGTATATAGTTTAAAACGGAAAACATATTATCTACCTATATTTATGCGCAATGCATTACGATAGGTGTACAATAATAAAATATAATATATTTTAATAATAATAATAAACGAATAATAAAATATAATATTATATGAAATCAAGTCGATGTCGGAATTCCACGGGCAAACCGATATTCGACTGAATGAATAAGTAGGTACGCGTATAATATACCGAATTATATTCGTCTGCAGCAAAGCGGGTCAAATTTCAAAATTGAATCCAAACACCGATGCGAGCGACGATCCGTGTACGACATCATAAAAGTAAGTACATACACAAATATGTAATATACTCGTCGCGTTTACATATTATTATAATATTATATTATTATAACGTGACGAATAGTATTACCAGTTCTCGGGTTTTGTTTCCGTATCGGTTTCGAAATTTGAATCTGATTCCCGTCGTCGGTTATAATATATTTTACGCGTCGTCGGGTCGCGCGCGTGCGGGCTTCGACGGATGCCGCCGTGCTCGGGAGAGCATTACAACAGTATATTATACTTTGATATATTGCTATTATTTTTTTTGTCTTATTAAAACAAAATCCGCGGTGTCAATGGCCATTGGACGAAAACATTGGGTTTTGTGGGATATTTACAGGAATAATTGTTATTTACACGAGTTAAGCATTATTAAAATACGGTTGGTATACAAAGTGATTGTTAAACATGCAAACTCTATTTTTATGCTTTAATCGAGAAAATATTCAAATTCTGATGTTTGGAATTTTTAAATACACTCGAAGACCCTATTTTTGAATTTTCTGTACCAATTAAGGATGATTCTGCAAACAAATACAAACTTCTGTTTTTTACTTTAAATTATTCAACAGACATTTTTTTTGAAGAATTTTGAATGATGTATCTAAATTAAAATTTAAACGAGCAGTTTTTGAGTTGTATAACTTTGTGTACCTAAAGATAATATTATGTCTATATTATTGTAATGGATTAAGTAGATATGTGTAAGTATAAGTAGTGGATCCAAGTATACTAAATACTAGATCTAATAAGAAATATTACATATAGCTTATATTTTTGTGAAACCATTTTTAAGCATTATTATCCATTTAAATTTAAAAATAACTCAGAAATTACTCATTAGAATTCTGATTTTGATACATCAACTAAAAATCATGTACTAAATAAAGGTGGTTCTCATTTAAAAAATATAAGTTTGTATCACCACAGGACATTCCTTAAGTAGTAAAAAAGTGCTAAAAAATCAGCAATTTGAAATTTTGGCTGTAGTTGTACAATATAGTATGTATTATATAGTATAGGCCCCCACACGAACGTGTTCAGTAGGTCCCGTTATATTTTCGAAGAAATAAACAATAATAATAATAACACTAACAAATTCTAAAAATCAGAGTTTGAATAAATGTATTATTAGGTCAAAGGAAAAATTGGGGGCGAGCATGCTTAAAAAATCATTCTGTACATTAAATTATCGAGTAATGTTAAATAGTATTTAGATTTTGTTGAGAAGTTTTAAATTGTGTAGAAATTCCAGGGTAGATCCGACGTTGCACGGCCGCACAGGTCAGGGTTGAATGATTCGGAAAGATTAAATGGCAGGCACGATTCTCTCCTTTCCTTTTCAAAACTACAGCATTTAGTGAATATGCGTGCAGTTTTACGTTTAGTGGAGTATATCACGTCCACAGCTGTGAACGAAGTGGAGGTTCTTCTCTCTTCATCGTGATGTGTAGGTGAGTGATATGGGGTGGGTTCCGATCCTGAGGTGAGTGATGAAAGTCTCTTGTTTTCTGGCGATATATTCAGGGAAACGCCCCATAGGGTTTGTGGTTCTTTCAATCTCGTGTAATTTGGTTGACAATTTAGCCATTTGTTTTCCTACTGCAGGTCGTAGCGCTTATTATTATTACAATATTACCCGTCGGTAGTGTATGAGATATAACATGCGTATTACATTTTATATACATTTCCTTTCGGGATGATAAAGATAACGTTTTTGGGGTCCATTTGGTTTTTATCGGGAAAAAATGTGACTCTTATTCTTTTTGTTCGTTTCCCAAATATTTTGAATTCCATTATGCAGCAACTAATTGTTGTCTGCTATACGATATAATATGTTTTTACTGCAAAACCCATAATTGTAGTACAAACTTATCGTTCGTTTTCTCAAATTATTTCTGTATTATATTATATCGAAATGACACCATCATTGAAAACACCGAGAAGAACAGAGAAAAACACCAAATAAAAAGGTAGGACTGCTATAAAACGAGCACACGATGTGCGTCACATTTAACGGGATAATGTACGGTTATATAACTTTAGAGAATAAGAATGAAAACATTTAAAATGTGTATAGTTTTCTCCACATCCCGAGCTACAAATTATCTGTACATTATGGAATGTGGCGAACAGTAGACTTTTAGCTAACGGCGGATGAATATTATATGGTTATATACGGTGGCTGTAAATCAAATGCACTAAAAAATCTTGAAAAATACATTTAAAATCCTCAAAAATTATGTTTAAAATGCATTAGAAATCCAAAATAATGACCAAAAAACTAATAAAATACAAAATAAAAGTGTCGAATTTGAATTTGTTGTTACATGGTTTTGTCAAGAAAGCTACGTTTTGCAATAGGCTAAACTGCAAATACGCACTTTGATATGACTAATGCATAGCCTTAATTGAAATTAAAATACTTTTTATATATTATGCGTTCCAAGGAATGACATTTTTTTGTTATGGTTTTGCGATTGTGGTTTTTCTGTTGACCGACCGCTGGGTAGCCTTTAGCATCCGTCTCGCAGAGAGGAAAAGAGAACAGATATTTTAAAAGCCCACGCGAGTGAATATGATAACTCGAAGAATGACGATGCATATTATGTCATTATACAGTTTATTAATAAAGCATAATAAAAACGATGATAAAATAAAACCAATGTATCGATAGTTATGCGCACACACCTATTAAGTAAAATTGTATTTATTTATTTTAGGATTTAATTTTTTATTGCATTTTGTTTTTGTTGGACTATTTTCAAATATATAGCAAATGTATATGTATATATTGCATTTAAATTGTTGTTAAAATAATATGATTAAATATTACAGTCGTAAAATTGCAAATGAGGATCCTACAAAATTAATTTATCAGTATAGATATGTACCTACCTATGTTCTTCATTTTATACGTCTATGTCGAGCGTCAGGTATAATATTATGTTAAAATTAAATAATTATTAATATTCAATACACCGCAGACTCCATAGATGTCCGTGAACTTGGCAGAGAAAATTTAACAACTCCTATACCTAATTATCAATCAAATTGTTGGACGATATCCAAAGTAAACTGTTGACTTAATAATGCTAAGTTCACGGACATCGCGCAGAACTGCGTCGATGACTTTTCTCCCAACTCATATAATAATATGCTTTTGAAATACGATTTCGGAAAATCATAATATTTACAACCTAGCTATGTAATATAATATATTTATTAAATAAATAAATAATCACTGCAATGTTATATTATTATGCGAATCGTACACCAAGTCGGAGTCCCGACTTTTCCTAATAGCTATTACTTATTAGTGTTATTATTTTGCAGCTCAATTGTAACGCTGGTAAAATAAAAATTCAAACTTTTGCTGCCTAACGTGTTAACAATCAACATTGGGGCACTACTAAAAAATATATTGTCAACCGAGTTAAAAACGAAACCACCGCCCAATCACAATCGAATGGCTTGTGATTTATTAGTAATAAATAATAATATTATTAAATAAGTCTGCACAGAGTTTCAAAGCAAATATAGAATGATTATCTACACGAATCAAAACGAAAACGAATTAAACCGACGGGTTTAGATTAGGCAGTACGAAAGTTAAAAATACTTTATTGTGAAATCTATGATTTGTGGTCCATAATTTGAATCGCTAATTTATGTAATTAATGTTTTACTCATATTCATATATGACCATATTAGTTCTAACACTTTTGTTATGTTATTTTACCGTGATCGTTAGTAGTTTTAGAATTTATTATGCCATTAAATTATCGAAAATTCGTCCGAATTACAGATTTATTTTTAACAGTTAATTTTATATGACCTGCTTCTGTTTTTTTTAAACACATTAATAATAGGCACTACGTATACCTACCTCCTATATTGTCGAACCAATGTCTGAACATTACTATAATAATCCGTTGTACCTGCAGCTCCAAACTTACTCCCCCCCTCCCAAAAAAAGAAAAATATTATACTTAAAATGAGTTACAACCAAAAGTTTATTTTTAAATTAATAAAGCCAATCATAATTGGTAGTTGAATAACGCGACGATATAATGTAACCAAATTATCTTCTAGTTGATATTCGTATCCGTAATATTCGTATATTTAGAGACGATTATTATTAATTGACAAAATATATTTTTTTTTTTATATTTACAATCTGTTACATAATAAAATTGAACAATTAGTAAAAGAGATAAATGACTGACCAAAATATATAAATCTTTATTGTTTGGTTTAATAATTTGTGAATTATTTTTTAAATATTTTTTTATAATCTTTACTTACAAGAACGTTGGTTCTATAAAGAATATATTATACAACGATAACATGTTATCTGCAGATAATTGTGTACATTATCGGTGTTGACTATACAATTATTATAGAACACGTTTTTGATGCACTTTTCTCAACGCCATAAAATATTATTTCGTTACGTAACGTATTTTTATAATAATTCGAATTTCATTCGATATAGGTATACGCCGTGTACTTAGGTACACCAGTTTTGCAGCCTATATAGGTATATTATGTGAATGTATTAATATTATTATGGCTATACCGAATAGTCGTCTCGAGCTCAATAGGTTTAAGACGGATAATTATTTCGCGCGAGTTTAAATTGAAATATTCTAATTTTTTATTACACCGTCTGTAATCTGTATATAGTATTCTATATACATATTGTTACCTACCTATATATATATATATATATAACATATATGCGATGTATATTATGTACAGAATAATATACATATTGTATATTATATACACAGTGTGTGTGTGTGTGTGTGTGTTTAGAGGAGCGGCGTGTTGAGGTACCGGTCCGGACGCCGACAGCGAATCATATTTCATGCGGAAACGATGTAACGGTGAACGCTGATAAATAATATATAATATTATAATAAAAATATAACGCGATCGTTTTATATTATATTAATGCTCGATCTATAACGCCTTAATCGTCCGCAAATCCGATCGTAACGATATATTTTCTTAACCGTGCGGCGCATAAAAAATATAACATTAACGATAAAGCGCAGCAGACGTGCAGCAGTTCGAATGGGTAGTTCGGATCGGACGAGGACGTCCGTTCTCGTTTTTTCACAAACTATTATACGCCGCCACGGGTACACGAAATAATATATATGCTCTCTCCATATTATAAAAACATAAAATATTATGATATATTATGTTGCACACTCTATGCGCGTCGCAACACGTCGTAAATATTATTGTTGTCGTATATTTTGTGGGACGGTTCGAATCTGTATATAAAAGCAATCGGGCCCGGTGCAGGAGTCTCGGCGACGGCGGCGGCGGCGGTGCAGGTCGCTGCTGTAGCGGCGTTCGGAATGCACCTTACGTACGCCTTCCTATTAATTTATAATATACTGCTGTTACGATAGTAATAATTAATGTTATTAAAACAATAATAATTATTGTAAAGGGAATAATGGATTGGCGACGGTGTGTTGGCGATTTCGCGTTATCGCGATTGACGTTCATCCAGCTACTTTGTTTGCGTGCCCTTTGTTAATGTGATAAATGATAATTTATACGATATGCGCGTCGAACGGCGACTATAATAATTATTCTAAAAACCGTACCCGTTTTTTCGTCAAAAAGTGCACTTGTGACGACATTTCACAAGACAAAATGTATCGCTTTAAGGAGATTTTCAGGGGCGTATTTAGAAAATTTGTGCCCCCGGGCTCAAAATTCATGGCGCCCATTTTCAATACATTTTTTTTATATCCTAGAACAGTGGTGGCCAAAATTGGATACAAGCCATATTAATAAATAATTAATAATTAAGGTTGATATTAAATAATATACATTTTAATTTAATTAATTAATTATTTATTGTAACCTTGCCATTTCATCAAGAACTGCAGTATTATTGTAGGAGTTAAATGAATTGAATAAATTGGACAATGATTTAGTTTTTTTCATAGTTAAATCGTATTTATCTTAAAACACAATCAATAATAACTAATAAGATAGGTTAGATTTTTTCAACAAGTATTAATTGAAATGTATTAACTATATATTTTAAATGTTATCTTACCAAACTTTAATCATTGATTAATTATTAATCAAAGACTTTTTACTGAACAATGATCCGACTGCAAATCTCGTATAAAATCAGTTGTTTATCTGTTTTCAGGCGCATTAGTTACCAACTAATGAGAAGTGCTACAAAAAACTGATTTTATTAAAACTTGATTTTTTCACATAACATGGGTATTAGCCATTAGGTAATATCATATATTAAGTGTTTACGTTTTTAAATTTACAATAACAATAATACATTTTCGCATTCGTATTGGAAGCTGGTTTTGATAATAAAAGAAATAAAAAATTTCTTCAAAATAAAATGTTTAAAAAAACCTCCTCTTTGAAAACAAGAATGCAATGGTTGTTCTCAATAATATTCATTATAAAACCTATAGGCTATGAATTAATAATTAGAATTATGATGATAAGTATAACTACATATCACTTTATGTAATATTCGTCCTTTTTTTGTCATCTCAAAACTGCCTATATAATAGCAATACAATTTAATTTTTATAAATTACAAAAAACATTTTTTATTTGTTCATAAAAAAATAAAATAATAATCACTTACGATTTATTATTGTTGCTAAACAAGCGTTATTTTCTACAAACTTTTATGGCGGGCTCAAAGTATTACGGTTCTATATTCTCGACGGGTATCGAACACTCGTTTATTCCTATATATTATTTAATATTATGATGAGATGAAAGTATCCGAATTAATAATAAATAACAATATTACACGGTTCGCGGTATAGGTAAGTACTATAATTATTGCAGTGCACTCGGTACAAAATAAAACACGCGAGGAATTCTTATAATTCCAATTTTAATAAATGCTATACGCCGCATTTAATACATACGAGCGGAGACCGTTAATTTTTATTAAATGCAGTTTATAAAGGTATATATAATATAAGATATTATACATAATATAATATATATATTGTGTTTTTTTTTAAAGCTTACGCTTACCGATTCTTGTCGAACCGGTTTTCAAACTTTTAAATGGCCCTAATTTAAAAAAAATATATGTAGGTATATATATATATTTTTAGTCGGTCGATGACATCGAATTGGTGTTATACATTATTATATTTTACAGAGCTATATTAAAATTTACAATGTTATAATACCTATAATATATTATAATATAAACGTATATGGGTACAGGGTACAGCTTATTCATCGGAACCAATGTGATCTGTATAAACACTAAAGCCTCGCCAAACGTCATAATTATTATTTACTGTTGTACTGTGCAGTATAGATAAATCCAAAAACGTCTCCGGCTGTAAACATTTTATAGGGTGTGTCACCACAGCATTCGTCCCCCGCCCGAGCCGCCATCACTCAATGAGATTTTGCTCGTCTGGGAAATGCCCGCTGAAAAAAAATGAATACAACTTATGGTTATTTTTAAAAATTTGCTAAATGTAATATTTTGGTTCTTAAAATACTTTTATGACACGTCCTATCGAAAATATGAGAAATCGTTTTTAACACCTCTCCGAGTCAAAATCCGTATTATATTGTATGTACCCGATGTGATCTGTCTAAGACCCATATTATATTATAGACGTAGGTATATTGAAATAAATTTAATCGGTTTATGAAATGTTATTTTCGCAACGTTTTTCAACTGTTATTTAATAATGTTTTAAATTACAACACTGCAGCTGCAACGTGTGAATGGAAAACCCAAACAGATTTTTTATTTTCGGCTTAAAATATTTGACTTGATTAATAGTATTTACTTTTTAGAAATGTATTACATTTGAAAATCATGAACATTTTTCCAATTCTCTATGCAGTACATAACGTATACTGAAAAAAAAAATGTTTTAAAACAAAACTTTGTGGACCCAATAAAATATATTCCGAAATAACGAGTGTCATCTATATACATTATGTACCATCGTGTCATACCGATATCATTCTATAATATTATATCATAAAATGTATATGTATAGGTACTATTTAGGATGTGATTGATTCTCTATACGGCGTAATATGATCATTATTTTATCAAAGGGGTGACAGTCTCAAGTTTTTTATCGCCACTAACCACAAAATCTATTGACAGCGAGTGTCCCACACACGAACCGTAGTCTTGTACATAATATATAGGTATACACTATAATATAACGTAATTATTTTAAAGGTAAACACTTATTTTTATTGTAAAATAATATTTTTTTTGAAATAGTTTTTTTTTTCACAAGACTATAACGTCATCACGACATTATGAAAAACATTTTCATTCTTTAAATTTTTTCTTTATTTTGAGTGGCATGCAGAATACACTTATACTTTCAAATTCCAAAACACAATATGTTTTTGAGGATATTATGTGAAAATCAAATTTCGAACAAGTAGATAATTATATGCATGTATAGTTTTATATAAGTCAAGATGAACTGAGTATTAAAGTCGGAAAATTATTTGCAGAGTAATACCCCTGAGCCACTTCACTCACCGTATATAAAGAGAAAACGAGTGTTCACTTTTAAAAGAATCTGCACCTTGTATAAATCAAAATATTATAATATACCTTTGTCATATATTATTTTATCGATTTAATAGGTACCACTGAACCAGCATAATATACGCGTTTGCGGTAGGAATTTAAACAGTTTAGGACAAAAACGTTTATAAACCTACCGGCGAGTGAGTAAAATACAAACGATAATAATAATAATAATAATAATATAATATTTATAAAGCAGCGCACCATTTAGGATTATAAATCGAACGCAGAGTCGTAAACACATTTAAAAAGCATATACCTACCCAAATAATACGTATATATAATATGTATACTGGAAATCTTCTTTTAAAATCTTCGTCCAAAAATTGAATAATATAATGGATATTTATACCGTTGTTGGTAATTCATTTAATTTTCAAACTTGTTTGTTTAATGTGTGGCTCGTTGATTTTTTATTGGAATGTTTTTTTTTTAAATTTTAACACAACAAATTATAGTAATAAAAGTGATAAATGAAATCCCGGTTTTACGTATATACCAACGAGTTGTTTTATCGGTCCCGCGGTTGAGTATAAAATGATTATTCAGATTTTGCGTTAAAAAATCTTCTTATAAAGCAATATCAAACTTTTTTTTTTTAAACATATGACCGGGCGGTCGGAAAAATGGCTCGTTAATGATACGGACACGTTAATAAATCGTGTAAAAAGTAAATTTAAGTACCCGGTAAATCGTCTCGTTTACCAAATGTTTGTTTGACCGTATAGAGGCATTTCTTTTTTTTTGAGAAGGGGGGGGGGGTAGGCTATAAGCTCCCAAGGCCACTCCCCTAGTTATGTTGATGTGTATAATATATTGTCCAGTTCATATAGTTTTACTGGGTAACCACGCACAGGTAAAATACTGCTATGTGTCCCTATTATTATATTTTATGAGTCTAAAATTAAAATACGACCAAATTCTCAATCTTGATAATGATATTATTATAACATTTATAACAATTTATTGTAACGTATATTGTGATGTCGACTTGCGGTCTAATTCAATGTGACGTGATGAAAAGGACATTGTTAAAACAACGGTAAACGCGTCCGCCGTTAAACGGTGGTACGTGACAAATGATTTAATACTCGGATCTCAAGATCCTATTTATATATTATTATACATAGTCTGGTGTGGACAATCAAACCGAACGCACGCGTTATTATTGTCTCGTCTTATGTTTAAAATAATCACTCAATTCTATCGGAATTTATTCCTGTTTAATACCTATCAACTCGGTTTTTTAGTACTGTATTGGCCCCTGTGTCTTATCGATGGCCTTCTTAAACCCTAAAAAAAAACAACAACAAGTATTAATCAATTACGCGTAGTGTATGATATACTTAAATCGTCCACAAACGTTTATCCAAACATCTGACTCTGAGTATTATCGTGAAATAATCGGTTTTCTAAAAGATAGTGAAACTCAATACATACCATCCTCAGGATTATAAAGCCTTTAGAATAGTAATCCGCAACCATCAGTCATCAACCTTCTACAGTTTACACCAACTGTTGAATTGAAGAAATTGACTTTTCAGTTTAACAAGTTCAACTAATGTTCTGCAAAAAACAACAAAAAATAAACTCCCAATATTTTTCGGCGACCTCGAACCAGCCGAAATCAATAAAGATATCTCCTGCGTAACGTCACTACTCTACACGAAAATTAAAATTGAGTATAATAATTGAATCTGATTTTACTCCCCATTTAACATCAGAAGAAAGACATTTATTAGCTGCATTAATCAATACACTGACATAGTTTAGTCTTTTTGTACTACCTAATTATATTTTATATTTATAATTTTTAAAAACCAATATTAATTTGTTATAATATAAATTGTATACTTAATAATAAATGTTTTATTCTAGTTTTTATATGTTAAAAATGTTATTTTGTTGGAAAAATGTTATAGATTGTTAAAAATAAAAGATTAAATCAAATATATTTAAATGAAAAACTAATTTTTTTTTGAAGAGTATACAAAGTACAAAATAATTAGATATTTTAAAATTGTATATAATTATATTTTGAGAAAAGTTACTATATAGATTTCCAAATCAATCTAAAATGTTGTTATATGAAATATGCTGTAGATAACTCCATATTTTGAACACAAAAAAAAATATATATAATACGATATACATCCTTATAATATTATGCGATGATTTTCATTCAGTAGATCAAATCTTGTATTTTGAGCTTCAATATTAAAATGAATTTATCTATTATCAAACTTAATACATTATCTAGGGGCAAGGGCACCTCATAGGCTTTTATTTGTATTTTAATTTTAGAGGGAGTTAATCATTTTAAAATTATAATCTTTTAAATATAGTTACCTACAACTCAGTTTAAAATTTAGATATTATCAATAAAAGCGTTTTGATATTACTTGAAAACAACCCAATTAAGAACCTACTTTGCTGCATTCACTCTACAAAAAGTGTTATAATTATAGATACAGTTTGTCTATTTTCAAATATTATATTATTTTATTTTGCATAAACAAAGAAATGATCAATAAAATATATAAAACGTCTACGGTGGTTCATATTTCTTAATGATTTATGACTTATGATAACTAGAATAATGCATTTGAAATTCTAAGGGGACCCTGAAATAAGGGCTAAGTAAGCTGGTCCCGTGAGCAGGTCCTAGGTAACCTTAGTCCTTATAATACAGTTGTTTATGTTTAAAATATGAGCACTAATGTCTGGATATTCTATACTGTGTTTATTCAAAATAAGTCTATAATATTCCAGTAATAATATACTTTAAAAGTGTCAAGAACCCTCAAAAATATTTTTAAATTACAACGAAATAAATAACATTGTTATTCTTCATTTAAATATCTAATTTCATCCAAATTTTCACTTAAAATGTCTATAAAAAATGTAATTTATAGTTTTTTATTTTTTGGTTACACTATTAAATACTTTTGAAAAACTTTGCTTTAAATTTTCAATTCTTAGCTATATAATAACTGAACGTTTTATAATTTTTCAACTTCAAAGCAATTTTAAATTTTCGATGATAAATTTCGGTCAAAATTTGAAGTTTAAATGCTTATAAAAAAAATATGCCTATGTATTTTTATTAATTTTAATATGATATTTTAACATTTTATGAGGAATCTTGTATTACATTTTCAAGAATATTGACCCAATGAAATTTTTTTTTGTCAATATTTAAATATGTGATATTTGAAAAAACTAAAAATTTTCTTAGGCTTACAATCAGCTCAAAAATTGTCAAAATATTTTTTTGATGTATATAAATAGGCAGTTTAAACATTTACTGAAATTTTCAAGTGTCTACGGTGATTTCTTTTTGAATTACATCAAAATAAGAAAATCGTTCTCGGAAAAAACGGCTGAATACTGGACAATCAGTTACTTGAAATTTAATTTACAGTTTTTTAATTTGATATGATGATAATAATTATAGTTAAACCTTATAAGTTATAATAATAGACTAATCTTTATCGGCGTATGGTGGAGTTCTGATAGTCAACAACAATATTTCAGCCAACGTCCAAGAATGTACCTATACGACACGATACGTCTTTTAATTAACACTTCAAACACAATAATTTCAATAGTCATAATAGTTCATACAATATAATATTATAACGGTTTGAATCATTCGATTAAATTATTATCGTTCGTATGTACTGTAGCATAACAATAGGTCGACAGTGTTTTGCCCCTTAAGCGGAACTACTTGTGAGATGGGACAGAGTGCCGCGCGATCATGTTTGGCTGCATCAATGGCCACGATAAATAATTATTATAAATCACACCATAATTATTATTATAAGACGTAGGTACTACCAGTAAAATTAATTTATTCGTTCGAAGAGCATATAATTACAAGTCAATACGAAAAACAAGCATATCGTTGTTATATGTTTTAATATCACCCGGCAAAATTAAATAACTTTTTTTGTCTGGGTATAAAAAGTGTCATCAGACGAATATTTATGTATTAATTTGCTGCTTAACGTTGTATCGTTCAATACTTGAATGAAAATATCTGGTTGTATAAAATGAGCATTAGAAAAATAGAAGAAACTAATAATAAAATTAATTATTAGTATAAAAAATATTATAATAGGTATATATTAAATGTTGTGGTATACCTAGGTATTAGAATTATATTGTAGTAAATGTCTAAATATATTTCGTCAAAATGTCAGTTAACACGACTTTATCAAAAATATTATTCAATTTTAGGTGATATTATACGCCAAATACATTTTTTTTCAGAATCAACAAATTATCAAAATCTATTATTAACAATATAAGTATAATAATCATGGTCTATTATGTTGAAAAACTTGTTTAGTGGTGTGTACTTTATGAGCATAATTATAATTTATTGAATTTAAAATTTTCAACTTTAAAACATGTTATATTATTAAATTCTAGGACTAGTGCATAAATAATATTATGATGATTTTTAAGGGGTTAAGTATAGGTAAATTGAACAATTAATTGAATATAATCAAGACATGTTATAAATTAAAATTATAAAATTATGTTGGATAGTTATTAATAGATAGCTGATTTAATTCTATTTTATTATCATATTTGAGATTTGAGTGTATCGTGTATTTTTTTGGGAATTTGTGCCATAATAATATGATTTTGCAGAATTAATATTGTACTTTCTATAATTTATTGGACATATGATCCTATGGTGCCTATAATTATAATGTCATGTTGTATAAATTAATTTTTATTTTTATGCACAAAAGACTTGTACAGAACATTCTCGATCTCGAGGATTATTTTTTACGTACGTATAATTCAAGTATTTTCGTACGTACGTTTCAAAATTGTTTGTAAATGTAATGTTATTTTAAAAAACTCTCAGTAGTATTTTGAATTATTACAGTTATTGGATTCACTGTGATATAACGGTATCATATAAAATAATATTAACACGCAGTATTATAATACATTATTTTTTGATCAAATCTCTATTATCAAATCACTTCAATCGTATAACTTAAAATTAAATTCCGTTATACAGCGTTGATTTTCTATAGACCAAAAAGGAAAATTATTTTATTTATATTTATTATTTTATTACACAATGTATTTTTTCCTCATGCAATTTCAACTCGATATAATATTATGTAAGTCAAAGTAATATATTATAGTCACCTGTGCAAAATATATTAGAACAATTCGAGTATACAGAATGATTGTTTTAAGTATTCTTTTTATTTTTGAAATTTTCTATTTAGTGTACGCAAGTCGCTCATTTTATATTATTTCCGTTGTTACTTTTTTCAACCTCGTGTTTGCGACAAAACAACAAAATATATCGATTTTTAAACAACAACTTCCATTTTTAATTGTATAGATAATCTGAAGCACGGTTTTTAATAAAAACTTCTATGCTTCAACGAATATTGTTTTTTTATTATTAATGAGTTTCTTACAGATACCACGATTCATCGTCCATGATCGGGGTAGTGCATGTATAGGCTTAATTATTGGAAGGCTGCAGGGTGAGCTATACTATCCCAGTTTTTTCCTGCAGCCCATCTAGTTTTTTTGAAATGCTGTGGGTGTGGGGGGCGAGTCCCACAATGGGTCACTATTGCCATAAAAAGTGTAACCTACCCTCAAGTTTTTGTTGCGCCTATATTATGGTTGTGCGAATATACTGTCCGTATAACTACAAGTTACAACATATTTCGAGGGATATTCCATGTATATCCTCCAGTTCATCTACACTTTAAATGTTTATTAAAATAATAAAATATTCGTTTATTATCCAATATGTACGATAACCAAAGTACGTCGGTGTTTTCATAAAAAAAAAATTCACCTCGAAACTAATAAAGACAATATAATAATAACGAGTTGTCATCAAAACTTGATAATGAGCAGTGACGATTTCATCAACAAACCCGTTAAATAAGACTGAAAAAAAATGAGTTCAATGTAAAAATGTGTCAGAATTGCAACGAAGAAATGCATCGCGGTCAAATTGAAATGTGCAGCTCGCGGTCAAAAGAATCGTTCCGTATAATATTATTACGATATTATGTATATGTATGGTATGCATTATGTAGGTACAACTACTACAACTGCACCAGTGTACGAATGTACGTGCACTGCTTAAGTAAATTCAGCTGTAAATTATTAGGTATGCATGTATTACCCGTGAATTTTTTTCAACATTTTTTTTTTTTACCGTATATAGTAATTGTACCACGCTGTTGGTAATTTTATATTATAATGCACGTCGTCGTATTGCATCTGCAGCATATTATATAGGCACGTGTTTTTCTCCGCGATTTTCTATTATAATATAGATTATAGGTAGTAGTAATAGCTGTGGCTCGCGAAGGTCTACGAAACGAATATAATTATTGTACCCATATTATTATACTATAATATATTATACGATATTATACATACGACGACGGCGTGTTAAAACTGGTTTACTATATTTATTATGTTTCGTGTATACCTGACTTGTAAAAACTTTATTACAATTATATGCATATTTAATATAATATTATTATGTCCATCGGGCGTATACATGCCGCACACAATATACCTACATGTATCATATTGTGTATTATAATATATTATATATAAAATTCTCCGGTCACAGTGTTCCTCCGAAACGGCTTCATCGATTTTCATGAATTTTTTTGTGTATATTTGGTAGGTCTGAGAATAAGTTATAGGCTATTTTCAAACCGAAATTCTCATTTTGAAGAGGTGCTCGCACAAGAATTTGAAGATTTGCGATGGAATTCGAAAATTATTTCTGTTTATTATGTAATATACAATAATATTAATGTCCATTAATTACAACTTACAGATTGTAATAGTAGTAGTAGAAATAAATTATAGAAATTAGTATTTTATTTTGTATATAAAATATAATTGTCATTGATTAAAGTTAATATATGTACATCTAAATATATATATAAAAATTTTTGTTTGTCTGTATGTACTTTATGCATTCCTACACTATTCATCCGATCGCCATGACATATTCGTAAGTTTTTAAGTACACTACCGCGAAGGTTTCTGGCATATATCATTATTTATAGGGTTGTTGTCAATGGTTATATATTTTATAACTATTATAATTAGTAGGAATATGGCATATACATATTTTTACAAATAAATTTATAAAATAAAAAAATATATTTGGTATAGGTAAGTTTATGGAGAAAGTGTGCTTTCAAGGGCTCAGGTTTTTAGGTGGTTTAAAGCATTTTCAGAAGGCAGAGAGTTGATTGAAAATGAACCTCGCAGTGAAAGACCTTCAACTGCAAAAAATGATGAACACATCATCAAAGTTCGAGATCTTGTCCGATCCGATCGTCGGTTGACGGTCAGAATGATTGGAGAACAGTTGGGATTATCTCACACCACCGTTCATCACATTTTGACCATTGATTTGGAGATGACAAAAATCTGCGCAAAAATGGTTCCGAAAATTCACACAGCCATTTCAATTAACCATTTTTTGGCATCCAAAAATATTCCCGTGGCCCCTCAACCCCCCTATTCACCTGACTTGAGTCCTTGTGACTTTTTTCTCTTTCCAGGAAATAAAATTCACCTTAAAGGACAACATTTTGGGACATTAGAAAATATTAAAATGTCTGTGACTGACCAACTGAAAGCTATTCCAGTAACTGAGTTCCAGAACTGCTACGAACAATGGAAACATCGACTCCAGCGCTGTGTGAATTCCCAGGACAATTACTTTGAAGGAGATAATGTAAAATAGTCACTTTAATTCAATAAAAAAATTATAAAAAATTAATCTCATTACTTTATTTACACACCTCGTATATAGTATGTATATACAGAATGGTGCATCGCGATGATTTTACGATATTTTTTACATTATCGTGTGTTTTTGCAATCGCGCGATACGCGTTTTTCTATATTGTCAAACCTACGTCGTAGGTTCAGAGAACCTAAGTGTAACGATCGTATTATAATAATAATAGCAGCTATGTTTTCCAACACGCAAAACCTAATAAAAAAAAAAAAAAACCGTTTTGTTTGGTTACCTACATATTTACAGCGTCTTTATATGTTGAACTTTGTTTTTTAGACACACTATACGCTGTTCCACTAACAACAACGATTAACAACAACTATTTTATTATTAAGACGTGTGTGTTGCAGTAAAGTGTGATGAAGGCAATGTGGAAAGAGTTTGCACCGATTTGCAATGGTTACGAAAACGATAGGGAATTATAAGCGGGGACAATTAATGCTCTCGCTTATACACGTATAATTATATGATATACATCTATAAATTAAATGTTCAGTATATAAATCACGACGGTCTTTCCGCTATATACGTCTTATATAATATTATATTTTATTAACTGGTTTGTCTGTCATTTTGATTGATATTGATTCGATTGATTCTGATATTTTGTACATCAACTACGATAACGATTAAAAAGAAAAAATATCTATAATTTGGAATCCACATGGAATTTTCCTAATTACACTGTTTTTAATATTATTTAAATGTAATAACCATCTAGATAACTCTCGTATAATATTATCACCCTGTCATGTGATCGTTGTGTGTTCGTTTCATACGACTGCAGGGCCGGCACTACAAATTGCGAGGCCCCGTGCAAAATAGTTTAAATAAAATGATACACGACAATTAATATTTAATATTATATACTTAAAGTTTAAATATAAACAAAATAAATGTATGTAATAAGTAATAACATATATAATATATTATTTATTATATATTTTCGAAGAATTTAATGATTAATAGTTTTAGCTACCTATAATATCTTTTTCAATGGATAATGTCGAAAGTCCAGTAGGGAGAATTAAGTAAAGAATAAGGAGAATTATAAGTACTGAGAATTGAGATATCACAATAATATTATCGACATGACAACATTCGACATAGTATATTCTATTTATACTCTTCGGTTAATCACTCTACATTCCGACAATCGATTATCGATACCACGAAAATGCCTATAATTATACATTTTATTGTAAACAATACTAATAATAATATTAATACCGTTATCTTTTTTAAATTATAATATTCGATCGCAGTAATGATTTTGTTTTTCTGGAGTGAGCCGGCTTCCGAACGGTACCCCACATCTGCGCGGGGCCCCGTGCAGGTGCACCGGTTGCACTGCTCTTACACCGGCCCTGCGATGCGAGTATGGTAAATGTGTACAGTGTCATCAATATTCCTCACCAGTCGTCGGCCATCAAACAAAAACATTGTTTTGTCACGAGAATCATCGAGTTAGGTAATCTGCAACTTTTAATAAGTCAGCCACGTTATTGCCTTGTCAAAAGAATTTTGGATCTGAGCCTCTGAATACGGGTGAGATACGTGTGCAAGTGATAAATGACCCTGGCCTTTAAATACAGGTGTGCCTATATACATGGCTATATAGAGAAGATTGAGTAAGTTAATTTACGGTTCCCAATTTGATAACACATGATGATTATAAGTACCTACTGTTAAGATTGTATATGCAATTAATTTTTCAATTTATAATTGTTTGTGTAAGACCAGCAAAAATTACATACACGAATACAAATCCTAATGTTTCTTACCAGTAGACCTGCAAGTTTATTATTCTAATATTAAACTTTAGCGCTGTTTGATGAACAGCTTATCAAAAAATTTCGTGTTAGTGATGAAACCATTGGTTTGGTTTGTGACCTTATTTAAGTATTATAAAACCACATATTTTGACTGAACCAATAAGGATAATTTAATTGGTTTTTATTTGTCTATACCTAGTATTTAATGCATGCAAACCATACATGTAAATGTTGAGAATGGAAACGTTTGCCATTATAATCAAACTGGCTTAATTTAAACTTAAAAAAATTAAATTAGTCAAAAATTAGTATCGGTGGAATTTACATGGTTTTTATAGGCGAAAAATCGTACCGACGGAATTGAAATGCAAAAAAGGTATACTAGGGATATTGTAAATTCCCCACCGAATTTACAATATCCCAATTTTGATGTACGATTTCAAATAATAAATGTTACAACGCATCGCAATGTTTAGCATCGTATTAACTTGATATTGGAGACAACAAGTCTTCGGGCTTAAGTCAAGCTTCTGCGAGTGTGAGGAAGTGTGGTTGCATTATATTCATATTAGTATTAAATTATTATTATTATTAATACAGGGACACGGAGGAGGTTTAGGTGTTTCGGCGATGAATCAACATCTAAGGTATAGTTTAATATTTTTCTTTTAAATTCTCGAAGCGGTGAAGTTTTACCGTGGGCAAGATATACTGAACAGTTTTAGTTTTAGAACCCAAACGAGAAGATCTTACAATTATCAGTTTTAAGCAGGGTCTTTCGAGCGGCTTGTTTTTATCAATATTCTTAAACTGAATCGAAAATTAAAATTCTACACAGTTTTTTTTGTTCATCCTATTCGCTGTTTTAATATATCGAGACCAGAGTTTTTTTTTTATCGATTTTATGTTTTACTATATGTATTTTACAACGTTAAATTACAGCATACCTAATAATATTATAAAATAATATGGATACGAACGATTGAGATGAACGATCACTGATATCGGTACCTAAAAATGTTTTACCTGCTCGCAAATCGATCTAAAAAAATTAATATGTACTCGCTCTATAATAGTGACCGAATCGGATTATTATGATGGCGAGGTAAGGAACCTGCCGGTATAAGTGGTTTTTAATTTATTTTTTATAAATCGAGATTTGCTCGCGAACGTCATCGCAACCCCACCATTTATATACGACGGACGTCGACCCGACCGTTAAAAAAATATATCGTAATATTATATCGATACTATATACACATATTATTACCTATATTATAATATTGTCGCACCCGTATTATGCTAACCACTTTTATTATCCCTATAACCCGCACGTGCTTGGGACATAGATGCTTATTGATTTTTACGAGCGAATAGATATTTTCAACTAGATATTTAATTCGCGTTTATAAAATAATTACGTGTATACCTATACGAACATTTGTTTTTCGAACTGTTGAGCTGTTAAACGTTTACGGCGTAATACCTAAAAGTTAATACTATATATTATAATGTATATAATATCCTATGGTATTTTACCATATTTATATATCTATACACGCATTAGACAGTAAAATCAAATGTAATACATTTATGTTTTACGGCCGGTTGACATTATTGAATGATAAATAAATCTATATTGGTTACGCGGTATAATATTATAACATTTTTATACACAATTGCCCACGGCGGCCACGGGTCGATATAATGTATATAGGTAACTACTAATGTTCTCTACATTATATTATAATATATTAGATAATATTATTTTATTTAGTTAGTAAACATTATGCACAAATATTACACACTTTTATAGGCTATAGATGTTTATTTTACAGCCATTACGCAAAAACACGGTTATTTTGACTACACAATATCGAAAGACAAGAAGTGCAAAAAATAATTGTTCACAAAAAAACAAAATTATACAGAAATCACATTTACTGCTAAAAAATATTTTTGAATTATTTTTGTAAATTTAATTTACATATTTATTAATTATTATTAAATAATCTTTTTTTTTTATCGCAGTTTAATGTAACACGTCAAGTGTGTAATTTCTGTTTGTTGAAAAATAAAAATAATATTTTGGTTTTAAAATTTGGGAATGGTGCAATTATAGATTAACAACGACCAGACTTGGTTTTCTTAAAAAATAGGGTTTTAAATACTTATAAGATTGTGTTTAAATTAAAGAAATCTCGGTGTATAAACTAAATAATAATTAATAATTAATAGTATAATATAATTAACAATTAAATTATAAATATGATTTAATTACGTACACTATTATAAAATATATTATTTCTTAGTTTTTTTATAACATGGCAACTTAAATTAAATAAAATTAAAAACTGTTTACAACTTATAAATGTATTATTTTTTAATAGAACAGACGCATTCAATATGCGAGAGACACAATAGTATTCTAAAATGTATACTTAAAATTTTACAATGTTTTTGTGATTTTAACAATTTATTCATTTTGATTGATTGATATGAACAATACAACAATGTCTATAGACATAAATATAAGATATGATGTATGTTGCGTTTTATTTAATAAAGCTTATAGAGGTACTCGTAGAACATTTTTTTCTTAACTGTGGAAGTGCGGACAGTGGTGGATTATCGGGAAATCGGGATTTTCCTACCAGTATTTGACCATGGGGCCACTTTGATCGAATAAAATCTATCATATAAGTTATTCATTTTAAACATTTATTTTAACTTACGATTTTGGACTGCATTTAATAATGTTTATTATAAATAGGTTATACCAATATCATAATATTATATTATATAAAATTAGTATTTTAGTGATAATTTTTTCGAATGTAAACGTAGTTTTGTAAAATTACTACGATATTTCAAAATACCACCTAGAAAATGTATTAATTGTGAGTGTTGAAAAATTTATTTTTACTGATATTAACTATAGTGGTGCAATTCAAAAAGTTTCAAAACGTCAATGTAAATATATTTAAAAAATAGTTGATAATGTAAAAATTTATCCGTTTTAATGATTTTAAGTTTTATTATTCGAACTAACGTACATTGTCCAACAATTAAATTAATGTAATGTGGAAATAATGATTGATAGGTGGTTTTTCAGAAGTGATCTTTATTCTGGGTCTCTTGGCCTCCTGCAGGTTACCAATTGATAAATATGTGCTTATCCGCCACTGACACTGCGGACGATTTGATTTCCACTTACAATAATATTATCATTTGACTTTAATCAACATCATTCGCAATCGTTATTTATTTTTTTTACCTCTATTAAGAGTTAAAGCCATTAGTTGTATATTTAATTTTGTATTTAATATCCATTTATGATATGTACATTCTCTGAAGATATTTTGACAAGGTTTCTTTTGATTTTAATCGGTGAACACTGAACAAGTTTTAATTTTTTAATATTACTTATCGATTATAACACGTACCTCATAATATACAGCGGTGTCCTAATAAATCATGCTCATCCAGTTATACAGTAGTCCGTATTATATATAACATATTATATGTCACGCACACAAACACATAATATAAAATAAAATAATAATAAAAAAATAATATAAAATTATTATATTATTGTTATATACGTGCGCAATAACAATTTATTAAAATAATATAAATGTATAATAATGCGATATACGATATACCTTATATGTGTGAGTACACTTATTCAAGACAGTATAAAAACGTAATTTTCTACCTTAGAAAAAGCGGGGGAGGGGGGCAGTGAAAAAAATAAGCCCGCCGGCGCTGAAAACCCAAAGTTGCTACTGCGAATTTTGCTCCAGGTGATATATATAGCATAATATATAAAATTATTTATAGGTACACGTATACCTATATGGCTATATGTATATACATTATACATATTATCATATACCGAACTACCGCGACGCTACAGCAGACGTTGGTAGGTATATACCTAAAAAATAATTTATATATATGTGTAATACCTAATAATACTACCTATGATATAAATGGACTGCGCGCGGACGACCTCACGCGCGTGTTATTACATAACACGACATTATCTCCATCGTACACTGCGACGTATTATTTCCGTACTCGTATCAAAATAATATTATACAGGGTGGTTCACCAAGCATGCTCACCCCCATTTTTGCATTTAATAATCAATTTTTGGAAATTCTAAAAAAACTTTAAAAGCATATTTTTAAATTCTTAAGATATTTTGTAGGAGTAACAAAAATCCTGTGTATCCTGTGGAGATACAAACTTCTGTTATTCAAATAGGAGCCCGCCCTTTTTTCATCAGTAAATTATTAAGCAAAACATTCTTCTAAAAATTTTGACGTATCAAAACTAAAATTCGAACAAATAGTTCTTGAGTTATTTTAACTTTGTGTGCTAAAGATAATAGGTCCATGATAATGGGAGCTATGGAAGTTTGAAAATTTTAGTAATCAATATTAATCCATCAATATTTATAATTTATAAAAATGATCTAAGTTCACAGCCGTAGCCAGCAAAAGATTTTTTTTTTGGGCGGGGGGTCTGCACATTAAATCCCCCCTGGCTACTGCCTTGTCTAAGTATAATAAATACTAGATCCAGTATATTACATATATTATTTTATATTACTGTAATACCACAGATTAAATTAAATTTTTAAGGACCATATTATTCTCAGTATAAACATTTTAATAACTGAAAAACTACTCGTTCGAATTTTGAATTATGTACATCAAAAATTTCCAAAAAAAAATACACTAAATCATTTATAGCGAAAAAAGGGGGTTCTCGTTTGAAAATCAGAATTTGAATAATTTCATTATCAAATGAAAAAAAAATGGGGCAGTGAGCATGCTTGGCAAATCACTCTGTATATGGTAGGTGTGTAGGTAAAATAATATCGTGTATATACACACACGTCCTACGGGTCGATACGCACATCGCCGCAATATAATAATAATAATATCGTCGTCGTCGTCGTCGTCGTTCGTTATAATATTATGTATACCTAATATAAAATTATATATATAAACATAATAATATTAAATATATGGCTGCTGCGCGGTGCATCGTCGGTCTGCAGTACCGCGGGTGCTGGAAAACTCGTCCGAAACACGAACATCTGTGGCTGCGACTATATTATAATATACATAGGTAGGTATATATTGTATATACACGTAGGTACATGATATATTATTATATAATAATATGTATAACGACCCAGCTGCGGTCATATATTATATATATATATACATTTTACATATCTGTACATAATATTGTATGATGCGCACCTATATAATATAATATAATTTTATTATTATTATTTTTTTTCTTCCGACATATATTATTTCTATTAAAAACCATTATTATTAGCGGCCGGACGACGACGAGACGTGAGTGCTGCGTATAATAATATATAATATTAATAATAATATAGGTATACTTAAATCATGTGTCTGACGTTTCCGCCGACGGCGCGACCCGACGATTTCGGGCTACTGTTTAATAATCGCGCGCGGGTCTTGGATTCCTCCTCCCCGCGCGCCACACACGCGCGCGCGCACGTCGTCCCCGAGGGGGTCGAGCGGCTTCCGCTGCTCCCGCGTAGCTCTTCGTCGTCGTCGTCGTCGTCGTCTTCTCCTCCTCCTCCTCATCCTCCACCGCCGTTCCAAAGAGCTTGCACACACACGCACACACATACGATTTTCTATACTCGCTCGTGTTTTCTACCACAAGTATATAATATTATAATAGCCGCGCAGCTACCGAGTTGGTAATATTATTATATTATAAATTATAATATGTTATTATTATTATTATTATTATTATAATAATACGAGCAGACCGTGTAATTTATTGTGTGGGCCAACGATATAAAATATTATATATATATATATATCGGTCCGAGCTGTGAGCGTACGTTTGTGTGCGCGCGCGAGCCCGATCGTTACGAGGCGGACTTAATTAAAGTCGGTTTATTATTATTATAAAATATATATAATACTATTATCTTATAAGTTGTGCGCACGTATAATATAGAGAGGTATGCGGCGTGTATATTATCATGGAGTATCGGCGGGAGCCATTCATAAATTATGTAACGAAATCCGTATTATACACATTTAATATATTTTATGTACAGGTATATTTATAGGTAGGTACTATTTATTCGTGAGAGCCTCGCGCGCACACCCATCTTATACGTATTGTATTATAATAAACTATCGGCAATGCCTATATCATAGTATAATATAGTTTCATTCCGATTTATCGATCGTATAAATCCAACGCGTCTACATACCGAAGACCTGGAATGTCGGTACTCAGAAAACGGTCAAATAATACCAAAGTCATATCTTTTTTTCCGTGTAGTACCTATTGGGCGCCACGATAGTATTGCTTCCACCTCAGTTGCATCGTTCATTGTACAATTATTCACCTGACCAAAAAGTCACACAGAATCAGCAAACAAAATATACATGTGGCCAAAACCTTTATAATTTTCGTATGATAAAAAAAAATTAACAATATTGGTCCATCTATTTTACCTGTAGCCTGTCCACGAGTCGTCTCGCACGTGTTTCACCCTCCGTGTGGGACAAGATGTCTTCTACCGACTTATAGAACTCTGTAGGATTCTTGAGCCTCTTTCACAGCCATAGCTCTCTTGGTCAGTGAGAAGGTCGGAAAACACAAGTTCACAGAACTGCAGATCTGGCATATCGACTTCAAAAGGCCCGAAACGCGCTTGTACATCAGCTCTCATTGCGCCCCATTTCGGGGCATTCCGTCCCATCTCGGGGCATTGCGTCCCATCTAGGGATGCCGAGTCATCTCTACCAATGATTTTAATATAAACCATATTATATATGTACCTATGTTGTCACACTGCATTATCAGGAAAAGTATCGGGCTACACGTCACGCCAATTAAGATATTGTGTAGGTATATATTTTTATATTTGCTAGAGACAAAGACGTGCGCTAAGTTCTTATTTTCAACCACCGCCGCCACCAAATCTGTATAAACGCATAGACTTTTTCTGAGAATTTCAATGGAAAAAATCGAATTTTGAACCACTGGTTGTGATTTTATGACTTATATGGTTTAGTTGTAAAGCATATAAGTTATAACGTCCGTCGTCTCGTCAATTGAGACACAATTTTTTTTATATAATATTCAATACGTTATTCCGTATTTTTTCCGAAGTTTTTTGATAACAGTGATGTACATATCTTTAGCGGTTCCTAATTTAATTTGAGTTTTTTTTTCCTATGACATGCTTTTGTGAATATTCTTTAAATTTTACATTTTCCAATATTTATACAAAAGAATATTAGCAAATAACAATTTTCCAATATTTATACAAAAGAATATTAGCAAATAACATGGATTCACAAAGATCTTTGTTAACCTGACATTTTTTGTTCAGCACATTGAATTCAAGAAGCTGTTGGCTTATTTTGGTTCATCATTGTGACCTAACATGCTTTTCGGTGTTATTAAGGTGATTCGATATCAATTGTTTTTAAGGAGTTGAATATAGGCAATTTCAATAGTGCGTGCGGGCGTGGCGTAAATTCGTGTGTGTAGTAAACGATGGCTTGTGTCAGTGGATTAGACGAAACGGAACACTGTCGCACGCGCAGGCACAAGTCAATATCGCACCATCGCGCGCCTGACGAACATGATTTACTATTTTTTTTTTTTTTTGTCTATAAGAATTAATCTTTTGCCAATTGTACAGACTGTTTCAGTAATCGGATACAAATTTCAAAAATATATTTGAATTCGTCATGAAGTTGACTTGAAAACGATTTTCTTACATTTTTAAATTAATTGTTTTAGTTCAATATTATAATTATTTTAAAATTCTTAAAATTCAAAATTTTTATTTAAACTATGAAGAAGTCAAATGATAAATTTCAAAAAAGTGGAAGTCGTTTTTAAGTAAACTGTATGACAAATTCAAATATGTTTTTGAAATTTGTGTCCAATTACTGAGACAGCCGGTACAGGTGGCAAAAGATATGTCTATTTCATTCGTAAAACACAGATAGGTCGAATCCCCTTAAACAGTGAAATGTTTTTCGGCAATAACTTACACAGTAATAATATACGAAATGAATGTGGCAAATATTAATTCAACTTATTAAACTTATTAACTGAATACTAATTGATAGTATGAAATATACACGTTTATTGTTTCAACTGTAACAATAATTACAATAACAATTATTAACATTGACAATAGGTATGTCGAACAAAACAACAACAGTTTGTGATTCCAGCAGCGGCCGTGCTGCAAACACCGGTGTAGTAGTTGTCAACCGACAATCCACGGCGACGTCCAGCTGAGCTTCAAAAAACGCATTCGTGTGCTCTCTCCCATATACAGCCCCGGACCGCGAACGAGCACGCGTACACGTTTGCCGATTTAGTATCGGACGTGACGTTTCCGACGGTGCGTCTATAAACTTTGCAGGTCATACCAATAGTCGATGTACAAGGAGTCAGGCGTTTCTGTCATTGCGATAAGAACCAATAAATTGTGCATACTGCATCGTAGTGCACCGGTGACACGGCGCCAACTGGTCGAGAATGATTTACGTGACGTATTCGGCCAAGTTACAGTCAGCCGCAGACACCTTGAGGTTTCCGTTTTCGTTCGGCGTCAACGAGTACTTGACAAGTCTTGTTTTCCGGTTACAACGAACGTTGTACGTGCACACACACGAAGTGCTTAGGTCCGGACACGTGGCCTCGTGAGTTCCGTTCGCCGCGCATTCTTCTATTATCGTGTCCCCGGTGTAGTCACAATTGGAGTTTACCAAAGACACAGTAACACCCGGCTCCAGGTACATAAACTCTTGGTATGATTTGCAAGCCAACCTGCAAAGTTTGGTCGCGTCTGTCGGGAACGTCACATCCGATACGAAATCGGCGAACATGTACACATTGGCCTTGCACAAGTGCATTATTCTGAGTTGCGAGAATTTTGGGCCTGTAAAACGGCACAACGATCATAAAATTATTTAGAAACAGAAAGGCGAGACTATAATATTATATTATTTAGAACTCTAATTCGTGAACTCGCGCGCTGCAACGTTGTTATTCGGGCATAGCGAATAATACTTGCAAAGTCTATATATGCAGTGTTTTTTAGTCGGAAAAAGTCAATAAATTCCGAAGGAGAAAAAAATAAAAATGACACTTTTAAACTACTGCTTGTTATGTAAGTAAAACCGATTTCGTAGTTTTAGATTTTGTACTTTTGTTTTCACTGTCTATATAATATATATTGATGAATATCATAATCTTATTATTATATGGAATTTAGATTCTTGCATATTTAATGGTTATTTTGTTTTATTTATAATAATATATTATGACCAGATAATAAAATAAAAACAAAAACTACTAGGAAATTTTACAAATCTGTTCCAAAATCAACGTGACGTATGAAATAAATTAAAAAATTAATCTTTTTACAAATTGTAAGTTTTATTTGTGAACAAATTAATTTGAACCTAACAAAAAAAATCGAAGTAAAAAAAAAGAAAATAATTAACTGTATATCATACCAACCATAAAATATTGTATAATAATTTTTGTGCAGTTGACGGAACTTAGTAAAAAAATCAAAGTAAAAAATAGAAAATACGTATGACGAACCTAAGACCTCGAGTGGATCCCTGAAATGTCCATCACCGGCCGACGGAGTACTGTAGAATTCGTCTCCATTATTTTTTCTCAGATTGTTGATATTTTCCTGATATTTCTCGTCTGAAACTTTAACCGAACGTATAATATAATTTATAGGTATTTTAACCATTTTATTCATATTAAACATAAATATTGTATAGTACTTTTCATGCAGTTAACGGAACTTAGTAAAAAATAGAAAATATAAGTACGTATAACGAACCCAAGATGTTGAGTGGGTCACTTAAATGTCCATCATCGGACGACGGAGCACTGTAGAATCCATCTTCATTATTTTTTCTCTGATTATTGATATTTTCCTGTTGTTTCGCTTCTGAAACTTTAACCGAACGTATATAATATATATCTTAACCATATCAAACATAAATATTGTATAATAATTTTTGTGCGGTAAACAGAACTTAGTAAAAAAAATTGAGATAATAATACTATAATATGTCAAAATGTATCGATATATGTTTTATAATTTTACCATTTATAGAGATCGGACGACTGACGTTCGGCAGTAACAGCAAAAACAGTGTTGATATTACTCGAAGCATCGCAAATGTATAACTTGAAATCATAATTTCAATTAAAGTGGTCGTATAGAACTAGACAAAATTCGATTACGTAAATAATTTGCGTTGACTACGCAGACCACAGATTAAATACAACTGACTAATTAATTTTATTCGAAAGTTTATGTTATTTATATTATAACAAGACGTTACTATAATAACAAAAAACATGTGTTTGTGTCGTTTTGAATATTTTTGAATATTTCCAGATGAGGTGTTGAAAAACACGAATTAAATTTTATTTATTTATTTATAAAAATATTAAACGGGTTACACCTAATTACATATATTTATAAGTTATATTATACCAATTAATTAATTAGCAAAGCGTTCATGAATGTATTTAATAAATTATGGTACCCACATATAGTTAATTTCCAAACAAAAATTAGAACTGTTATAGGTTTATCAATTTAGGTACACGCCCGTACACCTAATATAAGTATGGTAAAAATTAATTGGATTCATCAAATCTGCCTGTACACGAGTTGCGTCACTTGGTCTTTACGCTATGTCCTACCTAGTGCATTTTTAGTGCGTGCACGCACCGCAAACGCAAACTCAGAATACAAATTAGTTTGTTTTTTGTCGCATGCGATATGTGTGCACGCACTAAAAACGCACTAGCTAGGACATAGTGTTATCCTCCTTGTCGGACATTATGTACTCTACCGACTTATATAGAACACTCAGTAAGATTCTTCAGTCTCTTTTAAATCCTTCTCAGTTATGTCAGTGGGATGGTCGAAAAACACAGTTCCACAGAACAGATCTCTGCAGAAATACCATGGTATATCGACTGCAGTCAGAGGGCGCCCGAAGCCCGCGTGTACGTCAGCCATCATTCCGCCCAATTTCGAGTCATTGCGTCCCATTTCGGGATGCTTAGTCATGCCTACCAACGAATACTTTTATTTTTTATTTATTTGAATGTCATACAATGAATATTGCAGGGTCCCACTGAGAAAACTCGTATGGATTAAATAGAGACTAAGAGATGAAGAGGGGTTAGTTATTATTTTCAACCACCGCCACCAAGAATTTTTACTAAGCATTTCAATGGAAAAAAAGATTTTTGAATTATTGGTTATGAGGGTTATGAGTTTATATAGTTGTAACTCATATGTTATAACGCCCATCGTCTCGTCAATTAAGACACATTTTTTTTTTATATATTCAATGCAACTACTATTTCTTTTACTTTAAGTATTTTCTACAAAAATAAACTGATGGTTAGGTTAACGTAGCACTAAGGCGAACTTATAGTTAAATTGTATACACTGACTATGATTAAAGTATCCCATACTAATAAAATACATGTCGTCGGCGTGTATAGAGAAAATCCAACCAATCGACATTTCTCTGTTGATGGAAAAATGCTTACCTTATAATATTTATTACAAACAACACGTTAAAATAATTTTACTATACATGTACACAGATGATGAACAATTAGAACGGTAAAAACGGGTTTTGAGAATTTTCCATTAATATTTAAAAAAAAAAAATATTTTTAATTATTATAGTTTAAACAATAATAATATAACAATGTTGTATAATTCAATAATAGCTTTGTAATAATTATGCTGAGTGTTATAAGATACATTTTAGAGGTTGGACTTATATATAACATCTGAAATATTACAAAAAATTGCTACCTTTGAGATGATCCCGAAGACAGAAGTGTACAGACGTGTAGCATCCACTCGGCTGCTCTAACTAGTCATTGTAACCGGGGTCGGTGGTACAATAATATTATCAGTGCTGATACTGCAGGAAGAATAACGGAGAAAATAATAGAAAAATAGTTGGTATAATCCCTTTTAGTTTAAATCGCAATGCGAGTATAGTAAGTGCATTGTAATTTATATGCTGTCAGGAGGGAGAGAAACAGTTCTGGTAAATGGTAATATTTATGCTTTTGGGGATTTTTATTTTAGAGGGGGCGGACAATTTTGTATTCCCGGGAAGTTGTAATAGATTTCCACATATTTTGTAGACCACTAAATCAGTACAATATTATGATGAACATTATAATGGTATACGTTTTCGTGTTTTACTTAATCATATTAATATATTATTAATAATACGTGGGGCAAAACATACGGGGACTCTCGTCGGAGTATATATCTCTCGACCTCTCGTATATTATAATATTATAATATAATGGGCTGATTCCGATGACGACGGTGATGTTGATGCAATGCTGCTGCTGCGGGTAGATAAAAATACCAAGTGCCACCGATCGGATTTATGTGTTTTTTCCTTCCGTCTCTCGGAATATACACCCGACTGTATGACTGCTGGCCGTCGTTTTTTTTTTTTGTTTTTGCGGTGTGTACAATATATTATTATATTATAACTACCCATTACCTATTATGTCATGTATATATAAATCGATGTGGGCAAGTATATATGTGAAACGTACGGTGTGTATGTTGTATGTTTACAGACCAAAATCACGGATGACCCCCTAGAGACTGTATATTTATATATTTGCATTATACGCGGGTATATAAATAAAAAGAGAGAGAGAGATAAAAAATCGATCAAAAATAAAATATAAACAGAAATCGTTTGTTTTTTTCCCAAACATAAGACCCGCCAGTTTCACCTGCAATCTCGATGAGCTCCGATGATAACATTATACAACACACAGGAATACCTCAATAATAATATTAATAAGCGCGCTCAGACGATAAAATATAGTAAGCATATACGTGCGTGTATTAAACGACTGTGCGACCGACCAGCGTCGACGATTATTATTTTTTGATTTCGATCGGCTTAACTCATATACTTTAATACTTAATATTATGTAAAGTACCTAACAACTACTATAAATACACGATACAGGGTGATTTTTATTCATGCTCACCCCTATGTTATGTTTAAATTATAGGTTTATTGAAATTCTGATTTTTGGAATTTTTAAGTATAGTTAAAGGAGATGTTTTTTAGTACTTTGATTTTTCCCTACATTTAAAGACCTGCGCCGCGGTACAATTTTGTTTTTTCAAATGAAAACCAACGTCATGTTTTAATGCGAGTTGTGAATCAGGTGATTTTTCTAAAAATGTTGTAATCGACATTTAAACGAAACATTTCTGAGTTATACTGTTTAAAATACTAAGGAATAAGGATAATGGTCTAATAAAATTATATTATTTTTTACTTTTGTTTTGAAAATTATTAGGTGCAATATTAATCTATAAGCATTTTGTAATATTATAAAGTACCTACATTCGGCTCAGTAGTTATGAAACAAGTTTTTTATATTGCATATACTTAAATATAATTATATTGAGCTCATATCCGCTTACTAAGTATTTAATAGACTATATTATTATCCTTAGTATTTAAAGTAGAATAACTCGAAAATTGTTCGTTCAAATTTCGATGACAATACGTCATCATTTTCAGAAAAATCGTCTGATTCACAATTTGCACTAAAAACAGAAAGTTCTCATTTGAAAAATCAACGTTGGTATCCTTACAGGATACTCCTTAAATGTCGTGGAAAATGTAAGTAGGTATTCAAAAATATTGATTTTAATTTTTAACTACACTTAAAAATTTAAAAATTAAAATTTGAATACACACATAATCGACGCAAGCCATACTTACTAAAAATCACCCTGTACATCGTCTATAATATAATATACAATATATTATAACGTATATAATTCGGTGCACGCGCGTTATAGTGTCATTATTTTATACCGCCGTCGCGTATATTATTTTTTTATCTGGGCCGCCGAAAACACTCGAGTTTGCAGCAGATAGGTACCTATAATATTATGTTAAATGCATGCAAATGAAGTACCTAGGTACATAATATAATATTATATTATAATGGACGCGTTCGAACTATATTATGTACGGGTGTATGTTTGGAGAGATGGTATATTTTATGTATAGTTCAGCGTTTATAACTACAGTCGTCGTTACACAGCTGCTAATAGTATTATGCAGCGTGTTCGATTGACTAAAATAAAATATACAACAAAATGTATACGATCCGATTATCTGATTTTCCGCGTTTGGTTAGCGAAATGTCATTAGCGATCGATGGTGCATATCTTTTCGTTTTTCCGAAATAATATTACAATATTATTAACTTGACGTTATAATGTGCACGCATAAACGGTGCGAATAATAAATTGCGCTTTGATCGTAGGTATTATTCAATTTATCTCATGCAATAGAAAAAACGAAAATTTCAACTCGAAATTTATCGGCTTCCGAAAGAGGTGGTAAGCATTGTCTGATTTTACACTTCGTCCAGGAGGTTGAGGTGTACAGTGGTATGTACAGCGTCGTACACTGCTGCAGAACGAGGACGAGCGAAAAAAAAGGATAATTTAATTGACGCTCACGTATCGTAACAGATGTGTTCTTGCAGAATACACCTATGTGATTCCAGCCGTGGAAGGGGGGGGTGGTAATTCCTCCTTAGGGAAGGAATTTAGACACTGTATGGGGAATAACAAAGATGACAAACGCATAAAATCATATTGTATAGTTTAAATTTAAAAATTAATTCAAAAGAGTAACTAAAAAAAAAAAACGAATTAGGTACAAAATGTATCTCATATTACTGTTTTTGATAATAACAACAAAAAGTCACCAACTTTTTTAAATTGATGGGGGGGGGGCATGAGATTTTTGAAAATCTTTAAGGGGGGCGTAGAATAAAAAAAGTTGGGAAACATTGCTAAAAGACAACCTAAGACAACCAGCGTTATATTATAATATTATGAAATACGGAATAGGTTCATGATAAAAATTACTTGTCATAGTACAGTAACTGTTCAAATCGGTTCCCATGCGTACAAATGTAGGTCATATTGTTAAGATCTAAAGACTGTGATTTTCCACCAAAAAAGCAGTAAGCAGAATTTTCATTTTCTTCTGCAAAACGAACTATATACGATAATTGTTGCGAATCGTTTGACGAGAAACTTAATTCAGAATATTTAATTACGCCGACCACCAAACAAATATTTTTTTACAGTGAAAAATAAATCAAATGTGAAACGAAAAAATAGATAGTTGCACGCTAAAATTAAATTCAAGACAAATAGCTGAAAAGGAAAATTTAATCGGTGGACAAAATATAAAACATTAAATGACTGCCAAATTTTGAGTTTACAATTCGTACAAATATATAATATATTGTAATATAATATGCGACTGATACAATCAAGTTATTAAAAAATCTAATCTGTATCATAAATAGTGTTTATATTATTTTAATTTACGGTCTTCATATTTTAAATTTTACTGTAATCGCATATCAGTAGTTTTCTGATACTCAATGTATAGTTTGAAAAATGATATCTGTTAAGTGCCATCTACAACAAAAATATATTTTGTTAGAAAAATGCCATAAGAATTGATGTGTGGCAATTGTTAGGTACCTATACTGTATTCTATATACTTATAGTGTATACATGGCATCTATGAAAAATATGTTTTAAGGAAATATCTACATTTTGATATGGGAAATGTATGCACTCAATATGTCAAGTAATTTCCTAGAAATTTGAATACACAGAGTGATTATCTTAACGTGTAGCCATATCTATAAACCCTATTCTTGATAAATTTTTGAGTTTTTCTTTTTAAAAAATGTCATTCATACCTATTTTAATATCATTATTTAAATTATTTATAACTATTGTCGTTAAAAAAACCTACATCTCAAACATACTCATACTCAAATTTGACACATAATAATATAATTAAAGACCTAGGCGTTTTCTATTAAAAATAAATTATACTAACGTTAATTATACTAAAAATAAATCATCTAAGAATCTAGGTTTATTAAAATGTATTTGTATAGATTTTTGTGAAGAGTCAACCCTTAAAATTCTGTATTTTATACTAGTTCTGTCTCACTTTGATTATGCTTCTTTAATTTGGAGCACTTATTACAATATCATTCAAAATCATAATCTATCTACTGTCTAAAATAACTTTCTAAGATAATTATCATACAATTTAAGTGTTCCATTATAAAATAGCTTCTCATTCTGAAGGGTACGATACAACTTATGACTTCAAACTAATGCACCTAAACAAAATATTAAATATCTTAAACTGTACTTTTTTGTATAAGCTATTACATAATCAATAATCATATTATTATCGATTGTCCCTATTATTTTTATTATTATTATTATAGAACACTCTTTAAAGTTTAAACTGTATACAGAATTCAAAAATCAGAATTTAAATGATTTTATTGTTTAAGGAAAACATTGGTGGTGTTCTTGCTTGGAGAATCACTCTGTACAGTGACGCCGTACACCACTCACATACACATCACGAATTATGATACATTATGCGTTATATAATATATATTATATATACCTATATAGTGTACGTAAAAATAATAATATTTCACTCGCGTTGCAGCCGTTGACATTTATTCGATTTAAATATTGAAGAATTCGATAGCAATATAGAAAAAAAGGTAAAAGTGTATAAAGCTTTAATAGTTTAATATACAATATATTATGTGCTCACCACAGGCGCAATATATGCACATAGGTACACATATATCCATTATAATAATATATATAGGTACGCGTATTACTCGATCGACACATCTGCAACAGCGAGCGCACCATTTCCAAAATGTTTATAAGCGACTCTCGTCACGATTCGGTTCAAATATAGAAAGAAAAAAACTAAATCGTTCACCGCACAGACGTCTATATATATATAATATATATATATTATATATACCATAACAGAGTTGTTCATGATATATTATTAAACAATTGTAACGCCAGCTGCGCACATATAATATATTACATAAAACACACGAGGCCCTGAGGGAAAACTGGGCGGAAAATGCACGATAACGACGAGTGCGGCGCGAAACGGTACCTAATCATACACGTGCCTATAGGTATCATAATATTATGTAAATCGTGGTTTACATACGCCTGTCGATAGACGGAAGACGTTGCTCGACCGCATTTGATGGGATCGGACACTCGTGATGCGAAATCTACGAAATATTGAGAAAAGCTGACATATTTCACTACGACGATCTGCACAGATCAAAATATAGATTCGAGTACGTTTTATGCACCGCAACTACACCGAGCAATATCGGCTGCAGGTACTAAGCAATACTTGCAATTTTGAACCATTTTTTTTAGATTTTTCTTAAATATTTGTCTGCTGCAGTTTTCAATTCCAGTGTAGGTATCCACCATTCGTATTAATCGAACGAGAAAACGGGGAGATTATGGCTTTTATTTAGGGGCAACAGTTAGGCAATTACTAATCTCGTCGTCGATGTCCGGGATCATTGTGTAAATGATTTCTATCAGGGCGGATTTACGCATAGGCCGACTAGGGCCCAACATTGTGGTATTCAGTTTTTAGTACATTTTTACTTTTTTAGTATTTCAGTATTTTTAGTACTAATGAAACTAAAATAAAGAATTTTTAAAACTTACAAATTGAATATTTCAATGTTCTAAACCTATTATAGTATAAACATAATAATAATAAATATTAGGTAGGTATTGGAAAATAATATTTTTTTTTAACATTAATTTAAAAAAAACATAAGACAATAATTTACTCAAAAAATTACTATTGATTTATTGTTAATATTAATTTGTTTCATTATTGGTTTACTTGGTATGTCGTATGTATACCTACATAGTACAATAGTACATACATATAATTACTATTAAGTTTTAGTTTTATTTTAATGTTTCATAAAATAATTTGTAAAAAAATAAAAGTTGTGTTTTTGATTTTAGTTATGTATAATTTTTTTTTTTGTCAATAGATTTTATTTTCTGGGTACAGAGCGCCAGCGTTGTAACGCCTAGGAGCAGAAAAATGATAAGTCCGCCTTTGTGTATTAGTGTGGGTGGAGTTCAATACGGGTACCGATAAATGCCTCTCCCGTACGCTCATGCACATGTCAATAACTCGATTACAATATACAATTTACCGTACGAATTTTACAGCAACTTACTTACTACTTTAGGGCCAAGAAATGAACTTTTTATTTCTAATCAAAAATCTAATTAAAATGTTTTTTATGACTATGGCAGTAATCATATATTTTGATATTAAAATCAATTTTTTTTTATTGAATATTTTCAATTGCATAAGTTATTAGCATACATTAATTTATAATACATTTTATATTGTATAATATAATGAACCAATTTGTTTCTCATTAATGTTTTCTTTTTATAATTTAATAATTAAATAATACTTTGACTAAATGACACTTTATACTTTGCATAATGAAATAATGGATACCAACACGTGCAACTAAATAAATGGTTAGAATTTTTTGTTTAGTATCGTTTAGGAATCAATTTAACGGTTTCTCATGAGATAATACTTTTTATTTTTATTAAGAGTTTCACATTCTATACTATTTCCAACACACGGCGATGTGGATAGGCAAATTTTTAACAATAATTTAATTTATCTGGTACGTCTTGAGTTTTTCACTTTGTTTGTGCTTTTCGACATTTATTGCTTTTAATGTTTACAAGAATAATATATAACATAACATAAGCTACAGAAGTACAGAGCGGTGTCATTAAGTGTCCATCACTTAATATGTACTTATATTATAGATACTATGTATTTATAATAATATGTCAGCCATTATTAATAGTTTAAGCATTCAGCACACACAAAATCATGTGACTAATGATATTTAGTCAACTTAAAACTATCACGACATTTAAAGTTTTTATTGGGAAATTGTAGGTGCTAAATCTCAATGTCTACTAATTGTTTTATAAGTTATAAAATGAAAATAGCCTCTGATAAATATGACTAAAAAACAATGGTATTTGGTATTGGTAATGTATAAAAAATATTATTAATTTCAGCGGCATTTCGAATATAGGTCTAAATAAATAAGGTTTATTTATTAATTCTATAATTAATTAGTATCAAAATATGTGTGTAAAAACCTAGCTGTAATTGACGGGGTGGTAAACTGAAATAGACTTGGCATCAAAACATTTTAACCTCGGCTTCTCACTGCATAAGTCCCTATTAACCTTATTAAAAATTATGTTTTTAATATTTCTTATTGTAATAATTTATTACATTTTTTTTCTTAATAACAGCATACGTATAATTTTTGTTTCATACTCCGAAGCTTAACATTTCTAAAAATTGTCATAACATGTATAAAAATCCAACGTCTATCGAGTAGTTACTAAGTTATAACTTTTAGGTACCTACTTAAAATGATGAGCATAGTAATGATCTAACATTTTTCGAAGCAACTCTGTTCCAGGTATAATATACCTACATTGAAATATGAAAATAAAAATATGTTGTTTTTGCACTATTAAAAATTATATATAAATGCTACTTCAAATAACGTTAGTTTTTTTTCAAGAAAGCGAGTGTTTAACTTTAAAAGAATGACATTCATGCATATCATAATGATTGTTACATCGATTTACGACGGATCGTTTAGGTATGCAATTGCAAACAAAGTATATTAATTGTTGAACTGACTGCAATTAATATTTATCTAATATAGGTACAATGTAATCAAAATAATTATAATAATATATCTTCTTAAGTATATATTAAAGTGCCATATATTATTTTATAAAATGGAACACATGAAAATTAATGTTCAAATTGAAACACATTATGTAGGGTATTAGTTATTAAATGTAAAGTAATAAATGTTATCGCAACTCCTTGCATATTAGGAGCAGGTTCTTGCAACGATTTGCTGAATTTGCATCTTAGCTTTCGAGTGCACTTCTCATCAGAGTCCATAGTTTGATATTTGGTCGCATACTTTCTGCAATAAAATAAGAAAATTGATTTAAAACAATTATTAATACCTAGGATATTTGAATGTTTATGATTTTTGCATATTTTTTCTTTTAGCTGTGCACTAGAGCAAAACAAATTATAAAACCACTTAGTACATCAGCTATATCAGCAGTTAAATAACATTTTATTTCGCTTTTTTTTATAATGCATTTTAAACTTATATTTCTACTAAATCTTTTTATATTATAGGTCCTTTTTTGTACATTAATAATATTGTGTCAATACTAATATAATATAGCAAATTGATTGGTGTTATCATAAAGCAAAGAAATAAAACAATTTTAATATATTATACGCTCTTTATAATTTGTGCAACTGGTAAATAAACCAAAATTTAACGTGTATATGAAAAACGAAATGATATTGATAACACTCCTCACGCGACGGACACAAGCAATAATGTTTATCGTACAATATAACCATCGAGAGTTGTATATAATTGTCGAGATATCATAATTTAATGTTAAAATCTCAAAAACAAAAAAAACATCGATAGCGACGAGAGCTATACCTTATATTATAGTATACGAGTAATAGTGTACACATCTCTAAAAGAATAAATAATATAATAATATAATCATACATATAATAACGTATCACGCATAATGTGCAATCATGAATGGACATGTTATATTTTATAGAATACAAGTGTTAAACAGAATGTTTAAAATTGATGAGGCTCAATTATTGTTCACCTCTGGCATTAGTAGGTAGGTAATATATGTACAAATATGTATATTACGTCATGTAATATACTAATACGGTGTGAAAACGATGAGTTTAGACGTACCAAATTAATATAAATTATTATTATTAATTAGTTAATAGTTATAGCCTTATAAATAGGCATACTGACCGACATTATCGATAAGGGCCACATCTGGCCGAGCACTTGGCGGGAAAACTTTTCAGTCTTCGATCCACATTGTGTACGAATTTGTGTGGTCAGTGCATGCCAAAAATCGGTGATAATTCTGTCGAAAATGAATCGAGATAAATCGACGGAATACGTTAAAATAAAAATATGGATTGTGCTAGGCAAACGAGCCATTTGGATTATTTTAATACATCATAATATTATAATAACACAATATTAAAATAATAACAATACAATATACTAAAACTCACTGGCATTTTTCGTGGATACCCATGTCATCTATGAATTGTCCGTACGCCATTTGTTGTTGCTCCAGATAATGATTCCATTGATGGTCGGCTTTTAACAATGCATTAGTGCAAGTCGTGTGTTCTCTGAATTCTGGAAAACGATAGTGAAATTTAATATTGAGCACTTTTGATATAAAGTAACAACACAGTGAAATGTACTACTATAATAACGGTTTACCATATTTTTTTTATCCTTTAGGTCTACAACGAAAATATTATGAAAACACCGTCGACGAATTATTTTTATAAAACGTGTACCTACATATTATAATAGTTTTATATAATATTTTATAGTTTATGTCGGATCAACGATAGAACCATTCAATCATCGAACTACTATTATTGTACAATGAGTAAGTTTGGTTTGTATTTCATACTCGTTACTAATAATAATTAGTTATACTTATTCCATCCAATCCGTCCGCGGTAATCAGCGTGTAGCTACGAGCATATCAATATAGTTAATAGATTAAATCTAGGGGTTTTTACGCGTATTATAGACCGGACAAGTTACTGTCAAAAAGTAGGCCACAGACATTAAACGGAAGTATAAATATTATTAAACGCCCGACATATAATATAATTTCTAACACATTATTATTAGATGTAAAGGTACAACGATGACAACATACTGCTACAACATTTTTTTTTATATAGCTGTATACATAATTTTCAATTTATCTGTATCACGATATATTATTTATAACAGATCAATATTTTCGAGTTTTTTTCTATTATTCTTACTCTATATTATTTTTAAGGTGTAAACTAACCCTTCTTGTAAGGACGGCCTTTGACGCAGAGAGTCTCTGAGCTCTCCATCGGTGTCAAATGCATCTCCAAGAGAGTTTGATGTGGTTCAGGCATGTACGAATAACAACTATCAAAGTACGTCTGCATGCACTTGGCGTGCCGTTCTAAGATCTTGAACCTGTGATGATTGGGAAAACGGAAACAAAAAATTAATAAAAATCAGGATATATTTTAACAATAAAATCGGTGAGTTAAATCAGATAACTACACAGGGTACTTTCTATAATATAAAATTATACTAGGGCGTACTACGCACAGTGTAACAATCAATGACAGTGCAGAGATGAGTGACAATGATTCTTAGACAACGAGTTAGTGCAAGAGTAGTGGCCGCATCAAAACAATTGTAATAACTTGTCCATGCCATTGCTGTTGTGACAGGGGCTACAACGGCTATGTACATTTTATAACGATCAATGTTAAATAATGTGACTACTTTTAAATGAATTGCATAAAACAATATGGACACACAACCGCATTATTTATTTATTATAAGAGGTATATTATTGGTTTATTACATACGAGCAACCCTGCAGCTATTACTATAATACTGCAATAAAAGTGTCATTGATGCTCCTATAGTTACCTACATCATATACGTACATCGTTTATGGACTAAGCGTATATAAACATAATTTCATCAAATCCCCCTGTACTTAGGTACACAGTAAAACTAATAAAACATATCGAAAATGTCTACCATCTTATCACTGTGCGGCAATTTAAACATTAACCTAACTAGGTATTAATAAACTTATAAAGTTATAACTTAACGTTCTTAAGGTTAATTTAACTTGAATAACACAAATTAATTTCTTTCAATAACTTGCCCATCTCTGGACGATACATTATACTGTTACAACTGTTCTTATGACTATTCAATTACTATGTATAATATACTGACGGGCAATAGTAGATGTCTGTGTATTCGTAATTATCGCTATTCTCGGAAATGATTTGGAGCAAGTCTGTAATCTTAGGTATGCTAGTGCAATTGCCCATTGTCCTGGTCTCTGCGCACATCCATTGGACCGCAATATCGGAATTCGCCAACGTCGAAGCCGTCAAAGTAGCTGTGGGCAAAAGAAGGAAAATCCGATTTATTAAAATTAATGTTTACATCTCGTGAAGAATTCGGTATACTTATAACAAGTATAGTTAGTATACTAACAGTTAGTACAGGTAAGTATATTATGGGCCTCGTGAGAGACGAATTGCATATTCGATCATGGTTGTGTTATAGTTTTGTAAAAACAAATTATGTTAAGGTATAGGTATATCTTAATAAAACGGTACTCACTTAATGCAAATAATAGTTTCAGCATATCTGTAACATAATACAAAATAATATTTAGAAACTTTTTTTTTTTTTATATAACCTTTAAGTTTTTCCTCCTCAATATTATAATAGACTGCGGAGAAAATCATTTGGACTAAAAAGCTGCATTAATACCTATAGAAGTTGAGTTAAATACATTTTTTAAACGTTAATATTAGCCACTTAAGCAATCGATAAAGATTTTAAAAATATTTATTCAAATAGTTATGATATTCTATTACTTTTCAATTTGTTTTATAAATTATGAGCCTAAGAACCATTTTTAACTTGTTGAAGTGTTATTTTTATATTCATATTAAATGTTTTGTTTATGATGTAATATTTTATTAAATAAGTTAATAATTACAGCATGCATTTTTTTTAGGTACTCTCACTTTCATTTCAAGCCACGCTTAAAGACTGTTAACAAACTCGTGTAAAAAACAATGATTTATGTAACATTTTTTTTGTTTTGTTTGCAAATAAATAAATAAATAATAAAATAATAATAATGAGTAATATTATAGCATTGTATAAAACACTGAAATTGTTTTGTAAGTAAATTAAATTATCTATATTATATATTATTGTAGATACCGTGTTTAGCAACTTACTATGCATTTACTAACTCGTAAGCTTAAGACGTATTAAAAAAAGTGTGAGCCAGTACTTATAGTACTCACGGTGATTTTATTTTCATATATAAACATCTAAATACATTTCGGGTGGCTTGGGATAAATGGTTACAAAAATAAATTTCAATGTGATGAATAGTGATTCAAGTGTTCGTATTGGTGTAATGTAATTAAATGGTAACTGGAAACTTGTATAACATATACCACGAGTAGGATTGGATTCTACTCTTAATTTGGTATAAGAAATATACTATGGTAACATTGTAGTATACCGCTTACTAACCGCTAGATTCAGCCAACCACAACGCAGAACCACGTAAATCACGGTTCACGGTGCAGTATGAAGTCGGTAACACTGCGGTGTTGGTTGTTGGAACTAAACAGACCAAACGCTGGATCATGGCGTTTACTATAGGTTAGGTTACTAAATGTTTGTAAAGCATTTTAGTGATGAAACCTGACGTTTGCACAGAATTAGTATAACCTCAAATCGTTAGGGGGGCGATTAGATGTTTACGCATCAATAAATAAAGAGTCTCCCAAATTTCGAGGAGAGAATCGAGTAAGAACCAACATAAAACATTTTTTGTCACATGAATTTTGGAACGTTGACTGCCTTGAAATCGGTTAATCGATTATTTTCTATGTTTTATAAAATATCGATATAATCGATATTCGATTATTCGATTATTAATCAAGAAAATCGATTATTCGATTATTCGATTTTTAATCGAGAAAATCGATTACTCGATTATTAATCGAGAAAGTCAATTATTCAATTATTAAGAATTATAAGAATTTTTTATTCATTTTCTCAATTCTATCATCCTATATTCCTATCACTTTAAATTATAACAAATACTATATTTATAATTGATGTATAGATTAAAACCGATTACAATTTAAGTATCGATTATAATTTATTAACTGATAATAATCGATATAATTTTTTACATATCGATAATTTAGAAATAAAATAACCACGCAGTCCTAGATTTGATACAAACAAACGGAATTTTTCTGGGTATAAAAATAAGTCTTAACTTCTGAGTTTATGTGGCATATAAGATACCTACAGTTAAGTTGTAGCATAAATGAAGAGATGAAAATGTTTGAAATAATTTGTTATTATTTATTAATATAACTATCTAACTAGTCTGAATCATTGACATTTATAATAACTAGGATTGGTTAATAATAAAATCGTATTTTTTTTCCTGTCAAAATATAATAAATAATATTATCAGCTTCATATTGTCATTAAAGATATTTATTTTAATTTATATATTTATTGACCTGTAATAATATGTAGATATGGTATAATATGCATGATTTGAGGGTTGTCAATACGGTCGATTTGATTGTCATAAAAACAATTTTAATAATAACATGGTTGACAATCAATAAGAATCAATAGACAGTAGAACGTTAACAAAAATAATAACCTCTTAAAATAATAATTATAAATGACAGGTAAATTAATAATTTTATTAATAACAATATAATGTGTTTCTTACTGATGATTGCTGTAGTGATCTGTAATAACTGTAAATAGTTATCTGCTGAGGAAGTCTGCTGGATAAGTGAGTAACTATTATAGCAAAAATGCTGTGCAAAATCGAATACAAATTTATCAAAAAAAAAAATGTAAGAATAAACTCAATAGAAAATCACAATAATTGATCTAACTTGACAGTGATCAGAGAGAAGCCGCGACCTATCCCTTGAATACTCACGACCAAAATGATTCTACTCTACTGATTTTGAGTTAGCCCCGACTGGTTTTATTTTGACCGGCCTGCCAGCAGTCCAATGTGGTGGGGCAGGTCGGTTTATTATTGGCCAAGTCGCTAAGGTAGAATTTTATAATACTATTATTATTATTATTATTATTATTATTATTATTATTATTATTACAAACACGTCGTGCGGACGTATTTTTTTAATCAGTTTTCCGAAAAAATTTTCAGATAGCCATATAGTTTCCTGTTATTGCAAATAGGTATGCATAGTATTAGGTACCAAAAGCGATATTTAAATTTTTAATTGAAGCACCTATTATACCAACATCGATATCGTATCAAACTTTGTTGCAAAAACTTAAAATGAAGACAATTTTAACCTTGACAAATAATAAAATAAAATTAATCAAATATTTTCTTATTTTACTTACAACTTACTAATTTAAAAGTAAAAAAAAATGTTGATCTCGAATAAGAATAAAGAAATGGTTGCATAATATAAACGGTATTAATGAATATATAGTGTAACAATCCTTATATTATAACGATACAGACTCGGGAACGCTTTTAAAGTTACCAGTATTATATTAATATAATTTAATATAATATTATAGCAAATCTGTTGGTACGACAAAATAGTGCACGTCTGCAGTAGAGGCGTATATTTTATATGACGTTTTTGGGCGAGGGAAAAAAAGTACCCTTAGAGAATCGCACACAATGGTTGTTGGTAGTGGAAAGTGTATACACATTACACAAAGAGAATCAACGCGTCACCTCTACCCACCTACCCGCTTACCCGAACCCCTAACGACCCTCGTTAACGTCCGAACAGGTGGTCGCGCCGGGTCTTATTTATTTTTTCTACTCAATTTCATGGCGTCGTCGTATAATAACAATGCGAAGAATGTGGTGCTGGCGACGACGTTACGTTGTTATATAAAAGCGTGGACATGCAATCGAAAATAAACCGGTTTTCGTTGTCACAAGGGTGTGGTAGGGTCTTGCGGGTAGTTGGTTATATATAATATGTTCAACGAGCGTAGGAATTTCGTGACACTGCATTATTCTCGGTTTTTAAATAATATGGAGTTCTGACACCCCAGCGGTTTACGGCAAGAAAAATAATAATATGTTGACCAATACAAATACCGAAAAAAAAAAAAAAATACAGTAAAATATTAGTAGTCGGTAAAAAAAAGCCCCGGCTATAGGAAAATAAAGCCCCGGAAAAAATTACCTTTAATATTAATAGCTTAATAGTTATTATTAAATTTTTTATCAATAGAAGATGTAATTTTAGTTTCTGAGCGGAGCGAAGAATGTATTGATTTTACAATGTTGTGTATTTTTTTTGTGCCTGTCATCACATTTTAGAGCAGTAAAAATGCTCAGATTTTCTTCATCAGCATCTTTTATGATAGGAAAGTGAATCTAGTTGATACTTTGAGAAGTCTAAGACAACAAATTCTCAATAGTTTTTAAACGCGTAGGGGAAATAAATATAAGGACTGCAGATCAAAAATAATAAAAAGTATACATATGCACCATTTTTTTTATAAGTATTTAAACTTCAAATTTTGACCGAAATTCATCATTGAACATTTGCAAATTGTTTTGTAGTTAAAATGTATAGAACATGTATGTATGTTCAGTTTTGATTATAGAGGATTGAAAATTTAATACATTTTTCGTATTTAGTTCATTGAGTAACCAAAAAATTTAAAAAATATACTATAAATTAATTTTTTATAGGAATTTCAAGTTAAAATGTGGACATCAAAGTATAGAACATTTTAAAATTATTTTGTGCTTAAAAATGTATATAATATTCAATTTTTAAAACTAAGAAATTAAAATTCAAAACAAGGTTTTTCGTAAGTTTTTCTAAATAGTGTTTAAAAAATATCTAAGATACAAATGAACAATTTTTTTTTATAAGAATTTGAAGTTAAAATTTTGACCAAATTCATAAAAATCTTGGATGTTTTAAAATTATTTTGTAGTTGAAAATGTGAAAATGAGTTTTTAAGCTAAGGTTTTTCGTAATTATTTAAAAGTGTAACCAAAAAATCATAAAAATATATTAAAAAAATATTTTTTTATAGACATTTTAGGTTCAAATTTGGACGAAATTAGATATTTGAATGAAGAATAACGATATAATTTATTTTGTTGTAATTTAAAAATACTTTCGTGGATGCTTGAAACATTTAAAGTATATTATTATACTTTATACACTCAATTAAATTTTTAAATGCAATGTTTTCTGCAAAAATCAATTCAACCTACTGTATTATCAATAGTAAAATGAATTATTTTAATAGCAATAATATCTTAAAATATCTTAAAAATTTAACACATCTATGAAAGTGACCCACTCAAAACCTACTGTACTGTATAGCGGTATCCACTTGCCGATCTTTTATTTTTTTTACTAAATTAATAAAATACTGTATAGTATACTAGTATAAAAGTTGTAAGGCTATAATATAGTTATACGGTTTTTTAATATAAGTATTATATTTTTAATATAATATATTCTCCTATTTCAAATTTTTATTTCTATTTTTTATGGTTTTCAAAAGTTTTAATATTATTATATACAATTATATAAATATATTTTATGATTAATGAAAAACAATGTTTAGTATACTTACCTATTATTATTTTAATATAATAAAAAAATAAAAAATGAATAATTTTATTAAACTTATTTAAAGCACAAGAATATATTACGTTAAAAAGAGTGTTACATAATTATTGATTAATAAATAATATCAATAACTCTGATAATTCATAGAAGAGTTGAAAATGTGGAATAATAATTCCATAATAATATCATTGTCATTCAGTCGTACCTAAAGTCATAAACATCATCATATATTATAGCTTAAAATAAGAGATTTTTGTGTGATTAATGCGAATTTGATTAAAAATATTTTGGCTTGTTAATATTGTTAAAATAAATAATATTTATATATGTTTCGTGTAAATAAGGGTCGCTCTTTGTTGACGCAGCGCATCGTCGTTGTCGTCGTCCGAACAGGTGGTCCGAGTCTTACTTATTTTTTCTGTTAAATTTCACGGCGCAGTCATATAATAATATAAAGAATGTGGTGTAGGGGACAACGTTAAGGTTATTTTAAGCGTGCACGTGCGGTCGTAAATCAACAGGTTTTTGTCGTTGCAGGGGTGCGACTGTGGGTCTTGCTTGCAGATGGTTTGCTACTGCGTGCGTTAACAACCCCAAAATGTTCTTCAAAAATTGGTTAGCTCGAAAAATATTAAAAATGAATCCTGGACAAAAAGTCCATTCTGAAAAAATTCCTCTCTCATTTTCTTAATATCAGACAAAAAGTCCAAGTATACAAAATATTCTATTCACAACATTTAAATTTAAAAAATGTTATTAATTTTCTTTATTAATATTAACAATATTTTATTTGATTACTATTCTTTATAGCTTATACCTATCCACAGTTTAAAAATATTATGAGATAAATGTATATTATGCCTATATATTATCTAGGTTTGTATAGTAATCGTTGTAATAAATAATAATATTAATCATCGTCTGTAGGTATAATCTTATGGTGATAAACTGTAGGTATACAGCCGCGATAAACATCAGATAGAATACCTACAAATTACGGTAAAGAAGTCCCAGGAAAAAAGTCCGAAAAAAAAAGTACGTGGTTAAAAAGTTCAGTTCGTATATTAGGTAAAAGGAAAAATACAATGGGATGCACAATTAATGTTCTAATTATTATTAATATACATTTTAATTTAATGATTTACCTGACGAAATTTACAAATAGTCTATTATATGTACCAATATCACCAACATCATAACTTGATACTTGTTTAATGTTTTTGTATCAGTAATTATTAAATAAGAAAATAAATATATATTTTAATAAGTAAATAACTATTTATATTTTATTGATTTTTAATCTGACAATACAAATGTCAAATGTGCTCGGACACTTTGTCCAACGGTAATACAGCGAGTCCGGACTTTTTGTCCGAGTTTTTTTAAAATAAACTTTGTGACTTATTACCATTGAAAATAGACAGTCTTGATTTTTTATTTAAAGATATTTTAAGTTCTATACTATTTATGAATTGGATGTTGTAACGGAACTTAACAAACAACTTCAGTTATCATGTTGTTAGGTACTAAAACTATATTAATCATAGGGACTTTAAATTTGTTATTACAATTTACAATATCTATGTTTTATTCATTTCTAAGCACAATGACGTTTTCAAAATATTTAGATTGATTCTAAGTTAGTTATGCTATAAGCCTATATTTAGACCAATCTACAGTAGGTACTCCGTGGTATTGACTTATAAGTTAATCACAATAATTATGTACTTATGATAAAACAGAATAAAATAATATTATTTGAGACTAAATAATTATATTATACGGAACGTGATTGCATTATATTGTTGTATAATAACATATATACCTATCAAATATTAACACTTATGATAGTTTGGATAAGGGGTGAAAAAGTGAGATATTATTCAATAGCCGTGGAATGCGAGAGAAAGTGTCAAGGTCGTAATTTTTGGCGACAAACACGATTTTAATTGTAAACACTAAACATGTACGAGTACGATCGTCATATTATCTTTTGCTATTATTATAATTTATAATTCACGACTAAAAAATTGAACATATAATATGTTGAGTATATTTTATTGAAACCGAATATTTTAACTAAAACCATAATACCATACCTACTATACCATATAATCCACTAAACTATCGTTGAATTATCTTATATACTGTAGTTAAATTCAAATATAAAGGATTGTATAATGGTATACATTACTTTATACCTGCCTTGAAAATAAGAATTTATTTAAAATATTATTTTTAAATAGGTTTTCAGCCACAGCTGTGTTCCAAATGGACCAGAACCTTTAATTTCATCCCAATACTTGATTATTTTTAGTTTTTTAATACCTAAAAACATTTTAGGTGAATTCATTTTTTTACAATTTTTTAAGTAGAATATAGAACTAAGCCACGCAACTCGTGAATATTTAGAAGCCCTGTATACAAGTATACAGCATGTATCTTATGTCGTTATATACGCATGGTTTTTTAATAATCATGGAACAAAAATATAGAATTTAAAAAAAAACAAACAAAAAACCGTGTTTTGACATGGCAATTTATTTATTTTTTAGATACAACTTAAATTTATTTATTATTATTGGTTAGGCCACTTTATACCCATTGGACAATTTTATTTTACATTAGTAAAGTAAAAATTTAAAACATTTTTTAATTTAAAATTCTTTTTTTTTAGTTTGAATCAATTCATTGAAAATTCTTTATTATTATTCCAAACATTTTTCAGAAAATGTATATCATTTATATCACTAACTAACAGCAAAATCAACTTTATTATTTTAATTGGTAACAATTATATTTTTAATATGTTCTGCAGATAGAACTATTTTTTTTATCAATTTTGGTTGACTAGTTTATTAACTACGATTCTCTTAAGTTTAGTAAATTCATTAATAGTTTTAATTGAAATAATTGGTTATTAAATTGTATTTACTAGAGCTAAATAATTTTTTGAACTATCTTTTTATGCGATTTCATATTTGTCTATACACTTAAATCGCCATTTAAAATACCAGTCCAGACATTTATTTTTTCTGGCCATTTAGTATGTCTTTGCTCAAGAAATGTATATACTGTATAAGAATTAGTCTTAAAAATAAATCATGCTTTTACAATTTCAAAAATCAATAATTTTCATAACAATGTTGCAGAATTGTATAAACATTTATTTATTTAGAATCTTTATGAATATACATAATAAATTGTCAATTTCGTCAATATCGGACTAATAGATGTAATATATAAAAATAAAAATACATAAATTCTATATTTTTTTAAAAATTTGTTGACATCTTATGATCTAAAAAACAAACCACGTCGACTATCATCAACACAAAAAGTATTTAAAATATTTTATTAAAGCAAACATTTTCTGATGACGCTCGTTCTAACTGAACGTGCATTTACCCTTTATACATTTATTAAATAAGGGACACATTTTCAAACACAAGAACTGTGAAGTGAATACCTTGTCAAATCTCAAGTTCAGGCCTAGTAAAATAAACGATTTAAATGCTTGTATTATATGCCTAGGCACTAATTTTATAATATTAACGATATACCTATGGCATGGACTACTTTAGAACTTTATAAATGTAAACGACCCTAGTTTCGACTTGTTCTTTCCTATTATAGTTATACGACGTTCAAATTTATTGATATCTCTACCAATCGTTTGTATCTATAGTTTACCTCTTATATGGTTACCTACAAGGCTACAAACCAATTTAACCGTTTAATACCGAGAAAAATTGCTTAAAAATAATAATTTTAATACCTATGTATTAAACCATCACTAAACTTATAAAATTAATAATATACTGACGTATAGCCTATGCCCTATGGGTACCTGTACATCATTTTTTTTTACAATATTATAATTTTATACTCATTGATACCTATGGTACCCAAAACATTACATTTACTATAGTTATTGACTATATTTAGGTTAAGTACCCATCAACCATCTTTGTTCTAGTGCATGTATTCGATATTGTTGCAAATGTTCGCAGTGTCAATTAATTTTTTTTTATTTTGAGTGTTATTATTTTATTAATGTTATGATATGTTAATTAAAGTATTAAGCAACGATGAATAATTATTATTAATAAATATGAGTTAAAAATAACTATTTTCTATATAGCTTTCAATTTGACAGTTGACGATTATAGCCAGTATAACGGTACCTATATGTATTTATGGCCTATTGAACTGATGTTTAGTACCTACAAACTTTAATTTAACTAGTACTATTTAGTATTTACATCCTACAAAATAATATGTTATTCATATTTGTATGGGCCACAACGAGAAAAATGTCTAAGTGCTATTACTGCTATTAATTATTATAATCCTAAAAAATATTTGTTTTCAAGATCTTAAATTCTATAAAAAAAAATACGTAATTTTTGGAATTTAAAAATATCTATTTATCTGTTACAGTAGCTGTTGGTATGTCTTCGCATTTAAGCACGTATTTGGTAGTTTGTGAAAACAACACGTGTATTGTGACTATTTATGTTTTTCCTGGCTCTTACTTATATTGATATCGATATTCAAATTAATGCGGAAATAACTAATGTCAATTCTCCGATTAAAATGTTGTTCTGAGATAAAATTATCTATTTCCTATACACACATAACACATTGGAGATCTTGTAGTTCTCTCTTTAAAATCTGAAATGGTATGAAAACAACATTAACAAACGCTATCTAAGTAGTAAGTGCCTATTAAAGGGCAGCAAAATATGTTAATTGTTATTATTGATAGGACGCCACACACCCGTTATTTAAGGGGCACCATATAGACAATTTTTATAGTATTTTGAAAATAATTAAAATGTTTCATCTTAATAAATACAATTAATTCTTAAATACCAATACAAAGTATTTTAAAGGTAGCCCCATATGTCAGTACCAAAAATAGTTGTTGTGTAATAATAAGATTATAATATAGAAAAACGGTTTCACGCGGGACAAATTAACGAGTATGACGTACTTTACATTAATGATGGTAGATTCACCAAATTACCATACTACATAGAAGATAAATTTATAGCTGAAATTAATAGTTACATTTTTTTATTTTTCTGATAACAATATTCAATAATTTTTAAAAAATAAATAAACTATAGATGAGCAAATGGATGACGCTCTGCTGTATATTAGGTATCGTGTGGATCATTGTAATGGATGTCTTAAATTTTAATTTAATGATATAAAATCATTGTATTTACGAAAAGATTCTGAGCAAAGATAACCTGTCAGCCTATATAACTAAATATTTTTTATGTATTTTGTGATATTATTGCTATTAGAGTACCTAATTAATTTTACTATTAGTAATACAAAGTAGGTAGGTTAAATTAATTTGTGTCGAAAACGAACTAAGGGGTCAAAGGGGTTTAGATACTTCGTCAATTTGTTATCAAAACGACCTAAGTGACTGACAAAAGTTGTAGGTACATCAAATTGTTTGATTTTAAAAATGTACAAATTAATAGATGTTTGAAATGGTAAAGAAGTTATTATTTTGCAAAGGTCAAAACGTATTTTTGATTTGTTTAACATACCTATTCAATATTTAAAAATTAACAAATTGATAAAATTTAAAATGTTTATTGTCGTTGAGAGTTGGCTTAAATTGAAAAAGTGCTCCGACCGATGCAAAGTAAACTTGTTTATGCATTCAAGTATTTTTACATTTTTAAAATCAAACAACTGGAAGTGTTTAAATTGTTGTCAGGCGTATAGCTTTTTTAGTATTACACGTTCATAAAATATTAGTTTTCTCAACAGAAGAGAAAAAATTCTTATAAATCGTCTCTGAATAGGCCACACAAGGCTGACTCACAAACACCTCATGGCCAAAGAAGAACCCACTCAATGTACAGTCTGTGGGGTTACACTGACAGTGAAGCATATAATAACTGAGTGTTGTCAATACTCCGAAGATTTAAAAAAAATACAACATCCCACCCAACGTGTACGAAGCTTTAGGACCAAATAGCGAAAACACATCAAACATGTTAGCCTTCCTCAAAAAATTCGATTTATACACCAAAATGTAAACCTACTGTTAATGAAAATTGTAATATAAATGTAAATAGTAATCACATATAATTAACACCATATAAATATTGTAATTCTAACCAACCACTATGTAATTTAACACAAAAACTAATAACCTTTGTTGTTGATGTTTTTTTAAGTTCAATAAAAAAAAAAAAAAAAATATTAGTTTTGAATATTTCGATCTATAATGACTCTTGGACATGTGTGATTACTATTCAAATTGCCTATACTCAACTCCTTAAAAACAGTCGGTATCCAATCCCCTAGTACACAAGAATAAAATATGTTCGGAAATTAATTTTAAAATACGAAATTTATTCATTTCGATTGTAATCAGCTAGACTATAGAATGCCTATGACGGCTTTTGAGTAGCACTGAAAAACAAGGAAAATGTTTAATTCCATAGATAATAATATTATAATATTCATTGTGTCATTGTGTTAAAATCAGCGGCGTCATTTCAGTTTTTAATAGGAGGGGCAAAGGTTTTGACCAGCCCATATAGTAACCGAACCAAAAATAAAACAGATCGCTTCGCTCGCAAGCTAATTTCCACTTACATTTTTATCTAGACACAATTCCCGTTTTACATAAATTCATACGTTGTGTCTGAGGCAAAAATAGTTTCATTTTATGGTGAAAAACACGTGGAGGAACTATAAATAATTATGGTACTTATCTCAGTGGCGTCATTTAACATTTTAGGTTTTTCTAGAAGGGTCAAGCAAATTAAATTCTAGTACAAAACTGCTAAAACGTAATTGAAAAATCGAAAATTTTTAAATACATACCTTCTATTAGAGAGGTTTTTTCTAAATTTAACAGTGATTATTTTGTATTTATAATTTCTATAGTATCTATCGGCTACCTATCACTGTATCAGAGTCTATATATTGGAACTAGAAAACTATAAAAATTAACTATTATCGTGGCAATAGTTTTCTAGTGATTACACAATTAGACGTATTAGAAAAATTAGTTATATTATATTTTACCAACAATTGGACTGCTATTACAGTCAGACAGGTGCAAATTCCCATCTTGCTCCTTCCCTCAAATGACGCTACTGGTTAAAATATAGGTAAATGATATTAAATCTATGTAGAGTATTGCGAGTTCTGTATCTTAGACTATTGTGCATATTTCTTAATAATGAGGTCGTCATATTCGATATGAAACATTTTTATACTATAGATATGGATATTATTATTTATTAGGTATACAGGCATTATAGGTCATTAAATGTATTTTTTTCCCCAATAATTCAACAATTTAGATTTATTTTGATTAACAAATCCAATCTTTATTCATAAACCTAGTTATACACTTATACGGAGAAACGATTAGGTATTTCCCCTGTTGCCCTGTCCTGACTCGTTCTATGATTAGGTATATTGAACGGCGCATAAAAGTAAAAGAATAATAACCTTTAAATTAAATTTACATAACATAAAACGAAAACTTCTCAAATATGCTATAAATAACAATTATATTTCCAACATTTGTCAAATATGCATTTTGCTCAGAAAACAGAAAAATATGCTAAAATATGCAATTCAAATTTTTGTATTTTAATCTGTTATGACTTAAAACAAATCTATATTTTACTTTGACTATTTTGCAGTCATTATTAAACAACATGCAAATGCAACAAGTCCCGAACCCTGATTATAACATAAATAGTTGTCGAACATACTCATAAGCTGTAAGAAAAAAGTACAATGAAATAGCAAATCGCATAACAGATAGTCCATATTTTCTTAAGTTTTTTAATCATATTTTTATCAGCTCAATAGTTAGTAATTAAATCTTGATTATTACCGAAAGATTTCAACAATGTAAAACCAATGTCTTAATTTATGGAGTTATTTTTTTTTTAGTTTTGTGATGATTGTTTTCATTGTTGCAATTTTATTTTTCTGCCTTCTAACTGTTTGCAGTATTGTTGTGAGCTTAATATCTTTAATAGCAAGCTCATCCGTTAGCACCTGAATTCTATGTTTTAGACATCAAATACTTGGAGTACCTATCTGAAGCATTGATTCTTCTAGCAACATTAAGTAATGTTTTATGTTTAATCTAAATAAAAAATAATAAGTTTAAAATCATGTGCTTCTACATAAATATACAAAAAAAAAATAATAAATTTATAATTATTGGGTACTAGAACTATTAGAAATAATCTACCGTGATATAAACCTTTTTATCTTAACCCGTGGATACCACATGAATTAAAACGTTCACACAATCATGCTGGTAAATTATCGTTCGAGCCAAATTAAATTATACAATTTGCCGGAAACTATATAAACCACGTATATATTAGTTACATTACTTACTTACTTTACCTTTTTCTTCCCCATTGGTTCTCTATATTTTACCTCCATAATATCTGAAAAATATTAGGAAAATGTAATAATTACCGTAGAAGTGCCATGCTTGGGCCAAATTTGAGTTTAAACTCATTTTATCTTTATACAAATAACAATTAATTATCGTAAAAGGCTTATTTTGTGCCAATGTCCGATCTTGCTTTCATTATATTAATATGTATTAAAATACTGTTCAAACTCACATACTGATTTTAGATGGCTGATCCAAGTTTACCTTTAAATTTTTAAGATAAAATTAACTGCCAGTAAAAGATAATAAATTAATAAAAATGTTGATATACATATTTCAGTACTTTTTAGTGCTTTAAAATCCGAACCCTATAATACTTACTCTCTTTTCTATTTATTTTTACTATGATTTTCTGTCAGATGTAGTTTCTGATTGTCAACAAATCCAGAACTCTTTATTTTTTTTTTAATCCGGACTAACACATAATAATTAAAATATTTATTAGGGTTTAAGACTTTAAAAGAAATAAGAAAAGAACTATTTCATAACGAAAAATACATACTTTTATTTAAAAATATGATATTTTATCTTTTTGTAATTTTCCTTTCTGGATAAAGTGTGACTCTATAATATTGAGACCGTACATTGAGAAGCCTTTTAAAGACAATTCTAATTATTTCAAAAGTATACAATTTTTAATAAAAATTAAATGTTAACGATTATTGTTATGCTAAGTTGGTTATCAGTTTCATTTTCAAATAGCTTTATTTTTGTCAAGAATTGCCATCTATCTTATACTATTTTAATTATATTTATCTAAGATTTAAAAATACATTTGAATGGTTCATTATGTAAAAACGAAATATTGGAATCAACTTTTAAATATAAAATAGTATTGTTAAATACATATAGTGTCTTCGTATTAACCTGTAATGTAAACTATTTGTTGTCATACCAAAACCAAACTGATATTGTAAAGCATTTAGACAGAGTGAAAACTATAAACATGTATGGCGGTGATCCGGCCGGTAATATTTCATGTGATATACGTATTGTTATTATTATCTAAATAAAAAAAAAAAATACTTAAACTTTTAAGATGTATAATAGATGTACGAATACTCTTTTACTTATGTAAAAATTATGTTAAGGTTTCTGTAAGATATAAAAAGTAACTTGTCTCCGTCGTGGTTGAAATACTACTTGTAAGTACATATTAATAATGTACCTACTAGTGTGTACATATATTTTATACTTATAGTTGTATCTGCAACCGTCTCCGATCGTGTCCACGGGAACGACGGCCCCTATGAGGTTCTTGTTTATACATATATTATGATTATCACGGGGAAACTAAAGCTCCCGTCGAAACATTCTATGTTTATCGTGTTAATCAGTGTGTGTTAACTGTTGGAGTCTTATGGTACATTTGGTACAACTTCTCAAAAGTAATAATTGACAATAAGTATGTAAGTCAAGATATTATAGATTATAGAACTATACGGAACATATCATATAATATTGAACATTAAAAATAATAAAAAAACTTATCGAAATTGTATATAAATTGTCCATAATAAAGGTACTACAACTAACTGTCTGAATTTTTCAACAATTAGTATATAACTATATTTAAATTGTATGTAAAAGTTAAAATTTTAATTTTATAACTCGAATATTTAATTAATTTTTTTATTTGATTTTGAACCCATTTTGAATATTATCTTCCGTTTTGTAAAATCTCAAGTACTAATACATTCAAAAATACCCAAATTTGTTTATTAAACTAAAAACCACTCTATGAAATATATAAATTATAGTGTTAGGATAACATATAAAACCTAACATAACCAATATTGTATCATGATAAACCTCATAAGGATTAACAATCTGAATAAATGTTTAATACAACCAAAAACTTGAATAATGAAGTATTGTATTCTCCAGATCATACTTCAAGAAGTTCACCCGGGCACCCAGTCCCCCTTCTAATTTTTTTTTTCATTTAATTAACTTGTGAGTCTTTTTTTCTCCCTAAAACGGAGTAGCCTACAGTCATAGTCTGTGTATTTTTTTCATTCTTTAAACCAATGATTAATTTATATCCTATTTATTACTTTAAAAAGGTATATGGAACTAACCCAAGTCAATAACTCGAAAGGATCGTTAAATCAGAATAAAAACATAACTGAAATTAAAATTCATAATAATATAATAGTATAAATAATCAACATTCAGATATGGAACGCAGACAAAGAGTTCTATCAATAAAAATAAATATTGACAATATCCAAAGATATGCAATTATAGATACCGGATCAAATATTTCGTGTATAGACTGTTCATTAATAAATAACACAGATCTGATAAAAACGAATCTAGGTAAAAATGTCCGAAGAAAAAATGTATACACGGTAAAAATGTCCGGGGTAAAATGTCCATGGTAAAATTGTCTAAAATCAAGAATGTCCGAGGAAAAAATGTCCGAAACCAGAAATGTCCATGGTAAAATTGTACGAAATAAACTTTAAAAATTCATATAATTTATATAATATTACCTAATTAAAATGTATAAAAATCATTATTGCTGTATATTTAAACATGTCAAAAAAAAATTCATATAATTTATATAATATTACTTAATTAAAATTTATAAAAGTCAATGCTATACATTTTAAAAAGTTTTCAATACTTCTTTCGTTATTTTTGTACTCTTCACATATTTTTTTTAATTATTCTTGCATACCAATATACATTTTTTTTTTGCCAGAGGTTGTCCAATATCTCTTTTCCCAATTTTAACTTTATCGACTCCTAATTCTAATCGCATCTTTTCTATCAGTAACCATATACTTGGATGTGATCGATTCACTAATTTAGAAAACCTGTGATTTAATAAATCAATTTAATAAAATAAAATAAAATAACACGCACACTTAAATGATTCAACTGAAAACTCAGGACTGACCATCACCTAAACGTTGACAAAAATTGTCGCGATAATCTTATCGTAATAACCGATAAACCGCGCAACACGATGTCAATTACAAATTAGGTACCTAGGTATAAATATTTACAGGTATTCAGGTATTTTGTCATTTTATTATTAGTATATTTGACATATACAGGGTGTTCCCATTTTATTATTAGTATATTTGACATATACAACCTGTTCCCATTTTATTATTTTTCGATACTTACATTTTTATTTTTTATTTTACATTTTTATTTTTCGGGCATTTTTACCTTGGACATTTTTATCTTGGACATTTTTAACTCGGACATTCATGGTTTCGGACATTTTTAACTCGGACATTCTTGGTTTCGGACATTTTTTTCCGGACATTTTTACCGTGGACATTTTTTCCTCGGACATTTTTGTAGAATACCACAAAAAATACCAAAATACCAAAATCAAAAATTAAAATAACAGGAGCAGATAACTCTGAGCTTGAACAATTAAGAAAAACCAATTTAAAAATAAAATGAACGATGTAACATATATGGTAGACGCATTTGTAATCAATGGGCTAAGCTGTAAAATACTCTTAGGAAATGATTTCCATATAAAAAATAGTTTAATCGTAAATTTCGAAGAAAAACATTTAAAGCTAACTGGCGACACTATAAAAATGGACGAAGTATGGTATAATTATAATAAGACATATAATATCAACTAGTTCAGGCTAGTTCCTAATTTCTTATATTGACATCGATATTCAAGTTAATGCCGAAATAACTAAAGTCGAATCTCCGATTAAAATTTTATAAGATAATATCTATTTCTTATAAAAATTAGAGATCTTCTATATTTTCTTCTATGTCAAATCTGCAGTGGTCTAAAAAAAACCATTGACGTAGGAACGCTACTATAGGTCCAGTATACCTATAAGGGTAGTAAATATTGATTGGTATTAATAACATATAAGTAATTATTTACACTAATGTTAATTATGAATCATTTAAGTAACCAACAAATTTAAGATTAATACAAAAAGCCTAACGCACTTCATTAGCACAACCACTCAATCGAATAGTTTCAGTTTTAATTGTTGAAATTATTATTTTTAGAAAAATTATAATTTATAAACCAACATAATAGGTACCTTTATCGTGTATTGAGTACGCGCTATGTACTTTAAACTGTGAAACTGTGTAATTAATATTTTATTTTATTATTATTAATATTGATTGAGAAGCACCGACGTCAATGGCCACGACAGAAGTCTATTATTAGAAAACTTAGTAACTACTGCCAATTATTGGTATCATAAAAATATAAAATAGTTAATTAAATTTTAGATAACCAATACTATAATTATAATTTTGTAAATATTAATATTCACGCGCTATATAGGTCATATAGAATTAAAAAAGGGGGATTCTCATTTGACAAAAATTATCGCAGCAGCTGATACTCCTTATGTATGTTTATTCTTAAAAAGATAGGTAAGTGGGTAGGCTCTACAATACATGGTGTGGTGTAGGTAACTGTAACGGATGTGTTGAATTGGAATTCAATGATATAAAGTCGTTATATAATATGAAAAACAATTCTCAGTGAAGAAAACCGGTCAGCCTATATTACTAAGTATATTTTATATACATATATTGTTGGTATTGCAGTTTTTTATTTTACTAATTACTATCAGTAATCTATGAAACAGTAAATGAATTGATTTTTGCCGAAAACATTACATTTGAAAATGTTGTTGTGTGTATAAAATATAATAATATATAGGTAGGTAGTGGGTATCTACTTTAGAAGTTCCAATAGTACCCACGAGACCATGAATAATATTTTTTAATTATAACAAAATAACTAAAATTATTACTCTTCGTTTAAATATTTAATTCAAACTCAAAATATCTATTTTAAAAAACTTTATTTATGTATTTTTTGCCTTTAGATTTTTGGCTACACTAATAAAAACTTATAAGGAACCTTTTATTGAAATTTGAAGTTTTTTTTACCAAGCAAAAAATATTAATTGACAATAATTGAAAAAAACTTTAAAAATCAAAAAGTTCTCATGGCTATAAATAGCTCAAAATGAGTCAACATATTTTAAAAATATTATCATATATTATGGTATATTGTCATTTACATATTTAGTAGAAATTTTAAATGTCTACGGTTATTATTACACTAAAAAAGATTTTGTTAAAATCTTGTAGTGTGTAAAAATCTCCGTTTTTCTTAATAATTGTTTTTTTTTTGTACCAACTTTTGAAAACTTCTAAGAATTGTTCACTTTTTAACCACCCTAAAGTCCTAATTAAATTTTCTTTCCTATCAGAAAAATACAGAAGTAGAAATAGAAGAATCCATTAAAATTTCAGGGGAGGCTAACATTTTTAACATCAATGTGAGCGGGAGGGGGCTTTGATGCCACACAACTAAAAAGCTGTCTAGTTTGGGGTGGGTTATTTTTACTGCACTAAAAGGCAGATGATGACAGATCATCAATGAGTAATGAATCTAAAATACTATACATAATATTGAAATATTTCTGGCTGAAAGAGTTTCGGACGCTATATAAGACTTATTACTTTATTGTAATCGTATAAAATAAAATATAAACCAGAATAATAAACATATAAATTTAATATAAATAAGAAAATTTAATTATATACTAATCAGAATCTAATGAGTCGATAAAGTTTTAATTTGTATATCACGCATATTATTTATATCAAATTTAATTGTTTGGTAATTTTTCAATTTTAAATAGTACTTATTTAATCGTATATTTAATATGCGTTGTAATCTAAGACTAAAATATAATAATAATAATATAATAATGTGTTTAAAATTACATATTATGTGTATCTGTATCGGATAATTATTATATTAAATATTTTAGATGATTCACAAAAACGTTTTGCTCGAAATGCCACAGTGGGGAAACAGTATTATGTGCATCGCGCATTTTATATTTTTATATTTTAGTAGCGAATCGACTGTTTGACAGAACATGAACGTATCCACTGAACCTTTTTTACGCATTTATCTCCGATGGTTAATTAGTATTTAGTTTACCTGATTGTAATTAATATTCAACCTAAATATCGTGTGACGCTATTTCATTCATCGAGTAGGAACTTCGGTTCAAATTATATTATGGTTACAAATACCACGTGAGTATTTTGAATTTTTAACATAACCAAAAATTAATAAAAAAAATCCTTAAAGAGGAAGTTAGACAAACAAGCGTTGCCTCTATCTTATAAACTCATGACACACCAAATTATATGTTTATATGTTCTGGATAATCAGTTTAACTCTGTTATGTTTAATATAGGAGTGAATTAACCTATCATTAAATTTGGAAGTAAGAATCACTAAGTAATCCTAGTGAATATCATAGTTTTTTTTTTTTTATTTTAAAGCGAGTTATGATCATTTTAAAATTGTAAGTTGTCCATTTTAAAATCATTACTTCCAAGACTAGGACATTTATTGTTTTTTCATTATAATAATAACAAAAGTATAAACGATGTTGATAAAATTGTGTTATAATTAGGTATACATCTTTTTTTTTTTATTTTTTTTTTTTATTTAAACTTTGTTTACTACAATTAGTTTCAACGATTATGATAATAACTAATAAAATATGTAAGATACAATATATGAGAGATGGACATACATTTTTAACAAAGAGAAAAGAAGATTTATATTAAATTAAAAAGCCGGTATGGTTAAAAAAGGATAGTATATTGATTATGATATTTTTTTGTTTGGTTGTAAGTATATTTTTGATGTCGAATGGAATGTTGGAGGAATTTAAAAGAAGTAATAGGTGGTCACGTTGGAGAGATAATATAAGGCAGCTGAATAATAAGTGATTGATGTCACAAACCATAGAGTCCTCATGAAGTGTGCAGAGGGGGGAATCGTTCAGAGAGAGTTTAAAGGAATGTGAAGGAAGGGGAGTATGACCGAAGCGGAGCCGGTAGAATGAGATTATGGTTTTTCTGGAAAGATGGAGATTATGAAACCAAGGAAGTGTTGGGATATTAGGTGAAATGGTTTTGTACCAGATGGCAAAATAAGGAGGGAGTGATTCCCAGTGATTGCGCCATAAGTTGGACGTACAGGTTCTAAGGATGGGAATAAAGTCAGACCAGGGCATTTTGGAGCTCGGAGGACATCTGAGGGATGCAGAGGATTTCGCTAGTTTGTCTGCGAAAATCATCTTAATAATAAATAATACATTAAATAAATGTTTTGTTGTATTTAGGACAATAGAAAGATAGGTAATTATGTAGTGTTTCTGTCAAAAACGTTTGTATTGGTAAATTTGATGGGGATGTGGGGACAAGCCCCACAGTTCAATATGGCATTTTCCATAGAATATTTAAACTTCCTCTCCACCTACTATTAGCCAATATTTCCGTCTATGGATATGGGGTGATCATACATTAATGAATTTACTAAACTTTAGAAAATCGTAGTTAATGAACTGTAGTGAATCAAAATGGATAATCTTACCATCAACATCTTCAAAAAAAGTTATATTAGAATCTATTAAAAATATAATTGCTATGCCATTTGAAATATGTAATTTATTTTACTGTTGGTACAAATGCGTGCTTAAAAATTTTGAAATACAAGTATTTTTTAATTTCATAATATATTGACCATAATCATTAAAAAAAAACACGTAAGTACAACGTCAAAAGATACACGCTGTATAATAAACATAGAACATTGTAACTAACACCAAATTATTTATATTATAATCTCTTACAAAAAATATTATTTCCATTCCCTTAATAATAAATATCTCAAACAATAGGGAAACTACGACACTCATTACACAAATTTATTTTACTAAAAGATATCTTACCTGTTGAAACTTTACGTACCATTTATTTTGCGTTCTATCAGTCGATCTGTCAATATGGCCTTTTGGTGTGGGGAGGTGTAAAAGAAAATGTTTTAAAAATGCTTCAAACAAATCAAAATAATATACTAAGAATAATACTAAATAGAAAATCTTTAGTAGGTTCAACAAAAGTGAATTACATAGAACTAGGTGTTCTACCAATAAGATACCTATACAAGAAGTTTGCAATTTTATTTATGTTTAAAAAAATAATGAATTTCAATAACAATAACAGACACTTAAGAGAACATATAGCCTATAATTTGCCAGTTAAATATACAAAAAAATCCTTTGGTCAATCTTTTGTTGACTATTTAGGTTCTACTTATTTTAATCAGATGCCAACACTATACAAAAAAAATATTCATGAAGGTCGAGTTAATGAGAAAAAAGTCGTCTATAAATGGTTATTTGCAGAATTAATTACTCCTTAAATAGAGTCCACCATTTTTAGTGATTCCAGTCATTAGGATTTTATTTTATTTTATTTTATTTTAATCTGTTTCATTTATTTATTGTATTAATATTCACCATGAGTTTTTAAATAATGAAAATCTTGCCACGTTTTCTCTCTTATATATTTTATGATGTTGTTTTGTTTTTTCTTATATATAATATTGTATTGTATTGTATTGTAAACTTTATCTGGTTAGTCTAATGTGACCGATTTTGTATTCTTATTTTTTATTTTATATTTTATTTTATTTTATATACTTAATGAGATATATTTTTTTTTCTTTTTGCGAAAGGATGTACCTATCCAAATCTCTTTGTTTTATTCTAAAGTTGCATTTTAAACTACTATTTACATTTGTTAACTCTCTACTCCATCACAAGCTTAGGCTTAAAGGAGTAGATATATTTCTTTATTTAATAAAAAAAAAAAAAAAAAAAAAAAAATACAAAAAAAAAAAAAATACAAAAAATACAAAATAAAAAACCTACTTTATTTTAAGACGGTTTTTGATAGACGATTTTTTATTTTATACTGATGACATTGTATGTCGATATCTTATCAAGATTTATTTATGAAATTATTATGTTATTTACAATAGTACATTTTGTCTATTGTAGGTATTAGTAGTATTAAGAGACTTAAATAATAAATAAAGTCGTGAGTGGTCCTCAAAATATACTATCGTGGTGAGCACGGAGACGTTATACCAATGATTAACCCGTCATTCATTAACCCGTTTCAATTGAAATAATTGGTATACATTTAATTCATTTGAGCTAAATCATTTTTTTTTTAACAATATTTTTATGCAACTTCATATTTTTTTCATCTCAACACACGAGGATTAGAGTCTCTCGTAAACCACGAAATGTATTCAAACGATTAACTGTGTTTTTATTACAGGTGACATAATAATAATTGATATTTGATTACATCATTTGCACATTTGACGAAGAAGAACCGAAACACTTTCAGAGATGCTTAAATCGGGAGTTCATAGGCAAATATACGCCACTATAGCCGGTAAGAGCACACGTAGAAAGTATAAACGAGCTTACAATAACTTCTAGATAATAGTTATGATTGGTACCTATATAATTTATTAGCACAAAACAAAAAATGAAAAAAAAATATGCTTGGAGAATTATATTTTTAAAATTTTTGAAATAGCTATCTTCTAAACATTCAAACAAGTACTAAAATGCAATAAACATTTACCACACTGGAACTACGGGTTAAGATTTTTCAATTTGGAGTTTTTAATGTTATCAAAAAATCAAAACTAATCTCATTTTTCTAAATCTTGCTGCGGCATGAAATTTAACGATAATCCGTAAAAAAGATCTATAAATGAAACTTTCAGCGCAATTTAAAATTTGTTAATTTTTTGAAAATCATTATCATTACAATATATTATATAGGTACCAAAATAGTTTTCTACAATTTATAATATAAATAATGCAGATAATTTTATTTTCACTTAACTAAAAACTTAAACTTAAACTCAATTTAATATATATTTTTTGTATTGTTTGAATAAACAAGATCAAAATAAATAGCTATTTTGAAAATTTCAAAATCAAAATTATTGATCTGCGATTTTTTTTTTGTGATGAATATATTATGTCATCATATCAACACATTTTCTAATTAATTACTGGTGAAAAAACTGCATTTAAATATAATGACGGGGATACTTTTGGTACTTAGGTACCTATGGGCTAAGTTATTATTATAATAGAATATAGTGCCATTAAACGTTAAAAAGTGTGAAAAACGTAAAATTTTACAATTTGCTTTATTTTTGATCCTATGAACTTATTATTGTTCATTCAAAACTCATCCGATTTTAAAATTGATTTTTTCTTTATTATCAATTTGTGAATCACAATTAAATGGTGACCATTTGTGTATTATGTAATAATATAATATATACAAAATAACTGCATTAAAATACTTGCACTACATTTTGAATTAGGGATATTTAAACTATAAAGAATATGCACTTAAAACTTATACAATCGAATTTTATTTGTCATTTTGATAGTCGATAGGAACATTTTATTGTGCTCCAATATAGACAACACTTAACTTATTATAATAAATCCTCTCTGATATCTGAAACTTTGAAATATATTATAAAAAATCATTTAAATAATTATCAACAAATAACTTATTCATTCTGTGTGCATTTTCTGTGTAGAAACATAATGAGTCATATATTATTATACTGTTACACTGTGCTATTTATTGATCTCTCCTGTAGTTTATGTTATACGATTATAATTAGGTATAATTGTTTTCAGACTTAACTGTGTCTAATGTCCGTCAATATAACTTACGAGTTATACCTACCAAATATTATAGAAGTCTTAATACTAATATTATTATTTATTATTCGAATACAGTGTAGCTGGAATCTGGAACACTATAGATTATGAGTTCTATGATAACCAATTATTATAGTTCAGATACGCTGAATATCATTATACTTTAATAGTTTAATTTTAAAGTATTACTAAATGCGTTTAGATTAATCAAATATTAAATATGAAAATTGTTATCGCAAACAATGATTAACATATTATCGAACAGTTAAAGTTAATGTTAAAATATATATATAATGTGCTATTGTGTACTTATCGTCACCAATTAAAACCTCGTGAAATTTATTGCTGTATGATTTTTATGCATTATAATAAACGTTGACAACGTGAATAAAAACAAACCAAAATTTCATCAACTTTTTACTATATTATAAAAGTGAAGTCGTTGAACCGAGAATGGTCTGCTTGCTCACAGTCCATGATCTATTAAATCACAAAAAACAATAAAGAAATGTTTTGTACCTATATGTAGCCAGAGACATATACAAGGAAAGGCTATAGAGGTTGATCCTATGGCCATGAACCTTTTTTATTTTGGGGTGCTTGAGTTTCACTTAAATTATTTTTTCATAAACTAATGACCGTTTTTAAAGGCATAATAAATTATGGTATTTATAATCCACCATTCAGACATGTAGGGCACCTTTATTATGGTAGTTTTGATATAATAACCTACTAAGTCGTATTTTTGTATGAATAACCAATATTTAATGATAACAGTTTCTAGATCACTGTTCGCTCACAGTTGCTTATTTAATTGTACTTATGACGCAAATTAAACAATATTACAATTTATTTTAATTATAACATATCTGATGAACAATATTCTAATTTCGGTTGTATTTAATTTAATTTTCATTTGGTACAAAAACCAGGTCATCGCCAACTGTAAACTGAGTGATCGGAAAGTATGTTTTTCCTATCATAAGCCTTGGCACTTGTTAAAAAATAGATGGATGTCGTAAAAATAAGATTTGTTGCAGGCAGTATGATTTGTGTACACAAAAATAAATAATATTATTTTTTAAATTTATAAAGCTAATTATTTACAACAAATGTCCATAAAGTCGAATAACACTTTCAAGAGAACGATTAAACTATACTCGCATTTGAACGTCATAAATTATAGTTGTTGAGTAACGCATATAATAAAATAGGTTCATATAGCTAGTTATGCAAATAGTCTTTTACCGAAAATTTCACTCGACAATACCCGCCCAAGATACTTTGATAGTTTGATATATAATTATTATATAACATCTGTAAGTATGTAAATATTGGTATACACAATACAACCCACCAAATCCACGCTATTCACCTCTTGGCTCTTATTATACCTCAAAATTAAACCATATACATTCACCATTCAGTGTTGGGAATAGATGACTAATAATTTATTTAAATAAAGATAAAGATAGCTGAACTAAATTTTATCTAGATAAATATCAGATGAAATCATGTTAAATTTTGGACATTCTAGGTGATACAGCGGTATTTGAAAAATATATATTATATCATTCAAAACATTATAAAAATAAATATAAAATAAAACAGTTTATTTATTTTAATACATTTCAGAAATTGACGGAAAGACGTGTTTTTGGATCCCTCCGTGTTTATATGAATTAGAGAGTAAAAGTCCCGTACTAACTTTATAACTTGCTATGCAGATTTACGTGTAAGGCATAATTGAAAACCACAAAAAAATGGTTTCAAAAATGTTAATTTTTTTTTTACCGAAGTGGCTACTTGTTGCTGACTTATTCATATTAAAATAAGTGTTTTTAAGTTTGCTGTAGGATGACTTTTCGAGCTAGTCTCAAAACTATAGGCTTGAAGTTCACTGGAATAGTAAACTAAATATTCACATACAAAATAACATACATCAATACATCATTGTAAAATAAAATAGCTTCGTTCTAAATCTAAAATCAGTTCGAAAGCCACTAACATTTCATTTTATAATTTAATTTGAGATGCAGTTTATGTTAGGTACCTTTATTTTAAAATAAGAGTAGGACACAATTGAGGGACCGGTGTCTACGCAATTCGTGTGCACCGGTGTTAGACGGAAATGCACAGCTTTCTATCACCTTAGCGCAACTTGTTTCGTTATTTAATATGAGTAATATCTATATAGTACATAAATATAACAGACTTACCACATACATTATACAAACAATCTATTCTTATATATTATTATAGCGTCCATGTCGATATTCATCAGTGGCATGTGGCTGGGGTGGCCCAGCTCGGCGTCCGAGAAGTTCGTGAAGCACGAGACGGGCGACCTGCACGTGACCTACGACCAGCTTTCGTGGATCGTGTGCATGATGGACCTGGGCAACTTCATTAGCCCGATGTTCGGCGGCTACCTGATGGACCGGTACGGCCGGAAGATGGTGATCGCCGCGCTCGGCCCGCTGTTCATCATCTCCTGGTCACTGACGCTGTTCGTGCCCACCACGGTCGCCCTGTACACGGCCAGACTGATGGCCGGCCTGGGCAAGGGCGTCTCGTACACGGTGGTACCGGTGTTCCTGGGCGAGATCGCGGGCGTGGGCATCCGCGGCGCCCTGGGCAGCGTGTTCACCATACAGCTCAGCGGCGGCGTCCTGTTCGAAGTGATCATCGGCCCGTACGTGTCGTACAACACGCTCAACGCCACGTCCGCCGTCGTGCCCGTGCTATTCTTCGCCGCATTCCTCTGGGTGCCCGAGTCGCCGTACTACCTGCTAAAGGTGGGCCGGGCGGCCGACGCGGCCCGGTGCCTGCGCTGGTACAGGGGCTGCGACGCCAAAAGTGGCAGCGGCGATGAAGACAACGACGCCGTGGTGGCCACAGAGCTCCGGCTGATGGAGGCCAACGTGCGGAAGGACATGGAAAACGGGTCGGCGTTCGGCGAGCTGTTCACCAACCGGAACAACTTCCGAGCGCTAGCCGTGGTGGTGGTGGCGTGCGCGGGACAGCGCGCCGGCGGCATCAGCAGCCTGACCGCGTACTCTGCACTCATACTTCCCGAACCGTCGCCCGTCATGGGCAAGTTCGAGTTCATAATCGCGTTCGCCGTCGTCCTGGTGGTGGTCAACTTCGTCGGGCTGGGCCTGGTCGACCGGGTGGGCCGGAAGCCGCTGCTGATCGCCTCCGAGGCGGGCCTGGGAGTGGTCACGTTCATCTTCGGCGTCTACTACTTCGCCGCCGAGCACTTCGCCGGCGCCGCCGCGGCGTACCGGTGGCTGCCGTACGCGTGCCACACCACGTTCGCCGCCATGTTCTCCATCGGCGTCGGCTTCATACCAGTGGTGTTCCTAGGCGAGATGTTCCCGGTGAACGTCCGGTCCCGGTGCTCGGCGATGGCGTCCGTCACGCTGGCCTTCTTCTCGTTCGTGTCCAACAAGACGTTCCTTGTCGTCTCGCACTCGTACGGCTACCACACCATGTTTTGGACGTTCTCCGCCGTCAACTTTGCCTGCGCGTATTTCTCGTACAGGTACGCGGTTGAGACCACCGGCAAGACGTTTCTGGAGATCCAAGAAATCCTGGACGACAACGTCAGGCACGGACCGGCGAGGCGGAGGAAGAACGCGAAAAGACCGACCTCTGTTATTGCTTACGACAACCCAACGATGGATATTTAAATTTATATAGGAACAATAGATTAAACCTATTCTGTGATTTTACTAGGTACATTGTATTATAGGTACTATATAGGATCATCTATAGTATATAATATTATATATGGACGGCTGTGTGATATCGTGGGTTTTAATATTAGGCCTAGGTACTGCAGGGTAATTCAGTAAACACTGATTATCTATTGATATGTATTAGGTATTAACGTTTTGAAACGTTTTGTGTGAATCTTATAGCCATTAGCCTAAAACGACATAAGACACCACAAAACAACATTTTTGAAAAAAAAAATTATATTTTTCAAATTTCTTAATTATTTTTTGAATGACATTGTAGTAGTGTACCTATACGTCTTGTAATTCTTACAAAAAATGTTGCAACACAATAGTGACTTCGAATAATTATCTAACAAAATGTTTTTCGAGATAACGAGTATTTACAGTTCAAAAAATCCCCTATAGTATAAATAAGTAGGTAGGTACATATTAGGTATTTAGGTATTGATAGGTAATTATAGGATAAAAATAAAATATGGTGTTGCACTGTTGCAGGTCTCTTTACTCTTCAGCAACTGCTATTCCTAATTTCTAACAACCAATATTTAAAATTATAGGTAATATGTTAAATTGTTTTATTTTTTTATTAGTATAAATGTGAGAAACAATTTTTAACGTTTTATAACAATGTTTATGTTATTCACACGGTATGCTCAAATATAATTAATAACTACCTATATAATTAAATATAACATGTTTGTATTTTTAATTTCGACATTTAAGCTTGCTTCTCAAAATTTTATCTGAGACGAAATGTTTAATATTTGTACATAATTGTGATTATTTTCAAACAATTCATTTATAAGAATAAAAGAAAAAAACAACTTATTTTACTGTATCCAATTCTTCACCCTATGGGCAATGTTGTGTGATGTATCTATAGTAGAATACCTACTCTATACTACCTAGCACCTATATTATATACATCAGAGTTTACCTTTTAACCATTATTGTTAACTTTCTCTACCAAATTGTTATAAATGCATATTGTATATTTGTATCATAATATATTATAAAAATATGTAAAACAACTTAATTCGCTGAAATAAAATTAACATAAATCTTTGTTACCGTGGTCTATGATCCTTTGTCCATGAACAACAATATTATCCTTAACTATTATGCTAACATATAACCTTCGTATATGTCTTATTCATATAAACATTTCCTTTGGTACCTAACCACACAATGACATCAAAATCCAAACCCTAGACTGTACAACAATTTACATTACAATAAATACAATCTAATTTATAAAAAAATTATTTCTGTAAAATGTATCATTACGTTTTAATGGTAAAGGAATATTGGAAAAATAAATTTATAATAATTAATAATACAAAATTGTAAACAATGTATAAATAATAAATATATTATGTACTTTTAGTAATTAAAATTCCACCTTTTACCCTTTAGACAGCACAATGTTGAACTCAGTTGTTACTTGTCAATTAAGAGTTATTATCTCTGTATTTCATTAATTGTGATTTATAACCTATTAAGAAAAATATTAAGTGTCAACAATTTTATGTTTTGTCAGAAGCTTTTTTTGATTTTTAAGATTGTTAAGATTTTAATAATTTTAAATGTTAAAATGTGTACAGTATATTAAATCAATTTATGAAAAATTCTTCTGCCAAAAGTCCAAATAGATTATATTGTTGTTAATACAATGAATTATAAAAATCATGGAATATTTGTATATTATTAACCTACTAGTAGTGACTAGTTACAATGAATATAATATGAAGAGCAGTTTTCTAAACATGTGTGAAGACAGAGATGTGGGATTAGACTCTTATATTATTTATACTATTACACAGTACACACTACACAGAAATTACTCCAAAGTCAAGTTTTGAAATTGTAAAACATTTATTAAATAGGTACAAAATAATTTAAAATAGTTAAAATCTTATAAAATAAAATATGTATTAGACAATAGTTACAAATGCATAAATTTAAATATGTTTCACATGATTTTATTTTTTAAATAACTGGGAGACCTTTACTTATGTATAGTTAATTGTTTTTTATATTAACACTAAATATACAGTAAATTATAGAATAGTAAAATCATAGGAAAAGTTCATATTAAACCAGTTGTTTCTAAACTCTAACTATCATAATTTGTGCCAGTATCTTCATCGCAGAGTCCATACAGTTCACTGTAGTAAACCGTTAAAGAGTTAAACCTTGAATTAAGCATATTCTGTTGTACTTCAATAAAACCATCATCTGCAAATTGAATGCACTGAAAAAATATAATGATAATGATCATTGTGTTTAAATTGTTATTATTTGGTAACAATTACATATTACTATATTAGTTATAAGTAATTACTACAAACATAATATAATTTTGTCTTACATCAAAAATATTAGTATTCTTTGGTAAATGTATCGCAATATTAGGTGTGATTTGTTGAGCCAAACTCAGCATGTGTTCTATGCCACCTTTCTCAGGCATTATGTAACTCAGTTTGTACTCTTCAAGGTTCATAAGATCAGGTCCACCCCAAGGTGGGGACAAAAACACAACATCACCTTTAAGAGTTGGGGCTAAAGCAAAGTAATCGCCTATTATGAATTGAATTCGATCCGCAACACCATATAACTCTGCATTGTGACGAGCTATTTCAATTTTTTTTGGATCAATATCAATAGCTATAACTGAAATACAAAATAAATTCAACTGTGTTAGTAGTATAATATGTTAAACATGTAATTACTGATGTTTTATAACTTACCGAGCTCACAAGTCTTAGCAAATTGAATAATGTTACTGCCAGCTCCACAAAATGGATCAACAAGCAAATAGCAACTACATCGTTCAGCTATATGAATGCTAATTATTTCAGGAGTAGCAGAATACCAACTCTCTGAAATTAATAATACGACATTTTAAATATATCAAGTATAAGGAGATTAAATTTTTATTAACTATTTAAATACATTTTTTACATTCATTACAATTTGTAATTATAAACTTATAAAAATACCTTCATCTAGTTTTATCCCCTTTTCAAATTCAGAAAACAATAAATGTCTTTTTTTCCAATATTTCAACAATTGAGGTTTATCTTGCAAATAACTATAGCCCAATCTATTCATTTCTTCAATAGTATTTTTTTCTTTTACATCTTTCCATTCTTTTGTTTTTAGTGCTTTTTTATTTTTTATTTTACTCTTCATACAATCCTTAGAATTACTTGATAACGAGTTATCAACAAATGCTGATGCTGCACACTAAAAATATTATAAAAAACAAATTTTATAGAAAAACATTTGAGTTATAAAATGAGCATTGTTGACATTCATTCTTCATTTATAACAAAGAGATAAACTAACAACTAATTAACTCATATCAACAACTTGAAAAGAAAAAAATTTACCAATGGTTAATTGAGTATTAGCATTATTGGATTAAAATTTAAAACAAATAATATGAGATGTTTAATTTATATACTTGGTCACACATAGGACATAGTACAAGATTTAAATAAATACCTGATTTAAAGAATTGTGACGTGTTAACTGTTAACTATAAACCAATTGTATGCTGGAGGAATTTGATTAAGCATGACTTATAATTACTCAAATCAAGTTTTTTTAACCATGATATCAGATTATTACACTCTATAAGCAATAATATTTATAAACAATGAAATGCTGACGTCAGTTAGGTAAAAATAGGTTCATTAAGTTTTAAAATTCTAAACATAGCAATTGTAGTGATTAGTTTATGTATAAAGTTTAAGTTATTTGTTTTTAAGAAGCTTAACATTAATAATTATAAACATTTTCGGCTGGCGGTCGGAAACGACTTGCTTATGGCTCGCTAGTCGGGCGGTAAGAAGTAGGAAAAATTTGGTCTCTGTTATATCAGGGATGTCAGTTGGATATGTGAAACAAATTCATGCTCTTGTGGGCCAGAGTATAATAATCAGGGCTCGTAAGTTCATGCATTTGCATATCAATCTTGCTAAGTTGTATTTAATGCTAGATGACATAGAAATCCATTTCAAGGTACTACGGTTAAATATGTGAATTCTTATTTTGCATGTTTTTGCATATTTAGAGGTTTTTTTGCCTATTTGACATATGTATGCGTATTTCAATTTTAAAGGGCATATTATAGGATGTTTTGATATTTTTATTCATATTATTATATGATTATGCATTTTTTTATGGAATTACTATGTAAAAATCAACATTTGACAGAAAAAAAAACGCGAGCGTTTTTAATTTTTCATTATAATATTAATATATTATATATTTATATAAAATGTTTGGGAATTTGGTCATTCTTACATTATACGCACTTCATGAAGGCTCAAGAATAGTATTTTTTTTAATTATAACATAAAAAAGTACAATATAGTTATAAAAAAATGAAATTTATTCATGTAATTTTAAAAATTGTTTATGATTTTTTTAAGTGCATAATTTTAGATATTTAGTGTATAAATGCATATTTTTTTAACTTTTTTAAGGCATATTTCAATGCATATTTTGCCAATTTTGAGTGCATAAATGCATGCTTATTTAGGCATTTTTAAGGGCATGAACTTACGAGCCCTGATAATAATCAATCAAGATAATAAAGTATTTTAAAAAAGATGATTAATACTGACCATCTTTGGAAACCTGTACACATTTAGACGACGAGTAGATTTAATAATGTTTTTTCTAAGATATTGAACAAATCCTGTATCAAACATATTTTGATCATTATAAATATATCCCATTATACTTATTGCTCGATAAGCATCAGTAAGTTTACTGTTTGCTTGTTGAAAATGTCTAAAAAAAAAAAAACTTTATTAAAACAAACTCAATAATATTTTTTTGAACAATAAATAATTGTTTTCTTTTAATAATAGTAGGTAATTAAACAAATTTATGTATACATAATTAACATAATACATAATAATGTAATAGCAGTTAGGTATTGGTTGCATGCCTTGACATATTTTACTAATTCACTTACTTATACTTGTAAAGAAAATCAAAATTTGAAATATAATCATCTTTAACATGTTCTTTGCTATGATTAAAACTACACCCATCATTCTCACTGTTTGGACATAATACAAATGATTCAATATCTTATTAATAATACAAAAAACATTGTTTAAAATTATAACTTACAAATACTCAGAGGTAGACTCTTCAGGTTCTGTAACAGTAGAACCAATCTCATTTATAAACTTCCAATATAATATACTATATTGTTGTTCTTTATGATTCTGATATAATTCTTCAGGGTTAGTTGGAAGATCATCCAGAGTGCAACTTCCATACAGTTTTATCCAAGCATCATTTACAAATTGTTCACCGTTTTTTTCCCAATATGCATACCATTCAGTATGTTGTTGAGATTCATTGGTACTTAAATTTGTAAACTGCTCTTGAACTATTGCACATTCATCTTCATTATTAGATACCGTTTTCTCAATGCATCTTATATCTAATTTACTACGGCAAAAAGTACAATTTAAAAATAGATAACATAAATATTAAATAGATTTATACATTTTTAAATAAAATGTTTATTCAGTTGACTTTGTTGAAATGTATTAAAAAATATAATCTAATATAAACCTAATATTCACTTAATATTAAATAAGCATCTTTATTGATAATTTATATGTAGGTACTTTAGATAACTTCGGGCCAAAAGGCGACTGCATAATAATTTGACAAATTGATTTTTTGAAGTATTGGCATGAAACGATATTTCTGCAAGTACTTCGTATTTACAGCTAATGTCAGAATCTAAGTTATTCATATTCTGAAAATTAAAAATATATTAATAATTGTGGTTTTTTGTTTAAAAATGAATATAAAAATTAAACCTAATTAGATTATAGACTATAAAACTAATACAAGCTAGGAAACAGTAACATATATTATATTATGGATATATTGATATGTTTACATCAAACATAGTGAGTTACTAAAAAAACATAAGAACAATACATAATTTAATTTTACATTTGTAAAATATCTGATGTCCACGGGTACAATGAAAAAATTGCCTACTAAAGTAACTACAGAGTTATTCTGTCTACCTACAATATACTATACATTATCAAAGAACAAACCTATTATGTAAGACGGTAGTATATGATATATGTATCAATTGATACGTATTATTTTCTTTCTTGATTAATGAGTAAAAGAATATTATAGAATGAAGAGTGAAGACTTTTATAAAGATTCGTGAAGTATTAGGAATGTGTCGTTCACTGAACGATTGGTTGATAAACCATAATAATATTATACTTCTGAAATTTGAATTCTAAATCGAAGATCGACAGAATGCAGATGATAAGAAAACAAACAATAATTAAAATGATAACACAGATTATATTTTTCTTATAATCTGTGATTATAGCACGATTTAAGATAAATATTGTGATTATATATTATGTGATTATAGCACAGAACAATATTATACTATAGAAATTCGAAAACTTAAACCAGTGTGAAAAAAAAGCACCGGGATATTTGCACCATATCATTAACATGGTTCATTATCCCTGTGAGGGATAATATGGGATAATTTTAAATCGGTTTAGCACTTTAGCCCACGATTTGAGATAGTATGGTCATAGAACAATTTATATAGAAGCGACACTCGATCAGCTGATCGGGGTCTTGTTTACCTACGATCCGAAGTCTGAACCTCTGAAAAACACGGAAACGTTTACCAATATGATGTTAAACCCAAAGTGGTATTATGTAAACGTTTACTGCCACGTAGGCTGGGTACGCTGCGCGGGGTCGGCTTGTTTACCATTCAGTAATCAGTATTCATTATTCAGTTTACCGTTTACGTTTACTTTTGTAAATTTTGCACAGGTCCACAGTTTTTTTATTGTACCATTATAAAAAAACCACGTAAAATACGTGGTTTCTTATGCTGAATTCATATGGGTTTGAAAAAATTTCCAGAAACTTACCATTCAAAAGTTATGGAAATTTTTTCAAACACTTTTGAATTCAGCATAAAAAACCACATATTTTGAATAAAAAAAAAGGGTGTCCGGTAAAGTAGATTTATACCAATTTATGTATTCTTTTAATGTAATATATTATTTTTCATTTTTCTCTTGCAATTTTTGGTTTTATTTTCATTGAATAAATTTATTATATTCTTACAAAATTTCCAATGTGTTTGTTCTTTATGCCTAGTATTTTATTCCAAATCCAATTACCTATTATCACATTAATCATTAATTTAAGTATTATAATATTTTTTCATTAGAGTTATTACTTATATTCAGTAATTTACTTTAAATTTTAATAAATCAACATTAATTCTTGGTAAAATTAATAAGACTTATTGTACAAAATGGTACAAACAATTTATATTGTTGTATGGTGATAACATTGATGTGATATATTTAATTGATAACACATGCCACGCCCTCTGGAGACCGTGTTCAAGGTCACAATCGCTTGATTCGGCCAACGCACGGAGTTTCATACCCCAGCAGCTGGTATGGTCACAGAATAGATTAAATGGTTAGCCTATCAAATTTTTAGATAGTGTTGCTTTGATATTTTGGCGGTTTTCAAATTCAGTGATAAAAAAATTTAATTTCAAAGTTGTTTACACATTTATCATATTTATTTGTGGTACAGACTACACTACTACAGGTGCTTACTAGTTAGTAGTTACTACTTTATACTAGGTAGTTAGGTTTAGGTATAAGAATTGTTTGCTTGATTTCCAAAATTGAAAAAAAACTTTTTACAGCAAGCAAATGTACATATAAGTTATCGCGTTAGATAAAATGTTCGAAGAGTACCTGTACACTTACCACGAAGACGATCTCTTCAATATACTAAAATCTGAAGACAAAAAGCAGCACTACTCGTTAACAATTAAGTAGGTTATAGTTGAATATCTTAATCTATGAACTCATTAGCAGTTGTGTGTTGGTTTTTAGTTTTTTAACACTTTTCGAGAAAAACGCCAAATTAGGAGAAGAAATACTGGAGGATTCAATTAATTTGCTTGAACAGTTTGACAAAGAATTGATTAATGTTCAAAGAGTTTTAAAAAAAAATAACAAGGATAACACAGTCAAACTCAGGATTAAAAAAAAAATACACACACGAATTACTGGTTTGTTTCACTATCTTATTAATTCTAACATTGAACTGACATTTGTAGTTTAAATAATTTACTTGCATGATGATTTATTTATATTTAGCAGTGGAAATACATGTTGAAATTATTGGTTTTTAAATGTTTATATGCTAGACTACTATAATTTTCTGATTTTATAATCGATCAAAAGCTGCAGTTTGTAAATAATTTCGGTTTTTATTATTTAGCATTACCATTGTGTCCAGAACTTCATCGTACAATATTTCCTCGCAATGAAGATATTGGTTCATTTTTACGTGTCAATGGCACCGTTGTACGAACAGTTTTGCCCAAGTTGTTAGAATACAAAAGAATTTATTACTGTTCTAAATGTAAAGAACCATTTGACGTTAAGGTATAATTTAATTTTAAGTATTTCTAGTCTACAGTGTCGGCCTGGCCATGGCCGCTGGGCCGCGAATGCGGCTGGGGCAACTCCGTTTTTTTTAGAGTCGTCAATTTTGTTTTTATTGGGTTTATAGGGAATATTTATCGAAATATTCAGCTGTTATAGGAGCAATTTTTCTTTAGGGGCCCAGGAAATTGAAAATTTATTCAATAATCATTTGCTTTCCCATAGGTTAGGTTAGGCTTTGTACAAGTTAGAGGAGGTTTTTTTGGATTAATTGCGCTACTGCAAGTTAAGTTAGGTTTTATCTTTATTTTGGACGAGCGACCACGAGAACCCCGCTTGCCCGACCCTGCAGCCTGCGGGGGCCCCGGTGCCCCACTGTTGGATTCAGCAATCATACAAATATTGCATAGAAAAAATGTATTATGTATTAATTTACAAAACCTACTATACGTCTATAATATCTGTATAATATATGAATATATAATAATGATGAAGGTATGACATTTACTTATGAAAGTAACTTAAGCAATATTATTCTTATAGAGCTTATGGATATTTCTCCTAAGTTTAAATATTTTATAATAGAAATATAATTTTAGTTTTCGTAATATACCATAAATACCTAAATATACTACCGATTGTGATTCAGAAAATAAGTTACTTTTAAGAAATGAAGATGCGAGTGATGAAGATAATGATGAAATATCAAAATCAGTAAATTGCAATAAATGTAACAAATGTACTGCGCATTTTTAATTTTACAAGAATTATCATGCCAGTCAAATTTATTTTCAAATTTATTTGTCATATATAAGTTTGCTTTGTTGTTGCCATCAACACAAACAACTTGTGAAAGGGTATTTTCAAAGCTTAAATGCATAAAAACAAAACTTCGCTCAACGTTACACCAAAATCACCTTACTCCATTAATGTTGATGGCTATAGAACAAATATAGCTATTGATACTCAACAATTGATAGAAACAATAGCTTATTCTTCTCATGAATTAAAAAAATTACTTATTTAAAAATTGTGTTTTATTATAAAATATTCTTACTAGGTAGGTATTTCAAATATAATTAGTTGTAAAATTGCTTTTATATTTAAGTTAACTCATGAATCATGATCATGATATATAGGTATTATATATTATGATCCATATTGGTGAAAATGTAAAGTACCTATATTTAAAGAAGTATCTAAAAATAATGTTTCAACAAAATACAGTGTACATTTTTTGGGGGCCCCTTAAAAAACTGATTCATGGGCCTTTGGTATGCCAGGCCGACACTGCTAGTCTATAATGTTTTATAAAGTACTTATTATTAATAATCACCACATCATAAATTAATTATACCAATTAGCTACTTAACATGATAATATTAATAAAGATACTTTTATTTTTTTAAACTTCCTTTGGTAACTACACACTGATTTACGGTCCAATATACGGCCTACCTATTTTTATTTGTACGTACTATTTCATTTTCGTCAGAATCTCCGTTGTTGGAATTAATTATTTCTCTTAAGAGGACGCCACACCTGCATGTGTTGTCTCCGTCTTACAAACGTGTAACATACCAAATTTACGCTCAGCAGTTCACGTTTTATGCCGTTACCTTAAAAATTAGAGTGAATTGACCTATTATAAAAGTTGATGGTAAGAACTTTATCTGTGTTTTGTTGGAAATCTTTTTACTATAACTCAGTTTTTAAGTGAGTTATGAGCATTTTTAATTTACATTTATTATACATACATAACTCACTTAAAAACTGAATTATAGTAAAAAGATTTCCAACAAAACACAGATAAAGTTCTTACCATCAACTTTTATAATAGGTCAATTCACTCTAATTTTTAAGGTAACGGCATAAAACGTGAACTGTTGAGCGTAAATTTGGTATGTTACACGTTTGTAAGACGGAGACAACACATGCAGGTGTGGCGTCCTCTTAATGGCTGATGGTCCCCACGCTGTAATCGACCACGGTTATACTTCCTTTTACCTTGAAATAGGGATTCGTCAATTTGGACAGTACAACCAGGACCACCCATTTTCTCTCTTTTTGAAAAACAATATACTGGTATATCTTTGCATAAATTATACCAATCAATGATGGTGTTTTTGCTTCTTCCAGTCCAATTTATAGCTTGATTTATTGGAACTAAATTAACCCAGAACCAAACCATTTCCATTATTTCACATAATGGTAACTGACTATTACAACGGCCGTTAAGATCCGTGTAGGTAAAAAAGTCATTATTTTTACGAATCGATTGGTAAGTCAGGCACCCTGTTTTGTACATCGTAATGTTACAACTTTTTTCATAGTGCCATCAGAATTTCGTTTTTTACTACTTCTTAAATATTCCACAAGTTGGCCAGTTCTTATCGGCAGGTCGAGTAACATTTGTAGGTCGCATATTGGACCGTGACCCTTCCTTTTACTTATTAAGTATGATTTAGAATTATGAATTATGTTGTTCTTTTAAAGGTTGATTATGAACAATTTAACAAATTGATAGTTCCTTTAAGATGCCCAAACTTAGAAGGTTGTCCTGGTACTAATTTAAAACCATTAAAAGATGAAGATCAATACATAAAAGATTATCAAGAAATTAAAATTCAAGTAAGTGTCTATCTACATTTATAATACTTGAGCATTAAAAATATTAACACATTATTTTAATATTTTAGGAACAAATTGGTAAAGTAGGCCTTGGAGCAATGCCTCGCTCAATGTGGGTATCTCTAGAAGATGATTTGGTCGATAAGTGTAAACCTGGTGATGATGTCATAATATGGTAGAAATGAGAGTACTATTTATTTCCATTTAAATCTGTAATGTGTTAAATAATTTTTTTAGTGGTACCGTTATTCGAAGATGGCATCAAGCTGTTGAAAACTCTTATATTGACATAGAATTATGCTTCAGAGCTAACCATTTGATTGTTTGTAATGATCAACAGTCTGCAATTATGATAACAAAAGAATGGGTGCAAGAATTTGAAAAATTTTGGGAAGATAATAAAAATGATTTATTGGCAGCTAGAGATCTTATTATTGCATCAATTAGCCCTCAAGTCAGTTAAATTATAATCATGTTTTATGTTCCTATTTAATTTGATTTAAACATGAATTTTAGACTTACGGATTGTATACTGCAAAATTGGCTGTGGCTTTAGGTTTAGCTGGAGGAGTGCAACGTCCCGCATCGGAAGGAGGTGGAATAAGAATTCGTGGTGAAACGCACTTATTATTAGTTGGCGATCCGGGTACTGGAAAATCGCAACTGCTTAAATTTGCATGGAAAGTATGTCCTAGATCAATATTCACCACTGGAGTTGGTTCATCAAAAGCAGGACTGACTGTTGCGGCATTCAGGGTTAAAAATTAAATCTAAATATTAGTGATTTAATGTTAAAGATTTTTCAATTTTTATTATTTACAGGAAGGGTCTGAATGGCATTTGGAAGCTGGTGCCCTAGTATTGGCTGATGGTGGAATTTGTTGTGTCGATGAGTTTGGGTCATTAAGAGAAGATGATCGTACAGCAATTCATGAAGCTATGGAACAACAATCAATTAGTGTTGCGAAAGTACTTACAATACTGAATTATATGAAAATTATTACTTGTAATTATTACACATCTTTCATTTTTTAAGGATTTATTTTTTTATTACTGTCATAGGCTGGTTTAGTATGTAAACTAGACACTCGTTGTACTGTTATGGCTGCAATGAATCCAATAAGTAGATATAATTTGAATTTATCCATAACGGATAATATTAAAATTGCCAGTCCTCTATTAAGTCGTTTTGATTTAGTTTTAATACTTATCGATACGAAAAATGAAGAGTGGGAAAAGTAATTTTATTTTGTTTGTGTAAGTTTAATTCTGATCAGATATAATATATGGTTTAACTTATATTTAGAGTTGTATCTTCGTATGTGCTTCAAGGAAAAAAACCTGGAGCTCATAAAAATAATACAACGTTATGGAATCTAGAAAAACTTCAACACTATTTTTGCACTATAAGAAGCATGACTCCTGAGACTACAGAAGATGCTAACACAGTTCTAAGTAAATATTATTGGATGCAACGTCAAAGTACCTACAGAAATGCTGCTAGAACTAGTGTACGGTTTTTGGAAAGCCTTTTAAGGTATTATATTATTATAGTTGAAAGATTATTATAGATCTAAGAAGATGTGGTTCTAAGTTACTGATTTTGAAACCTTTGTTCAAAATATAGTTATTTTATCTAACATACTACCTAAATTAATTAATATTTTAATTTTAAAATTATTATAGGGGCTTTTTTAAATTTCTTACAACATTTCTTTTACTACTAAAAGTAAAAGCATAATATATTATAATATATATATATTATATATATGATATTATTTGTATGACTTTTGTAGACTGAAGTACATTTAAATTTCACACAATTCTAACCATACTTCTTCTTTTAGGTTATCCCAGGCACATGCAAAACTCATGTTCCGTAATCAAGTGCTCGTTCAAGATGCCATAGTTGCTGTGTCACTGATGGAATGTTCAAATGACGATGGATCTCCAGATAGCATCAATACTTTATATACTAAATTTCCACTATGTCCTAAAGAAACATATATCAAAGAAAGTAAACAATTGTATTACTATTATTAATTTTATTATTAGATAGGATTTTTAATGAGATGTTTTTTGTATGTAGTGGAAATAATTTTGAAAAAGTTAGGTTTGGATGACATTCTTGAAAAAGAAATGGAGCTGTGGTCTATGACATCTTTAATACACTTGTCTGATACAACTGACACAAGTATAGACGATGTTAGTACATTGAATGGTCTTTCAAATAGTTCAAATAATAGTTTAACAAATAAAATATCAGAAACTATACAAAATATCAAAATAAAAAAACAAAAAGATTTTTACAAGTCTCAGATGCACAAAAAAGAACTATTAAAACCAACAACATCTAAAATTAAGAAAATATGTGTTAATTCTCCTAAACAAGACACACAAGTTACAATTGATGAAGACTCTAATGATGAAGATATTTTTGTTAACAGTGCCAGTAAAAAAAGTGCCAATGTTTCAATAAAATCATCAACTTTGCCTATAACAGTTGTAACGCCACCAAGGCTGTCAGCAAACATTTTTAATAGTTCTTGTTTAAAACGAAAAAATGACACTTCACAAACACCATCTAATACTACATTAGATACAGGGCAGTTGGCAAGATTGAAATTGAGTGCATATCGATGCAACAAAAAATCAGCCAGTTCAAACAGTGGTCAAGAACAATCAAATACTTTAAAATCGCCAACAATACAAAATGAACCATCATCAGATTTGTTAAATATTTTTTCATTAGGAGATGAAGAAGATTTATCGTATTTGGATATAGATTGAATGTGTTTTAAACAAAAGTACATTGCATAAAGTAAACACAATTTTAATCTTATCTAAAGATTGTATGCAATATTGTTAATACTTTTTTTTTATATGTACACAATATAATGTAAATAATAAATACAAAACAATTGATTTGTTGTTAAAATCCCTATTTTATTACTATTAAAATTCATATTTTTTTAATACTTTCTTTGGTTCTTAATTATACATACCCTGGATTTAGATTAAAAAAATGTTGAACAACTTGAGACAGAATCAATTTCATATTAAATAATATACATCAGTTTTTTTTCTACTTGTATAATATAATATGTTGTTATTTTTTGGTTAACCGATTTATCAAATTCACAGAACATCACAACTTAATTTATTTAAGTCAAATTTCATCGAAATTTCTTTACCAATAAGCATAGAGAAGTTTCCAGTTATTGAATTTGATGTTTGTGTTTAAAATCTTCTATGTTAGTACCTCTTTAAAATTATTAAACCCACCTAATATTAACACCTAGTAGGTGCTTATCTAGTAACCTAACTTCTGTATATCTGCTGGTGTCTACTGTCTATATTAGGTAAACTGCAAGGTGGTTTTTTATTATAATGTAGGTACCTAGTTTCTATGTTATATAATATATAGTATACGGTATACCTGTCTATATGATAACTTTTTTTTGTAACTGTATCCCCCTAGATATTTATTAATTATATTAAATTAAAAAATATAGGTGTGTACCTATACTACATGTCCACATAAAATGTTTATGAACACAGTTAATATACTCAATATAATATATTTGTCATATTTATACCTAGTACATGGTATCTTCTTCAAAAAATCCAAGATTTGGCCACTGCTAGTGCTATGAAGAACTATCAAGTAAGAAGTGGTAAATTTCACTAGTGTTTCTTAGTGTTAATTATAGCAGTAATTCAACTCGACATTTGACACCATACAAATTTATAATAAATCGATAAAACAATAGAACATAAGGTTTAGATGTTTAGTCAAACAAAAATAATAATTAAATATACTCATACATTTGATGTAGCCATGTAGGTATACAAGTCATAATTAAGTACCTATAGTAGGACAGTAGGTTGGTGTTTTTAGTTTTATGTAATTTCAAATTGCAATGATTAATAACATTAAAACTTATTTTGACTCGAAAAAAAAATTCTACAATTATTTATTAGTATAATATAGTATTTTGATCGATGTTAATTATTGGTAGGTACCTATAACAAATATAACACATTATTTTTAATCGTTATGACAAAATAATTAAGTTATCGGACTTTGGACGTATTATAGACTGCAGTGAAATCCGTTTTCGCAATGAAAAATCCGGAAGAAAGTACGCCTCGAGGCGGTATTTAAATACAACTTATACGATACTCGGAACTCGGAAGTCGATATGAAACTGTATGGATGGAACACATATTCCTATAATGGTCTTGATATTATTACTCGTCCAGAGCCATCAAATCCACTTTTATCCCGACAGTTCGTCATTCTTTCTATTATTGAAATATTTCGCCAACGTTAAAGTATTTATCGCGGTGTGACTGGTGTGAGAGGAGATGTAGAGAAATACAGTGACGAAAAGTACACAAATACAAACATTTTGGACTAAAAGTATTGACTTTACGCAATAATGTGTGTTTTTTTCTGCTTGTCATCACTTTTTGGGCCAGTAAAAATGCTTAGATTTTCAGCTTTTTTGGTAGCATATCGGATCTAGTTTGGCACTCTATATGCTGGGCAAAAATAAAAAATTCTCAAGTCTTTAAAAATTAATCGGGGAAAAAACGGACATTTTTACGAAAACCTGTTTTTAACACGATCGATTTTCTTATATTGTTGTACTTCAAAAAATAATATCCGTTACTTGAAATATACACCACATGTTGTAACTATACTACTATAGAAAAGCATTTTTTATACGTCATGGTATAATTTCATAATATTTGGACTCTTTTTGAGATTTCATAGTCATAAGGTTATATAGACATTTAACATTTTCGTTTTTCTTTTCAATAAATGTCAAAAAAAATGTTTTGCTAGGTCCAAAACTTTGAAAATTGGACACAAGGTTCCTTGTGTTGTTCATATACCAATTAAAAAATATCAAAAATACATGGTCTCAATATTTTTTTATAAGCGTTTAAAGTTCAAATTTTTACTAAATTCGTTAAATTCTATAAAATTTCCAATTTATTTAGTAGTTATTATAAATGTATACAATTTTCAATTCTCATAACTTTATAATTAAAGAATAAAAATGTAAAATAAAAGATTCAACATAAGTAGTTCTAGTTCAAACACCAAAAAATAGAAAAAATATATCGGGACAATTTTTTTTTATTGACGTTTTAATTTCAAATTTAAACAAAATTAGATATTTATTTGAAGAATAACTAAGTTTTTTTGTTGTAATTATTATTTTTCGGTATGCAATAATTTATCATTGATAATTCAAATTGAACGCACTTACACTTACTCAATGACGAAGTACACTCAACAACCTACTGTACAGCATAGCGGTTACCTACTTTCGACTTTCCCCCTTTTTTCAAACCTGTGGGCTGTGAGTACCTACCAAAGTTGCGAATGTGCATGAGGGTACTTACTCGTAGTACTGCAGGGTACCTACTACATATAGGTACTCGGATACTCCAAGAAAGGGTTTATTTATATCCTCTTGAGGGCCATTTTCCCGAAAGAACTCAATATTAAGGTGTACACGAATTCAAAATCTTTGTAAGTGTAAAAAGACAACTTGAACTTAAATCAATAATTTTTTTTGTAAAGATACTAACTAATTTTTTTTTAATGCTAATCAATTGTGATTTTATAACTGTACAGTTTTTTTAAAGAGGGAAGGTTAGATAGGTCTGATTCTTTTTACTGCATTAGGACATAATAGGTACTGTATAGGTACTGTAGGCATATCTAACACTGTAGCAGCGATGCAATATCGATGACAAATCTGAAGATTTTTTCAGTTGGTCTTATGTTCATGTATTATACATTTATACAAAATGAACAATTTTAACCTGTATAGGTACACAGTACCCCACCATCAGGCAAACAACAATAATTGCAATATATTTATGAATGATATCAACCTATAACAAAAACATTTTTAGCAACTTATTATACCCACCCATCATATTATATAATTTAATATAAAAATTTAATTTTTCCATTTTTATTAATTAATTAATTATTTTAAACAAGCCAAAAAATCATTTTCGGAGGATAATGATAGTCATATCCTCTTGGTGTCCTATCTGCAGCTGATAATATCTCTGGTGGGCGCAATTTACTAGGTACATAGAAATTTATACCTGAAATATACTGAGTGCAATTTATTACATAGAAATGTATACATGCAATATATACTAGGTGCAATTTACAATTTTTTCCTCTCGTTTAGCGCAATTTACGTTTGTCAGTGAATATTAATACCAAATTTAGGTATAGGTATATTATAAATCTATAATAAATATAATTATTGTGTGTGATGAGCGTAAACTATCACCCGATGAAAATGCCCTATATAATAGTTTCTAGGGTCCAATTTTAATAACGGTAAATGTCTAGTATATACCTATTATATCTATAAAATAATAATAACTTTTTGTTCGTCTCGTTTTGCGAATCTGTGTCCTGTGATGTATTGTCTTATTATTTTCAAACAAAAGAGCAATGATCATCGCAATAATCGAACCTGCAGAAACCGGTTTTGTACAGGCCAATTCTGCTATACCCCAAAATTGTCTTGAAATTTAAAAAACAAAACTAGAAAAAAACCAATGGTTTTCATATATAAATAGAAGAATCTATTATGTCCACAGCGGTATCGCGAATACGGTCATCGATGTTTGTCCGAGAATCATAAGTTTCCAATTTATACAGGGGGGTCCATTTAACGCAAGACACTTATAACAAGTGTCTTATGATCAGTAAACTCTCCGGCATATACTGAAGTGTACATGAACATTTGCCCGAGTCTGTAATAACTTCGTTTATACATTATAATTAAATCATATAATTTTTTTAATTTATTAAACATTTAAATTGTAGGTATACAAAAAAAATCAATTTTATAGATTATAGTAAATAAAAAAAAATATATATAATATAAATCAATACCTACTTAATATTGTAGCAAATTTACAGTGTTGCAATATCATTTAAAACAACCTAACAATTTTGGTTTTGTCCATTTCTTATTACTTTAGTTCAGATTTCTTAGCTCTATAAAACATTAAAATATAGTGGAGTAGTGGACAAACATTTTGTGGGGTAACCCCGTACCACTCCACTCTGTTCATTTAAACTTTAAATACTTATGACTCATAAACTAATAGTCCTAAATTCGATTTTTATGTATCAAAATTCTTAGAAAAATATGAAGTTTTGGAATATAAAATTAAAACTACATGTTGTCATTCAAAAAAGTAAAAAAACTTAAAATATCATAAGGATAAAAAATATTAAAAAATATAATTTTTTAGTAAAAAAGTTGTTTTGTAAATTACTTGAAACTATGTAAAAAAATATTTTCAATAATATTTACACTTTTTGAAATAATGAGTGTTGTTTGATAAAAGAATCACCCTGTATATAGCCATATAGGTACTGTCTTATATAATAACATTACATTATATTATAACATGTACATATTATCATTGTTCATTAAGTTATTTTGAATATAAAGAATAGATAGTACAATACAAAATTATTATATAGTAAATGATCAATACATAAGAATCAGGGAATGCATTTGAAAAACAGTTTCGTTTTACGATACTTACAATTTAAACGTTATACAATTTTTGTGTTTATAGTTATTCGGAATTTAAACATTGTACAACTTTTGGGTTTATCATTTCTATGAAACCAATACTATAATTTTTTTGTATTGTGTAATTTTTTGTTTATTGATATATTTTGTTAATTGTTATATGTTTTGTTTTGTGATATTTCATTTTTTTTGTTTACCGTTTTCTGTTTTAATTATGTTTACAAATTTTAATCGTTTTTTGTTATATAAAGGTTATAATTATAACGTTATTAGCCCATGCAATGTCTCGGAATATTCCCTATATAAACTGTAGATATAATATATTATATAGTAGCTGCGGCACCTACCTATATTATTGCTACAGATTCATTGAACTGAGATCTCGGACAAAATAATATAATATATTATACCTTATCGCGTATATGTATAACAACTGCAGACAACAGTATACCATACATTGTATGTATATCATATTATAGTGAGTGGCTAAGTGGTTTACATTATATTATATTATATAATAATATAATAATATATGCTTTTTATTATGATATACCTATATTTTATATTATAGACTATATTATATGGTCTCCGGACGAATACGATCTGGGGGAGGAGTTACATTTAAAAAGCGAACCGTATATTCAACTTGACGATTTATCCGGCGATCATTTTTTTTATAAATATATAATAGCATATATTTTATACCTTTTAAGTCGTAATAGGTGTCTATATACTCATTATTATTGTAATCCTGAGACATTTTCATTCTTATGTAATGTGGCAACATGACGTATAAATGTGTAATGCGCACGCGTGTTGCACGTTTGGGATTTCAGCTGCCGTACGACCATAGGGATTATAATGATATTATGTTGCCGTCGTCTCGTGGGGCGTAATATCGCAGTATGTAAGGTACGCTGCAGTGCTCGCGAATCTGAAAAATAAAAGACCGGTGACTCTCATATACTTGAACAATATTAGCGTGACTCAATATTATTGAAGTCAACTTTGATTATTGGTGGACGGCTGCAAAGTACCACAGCCATCAATTATCATCAAACAATAATGATTATTATAATATACGAGCAATGAGCATATTCCAGTTACGACGACTATTATGGCCAAAATGATATTATATGCGATGTTTACATTGAAATTAAATTTAGTTAAAGCTTATATATGTTACATATTGTAAAAAAATGTTTTATAAAAATTAAACCCCCCCCCCTCTCTCCATTCTAATGAAAATAATTAATAAGGGTGTGACCTCCAAATATTATTATTATTAAAAAATACAGGAGAAGAGCTTTGTTCACCCTTCATACAATTTCGAGCACTTCGTATTCATCACCACCCATAAATTCTAGTCGGACTAATGAAAAAAATTATTTAAAAAAACCGTATCGCTTGATTGTTCGCGTACCTACTGACACGGTACGCAACGGCAAACCGGTACAAAGGTACCTTCATATACACAAGCATTACCCGACTTATCTATACCTGTCCCCCGAGTACGACGCGGGTTTAACATTATATTATATAGGTGTAGGTACCTCACTTGCCTATACATAATATTGTGACGTGTTCGTGATGGGCGCACGCGTTTAATCGAATCGTCGACGTACAATAATTATAATAACGATAATAATGTTGTGGTCGTGGACGAGGAACACGCACAATAATATTTAAGTAGGTATGGGTGTAGTGTGCACAAGCGAAAGAGTAAAAATCTCGTCTACCATAATAATAATAAAAATAATAGTACACAACAATGGGACGGGCTACGACTGAAAATTTTTATATTACCGCGCGCGAAATGACGTCGGTGCGGCGGCAACGGATTGGGCGGTGGAGAGGTGGTCGGAGAACCAGTCGCCGCCGCAGCCGCCGCCGTTGTGGTCGACGCGTCACCGTCGTCGCCCGCGGCCGTGCCGTGCCGTGCGGCGGTCCACCGTCGAGTGCCGACGACGACTACGACCACTACGATCGTCGCGGTGTGTCAGTGCGTTCGTGTGATTCGGACACGCAGCAACTGTGTCGATTCAGTATCCGTATTATAGTCGTGCATCGTAACGCGTGCACTAAAAAAATTCGTCTGTGCTATATTTTTACTATAGTTTTCTTTTCCGTTTTCGTCGATAATACTGTATCGTTTCGGTAATATAATACGGACGAGAACACAAACCGACCGCAACGACGACGGGATCTCGGTGTGGATCAGACCATCGAGTGATATTCGCGATCACATGCCCACCGTCCATCGGCGGTACCGTCTTTCCCGTCCGACCACCACCGCCATGTGAAAAACGCGCAGTGCATCGAGCGGTGCAGCAGCGTACGGACGATGAGCCGCCGATGGCCACCTCGAGAGACACCGAACACCGCGACCACCACCACCACCACCACGACGACCACCGGCACCACTACCACCAATACGGCCGTCCGGCGCTACCGCGGCCGCAGCAACAGCATCACTATGCGCACAAGACCGTGGTCAAGAAACAACGGTCGTCGTCGGCCGGCGGCAAGAAGAAATCCACCGGCAACCGCAGGCGGCGTCTGACGCACGTGTTGGCCGGCATCATTCTCGGACTGTTTGTCGGCTACACGTTCGGCGGATCGTACGGCCGATTCCGGTTGTACGCCGGTTGCGGCGGTGGCGGTATCGATGGCGCCCGGCCCGGTGTACTGAAGCCACTGCAGCAATCGTCGCGGGCCCATGACGACGACGACGGCGGCGGCGGCGGCGGCGGAGCAAGACCCGCGACCAGCGGCGACAGAGCTGGTGGGCCGCCCGAATCGCTGCTGTTCGTCGGCGTGATGACGGCTAACCGGTACCTGTCCACCAGGGCGGCCGCGGTCCACAGCACGTGGGCGCGTCACGTGCCCGGCCGCGTGATGTTCTACAGCTCGGAGACGTCGGTCCGGCCACCGGGCGCGGCCGACCTGCCGCTCGTCCGGTTGCCGACAGTGGACGACTCGTACCCGCCGCAGAAGAAGTCGTTCCTGATGCTGCAGCACATGTGGGACAACTATGGCGATGCGTACGAGTGGTTCATGCGGGCCGACGACGACGTGTACGTGCGTCCCGACCGGCTAGCCGCGCTGCTCCGGTCCGTCGACAGCCGTAAACCGGTGTTCATCGGACAGGCTGGTCGGGGCAACCAGGAGGAGTTTGGCCTGCTCAGCCTCGAGTACGACGAAAACTTCTGCATGGGCGGGCCCGGCGTCATCATGAGCCGCGAGACCCTGGCCAGGGTGGTGCCGCACATCAAACACTGCTTGAAGAACCTGTTCACCACGCACGAGGACGTCGAGCTTGGCCGGTGCGTGCAAAAGTACGCAGGCGTGTCGTGCACTTGGTCCTACGAGGTAATTGTTTCATATTTATTCACAAATCACAACGGTCGCAGTGATTTATTCCATACGAAAATAGTAACATCGTCAGTACAAATAAAAAGGAAAATAAAGAATACAGGATGCGTGATATATTTTATGTTTGCACAACAAGTCATTCCTCGCCATTAATTAGTGTCTATAAGTTCTCTAATACCAGTCTGCAAGAGTTTTCGTTGTGAACTCCATTATTCCATCAACAAAATTCTTCCTTCAATCTTTTGAGATATGTTTGACTGTTTGATCTTCTTTATATTATGATCGCACTTTCGTATAAAACGTACAAAATCGATTTCCGGACCCGTCCGAGTTAATCCTCCCACCCTTGGTACAAGACACATCTCATTTCGCGAACGTTCGCTATTTCTTGCTGACGGGATGTAGTAGGTATATCGATATCCTGTACGTACGTTATATTATACCTACCATATTGTTACTGCGATGTAGGTACATTACAATATTATATAGACATAGTCTAAGAAAATCGTCCGATCGGGTTATGTATAGACGGACACGCGAGCCTCGAGGAAACAGAGTACCTATGTATAGTCGCACAGCAATGGTGGTTGCGTGCGTTCAAATTTTACGAAGGATTTCTACCCATTACAGCGAGAAGTCTGTTCTCAGCCCCACTATAGTTTTGTGTATTTTTGCGTCTCGAAACGACATTTAAATTACGGCACCCGTCTTCTTGCCTCGAAAAACATTAATTGTAAGTCCTATTATAATAAGCATTTAAATATATAGCTATGAGGTGATGTACATAATATTATAACGACGGAATCCGTCAATTATTTACTGTGCTGAACATATTATATTTAAACTATATACATTTCGGCTGCGTCATATATATTATAGTTAAAAACGAGTTTTTGTTCACGTTCGATTTCCACAAGATTTATACAATGCATACCTATACATATTATGTTACACGTATTTTTTGTTTTTTTGTTTCGTAATTCTTAAAACCTTGCTCTTCGTCGAAATAAATATTATTAGTATTTATTCTACATACGTTTGGGTTATACATCAGTAAGCTGTGCCAGCCGTGTAGTATAGTGGTATAGTGGTATAGTCAGGGGGTCCACAGAGTAAACGCCTCCCTTATTTTAGATTCTGAGGGGAGCAATCAGTACCTAATGAATGTATAAACTTGCAATGACGTATTTTTTTTATTTTTTTTTAATTTGTGCCTTTTTTAATCTTTTAAAATAGTAAAAATTTTTCAATTTTAAACTTTGAGGGTGATTTCTGATGCAAATTGGATTTATATTATGGTCAGTGATTCTTATTTTCTCTATGATTTATACGTGGGTCTTTGTGCAATTTATAAATGAGACTCCCAAAACCTCAGGGAAAAAAATCTTTCTATGGATGGAATCCTACTTAATTTTAATTTTTAAAAATGCCGCCCCTACCCCAAGAAAAAAAATGTAGTATTTATTATTAATACATTTAATATTATATATAATATACACTGAATATTATATAATATCAATTTACGCAATTACATAAATACATACAATACTTGTATGATTTTTTTTTCAATTTCTTACAAAATTTGTCACCCTAGACCCGGGCCTCACAGGTCTAGGCGTAAATCCGGCCCTGGCTAAGATTCGTTTTTTATATGCAATGTGCGATTATCATTGATTTTAAATTGAAACATCTATTACAGTGACCTACTCAATGATGACGACGAACACTCGAAATATACATTACAGCTAAACGGGTTATCTGGTTTTTATTTTTTAGATATTAATCAATCATAATCTATATCAGTTTCCTGTCAAACTCAACTATCCAACCAAAATAATTGTACTTATCAGTTATTTCTAACTATTGTAGATAAGATTATAAGAAAAATGTGATCGTTACTGTTCCTCCTCTTCAGAGATCCCTCTCCGACACTAACAAAATTAACTGATTATTAATTTATGAATGTTTCAAAATATTTTAACCGTTCATATTTTTGCAATTATTAAAGTAATAGGTATTTTATACAAACTAGGTATACCTAGACCTATAATACTCGTAGTATTTAAAAATTAAACAACAGTTTCATTTAAATAATGCTGTATTATATGATATTAAAATTTTAAAAAAACAAATGCGTTTATAAGAACTTAAAAAATCGAAATTAAATAGTAATATGTACACAAATAACAACAGTCCAATATATTCGGACAAAGATTGGGATGAAAAATAGCTCTTTTTTTTAGCACATGACAATCAGTTTGGCTGAAAAATATTGTCAAATTTTGAAGTCTCTGGGAACTGGCATCAAAATATTTTTAGCCATTATTATATTCAATGACGAAAAACTATGGTTAAGTTAATTTTGCAGTTTTTGTTCTGATGTGCAGGCGTTAAATATGTCTTTGTTAAGACCGATAATTCACGATAATATGTGGTCATATTATACTCATAATTTTTTAAGTAGAATAATTAGTGAAAAATGAAATTAGTTAAATATTTATGTTACTCCCTGTATAATAAATACTATTACCTACGTCCTATATGAATTCGAAGTGAATGTATCAATTTCCAAACACCGCAGTGTATTGTGCCATTAAAAAATTAATGACAGAAAGAAGGTACGTCCAGAAATTTCAAATTGAAATATTTTATGTTCAAATAATATAATATAATAATATAAGTAAACACGTACAGTGAACACGACTGGTGCCTGTATAATACAAGACGTATACCGGTTTCATTTAATATTGTTTAATCTATGGATATGATTATTCTCTCAAAATCATTAAGGTCGTTTTCCTATTCAAGCGTTAATTTCTATACATATCAACAGACAAATCAATAGAATTAAACCTAACCTAACCCAACCTTTGACCACATTTCATATTATTTATCGAAATTAGATTTAAAAAATACGTTTAAATTATTTATTAATATTAATATTGATATTACGAACTGATTGTGATATAACATATAAGTATATAACTAATACCTACCCAACATTTATGTAAAAATATTTTCAAATATGATAGTTTTCGTTTTATTTATCGACGTAAACATTAAATTTCGTTGTTATGAACACCAGAACACATCATATGTGACATGCGTGGTTATCTAGCGCCAAAGCGTTTAAATTATGCATTTATTTTTTATTTCTAGTAGTTTCTTGTGATTTACATTTTATTTTTACCTTATTATGGATACAATATAATATGGACGAACACTGTACAGTACATTAACAAATAATATGATTGCGTTAAATAAATAATACTAACGCTGCTATGCATATTATATGTACAAATGTGCATTACCTACCTGAATATGATTTTTATAAAACAATTATTATGCTTTAAATTTTAATTTTAATATATACCGATGTTCGAAGAATTAAATTAGCTGTTATTTAAACGGAATGTAAATACAAAAATCATTTACCAGCCTATGTCTTACTTCAGGTCAGAGAGCAACCAATATTAAAAAATTAAAATGGTATTAATCCGAGTACATTAGTCTGTTCGAAAGTATAGAATATAATATATAATAACTAATAACTATGATGTGTTATTGTTATTCCAAAAAAATATTATTCTGAAATGGTGTAGTTATTATAATTTATTCGTAGGTTGTCACTCATTTTTTTTTTGTGATCCCTGCTTAGTCATTAAATTGTGAATTACAAAAAAATTCATAATGCCATTATATTTTACGATTATACATAGGTAACTGTAACATCCTAACATTGTAGGCGTGTACGCATCGGGAAATATTATTTAAATCGAAACCTTGATGGCTTGATAATAATATCATAATCTGTCTAAGTTCTAAAACGATGGCATCTGGTTAAAGACGCGATGATCATTTAATGTATTAGTTCTAGTAACTATTAAAAGTAATAAAGCATTCATTGAATACATTTAGTCATTTAGACATTAGACGCGTAGGTCACCTACATATTATGAACTATAGACTATACCAGCCAATGAAAAATGGTATTTACCTAGGTAGGTACATATATTATAATAGGTAAATGTTTCGGCTTACCACAGTGCATTAATGAATATTATATTATACTTATATTAAAAATATATAAAATGTTATAATATATAACAAACAAATCTAAAAGTAAAATAACGGCCAATAGATATAATATATGAGTTTGAAAAATTTTCAAATTTTATTTACAGTCTTTTTTTATAGTTTTGTTTATTTTACAGCAATCTTAAAATAATAAAGCACTCACAGCAGCAGTGATAAATATTATAATGTCTATATTATTACTTTTACTATCGATAAAAATAATATTGACATTTCCTGAACAATTCGTGCTAGCCCCTATAGAAGTATTCACATCTTTGTCTGTCTTTCGGAGATTGTAATAAAGTAATTTGTCCATTACGTGCGAAAAAAATGTGATGTAACGTCACGGAATAATTATTATTGTTTACATAAAAATATATTTAAAAAACATTAAATAAATTTCATCATGCCATAATATGGTATGGCTTGGCAATATATTATAGGTACAATACGTCAATTATACGACAATACTGATAAATAATATTTACATTTCAGCTTATATACATCCCTAGTAAATATTAAATATTAAAGTTATTAGTTCTTTAAATTCTTACAATATTATAATATTTAAAAACTGAAATACTATTGAACTATACTACACTAAAAGTTCTTCTTAAGACAGTAAAATTTCACAAACAATATCATTACCCAACAATCAACAGTGAATGTATTACATTTCTTCCATATGTTTAAAGAATATACCACTGTAATCTTAAATATATTCTTACTACATAATCGTGTAAATGTGTAATATATATGATTATAACAATAATGATTATATTACTATACAATGTTTGTTTTGTAATATAATTTCTAAGACTTTACTTAATTGTAACCATTAAAATTTTAACAAATCTGAATGTCATTCCACAAAACTTACGTATTGGACTATTCGAGAGCGCTATCGTGATTTGATCTTAAGAATATGTGCGCACATGTGTTAAAAAAAATAGTATGTCTTATCCGTGGCCTTGTAATTTATAGCTTTTATTACCCTCTTTAAAAATCAAAAAAAATCTTGTAGGGTCTAATATATCAGTATTTATATAATATGCTTTAAATCCTAAATGAAAACACGTGTATATAAAGATTTTAATTAACTTCTGTTCGGGCAACTTCCTACACGACGGCGTTACGGGTTAATGTTGAAACTTGAAATGTAGCCATATTAATATGTTCATACCGATAATATATTATTATTATTTTATGCTTTCAAGTGGAAATATTTTCAAAAGTAGATATATTGAAACTTTATCGGAGTATCTACAAACGCGTGCAGATAATATTATATAACCGTCTGTGTAACTACGTGAAACAAACGTATTACAAATAAGCTATAAGCTGTCTTTTAATAAAAAGATTGAAATCCATTTTTTTAATTTAAATTGTAGGTAGGTTCACTTAAACTTTGAACTAAATTGTACTCAAATAAAACATTAGAGTACTATACAGTCTAGAATAACGTCGGTAGATATTAAATATAATTATATAATTTGCATATGCAAACACAATTTTCGGAAAAAAATTACATTATTTAGCGGGTTACTCAAATTTTATAATTATGCAGAAGCAAGCATAAATAAATATTAAATAGTTGAAAAAAAATCTTAAGTGACTCTTCGATTCATAATATAATAATAACGCAATAATTATGATGACGTTATATATTTTTCAGAGATGGCGCACTTCGTATACACGCATCGATTGTGTTTATTGACTTTATTTTTTTCGTTTTCCTGCACGCGTATATATAAAAAAAATCCCTCTGCAGAGGTTTGTGTGAGAGTATTATATTATACACATATAATGTTTCAAACGTATATATTATTATGATCTAGTTATTTCGATTAGGTGTTCTGAAAGTATCGCCAATGTGTCAATAATAATATTATATATAATAACATATCTTGCAATAGAAGAAACGTATATTTATATATATATGTATTATATATAGGTACACGTGTGCAAAATATAACACAGTTATGTTCGTTGACGCGTCCAGAGCTGCAGGTTTTGAAGGAAAATATCCGAGTGAGTGATGTGTAATGAACCTTGTTTTTTTAAATTTATAATTGGATTTCATTGTAAACTTACCTATTGATTGAAATGGATTTTTTTTTATCATCTTAACATTTTTTTAGATCGTGGACAAAATACTGTATTATGACAATGATTTGCTATTAATATAATGTCATACTAAACACTGCACCGGGTGTCTGTGTGTTATATATACGTGATACGTGAGCGTTGTATGATAATAACTCACCCCGTTGTATATTAATACAATAATTTACAAGTATAGGTATAGATATTATAATGCATAATAATTTATAAATGTATATATAATATATAAAATAATTATGGCAGCAATATATTTTCAGAAGCAAATTGGCTCGTCGCGGCGCGTCGAATCGTCTGTCAAACGAACACGTGCAGACCGTATGCGAGTGTATTTTTTTTAACTTTATGTGCACTGAACCGTTGAACGGAGAAAAAATGGCGTTTTGAAAAACTGAATCTGTTGGTGTGGTTTTTTTTCGTGTGTGGCTGACACATGTCTGGCATTTGTTTTTAAAAACACACCGGAGCCTAGATAGCGCGCGTATATAAATAAATGTATAATATATCGTGTGATATATCTTGTAGATATATCATAATAATATACAGGAATGGCTTTAGTGTGATATGGTGATATTGTCATGCCTCGTCCTCGTCGGGAGAGTTTGTAGAGTCAGCTGGACTCAGCTGGATGACGTGTAATATATTTCAAACGGTGCAAATGCAAGTTGCACCCTCTTCGTCGCGCTACGTCTTGTATAAATATATACATAATATACGCATAACTGCATAAGTGCATATTATAATATTGTGCGTGTAACAGCTGATATATTGTCTCGCGTCAGACACCTTCATGTCAGAAGTGTGCGTCGAAATATTAATTGTTATTATATCAGACTGTTAAACAGCTACAACAATTATTATTTATATTATTGTGATACTCACGTCGTCATATAGGAAATGCATTTGAGTATTGTTGAAATAACTCGACGAATTGACTGTGACGAATTAAGACGATGACCGAAATCGAGTTGAGGATTCCGGATGTTGATACTTCACTTTGCGTAACAATGATTAATGAATAATAATAATAACAATAATAAAAGTTATAAAAAAAATATAAACTCCTAGTAGGTAATAAGTTGATGAACAAAAAATCATAACAATGTCAACGAGAATTGCATGTAAATTGTCAATGCTACTTTTATGATATATATGAATCGGTGTACTTGCCCGAGATAAAATTAAATATTTAAAACTGTTAAGCACGCAGATCGAGAAGGTAAAAAAATTGCAATGTGAAACTCTAAGTATATTTTTTTTACTAGCGAGTATTGCTATATTTAAAGTTGGACGCGTTGCACAATACACTATTCAACATTCATGGTGAACTACAACGGTATTAACATTGTAGGTATCTATATACGCGTAAATGACTGCTAAGCGCCAAAAATTAAAAATTATAGAATACAAAATGCAAATAATTGTATACATTAAATTTTATAATAAAATGCCTCGTGATGCATTAAAAATATGAACAACAGTTTTGTTCTATAAATGTTTGACTGTTTCGATGCACCTATTTTATATGTTTGTATAAATAATTAACACTTTTATATATAGTTTTTTAATAGTGTAAAAGTGTTTGAAGTGTTTCTTGATCGGCAGATGTCTTGCGATAGTCGTGGTTTTAGACGTCAATTTTTGATCATATTCCCGGATCGAAATCCTTTTGTGTTTCAGCGGTAGGCTATTACTTTTTCAAATTAAATGGTTTGGTTGGGGTTTTTATAGTAGACCAGTCATAAAACCCTTCAGATGGTCTAGCATTCAACTAAAAAATTAAAAATTGCCGGACATTTCGGAATGTGAAAATGGGGACTATAAACCTTTGGTACAGATTACGAATAAAAATATTTCGAAAAATCCATGTAAGAATATCTAATCGACTTATATTTAACCTATATACTTTTGTGGTCAGCTGAAATTGTATGTACCTATATACATTTATCCCGTTTTTAAGTTTCCAAATATTTTTTTATTATAAAAACAGTCTTCTCCGCAACACTGGAGTTAAATCTTCTTAACGAAGAGATTGAAAAATCTTCAGTAGGTTAATATATACTTATGTATAGCCGTATAGGTATGTGTAAGTATCAAAGATACTCGAGTGTTGTTTTCTTATGTTTTCCGGAGTAGGTACCTAATTTGTATACATATAGGTAACTGTTATATTTTACTAGCGTATATTATAATTACAGAGGACATAATTGTAATTCATATAAGATTTTAATTTGATTTGAAAAAATTACCATAAATTACTATAATATACATACATAATAATTTATTTTACCAATTACTAATTTTTGAAAATAAAATATCAAAAATGTAATGAAGTTGTATGTAGTTAGCTAATATAAATATATACACTAAAACGAGGATTGACGGCCGTCAATTAATATTTATTTTTTAATAAGCGATTATTATGATATAATATAATGTCATACATATTATTATGATGTAAGCAGTAATAATGTTATCATTAATATTTCAAAATTCAATACAAAAACTTATTTTAATTTGTATGTGTAGTGCTAAATTATAATACCAATATTTTGGTTTAGAAACGATATGTTCGCTAAAATTATTTTGTTGAATTAATAGAAAAAAAAATGTATGAATATTAATATTTTACTGTCCTAGTTATCTGTATAAACAAATAAAACTGAATGTAGTACGAACAAAATTGTAATCGTAAACACTATAGTGACCAATAAAAAAAAATGATATGATCTAATAATATATAATTTCATGCACCTTAACCGGTTTATGTGTTTGAATTATAAAATAATTACAAACGCGTAATACTTCTTGAAATGTAATTCAGATTGGTGTGTGAAAACCAGCGAAAAGCTCAATGGCAACCGCGTCTGCAGAACTCAGATTATAGGAAGCCCGGCGCTATCTAACTAAAAATTGCAATAATTTAATAATTTAACTTTGGGTTTTTTCTTTTTTCTTTTTTTTAATAAATACATATTTGAAAATGTTTATTTTTAATTTTTGATTTAAGTTTAAAATAATTTATGTTTTTGAGTAAGTAATTGAAATTAAATACAAGGTTCCGTATATAAGATGTGTTTTTAAGAATTATAAAAAAAGTAGAATGCAGTTCCACAAATATTTTTTATAAGCATCTGAAGTTTAAATTCGATGCTCACGTCTAAATGAACGATTTCTCATTAAAATATTTTGGTATTTTTGTTATTGTAACTAAAAGATTACTAACTGTAAAAGCTTTAAATATTCCACTGTTACTTAAATTATAATTTTCTATACTCAATGAAATTTCAAAAAGATTTAGACAAAATTTGAATTGATAAAAATGTTTAGATTTTTTAAAAGCTTGAAAATATAATACAAAGTTTTACATAAGTTGTTTGTATAAATATTTAAAAATATTAAAGATACATAATATTATAAAGGTATATTTTGAAGATCACATTTTGAAAAAATCGCGCAAAATGCGAAAATCAGCAAATTATTTTGTAATTTTTTGTTATTTGAAACTATTTTATATGTATACCTATTATTATATTTTATAAGCACAATACAATTTTCAAATTAATAGTTTTTACAACAATTAATTTAACCTATAGTATTTCTAATAGTAAAATAAATAACTATATAGGTAATAATAGCAATAATGCAAAATAAATATATCATAAAATATAATATAATTACCTAGTAATAATATATTTATTGACTGTCGTCGCTTAGGATCATTTTTCGTATGTAATGATTTATCGATGAATTCAAATATTTTAACATATCCATTATACAGTGACTTACTCAATGACGATGTACACTTGACACCTACTGTACAGCGGTTAATGGTTATACCTATAGGTCATATACTTTCCCCATATTTTTTTCTAATTCCGGACGACCCTGAAACCGCTTTTGCATCTTTTCGGGGTCGCCTATGTTGTTTATTTATATGAATTATAATAATTTTCATCTATTGCAATTTTAAAGGGCCCTACCCGGCCTACCTCTTTAACTGTGTTTGGATCAAAAGCTGAATTATAATTACCTATTTACCTAAGGTTTATGTCGTGAGTTGATATTGGCATACGGCCAAAGTTAATTACTATTTATCTGTCAACCTGCAAGATGAAGCGAATGGTGACACAGAAGGCGAGGGGTGAGTGTACCTATAATATAAACTAAGTCGGTAACAGCACTAAATAATATATTGAAATTTATTCGTAAACTCTTGGTGAGTCAATTGGTGCGTCGAACGATACCACGGTTATACTGACCAAAACTATATATACACGTCATCGTTATCATAATGATACACGAATAGCCAAATAATTATACCTAAAATAATATAATTATCAAATTTGCGATATTAGGTATAGTTTATTTGATGATTTATAAATTACAACAGTATCATAGTGGTCGTAGGTAGGTACTATATAGTATATTATATCGTTTGTATAAACACACTGCACACGATATATCCGGATGCATTTTCCATCACGTTACCTCTAGCTCTACCTAGCTATTAAAAAAAAATGAATTTTTAATCGTTATTAAAACCCGTTGTACCTTCGACGCGTCATAAGCCGAAAAGAAAAAAACGCGAATCTTTTACGTACCAAACAGGACGTCACGGTCATCGTTCGACTTACGACAATTATTGCGACGGACGAGAACATCACGAAGACGTGTCGACATATATTTTAATATATATTTATATACACGCATTATATTATTATACATGTACCTATGCATGATATATATGATGTACAACACGCGTATTAAGGTTAGATTTATAGACCAATTACGAAATTAAGAACCCTTTTTATATTATTGTGCCAACTATTCCGCATGCTGCGTGCTCGCGCTCTATAATAGCGTATAAATAAAAATGCGCGTTAAGGAAGTCACTAACCTATGTGTGCGTGGCTCAATGACGACTGCGATCACGTAGGTAAGTCGAGGAGAATATTATGTGTGTGACGCGGCCAACCGCCAAGGCCGCCGGACCTAATGCGATACCGTTGCCGGTCAGGAGGACCGGTTTTTATTTTTTATTATTATTTTTTTTCTCCCGATCAAATAAAATGGTGTTTTTTTTCCTGTGCGAGGGTGAACAGCACCGCTGCGGACTGCGAAGGAAATGGGACGGGAAAAAAAGACAAATCGAAAAGAAATGTGTATACACTGCAGCAGTATCTATATATTTATTATATTATATACCTATAATACATACATACGAATAATTCGTTCACGGATAATTAATGGATTTTTTATGAGGCGCGCGGTGTCCCAAGAAAAAACAAATTGTTCGTCTACATAATAGCGCACGAAGAATCGGTTTAGACGGTATAGACCACGGCAGACATCTGCAGACGCACGCGTTACCATAATATTATATCGTATGTGTATTATATGCAAGCAAATGGAAAAAAAAAGGAAGAAAAAAGTTCCGAAACGACGTGCAGTATAACAATGTACATTCTACATTAAATTATAGAATGTATAATATTATTTTACATATATTATATATATATATTGTCGGACGAGCGCAGGCGAGATTGGACTCGTTTTCCAATTATGGTCACTCGTAATTATTATTGTTTTATTTGGTCGCGAATTCGTTTTTTTCTTTAACGTTTCTTCAGGTAACACACATGTAGGTATATAGGTTCCTCGTTTGTTATATAGAAATAGAACGGTGTGTGCGAAACGTTGTCTGGTCGTTTCGGGACACTCGAGAAACCGTTTGGAATTGCATGCCGCCGCCGCTCTTGTGGCCATAATAAATAATAATAGTACCTATACGTATAATAGGTACGTCGTACGTGTGATGTTTTTTTCCCACCAGAATCTTACAGAGTCATGTGTGCCGCGAATGTACTCAATTATCGAGGAATGCTGTATTTTGGCTCGTATACCACGTGTGCTGAAATCGTATGGGTTTTGTATTATCGTAATAGGGGCGTTGGAAATGTGATACGGAGGTCCCTATAATATTATGAGCACTCAAAACAGAAAAGTTTTTCGAAAACAGACCCCGGTAATCGGGTCGGGTCGTACTGTAAAATATTTTAACTCAGGCTAAGTACGGCCAGTGCGGGTGAGCGGGAACTCGTAAATCCTTTGGGTTTACGACGCATATAATATTACGATTTTACGCAGTGTCGCAGTGCGTTGTTAATAATAATAAAGAATGTATAAGATTTAATTAGCCTGTTGACCATAAAAAGCTTGTTTAACCTAAATGTCTGTTGTTGTTTTTGTTATTATATTGTTTTTACCTCTTTTCGGCTCAGAGATAGGTCATTATTGTCACTATAAAAAAATAAATCGATAGTAGATCGAAAATCGTAACAAGTATTTTACATAATACGTATACTATATACGTCGTATAGGTATATATAATCACCGACGAGCGTGCTTATAAATACCATAGTTGTATATATTATAGGAATTCGACCCTTTTAACCCGCACAATCAGATCGGGTCCTACTGTAAAGTATCTTAGCAATAAAAAATCAGCTGTCGAGCAACATTGTGCATATGTTGAAGAACAGAGGTGGCCAACCCAAATGTTCCCGTGGGCCACTTTAGAAATACATTATAATCCCGCGGGCCACAAATTTTTTTTTTAAAATAGAAAAAATTTACAATCTATATACAAATAATACAATAAGTAATTGTAATCATTTTTTTTTTGTAAATGTTTGATAAATCTTGAGGGCCGCAAAACTTTCCAAGGCGGGCCGCGGGTATAAATGATCCCTGGTATAAATGAATACCCACGATACATTACGATTACGTGCACGTGTAATAAAGAATATCATTACCATCGTTGGTCTACAAATCAATTTAAATCTTATTAAAATAACAGTTATAAAAATGTCGGTAAATGGTTTCATTTATTTCATCATCGCTGTATGAACGTATACAAATTAAAGTGGGTATACGATAACAAAAACGTCATTAATTAATACTTGAACGCAACGCGTGTATTACTTATATTGTATTATGTTATATACGCATGTGAGGATACGTCAAGACTATAAGTGCAGACAGTTAGACATTAGTGCAAGTGCAGTATTAAAATATATAATATAGTTAGTATTGCTATACTCGTCATGGAATAGTTTTATTGAATTGAAACATGTGGTTACAAAAACAAAAAAACCAATAGCTAATATGGTTATTAATTTGTTAGAGTGAATGAACTCGAAGAGAATATATGACCATTGGCTATTCTGTGTACAAAGAGAGCCAGAAGAGTAGAAGACATACCTACATAATATTGTATACGTTAATCGTTATCTATAATACCCGTATGTAATGAAAATCTACAACTGTATTTATCAAGTTTATTTTGTAGTTTAGAATATACATATAGTTGCGGTATAAAGGTTTATAATATTATTTTAACACCCCACCTGCACTAACCTAACCTAACCCACTAAGAACCACACGATTCACACGTATTTTATACGTACCTAGTACCTACATAATATTATTATATAATATCTTTTTATATATTATTTTTTTAAGATATTCGTATTGATAGCGAATGCGTTATATGACGGTACCCAGAAAACCATATTTAAAGATATTAATTTTTTTTTGTTGCCTTAATGAATAATTTAAATCAAATGTTCTTTAAAACACAATAAACCGAAAAATGCATTTTTATTGCACTCCGACACAATAGGTACCTATAGTCTGCATATATATTATCTATTTATTAGTTTTATCACTGCGCATGCGATTTAAACACGATACTACAGCTTAAAATCGAGAATATTATAATATTATTATTAGGTTTAGAAAGATAGAGTGAAACCATATACCACCATTGAAAAATACGCATGTAATCTGAAAACGTACTATAATAAATTATTCTAATAACTCGTATTCATAATGCACAATATTATACGACGTTAAAGTTGTATGTTTGATAATCATCTTTGACACTGTGAAATTACAAGGTGAACATGCGGGTATGAAATATATAATTGTAACAGTAGAGAGGGTTCGACCAAATGCTAAAGCCTGAAGTTATGGGGTGAGAATGTTTATTGTTCGAGAAAATAAGATTACACAGGAGGAAAATAGTGTAGCGTATTATAATATTATAAGGATCAGCTATATCTTTATGTAAATTGCTTATACAGTTATACCTATTGTATACGCAGGGTGTAACAGGTCTATTTGACTAATGCAATAACTTTTTTTCTATTCAATATTTTTAAGTTTTTTTTTTTTGTAATGATTTGTAGAGCTCTGCGCTATAATTTGTATATCTTATATTTTATTTTATTTTTTTACAACAAAAATAAATAATTTAAATTTTGTATTTAATATTTTTTCTAATAATCCATGATAGCTATTTCATAAATAAGTATTTAAAAACCATTTTGGCGTTTAAAACTTTTAATTTGGTTAAGTCGTTAATTTTTAAACAATTTTCAAAGTGCGTTAAAATTTAAGATTATTTCTTGCTAATTACTGTTACTGCTGTAAAAGTTATTGCATTAGTCAAATAGACCTGTTACACCCTGTATACAAGTTTTTCTCATAAGTCGTAACAGGGCAAATCGCAATTATGTATACGTATTATATAAGCACCGGGGAGTGGATTTATAGAGAATGAGTCTTTTGACTCAAATATGTGTATAACAATAATATAAATAGGTACGAGAATCGTGAATGATTTTATAAAGGCGGATTTTTGTTTGTTCGCACATCATAGCAATAGTTTATAGTGTTTATACCTATATGGAAGCATGTCAATAATTGATCAAAAACAATTGATCACTAAAGACGTTTGTCTATAATGACCGAAGACTTGAACAAAAAAACATCCATCACAAATTACAACTTATTGACCTCAAAATTGATCAAAAAAAATTATTGAAAATTACTCGAAAACTATTTTATTAAGTATTTCGTATTTACGTTTTCGTTGTCTGACGTGGACGCTTTTGTAAAATATATCATGGAAGGGAGATTGTTTTTGTAAGTTTAGTGTATATTTATATTCTATACTATACGACATTACGACCTGTTCATGTCGAACTGCAGGTCAGGTGTCAAACGCAAGTGTGCTTTACCTCGCAGAATAATTATATCCCAACAGCAGCAAAGATTAAGGCATATACCTATAGTTATTGTAAAATTTTTGAAATCTTAAATTGATTAAAACCAAATGCATTTCCAAGAAAAGCACAATGGTTGATTATGAATAACAAGATTTTTTCCAGAAATAAATGGTTGTCATTTTTTCATACATTTTTGGGACGTACCTATATAGTTTATGTGTTGCTGTATTCAAGAATTTGGCATGCGTAAAAAAACTGTGAAGATTCTCACTTTTCATTGCAAATAATAATTTAACCAGCTTCGGCATATTTATCTAAAGACGATGTTATTACATTTTATAATGTTTTAATTTAATGGAATCATTATACGCACAAAAAATGAAGAAATATTTGAGTCATCTTTAGACCATTTCAAATTACACCATCATAAATAAATGGTCAAGGAAAAACCACGAAAAAAAATGGATAAGAAATAAAATGTGGAACTGTTTTAGAATGAAAAAAAAAATATCTTTAGATACAATGAACGTTGAGAATTACATCTCAGTGCAATTCCATATAATAATAATAAAAAAAAAATAATAATATATATATTTATTTATTATAAATAATAATATTATATATTTTATAATTACTGTCCAATATTATTATTTTTATAACATAAATAATTTTTGTTTGCTGGTTTATCATTGAGTTTACAAGCCCGTTAGATACATATGTCATATACCTAAGTGTTTTTTCCATAATTTAACTTGATTTTTTTGGATCAAAAATGTTCATCCAATAGTGTCGGGCCATCAATATTGTTTTCTATCAATTGATGGACTACTATCGAATTAATTATATATCAAACTATATCATGTATTAGTATATATTATAATTATTATTTTTAATGCTATTTAAATCTTGTGGTGTGTAATAATATATTTTTTCGCCGTGCTCACCGCTTATTGTTATAACTCGTATCTCGTGCTCAAGCTCCACCAAACCCCAAGTGGCCCAAGCGCCCCTTTATAAATAGTTGCACCACTATACCGTGGTGAAATTAAAGTCACTATAATAATACATAATGATTATTTTTGGAATTTTATTTTTAGATGCAAACCATTTTGTACCACAACTCCAGTGGTCGCGATGCGTTCACCGGCAATTTGAAACAGAAAGAAGTGCACCGAGCAATAACCCTCCATCCCGTCAAACAACACACTCACATGTATAGGATACACAACTACATGAAGGTATGGCGTCACGTCGAGAATTTCCGATTTAATAATGATAATATATTTCACCATCCTTGTCGATTACTGATTTGTTTCGTGACCTTTATCTGCACGCTGCTGCAGGGTCTCGAGCTGCAGGAAATACACCAGAAGAAGATCCTGTTGCACCGAGACGTACGATCCATGATCGATCAGCTGAACAGCGCGCACCCGCGACCGTCCAACGAGTTCCGGCTGACCGGCGACTCGAAACAACTATTCGCGTCCCGGCCGGGAAGTCCGAATTACTTGGGCGACCCAGACCTGTTGGGTAACTAAATAATATCGTATTTTACATTGTAGTTCCGTTTGTATTATATCACGCGGAACCAGTTAAAACAGTATCGTTATTTATATGTATTATAATAATGCGTAATATAATGATGTGTGTATAGGACTTCCGGCGGGCCTGAACAAGTATAGGCCGCGCAAGGTGGCAGACGTCATCAAATGGGACTTCATATCGAAGGCTTGGTACTCGGACACAGATGCGAATCCCAGGCGTCGGATTGACTCGTACACGAAAGAAGGCCTCGACGACGTCGTTCGGGAGGTATATCCACTCGTACATAATACAATATAATGAAATATCGAGTTTATTTGTGTGAGAGTATGTATCTATATAATATACATAGGTACTTACAATGAACTGACTAATATTATGATTGTTTACAAAATCGTATGTAACAATATACATATCAGGTTTGGACGTTTGGTGGCCAACCTTAATAGAGTATAGACGACTTGTGATCGAACTCGAGTTTTTCTATGATGTCGGCATGTCGCGATTGCCATCGTCCGATTTAATAATTAATGAAAAAAATACATTGTCATTTACTCATTTATGTGTATGTCTAATATATTATATATAATATATATAATATTATGCGTGTTACACTTATTTTATTAAAAATTAAAATAATGATTTATTTTACAGTTTTACACAAAACATATTATTTTAATAAATTCAAATCGTTAATATGGGATAGTCAATACTCAACATGAGATAATGGATTGATATCCATCATATTACGTAAAAACATCATAAACTAACTAGGTCTCAGTGTATAAAATTTCGTTTTTCATAGTTATTTGTTGCCAAACAAAATCAATGTCATTATTTGCAACTTAAATCGAATTGTGTAATTGTAATTCATTAAACAAAGAAAAATACATTGTTTATTTTTTTTCTGAAAAAACCCTCAAAGAAAGACAAATGGGTAGAATTCTGATTTCTAAAGAAACAAAATCTTATCAAAAACATAAATATATTATTTAAATATTCGCAATTACCATAATAATTCTGCAGGATTAGTATACTAAAAAGATACCTACGAAAATAATAAGAAAAAATAAATAGATAGATTAATAAATTATAAATATATTGTAGAACAATATTGAACATTTTTTAAAAATTTAGTTGGCCAGTGATACTAATTTTTTGGTCATAACACATTAAAACCAAAAAATTATTATAAATATAAAGCAATGATGGAAGTTCCGTCTATATTAATATTGCATTCCTATATATAAATATTTATATATATATATTATATATTAAATCGTATTCTGCAGGTGATGGATTTGATAAATAAATTTTCTAAGCAACGCGGTCGGGTGATCGATTTTAAGGAAATATTCTACGGTTACCAGAGGGTGAACCCATTGTTCGGCGTCGACTACATGTTGGACATGTTGCTGATGTACAAGAAGTATCGAGGAAAGAAGATGACCGTTCCTGTGCGACGGCACGCATACCTCCAACAGCAGTTTACCGGTAAGGAGGATAATAAATAATTAATATGATATAATGTAGGTATCTAACTAGTATAATAGCGGCTAGCTGTCGGTCAGGTTTTTTGGATAAGAAAATCGAATTTCATTTTTAGCGGATATTTATTTTTAATAATATTAAAAATAAATATATATATATATATGGCTATATATTATATAGCCATCTCAAGTGCATTTTCTTGGATAATATTATACCCGAAAGTATATCATCGTTCAACGGTTTGATTACAATAATATGATAACAACATTATAAATTAAATGGAATACATTTTTAATCTTCAAATTATTATCTCATCGATAAGTTGCAATTTTGTTTTTAATTGTCACAAAACTATTAAATAATGGAATTTTGATAAAGCGAAAAAAACCCATTGCTTATTAATTTTAGACAACTTATTATATATACCTAATATATATTTGAAAACAATTTCAAAATAAACCCCTTTATTTAATAGTTTGCTTTCAAATTTGCTTTCTTTTGGTGTAAAAAACTATTTTGAGTACCTAGGAACTAGGATCTCGAGAGTACATACTTAACTATATTGTTCTTAAAATATTGAATGAATACCAAATGTTGCTTGGAATAAATATATTATACGTTTGAGTCGTTTGACCAACGTTCAAGTTTAATTGTAAAACCACTAACTTAAGAAGTTTAGACACTAATTTATATTCCAGTTATTTTAATTTCCATTAAATTAGGCATGCACAACCATCAACTTGTGGCATATAGTTTAAAAATAATTACCTTTAAAATGTTAGGTATAAGTGGTAGTGTCATAATTGTTTTATTATAAATACCATTTGCCACGAGTCACGACTAAAACTGCAAATGAATGATTTAGAAATTATAAAAATAATAATACATTTATTATATATATTCATAGACCATAGGTCTATGTTGTATGTATAATGTATAATGTATATTGTATACTGTATTTAATACATTAAACAGTAAACAATAATTTTGATATTAATTTCCAACATTTTAATACAAAATAAACTCTCACTATTTTCTTTTTTATAGAAATAACACAGTAGGTGGTTACAAAAAAGATGAAACGAATAACGTGTTAAATGATAAAATGAGTACTATATAGGTATAATTTTTCAGGAAGTATACAATGGGAAAACATATAAATTATAACTCAAAGTTCAATTATAAATAAAAGCTAATAATTCGATAATGGTGCAAAATTTAAGATAATACAGTAGGTAGGTATTATGTTTGTGCTTTATTGCCACCTGCGATATATTTATAAGCCTTTGATGTGCATCGTAAAATGTTTGAGTAGTGTGAGTACACTTACACCTACAGTATCTATAATAATAATCGTGGTTATTCTGAAAAAGACGCAGATAACTAAAATCACTACGATTCGACAACCTATTCAGTGCCCAAATTCCACATAATATTGCGATTTATGAATTTGGTCAGAATAAAAAAATGTTTTTTACAACTATAATTCATTTTAATGATTTTTTAAAAATTTTATGGCAGTCATGAAAACAAAATTTAATGCTCAATAAATAATAATATTTTATTATGTTAAATAAATCCTAGGTAGTTATTTTTAATTTATTTTGGACTAGATATTTTATTTGAATCGTGAGGTACACAAAAACTGTAATCACACTACGGTCACCATAGGTCTTCTATTAAAATACGACCAAACTATTAACAGCGGTGTGCAGACTCCTTAGGTAATATAACTAAATGATATTGCATTATTACATGTTACATACATTTTCACCATTGAGGATGTCTGGATCTCGGAAATATGGAAAATTATCCTGACCTAACCGAGGTTGTAAACAAATTGAATAATCCTAAAAATGCTAAAAGTAGTATTAAAGTGTCTCCAATATAAGCCCCCTAAAACTATTTAAAATATTATTTTAGATATTCATATTGTTATTAATTTTAAACGAATTATTAAATTTTATTCTAATTTTATTTCTTTTTAACGTGTTAAATTGAACATAAATACCTATATACTAATCCATACGATTCGGTCATTACAGGTTTAGAAGTGCGCGAAGTTCTGGACGGGTCGGAAGTGAAGCTGAAAACGCAGCAGCAGGGCGCCGAAGCGTACGACGACCACGACGATGCTGCGGGAAGTCCGTCCAGGGACATTGCTGACAACGGCATGGTCCGGGTACAGGACGGGCCGCCGGTCAAGCGTCGGCCGGACGCCCGGGCAAAGACGGTGCACTTTGTGCTGCCGCTGTTCAACCGGCTGGCCACGTTCGCCCGGTTCATGGACAATTACGAGTCGGTGTGTCTAGCGAACGGCGAGCGCGTCACGCTGACGGTGGTGCCGTTCGGGCAGGCCACCGCGGACGGCGCGGCCGCCACAGTGGCGCAGCTCGCGGACCGTTACCCGGACGCTCGGCTCACCGTGTTGCCTGACCCCGGTAGCCCGTTCGCCAGGGCGGCAGCGCTGCACGCGGGCGCCGTCCACGCGGCCGGCCCGCCACCAGACGACCTGCTGTTCTTCGTCGACGTGGACATGCTGTGGACGGCCGCGACGTTGGACCGCGTCCGACTGAACACGGTCCGAGGCCGCACCGCGTACTTCCCGATCGTGTACAGCGAATACGACCCCGTGGTGGTGTACGGCCGGGCGGCCGGGTCGCCGAACCACTTCCTGGTCAACCAGGACACCGGATATTGGCGGCAGTACGGGTTCGGCATCGTCAGCGCGTATGCCACCGACCTGACGGCCGCCGGCGGTCTGGACACGTCCATCCAGGGCTGGGGCAACGAGGACGTGGACCTGTACGAGAAGTTCGTGCGGTCGCGGACCTCTGCCACGGCGTCCGTTTTTCGCGCCGCCGACCCGGACCTGGTGCACGTTTACCACCCGGTCGAGTGCGACGCCGGGCTGCCCGAGCCCAAGGCCCGGATGTGCGCCAACACCAGGTTCGAGACGTACGGCAACGTGGACCAGTTCGCCAACATCATCTACAGGAACAGGGACGCCGTGTATGGGTTTGCGGCCGGCCGGCTGCGGAACGGGTCGACCGCGGCGACTGTACGGCCGCCGCCGCTTCAACCGGCGCCGGTGTCGGCGGCGCTGCGGCCGCGCGTTTAATATTAGAATTTTAATTGTACCTATATATTATTATTTCAATAATATCAAACTTAGCACATTATTGTTTGTCATTTTTTGATTGTAAACGAACAAAAACGGCGATTCGCGTCGTGATCTCAAGTCGATCGAGAAAATCGTGTCTCTCTCTATCTTTATACTATTCGCTCTCTCTATGTATATATATATTATAATGTATAAAACGTATCGTGATATTATTATAATACCCGTAACATGATTTTTATTATTAATTGTACGTATTTATAATACTAATTATTAGTTATTACGACTGATAAATGTTTATCATAACGATTAAGGAAATAATTAAATAATTACAATTTATTTTGTGGTGTTTTATTGTTTATAAAAAAAAAAACTCTACGCCTATAAATTATTACACGAAAATTAAATCGGTGAATAGGTATCACCATTCACCAAAACTTAAAAAACTAACACTTAATTTATAATACAGAGTTTAAAGTTTTTAAAAAAATATTATTCAGTTCTTTCGAGTTTATAGTTTATCACAATAGACGATCACTTACTCATCCTGACAAATGTTTGTATGCGATTCATTTGCTGTTTCCACTGGCCATACCAGTCATTTAAAATTTCATAATCCATTATTTGTTGATCATTGTTATCAATATTTTCTTCTACTCTTTTAGGTATATCATGTTCTTGGATATTGTTACAAAACGATTTCTGTACAAACTTGTCGGTTTGATTCACAAAACATATCCTATGATTGTCAAGATGATCATCATAAGAATAATTTTTATTTGTAATACCTTCATCAAAACTTTGATTTTCTGCTTCTAATTTAATTTTTTCCTTAAATTGTACTTCTAAATCAATTTCTTCCTCATATTCTTTTTCTTGTTTTTTGATATCACTATGTTCTTTTTTATTGTAATTTTCTTGTACAATTTGATATTCTTCTTCATCACAAGATTCTTTTGCGTCATGGTATTCTGCTTCATCGTTGTTTTCTCTTTCATCATAATATTCTTCTTCGTCGCAGGATTCTTCTTCATCGCTGCATTCTTCTTCATTACTGCATTCTTCTTCATCACTGCATTCTTCTTCATCGCTGCATTCTTCTTCATCGCTGCATTCTTCTTCATACAATTCTTCATCTTCACTACTCGCTTCACAAACCATAGTTGACACATCACTCTCTCCTATATCTGTTGAATGAGCAACTTCACTATCATGCTGTGCCGGCTTTAAAAGGCTAAAATCTGGTAATTGAAATAAACTATATATATCAGTAAACCGTAGTCTTTGACTATCATTTGTATCAATTTCAGTGTCATCAACACTGTTGTTTGATTCACTTATGAATTTACATGGCAATTTTTCTGAACATAATGATTTAACAAGCTGCTTGTCTATGTCTTCATGATTAATTTGAGATTCATTCTGGCTTTGTAGTTGCTGATCTGTATTTATATCGTTTATTATTTTATCAGTAGTGTTGGACAAATTTTTTAAATCATTTTCTTCACACAGTGGGTTAATATTAAAAAGTTCATTTTCACTAACTGTTTGAAGTATAATGTTTTTTGACATTAGATTTTTATTAGCTTCATATTTCTCAAAATCCGCATCATAATTTGTTACAATATCGATCAGTTCATCGGGAGTATATTTTGTATATTCCTCACTGTCATCAAGAAAGGGTTCTGGATCAAATAACACAAAAGATCTGTCATCAGTTAAAAGTTTTTTGTCAATCATGTTATCTTTAATGAGTTTTTTTTCGGTTTCTTCAACAATTTTACAAAGCATTTGTAGTGACTCCTTTTCAGATACACCACATTTATAAACAGATTTTATTTTACATGATGGTTGACATTTTTCAGATATACTGCTGATATTTGATTCAATTTCATTAGGACTAAAAGTAGAATCACCTAAAGTAATAAAAATAATAAAAATAAATTTAAATTTATATTGATTGTTTTAAAAAGACTATCTTACTTTCATTGGCATTATCTTTTTTTAAGTTTTCTTCAATTACATTACTTCTATTTTGTTTTGTTATGTTATCTCCAGTCTCTTGGATAGGTAACATTTCAGGTTCAATGGTTAAATTAAGATCTTCAAGCTCGTTGTCTGCATATTCAAGTATAGGTTTTGTAAGTGCAATTGGTAACATTTTGACCTTAATACTTTCAATACTATTAATAATATGTTTAAAAGTTTTCAACTCTTTTTCATCATCCAATATAGTAAAAGCGTTTCCTAAAAAAAAAATATCTCAGTTTTTCGTAAATTTAGACTTATAAAAACTATTATCCAACCTTTGTTTCCAAATCTTCCAGCTCGGCCAATTCTGTGTAGATATGTAGCCCAGTCATTAGGACAGTCCATATTAATCACCAAATCTACGTTTGACGAATCTATTCCTCTGGCTATCAAGTCCGTAGCAACAAGTATTTTTGATTTAAAAGATGTTAATCTATCTACTAACTCTAACCGAATACTTTGATCTTGATCACCTCTAATGTAATCAGCTTTATAGTTATGGTCTCGTAGCATATTACAAACAGCTTCAACTCTGTAGAATTATAATGAACACAATTACAATACACTATTTTTTGTGTAATATGTTATCTATATGTTTACCTTGTCATGTAATTAGTAAATATGATACATTGAGTATATGGCAAATTTTGTAATATATTGAGAAGACGCACATTTTTTGCAGGTAATAATATTATATTAGTACTGACTGCTTTAACACATGCTACATACTGCTTAATACCTAATAGGAACTTTGATGGGTCTTGTAATGCATTCATATCTTCTTCTGCTCCCTTGACCATAATATACTCTTTCATGAACTCGTCAAAGACAGACATATCATTTTTATCAATTGATGCACTGACAACAATTGTTTGCTTTAATTTTGGAAGTTTAGCATCAATTAGTCTGGAAAAATATAAATTGATCAGAATTAAATTTAAAAAATAAGTATATAATTATGCATTTATAATCAGAGGTAATACAATTTTAACATTAGAAATCAAAATCAAGTTTCAGCCTTCTAATTTAGCTCAACTATTGATTTTAATTTTGTGGAAAAGAAAAAAACTTAATTTTACCTTTTAATAAAAATGTTTTCATTCAAAATTTGATGATCATAAGTCATGAATTTAGGTATTATTTAAAAATAATAACATGTATAGAATATAGGTATAGGTACACATACAGAGTGTAACAGAAAGATATGACAAATGAAATAACTTGTATTCTAATCAATATTTTAAAATTTTTTTTTTCCATATAATTTATAGACGTTTGTATTACATGTCTACATGTACCATAAGCACTTTTTTATTTTTATTTTTTTGTACAGAAAATAAGAAAATTTAAATGTGATTCAAATTTTTTTGAAAAAAAATCAAAATAGCCAATTTATAAACATAATGGAAAAAATTGTTTTAGCCTTTACAATTTTTAATTTGAGTAATCCGTTTGCAACTTATGTACGTTCAAATAATCGTTCAATTTTCTGCTACTGTGAATTTAATCAAAACTGAAAGTAAAAACCAGTAGTCGAGATGACGTTTTTATCTTAAGGTAACGATAATCCATATTATTACTTTATGCGATAACCATATCCGTATACTGATAAACTTTGGAAAACTGTACTAGCCCCTAGACAGAAAGATCATAGATAATAAAGAATATGGTTATCATATTTGTATTGTATTCATTCTGATACGACTGATTAATGATTATTATTTATTACTTTTTGTTTCAGTAAATTATCCGGTAGCAGAAAGTAGAATGAATATTTAAACATTTATAAGTCGCAAAAGGATTACTCAAATTAAAAATTGTAAACGCTAAAACTATTTTTTTCATTATGTTTATAAATTGGATATTTTGATTTTTTTCAAAACAATTTAAATCACATTTAAATTTTCTTATTTTCTGCACAAAAAAATATAAAAAGTGCTTATGGTACATGTAATACAAACGTCTATAAATTATATGAAAAAAAAAATTTTTAAATATTGATTAGAATACAAGTTATTTCATTTGACATATCTTTCTGTTACACCCTGTATATGTACTGAAGAAAACTTGAATTAAATGAAAAAACTGGAAACGTTCTATCAATTATCATATGTATAATATAAATGTTTTGTCTAGTTGAAATTATATAAAAGATCAGTTACAATGAAAACATTTGTGTAGTATAATATAACATTATGTGATAACTAATTTTTACTGATCATTATAATAGACAAAATCATTGTTAGTACTATTCTTCTAAGGTAGTCTTTTTATTCTTAACATATATATTTTTTTAAATTAAACTAAGACTTAAAATAATCATAGCAAATTATATATTAAAAAAAGTAATACTCATTAAAATTTAAAAGTTTCAGTAAATTATAGTAGAAAATAGTAACTTGCTTTTAACATAACAATTTTTAAATTTTAAAAATCGGTAGTATACCTAGTATATTCTACCCATTAAATATTTAGCAATAAATAATAATGTAAAAAGTTTTGTACTATTTTAATACCTACACTGAATAAGTAACAGGCTAATAAATTTTAAATATGACCAATTTCTATACAAAAAAATGAATGCTCTTAAACAAAGCTATACATAACATTTTCAATTTGTACAATATTTATTTATTTATTTTCCCCAAAATTCTATATTAATGATATTACCGAACATCTTTTGTAAAACTTTTGTCAGTAAATAATCTATCAACTTCATCAAGTATAAAGCTCTTTACTTCTGAACATTTTAGCACGTGATCATTAAGTAGATGTTTGATGCGTCCAGGGGATCCAACAGCTATTTGACAACATTTTGCCTTTTGTTTGTCAACATCAACTGGAGTACCACCAATGAAATATTCACATTTCAGTTCTAAATTTTACAAATAGAAAAGTTTAAATTAGATTTTATATCATAAGATGTGTAACCGTAGTAAATAAGGAAAAAATCTTTATTTAGAAAATATAGGTATACACACTGAAAGATTTTACTTAGTAATTATTTTATAGTCAGGTTGGTAAAAAATAATATTTTGTTGAAAGTACCTGGCAAGTGCTGTCCAACTTTTTTGAAACACTGTTGTATTTGGACAGCGATTTCTCTTGTCGGTGCCAAAATAATAGATTGTAAATGAGCCTGTTCTAATTTCAGTCTCATCAAAGTCGGTATAACAAAAGTTAATGTCTTTCCTGTTCCATTTTTCGCCTCGACTATTGTGTCTATAAATATAAAAATCATATATTATGTAGAATGTACTTTTTGGAGGTGATGTGTAAGATTAAAATGTTTTGTACAAGTTACCTTGTCCTGCAATTATTGTCGGTAGAGCGGCGACTTGTATCGGAGAAGCATTTATGAACCCACAATCAGACAGACCTTTCAATATAAGTGGATGATCCTTTACAATTGCGCCGAACGACGTCTGATCATGTGTCTGTACATCTGTGGTTCGGTCAGAGTCCTTGGAATATTCGGACGCCGGCATCGTCTCAGTACAAAATTAAGCAAAACAAGTAAAACAGCTGAATAAGGCCTATATGAAATAGGTATGACACTATGAGTTATGACTGAATGATGTGATAGTATGATACAGAATGCAGATGAATAGATCATACATGATCCATTATAGAATTCGAAAGTCAAAACACTATTGAGGTTTGTCTTTTTGTTATGGTTAACGATTATTAGTTATCACTTATCAGTCACAACAACGTGTTTTTAATTATCCACGATAGTACGGTTGCCCAAGGTGTATTTATCAGGTGTCGACACTCCGCTTATCAATTGAACGAAAAATCTACACCAGTTAAGATTGCCACCATGAGCGCTAGCTACCCTCAGAGGGCCGAAATCAACGTGTATACTATATTTATAAATAGGTATCTCGTACCTACTACCAATAATACCTTATACCTTATAGTACCTACATTGCCCGAAATTGAACTCGCCATTACACTATATTACATATTACAATATATCTTTTGACGGATACCTTTAATATAATTACATATAATAACACTTCATTTCCTTACTGGCTTACTAGTTAACTAGTTCTTATTACTAGTTCATATTTGTAATACTATGTAAAATTGTCGTTTCGGCGTTTAATAAACAATAATAATAATAACCTCTTGACTCTTGTCCTCTTATAATCTAATACTCAATATTGATAAATTTTAAAAAAAACAATGCCACTCAAGTGCTTTGTACCTGGTTGTGACACTGGCATGCTTACTGATCGCAAAAGGTTACTGAATGAAGGAAAAAAATATTCTTCGATATTTCATCCCCCTGAGGTAATAGATAAATAAATCGTCATATTAAAAACTAGAAGTGTCTAACTGTTACTTGTTAGTATAACAACAAACCAATTTTATATGTAGATTGTAGATGGTAACTGTTAAGTATTTGCTAGTTGTTGTCTGTTGATTGTTGTAGTATGTGTTTTCAAACGAATATTAAGTTTTAAATACCTTACTGTTGAGGTATTTTCGTATTTGATTATTTAATATTCTTTATTTCATTAGTATTTGAAAGCCAAAATTTAGGTTTTCAAATGAGCCAATCTTAATATAGTCTAGTTTTGTAGAACATGGTTGATATTTGGAATAGAAAAATACCAAGAGCAGATAAAACTTTAAGTATTAAAGATGGAGTATGCCAACTTCATTTTACATCTAGTGATATACATACAACCAAAGTATATATAGATTCAGATGGCAGTGAAATTGTATATCCACTCATTAGACCCAAACTGAAATTTGAAGCAGTCCCTTGCATATTTAAAAATTTACCATCATATTTAAGCTCAAAAAATTTGAAAAAACGTAAACCCCTAAATCAGAGAACAATGACTTTTATTAAAGAAAAAAGAATTAAGTCAAGTTCTAACAATGTAAGACTATAATTTTAAATAATAATAATCAATTAAATAAATTTCAATGCTAAAATAAAATAAATACATTTTATTTATCAGTGTTCTAAAGAATTGCTTCTATCGTCTTATGAAGATACATCTACTGAATTAAATAATTTTCTGACTGAACAATCATCTGAAACAAAAGATATAGTAACATTTAATATTCATCTAAATGGAAAAAATATTAAATTGCCTGGACCAATGTGGGGGTTACATACCGATGGTTTTGAGGAAACTATATTTACACACATCAATGGAATTCTCAATGATAAATGTGTTAAATTTATTACTCCTACAACAGCTAAGGTATTTTCGTACAAAATTGATAGTTAATATGCACAAAAAGTACCATGTTACATTGTTACATTTCCTATAAATTTAGGTGTTCATAAGAGGCAATGACATAGGGTTTGAAACAAATGTTGATAGTTGTGATGATGTGGACAAGTTGTTAACTAAAATAGAAAATATGAAATTATGCCCAGGTTTCATCTTAAATAGTTCACAACAATGGTCTCCCAGATGTTTATTAAGCATCAAAGGGAAAGAATCTAGATGCATATATTGTTCTTACAAAAATAAATATTTAAGTAAAACAAAATTTGTATCAATGAAGTTATCAAAGTTATATAACAAAAAAGCACAACAAGCACGTAGACTTTCTAAAAGGGTAATCTTGTATTGTAATTTATAATTAGATACTTTAGAATTATTACAAGGTTTTTAAAATTTGTAATCTTTCAAAAATGTTAAATAGGTTAATATTATGAAAACTAATATCATTAGTTTAAAAAAGTTTTTCAAAATTAAAAGAAGAAAAAGTAAATTGCTTGATTAAGGACCTTCCTGAAAAGCAGCAAGAAGCCATCAAAATGTGCTTTAAAGCATGTTCAGCCCAATCCGGTCATGGTGTAAGATATACTACTAATTGGGTGTACGAATGTATTTTGATGAAAATTAAAAGTCCTGCTTTATATCAAAAGATGTATAGGGAAAAAATATTACCTTTACCATCAACTGTGACTTTACAACGGAACATAAAAAAATTAAAACCAGCTTATGGATTTCATACTAGTACTTTCCAAATGCTTGAAGAAAAATCTAAAAATATCAAAAGTGCAGAGCGTCATGGTAATTTTGTCACATAAAAAATTTAATGTAAAAAAAAATGATTTTAAATCAACTTTTTAGGTTGCTTACTTCTAGATGAGATGTCACTTTCGCCTTCAGTGACATTTAATAAATCTACTCTGAATGTTGATGGACTAGTTGACTTGGGTAAATATACTCCAGAACGACAAGAAAACGAATTAGGCGATCATGCCTTAGTATTCATGTATCAACCATATCAAGGACCATGGATTCAAGCAATTGGAGCATTTTTAAGTAAAGGTGCAGCTCCTAATGAAGTCCTTCAAAAGCTTATAGTTGAAGCAGTGATACTGTTAGAAAAATCAGGATTTAAAGTACACAATGTTGTTACTGATGGAGGTCCTTGGAATAGAGGCATGTGGAACTCATTTGGTATAACAAATATGAATGTCAGTTGTCAACATCCAATGGATTCTGAAAGAAGGTTATGGTTTATATCCGACTTTCCACATTTGATTAAAACTATGTGGACAAGAATACTTAAAAATAAAATCCTGAAGGTAGGGTATAATTTATATTTATTAATCAAATAAAAAGCCTATTTGATACAATTATTAATTTACAATAATCTTATTTCAAAATTATAAATCTATTTATAGACTCCTGAAGGTTACATAAAATTTGAGTATTGGAAATATTTGGTTCAACACGATGAACTAAAACATATTAAACTTTGTTACAATCTAACAAAAGATCATTTGTTCCCTCAACATTTCCAAAAAATGAACGTTAAAATGGCCATGGTTGTGAGTTATTTAACAAAATGTGTATTACAATTTAACAGTATTCAAAAACTTATAGATGTGTGTATTTGAATTAGTTTTTCAGTAAAACAGTAGCTGATTGCATGGAAGAATTATTAAATAGAGGAGACAAAAATTTCATTGGTTGTGAACCTACAGTAAAATTTATAAGAAAAATAAATGATTTAGTAGATGTATTAAATTCAAATACTGAAAAACACAGTCTACAAGCTGACCCAAATTCTAATAGCAACAAAGTAGATAATATACATATTTGCTAAAATATATTAAAAGAAATATGTTTTTTTTTAATTTAGATACTCAGTGACTTTAAAACCTATATTGAAACTTGGATGCTTGAAATTCAAGACAAAAATTTTCGATTTACCAGTCAAACTGAGAGAGGTTTGATAGTTTCTATAAAAGGGACTTTGGATCTAATTCAATTTTTGAGTCAGAATGTGGGTTATAGATATCTAATGACGAAACGAATTAATCAAGATGCATTAGAGGTACCTTATAATTTTGTATAATATAAAAAATGATATTAACAATTATAAAAATTTATAAAATTCATTATAGATAAGTCACAGGTACAGTTTTTTAAAGTATTTACTTATTTTGATCACTTAAATGTATTGAGTAAAAGGTTTATAGTTGTTATGGTAATTTTTTATACTTTGTGCTAGAAATAATTAATTATGTAACTTAAATACAAATACATTAAACTTATTTAAACCATACATTATGTTAATCAATGTACTGACCTGTGTATTTAGCATTTCTTCGGTATTGTACGTCAAGCATGCGGATCCAACCAACATCCAGATCCAAGGCAATTTGTTCAAATTTATAGATTAATGTCTTGTTACTCATTAATAAAGCCCCCAAGGGGTAGTAATGTAAGTGGTGGGGACATATTAAAGACACTTATTGATATTAAACCTACTAATGAAGAAGACATCCAGAAGAAAGCTGATCTAGAAATTAAATTAGACAATTTATTAGATAACGGTGAATTTGAAGTGTTGAGTGATCATTTATATTTTGAAAATGAAAACCAAAGCAATATTGATAAAAGTGCACTTACATATTTTGTTGGCTATGTTGCACGAAATGCGAAAAAACATTCAACAGCTAAAAGCTGTACAACCTGTTTTAATTCAATTGTTTCAAGCAACAACCAAAACATTCCCAACACTGATGAAGAAAGATTCATTAATCTACGAAGTGAAGGTCATTTATTTATTCCAACAGACAACTTAATAGAACTTATTTATAATTTAGAAACAACCATCATTCATGTCCTAAAAAATTATAAAATGAATAAACATATTTTGGATCATGGTTAGTACAGAATGTTATGGATGAAATAAGCGTGCGTGGCATTTCAACAAAAGTTGGTTGTGCAAATCATCAGCATCAGTTAACAAAATATATTGTAAAGTTTTATTTGAATACAAGGATGATATTTGCTTGCAGAAAACATAACGAAATAGTCTCAAACAAAAAAAAAACAGAAAAACGATTAAAAAAAATTTCAAGAATTGTCTAATACTAGACTATCTCTTACTAGACTAGTAATAAAATAAAATATAATAATATAATACCTACCTATATTAATTATTATTGTATTGTTTATTTTAACAATTCACACCACCTCGTTTTAATTTAGCCAGCAGATATACTCGTAAACACTTGCACATATAATATTAATATAAATAGTTCACATTTCATATAAATAATAGGATAAATATTAAATAATATGAAATTTCAAATTAAAACACATGGGAAAAATTGAAAATAATCGGCCCTCTGAGGGTAGACAGCGCTCCCTAGCGGAATATACAAGTGGAGTAATAATTTCGTTCATTTCATCATCGGGCGGCGTTTGTGAGTGTCGACACCTGATAAATACACCTTGCGGTTGCCATTCGACTTGTGATAAGAAAGACGGTACAGTGAAACCCACTTTTTTTTTATTAAAGCAGCGCTCCATGTAAGCAAATAAGTGTCGTAAACTCGTAATTCAAGCGACTGAAATCATTCGACATAGTGATTAGTGGTATTGGTATTATGAGTTCTATTATGTACCTATATGGTTAAATGACTCAAGTTCTTATAAATGTTATCCACTGATCGTAAGTCCACAGATCTATAAAAGTTTAAAGTAGTCTGCATAGTCTTTATTTTATCCGCTAAAAGAACTACACAAATTCAAAAATGTTCAGTGATAAGTCTAGTGTCTACTAGTTTGTCTAAAATAAATGTAATTCTGTGTAAGTCTAATAAAATTAATAATTTAAATTAAATTAATTTATCTACAAATATTGGATCCTGGCCTATTCTATGTATTGGCCATTATAATAATTAGATATTTAAAGATTGTCATAAAAAAATATTGTTCCAATCGAGATGGATTAGTATGCAAGATTTTATAAACTTAAATTTTTTTAAAAAATTAACTGTATAAAAAATTATTTTTGTATTTTATGCCATTCAATTGGAATTTTTATATATATTACTGAAAAAAACCCTATGGGTTTATTATATAAATGTATCGTACAAATCAGTTGGAGTGGGGTGGGGCAGGTCATAAATAATTTGTTCACTTCCATATGATTTAAAGTTCTCGACGCCACTGATGTCGGATATCGATAGTTGCAATATATTATGTCTGTGGATTTTTCATATAGACTTAAAAATATAAAACCTATCATCTGTGTCAATTGGCAATCGTTGCAACGGACGTAGACGGTATTAACGATTCTAAAATTTCAATGAACAAAAAATGATTGAGTTCGGTTTTATTTTTTATAAATCACAATGTTTTTGTTTCAAAGCAGTTTCCTGCACGTCGGCGATGTGAGTATGACACAGGTTTCGCCGGAATAATCGATGTTTACTTAAAATTGTTTTCGTATTCTTTTCAGCACAATTCATTCACGCGTGAGCAACACAAATATCGTCCATGCCATCCGTTCACCGCGACCAGGTCGTAGAATAATAATGTAATATACTTAAATGAATAGAGTTATACATACCCGCGGAAGTTCTTATGTCTCGTAAAAACTACAATTAATATTTTTGAGCATAGAAATATATTTACTATTTTTCAACCGATCAACATTGAACATTCCTGTTATAATTTTATTTTAAATTCAATATTTTTATAAATTATTCACAATATTTTAATTATTTTTCTATTATCTGCAGTCGCCTTATATTATATAATATAGTAAATTTAATATATTTTCACCAAAGCATATAGAGCAGGGCCGTTATTAGAAATTATGAGCTCAAAATTCATGTCTCCCATTTTCAATACATTTTTTTTAATATCATAGAACCTACAAGGTTACGAAGGATGATAATCACACATTTTTTTCCAAAAATTCGAAATCTTATAGAAGGTCTTTCATAAATTGTTATTAATTTAATTTTAAAAAAAAGTACGAGCGTTCATTCACAATACCTTTTTATGAACGCAGAGCGCCTAAAGTTAAAATTTTTAAACAATTAGTCAAAAATTGCAAAAAATTGCAAATTATGTTGTTAGTAATATTTATAAAAAAACTTTATTTTATATCTTAGATTTGATAATGTAATGCTCTTCTTTACAAAGAAAAATTGAATTTTTTTATTCAATTCATCTGAGAAAATTTTTCTCCAATGTGTGCCACCCCCGGGAATTGCCTACCGCCCCCCCCGTGGAAATAAGAGTTTAAAATTAGTTAAATGGTTTGATAATTACATTGTGTGTATAGAAACCCATAATTACACATTATGAAGCATTATTGTATTACGTTTTCAAGGTTTTTGGTGAAAAACATTTTTTATTAATATTTATTGGGAATTATATTAAATTATAAATTATATATTAAATATAAATATATAAATATATAAATATTATTTTATATTCAATTATATTAAATTTAATTTTTATTATGTTTGGGAACATTCAACGAATTGTAATGAAATAAATATAAACATTATTTTTAGTCATACTATCTGTCATACCTTTAACGCATAAATTGTTAAACATTTTACTGACTACGTGTTATTTCAGAGATGGTATTCGACAAAGGATGTCCTCAAATGGAAATGATGTGGATGGTGTTAACGTCAAAATGTATCGGAGACAAGGTAATGAATAGTTGATTCTCATTCGGACACGACATCGGGGATCGTTTGGTTTAGAAGGTTAGTAAACAGTATTTATTGTTATTTATTTATTATAATACACGAAAAACTAGTGTTACTTATGTTAGGCAGAGGTAGGTGTAGGTTTTAAATTTTTTTCTTCTTTTTTCTGTACCGCTATTAAGTTTCTTTTTAATATTGTAAATCGATCAGGGGATCGATTATATCGAATATAACTGTTGGTATAACGCTATTCCGACTACTAATTAAGTCAATGATAAAAATTAGGAAATTAGTCAGGTCCGATATTCACTTGGTAATATTTAAACATTTTCTCCGATTATCAGGTACGATGACCTGTATGAGAGACTGAGATGAATGAAAGAAAATAGAAAGTGTATGATATGGTGTGAAGATAGTTAAGACAAGAGATCTAGAATTTTTTGGAATGTTTGGTGTATGAAAGGGAATGATGCAAAAGAGATGTAAGATTAGGTTATAGTGGCTTGGCGAAGCGGGTAACCGCCACTGAATTTCAGGAGGGGGGGAGGGGTAGATGGGAAATTATAGTAATGGGTAATTATTTATAGTATTTTAGTGTTTACTATAACATGTAGTTAAAAATATGTAATTATCGAGTGTTAGTGGGTGGTTGGGTGGGTGACACGTAATACTAGCACCTGAACAATTTCAAGTTCGCCACGCCACTACAGGTTGTATTGGTCGAGAGATTGGAGAGTGTACACTATAAGAGAGCAGTAGAGTACAGTGTGTATGTAGTTGATAAAGTAAATCTAGGGAGAAAAGGTTGGATGGAAAGACGGTAGAGGTGGATAGTCAGAATGTAGAACATATAGATGTATAGGTTAAAGGTAGTTGTGAACTTGTGAGACTAAGGGAGAAGAAGTGTGAAGAAGAAAAGTTAGGTTAATGATATCGAATACTTAGGAAAGGATCTAGAATTGCAAAGCTCACTCGACCCTTTAGCCGATACTACGGCTTAGTAGGTTTGCAACCTTGGCTTATAGGTGAGGATAAAAAGAGTCCGACCGCGAGTTGGCATTGTCGGTCGAAGCATTGAATTAGGTGTCATCAAATCGAGTATGCGGTTGATTGTTGAAAGTTAGGTAGGTATGATTGGAAGTTGAAGTATAATAACTTATCAGTTTATTAAGTATTTATGATTATTACAGTGTGTGCCAAAAGTCCCGTTCCACCCATAGTATCTCCGTGGAAAATCAATATATTTAAATTCTGTTTTTTTTTATAGTAATGAGTATAAAAATAAAATTGAAATTTATGCCATTCAATTGGAATTATTATAGTTTTTACTGTAAAAAAGAGCATTTTATTAAATTGATTTTCCACGGAAATACTATAGGTGATATGGGACTTTTGGGACACAATGTATATAAAGGAGACCCGGGTACAGTGAGACACATTGGTAAAATAAACTTAATTAAATAATTATTTATGAAAAAGCATATTAAGTATTTAAAATATTGTTATTACTATTACCCAGAATTAGGCATATGCATTTACAAATTTCTATTTATTTGTTAAGAAAATGTGCATATTATTTCAATGGTAATAAGTGTAAAATTGCATTCATATTTTATACGTCCTTAGTGATTATAATTCTGGGTCCTAGTTATAACAAAATATAAAAAAAAAAATATGAATTAATAATTTTAAAACGGTTTTAAAAAAAGATTGTTATAGGTACAAGAATATTATTTTAACTATTATAACCTATTCTATTATTGACCACAAAAATAATGTTTAAACTACAATTATTATAATACTTTAATAAAATACTTTACTTTATGTGGTGTTTATAATAATATAAAAAAAAACGTATTTAGCTAATACAAAAATTAATTTATAAACATTTTTTGTTGTCGGAATTTATAATAATCAATTGATATGCTAATACCATGAACATTTATAATTAATTTTTAAAGGTTGTACTGCCGCATTATATATTATAAATAATCTACCGTGATATAAACCTTTTTTTCTTAATCCGTGGGTCTACATGAATTAAAACGTTCACGCAATCGTGCTGGTAAATTATCGTTCGCCTCCAAATTAAATTATTCAATTTGTCGGAAACTATATAAACCACATTTATTTGTGTGTTCCATTACTTACTTACTTACTTACTTACTTACTTACTTACTTACTTACTTACTTACTTACTTACTTACTTACTTACTTACTTACTTACTTACTTTACCTTGGTCTTCTCCATTGGTTCTCTATGATTTTAGCTTCATAATATCTGAAAGATATTAGGAAAATGTAATAATTACCGTAGAAGTGCTATACTTGGGCCAAATTTGAGTTAAACTCTTTTTCTCTTTATACATATAACAATTATGTGCCAATGTTTGGTCTTGCTTTCATTATATTAATAAATATTAAAATACTGTTCAAACTAACAAACTGATTTTACACGGCTGCTCCAAGTTTACCTTTAAAGTTTTAAGATAAAATTAACTGTCAGTAATAGATAATAAATTTAAAAAAAATTTGATATACATATTCTTTTGTTGCTATTTTTGATGTTTTCAGAGCATATTTCAGTACTTTTTAGTGCTTTAAAATCTGAACCCTATAATACTTACTCTCTTATTACTATCTATTTTCACTATGTGTTTCTGTCAGATTTAGTTTCTAATTGTCAACAAATCTAGAACTCTTTTTTTTTTAATCCGAACTAACACATAATAAATAAAATATTTTTTAGGGTTTAAGACTTTAAAATAAATAAGACGACAACTATTCATAACGAAAAATACATACATTTATTTAAAAATATGATATTTTATCTTCTTGTAATTTTCCTTTCTGGATAGTGTGTGACACTATAATATTGAGAGTGTAAATTGAGAAACTTTTTAAAGACAATTTCTAATTATTTTAAAAGGCTTACAATTTTTAATAAAACTTAAATGTTAACAAATAATTGGTTATGCTAGGTTAGTTATCAGTTTCATATTCAAACAGTTTTATTTTTGTCAAGTATTGGCATATACGAGTATATTATACTATTTTAATTATATTTAGCTGAGATTTAAAAATTCAAAATACATTTTCACCGTTCGCTATGTAAAAGCGATATATTGAAATCAACTTTTAAATATAAAATAGTATTGTTAAATACTTAGTGTTGACCTGTAATCTAAACTATTTGTTGTCATACCAAAACCAAACTGATATTGTAATGTATTAAGACAGAGTGAAAACTATAATCATGTATGGCGGTGATCCAGCCGGTATTGTTAAATACTACTTGTAAGTAGATATTAATAATGTACTAGTGTGTACATATATTTTATACTTATAGTTGTATCTGCAACTGTCTGTATTTTGGTAATTGTCCGATCGTGTCCACAGGAACGAAACGGCCCCTATGAGGTTCTTGTTTATACATATATTATGATTATCACGGGGCAACTAAAGCTCACGTCAAAACATTTTATGTTTTTCGAGTTTATTGGCTGTTGGAGTCTTATGGTTCATTTGGTACAACTTCTCCAGAGTAATAACTGACAATAAGTATGTAAGTCGAGATATTATAGTTTATAGAACTATACGGAACATATCATATAATATTGAGCATTAAAAATAATAAAAAAACTTATCGAAATTGTATATAAATTGTCCATAATAAAGGTACTACAACTAACTGTCTGAAGTTTTCAACAATTAGTATATAACTATATTTAAATTGGATGTAAAAGTTAAAATTTTAATTTTATAACTCGAATATTTAATTTATTTATTTATTCGATTTTGAACCCATTTTGAATATTATCTTCAGTTTTGTAAAATCTCAAGTAATAATACATTGAAAAATACCCAAATTTGTTTATTAAATTAAAACCATAATCATTGTAATCTATGAAATATATGAATTATAGTTTTAAGATAACATATAAAACCTAACATAACCAATATTGTATCATGCTAAACTTCATAAGGATAAATAACCTGAAAAAATATTTAATACAACCATAAACTTGAATAATTTAAATGAAGTATTGTATTCTCCAGATCATATTTCAAGAAGTTCTTATAAAAATTTGAAAAAATTATAATGTTGCTCAAAGTCTCCAAATTTCCCTAGTATTTTTACTAAATTTATGAAGCTAAAAGAAAAATATTTAATAATACTTTTACATAAGAGTTGTTTTGATTTTAAGAGTACCTACGTTTCACCTGCTTATTGTATTGCACTGTTGTCTCCAAGTGTTCAAATTTGTCTTAATTAGAAAACGTACATCCAATCATACCTTTAAGTTGTACCTAACTTTAGGTACGGTTTCATATACTCTATTCGAGATAAGAATGCACAAATTCGGGCATAAATACTCAACCTATTAAAGTTATAAGTAACTATCGTATCAGTAATGTTGAAAAAAAAATATTTTTACCATTTTATTAGTCGTTATTAAATATGTAAAAAATTTGTTGTATATATTCATTCGAAAATATGAAAAAAAGATTTTTTATGTACACAAAGTGTTCTTAATAATTTATTCAAAGGAAAGTGTTCCTTAACGTTAAAGTCGTCTTCTCCGACGTCTCCAGATCAGGGTGGGTGAGCGCGTTCGGATGCCGCGCAACTAATTCCGCCGCGCCGGCAGCTAAACGCCACCCAAACAGAGAGCCTGACTCGACGCCAGTCGTCCTCGACTTGGGGTGCATAAGAAAAAGATACGATAGTTACTACCAGTTAGGTTAGGTTAACAGTATTTATGCCCGAATTTGGGCATTCTTATTTTGAATAGAGTATAGAAGACGCGATTGATCGCCGCATCCGGCCTCAGCGATGAGCCGCAATGACTGCTATTGGACCAGCCGTAATTCGTAAAGGTCAACGACTAGGCTGGTCCGTGAGCAGTTGTGCGACTCGGCGCTGTAGCGCGGCGGTCAATCGCGTCACAGAAACCGTGCCGCAATCAACTAATTCGATTTGATAAGCAGACACAAAATTCAAGAGATCGGCAATGCACAACTCGCAGGACTCTTTTTATCCAAGAGACTATAGGTCAGGGTCAATGTCAAACCTATAAAAGCTACGTTGAAGCTATATTGTGATGGTAGTAGATAATCATCACTGGTCGTGAGCTTTACAATGATCTTTTCTTAAAAACAAATTCGATATTGTAAACATAACAATGAAAGGAAATATTTAAAAATTACCAAGAGAATATCAGACGTAGGAGTAGTTGCATAGTAAATTAGGTGGGTATTAATAAGGTTCGAACAAAATATCATCATATTTTAAGCACTAGCTGTTTTAAAGCCAGGATAGCGTTTCCCAATATATAATAATAAAAAAACTAAAAACCGTATATTCTGATGAAAGATTTTTTGGGTATAGGACAGATAAGATTTAGATTTAGTTACTAAATTTATTTAGAAATTTTAATTTCTTTATAGCTAGTGAACATTAAATATTTTATTTTATTTATTGTTTTAAGAACCTGGAAATTAGACTGCATTCTCAATCTCTTTTCTATACCATTAAAATTATTTTGAATTTTTTTTTTCTTTTTAAAATTTCGTTCATTCTTTAAATAAATGATAAATTAATATCCTATTTAAATCTTTAAAGAGCCATATGCAATATTGCGACCAATATAAATAACCAATACCTTCGTAAAATGTAATATTTTGTTTATATTTTTATGATTAAGAATCTAGAAATCAGACTGCAGTCTCATTCTCTTTTCTATACCTGTAAACATTTTTTTGAATTTTTTTTTTGCTTATTAAAACCAAAATACCTTTGTGTGCCCGGTCCCCCTTTCAATTTTTTTTTTGCATTTAAATAACATATGTAATTTTTTTGATTCTTAAAATGCAGTATCCAACAGGTATAGTCTGTGAATTTTGTTCATTCTTTAAATAAATGATAAATTAATATTCTATTTAAATCTTTTAAGAGCCATATGCAATTGTGATCCCTATATAAATAACCAATACCTTGGTAAAATGTAGTATTTCGTTTAATTTTTTGTTATTAAGAATCAGAAAATTAGACTGCAGTCTCATTCTCTTTTCTATACCTGTAAAAATTGTATTGAATTTTTTTTTTGCTTATTAAAACCAAAATACCTTCGGGTGCCCGGTCCCCCTTTCAATTTTTTTTTTGCATTTAAATAACATATGTAATTTTTTTTAAATCTTAAAATGCAGTATCCAACAGGTATAGTCTGTAAATTTTGTTCATTCTTTAAATAAATGATAAATAAATATCCTATTTAAATCTTTAAAGAGCCATATGCAATAGTGATCCCTATATAAATAACCAATACCTTCGTAAAATGTAATATTTTGTTTATATTTTTATGATTAAGAATCTAGAAATCAGACTGCAGTCTCATTCTCTTTTCTATACCTGTAAAAATTTTTTTGAATTTTTTTTTTGCTTATTAAAACCAAAATACCTTTGTGTGCCCGGTCCCCCTTTCAATTTTTTTTTTGCATTTAAATAACATATGTAATTTTTTTGATTCTTAAAATGCAGTATCCAACAGGTATAGTCTGTGAATTTTGTTCATTCTTTAAATAAATGATAAATTAATATTCTATTTAAATCTTTAAAGAGCCATATGCAATTGTGATCCCTATATAAATAACCAATACCTTCGTAAAATGTAATATTTTGTTTATATTTTTATGATTAAGAATCTAGAAATTAGACTGCAGTCTCATTCTCTTTTCTATACCTGTAAAAATTGTATTGAATTTTTTTTTTGCTTATTAAAACCAAAATACCTTCGGGTGCCCGGTCCCCCTTTCAATTTTTTTTTGCATTTAAATAACATATGTAATTTTTTTGATTCTTAAAATGCAGTATCCAACAGGTATAGTCTGTAAATTTCGTTCATTCTTTAAATAAATGATAAATTAATATTTTATTTAAATCTTTAAAGAACCATATGCAATTGTGATCCCTATATAAATAACCAATAATTAGGTAAAATGTATTATTTCGTTTCATTGTTTGTTACTAAGAATCAGCAAATTAGACTGCAGTCTCATTCTCTTTTCTATACCTGTAAAAATTTTTTTGAATTTTTTTTTTGCTTATTAAAACCAAAATACCTTCGTGTGCCCGGTCCCCCTTTCAATTTTTTTTTTGCATTTAAATAACATATGTAATTTTTTTTAAATCTTAAAATGCAGTATCCAACAGGTATAGTCTGTAAATTTTGTTCATTCTTTAAATAAATGATAAATAAATATCCTATTTAAATCTTTAAAGAGCCATATGCAATAGTGATCCCTATATAAATAACCAATACCTTCGTAAAATGTAATATTTTGTTTATATTTTTATGATTAAGAATCTAGAAATCAGACTGCAGTCTCATTCTCTTTTCTATACCTGTAAACATTTTTTTGAATTTTTTTTTTGCTTATTAAAACCAAAATACCTTCGTGTGCCCGGTCCCCCTTTCAATTTTTTTTTTGCATTCAAATAACATATGTAATTTTTTTGATTCTTAAAATGCAGTATTTAACAGGTATAGTCTGTGAATTTCGTTCATTCTTTAAATAAATGATAAATTAATATCCTATTTAAATCTTTAAAGAGCCATATGCAATAGTGATCCCTATATAAATAACCAATACCTTCGTAAAATGTAATATTTTGTTTATATTTTTATGATTAAGAATCTAGAAATCAGACTGCAGTCTCATTCTCTTTTCTATACCTGTAAAAATTTTTTTGAATTTTTTTTTTGCTTATTAAAACCAAAATACCTTTGTGTGCCCGGTCCCCCTTTCAATTTTTTTTTTGCATTTAAATAACATATGTAATTTTTTTGATTCTTAAAATGCAGTATCCAACAGGTATAGTCTGTGAATTTCGTTCATTTTTTAAATAAATGATAAATTAATATACTATTGAAATCTTTAAAGAGCCATATGCAATTGTGATCCCTATATAAATAACCAATACCTTAGTAAAAAGTAATATTTTGTTTATATTATTATGATTAAGTATCTAGAAATTAGACTGCAGTCTCATTCTCTTTTCTATACCTGTAAAAATTTTTTTGAATTTTTTTTTGCTTATTAAAGCCAAAATACCTTGGTGTGCCCGGTCCCCCTTTCAATAGGTCGTGAGCTTTACAATGATCTTTTCTTAAAAACAAATTCGATATTGTAAACATAACAATGAAAGGAAATATTTAAAAATTACCAAGAGAATATCAGACGTAGGGGTAGTTGCATAGTAAATTAGGTGGGTATTAGAATTTTTTTTTTGCTCGTTAAAACCAAAATACCTTCGTGTGCCCGGTCCCCCTTTCAATTTTTTTTTTGCATTTTAATAACATATGTAATTTTTTTGATTCTTAAGATTTCTCTAAATAAATGGTAATACAATTTACCGGCTAAAATTGTTTGACCGGTTTCCTCATCATATTGACTTCTCAAGCTAGGATCTTCTCTATTTAACTGAATTAATGCATTATCCAAAGCTAATTGATTAGCCTAATAGAAAATCAATAAGTATTACAATTTTAATAATTTTATAATGATTAAAGAGTGAATACTATTCTTATAATATTAGAACTAACAAATATAATACATTATGTAAGGCATTTCATGATTTAAACCTAGAGCATATGAGTTAAACTAAAAATCAATTTTATAATAAAATAAATAATGATAATACTGATATCAAAACTGAAATTCTTAAAAATATTTTAATATGATTTTTATTAATGATTTGTATTTGTAAATAATTTAAATTTAAATTTAAATAATTTTAAATACAATTTTGATATATTTATTATATGTCCATAAATATATTAATTTAAAATTTAATTATATAATATATAGGAATAAAACCGAACCAATTGGTGTACCCGGGGGGGGGGCTGAAACACTACCATCATATAATATTCATAATTTATATTAATACCATAATAATAATAATAATAATAATAAGATATACATTATATCTATTTTCATATTGTTTATCAATAATTTATGATATAGCTGATATAGGTGTTCACTGTTCACTTTACTATTTTAAGCAAATGTTACATATTTATTTTCAAGTCCCCTCAATAAGTCCTAAGTAGGTACACCACCATTCAATAATTGGTGGTGTATTGATATTAATATTAAAATATATCAAATTCAAACTCATCAATTTCATATTAATTTATCGTATTTAATAGATATTACCCACCCACCACATAATTCACTATGGCAGTCGCCATACTTGGATATAGGGATCGGCGCTACTGATAATAACTATTAAGTAGGGCATGGATGTTCTAGTACTAAAAAAATAGCAAAATTGATTGCAGGAATGCACTAAAAAATAACAACGTTTTGTTATAAATGTTTTAAATTTACTGTTATAAATGATAATCTAAATTCTACAAAAAAAAATATAAACAACTATATTATACATCATTAATTATTAATTCATTATATAATCATGTCATCATCATACATTCATATTATACATCATTGCATTGCTTTGTAAGTGTTTGTTTTAAATTTTCGAAATCCAACCCTCTTCGATTTGGAGCTAGTAAGATTTTATACGCCGAAAAACTTCGTTCTACGTCGGTTGATATAAGAGGAGCGTATTTAAAATTTTAAAATAGGCTAAATCGCTTACTGTCAAGTCTTCGGGTAAACCATCCAACAGTTTTCCTTGTCCAGTGAGTATATCATTGATTTTAATAATGGTTTCAAATCCAGTATTCTTTTCAATAACTTTTTTAAACTTTTCATGGATTTAAATCCCAATTTCACAAAATAAATTGTCTAATTTATTTTGAACATTTTTAATTATTCCAATGGCTTCAACTACCGAAAGTTCTTGACTTTCTAATTTTAAAATTGCGTCCGGCAAAAATCCGTAATTCGCGTGAATAAGTAGTTATTTATACAACTATCGAGTGTCGACTATATCTAAAACAGTTGTATAAATGAGTAAATTCATCAAAATTTCAATAAAATTGAAAAATCCCGAAAGTTGTAAAAAAAATGCACTTAAAATAATAAAATGATGATGCGGGAGATGGTTGGTTCCTTTTACACACACACTAATGATCATTTACTAAACATACAAAGACGAGCAGTGACCGCAAAATAACGAAAGAATTGCCTAAACACAACTCCTAAAAAATGACACGTTTGCCGTAAGCAGGCTGCCGGGTCAATTAGTAAACACCGTCACTACTACTCCATAATGTCGTGTTCCTTATAATTTACATGACGTAGGTAAAAAAATTTCAACTTCAGAAAAACAAAAAATTTTTTTTTGAAAAGTAAAGTTTTGACAAAATTGATTTTGTTTTTTGATGTAACACAAAAACTAATGACCGAATGTTTAAATTACAATTTTCTATACACCATTAAATTTTCAATATATTTTGACATTTTTAAGCTATATAAACAGCATAAGAAATGTTTGATATTTTAAAAATTTTTATCCATGAATTTCGATTAAAAAAATTCTGTTTGGTCAAAATGCTTGAAAATTTAATAAATAATATTACAGATACATTAGCTAATTTTTTTTTTATAATCATTTAAAGTTCAAATTTTTGACCAAATCTCATCAAAATCTCGAATGTTTGCAAATTATTTTGTAGTTAAAAATGTATAAAATTTTTAATTTTTATAGTTAAGGATTGAAAATTTTAAACAAAGTTTCTCATAAGTAGTTTATACTACAACCAAAAAATCTAAAAAATATATTCACATGGTTGATTTTTATAGACATTTTAAGTTTAAATTTGGTCAAAATTAGATATTTAAAGGAAAGTAACGATATGTTAATTATTTCGTTGTACTTTAAAAATATTTTTGTGGGTGCTTGAAACTTTTAAAGTAGGTATTTTATTATATTTTATACATTTTCAAATGCAATGTTTTCGGCAAAAATTGATTCAACCTATACTGTATTATTAATACCTAGTGAAATGAATTATTTTAATAGCAATAATATCATAAAATATATGTACTTATAGTAATGTACAGACGACGAATCAGAATGACAGACGGTCTTCGCTCAGAATCGTTTTTCGTATACAATGATTTAAATCATTGAATTCAAATTTAACACATCCATGAAAATTACCCACTCGCCGACCTATTTTCAACATGAATATGAATATATTTAAGTTTAGCTTAAAAAAAAGTAAACGTATAAAAATGGGTTTAATTTTGATTTGTATTATACAATTAAAATACACTTTCAACAAATTGGAATCCTCATTGTGCTGATTCCTGTCGTCAGCTTGAAGGAAGTTCCTCAATTATGCCAGTTATATAGGTATTTGAAGAATTCCCTGCCCACCTCACGACTATTCCGCTAACTAAATTCAAGCTATCTTCTTTGGTTGACCGTCGTTACTCTCATAACATTTCACAAAACTCATATCTTCAGCTATTGATTCGCCCGCACTTATTATTAGTTCTTTCACTTATTAATTTTAAAGTGCCTTCACTTCTTATTCACCATAAATCTTCTTTTCATATTTCTCTGTGCTCAACCAATAATATTCCCAATGACCAATGAACCAATTAATCGATTAATGAAATTTAGCAAATGAGGACCCTTCTTTCCTTAATCTTTCCTTAATCTTTCCTTAATATATAAATCTCATTAGCTCATACTTGTTATTTTAATACTTATATTGTTATAGGTACTGAGGTACTGTATATTATGTTATTTTATAAGAGCCCTATTTATTTGGGCGTCGGCCTGTTTTGTGTATAAACAAATAAATAAATAATTTATTAAAGAACTATAATAGTTATTATTAATCAGATTAATACACATTTATCAAGTTAAATCAATAATCCTATAATAAAGGGAAATTTGTAGTATGTATGTGATGTGTCTATGTGTCTACATTCTATGTAATAAGAAGTACCTATCTATATAGCAATGGCGTATTTAGAATTTCTTTAAGAGGAGAGATATAACTAAAAAAATTTCCTCCCTCCACTTGAAATACATATAGGTAGGTTGATGATCTATATTTTATTTTGCAGTATTAATGTTTATACAAATTGAGTAAAATGTATTGTTATTACACTGCTTCGTCCATCATTAAGGATAAAACCATTGTTTTGATAGACGAGAGTCTCTAAAAGATGATAATAAGAAGAATATAATAAAAAAACTGATAATAATAATAGAAATTAATTAAATATAATGTAAAATAAAATAAAATATACATGTTTCAGTGCATAGAATTTTTAAAAACAAAATAAACATGTAATAGCTTATACTATTGATAAAATTGTTGTTATACAACTAGTTCATTGTTCAATAACCATCTCTTTACAAATAACTTAAAAATGACAGATTTTACAGATTTTTGGCAATTTTTTTGAGAAATTTGAGATGGAAGCTTTTTGTTTAACCTTAAGGCTATTATAATATTTTGAAGTGTTTATTTTGAGAAATATTAGATTATCCGATCTTGTGTTATTGTTATGAATAGTTGTGTAAATTAAATTATTTTGCAATAGGTAAAATAAAATTTTTTTATAGTATAATTTTTTTATGGATAAAAGTTTAGATACAATCAATGTTTAATATCCACAAAATATATAAATTTGTACATAAACCTTTAATCTTTATAAATTTACAATTAATATGAATTAAACAATGAAACATTCACCTAACAAATTCTAGTCGCTTAGGTTTATTGGCAATTTCGTCAATTATTTCGTCAACATAGCATATTAGCATCGCAAATCCAATCAGCCTGCTCTAAAATTAAAACATTTTATTATATTTCACCTGTGATTATTTCACACTTAACAGTAAGGCATATAAACTATTATAACATCAATTGTAATAATACAATTAAAATTGTTCTTATAATCAATTATAATATACACAATGGTTGAATGGTCATCTAGTGTGCAAATAGTATTGTTTAACGTCTGTTCGTCTCACGGATGCCCTCGGAGTACAGACCCAATAGTGCAGGTCTGGTGAGAATTCTTAATTAAAGGTAAAAGTTTCCATTGTTATTGTATACCTACTCCCATAAAATATTGCTGCAATAATTTTATTTTTAATTATTCTAATTTTGTAAAATAGTACTTATTTCGTACTTTAAATTTCAATTTTCTGGTCAACGCATCAAACAATTTGCTTTTACGGCAAACTCATTCACTCTCTCTCCTTGTTCGATTTCATAAGAGTATAAGACTTTCGTGTTTTTGACGGGTGTACGTATACCCAATGATATTTATATGTTCTCTATACTTTTATAATTAATAATAAAGATTAAAGATAATATTTTATTTTTATAAATAAAATGTAACGGAGTTATCCTCCGGATGCAATAGTGTTGGCGGACGCTTCTGTAATAATTTACTGTCACGACTTGAAATCGTGATCATTGAAGTAGATGGCCATTTCCGATTCTCTTATTGTTACCTTTCGGATTTCATAGTTTCGTTATAATGCTTTATAATTATATTCTATAAACATTTCATTGCTGCATAAGACCAATGAATAATAAGTAGTAACAAATATAAACACTGAGCATCTTACAATAATATGTACATAATATATGACAAGGAAGAATAGGACTATATTTAAATTACAACGCTTATTTAGACTAACACTTGAATCATTTATTCTGTCATTTTGTTAAGAAAAACAAACAAAAACTCTTCGTGGCTAGATTTTAATTTAATTTTGCATGTCTTATATCAGTAATTAGTAATTATAAATTACAATACAACGCTAAAAAAACTTGCAGCAGTATTTACCTATTAAACCTATATATATATTAATATTACAATAATATGTATGGACATTGGATACATTTAATATATTATTTATATTGAATTGGGTTCAACGAAAATTTCTATCATTTGCTGCTTATTTTCTAGAAGTGCCTCGTCCTTTAGATGATTATGAGCCCGTCCGTAAAGTTTTAAATTTATCCAGCCTTGCAGCTGATCGTAGACACGGTCATAGGCGCAACTTGACCTAAAATGTAGGGGGTGCTAAATGTATGTACCTATTTCAATAACCTACATTGATTTTGTTTTTTTGTTATTTGCAACATGTCTCTCATATGTAAAATGGACAAGCCAGTAAACTATTGCTTTAATACACTTTTCCTTAACTAATTTTTAATTTATTGCATACCAATATGAAAAACTGCATTCACGTGTTATAGAACTTATAGGAATTGCTGTAACTGCAATTTTAAATAACTGTTTAAGTTAGAAAAAGCCATTTTTTTAATTGTTTTTTAAAACGCAAAAAAATGCTACATTAAACAAAACTACTGCTCCTCGCATTATTTTTGGTGTCTTATATCAGGGGCCTGGGGGGTGCTTACTAAGACCTTGGGGGGGGGGTGCTGAAGTACCCAGCTAGTTGCGTATGGACACGATGCTAATATTTCATTTATTACAAAGCTTTTGTCTAACAAAATTGACAATCCTACTCTCCTTCAACACATTCATTTTAAAGTTCCACCACGTATCACTAGACACACTCCTTCATTCTTTATTCCGTTTTCTTCTTCTAATCATTTATTAAACTTCCGTATTTATTTATAGTAGTCTTATGCGTATTGTTAATGAGGATCCCACCTTTAATTATCCTTTAACAAATTCGTCAACTGGGTATTTATTAAAATTATTTTCCTTTACTAATTATTATTATATTCATATTCTATTTATCATTTAAGTCATTGTTATATCTATATATATTTCACATTGTTTTGGACTTGGCCTGTATTTTATCAAAAATAAAAACAAAAAAAAAAAATATTACTATTAGTTGGAGACGCATCAACACATCTATAATATTGGTTTTATAGTTCTCCGTCAGTGTGTGATTTATGTCTATATAACGTCGTTACTCGTTGTTAAATTATTATCTTCGTAAAATAAAAAAGTTATGGTGCAGTGGTGTACAATATTATCACGATTCTATACCGCGGTGTTATGTGTTTAATAAAACCAACCACTAGGCAATTTATACATACGCGAAATAGGTAATAAGGAAATCAGTGTTATATTGTCTTGCAGCTAGTCGTGTAAACGATCAACCGATTTTAATCTCATATGATACCTGTAGTCGGGTAGCTAATGTATACAATTATTATATTACCTACCAACCAACGAATAAAGGAGAGACATAGGTACTTGATCTAAAATTGAACACGATCAAAAAGCACGATCTAGAAAAAAAATTCTTAGACACCATCACAAAAATTACTTCCTCTCTATTCCGCGGGCTTGCCGTAAAAACAATTATTATTATTATTATTGCAATATTTATAATACTATATGTTGGCATGTTGCATAATAACTTCAAGAATTGAATATTTCAAAATGTTTTTGTTCAATCGTAGCTGGTTTATATGTATAATTATATTCTATAATTTAATAATTTAATATCCCACAATGATGTACATATTTACAAACGTTAATGGATAATATTATTAATTGTCGGTTTGTTTTCGTCTGATGTAGATTCACGTATAAATTAAACATTGTTGATAATTACTACGTACAAGTGTAAACAATATGTAGACGTATAATATAATTTATCAAACATACATTATATTAATTTAATGGCTTATAAACGTTTACAACACTTCCAATGATAATAATTACTTTTTTTTACAAATTGTAAGACTATTATACTGCTAATTAGCTGTATGCCTGTATGTAGGTACCTATATAATAAAACGCACAGTAGTACACGTATTTATATGTTATACGACTATTAGTTGAACGCTGCATATTATTGAAGATAACTATCAAGATTTTATGGTACACTTTTAATATTCACTGCTTGTTGGAGACGTTAAACCTTAAACATACATTATTATTATTATTATTCAAAAAATATATTATATATTATTGGATTTGTGTTATATTATATATTCGATAGTAATATGTACGTTAAATCTTAAATGAGGAACTTTTTTAAGTTGTATAATGGCGTTGTTGATTATTCTAAATAATTAAAAAAAAGCTCAACAAATTCTATTTTAATATTTATTTTAACACCTCTACCTATAGGTACCAATCCAATATACATCGATTGGAAATATGATACAGGTTGTATAATAGAAATTACAGAAATAGGTATATAACATTTTAACGATTTCTTGAAAGTTGTCGTTTAAGGCGCAAAAACAGTAAAATAACAACATCTGTTAGTAAATATTTGTTGATTGCATACATTATGCTTCCACAACCACATTTTGAACGTTATTATTTCTACTTCCTATCGCATTATTTTTCGGCTAGAACACACGACCCACGGGCCACGACCGTTACCTACCTACGTCATTTTATAAATCGAAATCCATAGGAATATCTAACAGCGATGTTCGATAATATATAGTGACTTAACCCGAGGGCTTATATATTATTATACTGGCGATATTGATCATATTATATATTTTATTGTAGTCACTGCAGTCATTGTATACAATGTAAATACATACTTGTAAAGTTATACAAATATTATCAAACATATACCTAATAATATTATGCAGTATCCATACGCCGTTCAGAAAATAATAACTTTCGTTACACAACGAATAAGACGTTTAAATATTATTAAAATAATAATATGTAACTATATTATGGGCACTTCCTATAATATACTATCTACCTATAACTTCTGTATGATATAGTCCCGTCTCGGTTGCAGGTGCAGGGGGAGGTGCGCGCGTTCCGTTCACGAACCTGATTGTAAGTAGGTATGCACACACGTACACCGCGGTATAATATACACACTCTCATCATATTATTATGTATATTATTAATTATTATATATTCACTGTGCGAACCGCAGGCGATCGGTTTGAAACGATTGTGACATGTTTATACCCGATTACGTTTTTTGGGCAATACGCGCGCGTCCCGTATACATATACGACTACGACTACGACGACGACGACGACGGCGATAATAATTATTATTAAAACATAATAATTTTCTCGGCGTGCGCTCATAATAATATTATATTATATGAGTTGGCACGACGATATATACACGACGACGTCAAAATAATACAATAATAATAATAGTATGCATTTCATCCCGAGGCGGTCGCCCCCGTTCACCGGACTTGTGCAGCGCTCGCGGAACGTACACACTTATATTATATCGCAGTACGAGCGCACGCCTATACACCTAACCCTACCAAATCTACCCATATACAGGGTGATTTACCGAGCATGCTCACCCCCATTTTTTCATTTATTCAAATTCTGATTTTCGGAATTTTTAAGCATACTTATAAAGACCATATTTTCAGATTCTCGAGATTTTGTTTACAAGAAGTGTCCCCTTTATAATATCAATTATTCGTGTATATTTTTACGACGTTTTAGTAAACGTGTCGTTTGTTAAGTAATTAATGTACTTAATTCAAAATTCGAACGAGTAGTTTTTCAGTTGTTAGAATGTTTATACTAAGGAGAATAGTCTTTAAAAATATAAGATATACGTAACATTAGATCTAGTATTTATTATACTTGATCATTTGTATAAATAATAAATATTGATAGATTAATATTAATTCTACAATTTTCAATTTTCCATAGCCTCCATATTTTCTAAACCCATTATGCTTATATAGTTACTCAAAGTTAAATAACTCAAAAACTATTCGTTAGAATTTTGATACCTACGTCAAAGTTTTCAAAAAAATTATCCATGTAATATTTTACGGTTGGACAGGGGGATTTTCAATTTTGAAAAACAGAAGTTTTTATCTCCACGAAGCCTTCTTTGAGTTGTACAAAAAATCTGGAGAATTTGAAAATATGGTCTTCAAGTAAATTTAAAATTTCCAAAAATCAGAATTCGAAAAAATCGATTATTATAAATGAAAAAATTGGGGTGAGCATGGTTGTCGGATCACCCTGTATACAATACAACATAGTATACCTATCTATTCCTATTTATATTATTTATTACGAGCGTACTATATACATCATCATACTTCTGTCGACCGTCGGGCCTCGTAAGATTCGAGACTTACGACCTAGGCGGTGGGGCTACCGTTCGCGCGGACGAAAGATTTTAGTCACGACGACGACCGCGACGACGGCCGCGATGACTTTCTCTCCCACACACGCGCGCCGTAACGATACGACGCCGACGGCCGTCGAGATAGGCGAGTAACTCGCGTCCGTCTGCCGCGATGACCCCGCGCGAATCGCCGACGACCCTATACTATTATGTTATATGTTTATATATATACATAACCAACCCGCATATATATAATATGTATTATATGATACATAACGCGTATATACATATAGTTGTGTTATGTATACGGAGAGAGGTTCCCGGGGGCGTGCGACCTTTGAACCCGCGCGTATATACAAACTCGGGGCCTTCTCGCGTTATGTAGGTACACACGTACACCTACCTACCAACGAACCGCGATACCATGGTCGTAGTGTCATAATATTATATTATATTATGGTATAATATTGTGCAGTACAAGACGATACTGCTCTTAAGTATTAACTGCATCGCGAACGCTCGCGTCGTGAGTATTCATTTGCAAGGTTTTTTTAAAAAAATTGTAAAAATTATTAAATAATTAATTGGTATGCCTAATATACAGCATACATAGCATATTATTATTTACATATAAATTTATCTCTGGTTTGGAACGAATTTAGAACTCTGACCGTAAAAAGACGACGACAAAAAATTGGCTGAATGCGCTGCAAAGTGAATAGAGGAAAATCTTCGGGAAAATCGATTTCATAGTGTGACGTAGTATTGTTCACATATTAATATATTATAGAATAATATTAAAACAGTGCGCAGAGCTAGTTGAGTAGATAAAGATCACTACCATAATATTATCTAATGTTATTATTATTTGTTTAACGATTTTTTTTTTTTAGTTTAACTTGCGAAATGTATTAATTAGTTGAAAAAACTGTAGTCTCTGCATGCAAGTATTTTCTATTATTCGTGGAATTAATTGTGTAAAAAAGAAAAAATGTATGAAAATGTTTTTATTTTGTGTCTTATACTCTCATAATAGGTTCATAATTTATATGTACCTATTTCTGTACTATAGGTATATATACCTACGACCTACCTACTTATAATAATATGCTATTTATGTCTCTGAAATATTTTATGTGAACTACATTGCTTATTGTATCGCTAATTATAAATATACATATATTTTTCATTTTTATACGGACTGCAACAATATTAACATAACGAATAGCCTGTATGTATTATCATACACACGATGTCTGCGGATTTACGATTAATAAGTACCTACTTTTGCGAGGTAGTCAATTTGATAAATCTGATATTTTTAAATTTAATTGTTTCTTATTGTTAATTTCTATTTATTATATATATATAATTTTATATTATGTAGTTATACTTTTCTAGAACTATGCATTTTCGGTATGAGTATATTACATAATATTTACGAGCATTGCAATTAAATTTAATTGAGAAACTATTAATTTATAAAGGATTATTTTTAATTCTTCATTTATTTAGAAAATGCAATAATATTATTATAATCTTGAACATCTTAAATTATAAAAAAAGTTAGTTATAAACGATAAATATACTTAATGATAAATTTGGAAAAATCGACAATTTAAAATTTAAAAAATTGTTAAAGTTATGGTCGGGTAGCGCGAACTGCGTAAGGATGCATATTATAAATCTATTATTGTGTCACGCACAATTAAAATTCCAACTAGTTAATTATTAGTATTTATTAGTTGTAACTCTGCACGCTCTACAAACCATCCTTTATAGTTTCTGATAATGTATACTGATTATTGAAGAATATTATTCGTTTTCCGCTAAGTTTACAAAAATTAACTCGAATTCGGTCCGTCTTGTTGAATTATGAACAGTATACATACTAGGTAGCTGGTATATAAAAAAACGAAACAATACGACGATTTAAATATTAAGAGACGTACTACCTATTCGATTTATGAATACCTATTGGTAATCAGTGATTGGTGTAAAAAATTAAAAACATTAGATAAGTTTTATATGTATATTACTGTATTAACCATAGCCATTAGGTTGCTTAGCGCGCTTAATCGTAGAGAATACTTGTGTAGAAAGACGAACACTTTCGTTTATTACGTCGGCTTTATAGGTACCTTTCCCTCCTTCCAATAACTTTAATTGGTAACAGTTTATTAAATATTATATTATATGGTAAGTAAATTATTTGATGAATTATTAAAAAACCAAACTATGTCAGATAAAGTAAATGGACTAATTACGTAAATTAATTAATAATAAACAAAAACAAGAAATTATACAAAGAAATTTAAAAATTTTCAATTTAAATACATCCAATTAATTACCTAGATATTACAAATATTAAGTTTGAATTTTCTTTTATCACGTATATTTTAAATAGTTATATAAATAATTATCTAAATTGTAAAATCTCAATCTATTAATAATCAGATTTTCACTCGTAAAAAACCAATCTAAAACGAATGTTTCTGTTAAAACACTTTTACTCTACAGAGACGAATTTAATAAAATATTTGAGATGAGATGTCATTAGAATATTAGATTGTCGTGGTACGTAGATAACTTATTTAAGAAAAGTTTGGATTAAAATTAAATAAGCAGGAAACTTTCGTTTCTATCTGTTTCTACTTTACGAAAAGTGTGTTTAAAAATATAAAAATTAAAATTAATATAAGACAAGTGTACAATCTATATATACTACATTTTAAAAATTATTTACAATTTTGATTTTATATTTTTGTGTGCTAATAATTTGTATAACAAAACATAAAAAAATAAATATAGTACCTATATAATATCAAATAATACGATTACTTGAAAATACTAAAATGACAATATCATCCCACAATATAAAAACGATTGCTTACGACAGCAAATTTGTAATAAAAACTATCAAAATAATAAGTGATTTACAATATATTTATCCTGAGACATTCTAAATTATACTACACTTTGTACATAATATAATATATAATATGCCTATGTGGCTGTATTTTATATGTTACGTCAATCCGTTGTAGGTTTATTGCATTGATGACAATGATGTATATAAAATGCGGTACCTTCTGATAGATTGCCAATAATTGAACAAAATAAATATATTTAATAATAATATATTCATATAACTATTACACATGTTATAATGATAATTAAATATATAAAAAATGCTTACCACGTTTAAATTATGTATGTAAAACACATTTAGGTACTACGTATATAACATAATGTATAAGTAATTCGACTTAAATGTGATTGAATACAATAAAATATATATAGATAGTACCGAGCACTGATTAAAAAAAAAAACGAATAACTGATCTAAAATGGATCAGTATATACCCAATGTATATAATAAGTTCCTAAAATATATTGAAAATAAAATAAACATAGAAAGGTAGGTATAATACTTATACTGCTATTATAGGTACCTATTCAGAATTGATGTGAAATACAACAATTATTCTGAAATTATAGATATTATTTTAAACATGAATTAATTATTATGTTTACTTTCACACTTCTGGAATGTTTTTATTTTTATTTTTAGACTTTCGTGTGGAAAAGTTAAGATGTTTCATTGTTTCAACATAATAAACATACTTCAGACAGACAACAACGATTATTGTTTTATTATACGGGAGTAACCCATCAAAAAAAAAAATCTCGGCTAGGCACTGAGGCTGCAGGTCAAACGCGAGCATATGATTAATTGATTTATCATAATATATGAGTTGAGGCGGTTTTACGTGAAATGTGTACAACAATAATTTATATACCTACGTATTATAGCACAACATTTTAATTATACTGAATATTTAATATTTTAATTAATACTTACTTGTATTAGATAAAATAGAGGAATCGTTTATGAAATATTTAATTCCAAATGTATCATATAAACATAGAGCTCAAATTACCTTTATAGTAGGTAATTATAGTAGCCAAGACCATCATAATGTTAAATATTATACATAGAAATTAAATGAGAAAATTATGTATCTATTCTCAATTCTGTAATTTGAAAATTGTTTTTTTTTTTCAAAACCATTTCTGAACAGTGAAAATAAATATAACACTATTATTAGAGAATAGAATTATATCCGTATACTGATCTGGTACCACAGTCTGGCATGATATATAGAATAAGTATATAAATAATTGTAAATTAATTAAGTCTATGTTATACCTAAGTTTTTTCGTTAAAATAAAAGTAAAAGGACCTTACACAGTAATTAAACTTTGGCCATTCGCGTGTAATCTATAGCTCACATCGGTGTAAATTAACGTTGTATTTATTAATACGAATTTGAAAGCAATAATAAATCATCGGATTTGAAAAAAGCATTCTAAGCGCACAAGCTGTACCTACGTGTTTATAAGATTTTTTTATTTATTTTGCTTATTTGGGACTTTAACCGTGAAGTAATTGCATATCTATAATTACGTAATTTATTATCCAAGATTAGTGTTACAAGATGCAAGAATTAATATATGAGTATACACTATACAAGCTTGCATGAAATTAAATTAAAAAACCACCATCAACGATAAAATTTATAATTTATTTAATAACCATTACACGAATAGCCGCACTGCGAATAGAGGAAATAATATTGTTAAGCTATACAGTCTTACTGTATATATATAACATATATTACGTACAGTTATATAATACCGTAGGACGAAGGAGATGAGGAAAAGCTTAAAAATTATGGTCTCAAATAGTATATCTACTATATTGTGGCACATTTTAGGGATGCAGAAAAGGGTAATTATTTTTACAGTCTTCTATAAAAAAACATCATTTTATATGAGCCAAAATAAAAACCATTCAGAATCTTTAAAGTATTTTACTAACCCTGCAAATAAGTGGCCCAAGGTACAAGGTACCTCATAATATACCTCATGTGAAATATAATATACCTCATTGAATAGTTTGATCACAACGATATAAGTTAAATTGCATGTCTCAACTCTAAAGTTGGGTATATAAATTAATGCACATATTATTAACATATCTACCATAATCATAATGCGGTGATAAGTGTCATAAAGATAATAATCCGTTTGTTTAGAATGTAAATTGTATTTTATGACTAACTTAATTTAATGACTAGACAGTTGCGTATTCACTAATATATTTTACACTTTATGATTAAACCATCAAAAAACATTCGTCACGGCCATTCATTTGACATAAATTCATCCGATAAAGGTCAAACTATAGCTATGGGACCAGGAGACTGGAAACATTACTCAACTTTCCGATACGCCATATTAAACGGATTTTTTTACTATGTCCATATCAATATTTACCAACTGCCCCTAAATTTAATAATGATTGTTTGGAAAAGAAAAATATATAAATACATATCAGACAATGAGGAATGTCTTCTCGTTGCAGGACAAATCGTAGTTGAGCGTCGAGCGAAGGCGGACAAGCTACGCTCACTCTACGTAACGAAAAAAATATATATATATAGAAAGGTGAATCTTCGCGGGGTCGTTAAAACGTCCAAGGGGCACACGTGTGAAATGGTATATGATTATTTATAATAGTCTAATAGTCTCGTGTATGGGTGTGTGTGTGTGTGTGTGTGTCTCTCTCTCTCTCTCTAAATATCTCCTTCTCTCCCGTTTACCCTGTCAAACGTTTGAATGTGGAAAAAGTTGATAAACGGCTATTTTATTTTTACTTTTATTTTTATTTTTTATACTCACACGTATTGAATAAAACAAATTACTTAGCAATCACCGCCACGAACATACGCAATGAAAATCGAGACGAACCGCACCGCATATCCACATCATGACGTATACGTATATGTATAATATAGATATTAGGTAGAGGTATACGAATAATTATTGTGCAATACGCAGCGGCCCAAGTCAGTGGGTCACTGTTTATGCCCGTTTTTGTAGGATTAAAATGATAAAATAAATAGGTAAAAGTATGTCCAGTGCGCGTTGCAGCACACACCATGATGCAGTCAAGGGGCCACGCAAGATTTTTAACAGTAATAGATATAATACCCTCGGGAACACGCGTCTCTGAAACGTGAACTGCGTGTGTTTCCTCTATATAGTACAATATATTTCTTCCACGTACATTCTAAAAAAAAAATAAAAAAACCACGTCGGTCTTAGGCGTAGGATCATAATAATAATATAATATCTAGCCCCGGAAAAGAATACAATATAAATTCCGCGTTGTAAGACGTGCTATTAAAAATCAAATAAGAACATTATAACGACGACCTGCAGCTAAAATTACTTAATAACCCGATGATACCACCCGCCCCCAGATCAGCAATAAAACCGTAAAAAACTGCTTTAATTTAAAAAAACCTCTTTTAAATGATACTATACGTTTAAATCGAAACCAGGGAACGGAGATTGATGAATAATAATTATTTATGATTGTAATGCAAATGCAAGCAGGGGTTTACAACTATACTTTAAAGTTTTAAACATTAATGTAGCAGGTGCCATTCTATAAAGTGCATCAAATAAATTATTATGAGCCAAAATTGAAGGTTAAAGTATTTATTACCTAGTTTTTTTTCGGTAAGACTTTATTTTCCCGAAAAAATATTATAACGAATTATAATGTTATATAAAACACAAAGTTACATCTAAAGATATGCAAAATTGAAAAAAAAATACGATAAAGTGGTCTGCTATATAATTTTACTTATTGGACGTAACCCGATGTAAGCAATGCGTATAATACTTGAAAAAGTCTTAAGTACAAATTTGTTGAATGTACCTACTTACATTTTTCAAACTTTAATCATAAAATAAAATATATACGATATTGGGTATTGCATTTTATGATTGAACATTTTGGAAATATTCATATAATTTGATATTATAGTCAAATTGATTTAGCTTGGGGCTTGCAACAGTATAATAATCATTTGGACATTTGGTATACGTAGGTACCTATTGGCGTGGTTAATAAAAACTAAAATCTCTCACCCGGAAGAAAAAACACACTTAGAAATTACCCAAGGCTGTAATTCTAATAATATGACGTGTACTTTAAATGAATAAAAGAGAAATGGCAATAAGAGATAATGTCTTAAAATAAATCTCATCCATTGTTTTTTTTTTGTTCTTAAATACATTTAAAATAATTTTTTTGCTAGTAATAGATATAGAGGTTACAATGATGATAAATTATTATGGTTTTACACGCGAGAAAGGGTATTTTCGAAAGCCTTACACACCATTAAGAGCAACTGGTAATTATCATTTATTTATTTTCTTCAAGTTATAAGAATAGTACTTACTACAGTCGATGCAATAATATTTAAGCTACAGGTAAAAGATGCAAAACAATAATATTATTTACATAATATTTATGCATAATAATCATTAATTATCACACTGCAGAAAGACTTTATCTGCGTATATTACACGGTCTTAAACGGACACACTGTTGACTGTTCAAATATGTAGTTATTATAATATTTTTCATAACATACTTTATTCTAGCGAGACTTCGACAGATACTTTATGTTTAATCCTTTTTTTCTCCGTTTGCCATTGCATAATAAAATCTGAAAACATATTATACCGAACACTCTGGAATTCAAGTCACGCCACCTTTCTGGGTTAATTTTGATGTTTCAAAGTTAAATGCATCGTTTGTACTCAAAATATTTGTGTCCAGAATTACTAATCAGCAATCTGCTTAGCTTCTACAATATTTGTTTGACCGAATTAATCAGTAGGTCTTGGCTAGGATATACCATCAGTTGGAACAGTTGGACAGTTATTAAAAATATTTCGAAAGAAATAATTTTACTAGTATATAAAAGGCTACTGAAGTGTATTTTGTTATTTTCATACATCATATAATTTAATAATTATTATACTTTAAAATACTTTGTTACTTGTAAAATGTTCTTAGTCGAGCTGAAAAATGGTTAAAAATTTAAAACATTTCGCGGGGCCTTTTTTTTTAGAGGAATGTAGATCTCGAAATCATCCCACTTGCTACTTTTTAAATGTACATGGTTACAAATACCAATGAGACAATAATACGAAAACAACAATTAATATAGGTAACTATATAAGACTTAATCGGTTTTTATTGCACTGCACGTCTTAGTATATATTTTATGATCTATAATATACGAGATTAAAACATGGCTATATTATACGACGCAGATGTAAACGTTCAACTATAAATATCTACAAGTAAAAAATGTTATGTGCCACTATACATATACCTGTAGTATTAATTTTATTGAATCCGTGGTCTCTGCGGCAGTCGTGTACCTATATAATTATAATAAAATCTGTACCGGGTTCGCCGTGGACTGCAGTCGCGTTGGACGGCACTTTTAAGTTTTAGAGCCATTTCATTTGCATAATATAGCATAACGGCGACTATGACGCCGTTTATGTCTATAAGTTATGTCTAGGTATAAAATTATTGCATAATAGGCTTAGAATCGTTAAAAAAAAAAAATCTCCTATGATTTTAATATGATTCACTGCAGGTACAATGAAAAACTATACAAAAAAAAAATAACACAGGACAACAATTTGTTGTTTAATTTATTTTATAGTTTCTTACGTCAGTTGCATCCAGAAACATGACAGTAATAACTTATCGTGGTATAATATAAATAGGTATGCCTATAGCTACGTGTTTATGCGATAGGTACACGTACGAAATTGGACGGACAATAAATTTCGAACGTTATAAAACTAATAGTAAAAATCTTCTAGGTCAAGGTTGAGTGTATAATATACATAATAATATAATAATATAATGAGTAAATACATTTGTTTAATATTTTTAAATCACACACGAAAAATTAATAAAAGCTGTTTATTAGAATATGTAGATGTCTTTTCACCGCGCGCGTGCATTTATTTTTGTGTTCAAAAGTGTATAGATAAGAACTATAATAACTGATAGTATTTTGGTGTATGCAGCCAACTGTAATATTATAATATACATAGTCACCTTATTAAATTTATACGAATCGATTGTCCTTGAAATATTGTAATTTTGGTCTGTTATTACTTATTAGTTATTACACACTTACACATAGGTAATTTTACCAGTTACATCACAAGCTAATCAATTTTCCAATGGGTATACCTATTTTCTACTCTTTTAGGTCTTAGGTTAATACTATTTATTATATTTTTAAGTAATAACTAATAATATTTAAATAAATTGTGGATCTTACACCGTCGTATGTTATCGAATTTAATTGTTTACATTGTGTGTATGCAAAACTGGACAACATGTTGAACTGCAGTTCTTGAGAGAGGGGTCGTCCTTAGAGAGGGGGCAGGCAGGGTCTCGAGCTTTTTGCTTGGCTTTGCGTTCGAAAAAAAAATAGGAAAATTGGTTTCAAAATTTATTTGTACCCCGGGCCTAGCAAATTTTAAGGACAGCCCTGCTTGAGAGGGGAACCAGATCATATACGATTTAACTGACTGGCGCAATATAGATAAAAAGCTTTTTGAAGCCTAAAGGAGGCTTTATTAGGTAGCTTTGTTTGGAGGAGAGGGGTAGATTAGTTAGACCCGTATGACACTGTGTCAGAATATGTGTCGATCATACTATTATATAATTCTATAATAAAAAAACTCTTATGCATATACCTACTCAAGTAGGTAATTAATATTTGGTAGTTAGTGAATCATTGTGTTGCATTTATAGCTTATCGTTTTTTTTGTTAAAATTTATATTTTAACTTTCAACAAATCTTCTTGTTGATGACTTTTTTTTGAAAGTCTACCAAAATTGTTTCACTTTCATATTATTGCTATCCGAGCTATCCAATATCGCCCGTTAAAACACGCGATACAAACAAATATATATATAGTGTCTACCAGGTTTTTGAACAAAGTAAAACATAATAATATTATTATGCTGTCTCACGAATAAATCACCTGTTTAGATAACACACACATATATTTATATATATATTACAGGATACAGCTGCACGCGTTGTGATTATTATTCAGGTTTTGTGCCACGAGTATTATTATAATAGGTAGATATACCTACTATATGGCCGGAGCTCGAAAAACGGCCATAATCTTCCGGTGTTATGTCAACAGCAAGTGTGAAGCGATCTAGTCCGTGAGATTTATTCGGTCAAATAAAAAAAAAAAAATACAATATGTAATTATATATTACGACCGTATAACATAGTAATACAATTCGTTGATATACATACTCGAGGTTCGCGGAATTGTATGTATAAAAATAGTCCGCGTCGAACTACACAACCTGCAGTTGTTCGGCGAGTCGAAGAAACCCGATCATATTTTAATATACATGTCGACCACTAATCATTTTCTAATTACGTCCCGGTCATCTGCATGTACCTAATACCTATTATGTATTTTTTTATTTTTTTATTTTATGAGATTTGATTTTTTGTACATAAAAATATATATATATATATTTTTTATTTATTCTTCAAGAAGAAACGGCGTGCGGGTGTGTTTGGGAAAGAAATCGTGACACCCGAAAACCAAAAGTTTTTACTGCCGACGGTTTTTTTGATGAAATTTGCCTACCTGTGTATTTATACAACAGATGTTACTACAACGCAGTGATTATAATATATATAATATCATATAGAGGTATACACCTCCCAATATGCACAGTAAAAATCGATCCCACGTGATGATGATGAAGCCGCCGCGAGGAAATGTTGGTTTATCTCAGTAGTAAGATCGAACGATCGTAATAACATGCACGTACTATCCGTTAGACCTTATAGGGCAGATGAAACGTTTTTCTTTTACTTTTTTACAAGTCGTAGGCACGTCTTTTTTCGGGACCTACATATTATTATCGTTATGTATTTCACCGGTCTACTTTCACCCGATTGGATATAATATAATAATATATGGTCCGGCGGAACGCGCATTTCTTACATCATTATTTCACACGCGGTACTCATCCGTATTGTTACCGATATTGCGTCACAATAACAACGGACAACAGCCGTACAAAGAAAATCAGCAGGTGGTTCGGTATTGCTCGGTATTTACCCCAACGCAACCCCTCGCGTGTACCTATATACCGTGTACTTGCAGTACGGTTAGGATTTCTGCCACGACGGTCGTCTGACGAATGGCGATAATAATTTATTATTGTATGCAAGAGAAGTCGATTAAAACAATATTGTGCTCGCATAGACTTTGCAGAGCTTTGCTCGTGCAAAGTCTTATGACTAAAATCGTACTTAGGTATATCTAAGGCATAGCGGCAAAACACTTTTTTTTTATCGTTATCTATGACGACGTCCTACACTTAAATAAGACAAATGTTTATCATTGCTATGACGTAATATATTGTATAAATTTATATTCTACAAAATGTATGTTACTCTACACTTGATTTTTATATTTATAACACAGTGTATTATAGTGTACAATGTGGTTACATACATAAATTCAACCATTTATACTATTTAGGAGATATATTTAGGGAGCCGGGAGGCAATTGGTGTGAATATTTTTGGGAGGCAACTCGTATGTAATTACAAACTATCTGATCATCGGGGGCAACCACACAGTGTCTAATAACCTTTTTATTTATGATAAGGAATGGAGGCACCGCAGTAGACGATAAAATTAATGATAATAGGTACGTTTTGACTGAGTTTTATATTGATTAAAGACGTAGGTTCTATAGCTTATAAAGGTATCTGTAGGTATAATCGGACGTGAAAAATATTATGTAAAAATAATTTAATTAGAATAAATAAATATACTAACAAACATTATATCTTGAAAGCCTAAAAAATAACGTGAAAATCCCATTAACTATATGGGCACCTATACTGGAAAACATTGTTTTATTTAAAAAAAAAAACTGTAAACAACTTTTTAGTAATAGTTGCATGACGTAAACGTTAACATGGAATCTGCACTTTCTATATAATATCTATACACACATATAATATATATAAATTATACTACGGAGATCAAACATTGATGGATGATATGTGACCTTAAGTTTATACGTAATTTAAAATATATTTTAATCGTTTGTATTAATGTAGGATAATTTATCTGGGAATTGTTTTTCTCAGAAATAGGTACGCCTATAAGAAAATATATTACATAATACAATATCTTAAATGACTAATCCTTATAATCTAAAGACTATAAAACAATGTTATTATGACGTAGATATTGTTATCATGATATAATTTGGATTCACTATTTTACAAATAATGTTAATCAAATAAGACTAGAAAAAAAAATATATTTACTTATATTGCTATTTCACTATATTGCCTTTAGCGATTGATTTTTACATCAAAATCCGTAAAAAATTGAATTCAATAGATTTTCTTTTTTAGTTTACATTTATTAGTAATATTTGTTTATATTCAACAGATTTCGGTATAATGACTTATATTTAAATGTTTTATGGGCCTATATCAAAGTATAGTTTATTACTTATTGTAATTTAATAACTGTTTTCACGTTATTAAATACTAGGTACCGACTATTTTATGTATTTTTTATTTATACCTAGGTAGTTTTAAAAAAATCTATGAATTGGTATACAGATGGATTAAAAATTTATCCTGACTACAGTAGATATTAAATATACATTTTCTCAACTCTTAAGCAATATGTATACCAACGAAGTACACTGGAACATGTTGCAAAACCATCTATTTGCTTAATTTTATATTTTATTTGTATTATAATTAAATATGAATAATAAATAAGTTGTTCTGGGGGATCTATCAAGTGTAAAATATATGTATAAAATATTTAACTTTAAATATTAAAATGTTCAGCAATGAACACATTTATAGTATGAAAAAAACCACTTGTGTTAATAATATACATATAATAATAATATATTAATATTAATTAAAAGTATTTTTTGAATAATTAAGATTGTTTGGATCAGTCATCAGATAAAACTACGTATATAGTTATGCCACAGTAGTGCGATTAGATATGCATATGATTGATAAAAATAAAATAAAAATTATAATTAAGGGAAGTGTACAAATATATAATAAATATTATACGTCTATTGTTCGGTGAATTATATAATTTATGATATTTATGTAATTTTAGCATATCTATATAGACAATATTAATATTTGAAAATTCTAAAAAAAATTCTAAAACTATTTTAGGTATATATCTGTTTTTAATATTTCATTTCTTTGTTTTTTCTACATTTTAAAGTGATTTATAAACTCTATAAGTAAAAATTATTTAAAATCTCTCACGTATAATTTCTAAGTGTCATTCAATTTTTATGTTGCATTCGCTTTCTTTGTGGAGTAATTAAAACAATGGAAAGCGCGTTGAATGGACACAATGCATACTACCTACTAAAAATGATCTTATAGAAAATATTTTACGTTATATTTTTGGGGTGGTTTAGTGACATTTGATCGCTTTGTAACAATATTTACATAAACATAAAGTAATTGGCTGTAGAACTAAAAAAATATAAAACTTTAAAAATGTTACACCTTTATAATCTAGTTGCTTGCATAATGTATATTACTATAATGGTATTGTACTATAAGTCTCATTATATTAATTATTGTTACCTACATTGTATGATTTTAGTTAGCTTTGTCTCAGGAGTCTAAAATTGTAAGACAGTTAAAATGAAAATTGTATCATTATGAATATTTATAATAATATTATAATATTGTAAATCGTGAACTCGTGGGCCCCCACACGAACCTGTTCAGTGGGGTCCATTATCTTTTTGAAGAAATAAGCAATAATAATAATAATTTCTACTCTTTCAGCTATATAATAAGATACCTATATATGGCTATATTATGTCCGTATATTACAAGCACACCATATCATTTTTATTTTATGTAGTGTACCTAATGATTATTAGAATTTAGTGTTGTTAGATTTGAAATGAGATTAAAAGACGAGCATTATGTCTGTTGAGTTATTGTCTTTAATTTAATATTTCGAAAAGCTACACTAAATACTATATGAAATATTGATATTGGCATATGATATATGACACCTATCTAAATCAGACTTAGGTAAAATACTTATAAAAAGTATTTGGAATAAATACTCGAATAGGTTAGGTATTAGGTATTAAATAGTATTCCGGATTATGCATTCAAATACTTCACAAAAATAGTATTCCTTTAAATTTTTTTTAAAAATACTATAATAACATGCTACTTGTTTCTGGAAAAGTTTTAAATTCGCTCCAATGTTAAAATTAATTATATTTTCAGTTTCCATATATTGGTAAATATAGGTACTTGATTTAAAATGTGTATAATATCGTAATAACTCCCAGAAAATTATAGGTAAAAAAATTAGTGTTTCTTATAGGAATAAAATACTTTTAAAAAGTATTCTGAATAGTTCATCAGAATACTATTGGAAAAGTATTTGGAATACTATAGGTATTCAAGTCCCTGTACCTATTATATAACGTAAAAATATTGTTATTTGTCACTGGAAAAAATAAAAATATTTGACTTAAATTTATATTTGTATTAAACATTTACCACGCTTCTGTAGTAAATTTAAATGTTTTGAATGGACGAGAAAATAGTTTATAGTATTACGCGTTAGACAGTACCAGCTGTATTGTATAGGATAGTCAAATAAAATATTTTCAAAGTCACACAAATCTTAGATGTTTTACGAAATTATTTGCATTAATTTTCCCATTCATATAGGTTATAGGAATTATTCCATTATTATAATGGAATATGTATAGTTATATAACTTAGTGCGTTTTAAATGAACAATTATCGTGGGATTATAACTTGCGTATACTGCTGCAGTGTTATACGTATATATACATTTTTTTCTTATGATTTAAGCAGTTACAATCACTTTATATTAGGATATAATGTAATTACTAGTCTGGGAATCTGCAAAAGAAGTTTTTAATATTCGTTCCTTTCATTTTCAATCCCTACCAAGCGCGCGCGCCGTGTCCTGCAGGTGGGTGGTGGTTGTATAAAATAGCTGAGCAATTACATACAGCCATCCAATAGTCGGTGTAAGTTCGGTGACTAGTCAGTGAATTTAGTGAATATTCTTTTTTTGTTATTTTAATACAAGTCAATTTTTTTAAATTTTCAACATGAACGGTCTTTTGTTGGTAAGTTATTTTAAGTTAATATTTGTTCGTATATTTTATTTTTATTTTTATTTTTATTTTTTTTTTTTACCATCGACGACGATGTCTATACTATCTACTTCGTAGTAGGTAGTCTCGTTCGGTCGTTCGTCTACAATATCTATAACACCAGTGAATATTATATTAAAGCCGTATAGTTAGTAATAAAATATAACAATAGTAAAAAATAAAAACAGCAGTACAGCTGCAGTAACTCTCCAGACTAAAAGATTTTTGACAAAAACAAAATATAATTTTTAAACCCAATCTACTACGTTACATTTGTTTATATACATTTCATATACCTATAACATGCACTGCACAACACGATGTTATAAAATAATATATGCATTATTATCATAATAGTCCAGCGTTAAATTTCGTATACACTAGACGGGCATTGTATATTATAGAGCTTTCACTGTATGTTAAAACCGTTCTTCTTTGCGTATGTATCTGTGCTCGACACTCGTACGCGTGCACGCGGCTTAAAACGTAAATCGTTACTCTCGTATAATGTATAGTCGTGCGTATTATATATTTTTTTTTCTCCAGTCGAACTGTGTTCTAAGCTCTGGCAGCGCATGGCAAAGTTCGAGATTTTTAATGTTATACAGCGATTTAAATAAAGACCAGCGGTATAAAAACATATTATTATTTGTAAATCTGCGACAAAAAATACATTTTGATCAAAAACCTTTAAGATCAAAACATTTTTTTTTTCTGAAGTGAATGAAATGATATTTTTTTGAACTGAAAAGGTTATTGTTATGTTATGTATTGTTATTTTGTTTTTATCGTCATTTTAAAACCATCATTTTCTCGTTATCGAGAATTGAAAAATTTAAAAACGCGCTGAAGTTAAAACTTTAAAAGACGATTAATATGAAAAGGTACAATATAATAAAGTAAATGTTTTGAAATCAAAACGAGCCTAATATGAATACATACGTTTAGCACATACGATTAATTATTTTATATCGATGCAAACCTAACGAACAAACAAATACAAAATAAATGCCGTATAACATAATATTATTATGTTTCTGGTGTTTGATGTTGTATTCAACACTTAATACATTATACTTATTATTGTGGTGTTGCAGTGTCTCGTGGTCGCCACGGTCGCCATCGTCTCCGCCGAGCCGCCAAGCAGTTACAGCCGTCCATCGTTCGGTGGTGGTCACTCGTCAGGTGGTGGACACTCATCAGGTGGTTTCGGAGGCGGTAGCGGTTACTCCTCCGGTGGCGGTGGAGGATACTCTTCCGGCGGTAGCGGCTACTCTTCCGGTGGCGGCGGATACTCTTCCGGCGGCAGCGGCTACTCGTCCGGTGGCGGCGGATACTCTTCCGGCGGCAGCGGTTACTCGTCCGGCGGCAGCTACGTGCCAGTAGCCCCGGGACCGTCCACATACGAAGGACAATACGTTGACGGACAGTTGCTCGAACAGATCAAGCAGATCGTGCTCAGAGACGAAGCCCAAAACTCCGGATCATCCTCCGGTGGATACCCATCCTCGTCCTACGGCGCCCCATCATCGTCCTACGGCGCTCCGTCATCGTCCTATGGCGCTCCGTCATCGTCCTACGGTGCCCCGTCATCGTCCTACGGAGTCCCGTCTCAGTCGTACTCGAGCCGCGTTGTCGGAGTCGAACTGGAACAAGTGAAACCAGCCATCCAAGTGGCCCAGTTCCAACAGTCCGGCGGATATTCCGGCGGCGGTGGTGGATACTCATCCGGTGGTGGCTACTCGTCCGGTGGTGGATACTCGTCCGGTGGTGGCTTCTCGTCTGGCGGTGGATACTCGTCCGGCCCATCCTCCTCTTACGGAGCTCCCTCCAGGCCGTCCTCGTCCTACGGAGCCCCATCGTCCTCTTACTAATAGCTGTCTGTGCGCAGCTCGGCTCGTCGACACCATCTCGCACGAAAAACACCATCACCGCAAACCGCAGCAATCCGCATAATTAATATCCATCATCATTATCGCATAACGCGTACACAAACACTATCCTCTGCTCTTTGGACGCCGCCGTGCCAGACCGCGACGTGATCTATACCTGTACAGCACCTTTTACTATAATATGTTTTATTATTATGCACTCGCGATCTGAAGCTCTTCTCTACATTCGTATATTAAATTTAAAAAACGCGAGTGTACGATATATTGTACGTAATATAATATAATAGTATTAATATGACGCATAGTTGTGCGGATGACATAATATAATATGTATATACCTATATTAAATAGGTATTGTATATTATAAAGTGCGCGTTTACGACAAAGTGTAAATATTTTATTATTATTATTATGATTACAATCGACATCACACGGCGACGCGAAGGAGCACATATTTTTCGTATTTTTCTGAAGTGTAATTTTTATTTTATATTTTGTTATAGATATATAATGTTTTTTTTTATCTATTGTTATACGCGTGTAGTCGAACATTAAGCCATATCGCATATTTAGATTCTTACATATTATTATGATTTAATATTACAATAGTGAATACTAGACTAAATGTAATGTTGTCTGATCATTTTTTTTATGTATAAAAACAATACGGCCAAAAGATGAGAGATAAAATTTCTATTTTTTTTATAAAATATTCTGTTTTTTTATTTATTCTTTTATATTTCTTGCCCTTTACAAATGCATAATATATTACGACTAGAGAGAGAAAAATAGAGAGAAGGATAGACTGGTTACCAGCGTCGCATTACTTGATCCTTCTTAACACCCCATAGGCACTTTGTAAAAATACACATCGTCGTTTTGCAAGCTGAGCTATGAGTTTGTATACCTATATTGAGTAATTAGGTATAATTTATTGTATATATTCAATGATTACCTATGTGATTAGGCCACATTATGTGGTATTATGTGGTATATCTACATAAAGTCAAGAATAATTTCAAAAAGTATAATTTTTTAATATGCTGTTGTCGCATATATTGGTTATCTATTATTATTTATTGCATTCATGCAAAGATGAATATACACGCGTAAGAAAAATCCTCTGGTGTAATCGTCTTCCAATTTCGGATGTTATTATCGTTCTCTTATTCTGATATATTTCGATAGCAGTTACGTTTTTCCAGCGTTATTACATGTCGTTTTAATGACATTATATAATAAATTATAAATTATTTATGCCATAAGGAGGATAGCCTTTCACATTGATAGTATTCAGTATCTTGTTCTATATGATGTTGAGGCAACAAGTGTATAAATTGTAATATGTCAAAATAGTTTGTATTTAAAATTGGAGGTCGTTTTCGTGCGACATGCATGGTTTGGATATACTTATATACTTATTAGACTATTGTATTTATATTTTATATATATACCTACTAAGCTGGTAAATTAGTAAAGCAATATATAGAACATGCACATAGCACATTCTTAAGCATTTACATTCCTAGTCCTAGGTATTATTGAATTGCAAACGTTGGTAATTTTAAAAAAAATAAAATCTCAGACCCGAATATTAAAAAATTAAAATATGCAAATATTATTATGATAAAACGACGAAAACTTCGCGGTTCATTTCAAAATTGGGTTATAAATTACAATATTGTAAATGTTGCACAACATTAAAGACCCGCCAAAGTGTCCCTATCACCGCAACCACGTACCTATATACTATAAAATATATTATATAGGATAAGCAATAGTTATATTGTCAATTGGTACATGTTTATACCACGAATATGTAGAGTCGATTATTATTACCGTCTTATTGTTATTTACTGCAAACACGCGGCCAAGGTTTCCTAGCTGGGGACTTGGCCAAAAACAGGACGAAAAATTGAGAAATTCAGACGACGTTTTTATCGTGTACCTACACAATAATAATAATAGGTAAGCACAATCACGTGGTATTCGGTAGCTGATATACGCGCACTTGTACTATATATATATATATATATATAATTCTACATTGACATATAGCGTACCTGTTGTACTCACTACTCAGTTGTCACAACTATATATATAATATACACATCGAAGGCGGATTTTTTAAATTACAAATTAAATTAGGCGGCTGTACACAATATAATACCTATAATATGTATGGCAGCAGTACCTATAATAACACATCGACGTACAGCAGGTAGGTACAGTATAGGTGCAGACTTAGGCATGGTATAGCTACATATACCCGTTACCACGCGCGTATGGGTATACACTGGCAGTGCGAATTGTTGCCACACCACGCACCGGAGTGGTTTTAGCAGCGTTTCTAATCGTTAATAACCAATCTGTTCAACGCGAACACGTGCATAATAATTACAATTATAGCTGATTTATATATATATATATATAATTATATATACACGTAGATAGTTAAAAGTGTCTCCTATATATATACCTACTACCGCAGCTAAGTAATGTGTGTTGCGAAACAAAACTCGCGGGTGTATATAGTTTCGCGACGGATGCTATTTACCTAATTATTTATAGATTTGTTTTTTTATCGATCCGGCCCAATGATAATACTTTTTGGTATAGGACTCGGATAAACGCGCGTGAGTACGTGGCGGGAAGTACTACAGCTGAGTAAGGTGTTCATTGAACACTGTTCAAGGTAGGTATCAAATAGGAAATTAAACCAAATTAAAACAAGACAAATCCTTTTTTTTAGCAAAGTAATTTATTTATGAAAAGATGCTAAACGCACATTTGATACGCACATTGTATAACATACACATATAAATATAAATAAGGGTAATTCTTAGAACATTGACCTTACAAATAACAAGTTACATGAAATATAAGCAACATAATTTCATTGCAAACGAATGGAATTAGTTTTATCATCCTGTAAGACTCTTGACAAGTATGATCAGCAGATTGAAAATGATGAGAGGATCTGAAATAAAATTGTAATTATATTCACATATATTTATAACATATTAAAAGGTTTAAAGGCACCTATATAAATATAATATATAAGGCGATTTCGTCAATAATACTTAACACGGCATATATGCATAATGTTTCGACAAACTTATGTACTTGCAAGAAACCTTCCGACGAAATGAAAGTATAATTTGTTTTTAAATTTAAAACTGTGGAAATAGTCACGGAAATATTAACCATTTGCATTATATAACATGCAGTTACGTCTACAACGCATCTATGACCTAAGGAGTATAATACATTCACAGAATTGTACTCTACCTATATACAACAATATATAATGTACATACGCATACACGTTAATTCACATAAGACTTAATTTTACGATGACCCAATTTGAAACACTTCTTTCGTCAAATTACATTATAACATTATGATGGCTATAATAACATGATATAGATTTTTGGTTTCAGTATTTTATTATGGAGATAAACGTCTACAATCAGAGATACATTATGTAAAATCGAGCGCATACCGTATATTTACTACACTTTTAACGAAGGCAATTAGTATTACGTATAGCCGTATAGGTACAGACAAGTATAGTATTAATTAAAAACTGTTATATAGTACAATACATTTTGATATTAAACTGTATTTTCTGGGCACCTAATACATGATCGTAATCTGTAGTCGCATAACTCGCTCCGGTATAATGTTCGGGTCAACAAACTCGAAAAGAAACAACAATAGGTAACAGTCATTTTATCCTATAATAATTAGGATAGTAGTTAATAGGTATATAAGCCAGTTATAAGGTATTAGAATAAATTTCAGTTTATTGATAGTATATATTGGACGAAGTGGGGTAATTCTAAAAATCGGGGTAAATTTAAATACAGTGGAACCTCTATGACTCGATAAGTTGAATTTTCGATAACTCAAAGGAATGTTTTGGCCTCTGACCGTGAACATACAATTTTTTTTTTCTGTCCCCGACTAATTCGAGTTATTGATGTTTTACGGTACAATGTTATCATAAAAAAATTAACAATTATTGCGGGTATAAATTAATTTTTTCATAACTGAAAATAATAGAAAATTAAAAAAAGTTGAAAACAAAATAAATGTTTTTTTATACACGGTTGAACTTTTTATGAGACACTAAACAATTTATTTTAAAATGTATAATGAATATTTTATTACAAGTATGTTAGCGTGAGTACCTAAAAAACGACCGGGATCTTTCAAAGTTGTGTCACACACGTGACACGTATAATATTCGTTTAATCATAAGTAGAGTACGGATTTTGAAGGCTTTGCCTTTTTTTTCTATTGCTCTAAAACGAAGCTATGTGTTAGCTACAAATTCAATTTATACTACTATACTACTATGCACATTTTATTTTGCTTTTTTTGAGTTTTTTTGTATATTTATGCTTTTTTGGGCATTTTTTCAAAATGTGGTCTAATTAACCGTAGGTATTTGAAATGTTAATTTTTATTTTTATATTAAATAATGTGTTTTCTAATATCGTATATTGTGTATGGCTGGCTCAATCGATTCTATCTCGTTATGTTTGATTTATGGATATGTTTATTGATGTAATTTAGATACGTATATAGTATATTGAATATAGTAGATTCTTAGAATAAATAATTTTAATACTTTTTTTGTGATAAATATTTTTTTAAAAACCTATTTTTAATGATTTTTTTAAAGCTTTTTTGGAAGATTTAGACAGCTTTATTGTTTTTTTTTTAGTTTTTTATTGCTTTAAAATCCGTACTCTAGTCATAAGTATAGATAAATAAATATGGATTGCCTATACCCAACGCCTTAATACAATGTCACGTACGCTGCCTCATAATAAATTATATAGGCAAAAAGGTTGACGTACTATGAGATACGTGTCCTAATGTCATCATTAATCTGGTGTCTAGATCTCTTTTGGTCTTTAAATCTAAGCATTAAGGTCACATTAAAGTAATTTTATTTTGTACCTTATAATAGTTGACATAATTGTAGTTTTAAATGTGAGATCACTGACTAATTACCGAATTGTATTTTTTTTATAGTATTAATATTATCATTGATTATAAATATAAATATTAAAAATCATCATATTATATAAGAAAATTAAATATATTTGAATTATTTTTTTAAATTTAAATGTTGTGAATTTAATAATTTGTGTTATTTTTTTTTTGTCTGCCTCGAAATATGTGCTCAGACTTTTTGTCCAATAGTATAAAAAGTATGGAATTTTTCAAATTGTATTTATTGTCCCAGAACTTTTTGACCGATCTTTAATAAGTATATAGTGTGACAGTCCGATAACCCAATCTAGTTGTAGACTTGATGTGGATATAGAATATAAATTATAAGTATTGATATTCTGAATAGATTTATTAATATATTAAAATTAAAACAAACAAAACTTCAGTTTTATTCTTTACGTTCTTAAATTTTGTTAATCATAGTGTTATATAGTATAAAGTAAAAAAGAAGTATGCTTTTCTAAGTTAAAAATACATTTTGAATACCATTTTTCAATTTTCAGACAAAGTAGTTATTAGAAGATGTTAAATAAAATATTACGGTAAGCAGAAAATAACTGCTTTAAAGGTTAATTTAAATTTTAGTTTTATAATAGTAAACATTGTGAACCTTATTTTATAAAAATAAAACAAATATATAGTTATCAGAATAAGACTCTTGTATAAGAAAGAATCAATATAAAATTAATAATTGTTAATATTGTTTTCAAAATAAAAGCTCTGTATAATAAAATATTAAAAAACTATATTACCACGGTAAAAACTATTGGTTCTTAAAATAAAAATGTACCCATAAGACTGTTCATACAGTTTATTAAATATCGCCTGATATTTCAGTTTTAGAGATGGAATACAATTATTGGAAGAAATATAATAACAAAATGCTACCAACACTGTACTAAATCATTTTGATCCATTAATATTAGCTTTTGGAGTAGGTACTTAAGCATGTAAAAGTTGTGAATCTTAAAGCTTTATAAAAAAAAAAATGTGAAATTAGGTATACATATTTAGAAATTAATACAATAAATAGTTTGACAATACTAAAAATATAGGTCTTCATAAATAATTGTATAGTAGGTATTAGGTAGAATAGTATAATATGTACACAACATGTATGCCCAATAATAATATATTTTTACCCACTAAAAAAATCAATTAGCAGTATTGGCGAAACAAATGTTTAGAATCATAATGTTATGAATTGTTGAGAATGTTTTTTATTCACCTTAATTTAAATTAAAAAACTAGACAATCGACTCAAGTGAGGGCACCAGTACTTACATTTGACGACAGTACGGATAGATTTCATGAGTGACAGTATCTGTGTTTTTGTGGATGGCATGTCCTCAAACTCTCGATTCACCGTGGACCAGCCGTCTAAAAACAAACACCCACGGTGTTAATAACTAATATAACATAATTATGATATGAGTCGAAGGCTCGGCGATCTGGTGAATAGGTAGTTACTTACACTTGGCCAGAACTCTGTCCTCGTTCAGAATGCATATGGCGTTCAGACACAATAGCGAGGCTTCAAGCAAGGTCCACAATGAAAATCCCATGTCTGTCACACGTCACCCGACGGGGCAGCCGGATAATGCTACGCCGACGCGGAAATTACCGGAAATTAATTCGAAATCCCGTTGTCGAAGTCGGATAAATAAAAAAATCATGAAATTGCGCGCGTTATCACACTACGTGTCCGGTCCGTTATCGGCGTAAGCATAAATTATTAAAATATACATAAACATAATCTATGGGTGACAACCATAGACAAGAGATTAGACAGAGAGGTGACAACAGTGCATTTGAAAATAATGGCGGGCAAATTTCTTCCATGCTGCATGTACGTTCGCTTATCGGTATCGCGTTCTAACCTACACGGCGTTTGCGGACCGAAGTGTGATAACGACGAAACTATGACTGCTATAGTGCTATGACGGCGGGTGTCGGGAACGAAACTTTCGTTTTCGGGTAAACATTTTTTATAATAATATATAGTAATATGGTATTTACATACCAACAGGTGATAATGACGAGGACAAATAATCATAAACGATAACTATCGTTTCGGTGCGATTATCATTATTTTTGTTGTCGGCCCCGTAGTCCGAACGCCGGTCGGGTGTGAAGTACGAGTCGTGCTGTCGCCGTTTCGAATTTTTTATTTTTGTTCTCGAACAACGGAAATATGTGCCCGTCACGCCGCCCGTGTACGTAGAGCGAGCACGCGCGCGCCCGCTCTTCCAAATCTCCCGACCGACCCAGTCGTCATCGCTGCACGTGCACCACACCGAGTGAGGCGATGTTGCGACGTTGTTGAGCTCGCCTCATCGTCGAACACCGCGGGACCAGACGACGGACTTTGGCCAGAACAAATTGCTTCTTAAGGTTGACCAACGGATACGCTCTTCAATCAGGTAAATTGTTGTTAATTTCTTGTCAGCGATGGCTGACAGCATCCACGCTCCTCTAAATTCGCTATCTTCTTGTATCTACTTGACAGCGTTTATGTGGTGCTATGTTATGAAGGCTATTGTGCATTAGAGCCTTAGAGGACACCATAGATAAGTATATAGTAACATAGTATATAGGACACGATTCCTACCTGTAAAATGTCTCTTTCATAATTTGTACCAATCTTCTTGTTGCTGTTCTCAATACGATTGACGATATCCTGTTGTAATGTCTAATCTTACCGTTCAATCACTTTCTAATAGCATTTTATTCGATTTTAATCAACTGTATTTTATTGAATTTAGCATAATTTTTGTTTTATTATTCGTCCGTTGGTAATCAATTTTTGTGTATGATATATTGGCTTGATTAATTTACCCAGTAAAGAGTATACTAACGACCTATTTTTTTTTATTAACAACTGCAATAAAATGATTTAGTACCTGATTTAGTAATATTTATTTTAGTTGAATTATTTCCTTTGTATGCATTCTATGGTAGTCTACTAATATTTCTAGAAATAATAAATTATTAACTGATTAATATATAATAATAATTTTTTTATTTATTATTTTATCAATAATAATTAATTAATAAATGTTGTAAATAATTTGCCAATGATGAATAAATATAGTTTGAAAAAAAAATACAGTAGGTAGGTAATATGATATTAATAATATTTTTTGTCATTTCTTACTCATTTAGTTTAAGTCTGAGGCAAATAAGTATTTGAATTATTGTAATATAGGTACTACTTACCTACTTGATATATTTAACTATGTATTTACCTATTTGAGTTAATTTTAGTTTAATATATTTACATATATTATTATTTTTTAGATAAAAATGGACTCTGAATCAAATGATGTTGAGCTGAAAAGTGTCGTTTCAGATACGAAACGTACTAGGTTTCAAGTAAACTTGGTGGATTGTGAAACTCCTCCTCAAAGGACACGATTGGACAGTGCTTCATCTGAAGACAACAAATATAAAAGTTTTCGGCAATTGACCCGCGAAGCATTACCAAGATTAGATAATTACAGAAACATTATGTCAGTGCATGTTGCATGTAGACCTACTCTAGATGAACTGCATAATTGTGATTTGGCTGAAAAAGTATGTAATTTTCTTTATCAAAATGATCTATTATTTATTAATGTATTAATTGTGTTATAGAACATGGAAGCTCAAGAAAATGAACCAAGTAGACCAATAAAGAAGAAACATGAACAAGGGTGGATTCAAGGAGTTCTTATCCGTAATCTGGTACAAATATGGGGTCTCATGTTATTCTTAAGAGTAGCATGGGTTGTTTGTACTACTGGTTTAAGTAATATGACTTTTATTTTTTATTATTATTTTTATCTTCAGTGAAAATTAAAAAAAAAAATCAGTTTCAGGAATTGTTATTATATTATTTGGTGGTGCTATCACAACTATAACAGCCTTATCTATGTCCGCAATCAGTACAAATGGAGTTTTGAAGGAAGGTGGAACTTATTTTATGATATCTCGTTCTCTTGGGCCAGAATTTGGTGCTTGCATTGGTGTTATCTATTCTATAGCATTGGCTGCTGCAAGTGCAATGCATATGGTTGGATTTTGTGAAATGGTGCAAATTCTCATGAAAAAGTTTAATTTATCTATACTGGATGGCGAGGTACAAGATATGAGACTTCTTGGAATCTGTTTAACAGCTGCATTGTTATGTGCAACATTAGGTGGCATTCGGTCACGAATTCAGGTAATAAATACATTGTTACTTAAATAGATGTGTATTATATTTACCTTTTTTTTTTAATGTTTAGGTGCATGCAGCTGTTCTAGTACTTATAATTGCAGCCATTTTGGATGTATTTTTAGGAGCTATTTGTGGGCCAAAGAATGATTCTGAAAAAAATGAAGGTTTTATTGGTTTTAGCTGTAAGAAAAATTAATAATAGTACAAACCTAGTCTAGTTTTAATACCACATAACCAAATGTATATTATAATTTTTCTAGGGAAAGCAATTAATTATAACATATTTAAAAATTTTGAAACTTTTGATGATTGGTGTAAGAGTTTTTGGTATGGGTTTAGTATATTTTTTCCAGCAGTATCTGGATTTTTAGCTGGAACAAATAAATCAGGCGAATTAAAGGTAATTTTAATTGTTTTATTTTGTTTAAAATCCTAAAATTTTATATTCAAGATCATATTTTATTTAAATATAAAATAACTGAATATTTGTATACATTTTGATCTATACTCTGTCTCGGAAAAAGTCCAATAGTAAAATAACCAAAATTTACACAAAATATTTGACAATGGCATAAATAATTATGATTACCAACTTATTAACAACCAAAGTGAAAGAATTATTCTAAACTATTCAATCAACCATAATTTTTTATCATTTTACTCATACTTTATTAAATGTGAAGTTCAGTATAGTTAGTTTTAACTCGTCACAACTCTCACAGAGTAAATATTCACCACTCCAAACAAACTTGAAATGCACGTATAAAACTAAATTAATATTATTGTGAATATAACTGTTAGTACCTTCTAATTACATATGGCTGTATATTAAGAGTTATTATTTTTATTTTTCATATATATTTTAGTATATAAAAAAATTAAAGAACAACAGGATAAATGTTTACCCTGCGTGAGTGAAGTAGCATCAAAAACCATGAGGGTGGGGACTGGTTGATAATGAACCATTAGTAACCATTTTTGAGACAGAGTATGGTAAAGTTATTATAGCAAAAATATATCTTTATTCTAATTTTATGATTTTTTATTTGTTATCTAGGATTCATTAAGAGCTATACCTAGAGGTTCCTTAACATCTATTTTTATTTCTTCTTCCATTTACATAAGTATTGCAGTTTTGGTTGGTTCAACATTTATAGATCCACATAAATCAATTGCTGATCATGATAAAGACTATGTAAGTTTTATAGGCATACCTAAAAGTAAAATATTTTTAAATTGTATTGTTTATTTTATTTTGATAACTATTTTTAGGCAGTCAATCGGACTATTGGACTTATAGCATTTTTTAGCCCATTAGTATACGCATGTATCTTGGCCTCAACATTAACAGCCTCATTTTCTTCATTTTTAGCTGCTCCAAAAGTATTTCAAATGTTATGCAATGATAGACTTTACAATAATCTTACATGGTTTGGATTTAGTAATAAGTCAGGAGAGCCAATAAGAGCTGATATATTGACTACAATAATTGTTTTGCTGTTTATACTACCTGGTACTATACATTATATAATTTGTGTATTCTATTGTTAATAACAATGCATTTTGTACTTATAGGTGACTTAAATGCAATATTACCTTCAATATCAAATATATTTCTTAGTGTCTATGCGTTGATAAACTTCAGTACATTTCATGCATCTTTAGTTAAGCCAATTGGATGGCGTCCTACTTTTAAGGTAAAGCAATTATAACTATTCATTTTTTATTAATGTTTATTTAAACTATTAAAATATTTTAACTCAAACATTTTTATTTTCATTACAGTTGTATAATATGTGGTTAAGTTTAGGTGGTTCAATGTTATGTGTAGTTTTAATGTTTGTCATTAGCTGGGGAACAGCTCTGGTAACGTTAGCTGCTATATTAGCATTGTACTTAATAGTATCATATCAAAAACCAGGTAATTATATTTATTTAGAGATGAAAAGTATCCAAATACATAGACATTTTTTATTTCAGATGTCAATTGGGGTACAAGTACTCAAGCTCAAACTTACAAACAAGCCCTAATGGCTGTTCACAATCTTATAAGGGTGGAAGATCATGTCAAAAACTTTAGGCCTCAACTACTTGTACTTACTGGAATGGCATCTGCTAGACCATCATTAATTGATTTTGCACATCTTATCACAAAAAATTTGTCATTACTCGTATGTGGAAATATTATCAAAGTATGTTTGTATATTAAGTTTAAATATTAAAACTTATTATATTTTTAACTATCTATAATTTTATATTTTTAGGCTCCATCTTCACAAAAGTTACTTGAAATTTATTCAAAACGTGCCATAAACTGGTTATGTTACCACAAAATAAAAGGATTTTATGTACAAATAGATGGTACTAATTTTGATGATGGTGCAAAAAGTTTAATGCAAACAGTTGGTTTAGGCAAACTGAAACCAAATATTGTATTGATAGGTTATAAGAGCAATTGGTTTAAATGTAGTTCTCAAGATTTAAATATGTATTTCAACGTGTTACAGTAAGTTATAAGTAATCGAATATAAGTTGTAATTTTTGGTTAAAACTTATAATTAATCATCAATTATTTTGGAATTTTTCAGTAAAGCTTTAGATATTCATATGGCTGTATGTATATTGCGTGTCAAATCTGGTCTAAATTTTTCAAATTCCATTCTCATAGATGAAATGCAACTTGATATGATGGTAAACCGTAAATCATCATACTTATCAGAAGAACCATTTTTACATAGTAGATCACAATCAATGTCGACCGTTAGTAAGTATCAAGTCAAGTTTGTTAGAGCGTATTGCAATAAATATATTTGCTTTTGACTGATATGTACTTTGATAAAAATTGTAGTTTGGTAAAAGATATTTACTTAAATTGCTATTCACATTGATTTTATTTTACTGAATATTGAACAAATTACTAACTATTTGTCAAGTGTTCAATTTTAATAATTTATCTGTAAAAGAATTATTAATGTATTAGTTATTTAATGCTTTGAATGTTTTTTTTATATATGCATTTTGTTATTATCAAAATCAATTTCGATATGATTTTTTTGAAATTTTGATTAATTGACTTATTATGTATTTAATATTTTAAAATTTCATGTACTTACATATTTTCCACTTACACAGAGTTTATACCTAGTTTATTTTCTTTTACAGCTGATAAAAATGATAGTGATGAAGAAAACGAATTATTAAACAGAGAAACATCTACATCGTTCAATAAACAGTGCACTGATGATAAAGTTGATCAACCAAAATTAAATAAAAATCAAAAAGTCAACATTGTCAAGTAAATTCTTAAGAATTATTTCATAATGTTTAATAAATTAATTGTGAATTTATATATTATGTTATATTACAGAGGGACTGATGGTTATGATTTACCCAAAGACACTATGAATGAGATAACCAGGTTTCAACGTAAACAAAAAAAAGGTTCAATTGATGTTTGGTGGTTATATGATGATGGAGGTAAAGTTTCAATATTTACTGCTTGTAATATTTTATAATATTGGTATCTCAATTTGTTTATTAAGGCCTTACATTGCTTTTACCATACATCTTAAGCACTAGAGGTAATTGGTCTTCTTGTAAATTGAGAGTATTTACAATAGCTAATAAAAAAGATCAATTGGAATTTGAACAAAGAAGGTAAAACTATTTTTAATTATTTAAAAATGTACTATTATGTGTTATTTAATGTGTGGTCTCTTGCAGTATTGCTAGTCTGTTAGCCAAATTCCGTATTGATTATTCAGACTTGTTAGTAATAACAGACCTTATGAGGAAACCACATGAAGAAACATTAGCATTTTATGACGCACTGATTAAAAGTTATAAGCCTAAGGGACCAAACAGTGAAAGTATGTAATGTGAAAAATGAATAACAAGACCATAATTATATAAATTGACTTTTGTAGATGATAGTATAAAAGAATCTGAGTTAACAGCAATGAAAGAAAAAACAAACCGCCATCTTCGGTTAAGAGAGCTACTTTTAGAAAATTCACAAGAAGCCAATTTAATTGTAATGTGAGTAGTATCAAGCATCGGAATAGTTTAATAACAGTGGTGTCCAAAATGTAAAGTTCTTGTGTGTTGATGTAACTAATATAAAAACATCATTGCTTTATACAAATAGCTAATAATACGTTATTATTAGAGTATTGAATTATTTTGTTCTTTGAAATAAATGGGTAGCTTATAAATCACTTATTCAGTTCAGTTAAATGTATAATGAAATACAGGGAAATATTATTTATTATACATATACTTCAACAAGTTATTTGATATTATTATCTCTATATATAAATATATAACAATTCAATATTTGTTAAAATATACAATTAAAATATAAAATAATTATACAATATACAATTAAACTATATAATATCAAAATTAATTTTAAAATTATTAAACTAAACTCATTTATGAATTCAGTGTTCTGAATTACACAGTACATTGTTTTTTCTATAAATAAATTTTTTTGTTTCACGTTTTTTTAATACATTTTGTACTCTTAAAACTAATTATGATAAGTTCTAAGTGATTGGCTGTTGCTATGAATCTCTAATGCAATTAAAACATTCTTAATAGTTTTTATTGCTAGTAAATTTTTAGACCAAACCGCACAAAACAATATTAGTTGTTTTAACACATAAAAAAAATATACCAATAAAATAATATGTGCATTTAATTATTCAAATTTATTACACTAGTATTGAATCTGCGTTGATAAACCCATCATCTCTGTTTTTTAAAACTGCTTCTATAATTTAATTTGATTGCCCCTTTTATTAACGTCAAATACTGAAAGATACTAAATTTAGTATTTAACAAATTTGGTTTTCTTTTTGTCTGTTATTCCAAATCATTCTAATTGGAATTTTGTACACAAATTATTGAATGTGATAATCATATTATTTATTTTGTGTTGTCGACAAGAATGTCATCTGACCTATTAGTTGGGTAGTAGATTAACAATTTTATAAATATCATATTAACAGCTAAGAATTAAGGATGATAATGGATAAATAACTAGTTTATGTATACATTTTATAATTTTTTGATATTTCATAAAATAACTAATTCAATACTCTAACTGTTACTTTTATATTAATTTATTTTACATTAATATTCAAATCATAAGATCATACTATATTGTGTACAAATTGATTGTTAACAGGACTTTACCAATGCCCAGAAAAAATGTAGTACCAGCATCTTTGTATATGTCCTGGCTAGAGACATTGACGCAAGGTATGCCTCCATTTCTTTTAGTGCGGGGCAACCAAAACTCTGTACTTACATTTTATTCCTAAGCATCTTTCGCTCAAGTACTGTTCCTCTATTAAATACTGGTAAAGTGATGTTAAGTAATAATATTTAAGTAAATTGAAAAACAACAATTTAATATGACTCGTTGGCACAGACCACGTTTTATTATATTTTTATCACAAAATAAGTGTTTTTTTTAAAAAAATTTTAATAATAAGTTCTTCTTTGTATACAATTTTATAATTCATTAATTTGCAAAATACATTATAATATGTAATTGTGTAAAATTGTAAATTAAATCAAAACGATGCTATAAATTAAACACATTTTGCACAATTAATTTTTATTTTTAAAGAATCTCATTTACATGTTATACACATAAACATGTATGGCATAACAATTATAATTATAATTATATTATTATTATGCCATATATTTGACGTACTATAATCATTTTGAGTTGGTGAAACATAGTATTCATTTTTGGTTTTCTGATGTATAATTTATTTGACTTTAAATATTTAATTTATGATATAATGATAAAACTTAATAACCCTGTTTTTAGTTAACATATGAATCATTTCATCTTTATTTTAAATAGAACATCTGCTTACTGAAATTGTTATTTATTATTGATTTTGATATTTTCTCTTAAAATTACAATGTTTCCCAATAGAAATTTGTTCATACATTCTGTAAACAATTTAAAAAGTCATTACAAAAACAAATTGATACGTTTTCATCATAATCAGATCTGAACTTATAATTTTTGTACGTGAGAATCTTATATTTTTATGAATGAATTAAATGAATTACAAGTAATATTAATTACTTTCTTAAAAATAATATTTAAGAATTGAAATATTTAGATACAGTATTTTTTCTATGCATTTCAACTGGAAAATAATAATAATTTTTTTATTAATTAATTAATTAAAATACAACTATACAACATTACAAAACATATTTAATTTTCATCTGTGTATGTATTATTTTTAAAATTTTCTAACCATAATATCTTTGTTGAATTACTGTTAATAAAGTTTAATGTTAGAACTAATCAACGTCTAATATTATGATAAATTCGCCTTAATTTTATATTATTATTTATTTTTTAAATATTGTTCAAGGCCATAATATGTATGGTTGTACCTTTATTTTTTTAACGAAAAAATATTTTAGTGTCATTTGTTATTTTATTACTGAATTTTAAAATTGTTTAGACATCTGATGTATTCTAGTCATATTAAGGAAAAACATTTTACCTACTTTGTCAACTTACTAGCATTACACATTTTAAGAACCTGTATAGAAACTTACAGTATAGTTTAAAACATAATATAATATGTTTAATAAAAGTAATTAATATTATTAGAATTGAGATGTCTGTGATCAATCCACAAATGAATTCAGTTTATATAATATTTTGGTTTTTTTTCTATTGTGGCCTTTTAACAACGTTTTGCTCAATTTGTGCTCAACGGAATCATTTGAATATATTATTGAGAACATAATTTATTGTGCTTTTAAAATTTATTTATTTTAGTAAAAATATATTTTTTATAAAACGTAGTATAAGTAATATTAGTATATTATACATTACTATTATCAAAGTATGACACTCCAGCAATAAAAAAAAGACTTATTTTAGAAACATATTGAAATATTTTTTTCCCCAATATATGTAAATATTTATATATTGTGTATTCAAATAAATATTTATTTAAAGTTAATTATTTATTAATTTGATTATTCACTGAAGTAATTACAGAGGATTATTACATTATTTTAATTTATGTTTTTTTGTTCTTGGAAAACCTATACAATTCAAAATTATTTTATCGACCAAAAAAAAGAACTTAATTTTCAAGTATGTATGTTCAATTTTTTTTAAGAAAGGTCATTAGTTGTCTAAATAATATTTATTTGCATGCTTATTCTTTTATAACCTTATTGCTTCTTAAATTTAAACAAAGATTGTTGTAAAAGTGCTGTCATGATTCTATTTTTCAATTTCTGCCGGATCAAGAAATTTCGCAAGTAATACGACAATGGTATAAAATACGTGTTAGTGGCCATTACGACATAATTTTCTAATACAAGGATTCTTAATGGATGGTATGTTTTTTGATATACGCACACTCATATACAATATATCGGGGAACCGTAACGGTTTTGTTACTGTAATAATAATTGGTAAAAAATACTTTTGCGCGTCCTATATCATAATAACATCACGTCTCGGTAAATTAGTCTACTATTGTAATATTATCATATTAAAATATACTGGGTCCAACTACGGTATTATTCGACGATTTGCCTCGTGGTGATTTTCTTTTCGTATAAACCCGTAACATGCCTACTATTATTGTTATGTTTCTGCCATCCAACTGTTATGGTATTGTCATGGTTTTTTTCCCGCAAATATTTTTGAACTTATTAGGTTGAGACGTCATGGGAATAACCTATATAGTATATGGTACAGCCGAAATTTTTTCAAGGGGTGATCCTAATCCACACTTGCTTAGACACAGAATTTAACCTCAGAAGTACAGAATAGATAAAATAAAGACAAAAATCCGGTATACCTATACGTTCTAGTAATAACGATCTAATACCTATAATATAATACTGGGGGTCGGGACAAATTCTAGGTTCCCCATAACTTGTTGCAAGTGAAAATTAAAAACAAGTTTAGCGTAAGTCTAAAATAGTTTTTGATACGCGTTTAAAGTTAAAATTTCAACAAAAACGTAAAAAGCACAAAAAATTGCAGTTTTTTTAGAATTTATATTATATATATTAATATCGTTATTATTATAATTTTTTTGTTCACACATTTGGGATAGAAATACTAGTCTGAAAGATTTAAACAGTATTTCGAACTTTCGAAGGATCAGAAATCGCGTCTTTTGTTCTTTAGAAAGAACATTTTTCAAAATTCACAACTCTTTTTCTAAAGTTTGAGAAAAACTACCAAACGTTTGACTAAATTGCATATAAAAAAATGTATAGAACTAATCTTTATATAAAATTGAAAATAATGTGGTGAATATTTTGGTAAAAGAAATTTTTTTTTTCATTTTTTTGTTACAAATATTTGTTAATATACACCCAAAAAAAACATTTACATTCATTCGTTTTACGACTCGTGTATAAGAGTATAAGAGGTTCCCCTAGGGGCTAGGATAACTGATAACAGTGATAGCTAATTTCAAAGATAAAATAAAAAAATTGGAAGGGGAATATGGTCGTCTGCACTCTGCAGTCATATGCGATATGCATAAATTCAATACCACGCAACAGTTGCGTTATATAGGTACCTACACTTGATTTTAAATACGACTGTGGGTCGGTGGTGAGTGGTGACCCAAATAAACAATAATATAATGTATATAGTAATGATATACAAATATACAATATACTTTATTCGTAAGGAAACCATGGGTTGAAATATTAAATTAAGAATTTTTTTTTAAACAATGTAAGATAATAAACAAAAATGCACAAATGAATTTTGGAAAAAAAAAGGTATAAAGTAATACAAAAAAAAACCGAAATAGTGCTTATAATATGAAAAAAAAGTAGAATAGTAACAAAGATGCAAAGTTGCAAAAATATAAGTAACAAAAAAAACCATGCGTCTGATGTGGTGCATAGGTGAGGTGGGGGGGGGCGTGATGGTGTATTTGGTGTATATATAAATGAAACAGTTTGAGACCACTGGTCACATATATACAGAGTTCTCCAACCGGTCCGGCGGGATGGACAAGCGTCACGGGTGCGTTAGCCATAGAACGCGATGACGACCCTGATGGCCACGGTTTAGCCTGACCGCAGCGGCCGAGGGGGCGACGACGAGATGACGGCCGAGAGGCTATAATGCGGATGAGCTAAGTCGTGCGCTCGACTGAGTGCTATACTGCTGGTGCCGAAGACGACTTTTGCGGTGGCCACAACAACGACCTAAGCGCGGAGCGAGCCAAGACTATAATTTCGGTGCTGCGGAACGGGCGGCGAACTTGGAGACGTATAGGTTCTAATACATTTGCTCAAAAAGCTTAAAAATCCAATACAAGGTTCCTCATATTCTTTTTTCACTTGACTTTATAAAATAAGAGTTATTTGTAAAATGTAATAATACGAGTAATACGAGTAGTAATAAGTATGATAATCGTGTATTATGCAACTTGCGTCTGGCAATAACATTTGTGTTACCTTCGTCCTATATGGGCTCAAATTTAAGTTTTTGCAGTTTTGTTTACATAAGATGTGTTATGTTTAAATGTAGAACTACATACCTATATAATAGTCGAACTTGGTTAACTCGAACTTTTTTTAACTAAAAATCGTCAGTATCCCGAACTGTTCGCGGTCCCTAGAATTTCCTATTTAAAGGATCCTATTCATTTAACTCAAACTTTTTGGCCGACCCCTTCAACTATTTGAGTTAACAAAGTCCGGCTGTATAAATGGATATTATGGTACCTACGTATTATGAAATCGTAGTATTCAATAATTATTATGTATTAATTTATTAGTCGACGAATACAAATATACGCACACACCTATACATAGTACATAGTAAAATCACAGATGCAAGTAGGTATATAGGGCATTAGGACACATATAACTATATAAGTAAGTAATTATTGCGAATATCACCGAGCAGATAACCGTGGTAGCCAGTAGGTAGTTAGGTTAGGTATTTATGCTTTCAAAGAGTGCGTTTATTAACGATTGTGTTTCAAGATTCATTGTTCGTCTAATCGGTTATCGAATCGGGATTAAAATAACATGGTTTCCATATTATTATAGTTTATTATTTTATTATTTTAACTGTATATTAGAGTAATAATAATAATTGTGCGATACGGTTATAAAACAAAATATATGTTCTTGTTGACTCATATCATACAAATGGCAATAGTATGATCGTATACTAGATTATAAAGATTATTTTTTTTAAAAAAAAATTCTTTATTATTCTTTATCCATACGAACGTATTGCTATAGTCACTATGGATAATATCTGTACTTATGTCTTATATCCTACCTACGATAATATTATTACCTATTATGAACTAATCAAAACTCAATAACTTATAATAATATGGCTGACGATTAACTGAATAATAGAAATATGTATCTAATATTACCTTTCTATTCCGAAATTGATTTTTCCATTACGATTAACATTGAAATGATATTTTTTGTAAAATGTTATAATTTAGGTATGATATGTATTAAACATGGACACGTCGTCACGTTGTCGCCGCAGGCGCACATTTTAACGGTTGCATCGGATCAGATAATATGCGAACACTATAATAGATAAGTACACATAATATAATACAAGCGTTTTAGAAACTATAAAAAATATACGTTTATTTATATGTATATACACGCGTGTGAAATGTAAATAGAACCTATATGTATACAATATAATATGGTGTACCTATAGGTACCTAATCTCTTATAGTATTTTATCTGTTCGTCTAGAAGTCATATTACACGCGGCTCGGACGTGTCGTTTAGGATAATAGTTATATAGATATTATATTAGTTTATATTATATATAAGGTACCTATCTAGTATCTACACAATAGTACCATCGTAGAACGTTTCGAAAAAAAGTAACAAAACGTGATTTCACTGCTGTTTTTTTCGCACTAGGACGTTTTCTTTATGCAGTAATAGTGTAATATAATAAATTAATAAGTATAGTAAGTGCCTTTATATGTGCGCTTGTACATATATAAAAATATAAGTACCTACCTATATTTATGGGTAATAATATTATAATAGTGTTCACAGAATCACAGCGGATATCTGCAGACTGCTGCATTGCGTGCAATAAAACGCGTTATGCAAGCATTATAATATTATAGTTTTTAGAACGTTTTATCTATTTTATAGGTACACAGCAGTCTGCAATGACTATTTCTTAAAAGTCGGTAATAAAATAGATATTGTTTATTATATTGTGGATGATGCCGAGAGAAAATGCTGCAACAATAGTTAAAATAATATATTACACCTACATAATATTATTGTATGCCTATTATTATACAGGGGCGGACTGGTAAAAAAAAGTCACGAGATGCTACATAAATTCAGCACAAATAATAAAAATATAAAACAATATTACAATGTCCTAAAAATAAGTAGGTAGGTACTATATTATATAGGCAGTGTACAAAAATGTATATAATATTGGCAATCACCAGTTTTTGACAAATTCTATTGTTATTTTGTTGTGATTAAAAAGACAGCATAAACGTGCGGTTTCATCTGAATGGCTGAATATTTATATTAAAATTTTCAAAATATCCTGATTCTTTTTGAGCAATTTATATACATTTGGAATTGCCTACTTTTTAAAATATCTTTCTGTTTATTTTTATAAAATCTTCAAAGTTGTATACAAAGTTCTTCATAATTAGTGTTCTTACATTATTTTAATAATATAAAAAATGCATAGCCATAATTTTTTTTTATAGACATTTGAAGATAACATTTTGACTATAAATGCATCAAAATAACGAGCATTTTTTTATTTTACTTAAACTGGACAAACAATTTTTATTTATTTTTTATATATTTGTATGGGAATCCTCCTTTAATGTCAACTATCAGTTTTAACATTCTATTTTTTCGTTATTAAAATACGATACTCAAGGATTTTTCAGCACAGACAAATCAGAATGAGTAATGAGGTAATATTATTGATTAGTAGGGCTAGGATTTTATAGCATTTGCATTTTCTTTCATAGTACTCCAGAACATAGCTAATCAAAAACAAAATTCGATTCATTCATCACAGAGTTCAAAATATATGCAATTTTGTTTTTGCTTTTTTTGCATTTTCTTATAATATTTGCAAATAAATGCTTTTTTGGTACTTTTTTGTCAATTTATTAGCTTTTTAATTAGTTTTTGTTAATTATACGCATATTTAACATTTTTAGAACATTTAAGTACATATTTTTCTAAATTATTAATTATTAATTAATTTTAATTGTATATTATTTGTATTTATATTTAATTGTATATATTTCATAATTTCGTAGTGAAATATTATCGCCTTATCAGAAAATAAATGCTTAGATTTTGTCAAAATTATGACCGAGTGGGAAGTAGAGGTTACGTAATACGTTGACTGTCTGGAGTCCAGACACAATGAGAACGATATTTATTGACTTGTTTACTATGTCTAATTTACAATAATATTATTTAGCATTTACTAATTATAGGAATTTCTATGGGGGTTTATATTCGAGTGCTAGTGTATGGAGTATTGTCGATATATGATTGTGAGATATTAAAATATCTTATTGTCTTATTGAATAGGTATTTAATATTTATAGAATAAACAGGTTCCTAAAATTTAATAAAACAGTTTTTAGTTTATTTTTTTAATATTTATAAATTGCGCTTAGTTGTTCTAAGAATTAATTTGTGTGAACATATAAAAATGTGTTTAATAAATTATTTGTTGATATTAAAAATATTTTTCAGCTAAACTTGAAAATCTTCAAGTCTTTTTTAGTTGCATTTTCCTGGTTAAAATGCTTTTTTTGTAGCATTATTGGCAATTTTTTAATTCCTTTATTGTAGGTTTTTAGTGCTTTATTTTCCTAGCCCTATTGATTAGCTAACTGTGATAACATAAATTCATCATTGTTAGTCATCAAACTTGAAAAATCATTTTAAAATAGATTCATCAGTCAATCAACTTGTTAAAAAGTAAATACACATTTGGAAATCAAATTTTTATCGAACTATTTACCCTACATTCCAAGCGAAAACCCTTGAGAAAGAACTCTAATGTTTCTCTGACAATTTCAAATATTCCAAAAAACTTATGTTTAGATGGAAAAAGTTTTACTTTGAGAGGAGTGATAAATTGAATTCCACCAATATTATTTAAAGAAACTGCTATAGGTCTCTGACTACCACTACGTCTCTTATTGTTGGAGAGAACATGCAAATATATGGGAACGTTAGAATCATCTAAAATGTATCTTTAATATTGCAACACCAACAACAATAATAACAAATTGTCAATTTATTATATAATATATGTACAATTTAACATTAAACATTTTAAATTTCTATATTGATGTTGTTTTGCAAAAATTATTATTATAATATTATATTTTCTAGTATTTATCAATGGGTAGTGTAAAAGAATAAATAAAGCGAATACTGAATAATAAATATTTAATTTAAAAGTTTGCACTGTGATGAAACATTGATGTTTTTTAAATTAATATTATAATATGTTGTTTATTTATTTATTTATAAATTTATAATAATATATACAGATTTCCCCAAGTCAAATATGTTAATTCTAAAACAAACAAGCTAAAATTGATAGATTTAACAATTCGTAAAAAGTTTCAACAACAGTAATGTAAAAGAATACATAGAGTGAATACTGAGTAATAAATATTTAATTTAAGAGTGATGAATGTAATTGTTTTAATGCCGTGTTTGTTCAGTGCCACTTTTAGAACTTAGAAGCAGTAAAAATGTTTCAATCTTTAACTTTGAGGGTATTTTTTCTGTTGCCAAATTGGATGCATTTGGTACTTTGGAGAGGGTTGGGGTCAAAATTCATTTTGGAAGGGATTGAGCACAGACGAAGGGATTTGAGATGCAAACGAAAGCCTCGAGGTTTAACTATAGACATTTTAAATATTATATGGTATCAGGGATATGGACCTAACCTCGTATAATATCATGATAATTACTAATTAGTAATATATAATAATATATGTTAAGATTTAGTCAAAAATAGCTAACGTAACGAATTAGTGTTTTACTAATAGGTAGAAAAATAAATAAATTATATTGATATATTATATAATATATATTTATTTTATACCAACTGCATTTTATTTTCTTGGCTGCTAAAATAATCACGTCTTAGTCAGAAACGGTTTCAGTCACTTTCAGATCATTGAAGATATAACTATTATCATGTTTCCATATTATGCATTTATATTTTCTCCTATTACATATTATTATACTAATAAAAGACAATGAAAAATATTTGATAATAACTATAGGTTTTGATGTAAATTTTAATATATTTAATTTTCATAAAATTTCACGGTGGGCCAGTGGGCGGGCCGGGAATTTTCAGGGAGGCTCTTGGCGTTGCCACTGTGTGGCACTGTACGTGTCCCCAGCCCCCCCCCCCCACAACATTGGAATTTTCAAATTTTTTTTTAGGAAAATATTTAGTATGTAATTATTAGCATGTATATTTGTATGCTAACTTTTGGAATTTGCATGCGTTTTATTTTGACATAAAATCAAAAAATAGGGGGGGGGCTGGAGGTACGTGTTGCCACTGAGAAACTTTCTCGTAATGTTAGAATACTATTTTACTTTACTATTTTTCCAAAATACTTATACAATATATTATCTTCAGTCATTAATGAAACGCTCTGTATTGATTTGGCTTGTACTTAATAGTGAGTTGTATTTCTTAAAACCTGTTTTTTTTTTGTTTACTAGTTTAAAGTTTCTATGACATCCACGTCAAAATCTATTGAAAATATTTATGTAATACCTTTTTTTATACTACGAGGACGTGGAAATTGGTCACGCGGCACGCGTCGGTGGCATAAAACACGATGCACGCGCATCTAATCGTGATCGAACTTAGTATAGGTACTACGACCCGCACGATTTCCCATTTCGTCCAATTATTCTAAGCAGTCGAATAGCTCAAAACTTATAACGTTTATGCATATTATATTAGATCGTCTTACATCACCTATTACACAGTTTTATCGACTAACGTAATTGTGTTCCCCACCTATGCCATCATAGTATTATACCTACCTATATCTACTGTACTTATTATATCATCCATCAAACGAGCATAAGTCATTGCGATCGAGTAAAGAGTTAAATTCTCTCGCTATTTGTGTGCAGTAATTAGCCTGAGATCGGGATATACCGCGCGGGATCACGGGAAATATAATATTATTATGTTAGTGCAATTCTCTCAAACGTCTGGCCATTTTTCGTTATTTGGATGAATTCTGTACTTTGTCAAAAGTTCACAGAGACATATTTCAGTTTATTAATCTATATATATATATATATATGACAACGTATATCGCTATTATGTAATGAGTAGTCATTATTGTATATGTCATTGAATACATACCAACTCGGTTAATGACTATCGTCGAGCCGTGGGCGTTTTACAGATAAAAATTATGATAGGTGCATCTAACTATATACTTTATTACTTTGAAATCGTCCGAGGAAAAAATTTCGTAATATCCGAAAAATTATTGGCTGGGATAATTAAGGAGTTTCGGAAAACCGATAAAATCTGAAAAAAACAAAACCATTCATTGAGACAAAAATGTAATGGCAAGTTTAAATAAATTTGTAAGTGAATGTATTTCAAAAGAAATCTTACTAGAGCTTATAATTAAAAACTGATTAAGTGCGCATGTCGTAGGTAGATTGATACTTATCACGATAATATTACGTTGACAATTATTGTGTAAAAACTACTAATAATATAATGTCAGTTAAGATCTTATAGTAGTTATTTAATATACGCAAATACACAATTAATATTTGTCTTAAACGATTGTTATCTTTTCACTGGATTTCTCTTCTATAATAGCTTATAATATATAATATGTTATATTATGTAGAATCTGTTTTAAAACAAATTATTTTTACATTTAAATGAATCATACCAAGTGATATTATGCTGTCGAACGCGAATAAAACTGTTGCGGTTTTCTAATATACTTATGTGATAGAAATTGGTAGATAGGTCATCCAGCTAGGTATATGAGGTATAGGATAATATTAATTATTATTTATTATACGCACATTGCAGGTTATCCACGCATAAAGAAATATAATATATTATATTATGTAATATTGTACCTATTGAAATATTTTGTAAAATGTCAATTGGTTACAGATTTTCACTATTTTAATAATATCTATCAATTTTATTATTTATATTTATTAGATGTTCTCTCGGACATCTGTAAACTTCTTCGATTATCCGTTTTGTACTCCTGAGTCCTGACCCGTATACAATTCTACAGGCAACAGTTATAGGTAATAATATGTAGTATTCTCATATGTATAATGCATAGCCAAGTTTTCTATTTAATTGCAATTTTTGTCAATAACAAATAATTATAATTTATATTTACTTGTGCTGAAAATCAAATATTCAAGTGTATTTTGAACTAAGTAGATTTCAAATAACATTATACAGTCTAGAGTATATAGTATAGACACTATACGAGCATTGATTTTGATGAATATAATACTTTCTTAGTACCTATCTAAGGATTTACAATAAGAAATATAATTAGTTTTCGAAGTCATTGATTTATAGAAAGATAGGTTATATTATTTCTTTGGTCATGTTATTATTCATCAATGTTTATGTCTGCAAACTATAGTCTGTATGAATCTTTTGATTAAAGTTACGATATTGCTTATTGTGATGTTATATATTGACTATTGTAATATTATTTTCAGTGAATAACAGCCTTAAGTAAAATTTAAAAAAATCAATCAGGCCATGTATACTATATATTTTATGAACATATATTGTTTGAATTGCACACATTGTATATAAGTATATTGTATAATATAATATTTATCTATGCGAATTTATTACCTATGTGATAATAGTTTTAGAATTTACCATACATTAGTTTATAAAAATGTTTATACAAAACAACAATGTTCATATATTTTTTAGATATTTTGGTTACACTATTAACTATTTACGAGAAACTTTGGTTTAATTTTATGATTCATAGTTATAAAAATTGATTATTTTATACATTTTTAACTACAAAATAATTTTCTCCACAAAATAAGTTTTTCTCTACGCTTTTGAAAACTATTGATAATTTTTAAAAATGACATCTCGAAAGTACCAATTAGATTCACTTTTCCACCAGAATAGATGAACAGAAAATCGAAGCATTATTTTTACTACTTATCGTGTATACAGACAGAAAAAAAAAATTTTAAAATAAACACACATCATTGTAAATTTCATACATTTAATGCTCCGCTCAGAATCTAAAAACCATAACCAACACAAATATTAATTAATGTATTGAAATCTTTATTGTTTCAACTAAACATTCAAACACTAAGTTTATTTCGTATATTTTTTCAAGCTTTTATGTAAAATGACATTTACGCAAGTCTTTATAATAACACAAGTAGGTACACAACTAATAACTAATTTTATATTTTATTCCAATACAAAAGTTTGATATAAACATGAAATAAGCCACAAGTGGACATATTAATAATTTATTTTTTACAACAAGCGGGTATGATATTATAATATCTGACATTGACATGGTCCAAATTTTTCTCTTGATTCTAAACGCAATCGTGCAATTTATACGTCACGTTATCACGTATTATATATTAAATATATATTAATATGCAATAGCTATATTATACACTAAAATACATTTTTTGTTTAATAGAGTAATATTTATCTAAAGAAAGAAAATATACAAAATGTTTACAAAAAAATTTCTAAAAAATACTTTCTGACCCAACCTCTAAGACCTAAGTAAACTTGTTTTAGATTGGGTGCGTCAATAATATGACAGTAAGATAAATTATAAATACAGAAATGATAACGTGTCAAAAAGAAACAATATTATGTTCTTACGTTTTATTTTAAATTAAATAGCTATTATTTATAAATTATAATACATAATATATAGAATTAATTTAAATAATTAACTTAAATCTTTAATTATTTGTTGTTGGAAAAGAATCGATATTAATGTTTTTATTACGCAATAAATTAGTACTAATATTTAAAGGAGACATCTTACCAAATAATTTGTTACAAACAGGGGAATTAGCATTGTTTTTTCCTTTAATCTAGTATTGAAATTGTGTATTGGTTTATTTATAAGATGTTTATGTTTATATAATAATAAAATTAAGTGATTTCTATGCCCTTTAGATTATTAACGTTAAGCAGTTTATATCTTACGCCAATTTGAGGGAGAAGTGGCTTTTTTAAGATATATTTTATTAAAGAGTTAATTGTGTTGTTTAATGATGTAAGATGAGTTTTGAAAGTACCACCTCGACCCGATATAATTATACCATATGAAATATGCGATAATATTATGCTGTCATTAATTATGAAAAGAATAGATCTAATGTACAATGATTTACGATACCAACTCAGATGTGTGGCGTCCCCATTGGCCAATTTTTAGGGGAGGGGGAGGGCATCGAACTCATTACGGTATACATAATAACAATATATTGTTTACATAATAATGATAATATAGCAGGACAAAACACCGTACCGTTAAATCCTAAATAAATTCCTATGCCTGTCGACGGATTCCAGAGAAATTCTTGATTACCTATATAGAACAGTCCCGTCTCTGACAAAACAGTCGGCGACCAACGGAAAAATATCGCGGTTACTCGATCGCGAGTAACGTAAACCATGGTTCGCGTTATTGGTTATTACCGTCTATGGCGTCTGCTAATTGTGTTTTTTACTATACCGGTAGGCGCAGTGCTACCAAATTTTTTTCGTCGGGTGAAACGAATCTTGTACGTGTTTTTTTGCGAGTTTCATCACCTCCGGTCCGACGAAACGCGTCGTCAGTTTTCCGAGGATTACACTTCGGGTGACTTACTGACTCGTCAAGGTAAGACGCACATAAATTAGTAATTTATTACCTGTTCCATTCATATTATTACATGTTCTTTGTAACAGTTATACAGTATATTATACAATTCCGTACGTTTTTTTATCGAGTTTATTCCGTATTTACATAATTAGGTACATCATAATTTAATATTGTGGACATTTGCATGCATACCTATGTCCTATAGAATATAGATTTGTATATGAAATACTAAAATCCAAGTAACACTTTGCAGGTTATATAGTTACGGTTTATTTGCCTTTTAATTGGTTCTCAAAATCATATCCTATAGAATCATGCGTTAAAAATGAGTGATAGAAATCCATAAAAATAACTTCCAAATATCCAACATATGTATACATTTTTGTAAACGATTCGAGCGAGGATTTTTTCGAACAAAATCGTACCCGATTCCTTTTTCGGCCAAACCAAAAAGTTTAATATTTACTTTATGTTATCCATATTATAGAAAAGTATTTAAACCTATACATATAATTTTTGTTTTTTCATTATAGTTATTTGATCGGTTGCCGTCGAGTTTGATTGTGATATATTTTTAATAATATTCCAACATAAATTAAACTTTAAACTTTTTGTTTTTCCCGAAATGCGAATCGGCTGAAAATGGAAGAGTACGAATTTGGTTAAAAATGACCGATGATTCGTAATCGTATATCTGTTAGGTAAAATTCAATAAAGAAAACCAGAAACCTCGCTCTGCTGTATAATAGATATAGAGTGCACCTTATCATCGAGTACATGGAAAAAAAATGGTTTATTCAAATGTAAATATATAGTAATTTCAACTTAGTTTTATAGTTAATAGTAAGTATACGACTAACTATATTATGTTCTATTAAATAAGTAACTATAGCTGTTAGTTGGTGACCAATTATCATTATTATATTCAAATAAATTCAATTTATAAAAAGTAACAGTAAATAATTAATAAACATCAAAAATCCAGTCACAATTTTTTTTTAAAAGCGTTTAAATTTCAAATTTCTACAAATTCCATTAAAACAATAAAAGTTCAAAAATTATTTTTTAGACAAAAATTCATAGTTTTTTCAATGTCAATAACCTACAACATTTGAAAATTGTTTACTAAGTCTCATTTTGTACCTAAAATTATTTAAAAATAATGTTTTTAATAATAATTACAAATCATTCTTAAGAACTTAACCTGCGTACATGCGTTTAATGTTTAAAGCTATTCTAGATGGTTGGAATGTAGCTACCTATCTAATGGTTTTTTAATATGATATGTTTTTAACGAGTTTAATAAATTAGTAAGCATCATATAGTTTAACATTCTGCAAATACAAATTTTTTTTAAATTATATCTAAAATAACATTAATATAACATTTCTAGACGTGTAAGATGAGTAAGAAAATTCAAACTTGACCTTATAAACAAATAAAAAGTCAAAGATATTATTTTTTCAAAATATCACAGATGCGTCTTAAAATATAACTTAATAGTGTAAAGAATTATTAAATATTTTGTAGTGTACATAATCCACATTCACATCCTTGATCCTTTTATTGCACATATCACATATTATTAACTAACTGTCATGACTCATGGGTATACTACAGATGCAGCGTATGAAAGTAATAACTAATAACAATACGTTACCCGTATAAATACTATAATATGTATTTTATATACGTACCTATACCATAATAATTATACGGTATATTGGTAGTAATGCCTATATAATATGTAGTGTTATAGTTAATTTTCATTATTGTATATGCTTTAAGTTATATACTGATGGTCAAAATACTTGTGTGTATGCTTATGTAAATTTCACAGGAATAATTAAATTATTTTAACTACTTTACAATACATTGGAAAGCGTAATGATGATGGTGTGTAAATGTAAAAGTCAAAATGAGAAGAAAAATTGAAAATTCCAAACATCAGATAACGAGATTGAGTTTGTGGGTACGTGTACCTATATACGATATAAATATATAATAGTATTCATGTTATATAGATTGATGCGTGTATCTGATAGGTACCTATATAATATAAATTGTCACTGTACGCAGTACGCTGTTTAATAAAACGTCAAAAAATAATAAAAAAATGTTATGCATATTATTATTGGGACCTAATCTACAGTTTTCAAACTATGGATGCGATTTAGACGTTAAAATAATAATAATATTTTCTATTTCACATACCAGCTATAGAATCACCGCACGCGCCGTACCACGCGTCAACTATAGTGCTTTGTGTTTTAATTAATTTTTTTTTAAACATTTACCAGAGTGAAAATACTGTTTTGACACATTATTGCCCGTATCATTACAAGCATTTTATTGTGTAGTTACTTCCGCTGTCGTTTTCGCGCGCACACACACACACACACGTGTGTCTGCATATTACATATATTGTATTATACTCGGTCAGGACTCGGGAAAACGAAATAGATTGGATTCAAGAGTTTTTAAACAATAATAATTCGCATTTTCTTCGATTTTTCTCCTCCACGCATCTTTTGGTCGGACAATGAAAACAATATAATAATAATTATTATTATTATTACATATGTATGGGACTTTTAACAACAATATTGAAATAACATTTGCGAAATTGAACGTTTGTTTATACGGTTATAAATTATAATATTATATATTATCTAGTGTGATGTGCTATTATAATACCTATGCTCATTAGTTATTACAAATTGCAGCACAATCGCAATAGCGACGATATTATAAACGATTAATAAGCATTTTTGTTTTTTTCAGACGTGGTATGCCGGAAAATGAAAGGGTACGAATGTACGATCGATGCTAGGGAGGGGGGCTTGGGGGGGGGGTCGGAGCTAGTGCAAAGGAACCGTCTTTTGTCGTCGTCCCCGCACTGTAGCGAGTATTCGGCGTGTGTGCGCGCTGTGTGTGTTGACACGTCGTGAAAGCGTGACAAACCGACGACGTTCGGTCACCATCGGCCACGTTCGGCAATCAGCCGGTGGTGGCGGCAACGACCTGTCCGTCGGAGGAGGCAGCGGCAGCGGCGGCGGCGGCAGCGGCGCGAAACCGGAGGACTGCTTGGTCCGCCGCGCCACCACCGCCGACGACGGTCCGCGCGCGTCAAGCGGTTCAGTAGTGAAGAAACGACCGTACTGGTCGCGCACTCCGTGTACCGCGTTTCTGATAACACGCTCGTGGTCGTCGCCGCGCGATCGACCCGTACTGCTGGAAACGTATATTTTTAAATTTATTTTTCGTTCAACTTCGTGACGTTTTTTGTTACAATTCCGCGTCGCCGGATAATCGAGACGTCTCGGCTCGCGAACAGATTACGAGTCCGCTCGTCGACGCGGCGATATAGGGCACGCGATCTACATGGGATACGTCGACATGCTGGACTAGTGAACTGCAGTATGTGTGTGTGAACGATCTATACGACCGGACAGACGGTCATCGGCAATAATTATAATGGGTATGTGTCTTGTTGATCGTAATATAACCATTACTGTAGTGATATAGCTACGTAGTTTGAATAGTAGTATAGAGTAGCTTAACACAATAAACCTAGTTATAATTAGTAATTGCTGACATATTATAATATTATAGGTAGTATCTAGTTAGTGCTCAATATACTTAGAACTTGCCACTTGGTATACCCAATATGTTGGCATTTATTTCAGGCGGGGTCTCTTGTACACATAATATTATATAGTATTATGCCGACGATCGGTGCTAACATTGATGTACCTATGTCAGCAGTGGCGTGGCGAAGGTGTTAATCGAGAGACAACAGACTCTGATTTTCTTAAGGGGTGCTAGGCGGGTAATGGCCAATAGGCGGTAATTTAGTATTAGCTATAGTATTTTAGTAAAAACTAGACAGCTAGGTACAAATAATACTATGGTGATGCTTTTATAGGGTTATTGGTGCTACAGGGCTGGTGAAATGTTATAATATACAAGCCTCTAAACAATTTCAAATTCACCATGCCTATGCCTACGTACTTGATTGCACATGCGTGTGTGCAGATCTACAACAGTCTACACGAAAACAATGTCTGTTCGATAACGCCAAAGGGTGGCTGCGGCGGTGCTCAGGTCCCACGCCGGGAAATTCGCTTTCTTGCGATTCCCAGCAACTCTACGTCCCGATAATTTTCATTGTTATCGTCGTTATATGTAGCGACGACGATTTCTGTGTCACGACGATACACTCAGTATGGTATATATATATATATATTTGTAACGTAATAGCGCGTAACCGCCGCCAATAATTATCGTACCTGCCGCCGCCATGTGAAAGTTTCGATCTGAGTCTCTGAGGTATTTATTGCTCTGTCCGTCGTCCGTGTGTAAAACTGCGTTAGAACACTGTGTCGTATCTGACGGTATTTGCCCTAATCCACTGCTCTCGTATTTAAATCAATATGTCATTATACTATGGAAACTTTGAGAAATTGAAAATTTTAGTTGTAATCGAAATTTTTGTGTCGTTCTGATAGTTTTTTTGATCTCCTTAGATCCGAGAAAACAACGCTAGAGCTCGTATAGTTCTATAATCGCTGTGTTGTATAAATAATAGTAGTAGTTATACAATATAATATAGGTATCTATACTAATTGTATAGGTACCTACAGAACGAAATAATATTAATCGATGTGCGTTTTCCTATTCATTTGTCCGTCGAGGTCGTCATGTTATGTATATGACGGCGTTTATTATAATAATATTCTTGTGAGTAACGATAATGATTAGACGTAGGTTACCTATATATCTTACTGTAGTTGTTGTCGTTCCGGAAATTATAATCTGGTGACTTGAACGACTGCTGTGTTCACCACGATCAACCATTTGGTACAATTTGTATTTAGGTAGGTTTGATTTGACGATTTTGTCAATTGCTCACTAATATTTGAACCCCTTAAGACTTCTTGTTTTGACATTAAATGTTTATAAGTATAGGTGCCTACACACAGTGATTTCGATTCATTCTCCGTCTATTGTATTTGTATTTTAATTTTTAAGCTTCTATAGATACCTATATAACGTACATAATATAACTTACTATTATCAAATTGAAAATTAATGATAACATTAACTGTAAATGTTATAATTCATTAATATCATTGTTTCTAAAATACATATACGTTTATAAATGCATATAGTTTGCCTAAGTTTTGTAAATCGAAAGTACGATTAAATGTTTACGAAATAACGGAAACATGATTATGGAATCCGATATAGGTATATTAGTATATTACAGAAACTGTATATCAGCAAATAGACTCTCTAGAACAGTCGATTAACTTCGAAAAGTAACAGAAACTTATGCGTATTAAATTTTGCATCGTCACAACCACCGGATAAGTATATTTGACTGTCAGGCAAATTGTACTAGGTGACGTATACTAATACATTCAAAAACAAGACATACAAACTACAAAGAAAGAAAGATTGAATAGAATTAAAAACTACATGACAATGCAGAAGTGAATCTCAAAAGAAATCTACTTCCCTATACTAGAGAATCGCCTTGCAATTTTCTTATGTAGAAACAATGTACAGAGTAAGACTATAGAATATATTGCCTTATCACGAATACCGTCTCAGTCTAACCGTTATATACTTATATATTATGTTGATTATCAGTGAATCGTAAATCGTACAGTTTTTTAATAATATAACATAATAACAATTTATTATATTGTTTATAATTTATATGTATTTTATATAGGTAGATATAATGGATACAACATAAGCCTAGCATTTATCATTACCATAGTACTGTCATAATTTAGTTAATAATTCATTAAATACCATACAATTTTAAATTATTTATTTATAAGTGTTATTATTTATATCAATTGCTTTATACCTACCTAAACATTTATAATAATACCTATTATAATATATACAATCGGTTGGCATTGGTATAGAAACTTGTATAAGTAATACTTGTTATTTTTAAAATGCAGATAAAATCAATATGAGTACATTTTATCCTGATGAAAGGTGATATAATTTTGTTGTTTTATAATTTACTATAAAATATTTAATTTATATTAAGCAATAGTTACAAATCAACTAAATAAGGATATTTAATTTCTTATTTCTTATATTTATTATGAAGTACATTTTCGGAAATATAATAATAATCTATACCGTATAGAACTATACAGTCTACAGATATTAAATATTTACAAATTGTTGATATTTATAATTCTAACTAAAACGTTCTACACCTAAACAGTAAACATTGATGCATTTTGTAACCTTGAATCTGGTACTTTTATGTGTTTTGTTTGGAGATTTATTTTATTCTATTATATATGTACGTCAGATAAAAGATAATAAATGGAATTAATACAAATTTCATTATTTGATTCTGTTGTAATTCTAGAAGAAAGTAAATCATTATTATAGACTTGTTTATTGTGTGCGGATGTATATAATAAATAATATCTATTATATGATTTTGAAGAGTAGGTATAAAGAAGGTTAGAAATAAATTGGCAGGTTTGTTAAGACCTTGATATACTTCATTGAACTATTTGAACTTCACAAATAATGAAACTATCAGTATATATATATATATATATAGATTTACTACATATTATTATAGGCTATAGTATTATGATATGTATAAACTATAATAATATTATAAAATAAATATGATGCTTTATTGACGATTTCAATTTTCAAAACTGTTTTTCAAATTGATTAATTATACACCAATAACAATATAGTCAATGTACAAAATTGAAAATAAACATAATTTACTTAATTTATAACAATTAAATTTTTCGAACATTTTATTTAAAAATATATATACCTATATTTTACATACCATTATGCTATTTACTATTTAAGTAATCAATATTGATATCAATATCAATATCTATCTATTACTTGTTTGAAAATGTTTAAATAGTTTTATTTAAAATACAGATTTTCAACATAAACATTATTCGTCTGATAACGCTATGTTACTATATTATGTATACTTACAGATTCTTAAAATGTAATTGCGTATACTTTTTAGAAGAGATATTATTTAGTACAACTGACATCACGTAATACGATTTTCGATACGGAACGGTCTTTTAAAATGTCTTTGCTGTAATGTCTTCGACGACGTCATGTTACATAGATATCTTACTATTGTTCTGCTATTGAGAAAACGTTAACATGTTTTTATTTTATGAGGAATCTTATAAACAATTTAACTAATGTAACGGTCTAATAACTAATAAGTAAAAAAGAGTATGGTTATATATCATATATTGTGTTTATGTTTATAGACTATATTATGGACTATTTGTCATTTTTATACCAATTATTTCGTAGTGTATCTAGATTTTTATTGTTCTTTATGTGTTTTGTACTTAGAAAGAAGAAAAAAAAAATTGTATTTATATTGTTTTTATCAATTCCGTTGTTATTTATACGACCTTCTGATTAACATGATTTTTCATAGGGTTATTGTTATTATTTTTTTATTATTTTAAGTTATAATTAACAGTATATAGGTACGGTGTTTTTTAATTAACAAAAGGTGATTCAGTGATTGATAACGTAATAGTTTATTATGTTCTGGTTTATGTCGCAGTCGTTTAAGTTGTTCTTTAGCTACCTATATTAAAATAGTATAACAATATGTAACTATTTGTGTTTATTGACAATATATTATAAGTACGTATTATAACATTTAAGTGTTTATTCATAAAACTTATAATAAGGTTTGTATTATGTTTTTAATGACGTTTAAAATGGTTAATTATACCATCGTGGGTTCTTATCTGTATTTTAGATCAACATTATTATATAATAAGGAGGTAGGTGTTTTGTAAACTAACTGCCTGTTGTCTTAATTTCCGTTGTTGCCTTAAATATGAATAAATAATACATTTAATAATCTACAAATGGGTAGCTTATAAATTATATTGTTTATTTTAAAAATATGTAATCATTACTCATTAATGTATTCTTCAAATTAAACTTTTAAATAAAATAAAATAAAATAACATTTTTGTTTCTGTAATAAATTTTGAATGTATAGGCATATTATGGTTAAACAGTAGTTTTATAACAAAAAAATTATCAAAATATTGAACCTTTACATTTTCAATATCTAAAAATGTATTAAACTAATTAGGTATAGGTTTTTTGTTTTAGTGAAAAACATAATATTACTTACACTTGTTTTCGCTAAAGACATTTAACTAGTTTGTATTTGAAAATACCTTCCTAGTTTTTCCTGGACTGATTTTATGATTTTTTTACCCAATTTATTTATTATTTTTTTTTCAGTACATTTATAAGTAACATCTATAATATATTATCATTAAATGTTGATTTTAAGTCAAATTATAGTCGTAATTTCTTTTTTCAAAATGTACCTAAATAAAATAGCTTAGCAAGGAGTATGGAGTTCTAGACTGTAGCGTATAGTCGCGTGCATACTAGCTACTTCATTATTAAGAACGATACGAAGGACATTTGCTGTGGCGGAGCGTGAAGGCGTTTGTTCTGTTTTCTTATCATTAAACCAAATCAGAGAGTCTGTATAATATAATCATTCGTTCAAGGTAGAAATAGGTTATTTAGGACAAATTTCAGTTTTAAATATTTATTATCCATGCACTATGCGTTAGTTTTTAATTAACCATATGTTAAGGGTATTTGTATCATTATTTGTTTCGGATGAACCATTTTAGCCTCGAAATAATATTATGGATCGTGCAGCTGTGATAAATATAAATTTGTACCAATTTATTCGAAAGGAAATGTGTTCACTGACTAGTAAAAAAAAAAAAATAAACCAAGTGTTGGATATTTGAATAAAAACATTAAACAAAAGAAAATACACACAAAAATAATAGCGTTGGTACTGAAATAATATTATTTGATAAAATATAATATTCTAGAAATAAAATGGTCTTTCTATTTCAATACTTGTTTCACTATTTTAATTTATAAATTCAATCGTCATGTTATGTATTTAATCGTTTTTGATAAAATAATAAAAAGTTTATAATAGGTATGATGTATATGAAACAAATAACGATTTGTTTTCCAAAACTCGACGATCGATTTATAACAACAGAGACCTTGTCGGTTTCGTGACATACAGTGCTTAATTGCGGTACTTGGTATTTCACAATCGGAACGAATATACCTAGTGGTTAACTTAACTGTAAAATGATGGGTTTCAAGACTTCGAGAACGAATGCTTGGCTGAACTAATAACTAAAAATATCAAGTGATGGCAATTATGGAAAAGACTACCGAAGGTATGCTATTTTAGAGAGTGAATATCTGGTTATGAATTCGTGTATAGATATTATTATTATTTACGAGTTAGGTTTAATCTTAGACTTGTTTAAAGCAAAACAAAATTTGAATGCTTTTTAAATAAATTTATATTATTACAATCGGCATACGTATATCTAAATAATATGAAAAAGAGTTTATATTTAAGAGTCGAAGTATACATATAGGTAGTTTAATTCAAATTTAAAATCAAAATATATTTGTAAATCATAAATGATTGAAACTTTGAAATAATTTTTAAAGAAAATAATTATTTGTAAATCTTTTGAAATCAGTCATCTTTTAGGTATTATTATACCAGTTATTATTTTTCTGCTGTCTTATTAAATTGTTTTCTGTAGATTCCTAATAGATTAGGTAATGTAATACTATGTACCTACTATAAAAAAGGATGTTTCTATTGTAGCTACCTATTTTACTTTGATTTTCTTTGAGTAGATACCTTTAATATATTATATTAAAGTAAAAAATGTTTCTGTGAGTCATGATTATAGAATTATTAATTTCTAAGTTCAATCTTTGTATAATAATATTATAATGTATGTATATTATAATTGTTATTAAAGTAAATTTCACAATAAATGTAAAAATACTAATACTAATAAGTAACAACACAATCTTTTATTCTATGTTTATAATAGGCGCGTAAATTAAATGCACAACGATTTTACGTGTGTATTCACGCATTATGGAAATGTGAACTAGGTAGGTTCTTTAGGATATTCAAAGACGTCGATAACAATTGAAATCCGTTAGACATATTTTTTTTTAAAGAATTGTACGTTTTTCTTTTGCATAAATGAAAGTCAGACGATTAATTAGACCCGGAGTGTGTACGTATTACGTCGGTTTTTGTCGCAATTGCAGTAGAAATTTGTTTAGTATAATAATATAATATTATGATTTCCACCCTGAGCGAGTTTTAGTAATTTTTTTTTTTTATGGAAACTCAAATATACCACAAAACGAACGATCGATGTTTGCCGTTTACCGAATAATTAACCGTAATTAATTTATCAAACGCTCTAATCTTGGTTTTACAGTGATAGTTCCGTATTTTCATGGTTTCGACCGTTATAACCGTTTCAACGTTATACTTCGACTTAAGTCAAACTGCAATATTAAATAATACTAGAAAATGCATAATGAAATAATTTGTGATACATTTTAAAGTATAATATTTCGTAAACACTTGATATGTAACAATTATTGCCAGGTGCCAATGCCAAAAATATTCAAAATTATTAATTATTATTATAGAGGTATTGAGCATCATTCAGTAGTCGAGATTCACAATTAGCGAGTATCTTGAAAACTTATTCACCCCATTGTGGTATATAATTGTTAACAGCTCCAAAGGCTTCTTCGTTTTAGTATGGGTGAGGTTAATTTACGGACTAATCTTTTGAAGCCAATAAATAAATAATTGTAGTACAAGGCCAGGCCATAATAATTCATTTAATTCAATTAGTCTCATTCTGGTACAATTTGTTCAAACTCTTGTTGACATCTTAATAAACGTGCACGTGCAAAACATGATTCGGCGTATGGGTTGAAGGAAAATAATATAATATATTGTCACATAATACATTCTGGTTCATGAATGTAGTGTACTAGTGTTATTATTTTCTTTATCTTAAATGAAATACTTCATACAATAATATTACATAATATTAAAAAAATATGGTAGGTATAGTTTAAACGTGAAATTGTATATAAGGTTAAAACTCTTAATTATTTCCTATATTTTCGTCTTTATTTTGCTGTATCAACTTCTACAATTAGAGACTAGAGTATAGGTAGTAGGTACCCAATTCAATATTTTTTTATCCACTCTCGAGTTGTTGACCTCTCGTCTTCACAGCGTCATGCTGCTATGTATATTCAAGTAATAATTAGAATAACAGGAAATTGAATACAAACTGTTTATTTATTTGTTATTTATATATTATGTATAATATGTATTAATGTAGCCATGTAGGTAGTAATATTCTTGAATAGTAAGCATAACAATAGGTTTCTTGCAGAGATGAACGCATGCGTATATTTCTTATTTATGACTAATTGTAATTTTGATAAAAGTAAAAGTATTCATTATTAGATTTATTAAGCGGTAATTAAAACTAAATCTTACAAATAATTGAAAGTATAAAATATTTACATATTTATAATTAAGGCTGGTTTTAATACGTTGTATATTCTATAAATCTTTGTTAGTTATGCGGTTTCGAAATTGTATTATATTTTATTTGGGTTTTTATATTATAACTTAAGTGCCACACCAATATGCCATTATACTTGCAAGACGACTGAAAACGGCTATAAAAATAGTTTTCTGAAGATCTAATAATAAAGTAATTTACAATCATAAAAACATGGCCGTTGGACGTTAATTGGTTAAGTCAGAATAAATGTTTTGTGTATGTTCTTTCAAATTCCAATCAACTTGCTCAAATACATTATTGTACATAATTAGTACCTATCTTTAATAATGTCACGTGATATTCAAACTGCAATAAATATACCAAGTGAATAATAGTGTTCCGCACGCGCCGTTATTGCTCATGAGTCAATTTATTGTTTCACTTTCACTTTGATGGACAGTCATACGTTACAGAATTAAATTTAATAATTTTTTTTTTTTTTTTAGTTAACTATTTCTGGACAATATTTTTATTTTGCAGATTTGATGTGGTTATTAAATCAATTTGCATTCTCCCATTTGCAGGTTGCATTCTTATAAAAACTACACGTACCTAAGGTACACACAATCATTTAAGTAGATATGCTTTGGAAAATGTTATTGATATACAAATTTTTATAATGGACTCGTAATCCGTGTCGGAACATAACCTTTATGGTTGTCAACAGTTTCCCACGTTTCCCATTTTCAACGCTGTCTTGGCGTCCTGTCCCTCAAGGTATATTGTCATATTATAACGTGTTGGTTGCATATGTGTAATGTGTATGGGTTTTCACTCAAAAACGATTATAAACATTGTTGCGGTAATGAGTTATAATGTGTTATATTGTGCGAATTTGTTACAAGGAAATTAGTTATTAAAATCTCTTAGTCATAGGCATTAATCGATGTACAAATAATTCCAAGTGGAAGTTAGATTCAACCCATATTTCTCCCATATTTTGCCCTTCCAATCGAAGTATTGTACTTGCGATCACACTTTGCATAAGTCTTTGAAAAGTATTTACAAAAAAGATAGAAATAATATAGGTGCATTCAAGTTATTACTTCTCAGTGAGTTATCAGATATTTTTAATAAATCAAATGCATATTTTACCATTTTTTATTGCCTATAAATCCTAGCCCTACTTATCACATACAAAACGAAACTTAATAGCTATTAGCATAAGCGCATAATTTGCGTTCTTGTTGACGTTTCGTATTCAAGGGTTAAAATAGTAGGGGGGTGCAAGGGGCTCGGTCCCCCTACTTCTGACCACGCTTAAAGACGGTATTGTAACCGCATGCGTGTTGTTTTCGTCTTACTAACGCATAACATGGCAAATTTAACATCGGTAAAATTAATTTTACTATTTTTTTTTTTACATTAGAGTAAATAGATCTGTCATTGAATTTAAAGGTAAGAATATTTAAGGTCCAACGTAAGATGCGTATGATATTTTAATTCCGTGAGTATTTTAAAATGATAACATTTTGTTATTGTCCTCTTTAATATTTTCTTAAATGCGTACCTACACTCAACCCTATTAAGTTAAACCAAAACGAATTTTAACCGATATAACATAATATAAATGTATATGATATAATAATATAATAATAATATATTTTATTTTATTTTTTTATATTTTATATTTATATAATATAAATGTATACAATGTAATTGGTATTGATCCTTGAACCACAATTATTTTTAATGATCAATAGGTACTATGTTTAACTTAGACTATACTAAAATAAAATATGCATATAATAAATAATAACATGGATCATACCTATCCTTTGTTTAGCGTAATTGATGTTGTATAACACTTTTTACATAATGTTTTTAATATTTTTTGTTAAAAAGATTTATTAAATCTGTTCAATTTTCATTTTTTGAACACCGTTACCGAACTAATTTATTTAATATGCCTACTAACTTAAGTTAAAACCTAATACAATCACGACTAGACTATATATAGTGTGTAGCTAATGCATTTCAAATAAAAAAAAAGGTCGGCAAGTGGATCAAGCTGTACTGTACAGTAGGTGTCGGGTGGATCACTTTCATGGATGTGTTAAATTTGAATTCAATGATATAAATCATTGTATATACGAAAAACGATTCTAAACGAAGATGTTCTGTAAGCCTACATAACTAAGTGTATTTTAAGATATTATTACTATAAAAATAATTAATTTTACTATATTAACAAACAACAATACAGTAGGTTGAATTAATTTTTGAAGAAAACATTACATTTAAAAATTTAATTAAGTGTATAAAATATAATAATATGCTTTAAAAGTTTTAAGCACAAACGAAATATATTTTTAAATTACAACGAAATAAATAACATTGTTATTACTGATTTAAATATCTTTTTTCGTCCAATTTTTAACTTTAAATATTTATAAAAAATTATTTTTTTAATATTATTTTTTATTTTATTTTTACTTTATAAACTACTTACGAAAAATCTTGTTTTACATTTTCGGTCTTTAGCTAAAAAACTGAACATTTTATACATTTTTAACAATTTGCAAATGTTCGGTGATAAATTTCAGTCAAATTTGAAGTTCTAATGTTTATAAAAAAAATTGTGCCCATGTATTTTTACTTTTTAGTATTTGAAAAATATAAATTTTAGTTTTTATTAAGGTAATTCTGCCTGTATTTATTTTCAGAGAGTCATTCTTTGATAACCGTTTTAAAATCATGACTGGAAAAAGATTAATTTAATTTCAAATATGAAGAGAATAAGACACCTCGGTAAAAAATAATATCTTGTAACCCTATTTATCCTAACCACATAATCGGAAATATAATTCTATACCGATTTTCCTTTACGTTTTGCGCTACGGAACAAATATTGGGTTTCACTGTTTTCGTGATGACATAATCATAGATCAATATTTACGTTTAAAATATTTAGTTGAATAATTATTTTTTTTTCATTTCCATATTTATTAAATGATTTAGTCGTATGGTTTATATTATCATATATGCATGTTATCTTATATATTATTGAAATGTTACCGCGAGTACTTGGGATCTAGGGCTTCATGTATAATACTAATACAAAATATCAAAATGTATTTTTAGTCTTTGTTTATAGGTCATCGAGCTGTGACGTGGACCTGTTATTTTTTATACTGTGTATAACGTAACGCCCCTTTAAAAAAAATCCTTCCTGTAAAATATTCGATTTTCTACCTCTACCCAACATTGAAACCCGTCTTGATAATGTAGGTATATAATATCTTGAGTGGGTATAATATTTTGTTTCACCCTTTATGTAGTCATGTAGGTATTATATTATGCTTGGCCACGGTCATTTCTTTTGTCTTTTTATTATCTTGTCTTTTTTTATTTTGTTCAGGTATTCGACAAACGTATTTCATTATATTATTGTACCTCGTAGTATAAAATTATTAATTTCGTCAAATGTATGTATAGAATACCTATGGGAAAATCTATTCCGTAGAACTATCATCACGTTGGGCGATAGCAGAACTTATAGATTGGGGGGCTTATTATAATATTACTTGTTCACAATATTGCTTATTTTTTTGGAAACATTTTATTAATATTGAAAAGTAGTAAAAAATTGATACTGCAGAGGTTAAGTAAACCCACATAATATTATTATAATACAAATATTTTATCAATATTTTATTGATACTTAGTTGATAATTTTGTATACGTTCAAATAAATTATAATCAAGTTCTAAGACAGTTATAATATGTGTCACCAGGAAAATACCTGTTCCCTTACTCATTCTTACAGGTTAGAAAAAAATATGTTAACTCACTTTCATGCCTTCACTGCTTTACACATTATATTATGCAGTACCCATTTAAGCATATGCCAAGTGCTGACAATAACTATTACACTGTTTACATATTTTGCATAACTCGTGTATACCTATACATATATCAATTTGTCTTGCGTAATTTTATTAAGAAATAGTTGTACCTACCTATAAATGACAGATATTGAATAATATTCTTATCCGTTAAACAATACTTGCTTGCGAAGGGCCGCTTTTCATACATAAGTATAGCAGCGCAGAGACACAATTTAAAATTTTCATGTCATAACATCACTTACTATACGTTACTATTATAATATGTTCTATATATTCAAAACGTATTATATATTACTATAACAAAATTAGAACTTGAGCATGTGCATATGTTTTCTCGTGGCACGTGTTGCAACTATATAATATATATTTTAGACAGCGTATCTAATTCAAATCGACAATAGCGTTAGTCGAGTGTTTTTTTTTACTCGATATTATATCTAAAGCATTAATTTTTTATAAACTGGCAAAAATATATCTGTACTTACTTATTTCCTTGTGATATTTTTTTGGAGTTTAAAGTTTATCAAGGTTAAATTATTATACAAATTAAAACGAGTTTCTACGCTTCATCGAAATGTACGAAATTCAAACTAGTTAGGGACCTATATTTGTGTGTATTCGTTTTAATTTAAGCGTTAAACGTTCGTTAAATAAAATTGTTTGGGCCGGGTTTGAGATTCACAGATATTATAAATTTACTAGATATTCATTGCCTATAGTAAAGGACTCCATTAGAAAAACGTTGTTTATGACGGTCTTGGGCTTAAAAATGTAGGTTCAGGCAGGGCCTTATTGTTTATAGTATGCATATTACGAGTATGAAATGATTTTGCTCAAGTACCTAGATAAGATGTCCACTTATGATAAAATAAAACATATCTTCCAAGACGAGCATTTTATTATTGTTTTGTATACACTATACATGCAATTGTTTGTGAATTTTTACATTATTTTTGTAAAAATACACGTTATGTGTTTGTTTAATGGGTGACATGCATAATAGGAAAACGATTTACTGATATTAATTTTCAAACTGAAAAAGGGGAGAGATGGTAGGTAATCGATCTGCTGTACAGTAGATGTCGATTGTATGTCGTCATTGATAAGTCCCTGTAATGTATGTGATAAACTGATAAATCATTGCATACCTACGAAAAACGATTCTGAGCGAAGACGTTTTGACAGCTTATTATAGTATTATCATAATAATATGATTATTACAAATATAATATAACTATTAATTACTATAGTAATTTATTTTATTATTAGTAATACGGTATAAATCATAAACCGGTATTTCAATGTATTATATAAAATATATTAATATAGGTAAAAGTTTCAAAACAAAACAATATGCGTATTGCAAAATTAAAATTAATAATTTGTACACGTCCGTAGAAATGTCAGATATCGATCATGTTTTTTATTAAAAAAATGAAAACTTCATTAAATTTGCATAAAACTTTGATTTTTTAAACTTACTTTAAATAAAGCCAGAAAAAAAAATTCAAAATACTTAAAAATGGATGATACAAATGGATATATACACATAAATAACACATAAATGGACATATACACATTTATTAAACTTATAAAAATGGAGTTTTATAAATCAGAATCCAATCCGACCTGTTTAAAGTCTTCATATTTCGTATAAAAAAGAATATCTAAATCTGACTATTTTAAGAGGCGTGAGAGTTTTTCCTGTCAGGCAAGGTTTTGTTGTAAAAACGCTTTGGCATCCGACACCCTTAACAGAATATTTTAAAATGATTTGTATTATTCTTTTTTTTGGGTATGTCCTATATTGAAATACATTTTGAATGTATTTTTTTGTTGATCAATTTCATTGAAAAAAAAACAGTATACTATTATGCATACAGCATAGGTATATATTTATGTTGATAACCTATTTTATTACTGTTGAAATATTCATTGATTTTATGCTTCGTATATTAGCCACGGTTACTACCTATTTTTAGTATTGTATGATTGTATTATATCTATATATTATATAATATATTTTTTACTAACACTTGTAAATTGTAATTCCAAAATATATATTTAATATTTATATATTTCCAATATATACTAATAAATAGTGGATTAGTTATTATTATTTTAGAATTTTAATACATTTTTAATAATTTGAATATTATTTTATTCAAATTATTATCATACATTTTAATTATTTGTTTTTGTCTAAAGTTTTCTGCTTTCTGTCCACCGTACAATATGTTTTTAGTAAAAACATATTATCTAGCCTGCAACATATCAGTTGCCTAATGTTCAAAAATAATATGCCCTACATTATCTAAAATCGTAAATACAGCAGATGCTCATTTTACGACATCATTTTAGTGTTATGCAAAGCATAATTTGTTCGATGTCATATTTGTTTACTAATTATTTATGTTTCGAAAACAATTCATGGACAATATAATGTACAATATAACGACAGGGTTTTACGGATAAGCTTTAGTAGTCGATGTAATAATGTATAACGAACCGTCATAGTATTCGTCATCGCATGTTAAAATTATTTAGAAGTTAATTTAACCGGATTTGGGCTGTTAACCTATCAAATATGGTTATGAAAACTTAATATGTAATCTGATATCGATAGAAAACAGATAAGAGGGGTTACCAATCATATTATACATAATATAATGTTAATATGCGGTTTGATATTACACTTTACCTTTACAAATATACAGGTAACTGGTATTAAGTGTACCTATATCGTGGTAACTGATAAAATATGTTGGTGAATTTCATTTATGTACATTGTACACATACACAAATACACAATTGCGCTGTATATTATGTGTGTTGGATGTGACGGATGTTGTATTTCACTAGCTCGGGGTTCGTGAATTATTTTCGCCAACATATATAATAACAATATTATATTATATTATATGTAGGTATATCCGTCCGACGAAATATAAGACACCGTAGCGAGAATGTCCGTGTTCGATGTGTGCGTATAGAAACCATAATAAGAATCAAACGGCCGAGCGCGAATGGCGTTCGGCCGACGACCGTCGTTCTTGCAGTGTGTGTTATTATTATTGTTCGGTCTCTAGAAGATGAAAGTGGGTCAGCCGGCAGGTAATACGCCTATTACTTACTCTGCCGCCGCTGAATAGACTATACGTCGTCGTCATACCGTTGCTCCGGATGATAATATTATTAGGATTACCTCGCGCACATTATAATAGTAAAATATACGTCCCGTTCTCTAATAATATATTTGCACATTTCAGTAGGTGTTGAATTTCGACGATTTTACCGAGAAAAATAATAGTCGATTTAATCGAAAGCAGATTTCAATAATGTGCAATTAAATGTATTGTGTGCACGATTTTATTACCTATTACCGTTGAAAACGGCCGTATTTCATAAATACGTGTGACCGTAACGCCACCGTCACCCAAAATTGGGATAGATTAATATTATTCAGTGCACATATATACGTATTATATTATATTATATTGCAGAGAGAGGGAGTATAATTGTTATATACCCGAAGCTATATACCTATAATATTGTACCGTGGTTGTTGTGATTTAAATAATCGTTCATAAATGTATCGAAATCTCCAGGAGACCAGGACAAAACAGTTGTTGAATTAAAAAGAAAATCAGTAAATACTTCGGATAGTTATCGTATATTGTATACCTATATAATAGATACTCAGGTCTAGATTAGGGTGCTTAATCAATTTATACTAAATACAATTTCTAAAATTTATTTGGTTTGCTACAACTTGAACTTCTGAGCATTTAACTGATTGTATAAAATTGTTCAATTTAAAATTTTGAATTTAAGTGTTATTATGTATTTATGTAGGTACCTCTATAAACACTCACATTTATTAAGGAACCTAATGAACGAAAATAATTGATATTGATGTCCTATTATCATACCTAACCTATTGTAATCTAATAATACTACATTAAATACTATATTGTACCTGCTACTATACTGTCTTATATAATAATATTAATTTCGTTTTACATGAATAAGTTTTTCAAACTGTCGTTGTAATTAAAAAAGAATTGGTACATGCATTTTAATATTTTATTATTTCTTCGATGTTTCAAATTCAACCAATATTATGTTAACAAATTAAATTAAAACAATTTAAATTACTGTTTCGGAAAAAATCATAATAATGTTAAATATACACTTTGTATTATTATTTTATATATTCAAATCAAAAATAGCTATAATTTAAAAAAAAATATTGAGTGTAAAAGTATTACTATATGTATGACATAGGTACAAGAATTAAAAAAAATTACTGAACTTAACAATTTGACGCCCCAAAATATATCAAATTTTCCACATAATATTATGTTAATCTCTGCACCTATCTAATTCAACCAATCTTTAACACTTGGGTATTAATACCAGCATAGTTTATTTCATCTCAGCGTCATTGCGGTGTATTATCTAACTAAAACGTTTCGGGAGATATCTGCTGCAACAATTCATTGTTGTGTACGCGGTTTAGTTTCGCTTGCGTGCTACCTATATACGCCCACGCCGCTTAATAAACTAAACAAAATAACCCGTTACCCAGCAGCCACAGCGACGGTGGCATATTCCAAGATAATATTTGGTTCGTTTGGGGAAAAAAAAAGTAGTTGCCCTTGACGGCGTATGTTCCCACCAGTGGCTAGTAAGGTACCTTACTTATACCGGTGCCGGTTCCTCGAGTTTCGAGTAGAATGCAATATTGTTGCTCTGGTGTTTTACATGTGTGTGCAGCGCTCAAGGTCGTTCTCACACACGCGGGAACGCGTGCCTCGAACACGTCTTTAATGTGTAATTATTGTATTAAAACGTTTAACATAGGAAATGTTAGCGTGCGAGTGTGATGTGCTAATGTGCATAGTAATGCATCTACAACGGTAGGCTCGGATCTGCACGAAGACGAAAGTGAATTTTCTATTTTGACAATAAATTAAAAAAATATACTTCAATAATATGTGTTATATTATATTGTTAAGTTGACTAATAAGAGGGTCCATGCACTGTCTGCCCCCTTTTCCCCTGAACCGTTTTCGAGTATTCGTTAAATCGTACCGAGTGATGACTTATGTAGTTTTATACCATATTAATATATCGATCGTAATAATAATATTGAATCTGTAAAATAATAATAGTAATATTATTATTAAATTATACGTAAGAAACAAAAACATTAAAACATAATATTTACATATTCCCCCTCCATCCGGATATGTATGGTAGTAGTTCTAATAGTGTATTACTACAGCAATTTAATAATTATACCCTGAAAACACATCGTCATCGTTTGCATCAATAATATAGTAGTATTCAAATAATTGAAAAAAATACACTACGAAAACCCACACCAACGTTTTGAAACCTTTGAAAGTATATTATTATCGAGTGTTCTGCGTATACGCTTGGTGTAGTGTTCGGACTTTCCTTGGCGACCGTGTTGTGAGTTGTTACCCTGCGTGCCATCACACACGCCTTAAATTATATTATACATATTACATCCTCAAAAATCGATGTGAAACAGAAGTATTTTTCTATTTACCACGGTACTATTTCATTACAGTATACAGATTACAGGTGTATAGGTACACGTTGTTGTTGTCTACGGTATATTTTTATTTAATTTTCCGTATATATACTCGTACAGACTAATTGCAAGGTAAACGTTTTAGGTACATACTATAACTTTGAGATTAATACAATTATTAGGTATACACCTCGTAGTTTTTTATATATTAAGACTTGACATATAATAAACATGGTTATAAAAATATGAATACTCGTATAATCATGACGTGCATTACTCTATTACATAGGTACCTACATTTTAAAATCTGCTTTAAAATATTATATTTTTGTAATAATAGATATATTATACTTTTAAAGCTTATTAAAGACAACGGTAAAAATTTGGGGACTCCTGATTGATCCATTAAAAGTAAAATATAATTTGTCGCAACGCCAGCTCTGAAATTACAGCCAAATATGCGTGTTGTTACAAAAATGTCAGCGTGACAAACCTTTAAAACGTTTTAATACCGCGGAATAGTTCTATTTTACTTGATAAATATCGCAAATTTTTTGTGTGAAACACTTATAAATTTAATGGAGCATTATGGTTATGATATTATATGTAGCGTGTATGTGGTGTGTCTATATATTATATTGTTTATACAGCGTAGGTATAATATGCATGTTCCAACCTAATAATATTAATTGAGGCAAGCTGCTATAGTGTATAATTTAACTCGGATTTATAAAATATTATAGTATGTTGACCTGTGGAAAATGTCGGCAGATGATGCTTATGTGCGTTATACATTTATAGATAATAAAAGTGAAATTATCTATTGAATTACACGAATATGTATGATGTACATAATTTATTAATGAATGATAAAATTATAATACTATTTTAGTACAGCGTTTTCTTTTTTTTTTTACGGTGAAAATGCAGTATAACATTACCACTTATAAAATTGGCTATGGGTGTGTTAATCGTTTCGGTATAGGTTACCGTATTCTTACTAGGACCTACTTGTCTAGAGTATTTGTTCTTTTATTTGTTTTTATCACAATACTACTATAAGTACTCACTAAATCTAACGTATCATACGAATGTGTAGTGCTTTATCAAAAAAAAATTGCCGTATTCTGAGTCTAAATAAAGTATAATATTGTCTATTTTATTCATGTGAATGATAAAACTAAGATGTGGTGTACCTGAAACAAAAGAAAAAAGTATGAATGTGTATAGTATGCGTGTTCTGTCATCAACAATGAGTTGATCTCGAGAATACTAATGTAAATACTCGGCAAACCGTACATATGTGATAGATATTTTATATGATACTTGGCCAGTGTTAAGACATTATATGTCTAACCATGTATTATGAAATGCGATAAATTAATAGTATATCTGAGTATCCAAACTGTATAAAATATTTTATGTTTATAATTTTAGTTGCTAAACACGTAACAAAATATTGAAATAAAACATATTACATCTATAATATTATATATTATCGTGTAGTAATAATAATATATTACGTTGATGCGAGTGATGTCAACATTTCAGTCGAAAAAAATATAATGTGATGAAGAAACGATAACGGATTGGTATAATTTCCCACTGTTTTTAGACTTTTGTCATGTACGTTTGTGGAAAAATGTTAGTATAGATTATACCTAGATAAATTTGAATCTACACGAATACACCTTCATGAAAACTTATATTTTCCTATTAGTAGAAACATTTAAACATTTTCGAATACAATGTATTATTGTTGACTGCTATTATTAAAAGACAAAAATAGTCGCATGCCCATCATGTCCATTCACCTTGACATTTATTGATTTATTTCATCTTCGTGTGCCTGGTAGAGTATCTTTGATGAATACTCTCGTAGTCCAGTTGTAAACAATTATTTTTCTCTTTACGCTCTAAAAATCAAAAATTCTTCTAGATCTATCATTGGATAACCCTACCTTTTTCAGTTCTAATGTTTCGCTCGTGTGTATATCCATGAATAACGCTGGCACGATGACGAATCAACGAGGCTAGAGTGCTATAGCTCGCAGATGAACTCATTAACTTTTAATTATTATCACTAAAAGAAAATAATTGTATAATACATTTTACATTATGAAGGTAGCAATCAATGTTTTAAAAACAGTTATTTTAGCTAAAACTCATTTAAGAAATAATTTTAGTTTAGTGGGCATTAATGTAGGTAGCTAAAAAGCATTTTTCGTCATAACAAAATTTATGACTAAGCCTTAGTCACTAAGGTAATAAAAGTGATGTGAATTAATTATAATTACGGGCCTACTAAACATTAATTTTAATATTTTGTTTCCAGAACGTAGTTAAAAGTGAATATTTTAAAGAATGTAATATCACCATTCATTACCTTGCTACCTATAATTGTATCAGAAAATACTTAAAAATCACTTAAAAAACATATAGATTATAGATATAAGATACAACTTATAACCATAATTATTAATAGGTATGTGCATATTTGTTATACATGTATTATGATGTTTTATGAAAATAATTCACTTGAATAACATATTTTTTTTAAAACTTTATCCCTACGGATGGTACATTACTTTACATACATTGTTTAAAATATTTTATCACAATTATTTGCGTGTATAATATGTGTTTGGTCTAATTCAAACATTGACATTTTATAATATGATCAGTTACATTTATGACAAAATTTAACAAAAGGAGGCGTGTGTTAGCTTCCGGCAATGTGTTGCATGATTTGAATTGCGGACGTTTGACTAATGTGTTAACCAGGGTCAATTGAATAGCATTGAAACAGTTTTTCATTATTATTTTGGACTGTTTTATTTCCGATATATTATATATTTAGTGAATAATTTTTATTAAAATGGATTTTTTTATCACAAGGTCTTATTTTTTACCACGATGTTAAATATGTATAATTTTTGATATAAATAATAACATATTATATAGATTTATGTATAGGTTATAGGTTATTGTGACAGTTAGGTTAAAATAAATTCCTTTGAGTTTTCTTGATATACCTATCTACAACAGTTGTAGAATGTATTTTCATTATAATATTTTACAGATACATAAAGTTATAAATTTATTTATGATATAATAACTAAGAAATTTAATTTATACACAATAAATATGTATACGATTTTGTTTTCGCGAAACATTTTTCTTAGTTACTTATTGCATCATAGTTTAACACCTGCGTCCTAAATGTTCTTAATGCTAAATTGAATTAAATGTTTGAAATTATTTTTTTTTTATGATTTTCTTTGCTGTTATTATTAACATAAAAAAAATCTAATAAATTATTTTTAATTTTCAGGTACAAAAATGTGTCCTAAAAACAAACTTGGCTAAAGATGACTATCGGTATCAAACGATGTCCCGTGTTGGATACTTTTTCAACTCAACTGTATAGATGAAGTTTCATCTGGGGTGGATAGGTAATATATACTTTACCATATACATTATATAACTATTTTATACTGGAAAGATAATAATAAATAATAATAACAATTTTAATGTATTACTATAGTTTTTCCTAATTATTTTTAACAAATATATAGAAAATTTCATTTACATAATTTATAATGTTTTAGTTTGGATTTGGGTGTGCATTTCCTTAGTCCTATGCCAAGATGGCATCGGTACCAACAATGCAACGAAAAATTCCACACTATCGGAAGTTTCAAAACTACAAAACTTTGAAGTTACGACGTCGCAAAATCCTACCCTTACGGTTCGAGAAGAGCAAATTGAAGACGAATTAAGTAATGGTGCAACTACTACAGAGAAGTTTATGGAAAAACGGAAGTTTATAGTTAGACCTAAAAAAGAAAATGAAGAATACCGGGAAATCTTTACAGTTAGATTCAATGAAACTGGCCCAACTACTATAAGAAGTAGTCTTAGTTCGACTAATAAAATTAAAACTTCATTTTCGTCAAGCTTCACAAAATATGATGAGCCCGAAGATGTCACTGATAGTGATGATTCTGATTTTACTACATCATTCGATGGTTTGACGAAAAAAGCACCCACTGATAATGGAGAGAGAAAAACTAGACAACGTTTAGATGGATTAAAAGGTGTTACGACAAATAGGGGGAAAACGAGATTCCAAAATGAACAAGGAACTTCAGACATTCCTGAAATTTTGACAATTTTACGTCACAAAAAACCTATTAGAGTTAAACCAATTGATCAAATCATTAAAGATGATGTTGCTCCGACTTCAATAGTAGATGATTTAATTGATACTACTACAATAACGGATAATTCTGAAATTGAACTACAGAGGCCTAAGTTCAAAAAACCACCATTAATTGCTACTCACCATCCAAATTTTGGAACTTCAACTGAAACATCTCGTAGACCTACAATTAGATCAAATTTAAATTTAAAACAAAAAATAATTTCTTCTGCGATTAAAACAAAACCGTCTGAACCGGATGTAACAGAGCCTGAAAATATAACAGTTAACAACAATACAACTGAAGTTGGCTTTTCTAATGCGCAATTTAATAAAACGAGACCAATTAAAGTGATTGCTCCAAAAGGGTCTGCAGCTCAACAGCCTATTCCACCAACAGCGACTGCATGGGCTTTGGCGTCTTTAAAAGCGCCAAATAACACCAATAGAATGTTCAAAAAACCTTTAAATGTAACTAATGTACAAGAATCAGTTACTAAGATTAAACCATTTATTACTTGGTCTACTAGATTGCAAAAAACGAATGAAGACAATTTAAACACAACTTCTTCTTCTTCAAACGGTGCATTTGCCACTGGGGAGTCCAAAGAGACATTTACAGGGATACCTGAAACATACGTATCATCAAGTGAATCGATTCCTACTAATCGATTAACACCGGAAATTACTTCGACGGAATCTTTAATACATACAATGTCAATATTGTCAACAGATCATTTACCCAATAGAAATAATTCTACTATGAATGTTTTTGGTGGTGACACTGATCAAAATAAGTACGAAATATATGGATCTCAAAAACCTGATGTTGAAAATGCAACTACAGTAATTGAAACATTGAGTCCATCGTCATCTACAACGCCCACGGAATCGCAAAATTCTAATTTGTTGTTAGTAACGTCTTACAAATCAATTTTCGAAAACAACAATACTTCAGATGCCCAACAAAATGTTTTTATGTCGTCTGAAATCCCGGTGTCACAAATCGCACCGAAAATTGAAGTTACAAAAGACGAATTTACAACACTGACGACGGACCCGTTTAATATTTTACACCATAGTGGAACAACGCTAAATACTGAAAATATAGAAGACCATAAATTGCCAGTGGTACAGACTTCTACTGAAATATTTAGTAAAACACCAGGACTTTTATTTGATTATTCAGAATATCAAGATAGTAATAAAATGCCGACAACAACTGGAGTCCAATCGAGTAATTCAGATGTAGAATATTCGATTTCTCATGATATTGATTTAAATAATCAAAATCATTCGACTACTACTGAACATTATATAGAAAGTATTAAAACTAAGTTAGATAGCAAAATAACAGAATCTATAGACAATCATGATTCACTCGAAATGATTGATTTTACACATATGTTTTCATCGGAGAGTCCTATACCTAGTTCTACTGCAGGAACTGAAGTTGTAACTACGATTTCAGAAAAAACCTCATCGGGTAAGTTTTTTTAGCTTTATACTAATTATTGTTGATAAAACTAATAATATTTATTTTGTCAACAGAATTACCCCAATTACCATCAAATGATATATCGAATACTTCTAAAGTGCCTAGTTGGTCCAACACGCCTGATACGTCTTATATTGATTTCGAATCTAACTCAACGGATAGCCATGATGATGCAGGAGACGATGGCCAAAAAACATTCGAATCATCTTCACAAAGTTCAATGGCAGTTAATGAACCGACTTTAGAATCTGATATTTCTGAAAACGATGTTCCTATAGTCATTAATTTGTTAACTTCAACAACATCGACTACATCAACAACAACCACAACAACAACAATTTCTCCAAAAGTAACAACAACAACTACAACGACTCCGAGACCAACAACCACAACAACTACGACGACTCTGAGACCCACGACAACAACTACTACCACTCAGAGACCAACCACAACATCTACGACCACGCTAAAACCAATAGCAACAACAACTACAACTACTCCAATACCAATAACTACACAAAGAATAACAACGTCTACTTCTCCACCTATAATAATTGAGTTAACTACTCCTACTACAACTACTACTTTGAAGCCTAAACCGTCCTCCACACAATCATCATCCTCTAAATCGCCAAATAAACAATCTACAACAACTATTAAGCCAAATTCAATTACCTCAAGACCAAAACCAGCCGTGGTCGATTTGAGTACGACTACTTTCAGACCTAATGCACCAATTATTCAATCATACTTAAACATTATGATTAACTCGACAATGGCAGACGTATGTGAAAACAAAGATGAACTAAAGGATGCTATTATTAAGTTATTTGAAAGTGGAACAGAAAGGTACATAAATTACAATATGTTTTTATAATATGTTATTATAATTTAACATTTTTTTTTTAGTGTTAATTCGAAAAATCAAATCATATTCCTCAACGTTGGTGAAAAACAATGTTTGAACCCGAATGATGAGAAAAGTCCGGTGGAAGTTGAATTTTACTTGATAAACAGTAATGGTGATTTTAACACGTTATTGAACGAAGAGTTTATTAACTTACTAGACAACCATCGATTTGATTTCAAATCAAACGTACGTATACGTATAATGACAATTTAAAATAATAATGCAATTTTATTGAATTATGTTTATTTGTAGTAAACTATTTTTATTGAAATATTCTATTCTTTTAAGAAAAATAATTGACTATTATGTGTAGGTAATACGAGCCAAGTATATAAAACGAGCTTTAGAAATTGACATTGATAAAGATGAAACTCAAAATCCAAGGGTGAAGGCTGCCATATACCTATCATGTATAGCCGGTGTTTGCTCCCTCCTTGTATTGATTTTAGTGAGTCAAATATTTGATACATACTATAGTTGTTTGTGGTATGGTTTTTATATAAGTAGTGTTATCTAAACGGTCAATGATCACAATTTAGATCATTGTCCGCAAACGTCAAAAACGATTCAACTATGGCCAAAGGTGTACTCCTGTGTCATTGGACGACTATAGTATGGACAATATATCGGTGTTCAACAGCTTCAGAAGAAAAGGCGCTCGTAGGGCATCAAAACGGTCATATGGGAATCCTGCCTTCGACGAATCTGTAAGTATTTATTTTTTCATTCCACATCCACCTTAAATCCGTTGTTTTCCTAACTTCTGGACTTAAAAATAATGCGAAGTTTCATATTCTGATCTTGTTTTAAGTTAAGACATACAAAATATTAAACTTGTAAACTATATTAAATTTGTATATTAAACAAAAGTCAATAAATACGTAGGTATTTATATTTTTTCGTTATAGTATTCAATATTCGTATGGTATACCTAATCGACTAAATACAATATTATTTGTGCCATTTATTCTTATACCATCAATATTATCAATGATAGTGTAGTAGTTAAATAGTGAATATTTATTTATAAATTTGTGCCGGTATTGGACCATGTATATGATTATAACGTTTAAAAAAATTATAATCCTTAGTCCGTACAATAGTAATTTATTTAGAAATTTAATTCTATGTATAGTCTGAATTACATCTAGATTTAAATATTTTATCTTATAGAGATAAATATTATTTGAATTTATTTATACGTGACCGCTTAATCAAAATATTTAAAATATTAAGATTTTTATACTCGAACAATGGTATTTGTTGTATAAAAGCAATTTCTATTTCGAATACACAAGTTTGGATTCGTTAAGATGTTCGTTGCATTCTAATTCTGATTCATATTTGTTATTGGAATCCATATTGTTAAATAAAATAAAAAATACGCATGAACTAAATTAACTCACTTTTTATTCATTCTGTATATCCTTGAATAATTGTATGAATACATTTAGCTTTTCATATTTTATTTATACGTTTCAAACTTAATTGTATACATGAATTGCATGAAAAAAATTAATATATTTACGTTTTTATTACTTATACTCTAGTGTAATTATTTTTTAAATTTTATATTTTAAAAACAAATTACATGAATAATTACAAATATAATAAAAACATAATCATAAATTATACATTTCTTTATTCAAGATTTATTTCACACATATTATATTTTTTATCATATTAAATTGTCAACATCATATTCAAGAAGTACCTATATGTACTTTCGTGTTCTATAAAATCAATTTTTATTGGACTACTAAATTGGATTAAAGTTTTAAAAATGTTTATTTTGTCAAGAGACAGATAATTAGCTTTGTTTATGGACTATGTAGAAAATGTAATGTTTTTTAATAAACATACAAATAATAGTGTGTGCTACCTATAATAATATTATTAGTATACGGAAGTAGTACAAAAAATTTAATTTGTTAAATTATATCGATTTATTACAATACTGAATATACTATATATGTCTATATTAATTTGCTATGAACTCGAAATTCAAAATTATTGTATGCTCGCATATATTTAGACTCTATATTGGTAGATCGTTAACAATATAATATTACGCACAATAATTATTATAAATTATCGTCTACATTTAATTTCCGCGAAAAAACTTACCGATTGGCGATGAGTGATAATCATATTTTAATCGGTACACGTATGACGTGTATAATATTATAGTTATACAGTCATAATTTTTGTGACAAAACGTACCGATTGCCAATGTTCGTTTTCCGCCAGTCATATTATAATTATACTTTTTATAGACTTAAAAAAATGTTATTTATTAATAAAAAAATAGTCACATGAACACATGCATGCCCAAAAGGTTTCGCCTACTGAACCACTTATCATCACGCCGTCGTTCTATTAATCCATAGAAAATAATAATTGAGATGTACGCTGTACGTGCACGAGAACTAATGAAACCAATTACACTGTATGATGATGCGCCGTCGAAAATGGTTTTCTCTCCCACTTGTTGTAGATGTCGTCCCATAGATACAATATTATATTCAACACATAAATTATTTTATCGCTTCCCGTATGATTTGTTCCTTGACATGTTTGTTTCTCGGTGTGCTAGTCAAAAAGAAAGGTCGCCTATTGATAAAACGACTGTCCGTCAATGCGTATTATAAACATTATAAATAATAATTGTCGTGATCGTAAAAATAATATTGTAACGACATGTTCGGTTCGGATTAAATTGCTTAGTTGCCGTTTGTTACGCCCGGGTTCACATATAGTATACAGTTAAATATTAAATTCGGTGTCTCTTAAAATTATTATTTTATGTGTAAACTATGTGCCATTGGTGTTGTTTCCGTCAAAAGTACGGCCGGACTGTACCGGCGAGAAGAGATAGCAGGGCCAGTAGGTCGAGTAGACGAGATAGTAGACGATGGAGTATTTTTACGATTTTTTTGAAAGATGTACCTACCCCAACTACGTTTGGAAGTTTTGATTATGGTGTACTAATGTATTTTATTTTTAGTCGGCTTGTTCGCACGTATTGAACTTTGCTGGGCTCGTGAGCTTCTCAGAAGACCGACCGGCGATTGACGAAGAATTTTCAAACGTACCAGTGATCACAGTGAAACCAGACGAATTGCCACCGGGTGCTGAAACGAAGAACCGTTACGCCAATGTCATACCAATGCCAGAAACGAGAGTTCTACTGAACCCGCGTGGTTCTGGACTGAATTCGGACTACATAAATGCCAATTTTGTCAAGGTACGATAACAGTTTCATTTACTAAAATATTATAACTGTAGCTGTGTAGGTAATTGAAACACACACTAAACGTGAATCACTGTTTTAGGGTTATAAGGGTGCGGACAAATTTTATATCGCCTGTCAAGCTCCAATGCAGTCCACCATCCCCGACTTCTGGCAAATGATTTGGGACCAAAATACTAGAGTCATAATTATGGTCACAAGCTTAACTGAGAAAGGAGTGGTAAGTTCGAACGTTTGGCTTGCAGTCTATGATACAAACTTAAATTAAAACTGTATTAAAATATCAGATTGACTGTGTAAATTATTTTTCAAGTTGATATTATATTATATTGTGTTAATGATAATATAGATTTAACTTATATTGAAGTATAAGTATAAGTTAGAATGTAGAAAACACTAAAATACTTTATAAGATAGATGAGTATCTCTAGGTATCAATATGAAAACGTATATAATTTTTGGTAAGTCGTTTTATGATTTATATTTCTTGTGCCATAATTATATCGTACACGTTTAAAAGTAAAATTGTATATTATAAACAAAATAATCGTTATATTCATTCAGCCTTAGGTAAAAAGCTAATGTTACAACTTATTAATTATAATAAATTATCCACTGTTATTGTAAGTGTCTGATGTTATTAATTTAACTATCAATGAGAATACTTAGTTATATATAATATACAACTACAAACACGTTAATACATTAATTTAAATATTACTCGAACACATATCAATTGTATTATACTTATGTCTAAAGATGTATACTTAACTGAAATTGCTTGTTCATGTTATGCAAGACATTAAATATAAACTGTATACATTTCTAAACATCAAAAAAATAATTCATTCTATTGTGTTATAATTACTATAGGTATTTTGTATTCATTCGATTAGAACGATCGGTTTTTTTTATCACCAAAACAATTTTATTGATTAAATAAAAAAAACTATACATCTGTGATTATTGCAATGCAATTAAAATGTTTCGATTTATATAATTATTATGATAGTATCTAAAAATAGTTTTAGTAGGTTGGTAGGTATGGTATGGATATTAATTGAGTCATAGAAATTCCATTTAAAATCGCACAACATCAGACAAGTTAACCAACCTATTTTGAAATACTTACTTACTTGTACGTTTCCGATGATATACTCATTCTTGTAGAGAACCACCAAAGTGCACAATAAAATAATTTAGGAATGAAAAATATACCCAAATCTAATGATTATTTCTAATATAGCATTTTTGGGCATCACAAATACATGTTAAACTTGTTTTTTTTCTTGTTCGCGTGAAAGCTATGTATTTACCATTATCTTTTCATTTTATAAGCTTAGTGAACGATATATCTTGGCACCTACTTAATTTCCCATATGAACAGTGTTTTGTAGGTAAGTACATTTTCACAGACTATAACCAGATAATAACCATTATAGGTATAGTACCTAAATAATTGAAAACTATGTCAATACAGAATGACTCACGTGCGAAAGTATATAAACTACATAAATGTGAAATATAACATAATATTAGATAACTTACATATTAGTGGGTATTCAATAAATATTGATTTTTATGTTTTCTTGTGTGATAACAAAGAACTATAATACTCCTATAAATTAATAATTATTATTTATGTTGTTCGTGTTAATAATAGTATTCAATTAAATGTAATTATTATTTTCGTTTAATTGGATAAAAAAAAAACAATTTCATTCTTATGATAATCCCATCAAAATGTAAAAACGTTTATTAGTTAGTTGTTATTACTTATAAGTTATAAGTTATAACTATTAGACCTACAATTAACTTAATTCCGTACCTATCAACTAAAACTATTGTGATATTCGTTCCATTTTAATAAAATAAATTGCAGTAAATCATATTTTTTTGATACAATATCAAAATGTATTCAATCACTTTTAATAATTTTATGTTTTTTTTTCAAAAATAGTCAGAAAAAATTATTAATAATATTAAAATTTAAATATTATAAATATATATATGGATAGGTACATTAAAGTTCAAATATTATGTATATTATTATTTACTACTTATTGATATCTTCTCAAAAAATACTTGAATATGGTGGTATAATAAATTAGATACACTCCATTTAATGATTTCTTGAATGATGGCAGTTTAAAAATGTATAATTAATTTAGTTGTTTATTAGCCTACTTAAAATTACTATGGTAAAATGTTTGATCATTGTCGATTTAATTAGAAAAGCGTGCAAACAGGGTGTAAAATTATGTAACGTCACTATTTGTCTCGGGCAATAAATTATTTTAGTGTTTTTTGAAAGATTTTTTTTAAATTTTATCTGTGACTTGTGATTATTTAACAATACAAAGTGAATACAAGAAATTCTAGTCAACAGTCGCAATGTCCTAATGTTATAAAATATGCTTTAATTATATTATATTATATTGTATTATATTATTATGCAACAAAAATGGGTATTGTAATAACTAATTTAAATATTAAATCTAATTATTTACATTTTAAATCGAAAGTAAATAATTCGACATTTATTTGACATATCACGGTTTGTTTTCAAGGTCATGTAATACTGTTAGAAAATTCCAATATTTAAGAGAATGTTTTCATGATTTTTTTCTTCGTGTACTAATCACAAATGTACAATTATTATATGAGTCTTATTATGTCATATTATATCTATAAATGCAATGCCTAACAGCTATGTGATTATATTATTTTAAACTTACAAAAATGATTGCCATTTATAAAATTAACTTTTACATTATACCTACATATTATTATGTATTGGCTCATTAGACATTTTTATTGTAAATTATTATTGCTTTGCGTTTAATATTTCTAATATAACTATGCTATGTGCCTATAGTTTAAATTTAATGCTTTAACATTTTTTTTTTATTTCTGTGGTGTATTTTTATTACATATTACATGATTAACTAATAATTGTTCTGTTTATGCCCTTATTCATATCAATTTGTTAATTGTGTCGTGCGGGTAAGGAGCGTTTTATTGTCGACTTTTTTTTCGGTAGAAATTGAATGTAAATTTATATTTGATGTACCCTCATTTGTATACTAAACCATGTCTAATTCTAAACTCGAAATAAATTAACCAATACTATAGTGTATATATAAGAGTATATAATATAGTAATAGATAAATAGATACGTATGACAAGTGATCGTTAAAAATATAATTTTAATCATTTTATTCAATATATTATGCTTTTTTATTGTTCGCATTATAAATAATTATGTTTTGATATTAAATTACTTTATATTTATGTAGGAAAGATGTGCCGACTATTTACCGCCTTCCGAAGTCTTGGACTGTCACCGGTTGTTTGGTGATTATCAAATAACATTGAAGAAACGCGAAGTAAAGGAGAAGTTTATCATATCCAGTTTGCAGTTAAAGGTACCTAAGTCATAATTATAATAAGTCTATAATAGTCATAACTCATATTAATCGTACATCGTTTAACTACGTGGAGTATAGGGTGGATACGAGGGGAGGTTGAGACTTTTAGAGATACTTTTACCTTTCTCGTTTTTTTAGTTATAACTCTTAAAAGAGTCATACTTTAGTCTCTATAAGACAACAGTACGTCTGCAGTTGTACCTATGTAGAATAGTTTTTAGGTACCTATAGAGTATAGGTATAATATTATGTAGATAGTATAATATGTTTATCACTTTTTAATACTGCAGCGAGTATTGTATCTTGTTATCACTTATATATGCGCATATTTTGTGTCTAGCATTCTAACCCCTCGAATTGTTTTCGTTTCTTAGATCCGACCTTACCCGAGTATAATATTATTATTACGTATCTATAATATTATAATATAGTTTAATGAAAGCGGGTGCAGAATATTATGATACGCAGTTGCAGATTCAATATTAATTTAGACGATTACAACCCTCGCGGTCCCCGGGGCCACTGTCCCAATGTTTACGAGCGATAACAGACGTAACAATTTTAATGATATTTTTCTCGCGCATCAACAGAACCTGGAGACGAACCTATGGCGGGACGTGACGCACCTGTGGTATGGAGGTTGGCCGGTGCAAGGTGTACCGTCCGACCCTGGCGCAATGTTGGCGTTCGTCATGGAGGCCAGATCGCACATGAAGACCAACAGCGGCCCTCACGTGGTGCACTGCAGCCCCGGCACCGGTCGGACGGGCACGGTCATCGCGTGCGACATGGCCATCAGAGATTTTGAACTGACACGGACCGTCGACGTCCCGAAAACGGTGTACGCGGTCCGGCGGTGCAGGGCCGGTGCGGTGCAGACCAGAGACCAGTACGCTCTCATATACAAGGTATAAAACGACGTCACATTAGAAATTAATAATAATAATATATGTTCACTTGACTACTTTACGTTTATATGACGTAGGGGTAGGGCCACGCTGGTTTTCATTTATTCACCTAACGTGCCTCTCAAACGGCAACACGCACCAACTATCAATACTTATCTAAATAAAAATAAAACTAAATAAAAGTTATCATATAGAATATGTGTACCGGTGTCGGGTTGTCACTTGTCTCGTCGTATTTTGTCCTCGTACAGTTTATTGTTATTAGTCACATAAATTAGATATTTTAGTATCTTAACAAAATACGATTATAACAACAATTATATTTTTTTTTGTCTTGAGGTAAACAAAAAAAAACCATAAACTCTGTGTGTGTGTGTGCTACAATATTATCAACGACCGGATTTCGGTGTTTGGACGTTCTATCAATCGCTGGTGGCACAGTGACGCACCCGAAAAATATCTTGAATTCCACGTATCATTTTTGTTCAATACATATAGGTAGATACTTGTATATCAAAAGACATTTCGGGCGATGGATAGATTTTAATCTCTGTGTAATATTATGCTAATGATTTTATCGTTTTCGTGTAAACACTTTTTTCCGGTTTACTGATGGAGCATCTTTCGGTGTTCTATACAATATTTGTGTAATCGAGAACCGATTTTACTCAAGTCTGTTCTTAATTTTATATGCAGTTTTTAAATTATCATTGCATTTATTTCATACTAATAGCAAATCATACTACCACTGTGCAGCGTGCTTCACCAAAGTGAACAAGCCGAGACGAGTCCCTTGGATACCCGAATAATTCTTTTTTCGCAAGTCATAATATTATTTTATTCTACATATTATTATATTGCAGTAGAGACATGTAGGTATGATATTATTTTTAACGAGTGTTTACCTCCACCATCCTCCACTATTGATTCAATCACAGTTATACAATGCCTACTTCAACACTCTACTATACCGCGAAAATTCTTTTTGCACAATTGTACGTCGTACAATATAACAATAATACTTTATCCGTCAATAGTGACGCGTAGCATTGTATGTGTAGTGTGCACGTTTACGAAAAACATAATACGAACGACATTTATGGATGATTTCAACGTGTCCAAAAATCTCATGGTTTAAATTTAAAATTAACGCATCGCGCTTTTTGTTGTATTCAAACCGACTTTGTTATAAATAATTCACTACCTATAGATTCAAAATAAAATCGCAGAAAATGTGAAAAATGTTGGTTTTGATCTATATAAATCGTTATGCTACAAGTAATACGCGTTTTAGCTTTAATTAATAAACTTGTGTTTAATTTTTCCCATTTTTAAAATTTGAAATGTTCAGTGATAATAATTGTATCATAATCTAATCTAACATTTTAATGATTTCAGGTGGCGAATCTGTATGCAAGTAAACTCACAGGAGGTGTATTGGATTCGTTTTAATGACATCGTACACATCTCTTATTTTTATATACACACATATTATTATTATATCGTTAGTTATTACATAGGTAATTGATAATTTTATTGTATCTTTTATTACTATTTGTTAATATTATTATAGGTTGGTGACTCTCTTTTGTACTATATAAAACTCTTATAAGTTCGCATGTAGGTTCCGAACAAAATTATTATAAGTCAGGACGATCAATAATCTCCCGAGTTCAATCAGCGTTTCTGTGATAACCAAATTTTAATTCGTGATCATTCGTGCAAAACGATTCATCATTGATGTACCTATATTTAAGATCTTTTGAAAAAGGTGGTTAAATTATTAACGATTAAACTCTTGTCCCTTTTATTTTTATTACTATTACGTATATTATATTAATTATGTAAATAGATTATTTTGTTTTTATTACAACTCATTTTAAAGGAAAATCTTCTGGATAAAATCTTCAAATGTATCGTATGTAAATCTTTAACTTCAATTATATTTTTCCTATTTGTACAACCCGATGGTTTATTTCCTTCATTGAAACCATCATCACACATCGCGATAGTAGATTATGTGGATTTATTGTTGTTATAATCGTTGAACAAGTATTTCAGGATATAATATTTATAATATGTGTACTAAGTTTGTTTACTATTCGTGTAAAACAATAATGAAAGTTCCTCTTTACGTATTTACTTTCGCATTGTCGGTATTAATACAGATAACTATATGCTACCTATTGTATATATAATAATAAGTTAAATTTGCGCTTAATTATTATATACATATGCAATATCAATAATGATTATTATAAATATATTTTTATATTATACTTAAATATATTATTTATATGTTTAAAAAAAAAAAATTGTTCTTACTGCGTAGTTTTTTTTGTAAAATATAACAACGCGGTAACGTAGTGACATAACACAATATTCGTGATGGTCGTGCATCGAGGACCTACGGTCTCAAATGTTTTCTTCTGTCTGTTCACTGCAGGCGGGTTGTTGGAGTCTGCAGAAGACCAGGGGCTAAAATTATTTCCGGTTCGACAACCACCAGCTATTTCGTCCACCTTAGTTTTTATTTTTGTTTTGTATTGCTGTACGTTTACCGACTGTTTATTTTTCATATTGTCCATATTGTATGGCCAACGAGTTGCTGCACTGTATGACAGACATTAAATCCTTCTGTCTGTCTGTCTGTCTGTTTCTTTCTCTATCTCTTCCTCTCTATTTCTATCTGTCCAACCTCTGTCTCTATGTACACATTGTTGTTATGTGTTAAAATAATCATTTAATAAACAAAAAACGTGTTCATCAGCCACTCGTCACACAACATGTTTACTTAAATAGAAATAAAAATAGTCTGTTTATTGTTTTTTTTTTTTCATATAGTGGTTTATCAGTAGGAAACCGTTATATTCAGACACTCCAAGAGTGATTCATACTCTAAGCATGTATCGCGTATGAGGTTTATTATACCGTCGATCGTTCAAACGTTGTGAATTATGCTTTTTCGACGTCTTAGAAAAAAAATAAAAACCATTCGTTCACCGTAGTGCCCAAAATTGTATTACCTACGCATATTTTACTGAGTGATTCATTTAACGTAAAACACTCGTTATAATATATAAAAGTATTGACTTTTTAAAAGTAATACCTACATGGTATTCGTATGTGCGCAGCAAATGTAGGAACATTATTATACTATAATAATATATCATTTATATTATATTGTTTTTATTACAATTATGTAAACGAGTATATTATATGTGATGAGATATTTAGAAAAAAAAAATTTTTTATTAAAACCAATAAAATAAAACAAAACAATAAAATACGAGTTATTACATCGTGTGTATAATTTTTGTTTTCTCCCGTTCGACTGTAACGTCAAAACAATGAAACTATTTTGGAATAATCATGATAATAATAATAATAATAATAATGGCCGACAATGGCCGTTACAGAAATAAGAAGCGCGCGCGCGCTGTAAAGGCTCTTTAATCATAATAATTATCGTTGAAACGTGTCCTTTTACTGATGCCGAATCGCATGAAATTTGTGTTTTCCATTCCAGTGTCAGCGTTCTTCCGGCGGTTCATCAGCATAGACAGGAGTTCGGCTGCAGTCGGCTTCCACACTGGTTCGTCTGCAACGACACGTAAATACGGTTAAAGTAGAAATAGATATTTAGTACGCCTATTATTAATGATTATGACTAGGACAGAACATATTTTGTATAAGATATATTTTATAGCTAGAAAGTCAAACAACCATATGTTGTGAGTTAAATTTTAAAAATTTTATTTTGTCGCATATTATGTTGACATTTTTATTGTCCTACAGTCATATTTTTATTTTTTATTTTATTTTACGGCATTTTCAACAATTTTGATTAAATTTTATCAAAATTATACACATACTGTTTAACATTTTTTTTTTTTATAATTTGTAAAAACCTATCTACATTAATTAAACACATACATTACAATATATTTTAAGACTATAAGAGAAACAATGAACGGTATATTAGTTTAATAATGATGTGGATTTTTTTCTTATTATTATTATGTCTGATGTCACCTTTAGCAGCATTTTTTTGTTGTGGTTGAGGTCAAATATAGATTTATACAATGAACCTATAATTCACACATTAGTATACTGTCTTATAAGTTATAAGTTAATGACAGCTAATATTATTAATAATACTGTTACTATGTTATAATATAATATGCAATTAATATCAAAATAATTTTTTATGTAATAGCAATACATATACATTCATAATAAAAATATATTATTTTAATGATTTATCATTGAATTTAAATTTAACACACCATTACAGTGGTCTACTCAATGAGACAAGATACATTCGATACCAACTATAGAGCAAAGCTAGTTCTCCAATTATTTTTTAAATTTAATATGTATAAGTACATAAAAATAGAGTTTCTTTTTCTTTAAAAAGACGATATTATTACTTTTTTTTAAGCTATCTTTAAAAGTGTAAAATGTATATTATTTAGGTGCATTTATTGATATGTTAAGGGTATTTTTTAAATTTTAAATGCATTTTTTAATGTTTTATTGTACATTCAATTGATATGTCTAATTGTGACAAAAAGTATAACAAGTAAAACAAGAATATACATCATTGTCCGAATTTGTATTCATATTGTTGAAAATGTCGTGCATTCACATAGGTACGACCAGACCAATTAGGCGTGTGTCCGCGTACTCCGCGTTTGATGAGTATTACCTATCATTGATTGTATATGTTACTCAGTAGTAATATAATCAATACCAAATGGTATTAATGTATTATAATTATTAAACGACTGTAAAATATCCTACGCATTGTCAATGTATTTTTAATTGTGCTTGAATGGAACAATTTCGTGCGGTGTTTATCCGTCCAATAATAATAATACTATTGTTTTTATTTTGCAGTGAAATTATTTTTCTTTAATTGTAGACAAAAATCGAATTTTTGTGAGCCAAAAACAGTATATTTTACATAGGTACCTATTTTATATATTATTTGTTTGATGACTCTCACAAAACGTGAGAGGTAACTTATATAATATTATAATATTATTATGTTGCTAATAGTTTCTCCCATGCGACTATATTATGCATTTTGATTTAAAAATGTAAAATAATTAAAGCGTTAACGAAATAATTAATATTACTAAAATATTTCTTTTCAAATTCAAATAGTTATAAAAATGATAACAAATACAAAATTCAAGTCGTTTTGATAGAAAAAAAACAAATACATTTTACAACATTTTACAAATTTTTTTTTTGCAAACTTACGCTATTGCTTTTTTCACTGATGTTTACTATATAGTTAATTCAACGTACACTTGTGTATAATAATATAAGTGAAATAGTAGAAAAACAACTATAGCATGAAAATGTTCGATTGTATTTTATTATTTACAACAGTTTGCGTAATGTCCATATACATTTATGATTCGTAGGTACTTTATAATTATTTGTATACGCTTGATTTTAATACTTTTGAGTTTTATGGATGTGGCTCTGAATAGTTGTCATAATTATGCATGTTTATATTTAAATATACATAGGTATAACGATCGTTGTAATATAGATGTATAATAAATATATTATATGAGTATATGACTATAAATTATAATATATGTTTATTTAGATCTGATCAGATCATCGAACGGCCATAAATCGTTCATTATATTATATCCAATTCGTATTGTATGATTTTTAATACATCTAATAATTATTATTATAATATTTACTTTAGTGTTGACGTCATTTTTATTTGATTTATACATGTCATATAGGTACTATTTATTACTTGCAATGTTTTCATATTCGAATTTAAATTTACAAATATTGTATGTTGCAGGCAGGGCTTGCATTTGAAACAAATTTTGTTTTACGTTATTTAAAATCTAAACGTTTTACAACTTTTGCAATTATCGTTATTTAAAATTAAAACGCTATACAAATTTTGAATTTATCGTTTCATCGTTAAAAATATCCAATGTGGGGAAATGGCCCAGATGCGGAATATAACAAATTCTTGGATTGATTGCTAAGATAAATCGCGTAGAATAAATATTTCTACGAAACCAATATTATAACTTTTAAGCAAATAGTTTTTATTATAATACGTTTAAAAGCCCTGGTTGCAGGTAACGCAATTCGGTTACTCGAACTTGTAATACGCAGAAAGACATTATTTTGGATGGTTAATTTTAAATAATACGCAGACCGATTATACAATACATAAACAAATTATCGGTTTAACGGTGTATTAATACTATTATAACATTGTATACAGATAATATATCATCACATACGATAATATAATACAAACCGAATAACGACGCGTTTTATAAAATAATAATATCATAATCCTGCTGGTCTCGGCGAACATGTGAAACGAATAATAATATATTTTGAACATATTTTGGTGTACGCACTATTATACGTGTGGTTTTCTATTATTGTATTGTATTATGACAAAAAAATATGATAAAAAACCTCTTATTTCGGATTGTTATATTATATTGGTCTGCAGCGGTCAACCCGCGTTGTTTTTTTACTTCCGTCCGCCGTCGTGTAACATTGACAATACTCGTCACATGTTTTATGACAATATGTATTTTCGAAAAGGAAACAAAACTGCTTGTGCCGAAAAAACGCTCTTTTTCGCGACGAATATACCCACGCATGCTATATAAACGGTAACGAATCTCGAGCGGCCACGAGGGACTTTCCCGGACATACATACGTAGTGCCAGAATATTTGTTTCATTATTTAGTAAGGTAGGACTCTACGACACGTCGAATGAAAAATTGAGAAACGTCCAGTTTTGTTGAGAATTCCCGCAAAAAAATGTTATCATAATATAATATGTTTTATACTTGTGCGTTATCGCGCCTACCACCGAGTACCGACTCGTCGCGACTACCTTGATTTCACTTGTGCAGTTGTGCGTTATCGCGACTACCTTGATTTCGAATACAAAACTACCCAAAGCTAATTTCAATGTATTTATTGATACTATAATAATATTGATGATATGAAAAAATAAGTAAAAATTTAAAAATCAATTTTTGGTGGCAAATGTTTTGCAATATTATTAAGTAAAACGTTGAACTTGTCTTCATTATGATGAGTATTCCTCCACATAAATTAATTCCGCCAAGTAGGATTCTAAATGGTGCCTCGCTGTACACTCTATGACGTTTGTTTCTCCATTTCGCCGATCCCCAAAGTCTTTCTATTCCTTGTGTGTGAGCATGTGTACTTGGATCAACGAAATTATAAGAATGATTCGCTGCGAAATGCTGATAGCCATTAATCATTATCTTGTATTGCGTTATATGCCCACCAGGAATCAAAGTAAATTATCGTCCCCTTCTCTATTGTGTCTAATGTCTAAAAGTTACCCAGCTAGTCTATAAAATTGCGATAAGTGCTGTTGTAACTGCACTGGAAAAAATAGAATTAGAAGTAGAATCGCATATAAAACGGCGTCGCTATAACCTTAATTATTCTTTTCTATGGCCATAACCCATAATATGAGGTAGTCGCGATAACGCATATGTGACGCTCGGTAGGCGCGATAACGCACAAGTACCCAATCTGCAAACAATTATCTTGCAATGAGTGCGAGTGATGACATTGCATATTGCACTGAGTTAGATATATCTGAGGGTGACCATAATTATGTTTAATACGGGCTTGTCCCTTTTTTGATCATCGTGTGCCGTTGTCCCGAAAAAACTTTAAGTGGGACACCTTTTGTCCAGATTTTAGAAGATAGTCCCGTTTTAATACCATTATCTCCATACTATTATAATTATATCACGTGTGGTGACAGGTAGTACCCACCTAACCACCATATTTTTAATCCCTAGATACTTTACCTGTCACACATTGAATGAGTTTATAGGTACATATTATTATATTTATACCGTCTAAAAATAACAAATGTTATTGAGACGTCAAAAATATTGACAGTCGTTAAACATAATACCTATTATATTTGTATACAGGTATGTCACGGTAACGCTGAAACACCTCGACTGGCAGCCGCTCAGTGGTTATTGGAGTTTCAACGAGAGCTACAGTGTCAACGTGTGTGAAGTTGGCCCACCCACATAGTGCTAACCACTTCAAACAACCAACAATAATGTTCAAGTGATTCACAAAAATTACGAGTCCATTTTTCTAATTTGCAAATACTTACAGAGTTTTTGTGTAGGTGACTATACACTAACTGTAGGGCCATCATCGTGTAGCCCACCGAGATGTCCTAAATATTCGAAATCGATACCACACAATAATATAATAAATAATAATATAGTATGCATAACTAAATAGGTTTATTATGAAGAATAAGTGCTGACCCCCCCCCTGCTCCAGGGGATTTGCGTCACTGCCAAATATAGAATAGATAGAACCTATCTATCTATGTACTGTATTGCGAAAGGCGACGGAAATTCACCGCACTTACTATTCCCTAGTAACACAACAGTAATAATATGTCTAGAGAAATTAACCGATGTGAATGAAATCAATCTGATGGTTGTGAAAATATATTATATAGCTCATTATAGGAATGAGCTGTTTCGTATACGACCTACGTCCTACGACGGTTATATTTTAGAAATCAGGATTTCTCATATTATACATTTAAGTATACCAGTTATTATAATATTATAATAACTGGTATAGTTCAAATACATCCCTGATGCATATACATTTCATAGATATATAATTATTATAAAAAACTAATTACAAAATATGAAATAAAGTATAGGATTCAAGATCATGATCGTGCTCTCGAGTTCAATTATAACGGAGGTAATAATTATTATTATATTTTGGTCATAACGGGTCTCTAAAATGTATGTAATTATGTTGTATTATTTCTTTCCAATAGATTTGCCTCACAAACTCCAGTAGCCGCATTGATGGTTCTTGCATAGGCTTATTAAGGGATTTATTTTTTTTTTGGGGGGGGGTGGGATTGGGTGATTATTATGGATTGTTGGCGTTATTAAAGTATAGAAACATGTACCCACTGATATCGTCGGGTCCTATATAATACATATTGCAGTACAATAAAACTAAATACTATCTACATGCGATTATTATACTCAAATAAGTCAAATATATATACTTATATCACTTATATCATTACATCGGTTTCCATCGACGTTCACATAGTTCCTGTTGGCGATCATGGCGTACGGCACAACCACGCCGGCCGTTTGGCTGGCCCTCAACCTGGCCACCGGATGATAGGGTACGGAATATCGCTTGCGGTTCAGCTGGAACGTCAGATAGTTTGGCGTGTCCGCGTAGATCCTCTCGTCCAAACGACTGTCATCCCAAGGCATTGGTACCGCCGACAAACCTTCAGCGCTGTCATCTGTAACACACGCACGTACGGCCGTCAGACGTAAATAGTAAGCGGTTCGTATGATGACAATTATGATCGAAACGATGGTTATTGACATAACAGTAATTATAATATTATAATATATTATTCCATTTAAACGATTAGACATCCATAGGATTTGTTTGTAAGTGGGTGAGTGATAGCGAATCGGTATTTTACATCAGGGGTGACCAACAGGTCGATCGTGACACGAGTTCGAGTCGATCGCGACTCCCTTTCGTCTTTTCTTGGATTGTTTTAACAGATCAAACATTTTTTTTTTTTATCTCTGTTGAATTTAAAAATTAGGTTGATAACAATTAATATAGGCAATAAATAACTACGAAAAATGAAATTATACACTACACTGTGATCGAGTAGCTATATGTAAGAACACTGTACGTAATCTGATGGATATCTTGTATTAATTCCTTTTCATAGCCCTTAAAACCTTTTATAAAATATATTTTTGTTACCTAATTGACAACCTTTTTTAAAAAAAATAGTTGCAATGTAGTGCTTATTCAGATGGTTGTCTGCAGTTGGATGATTTCAATATAAATACGATGGATTGTTGGAAGTTGGATATTCTACAGCTTTTACATGTTTCAAAGGGATTTACATTTTATGCAATCGTATTAGTTGTTATCTATGTAAAGCACGAATAGTAAGTCATAAGTGCACATTTTAATGTCAGTTAACCATTTCCGTGGAATTGAGTATAATATTCAAGAATTGTCTAAACATAATAGTGTCGTCGAAAGGTAAAACTTTTTCTCAGTTTTATATCCGTAATTTGCGTACAGTAAATAGTATATCATATTACATTCACATTTAACGATTGGTAAACATTGTTACAGTATTTTATTAATATGCATATCATATTTTAAAGTTCAATATTTTGTTTAAATACAACATTTTTTTCAATAGTTAATAAAATTAACAACTTTGGTCTTTGGGTGTGAGTAATAGATAATTTAATTTCCTAGAACTGACCCTGAAAAGAACGTACAATTAATTCAACGTACGTTTTCCAAATTCAAATCAGATAAATAACTATACATATTTGATATTTGATATGATATGTTTGAATAAACCAAAAATTGGGAATAAATTATGTTAAAACGATGCATAAATTATGTTTTCTGCCGAATATTATTGTCTTTTTTATAATTTCAATATACCTACTGTCTCAGATGTATCGTTACACACAAGTTTATAGAATATGAACATACTTAATGTTATTTTCAATTTGGTGTGGTTTTTGGTTTATAGATAATATGTTGATTGTTGTTTTCATTGTTTTGGATATTAGTTGATACAATCTGAGATTTATTTTAAACCAACATAAAATCAAAATCGTATTAAAATGACGGTCAAAATAATACAACTGAGTGATGCAGCTTCTAAAAATAAGCCATGGATAATTTTTTTTCCTAAATTACACTTTATTTCTAAATTTCCTAAATTAGAGAATTGTTTGATGATAAGGAAACCTGAAGTTAGATATGTCACAATAGTCATGTAACTATGTGTCAAATGTCGCTTGGATGTAAATTCTTGCAAATTTTTTGTACCTATCTAAATAGCTGCCAGCGATAATGCTTTAAGTGTAGGGGGGGGGGGTAAAGTGATGGCATCAAAACTTTAACTAGGGCGTCAAAACTCTTTCTTCGGTAGTTTTCTAGATTGTATCATAATATTATGTAAGTATACCGTTTAACGGTGTGTAATGTATATGGTGAGATTATACAACAAAAATACCATACACGAAAATACGTATTTATTCTGCAGATGTGATAAAAAAACATTTAAATCTGCATTTGTATCTGTTTAATGAGTAACACCGTATTCGTGTAGTATCGGTTAAAATTAAAAATTTTAGTTCACAAGGAATAGTTGGGTAATGAAGAGCGAAAAGCTCCATATTATGAACTAAATCCTGAGATGGTTTTCTCCATGGTTTTTTTCTTTACCGTTAAGCCTTTCAGTTTTTTAATAGTTACATAAAATGTCTCACGAGACTTAGGTTCCTACGTTGTTTACACTGCAGTTCAGAGTAGTGGCAATTAAGGTAGGTAGGGGAAAACTCAATAGACTCGTGCACGATTGGCTAGAGACACATTCATTGAACTGAGTATATGTATTATGATATATTATTATAATACCTATGCAATATGTGTCAGCTAAATCTGAATGAATTTGTAATCGTTATTAAATTGTATGCTGAATAAAATTCCATCCCCCTTTGTTAGATTTAAACACGTCTCTGGTTCAGAGTTTTACTGCACGTGTACTTATAGTGATAGTCTATAGTATACTACCTACATTATTATTATATAACGATCTTAAATAAACTATGTCGTTTTATAACGCTTGACAACGTATATCTTTAACAGTATTAATTTAATATACATTTGTTTGTCAGGATAAAAATAAACTTGATGTTTCTCGGAATTTCATATTATTTGAAATTGTCTTTGTAATACCTACCTACAAATTTACTGAAAAATAATATGTAATCTTATAATTTCAAAATATCATTATGTAATATGTATGTATAAACTATAAATTATAGATGATAGTAGTTATAGAAGTTATAGTACATAAACAATATATTAATAAACTGAATAGTAACTACGGCTATAATTCTCAGGATCTTGCTCGGCGAACGAGTTAAGAATTTATTTATGGATATTATGATTGTGATATCATATGTATTATGTATATTGTAGCTATTTTAGACTTTCCGAGGACAGGTTAACTAAAGAATTCAAGTTCAGCGTGCTTTGAACTTTTGGACTGTATTTCGTTAAATTTTCTTTACTTATATAAAAATATTAAGACAGTTTCTATAAACATTTATAAATACTATTGTAAATTAGTAAATCCTAGTTGAATTAGGTGAAACATATTTAATAATACATGGCGTAGGTACTTAATTAAAATGTATGCGATGATAACAAAACAGTTTAGTGTAATATAATATTATGAATTGATGATATTGCTTAAACTGTCTTGAATAATAATAAAATAAGTTCTCAGTCGTATTTACAAAAATCAAAAATATATTTTCTATTGAACTGGGACAAAAAATCTATGATTAACTCCTCATGATTAAAGTGTATAAAGATTGTATCATATAATACTATGTATAATGTATTATTCATTATTTCCATCAGCAAAAATCTTCATAAAGACCTAAAAATCCCTACATTAGGCCTTAATAATATCATTCAAATTATATTACTCTTAATTTCATACCAATTTAAACTCTCACAGTAATCCACTTAACAAACAATTATCTCCTCTATCTCACTTGCCGGTAGGTGATGTTCATAGAACCTAACAAGATAAAAAAAAAAGTGAATAAAGTTCCTGGTTGCGGGTGGTATTGTTGAGTGGCCTGACCATAAATGTTAGTATTTATTTGCTATGTTATAATATTGTATATTATTTTATATATGTCATCAAACTTGGTTGTATGTACCTACTGTTAAACTGTATAAATTGTAAATAAAATCTTTATTAAATGAGAAAAAAAATTAATTTCTAGAACTGTTAAAGTATAAGTAAATAGTTAGATTTTATTAGTTTGGGGGGAGGGGAAATGAGAAATTTATTATATGCCACGTGCCATTAAGTACCTACTACCTACTATCCGATATCTACTCGCGAGTCGTGTGTAGGATTTAAGTGGTAATAATCTTTTGTTTGATTTTGGTATTATATTATATTAGAGGGTGACAATAATAATTATAAGTGCCAATGAATTTCGGTGTTCTAAAACGACAGAGTGGGAATGTCAAGTCCAAGTCCGATTTCCGTATAGTGGCGTCGTACATACACGGATGTATTTAATTGTGCGTTAGTAATCGAACGTGGGCATTTGATTACAATGCCGAACAAAGGAAAAAGCGGCTTAAAATAGGTCAAATATAATAATATTATATTAAGTAATAATAATATAAGCAGTAATTATTGAGATGCGAATTTCGGTCGAGTTAACATGGTGCCGAGGAACGCGAACGGTCGACGGTCCGTATTTCGACCGCGAATTTGCCAACAAATTAAACACCACAGCTATCATAGCGGTAATGAAATTAAAATTAAAATATATAATATGTATACATTTTTCGCACATTTTAATTTGGTTTTAATAGAGAAACGACGAAATTGACCATATGGAGAATTCTGCAGCTGTGGTGGTTATAATATGTAGGTACTAGGTAGGTATAGTACCTACATTTAAACGTGGTGGTGACCAGACCAGGATTTTTACTTTTTAGCCGCAAACGAAATTAAAAAATGTTTAAATTGTGCGTATTAACTGCAGTAATTTTGCCTTTTAAATGACAATACAATTAGTTATTTTAATTTTCTTTTCCTCGATTCGGTCCCGGCAGTTAATGACTTATTTATCATAAAGGGTCTATGACGTATAAATATATAATATTGTTATTATTTTATATTTACCTGCATATTATAATATTCTGTCAATAGTATTTTATTTATCCAAAAATCATTCATGTTTTTAATTTATCGTTTGTTATTCTTCTTTGTTTTTATACAGAACTAATAATAATATAATATTTAAATAGACGAATAATAATGGTGTTTTGTAACTTTTTCGCATTTATGCCGTGTCGCATAAACAATCGCTAAACATTTAATGAATCAAAGTGAGCTAATGGTCCCTCAAACATGATTTAGTGGCCCATGATTAGTCTATTACATTTAAGTGGACAATTCAATTAACAAATTTTTTATGCTATTCGACATTGGTCTTTCTGATGCAAAATCACAGTAATCTGAAATATTTTAATATTTCCTTTCTGAACTTTAATTATTTAGTATTTTAGTGTATAATGGTCTTAATGTAAACTTGAGAGTTCCAAAAATCAGAATTTGAATAAATGTATTAAAGAATAAAGCAGGGAATATAATATTGATGAACTACCCGGTTTATTAAAATGTCAGGTGTGCAACATTTTACAAAATGTATTTAATATTGAATTCAAACCATACTGTCTTGCATGAAAACGGTAGGACACCTCATATTTTAAAGGAACGAAACAGGTTTATATGTTTATAATATTTTTGCATCCCAATTATATGACATGACATAATTAAGGCTGTTGGACTAGAAAAAATTTGGTGTATTGGAAATGTATTATACAGATGAGTGATTCACCAATCACGCCCACCCCATTTTTTTCTTCAATTATACAGTTATTTAAAATCTGACTATTGGAATTTTCAAATATACTTCATGACCATAATTTCAAATTCTTGAGATTTTTTGTGTTACTTACTTAAGGAGTGTCATATGGAGATACAAACTTCAATTTTTCAAAAAAGAATCCCCCTTTAATCTTCTATTGATTATTTAATGGATAATTTTTCTGAAGATGTTGACGTAACAAAATCAAAATTCAAACAAGTAGTTTTTGAGTTACTTATCTTAGTACTCTAAGGATAATAAATCTATGATAATGGGTTTGGAATATGTGGGGCTATAGCGATTTTATAATTTTAGGAATCTTAAGGAATTTTATTAATCTATCAACGATTTTTATATAATTTGTAAAATTGTTTGAAGTATGATAAACACTAGAACCAATATTACATCTATTTTTAAGAATTATTATTCTTAGTATAAATATTTAAATAACTGAGAAACTACTTGTTAAAATTTTGAAATAGGTACATCAACATTTTTAAAAAAATTATTCACCTAATAACTGACAATAAAAAATGGTGGTTCTTATTTGAAAAATCAAAGTTTGTATCGTTACAGGAAATTCCTTGAGTTGTTTAAAAAATCTCATAAATTTGAAAATTTGGTCTTAAGTGTAATCGAAAATTCCAGGAATCACAATTTGAATACATTTATTATTTAAGGAAAAAATGATGGTGAGTATGATTGGTGAAACACTCTGTATATGGAATGTCTAAACGTATACATTAATAAAAATTGCCTAGTGCAAGAGAGCTAAAATCAATTAAAATTTTAAAATATTTCAAATGATTCTGTTGTTGCCTAATTTACTAAATGAAACTGCTAAAAGATCAATTTAAATGTTGTTAAAATATTTGTATTTATTAACATTTTTATTATAGGTTATGCAAGAAAAATAATATTTAACCTGTATATTTTACAACTTAATATATTATTTACAATTTGTCCCACAAGGAAGTGACCGGCCGGCGGCATAATATATGTTACTATACCTTAAGTACGAAAAACACCCTTTTAATGGGAGGGGGAGTCTAACTCTTTTATTTTTTTACTTATAGGAAATTAAAAATGTTTTAACAAAACCGAAACTACCACACATTTGCTAATGTATCTTCAAAACTTATCAACTTTTTTCGTAATCAAATAATTAATTGAAAATTTGAAACATTTAAAACAGTATTCGGGCGTCGGTTAGTACATAAGATAACCTTCCACAGACCACAGTTCCACTTAATGTGGTCCAAAACTGTTATTAATAACGAATTCAATTACATCTTTGAAACCCACAGTTGAATAAACGATAACAATCAATCCGAAATCATTGAAATGAAAACCTACAAATACAATATGATACGTAAGTTCTGGTAATGCGTGGTATTTCCGTATTAATCATAACGTTAATTTTAATGTCAAACTAAATATTATGTTTTTAAACTTGTGATTATGACCTTGAAATTCTCAAAAAACCGAAATAATAAGGTAATAAGTGAATAACCGAATAGGTAAACAATATTATAATATAATATAAAAATTTTAAAATCGTGTGCTATTGTCGTATAGTGGCATTGCATAATTATTTTATTGTTAATGAAATAAATCTACGAGATATTTTAAGCTTTAAGATTTAAATGTTTTTTTTTACGAGTAATGAATGAGAAAAAATATAACTACCTACATTTTTTGATTTAAAATTCTTTATACATTATTATAAATACATCTATATTTTTAACTTTTGATACGCCCACGTTAAAATGTTCAACAGTTCCTACCTTATAGCCTTTGGTCTCAAGTTAAAAGTAATATTATAATGGAAAAGTATTTACTTGACCCTCTTACACTTGTCAAGCCACCATAAATTATATTCACAACATTTGATTTATTTACAAATGAATAATAAACACACTATATCTTTATTCCTTTAAGCAAAATTGTTCGATCAAATGATGAATAAAACGGTGAATAGTTCGTAGTAAGTATTTTTATTGATCAAGAAAATTATTGGAAGTACCTATATATTGGCTGTATTTGACTGCAATGATGATTATTATTGGTATGCATTTTAAGACAATATCTAATTTGCTTGTTATAAATGCTTCATCATTTTATGTTAATACGAAAACCTAATTGATCACACCATAGTCAATATGTCAAATAAACAAATGTTATAATTTAACAGTGTTGCACTGTTGTTGTATCTTATATTAAAGTAATTATATCTCTTTGACATACTATTAATACCTAGATAGTTATTTCAAACTATGTTTATTTGGATAACTGAATTTAATTAACAAATTAAGCCAAGGTATTGGAAAAAGCCTTATTTATTGTAATAAATACATTATTTATTAATTATTTATAATACCTTTTGGAATTTTTCTCTAGACTCGTTAATGTTTGTAATAATATTTGTAAAATAAAGTAATAATTATCATAATATATTTTACATAGATTATATTTTATTAAATTATATTTCTTTTCAACAAGATAAAATAATACAGGTGTCCTACTCGAAATGTTACGTGATTAATCTCTGACCTCTGTTGATATACATCGATGTTTGTCAAGCTTCAGTTTACTTCGAAATGGGAATTTATTCTATCAGTGTAGGAATTGTTGTACACATTAAATCAGTTCAGTTTATTAAGCATTTAGCATTAGAGTATTAAGATGACTCCGATTACCGTTTAGATGTACACACGAGTACACGACTAACTTTCATCAACAAGTGTGTTTACAGTTTTTGACCATTATAGTCTTTGACATAATCGTATTATAATTAAAAAATGTTAAAATGCTTAAATTTTAATTGTACATACATAGTTATATTCAATATTATATTTAATGACATTTAAAAACTGTTTTGGTGTATTAAGATCTATTAAGTCTTAAAGTTATAAACGGATAAAAAAATAACGAAAAAACCTCATACCCGAAGTTTTTTTCAGAACATAATTGTTTAAGCACATTGTGCATTTATGACTACAATAGATACAATTGTAATTATTATAATAAATAGTTATAATCATTGCAAATAAATTTTATTTACTGATAATGAGCGGTGGTTTCAAGTAGACAATTGGCTATAGTTTATCCAGGCCTCCAAGGACAAGGGGGGGAGGGGTTACTAATAACAAAAATTACAAGTACTTTACAAAATAATCGAGAAAGACAAAAAAAAAATTACGGGGAAACAGAAATATATTATATTATATTATGTTACACCAATTTTTGTAAATTTGATTATCTTATTTTGCTGTAATTAATCCTTGATCCAAAAATTAATAACTGTGGATACATAAATTGTTTACCAAAAATTTAATCTATCATTGTTTGATATAATATACATTTCAAAATTGATAGGCTGTTTTTGAGCATTTTCAGACATTTAAAATTTTTCTCAGTTTTTTTTTCTAATCTATGGTCATAATTATTTTTTCTAAATAAAAAGCTTGACCATTTACTAAATATATATATATATAGTTCCCTATGAAACGTTTTTACGGCAAATAAAAATTATAGAAAAGTATTTTCACAATTTTTTTTTATAGACATTTGTAGTTCAACATTTATCAATTGGAAAAATAGGATATTTCAAGGAAAAATAATATTTCTACTAACAGTTTTAGTTATTTTATTTAAAATTTTAAATCAAAAAATAATAATTGTATAGAAACTTGAAACTTTTTGCTATTTTGCATATTATTATAATTTTCTATACACAGTGAAACTTTCAAAATATTTAGGCTATAGGTAGTTATAATAATTATGCTATTTAATATATAAGTATATGAACCTAATAACACCGTTCGATATTGATTTATAATTTAATGACTACAATATAATAATTATTATTTTACTGTCTACGCAATGTTTTTAGCAAATATAAGTTCAATTTGCTGTATTAGTATTAGGTACTGATATAGAAAAATAAATAACTAATAGTAATATATAATTAAGCTATAAAATATCGACAAATATAGTGGTAACACACTCACACACCCTCTCAGCTAACAATAGTTTTTGCGTATTCAACAATTAAACATTGAATTCAAATTTAAAACATGCATTATAGTGACTGTTACTCAATAACGATGTACACGCGAAACCTTCTATAAAGTAAAGGTTATTTTTTACATTTAAAACGTCATGTATAAATTATTGGGGCTTCTGTAAGTATATTAGGTATGTCTGGTAAAATGTCCAAAATTAAGCTACAATAAACGTCAATAGATTTACGAGTAACGACAATTTGAGAATTCTCGCAACCTATCTATAATTGTGATTTTCTCGAGCGCTATTTAGTGAGGTCTTGTCGAGTCTATTATATGGTTTTATTCCTGATACAAGCCATGTTTGTTAATTAGGAATTGGGCTATAAATAATTGTATACTCGGATAGTTTAACATTTTGCTGTTGAAGATTTTAAATAATTTATGTATATTTAATTAAAATGTTAACCACCTGTAGTATAACGCTAGAGGCGTTGACGCACAAACTCGTAATAATCGTAAGATAATAAAAGTAAATAAATTATAACTCATAATATACATTATACTGCAATATCTATAATATCATAAAATCTAACCGTTAACAACGTACCCATAGTTAATCAATTTATTCGAGTCTATTGGTCGAATCTGGTCGAAGTTGGAGAATATTGGTCGTTTTACTTTTTATTGGTTCAGCGGAATAAAAACAAATAATAAACCAATTTCTAAAAGTAAACCACATTTTCGTTTAAATTTAAACAAATATATTTTGAAAGACGTTGTACATGAAATGTTTGATTATAATTTAGAAGCATCATAAATTTGAAAATTTGTTATAAGCAACAAATAACGAAGCTATACGATTATACTAGTATTATATTAGAGTTTGATATTTATGATAGTATTATCATTCATCAATTCTGTACCTACAGTCTACAAAATTTAACAACGTATTAATTATTATTGATATCGGACACATTGATTTTATTATAATAATTAGTCAACAGTTTCGGGTAACAAATTGATTGCCATATTGATAGAATGGACATTTATTTGTATACTAAAATATAATCATAATTCATAATGCATATATAATATATATAATACATTGTACACCACTAATTAAACGAAACCACTCATTGATAATTAGTAAATATAATTTCATGCACATATTTTTAGTTAATTAAAAATATTCCGCATGAAATATTTTGAAAGCGTGTGATTAGTGATTACTATAGGTAATAATAATAATAATATGTTCTAAGATAATATTGTACTCAAATGAACATGAATGATGAATACCTATATATACTCAATAATACCAAAACTAATAATATTTTTTATTAAAAGTCGGTGCGATAGTATTAAAAAAATATTACCAGTGTTTCTTTTTTTTTATATTAAAATAAATAAAAATAAGGCATTGAACAATTTAATCTGATTAAGCTATATTGCTTTAGCAATAATTTCAAACAGTGCTTAATATGCCTTATTATTTATTTCACTGGACTGAAGTCAATCACCAAATATTGACTAACACGTAATTTACGTGTATTATATAATCTACACTAGTATAATATATGCTTACTATGCTTAATATGTTTAGGTTTGATTTTTAATTTTTTAAATCTGTGTGAGTGTCATTTACAATATTATCAAAAACACTTAATATAGCCGAACAAGCAAATAAATTATTACTTTTATAGTGCAGTATAAAATATTATTAAATGATTTCACACAATCCATCAATTCGTTGGAGTTTTAAATACAAATTTTGGTCAAATAAATCAAATGTCCAATACGTATAAGTATTCTAATGTATTGTAGATTTTACAAATATTTATAATAATTATGATAGTAATATTGCAGCTAGCGGTTTTTGCATCACTTACTCGTCGACAACGGAAATGATTAGAAAATACAATGGGTTACAAAAACATGGAACATTGATATTATCGTAGTTGTAAGATATTATATATGAATGCAATAAGTGCAATACTGCAACGGGTGAAAATATTCATCATAATATTTTAGTATACATATTATAATTAATATAAGATTATTATAAATTATTGTTAAATGTTGTCTTACCGGAGATGCCGGCAGTGGACGCGGCGATAAAGCCGAAAACTAGGCTGGCGACCAACGTCAAGTGTACCATATTGTCGCGCGGCGTTTGTCGGTGATGCGATCGGCGCGAAATGACGACGGTATCTATACCTAACGACGACGATAAAAATATTTAAAATTAAAACAGTTATAATTCGTCTATAATAACAGTATAATAATATGACAAATACCTATATACGTATTATTAAAGTATATATAATATAATATTATAGTGTTGACGACGGTTAATATTGCAGCGGACAGAGCGTTTATAAAACGATAAATTTCCGTCGCGCGCGCGTCTCTAAGTATAGTATTACTGTTATTATTATAATATTATACTATAATAAGTGTCTATATAATATTATTATAAAAATATATAATGCACCTCGTCGGCGGACTCGCTATTTACTTCCGTCGGATCGTCTGCAGGAGTTTTTCTCGAGCGCGGTTGCTCGCGGTCGGCCTATCCGGTGCGGTGTGTGCCGGCTTCGTCGGCGGCGGCGATTCGGAAAAAAAGCGCGCGTGCCCGCGGCGCAGGTGAGAGAGCGCGGCGTAGCGTGTACCGGCCGTGGATAGCGCGCGAGACGCTGCAGCGAGACGGTGCTAGTTAAAAACCGATCTCGGCGGGGGCGGCGGTGCCGGAATATTATAACAATTTACAATAATATAAAATGTTTATAATAATATACAATATATATATATTGAAATATTATATAATATGTTTGCGGCAAATACGATGCAAACTAAATTATTATTATTGTAACGTTACCTATGTAATATTTCGCGTGACCGATACGAGCGAACGGCGCTTTCTGAGCCTCCGAAAACGCTGTGGTGGTTTATATAATATAATACGCGATGCCTACCGAGAAAAATCGGGCCCTGCACATCGGACGAGGACAGTGTCGCGCGTAGGTGGTAGGAAACTTTGAGGCGCGTACGCGGAGGCGGCGTCCTGTTGTTATAATAATTATTTATTATTACTATATCGTCGTCGTGGTCCGCGGGTATTCCGCCGGTCTGCTACCGGTTTGCCAAAGCGTCATACCGCGGTATAGTGCGTTGTTATTATTATTATTGGTATAAAACAGAGCACCGTATACGCAATAATAATAATATTATATTGTGTTTGTGTCCGTTGGCGCGTGGTACCTGTTGCGCGGATGTTCAGGGAGGGGGTAATTAAGTTACCTGTGCTGTTAAAATATATACCTAGGTGTTCGTCTGGACCGCGGGGCGAAGTGTCTGCAGGCGGGGATGCTGCTATAGTTGTAAAGCGAACACTATAATATAATAATGGTTGTTACACCACAACAATGTTGATAATAGTAATAACAATAATGATAATAATGACGACGACCACATTATCGTAGTATACAAAATATTATACCTATTATAATTCGCTCGCTATTATAAGTGCAACTACCACGGCCGGTGGTCGACGGATTATCACTTTAATTCCTACGAGGGTGCATGTGGGCAGGGGCCAGGGAGGTTATTATGTATATTATTCATAAACTCGTCGCAATCGGTTTTGATAATATAATATATTCGATAACGTAATTATAACGGTCGACCAGTTATAGAATAAAATGGCCTAAACGTTAATGATGAAAACACAAAAGGTAAATTTAGTTCTCATGCTTTTAAAATATATTGCTAGTACGATTCGCATAAACGGCGATACAGTAGACTATTAGGTAGGTAGGTGTCTTATATAGGTAGTTATATTATATAAACAGCTTTGAGCTGTTGCTTTGTTGGCCAAGCATTGTATATTTGTATCCCTATACTTAGTAAGTAAAATGAACAACGATTGGTCAACTGATATTATTTTTTTTACGTCAAACAAAAGGCTTTTAAGCCGAACGAAACTGTTCAGTGTTCTTGTTTAAATACTGTAGAAACTTATCTCAGAAATTGTATTGTAAGTGAAATTCTATTTTCTTTGGATACTCTGTCTAATGAAAAAAAAAAAAATTAATGGTTTTTTTATCAAAATATAATAATGCATTATATTTGTAGGAATAAATTGTCAATTTAAATGACTTAGTCAAAGGTTTGATAATTTAATACAGTGTACCTCGTAAGTTTATCTTACAAAAACATACAATTATATCAAAAATACATAAGCACGACCATTTAGCTAGAGATGTTAAGTTCAAATTTTGACGAAATCACAATTTTTTGATGGAAAAAATTAGTTCAACCCACCCCATATTTCTAAAAGATAAATAAATTACAAATAGCAATGAAATATCCTTTAATATGTAGGTTAGGTTAATATGTCTCCAATCAGAATCGTTATTTGTATGCAATTAATTCAAATTCAACACATCCATTACAGTTGATTACTAACTGTTGTAATGACAAAGTATACTCGGGTATTTATACGTTAATTGCTCCAGAAATCTCAAGTAAAAAAAAAGTACAAAATTCAAAACGGTTGTACATCAGTGGTGATTTTTCCCAGTTCACTGACTCCCAATTCACCGACTCCAAATTCGCTGACTCCTAATTGGCTGACTCCCAGTTGGCGTGACACAGAAATCTTCGACAGTCAGTATTCACATCGAAAAACCGGGTGTCGGTGAACTACGCACAACCCAATTAACTACACAAATGATGACAATCCCTAGTCAATGATATAATTTCCTTCCTTTATTAGGGATCGTCATAATTTCCCAGAAATTGTCATCATCTCTTATATGGTCAATATTTCCGGTAATATAATATTATAATATATTGTCTCATGCACGTCGACCTGTACAGTGTTAATTATTACTCCAAATATAATTATAACAACGTATAAATAATAATACAACTCCATTTTTTATAAATTATTTTATCAAAATATAAAATAATTTTCAATTTCAAAAATTATATTATTCCTTATACTGTGAAAATTGGAAAGGAAAATATTTTATAATGGAAACATTATCCAGCTTATAATTTTTGAAGGACTCTATTAAAGCACTACATTTTCTTTTCAATTGATTTGAAAAATTGTATCTTAATTATTATTAATATAGTAAAACTATCTATTATGTTTGTTATTAACTATGTCAATGTCAATTTTAGAACGATTCATGAATAATAATTATTACAATTATTTGTAGTTCTTATTCAGAATGTTTTTATTTTCCACATACTTTCCTCATTCCTGGTTAAACTACAGTTGGAAATTCTGTTGGTATAAAAAACAACAGCTCAATCAAAAGTAACTTACAACTTCAAATTAGTGGAGTCGGGGGTTAATTAATTAACATCTGCCCTTTGTGGTGGAATCGATGTATCTTTTCAGTTTTTCATAAACAAAAAAAAGTCTGGCATAATCGACGAAATTCTATTATTTGAACGATTTTCTTGTTTATAAAACAGAAATATTCAAAATTAAAAATATTCACTATTATAAAACACGGAAATAATACAGATTATCAGCTATTCATCTTTGATATCGATGAAATGGAAATAGTTAGCCGTTAATAACAATAGTAATAATAATAATAATAATAATAATAATAATAATAATAATAATAGTATTTTAAATTTAATTATTATTTTCCTACTGTGTTAAAATTAATGTAAAAGATTATTAGTTTTCTTTGTAAAATTTATGATTTTACAACACTATTTTGAATTATTTTTTTTTCAATATTTAAAAAAAAAATGTCCTCTAAAACCAATCATGTGAAACTGAATTTCATTTAACATTTTAATCAGTTTTGTTTAAATAACAAAAGCGTTGTGATTTAAATTCTAATATAAAATAGAAATATTTAATATAATACTATACATTTAATTATTTAAATAAAGTATAAACATATTGAATTATTGCTTATTATATTCTAATAGGACAATTACAAATTTCACGACGAAAATCAAATTAATGTTTGTCGTTCTGATAATATTATGGTTGTCCGTGACCAACGATGCACACACTTTATTATTCGCACTCTTTGTCTTAAGCGCATTTAATCACTGAAAAATATTTCGTTGTTTTAGCACCGTGCTCACGTAAGTTAATATAATATTTTAAGCCGTCGTAGAACTTTTTTTCGCTGTTTGCACATGCAATTTTATGTATGTAAATTACTGCATGTAATGGACATTTTATTTTTACACAATTTGATATAATATTAAAAATCGAATGCAGGATCTAATGACCTTATACTTGTCGTTAACGACCATTCTAAGACGCTTCATATTTTTTATGCGAGCATTAAATTTAGATGAGAAAAATAATATATAGGTGGTTACATATTAATGTGATAAAAACTGATAGTTGTCTTTGTTCTTCTAGAAATGTTTTTAGGTAAATCTAATGAATTCGTGATGAAACATTTTGAATTTTTGACAAGTAGTATATTATATTGACCACACATTTACAAAAGTGTACGGTTTAAACAAAAATTATATTATTTACGTAAATAGACCACCAAACGTCCGCATGCAATAGGTAGCTAGTTATCACATCAACATATACAAATATTACATATATTCACATACATATGGTACATCAACATCAATATAACTTTAATAGAAGGAATTAAGTTTTTATTATTTTTTGTATTACCGGTACTGAATTTCGAATGACTTGGTGTGTTGTGTAATATGAATTATAAGTTAATTATAATTTTTATTTTTGATATAGCATCATTGTTGTATAACATATTATTATCATAACTTTAGATCCTTGAGACATGTAACTCTGATATTTTTATGACAAGTTGGATTTTTATTACACGAGTTTAGTCTCTTGATTTTTACAATCAAGATATTCGTGGTTTCAGTTTTAAAATCGAGACAAAACTATTTTAAAAGTTTCAAAAACACGTACGTGTTGATTTTATGTTTGATATTAATATTATTATCGATAGACAATAATAGTAATGAATACCTACTTCTATATATTTTTTTCTAATTCGGTGACGTGTGTTTTCATGAAAGACTTTGGTTATACAATTTTCAAAGACTGTGTTGGATTGATGGAACTATTGATATTATACATATATATTACAATATAATACAAATAATTCTAATTTTTCTTATAGTATAATACAGCTTAAATATATGCATAGACTGTAGAGTGTAGAATCATAATTGTTTCAGTTAATTTATTTTAGTACATTTTACTTTATAATAACACTATAGTTCAGACATATTTTCATCTCGTAGTTGAATTTTGATGCTTACCTATAAAATGTACTTTAAAAAAAAACTAAATAATATACCAACATAAAATAAATACCTACATATTTAGCTCATCCAAACTTTAAATACTTATAACTAATTAACTATTCGTACAGTTGTACAGTATTCAAATTGTGTGTACACACTCTGAAATAGCGTATAATGTGTCACAAGGGTGAGTCGGGTGAGAAGTGAGCTATTTTGTGTATTGTCGCGCATGCACCGTTCGTATTATTTTTAAGCGTGTTTTTGTATTGCACAAATCGACATACGGCGAGGCAACCGCGGTAATCGCCTTTGAGGGGGCTGCCACCGATACGAGACCACTAAGTTCATGAAATATTATCTAGGTGGGTCGTGGGTATATTATATTGTGTACACTGCAGTACACTATAAACTGCAATAACATCGCGTCATCACGTTCGCGTTCGCCTGTTGCGTGCGACTATGGTGGTATGAACGCCATAGTCCTTTCCATACATTGAACTATAAAAATAAAAACCAACAATGTCTTATAGTTAAAACCACTTATAGAGCTGCCTCTCTCGCTACCCCGACAAAACCATCACCACTGACAGTAATCCATACTAAACTATTCTCGGGGTGTAGATTCACCAATTGTTTTGTAGAATATAGCGAGGGACTCCGAAATTAACCAATCTACCAGCTAGTTTTTGAAATATAAGCAAAAGCATACTCATACGTCGTCTTGTATATTGATCTGCTTTAGAAAATAACTTTTTCGACCGCTGTACAGCTAAACATATCTGAACTTTGCAGCGGCGTACGTGGGATTTTTCAACTGTGGGGGGGGGGGGTTAATCACAGTTATCACAACTCACAAGATAATGTTAAAAAAATTAAGCAGATGCTTTCTTAGTTCATAGTGAGCAAGTTTTTATACCTAATAACAGATAAAAAATATTGAAGATACTATTAGGTTCGACTTTTTTTTATAATCATTTAAAGTTCAAATTTTGACGATTTCATCAAAATCACAAACATTTGTCAATTATTTTTAAATTACAAATTATTACATTTTTATAGCTGAGGATTGAATATGTAAAACAAATTATTCGTACTATATACCTACCAAAAAATCCTAACAATCTAGATATATTAAGTTCAAATTTATACAATGTTCGATATTTTAACGATGAATAACAATTTTTGTAAGGAAGTTTGTTATTAAAAAATAATATTCATACATGAAACTTTTGAAGTAAATTATTATATTTTGAAGTATCAGTAGATTATATTATTATGTCAAGGTAAATCGTTTTTTTATTTTAAGCCAAGTGAATTATATGATTGTCATATCATAATATACTTATAACTTTATAAGTAATAACTAATAAGTAATAACTATAAACAGTAGTAATACTCCTACGTTTATAATCGTGTAGTTATATTTTACGAACTATAGTGTTCCGTTTTGATGTACAGTCATTTTATTAATGAAATTCTTCCACTGAGTTTATGATTTTTTTGCAGACATCAATGAACTTGTAAATGTATTTATATTCGCATTTAGATTTATCAAAACACGCTAAAACTGCTCTCGCGAAAAGACTTTGAAAAATATAAAATAATATATATACCTACATCCTTCATAATCTTATAGTCTATATAAAGTTTCTTTTGTAGGTTTCGTTGTATTTTTATGAACTTAAGTTATATATTTGATACAAAAATCATATTTTATATTTCATTTTAAACAACGGTGTATACAAGGAGAAAATACCCAAGTTCAAATACCCCCGTGGCCTTTAAAAAAATAATGTATATAATATATATTATATAAATGTAATAGGTATTGTTGAATAAAAAAAAAATGGACAGAAGACATACAAGTAGGTAACCGTTACCGGATGTGTTAAATTTTAACTCAATGACGAATTATCGCACATGAAAAACGATTCAGAGCGAAAACAATCCGTCAACCAATATTAATGAGTGTATTCTTATGATTTGTTGTATTTGTATTTTATTTATCAAATCTAATCTTTAGAATAATATAAAATTAAAAATTGAATACGCATTGCTCGTGGTGGGGTTGCAAATGAGTTACAATAAAAATACAAAAATATAAATATAAATATATAGGTTTATTATTTATTTGTATTATTATAGTGTGCCTAATTAATTTTAATGTGAGTATGTAATAAGTACGATAGATTGAATTCATTTTTGCCGAAAACATTTTATTTATTATATTATTCATATTTAATGATTACTTTAATACTTAATAGTATATTATATTATATGTATCATATATTATTGTTATTAGCTTTTGAGTCAATACTGACTTCCCGTAGTAACGTTGTGAATAGGTTCGTGGCGTATAATTACGCAATAGCATAAAATGAATGTATATATTGTTTTGAAAATGTCGTTGTGTACTGTGTACATACAATATAATAATATATTATGTACACTTTTCAATTCCCCACGTACAGTATTTTTAAATTACAACAAAATAATTAAATCGTAATTCTTTAAATAAATATCTAATTATGTCCAAATGATATGAACTGAAAATGTCTATAAAAAAAAATGGTATTTAAATAATATATCAATTAACAAATCTTTGACCGAATCATCACTCATCCATCAAACTCTAAAACACGACATATTGCCATCTCTGATGAAGAAGTAGTCAACGAATTTTTATAAAATAAAATGTAATTGAGTTTTATAATCTTATTGGTTTAGTATACAATTTTGAAACAAATTGTATTAATAATATATAATATGCAAACGACGTTTTATCAAAATCCATTGGTATAGGTAACTAAACGTGGACTTTTTTTGAATTTGAAGGGCTCGAGTTTCACCACAAATTATTTCTTGCTAATGACCATTTTTTCTTAGAACATTACACTTTAAAATAAAACGCCTATTTTTTTTTTGTACATAGATTACATTTTTACTAATCTCATCCGGCATCCCATACAAAAATTATGTATATACTCTAATACTGTTAAATCGTAATGGCATTTTATTATTGTATTTTTATTTACTATTATTATTATATTATTACTACTTTGTAATTATCAATTAAATGGTTTAAGTGTTGCAAATCGCAATAACATTAATGTGTACGTTTTTCAGTTATTTCATGTTTGTAAGCTTCTTCGTTACAGTTTAAACTTGAAAGACAACGCAACAGATGCTTATTATAGTTATTATAGTAAGTTCTACCGTAAGTAACTCTATAATATTCTCGGCTGACGAAAAAAGTGGAAAAAATCATTCTATAGTATAGAATTTTTTAAAATCTGTAAACTATGATAGGGTACCTACAATGTTTATCAAAAACTTAAACTTTTAAACCTTATAGTTGTACAATATATTTATTCCACTATTTAATCCATAAACCGTGACGGATTCATGCGAAAAATCGATAAAGCTATAAGCTCCTTATGTTTACTCGCTGGTAAATATAAAAGTGCTACACTACAAATAAACATATTATTATTATTGTTTTTCAATATTTGAATTTTTCCGAACACTTTGGATATTTTTAAATACAATACACATTTTTCAATAAACATTTTTATTAAAATATAGTGTCGAGTATGGATTTTGTTCGCTTCGGTTACCGAGCTTTTCGGCGGGTCGAAAATATATAATTTATATCGGACGGAAAGCGGAAAGCGTTATATACTATTATATATTTCATCGTAGTACCGATGATTTTCGGTGTCTGATTTTATTCGCCGTGAAGAGGCTGCCACGGTGTTAAATATCTGTACAACCACACATGCACTATAAAATCGCCATGTGATAGTATGTACGACGTGTTATTTGGTATTTACCTATATTTAAAATTTCGCGTGTCGGGTGTTTCAATAAAATATTATTATATCATGTATCTGCTCGTATATGACGTCAAGAGATATATGAATACGAGCATATGACGTCATACTCGTAACGTCACATTTATTATACTTGTAAGATATATAATAATGTAAAGGTACACATTTTTTTTAGATATTTTTCGTTACATTTCACAACTAGCTATACGTATGCTACTGCCCTTCTTCTACCAAGAAATGCAACAACTTCAAAATTTTGAAATGTAAGTAATATAATATTATTATTAATTGAACAATTTCCCTTTTTTTACCAAGGTAAAATGAAGTAAAAACCATTATAAACCCTTTAAAAATCGATTTTATTATGTAGTAACTCCAAAGATATTCAAGAATTCGGGTAAAATATAAGCAAAAATGCAGTAAGGCCATATACTAACAATATCTTTGAATTTAGATGATTCTAACCATGATTTACTATATTTCATAATATAGGATTTTAAGATTGATTAATCTAACAACTGATAATAAAGTTCATACTTTATTACTATCACACTGTTATTTTTTATAGTTAACAACACAAGACACGTGTTACACACAACATCATGTTGAAAATTTAATGAAAAAAAATGTATGACTTTAATGACTTTGCAAATGCAATTTAAAATGCTAAAAAGAAAAATCGTTGCGAACAATGCGAATTTTTTATTTATGGAATAAGGATATAAATAATCTCAATCGAAAACATCAAAGAACGTCAATAGAGTTTTAGAGCTGAAAAGAAAGAATGGAAAGAAATAATTATAATTTACTTTACTTTATAAAACAGACCTAAAAAAATTATTATTAAATATTTGATTTTCTTAATAAAACACATCTAAAAAAAACTTTCGTGCCAGTGCACAACAAAAATAAACCACGTGGAACCACTGACACCAAAAAAACAGATATCCTTAACAAATTAAAACAAGTTATGCCTGAAAATAGGGACCCTTCTGGAAGAACTTAGCAACAACAAATATTAAATTATCAGTTTCTAATCACTATAAAAATGTGTAATTATAATTTTATTATTAATCTACTATGTATCTTGATACAAAGTCACTATCTCAGTAATATGTCTGAACTATATATTTTATTAATCTACCTATAAAAATATTTCATACGTAATATCACACGTACAATTCCCAAGAAGATTATCCCTGCATAACAGAGTTGCACTGTATTGTACGTCTTAGTTGACATTAAAGTGTTGTATCCCTTTACGATCAAATGAATAGGTATAATAATATAATATTATTTATTAGAAAAAAAAATATTCAAAACCTCACGGTTCGAACTTGTAAATCATAACATGTGCAACGAGTTTATTAATAATGTCAAAAGTTTATGCATAACTCAAAACCGTCTTATTGAATTTTGAATATATTGTAAAGTCCTTTTTTCCCATGCAGGGCATGATCATTATTTTATCGTTAGAACTATACCTAACTAAAGATGCGAATCCAAAAATCAAATTTAAACACCAACTATCAAGTCTGCTGAAATTGAATATAATATACTTGACAAGATATTTTTTTGTGGGTTTTTTTTTTAGTTCTATACACCGAATATTACACGAAAATATATTTCGTTTGCGACGTATTTTGACCTTATATTGTATTGTAGGTACCTATAGTCAGTGGTTGGCTCATTTATTTTAATGGGTATACTATTTGTTGACGCTCCCGATATCAATTCCGGTTCCAAAATAATTGGTGACAAACTGGACAACCTTCATATTATTATTATTGGATCGTCTAATAAAATATAACATGTATTACTTTGGACTTGAGAGCAAAAATAAAATATTATTCGACGAACAAAATTATTGCGACTCCGAGATTGTTTTTTTTAAATATAAAATATAACGTACAATATTTACAACAACAAAATATATAATGATAAATCCGCACTGTCAATAAATAATAATTATAATATAATAATTCATTGTTTTTCGAAGTACAAAAATCTGATTGAAATTTATTTTTTGGACTATTATAATATAACAACATATAAATGGAAATGTAATCGTCATATTAAAAATACAATACGGCTCGTGGGAAACGTCGCACGTGCGCAGGGTACTGCGGTGCAGTGTGCTGCAGGGACAATGCACACAGACGATTGCGTTATTTGCCCTTTATTGTTTTTGACGGAGCGTGTTCCGTGCAGCCGAACGGGGTACGACTACCGCAGACCGCAGACAAACAAACACGATGACAGACAGACAGACAGACACGAGATACTGTACGACTTGAGTGCATTATTGTACGTAAGTACGTCTCAAAAGCGTAATAAACTCGGCACGGGCTGTAATAGTCGCGAGTAAGCGATGATAATATCAGCGATACATTATAATAATAATACAATTATGTATTTATCATATTATTTTAGTGAATACCGCAACTGGTATAGTCATCCTCAGGTACACGACAGCGGTGGAGGAATACATCGGTCTCCCAGAAAACTTATCGCACATCATCGTGACAGCTGCTTATTACCCGTTTGCACGATTTGTTTGTGGAAGGTTTAATCTCCTTTTGTAATGATAATAATATTATTAACGCAGCATTACAATATCTCTACACCCACTAGTCGTATTCATTTTCGGTGTTGTATCAAAGCGATGATGTCAAATCTATTAAATAAATAGTATACATCACTATAATATCATAATACCGTTTACTTAAAATTCGATACGATGTAATAATTATTATACAAGGTGATTCATTCAACGTTTTAAGTGTTTTAAGTGTTTTACTCAATATATCAAAAAGTATAGAATTTTTTAAATATTTTTTTTTCTTTTGCATGGATTCAAGTTGTTACAAGACAACATTTTTTAAAATACATATTAGTTTAGATTAGTGTAGCAGTGCACCAACATTATGCGGGGTAACCACGTATCACTCCACTCCGCTCATCAAAGGTACATTAAACTTATAGACTATTCGTTTTAAATTTGATTTTTATGATTCAAATAATTGGGAAAATGATCTGTTTTGGAAAATGAAGTTAAGACTGTATGTAGTCATTCAAAAAAGAAAAAACTTAAAAAAAATGACTATAGGATAAAAAATATGAAAAAATATGTTGTTTTGCAATGAATTGAAACCATGTAAGAAAAAATGTTTGAAAAAAGTCAATACTTTTCTATACAATGAGTGTTTTACTTCAGATGCATTACACATAGTATAACTTGAACCGTGCGTTTTATAAATCCTGTGATGTGTAATATGATCACGTCGGTATTCACAAGTAATAATAAACCATGATAATATGTGAATTCTTCCACGTCACAATAATGTGTTCCTAAGTGCACTGCACTTGAGCAATACCGACGAATATAAAAACGCATGTAAATTACATTTTTGTAAGAATTTAAATTTTAATATTGTAAGTACCTACCTATTTTATTATGCGCAGCTTCTGTAAGTTATTTGTTTTTAACGTATTAGTTTTAGATCGACTCCTCATTTTAGGAAAACATTATTTATGTCTCATAAAAATTACACGTAAATCCACGCATAATAAAGATAAAATTGAGTGCTATGAGATTCACGCTGATAAAACAAATCGTTAGACTCGTATGAAAACAGCCTGTCGTGAAAAAAAAGTAATAATTATGCGTAGGCATTGTGCACATCGCACGTTAACAATATAATTATTATACATATTATGTACATGACCTGTGCAAAACCACTAAATCATTACGCATTTACGCGTGTGATTTATTGGATTACAATAATGATGGACTACATTTTATGTGCTTGGTTTTTGTATGTTTATTTTACACAAGGCTCTTATAAACTAGTCGATCTCAATACACAACATTACAATATAATACTTTAATAATAATGGTAAAAGAAAATGTTCGTTGGCACATTGTTGTAAATAATATAGATTGGAAATGGTATAGGTACAATGTTTGTATTATACGCCTATATAATAAGGTATAAAATAAAATTATATGAAGTAAAAAAAAAGTGGTTTTCGTTATAAATTTAACAATATGTATTACCATAATTTTTAATTAATGTGAAATTAATTTAAACTGAAGATTCGATAAATGCCGGTATCGGTGGTCTGAAAACTAGTTAAAAGTTTATTTCTTGGTTCTTATAATGGTAAGCTTCCAAAGTTGACTCATCTGGTATAATATAGTTTTAAACCTATCCACTTGAAAACTGCAGGAAATATTTATACATTTTCTAAGTGAACTTCATAATATCGTTGCCCACACAATATAGGAAAATCGTTTAATAATTATTATACATTATATATGTAAGGCATGATATTTTACAGTTATTTTATCGTATTAGAGTATACAAAATTAAAAGAAATTTTCAACAATTTATAGATCAAAAACTTGCATTACTATAATTGCGCGCATGTTTAATTTGTGTAAACTAATATGGATGTACATGGAAATATACGTATTATATAGATTATGAACTACCTACCTATATAATATTACATCACTAAAAATAAATTGTAGACACATGGTAGTGGTTGATTCATTGTAAACCACCAATATATTAAAAAATATAAGAAAATAATTTGTTTTATTTCATTTTATTTAAAAAACAAATACTGATAAATGTAAAATATAATATCTACCTAAAAATTCTTTAACCTTATAAATATAATTTAAAAACCACTTGTATTTTCTCGCGTTATTAAAAAATAATCATTCTGTACATAATATAAATTTAAATGAAAATGTAAGTGTAAAAATCAACAACTATTTATTCAATTCGATTTTAATTGTTGCAGCAGCAGTAATTTAAGCACTTAGTAAAGTAATTATTTTTTATTGTGTGGGTACTGAATAAGTACTTTTATAGTTTATACCACAGAATAACAAGACGAGAAACTATATAATGATATAAATATAGTGGTAAGGCCAATTTAGTGAGTGACCCCCTCCCCAAAAAGCTTATTTATCCATCTCGAGTTGCTTAAAATAAATAAAATCGTTTATATAAGTTTTCAAAATATAACTTATAACATGGAAACTTAAAATGTATGGCAATTATTTTTTACGAATATTACTAAATCCAAAACTAAAACCAAAAACCAGCATCAACCACAGCTGCTGTAAACTAAGCATACAGTGATTATCTGTCTATCATCTATATATATTTGTCATTATAAATGTGTAAGATTAATTATTAATAAAAAATAAGAGAATGCCAGTCCACCATTTGTTAGTATAATCGTAACATTATGTGTTACTATGTTTGTTCAGCAGAATCATTCTTGCAGTACCAGAATTAATATTAGTGTGAACTGACTTATTTTTAAACATAAGGTTAAGAACATTATCTGTGTGTTTTGCATGTTACTAGATTATGTAAAATAATACAATTTAAAAATGCACATTATATCACTGACAATTGTAACTTGTAAGCCCGTGAGTGATAAGTCGTATGATATTGAACAGTGACCACACACTTTAGCACACACTTAATTCTCAACGCTATGATGCCTGCAGCGCCGGATAGGCAAGGTATCGGCCACAGAGGTTATGGATTTATATTTTATAACGTGTGACTACAGCTTTACTGTACCATTCAAATATTCGATTACATTTTATTTTCTACTAATATTTTTACTAATTTCTCATTATGATATAAACAAAAAAATACGACCAAACACTCATGACCAGTCCGTGTTTTGAGCGCCCCCCCCCCCCCCCAAGATTTTCTCTGTAGCTCGCCTGCCCAATTCGAGCCTGGATGCCTGCAGTAGTGCAGTCTGTAGATCGCCCAAGTGGTCTGCTGGTTGGAACCTCCCACCTGTAATATTATAGTGCACTGCAATCGTGATTAAACCCGCGTGGCATGGGGACGGTTAAACAAATTATTGCGGTGGTGTGGATTGAAAAAGTTTTAAAATCAAAACACATCTCGACGAGTCTGCTGGACGATAAATAATTCAAACCAGCGTGAAAGCTCCTTTTTTTTCACTCGGCGTCCGCCCACCAACAGCAGCTTTGCGACAGGTGCGCTCGCCGCGCGCCCCAAACGATCGTCGCACGTGTAATTTTAATTAAAACTGTTTTCCCGGCGTTTAAGTCTAGAGATTAAAATAATTGTTTTTGTCAGTAGATCGGATCATGGTGTGTGGGTGTTTATATATTATATAATATATTATATGTTTCATTAATTTTTCGATCTCGTTCGTCTTAACGGCAGTGATTTATTGTGCACCGCAATGGTGTCAGTACATATATTGTATATAACCCAAATGTATCTATTAGATTAGGTTATAATCTATAATATAATATAATATGACGATCGGGGCTTGCATTTAGGAAAAAAAATTCATTTCACGTTATTTACAATCTAAACATTCTAAACGTTTTACAACTTAAACGTTTAACGTTTATCGTTAAAAATAATATCTAATGAGGGAAATGGCCCGGATACGGAATAAAACAAATTCTTGGATTGATAAAAAGAAATCGCGTAGAATAAATATTTCTACGAATCAATATTATAACTTTTCAGTAAGTAGGTTTTCCGATCTTTAAGTGGATTCTAAGTTATTATTATTTTTTTAATGATTTATTATTCATTTTGTTAATTGTCTTGTTTTGTTTGGTGATATTCAACTGTTCTTGATAGTTGTTTTCCGTTTTGATTGCGTTTACAAACTGCAATCGTTTTTTTTTTATAAACGCTTGCGTTATGCTTAAAATATACAGTCGTATATATTTATTTTTTAAAACTAAAAATAAAAAATTTAAACTTGATACTAATTTTGTTGGAAAATTTAAAAAAGCCAATTTGTAAATTTGGTTATAAGAAAAATGTTGATAGTTAAAAAATATTTTTAAGTTAAGTGGTTAATCTTAAACAATTTTTATAAAATATCAATATTTTTGGAGTAAACTATTTTAAACCATGAAAACTTTTTTCAAAATATAATTTTGAGAATTTTTAGACATGAGTAATAACAGTAAATTATTTATTATTTATAAAATTGTTATTATTTATATCATACGTTTAGATTTTATCAATTTTTTATTTTTATTCGTCAGTTTTTCTGTTACATCTTGTATACAACGTTCTTATATCGTTTGCAAATTGCAAGCCCTGATTACGATTGCACTTTACGTTGCAGTGTTGCACCACCTCGGTTATACTTGCTACCTATTAGGTCTAACCGCTATCGCAAGGAACAAGGCCACCCGGACTTTTTTAAATATGGATATTTCTGGTAGTTTATTAAATTATTATTGTAATTGTTATTATTATTATTATTATTGCTGCTGTTGTAATATCCGCTGACACTGGCGAAGCTCCCTCCCGTGGCGGACTAGAACTTTAGTGCGCCGCCCGTACGACTGCAATCGTCAGACAGTTTGTTTAATCGAATTATAAAGTCGCGAACGCGATGTGAACGTTGTGGTGTAGGTGTAGGTGGTGGTTACGAACACAGTTTTACTTTCAACTAATTTATTCATCTTCGAAGTTATGCGTATAAATTGTGTTATATTCACGAACAAAACGGTAGGTAGGTACACCGCGGTGTCTTTCTTTAATCTCTATCGTCCGTTTTATTACACCAAGTGCACGATTTATTATGATTTATAATATTTATAATATAATACACGCCTTAAACCTTACAACATTATGGTCGTTTAATTATGGATCGTCACCCGCAGTGAAAACAAATAAATTTAACGGAGGGGGGATGTAATAAATTCATAAAAAAGATGGACCTTTTTGTATAATTTAGTCTATCCATCTACTTTACGTTCATACTTACTTTTACCAGCTACATTGATGTTATGTTTGAATCTAATTTTTAAATTGTATACATATATTGCATAGTTATGATTGTATGAATTGAGTATTATAAAGTCTAAAAATATTTGTCAATGTGTTTAACCCTAGATTTGAAATATAAAATTATCAAATAAAAATATGTGACACAATACATCTATATTCATCTATACATCTATATCTAATTTAAAATCGTCATTCAATGTAACCTAGTCTGGTCACAATAATGCGGTTTACATGTTAATTTTAGACGTTGCGGTCTTTTGCCGATCGGTCGCGTATTATCGGCAACCGATAAAACGCATAGTGTGATCCGGCACTTACTGCAATATTAATAAATTACGATTTGACAACAAACGGCAGCCCCAAGGGTTTGTGAATTATCGAAAACTTACATTTAATTGCAGCTATTTTATTAAAAATATATTTTCCCTCATTCGCATTAAAATTATCCCACAATTGTGAAATATAACGTAAATAAAGCATAAGAAATTGATAAATACAGATGTTAAACCGGAATCAGTAAATATATAATATAAACTTGACTATAGAAATGTTTTCTATGTCGACTTATATTAAACGCTTACCGGCTTACCTAAACGAACTAAAAATTGGTGTTGAATTTGTGTGTGTGTGAGGCTATAGTTTTAAATTATTATTTTTAGTCTTTGAAAAGGTGTATTTACTGTAGTGTATAAGACAGTATATCGTACTATCGTTAAACATTTTCAATAATATAAAAATAATATTTACCTTATAAAGTTTACTTCATTTATAATCTTATTATTACAAAAATATTATTAAGTATGAGATACGATGAAATACTTACAAGAAAAAAAACCTATATACATTAATTTAACCGATATTCAATATTATTTTAAAAATACCGTTCTTACGCAAGTACTTTATATTTTAGTTATGAATATTTCACATTGATTATTCTTTTATTTTATGATAATTACTACTTTTGTACTACCTAGTCACGTTAAAGGTTAAAACAAATATACTTATATATCGTTAATATTTCAATTTTTTAAATGAAACGTTTTTATAAATGAAAAGTTTTTGTATTTACTTACAAATAATTTCGGTTTTAAATAATAATAATTCAATGGGGAAAAAGTATGCTAATAACAGTAATGCCACATAGAAATGAATAATCATTATTTCAATTATTAAAATAATAACCCAAATTGTATTCCTTTATCATACTATTTCATTATCATCTGAACCTGCTTTATAGCCACGCAAATAATTTTTTTTCAAAATTTAATTTAACGATTATTATTTGTCACAGAAATTTAATAACTAATGAAAACCACCTATTCTTCTTATAAAAGAAGAAACCGACCGTTATCAATAGTTTCAAGATATAAACTTCAATTAAAATTTTAAATATTAAAATTTTAAATATTTTTTAAGATTAAAACTCCCTATTTCTACTGTAAAATGTTTAGCAGGTTATTTTTTCTGAAAATGTTGAAGTGTCAAAATCAAAATTCCAACAAGTAGTTTTTGAGTTATTTAGTTTTTTGTTGTACTAAGGATAATACGTTGATGGTAATGGGTTTGGAATAAGATATGAGAGTTTGAAAATTGTAGTAATTGATGACGTATTAATTGATTCTGCTTAAATATATAAAACCACCAATTAATGCTGTCATTTAAAAATTAAATGACTTAACAAACCGATCATGGTAAAAAAAAAAAATAGTAAAGAATACAATTATTTTCCAAAACTATTGTTTTGTAATGTCTTAAAAAACGTCAATACTTCTCGTCTCTCAAATAATTATTTAATTGGTATTTAATAATTATTTATAATGGACGTTAACTGTTAAAATAATTACCATATTGTATACAATATAATTACTGTATGTAACGAACTCTCTGCCAGTTTAGCGCAAGTTTTGATTTTAAAAAGAGAACATGTTCATTTTATCTTATTGTTATTTGCATTACCTATCTATATTAGTAATTTGATGTCAAAAAAATATTATTGTTATAGTAAACAGTGGTGAACTTAAATTTTAAATGTCTCAATTTAATATTTAAGTATTTATTATTTAATCATCATCACCGGTCACCACCGCCCCACAATATACTCTAGTATACATTAATTACTTATAACGAAATTACGATATAAATTAAATGTGGCCAAAACAGGTTGGATCTTAGCATAGATTTTGTCAGTACTGCCACCACCCCTTTAAAAAGTTGACGCAGCTGCTTCAAAATCGAGCATTTTGGTCTTCCGCTAATAATGTATATCGCAACTTTTAGTACTTATATACCTACTTGAAAGTATGAGATGTGGAATGACAATGTTGAGTAAGTTTCCACACCAACTTCGCTTGTTAAACGACATAATATTACATCGTCCATGTTGTTAACAATTATGAGGTATTATACGTGGCAACAGTACGGTGGCACGTTTTTTTATTGTGGTGTCCCGGTCGGCCTAATCCACATCGTGAACGGCGTTCGACTATAACAATAATTTATAAAGATTGTTACGGCGAAAATTTCACTCTTTGCGCACAACACGTGACGACATTTACATCAATATAACATATAATATTAATAAATAAATATTTAACTAAACATTTAATAGGTTTTAAATTGGTATTAATTCATAACTTTCTAATTGGCGCAATAAGACAGCATTTGCCTATTTCCAGCTTGCTAGTGTTGAAAATTAAGCAAGGCTACTGGTGCTGAAGGGTTTGTATTTGTCAAAAGGTACATATTAGGTCCAAGGAGTAAAAATGGGATAACATTTTTCCGTTATTACTTACGGGTTTCGTATTAGAAACCGGGTTGTATACTGTTGTAAATGTTGTGATTTTCAGGGTTCAGAACCAGATTCAAATATGCAATTAATTGTAGGTTTCGGGTTTCACATTCAAACCTAGTTAAATTATTTATGGATTTTGCGTTTAAGACCTGGTAAGATTGTTTATGGGGTTTGCTTTCAAAAAGGAGTACAATATATTATTTGAGGATAGTGGGTTACGAGAGGGTTGTTGATGTATGCATTTATGAATCTCAAACGGTGTGATGCTTATATATTGAAAATAAAAAAAAACATTAAATTATTCTTCACGAACAAAAAGAAACTACCGAAAGTTAAAAACAATCCTGGAAAACTTTTAAAAACTATACAAATTAGAACAGTTTTTCAAAAAATATAAATATTATACATAAAAGCTACAATTGTTATGTATATTATTTCAAAAATGTTTTTTGAACAAAATTGAAACATAAATAAAAAATAAACGGTTATAATAATATATGGTTAGTTTAGAAAATGAATAACAAACATATTATTTATAGCCAGCATAATATCATATTATTTATTATAATATAAAATATTGCGAATAACTTGTTTGTTGTTTGTATACTTTTTATATTATGGTTGTGGCGAACACACGATAATAAGAATTTATATACTAAGTACTAAGTAGGTATAGCCCACAAGGCCGTCATTACAATATAAGATAAATACAATTAATTCAAAGGGCTTGAAAAAGTTATAGATTAATTTAGTTTGGGTGTCAATATTGCAACCGTTAATTTATTATTGAAATACGTAGTAGATGTGAATATATAATGTGTGTATAATATGTACTTGACTACTTCTCTGAATGTGTTTACTATAACTATAATACGTCTTTAATTGACTAAATCTTAAATTTATTATAATACGTATCTCGTATAGGTGTAACAATAATACCTACTAGTTTTCACTAGATATATAACTATATACTACAATTTTCATCTGCCAATTCGAGAGCATTGATAAATGAGTTTGGATAAAAATTTTAAAAAAACGTAGACCGTTAAATATATATTTTTTTTCATTAAGAGAGCAGTAAATAGATACCTACAAATCGTATATTTGAATTCCAAAAATTATTTCGAACGTTAACAATTATTAAGGTTGCACACAAAAGTCAATTTTAATATAGAAGATGATTCTGCATCAAACATGCTCACTCCCCTTTTTTCTCCGATAATGTAGTTATTTAAAATCTTTTTTTTTGGAATTTTAAAAATACTTTAACACGATAATTTCATAATTACCTAAATATTTTGGTTCTGGTTTATATTAAAAAATACTTCTAAAAAAAGGTCCAATTAAAATTTGTTGACTACCATGTTTAGACTTGTTTTGCTTTTATAAATATTTAGGTAAGAAAAATGATTTATTATTACCTAATCATAATCAAAATTATCTAATTTTAATTGTTGATAATTTTCCCTCACTTTAAAAGTTTAAAATATAATTTAATTAATACTATTTACACCAATAAAATATTTCCTAATGTAAAATTTGGAAATAGTATCTTTTGGTTCTATGAAACCTTGTTGGCTGTACATTCACATGGAAAATAGTGCTTTCTGCTGTAACGTGGAAATAGTACTTTTTGGAAAAAACATGAGCACTAGCTTGTTTTAACTTTGAGAATGATATGAATGGTTTAACTCGGGCAATAGTACGTCTTAAAGAACATTTAAATCATTTAATTTACAAAGATTAATTATTTGGAAATAGTGCGTTGTTTCCCAACTGCATTTTTTTTGTTACAATGATATTTTATAAAGATAATAATCATTTTATCATTTTTTTTTTTGAGACACCGATGGATTCCCCATTTTGTTAACAGTATGATTTGATGTATAACTCAATTTCGCTAAAAATGCCAATAGTATGTTTTGGATTGCCACCCATCATATTATGTTAATCCGAATTTATACTTCTCAACAATTTATTTTAAGAATCATGAATTTTGAAATTTGTCTTCATAAGTCAGTTTTTGGAAGAAAGTATTCAACAACAATGTTACGAATGTTACGAGTTAAAACTCCTATCTATCTATTATATTATTATGGTATTATTAAAGTAATAAACCAAACGAATTGCCTATTTCGAACCCCTTATAAATAATTACCATTGTAGAATTTAAAAATCATAGTTAAGGTATTCTAGACTCTCAAGCGTAATCATCAATTGCATATTTTGTAAACATTAATAACATGTTGAAAGTGTTGGAAAAATAGGCTCATAAGTGAGAAGATTTTATATCATAATATTATGATCTATCAGGCTTAGAAACTTTAACTTTTTAGCTTATTTACATTTTGAACATTTTTATTTAAGAGGATTTGTTACCATGACTGCTTTTTTTTTTAACGAAAAAATACCCATATAATTTGGCTATTGTACCGATAATACCACCTGATAATTCGATAAGAACTTCAAGACATATTTAAATTCATGACATTAGTTAAAATTATTTTGAGATCAATATCCCAGCTGTTTGGTTTTTTGTTTCAGTTACAATTGCTGTTTGCAAAATTCTTCAATGTTTATATTTTAAATTCAAATTTTAGGGTAGATAAGAATTGACATTTTAAATAGTTGGTCTTAAGTGAACTTTATAAAGAATTTAAATATGTTTTCAGATTTGTTATTACATTACATTAATTTATTTTAGGTACTAGCAGTTCAATAGGTATGATGAAATAAAATATATTTATGCATGTTTTTATCAAAAAACCGGTCGGTAACTATACCTTTTATTTATAAAAATATTAAATATGTTATTTTTCTGTTAGCTTTGACATTTAACAGGAGGATAAATAGTTTGCTTTATTTTGAGTGTTGATTAAGAGAAATTCCCACATGATAAATCGTGTTCACATTCTGCTTAAGTCTTAAAACACTTTGGCAACTGAAATAGGTATATGCATATTATCGAAAAAAAAAATAGCGAATACATAGCAATTAACATGGTCGTTTTAAACGTGTTCATCAAACTGTAATTTTTTGCAGCTTGGGGAAATTCAAGTTTTATTATTCAGATGTATAATTTTCCTGGCAATGTACTAAAATCTAAATTTAATGTTCAAAAAAGGGAATGCGAAACAACCATCGTAGTAAAGACATGAAAGTGTCTGTATTATATACTCGTCCGTTGTAAACCATGCCGTAAATCGTTTGCATTTTTATACGATATTTTGTTTCCACACAAACATTTTAACGAGCAATAAAATTTTTTTATGAATAATATAATGAATATTGTGTACTTTTATAGATTTCGTTTATTTTTGATATTGTGATTTATCATGGGTGTACATAAAAAAAAATAGCTGATGATTGATACATATTTTTTAGTGAGTTTTTCATTTTTATGTTGGTTTGTTGATTTCGATATAAAAATAGTGAGTTTTGATATTCCTTTATCAAATTTTGAATTGTCAATGAGGAAAACGCGTTTATTTTTTATTATTCAATAATCATTGACAATTAAGTAAATAGTCAATAACCAATTTTAATTTTTAACACATATTGCTCGGAAATGTTTCATTGAGAATACAATTAAATACATACGTAGGTTTATGTACTAGTGGTTTATAATGTATATTATACTAGATATAGTGGAGGACCAATGTTTTTGGGGAGTTTACATAAAATATGCGATTTACTCATTTTTTTAAGAGGAGTTTACACGTGCCTGTAAAAAAATACAATCATAATATTGGCACCTTATAGTATTCATAACAAACGATCCTTGTATAATATGGTACGTAGGCTCCCTAGCACAGTTATCATCTTTTTTTTTGTCTTTATAGTTTCAATTTATTAAATATACCTGAGTTTAATTTTTTATGTTAGATTGTGAAGCAGTTATGTTCAATAACAATACAATAATTGATATTAGGTAGATGTCTAATTAATAAAATATATAATATCTGAAAAATACGTTCTCGAATAGTTAAATGAACTTAAGTTCTTAACTATTAATTAAGATGTGTCGATATAAGTAAAATAAACATAATATAGTATTAAAATATATTGGCACGCCGTATGTATTGAATTAATTATTATTTATATACGTACCTATCATTTACTATTGTAAAGCTACAAAAATATGGTTAAATTATTTAGATTCACTTAATACCTTGCATTTTTTTTAAATATTTATGTACCTAATAATTATTCTAGAATTTTATTTAGTGTTTTTTATAATTCATGTGTTAAACATACAATGATGCACTGTTGTCGAGGACTTGCCTATACAGATCGCCGGGAATCATACTGTTCTCATTCTTGGTTTTTATTTTCCAAAAACTTACAATTATAAATATTAAAATTTGTCTACGAAATCTTTACACTCTGTGTTGTGTATATTTTTATCTGCACGAGATAAATCGTTGTTCATCAAAGCTGTTAATAATAATATACGAATTTATAACCTTTGTATTATATGGCTGTTTCGTAAAAACTGTTTTTTTTTCAAATTTTATTATCAAACACAAACGTTTGTCAGAAAATAATAAATTATTATTAGGCGCGTGACCAAGTTTTTTTCTCACATATACGCACTGTTATTTCAAACAATATTGAGGCAAGTGGCTTAATTAATGAACCAATTGAAGTCAAGGGCCTTCGATATTATTTTTGGGGAAGGTCAAGTGATAATAAGGGAATAATTATTTTCAGAACTCTTATTATATTACTGTTCATTTTGAAAAATATTTAACACGATGAAAACTAGTATAGCAAATTGCATTTTCACACTATCCGTTGGCTATATAATATGAGTTTCATTAACTTTTAGGAACATAATATTTATTACCTACTATATAGTTTCATCTGCACTATAAACGTAATAAATTATATGCCTCTTATTTTTTTTCTAAGAAATACACAATTTTACACATCGGCTTTTTGGGTATTGACTGCAGAATTGATTTTAAAAATATATTAACTGACATAAAAGTGTTTAATTATTTATAGTTTTATTAAAATTTTTCATATTTAATTTACTAATTTAGTATATTTATCAAAAAATGTGAAGTTTTTTTTAAGTTAATGTGTTTATAAATAGTTCTTTAATTTATTTTATAGATTCTCGAGTAATTGATGAGTCTTCCACTTTTTCGTGGGTTAGGATGACTTTTTATCGTATGTTTTAAGAGGTTCTCAATAAATAGATGTTGCTTGTGAATGGTATTTTTGTGGTAAATTCATTGAAATAATATAACTTGGAGCCTAAATCCTTCTATTTGATGTTATGACATTGTTTATGAAGTCTTATCTTACACACCAATAAAAAACATTATAAACTGATAAAAGTAAGTAAGTCAATAAAATGATCATGAATTTCTCTATCATAGTCGGAACTTTATGGGATTGGAATCTTACAAGTAGTGTACTAAAAACTCTTGAAGATGTCGTTTTTTGAATTTCCCAGTACTTTTTAAGAAAATAGTCAATCACTTCAAAACAAATAGAGGAATGTAAATAAACATGATAAAGGTTTGAATTAAGTAAGCCTTGGACATTTATTTTTTACTTTATTTTTTCTGCCTTTTATCGGTCTTTTTAACGACTTTTGTTTTTTTTTAGCATGAGTTACAAGTTCCGTAAATATTTTTTTATGCATATTTATAATAATGTTTGTCAAAAATTTAACAACCAGATGAAAATGAACAATACCTTTATAATTAATATGCGTATAATAAATAATAATAGTTTTTTAGTTGTTGTATACACCATTATTAGTACAATATGCGAAACTTAACAATTCATTTGACTCAAAATGATGGTATTATAATACAATAAACGAGTTGTGCAAAGGGTAAAAAAATAAATTTGATAAATAAATATGTCGTAATGTGAAATAAAACAGAACAATTTTTCAATATAATATTTTTCGTTTGTAATGAGATATATCCCTACATATTAAAGGTTGTAAGTAACTTCAAATTATAATTACTAGTGCTATTATAGTACTTTGCTACGTTGTGTGTACCGGAAGTATACCGAATTGGCGATGGTATGACGTTATTGCTACAAATAAAATAATAACGACTGCTACTGTAGTATCGCTACAATTACCGCGGTACTATCGACCACTGCGGATACTAACTACGGAATACGGACACTAACTACATTAACGCCGTGTTTAGATTTGTACATTTTTTCATTCTCGAACCAGTTCAACGGCCGTCCTTACTCATTTTGTTTGTTCGTTTTCAGATTACACTAAGTGAAAAAAACCCGTTGAGAAACACCGATTCCAGAATTCATAATCGGTCGATACCGATTTTGGGCGAGATCGCTGCGCTGTGGTAATAATATTACGTAACCTGCAGCGGTGGTTAACCACTGACCAGGTTCGTCGACAGCGAGATCTGCCTCGTCCGCGTATACCGATTACCGCGATCGACACATACGTTTGCCCAATTGGCGAGGACCGAATAAAATAATTCGGGTCTAGCGCTTAAAATATAAACCTCCTTCCGCGCGCAGGATAGGTTTACGCGACTCGGAAACGTTCTCGATGTCGCGTTACAAAACGGTCCGTTTTTGTGTTCGGTAACCCATTCGAATCCAATTTATTAGACTGTCGCCGCGGTCGCGTTATTGCGGCTTGGCGTTAACACCGCACAGACGGGTCGTATTGTATGATATATTATGCACACGTCATCGTGTGTCGAACATAATATTGCATTATTATTTATTGGGTTAAGTCTCATACCGACGACGACAATATATTAAAATATCTCGGATATGTAACGGGCGCGGGCCGCGCGATTGCTAATGAGATGGCTTTTCGGCAATTAAAAACTTACCAAATTACAGCGTGCATAATTTAATAATAATATTATATATTATAATAACGACGATAATGATATCGTGTGTCCGAAACAGAACCGACTTACACATCGCACACACAACGGCCGTTGATTGTGTGTGTGCGGCAGCGTGATGATTATAATAATTTATAAACATAATAATATAATTCTGTATCGACGACGCCTTTCGAGCGGCTTAAAATAATATTATATCGACCGTTTTCGCGTCCAACTATCGAGAGGCGTCGCACCGCGGAGATCGTTGACCTATATTATATTTGTATAACTATATAATATTCGGCGCATAATATTCCATAATATTATATGAATTATGATGTAAACATATTTTTATTCTTTTAAGACTTTTCGGTATGGACTGCCGCCGTGGCCCCAGCGAAGAGTTTCAAACGTAGCGCGAGGCGGCGACCAAGTAAACCCTTTGCGATGACATTTCGGCCTTTTTTGTGTGCATTAAAACAAAATCAAACGTCGTCGCCTTAATCGTGGAATAATCACACGCGTTCATAATGCATACGTCATATTATTATATGTATATAGATGCACGTGTATAATATTATTATGATATTAAACTGTTTAATTTACACGCCGCCGTTATTAAAAGCTGTCGGGTTTATGTAAAGTCGCGGAGTAATACGACGTGTACCTAATATGTATATAATCCAATTAAAACGATCTAACTGAATTAACCGAGTAAATAGCTATTACGTATAATATACTTGTTGCCGTTCTTGGCTCTTTTTGTTTAATTAAAAAACAAAAATAAATAATTAAACCATATTTTTCAATATTATATTCAACGCTGTATATTCAACGACATAGTATAATATTACAATATAATAATTCGTCCTTAAAATATATCGTTACACATTTTTCCAGCTTTCTCGGAAAACTTTCCCGATCCCAATTCCTAAAATATATACCTACATTAACATATTTATCACGCCGTCGTTGTGTCCAAAATGGCTGCATCCCTGCAGTGTGCGTATTTAATAATAAATATCGTGAAGATTGCATTATATTATGCATTATGCTGTAGTCACTAATTGTTAACGTCAAAATGGTTTTACCAATAAAATGGTATAACTAAAATAACAAGTCATTATGACTTGCAATGCATTTGCGTTAAACATTAGTCCGCTAAATTCGATTAATTTCGTAGACAAAAATCAATCATTAACGACATTTTAGATCACAGTGTTGATACCATACTATAATACTCATTACGTAGCTCGTACTCAAAGATTTCTGGAAAGAAAATTGAACTTTGAACTTTGGCTTATAAATTTCAATTTTTTTTTCTACGCTTATACTATTATCTTTGCGAAACAGTCAGTTACTTTCACATTTCTTTGTAAATGAAAATGTTCATCAAAATCCTCGCGTGCGTTTTAAACGTCCAGCAGAAAATAAAACCCTTTTGGTGATTTTGGTTTTGCACCCACGCAAAAACTTGAAAAAAATCGTGTACCTATAAAAGTATAAACTAATTCTAATCGTCAATAATAATAATATATTATATCAATAATATAAAACCAGATTTCCTTTTATCGCACACCCAGCCATATAGGCTTGTTGTACAGGAGGTATCGCCGTGGTTTGACGAACACATATTATTATTGAAGCGGTCGTTGTTTCTCTGCTCGCGTAACCGTTTGCACTATGGTCGTTTGATCCTATACCACGCTCCATCGATTTCAATCGTTTTGGCCGTGTTCGGTTCATTTGAATTATCAAATTAATCATCGTTATGGAGTGGAAATTTTCACGCACTCGCGCCCACGCGTTTGAAACCTGTCAGTCTCCGAGGAATTTGCGTGGGAAGCTCTTATATATTATATTATAAAGGTATAGGTTAGGTACTTGGAAAAAAAATCTCTCATAATAATAATATGTAGGTATATAATAATTGTGTCTAAGATTCTCCGTAGTACACACAATAACCTTACCCCTCGGTCATACTCGAGCTGAGTATACTCATAAACATTAGAGAATATATTTTATTTATTTTTACTTTTTACTCAAACGCGTTTTATCACATCATGGGTTGGTAGGTACGTTTAATATGTATACTCGATTCTTATCGACCATAATAATAAGCGTTCGACTTCGTATATAAATTATATTATACCCACATAATGAATACTGAAGTGTACGTTCACGATATATTTTGTGTTCGAGTAATAGGTGAATCTGCATGAACTATAAGATTTATCGAGAGAAACCTAATGGACTCTTATCCATACCGGTATTATAAAAATCGTTGTCAATTATTGTATTAATTTGCATTACCTATATATATGTAAGCAGTACATACTTTGCATAACTACAGTACTACATTATGAAATATAAATAATATAATATCACATCACTATTATAATATTAATATATGTTTATGGAATATTAATTACATTAATTTTAATGTATTTTAACTACAGTCGTCAGTATATTTTATTCATATTTTATTGTATATTATACTTAGTGGCTAGTATTACCTACTCATAAAAAAATAACAACATAAGTACTAGCTAATATTTTACTTCTCGAATTTTAATCACTCATTAGTTATTACTGCAATAGGTACTATATTATTATACCTACTGATATTTAAGCGATAACATAATACAATATAAGTATAATGCGTTTCACTGCCAGGACCCGTATTTTGTAATAATTCTCGGAGTTTCGTCTATGAGTTTTTACTGCACACAATCCAACGTTCAAAAATATAAAAATACACAATAAATTGCTTTACAATAATACACTTTTTTATTACTACGCTGCAGAGTCACAAAAAATACTTCAATTTTTATGAACGTGCACATGGTTTTTTGGAATATTACTTTTAGGATTTAAAATAGATATTCTACAATCTACAGGTTTAAAAATTATAGGAAATAAAAAAAAAAATTTAATTTAGAAACTTAATTAAACGCCCACACACGGTGACATAATGACATTTTTAGAGGATGTACTTTGTAGTGAATAAGAAGTTAATAAGTCATTCAAATTCAAATTACCTAAAGTCCTTAACCCCGAGGTTTTTAATTACTTTTATATAACGTAATATGTTGAACAATATGACGATGACGTGTATGAAGTGTTCCAAAATTTTAAACAGAGTACCTACTTGAGTAAAGGTATTTATTTGTACAGTCATTACCTCGGACATTACTATGACCAATTCTACATAACGCTTTTAGGGCGAAGTGTTTGAATATTTATTTGGAATTCTAGGGTAATTTAAGTTTTGTAATAATCTGCAACAGGTATTTATAATTTTAATAATAATACTATATCAAAATTCTAAATTCTATTCAAATTTTATTATAGTTATTGCCTACCTAGTTCTTAAATCAAGCCTTAAATGTTGGTGTGAGTATAATAATATGACGGGTTGGTGAAGCTTTTAAATTTTAACTTCTAACATAATATTATGTGTATATATATAATATTATAAGTAGACAACATTTTTATGATTATAATTAAGTATTTTTCTAAATTATTTGCTTTGCCTTCAAAAGGCCTGTAGATAAATTAACGTCAGACTAGACGAAAATAGGCGTAGGTAGACGACTTTGAATACAAACCCATAGCAATTAAACATAATATAGTACGTAGGTAACCAATATATGGTATACCGTATACAGGCTTTAATATTATGTACCTTTTTCTTTATACGCAATATAGTTTATGTGATAGGATATAACGAATAACGTAAGATTATAAACCAAAACGCAACAAAAAATTATTATATTTATGTAAAAACAAAGTATAAAAACATCTATAAAACAAATATGTAGTAAACTAACATGGCTAGAGGTATTCTCCAAAATATTTATTTTAACAAACGCAGTAAAATGATTTTTGCTTCGTAAAAAATATTTTATAAGTTTTAAGTTATTTGTATAGCTATATCTACTATGTTATTGAAAAACAATACTTAATAATATTACGTTCTATTTATTATGACTTTGATACTGTGGTAGGTATGATATAAAGGTATACGAGTAATTGAATTGTGGGAAACAAAATAAATAACGATCGACAAAAAACACTATATGATTTTATATTTTTTCTTTTTTAAGTCCTTATTGTCTGAGATGGAAATATTTTATTAATCTCTTGGATACCTTTTCCTGTAATAGTCTAAATATCATATTTACCTAAAACTTTTAATTTAATGAGGTGTATATGAGTAACAAAACTCTTAAATAAACCAATAGTCCTACAGAGTCCTTCATAGTAATTTGCATTAGTAGGTATATTATGTTCGGTTCTGGCCCTTGCCAGTTGTAAAAACTAAATCGTTTCAATAAACTTTTGCATTTTCAATAATAAGTAAGGATTTTAAAAAATAGAAAAAATAACACAAAATCAACTTTTTGGCACTTACCACGTTATTGATGTCAAGACCTCTTTTGTATTAATCTTTTAATAAAAAATACAGAAGTACCTATTTCAGGAATTATTTAATAGGCACAATTTAAAATACACAATAATGTATTTCAATTTTGAATAACAGATCACAGTAAATATTTTTTTCAACTTGTATGGAATAGTAAATTTTTACATATTTTTATCGTTGTTGAATCAAATTAGTTTCTTTTAAAAATTACTTTGTTCAAAAGTTTTAGTTATGAAATCAAAAGAAAATGTCAAATAAACACTAATATGTAATTAAAAAATTAATTAATTTTTGAAATATATTTTAATAGGTTGTATAGAAAAGTTTTAAAAACTGACATATATAATTAAGGTACCTAGTTTGAAAATAAAAATAGTACTTATTAATTTCAGACGAAATATGAATTATTTGAATAAAAAATAATTGAAGCTATCTATAATATCATGAATTATTAAAATATAATAATATATTTTGTATATTTCGATATTGTCTGTATTTTTATTCTTTGAAAAAATTTAAATTTACAATGAAATAATTTAAACAAATATAGACTTTTAACGAAATTATAGATACCTACTTAGTAAATAATTTAATTAAAAACTACATACTTACCTAAGTATGTAATTTATTCTCTTATTTTCACCTTGAGTACGTTTGAGAAATTTAAAATCTAAAAATAGGACTTGAATGCAGTTTTTTTACGAACTATACAACTATTTTATTAAATTAGTCTTAAAAAACGATAGTAATAGAAATATGACATCTAAGTTAAGCGTAAAACCGATTTGGATTATAAATGCACATATTAAAATATTTTCTATTAAACTATCTAATCTCCGAATTGTTTGTCGATGGAACTTCACGGTGAGTTGCGTAATTCAATTGAAACTTCCATCGTATTATTTTGTATATTATTATTATAGTTAATGCTGTTGAACGCAAGCTACATAGTTGGAATAATTGTCTGCGGAACGTTCTTGGCGAAGCTTACATATTTCTATTATTTTTTTTTAAAGGACAGAGAGACAAGTCGTGTGAAGTGAATAATTAGAGCTTGTCGTGGAATGAATTTTTATATGGTAGGTAGGTACTCAGTTCAGTGTGATTTTTGTTTGACCAACGTGTAATAAATAAAATAATATCATATTATTTGCAATAACGCCGAGGTCTGAGGAGGTTATAAAATTAAATAGATACATATATTATGTTATATTTATGAACATAATGTGTTATCAATTTATATTATATAATACATCATTGACATGGACAATGGACTACTTATAATATAAGTAGTCCATCTTAATATTATTATGTTGTAGTCTTTATTGATAAAATATGGTTTGTTATGACCGTTTTATAGTTCTGTTTTTGGAAGAATATTAGAACCGTTCGCCGTTCAACCAGACCCAGCTTGCAGTTGTTTTTTTCGAGACGCTACTATACCTACTGCTTGCAGCAATTCCGTTCCAGCTCGACCAAAACCACGGTTCTTGCACTTCCGACCTTCGCCAGTAACCGTGGTCGCCGTTCGTAAACGATCTAAATGTGCAGCTCTGGCCTGTTGATGTGGTAGTAGCGCATCTCCTTCACCATGTACACACTTTGCCGGGTCCAGAATTCACAGCGGAAAATTTTAGAAACTTTGTTCTTTTTCACGATCAACGTGGCTAGCCCGCTAGCGTGGTCAGCCAGAAAAAAGCCGAGAGGGTAGCTTCCTCCGACGTTCGCAAGTAGCTCGACGATATGGATCATGTTCTGCATAATACACATCTCATATTATAGGTATGGGACAATATAATAATATTATTATTATTATTTTATGCACGCAATACGCCTGCACGGAGCGTGTACACATAGTGCGTGTGTCTGCAGGGAGATTTTACAATACATCGCACATTTAAATTGTTAAATAAACAACCAGATCCATCGGGTACACATACCCTGCTGTAAACACGAATAAAACTGCAGAAACACTAGCAGCGGCTCCTGATCGGAATAATCTTAAACGTCTTAAGCCGGATTCACAGCTACGTCGCGTCGTGTGTCGGGTCGTGTCGATCAAATCGCATTCTGATTGGACGTTACTTTTTTGGTATCTTGTAATAACCGAGTTGTAACCGAAAATATCAGGAATTGACTACAGTTCATCATTTAAACCAATATGGTTACCAGTTATAACCATAGTTACCACGCCTACACACGACACGACACACGGTGTAGCTGCGAATCCGGCTTTATTGTGAAAACGACGACGAGGCGCTGTATTATAAACAGCTAGGTCCGGCTTGGTGCGAAATGTTTTTACCTTGCCTATTTAGTGAGTGTTGGATGTTATTTTTGGGGGCCTCAGAGACAGTACGATTTTAAGCCTATCGATGAATCTGAATCATTAGATGAATATTATAAGTCATGAACTGTGGACCCGAAAATTATTTATTTTTTCCACAGACCCAGTGTGCCACTGCACAGCTCCAACCGCCTTAAAAATCCAATCGCCCTTGATTATGAACGTCGTTATCATTGTATTTTTTATAATATCTATTATAACATGCGTATATGCAATTCAAATAAGTACTATAAAATAATATAAACCTTATATCAAAGTAATTTCTAAGTAATATACATAATATAATATGTGTTAATTTTGTATATTTAGATTAGTTTTACAAAATAATTATATTAACTCAGAAACTTTGACCTGTTTTATACTTTTTTATAATAAATTAGTTTTTGGCATGAAATAAATAATAATATAATAAAAATATCGTATTAAAGAATCTGTTTTGAACAGGTTTTTACAAGTACAGCTATTTCGCATGATTCGAAACGTTTTTAATAGCACAAAAATTGCCCCAAAGCGTTTATAGATTTAATGTGTTTGAAAATAAAATTGAAACGACTCTTAAATAACTATAGGAAGAACACTAAATATTTGGTCACATGAATTATAATATACCTAATATAATCTATCTGAACAAATCAAAAACGTTCGATGTGAATTTCGTGTTTTTGTGAAAATTGTATACTATAATTATAAAGGTATGTTTGATCAAACTGTATTGTCAAGGATTGAATCATATTATATTATAGATAAAATATAACTATGTATTAAGTTATGTTTAATATAGTTAGTCACGTTGAGCATTAATATAAGACACGAAATATTGCTAAACATTTGCTCGTCTAAAATGTATAGTAACCTTATTTTTCCTATAGTTTGGTGTTTAATATTATCATGTATTTATTTACAATTTGTACAAGAGTGTCAGACTAAGAATAAATCCTTTGCGTTTGATTTTTGAAATGATTCAATTGGAAATTTTAGTCCTTATAAATATTTTGGCATGAAAACAAAGCACAAAATATAACGTGGCACATTTAATATTGTCGTTAAAACATTCCACCCGTCCCCTACACTACAGTATTACTTTATTTTTAAGTTTACTTCCAACACGTTAAATAACTACTAATTAATTTATTCGATTTCAATGTAATCCGATGATATCAAGATCACTGAAGTGTTTTGTTGGTAAAATTAGTTATTTCGCATATTTACACTCAACAGCAATTCTCGCTTTGGAGACCTGTCTAAGAACTACTCATGTGTACCTACGGAACATAACTCCTATCCATTAGGGAATTAATTAAAACAGTCCGGAGGTGAGTTATTTGTTGTTACATTGCTGTGACAAATAATTATCAAAAAATACCATTGTGGAAAATAGTATTAATTTTTGATATAAGCGCTTTTCCTCAAACCTCGTCTTTTAGATTCATATCACCCAAATTGTTCATAATTTCTGTTTTCTTATTAAAACGTGATTGAGAGTTCTGAGAGATAATTATATCAATTGCGTCTTGATTTTACTGAAATAAAATATTATACAATTATTTAAGTAGGTATACCGTCTCTTACTTATCGCATAAAATGTTTACCGAGTAAAAAAAAAAAATCAATAAATACACTGAAAAATCTGTAGATTATTGTATCGATTAATGAGAAAAATCCCATGTAATAACCGAAAAGCAATCGTATATATTTGTATTTTACATTTTTTTACATAATATAAAAATTATTTGCTTATTTTTTTCATTCAGCTATGATATTCATCAGATAAATGAAGTATAACTTATAGGTTATAATGTAAATGAAATAATACCGATTATGGAATATTTTTGATAACTGTGTTAACCATCGAACCACGTTTATTCAATCTTAATTAAAATAGCATCATAACCTGCAACTATACCTATTTCTAAAATTCCGTTTGAAATTTAAAATGTTACTCAATCTGCAAATGCATTCTATGTCAGTAAGGTCTTGGGAGTTATGTCCTTTCACCTACTTGTTCAATTTTATCTTTTATGTCATTAGGTCACCACTCACCTGTCTAAAACAACCCTCGTTAGTGTCATAAATGACTTACATATTGTAATTATAGAACACGTCATAATTTACATACCATGGTTGATATTTATACGTGGATTTTAACCTGTGTGCGAAATGCGAACGATTACTACGGTATATTATTAGTTATTATAATAATATATCAATATTGTATTGTTAGATCCACTTCAAAGAGTAATTTAAATCGTTGACAATACTACAATAGTCGACTTGTCTGAATTCACTTGTTTGATCTACTTGATAATATTATTAATGTTTCAGAAACAGAAATTTTCACCAATAATAATAAGTTTGTAATTGGATATTATAGTAATTATACCATTAATCATACACTATGACTTCCTGTCTCGATAATAATGTGGTCATTGACACCAAGTATTGGCGTGAATCTGTCATATTCTCGACTAACATAATTTTAACATATTTTACGAAAATAGGGTTCATTAGATTCTAAATTGTTGTTATTATAATAAGCTGTTATTTATAGACAGGACTGTGAGCCCATAAATTTAATTCACTAAAAAAACTGTAAAATACAGACTTCGAAAATCTTTAAAATACAAAAATATGATAAACAAATTTTTATAATACAATTTGAAAAAAACGCCTAACAATCTAAAAAATCGAAAAAACATTTGTTCTTGGGAATAAATAAGTTAATAATTATTATTCAATCATAGTGCCCAAAAATAACCCTCAAATGCATACCAATTAATGGCAGTTATCAGTGTTATCACAACCTTCAACGTCATTGACCAAAAACAATAAAAATAATTTAAAACTACAGGTGTCTATACTCTATATTATTAATATTTATAATATGATGATAACTAAATGTTAAACAAACTTACCTGCCTATAAATAAATATAAAAGCTTGTGAAGTGAGTCAGTTTTATTTTCTAAATCTTTTTTTTTTTTAAGATTTGACTACACATTAAATATTAATAAATGCTAATAAATATATAGGTATTCCTATAATAATAAAGATATAGCTATATTGTAATATAGGCCAAGTAAATTTAACTATATTTTTAGCTAAGTAGAACAACAATGTGTTGTATACCTATATTGGAAAAAAAAATGTCAGGTTATAGGATTTAAATTCATATCCAGTGTAGGTAGGTACTTTGTCAAATGCCAATAGTATATTTATAGTTTTAAATACCACGCTTGTGTACATATATCGACTGACGCATTTCATTATGTTACGTTTATGAAAAATTGTCGAGAAAACATTTTAATTTTTTTTAAGCAAAAAATAATAGTTCACTTAAAGTTAAGAACGAATTAAAAGTCTGTTATTATTTATTGTTATTAATATAAGATATGTAAATAATAAACGTTGTTCTTGATTAATTTATTAAATACCTACTTGAATTATAGATTTATTATTATTACGTGTGGGTATTATAGGCATATTATAATAAAAATGAAACTGTCGTCAAAACTCAATCGTGTAATTATCATTAGTATTTAGTACCTACATATAATTATTAAGTTATCGTGTTTGGTAGTAGCTTTATTTGTAGATCTGTGAGATTTCAGTAGAATTGTAACCACTTTGTGCAAATTAAACTGATTTTAAAAATTATAATAATAATATATTATAATTATTTATTTTATTATATTAAATATATATTATGGTAGTTTATTAACGTAGTAATAAAGCTTATTACGTAAAAAATATTTGACAAAAATACAATTTTTCCCTTGGGCACAAAATGTAGATTAATACGCGTATCACTAAAGATAAAGTCTTTATATTAAATTTTATACCTCATATTTAAAACTAAAATTGTCACTGAAAGTGGCATTCAATATGACAGACGACAGTATTATCAAGAAACCTAATTAAGACAGACATTTTGCACAGACCTGGTGAGTTTTAATTTGTGAATTAATATAGTACACGTATATAATTTTAAATTGTACGTATCATTTTAATTGTATACTTTGAAAATATACTCTACAACAGAAGTTTGAGGCAACAAAAACGTGACACGAATGTCCCTGGTGATGTGTTCTTTGTTTAACAGATAAAAAAAATGTAATTTTAAAAATTAATTAAAATCAGATAAATGTAGAAAAAGTAAATAAAAGTAAACACAAAGTATTTACCCGTGTAAATATACAACAAAAAATAATGATTTCATTTTATACTCGTTCGCAGCGGTCGTCGCATGTCGATGCCTACGTATTTATTTGTAGGTACACAATTGTCAATAAATAATTATTCATACATTTCGAACGAGTTGGCACGTAACATATTATTTTTTTAATTGTATCACCCCGAAAAATTATGTATTTCTGTAGGTATTAGCCAACTGGGTTTAATACCTAGGTAGTTGGTATAATTTTTTTTTGTGTGTGTAAAATGGTTATAGTTTTATGCTTTGATCATATTAAATTTTTGTTTATGATCCAAGGTTTTATGACAGCAGTATTTGATAGGTTTACATCCTCTTTTCGTTATTTGTATATATGAATATACGACTGAAAATATAGAATAAATTACGTTGTGTTGTTTTAAAAATTTTACGAATGAGCTTAATTATTGTTATTCATGATTATGTTCGCATAGATATCTGTAAATTGTTATGATTTCGTTTTGTTTGGAAATATTCTCAAACGATACAAATTGTTTAAGTTTAATGTTTATTATAATTCAATAAAATATAACGAATAAGTCAAGTTATAAAAACTTGTCATCATTATATACCTAATTATGAATTATTTTAAGTTCTCCATAGGATAGTGAGTCTATAATATTTATATTCCATAATTGAGTTCCTATAATTTGCATGGTCAAATACTTCATTTGCTGTTTTTCAGTCATTTTTAATTATTATAGAAGACTAATTTAACTGTCTAATCTTGCCATTTCGAAATTCTATTATAACATTATGTTTAGTATAAATGTTAACAACCTTTGTGAATATAACTGTAAACATCGTTTTAACCATGAAATGTTTTCGAAAAAAACAAAAAAGAACCAACGTTTGGCATAATGGCATGATATATAAATCATACAGAGAAAATTAAAACGGAATTAAATCGAGTGTCGTGAATTTTAAATAATGTAAAGTAATATAGTAATTATAATAATTTATATGCAATGATAAATGATAAACAATATGTTCGTATTATATTTAAAGCAAAAATTACAGAAATCTCATAGGTAGGCGTACATTATAAATATTAATGGTAATTTAATATTAAATTTAGTACATTATTGACGGTATTACATATTATACACACAATTACATTCATTATAATCATAATTATTAAAGTCATAAAATAAATTAATAAATACATTTTTTTAATAAGTGAATCGTAATTCTTAAAATTTAAATAATATTAGATTTACTCAATTGTGATGGATTCATATTCAGAGATGTTTTAATTTCAAAATATTTACATTATTTTCAGATTAGGCATCTAAAAAAATATCTCTGAACTATCACTATTTTCAAAAATACCACAGTACTTACATAATAATATATTACATATAATTGATTATAATATAAAGTATAAGCCCCTACCAAATTGACGTTGTTAGTTGCATATATTATAATGTATTTAATATTTATATTATTATAATTTTTAGTTATTATATAAAAACTCAAGATTAAGAATGTTTGTTTAGTACTTATAATATAATATCTATGAATCTATAATACTTATTCATTAAATTAGGGCATTACTGCATTGTGATGTACATACTATAGGCAAACGTATTCTTACGCAATGAAAATACAGATCGGTTATATTATGTGTAGTATACTTAAAAATTAAATTAATAATTGTATTTGAAATATTTAAGTTAATAAATTAAGGTTAATAGTAATTTAAGTAAAGATTCTGCAACTGGTCAACTATTATCAATCGTTGTGGAATTTTTCCAATGTTTAATATTTTTGTTAATGTTATTATTACGTAATACATTTTAATGATATATTCAAAATAATAGCTCGTAAATATTACATTTTAAATTTATACGCACAGAGTTTAGTTTTAATTATGTACAACAAAATAATATACTTTATTACATTTTAATTTCCGGTGCTTTATAAAACATCAATGATTGGATTATTTAATTGGAATATTAACGGTGTCGATGCATCTTCAACAGTTAATATTACTATTTGAATATAAATATAAAATACAGCGCTAATCGAATTTGACAGTAATAAAATGTATAATATCGATCCGATTTATGAACGTAAAATCGTATACAATGTTACGTATAAATATTTAAATTATAGTTTATAATATGAAAATGAAATGCAGCCGATAGCGTTACGAGTGTATATAAAATCAAATACTGTATAGTGTTATGTCCGTGCCAACTTGTTTTGCCCTGGCATACTTCCGATTCGTAGCGAGATCAAAGGCTAGTGGGCCATAGACGTTTTGATAAATTATAATAGTTCCATGGGCATACATTCAAAGTGTGATATCGTAATCACGGAAACAATATATGAAAGTATGTGCCGAACATTAATACGAGCAATCAAAAATAAAAACCGTCGTGACAATATTGCATCCTGTTATGCACGGATATTGCAGCCGGTAGTGTGTTATTTAGTTATTACGAAGTTAAGCGAAATAAGGAAGTCTACAGATATTCTTTGGATTTATAAACTGCCAATAAGAGAAATCGATTGTTCAAAAAGACTAGAGCTATTACCATTAAATGTCGAAATCCGTCGTTCTTTGCGTACGGATGTTAAGTTCCCTAACCTTCCATCCGGGCAAATATGATATATTTATCATGCACCTTTAAATAGACTATTATAGGTAAGTACTTATTTCATGATCTAATGCACTTCAAAAACTTTGATTTCTTTGCAGGTTCAAAATATAAACCAAAATCTGTATTGTTTAAGTCATGGTTTATTATACCGTTGTATAAATGTATAATTCAAATTCTATTATTTTTATTGTAAATCCTTCATATTGGATATAAAGTGGATTTATATCACTATAAATAAATAATGATAATTTATCATTTTTATTTTATTTTTACTATTATTTTTATTTACACACTTATATCAATTGTTTAATTATTATTATATTGTATTAGGTATTCTATTACCGTGTAATTTATATTTGTAAACTTGATGTTTATACATTTTAAACATATGAACATGAGTACATCTTGTTTTTTTATTTGTCTAAACATAGTTTTGTTTCTTTAGTTTTTTTTTAGTTAAGTAACTAAATATTAGACCTACATTAGAATTATATATTATAATAATATTCCTTCCTTAAAAGTGAAGCTTTTTTTTTGTATATTTTTATGATGTACCTATGAGTATAAATCCTAATGGTATATCTATTATAAAAAGAAGTTTCACATTTTTAAATAGGTTTCAACATTTCAAGCATATTGAATATTTTAATTCTGAACCTAAAAATAATAATAATATTCGTCATGCTAATGAGCCTTAGGCTAAGGAAATCGCTATAAATAAATTTGAACGTAATTTTATTCAAACGGATCGTTTTTATTTTTACTTTAAAGTCAAGCATTACAATTATTTTTTAAAATGTATTTTCAGTATTTTAAATAAAGGTTTTGAATTAAATATAATCATAAAAGACATTTTTAGGAAACTGCTGTAATGAGTTGTTCATTGTGTCCTACTTTTGTAATCTGTTAGACGTTAAACGCTGTTTAAGTGATGCGTGGCGCATAACGAATACATTTATGAAAATATTACTATACCTCATTTATTTTTCAGTTTATTTTATTTTATATTCCAAAATGAACTCAAAAAAATTTACTTTTAAATTTGTTATTTAAGAATTCAAAGGGAATTTCACATAATAGGTATACAATCTGAAATCTGAATTGTTAATATTATATTTTTAGATTATAAAAATGCATCGTTTATGTATACTATTAAACTCAGACGTGAATCATTTTACGACGAATGAAATCAACTTACTTTAATGTATTCTTAAAACTTTTTACCTATTGAAAAGTTTGTGGTTACAAAACATGTATGATTTCATTAGCCCTGTGGGCCGTTATAGGTGCACCATGGATTTTTAATTATTGATAACTGTGCGTAGGTGAAAATATGGTTGGAAGTAATCTACTTCATACTTCATAATAGTAATTATAAAGTTTAAGTGGAGTTAGCAAAAAAAAAAAATAAGAAAAAGAATTTCTATTTGGGGGTTGATAACCTACCAAAATCTACCAAATTGCTCCATATAGAGCGAAATATATTGTTTCATTACAAAATATAAAATACGTGTTGTCATTAATGCTTAAATATAAAAATGTTATTGAAACTTGACATGTCTACTGGTGTAAAAAAAATGGTGTACCTACCGCAGTGTTAATTTAAATTTAAATAGGTACCTATATTTGATACATACTCAAACACTCAATCAAATATTATTTGTGTGTATGAGATTTTGTGTTCATTTTAAACTTTGCTGATAATATTATTATGTATTAATTATCACAGGTAATACGATTTAAACAATTTATGTTCAATTAGCAGAAATGTATTATCTATATTATGTAGTTAGGAAGAAAAATGGATCAAACATTTGATCATGATTTATGATAACAATATTATTGTGTTTTCGTGTAACGAGTAACGATTAACCTTTTCGCATTTAATTTATACAAACAAAAACAAACATTTAGCCATTAAAATATTTAATAGTTTTTTTTTTTAGTCTGTTTTATTATTTTTGTAAATATAGTATGTGACATGTGTAATTATTTGTTATTTAATATTACGTATTAAAAGTTTTGATTGTTTTCTTCCACTTATTCAATTGCCACACAAATGTGAAACATTGTGTGAACATTCAGTACAATTTTGTAAAAATGCATAAATTGTACATTTGCGCACAGAATGATAGAAGTAACTATTCTAACGTAATTCACACAACACCGTATTATTTATTATCTACTGTTTTACTTCAATTTTTGCCCAGAAATAAACCCAGGACACATGCTTTTGTTTAAATTAAAACATAATATTATAAAGTAATATTTAATTTTAATTTTATTTTATTAGTCTTTTGAAGCATGGTTTTGGTGAAAAAAATATTTTACGTTAATTTTATATAGGCAATGGTAGGTATTAAATTGGTACTTCAAGTGGACAATACGCTTGTCCCTTCAACACTTTTATCTTATTCGGTCTCCAATACATAATATGCAATTATGCCATGCTCACATTAAACCAAAATGTTTTTATACCAACTAACTTATAATATACAGTTTTTGTATTTATTAAAAGTAATATCGTAGGTATAATAATATATAGGCAAATAATATGATGTATTATACAATTATATACATAATATAATATGATATCAATGATTATATCTATATTTATTTATTTCCACATGGTTATTTACTATAAGCATGTTCTTCCACATGTTTTCTTTTAGACGTCCATTTAATAAAATGTTGGTTTTTGGAAATTTTAACTAATTTTGTGTAGTAGCAGTAGCAGTATACCTAAAGTCAATACAAACTTGTTTTCAAATGCGAACTACCCTATATTTTACTATACATTTTTAAGTCTATATAAATGGAAGTATTTTAATAAAATTTAAGTATTTGAAAATATGGCCTGTAATATATTATATACTTTAAAATTCCAAAAATTAGGATTCGAATAAATGTATTATTTAAGGACGAAAGAACAGTGAGGAATGTCGCAATGGGCGATGTGGGCATGCTTGGTGAATCTGTCTTCTCTATATTATATCAAATCAATGACAATAATATTATCTTTGTGTTAATTTCGAATTGGTAAAATTCCCAAGGTCAACGCGTCGTCTGCAAGTAAAATTGACTATACATTTTAATAATATGGGTATATCTTTCAGACTTATTGGCTATAATTGTGAGCTCTAATTAATAATTATCGTCCTCTACGAACTACAAGCACGTCTTGTTTCATCGCAGTAATAGCTAATAATATTTAAATTTTTGGATTTGCCGGAAGTTGTTGAGAATACGGGATTTGCGTAGCTTAGACCCAGCCAAGCGTGTAACTATTGTTATGACGGTGCTGTTGCGGGGGACGAAAAAGAGACGCACCCTTAAAATGTTGTTGTAGTTGCCTTTCTGCGTCTTAACCAGGTAACTACTATAATATACGACCAGCACTGCAGGCTGTACTAATTAGTAATTACTATTTATTAACTCTCTGCTACCGCTACTGATCATTAAGATTTAATATTTTTATAATTATTATTATTAGGTACTCGGCGTTCCTTACGCACGTGCTACGAGACATATCAGACAGAGTAGTTCACGGTGGAGGCTGAGGTGACGTGTTGTACTATAAATACGATATTATTCGTGTATATTATACATATTGTTATACGTACAGCATACAGGGTGACTTTTTTTTTAACGCACTACCATTAATAATTATTGCCGTTCATTCTAATGTTTTAACTTTCAAAGTAATATTGAACTGTTGCAATAGCCAATAGGGAAGTAGGTACTTGGAATAAGACATAGCAAAAAAAAAATCCTTGTTTTGTTTATCACACAATTTTTTCGTTTTTTTCCATTTTTTCGAAAGACTTCCCATAGTTTACAATTTCACACTTTTACGAAACGTTGGTGAATAATACAGTATAATATTGAATTGAAAACTAAAAGTTTTTTTTTTATTTACATCTAATTAAAGTTTGGTTGAGCGATGAGCATAATTCGGTGCACAACATTTTCACAGGGTGTTTCGGGTTTCCTGTAGGAATTTAGGTTATTTTATCAAACACTTTAACTATTGTTTATAAACTACCCGTATTGTATATTTGCTCATTATTCGATATGTTTTTCACAAAAACTTTCGAACGTTACGAAACATAAAAAATAGCAAATTATAAACAACGACTATATCGTTCGCCTATAGTTGCGTTTTTAATTATGTTGCGGAAACATAAGCGTCTACGAGAAACAAGCGTTTTGGAAAAACTCAATGATTATCGCGTGTCGCGCGTTGTAAAAAAAATCACCCTGTATACAGTCATAATATTATATTATGTGTTCCGTGTGCGTATAATATAGAACGCGTCGCAATAACCGGTGGTGGTCGCGTTTCCCGCACACGATCGTACCGGGTGGGATAACACAATCGTGTTCGTATGGGTGTGTTTGTGTTGATGTGTGTGTGTGTGTGTGTGTGTGGACGTATCATAGACGTGTTGTGCCGTCGTATATCAATGTGGCCATATCAGTGTCGGGCAGCGCGCACGCGGCACTATACCGACCATCCGAGTTCAGTCGGTTCGATTGCAAAGCGCGCGCGATTCGTGCGGATCGATAAAACGTTTTTTTTTGTTCGTATTGTAATAGTTTTCGTCGTACGTCTCCGCGAAGGATCGATCGAGTCAGACACCATCTCGTTTGGTACGAATCGATGTTTTCCGTTTTATCCTCCGCCCCTCGATAAATATTTTACTACGGTAGAATTTATTATAAAATATTTCTATCTCTCTATCTCTCTCTCTCAAATATAATACGCCGTGCTTAAAATACGAAACTCGACACGACCGACGACGAAACACCGACGACTGCGATGAGGACTCAGCAGACGGACGGCCGTCGGGTCCGTCACTGATCGCGTCGCGGTGCAGTGCAGGCTGCGTGTACCTTTATATCATTATATAATAAACGATCGTAACAATAAGAAAAATAATAATATACGCTGCAGTAATATCGATTTCAACGTCATAATATCATAACACAATATCGTTTCCACCGGCGAAGGGTGTGCGTGTGCGGTGCTGCAATTTTCGGAGCGAGTTAGGTTTATACCCGCGCGCCGCCCGGGACACGGGTAGAAATCCCGCAACACGTCCGCGGAATGATGACTACGCGCACCGCGATCGGCCGAATCGTGGCAGGCGCGTGTTGCGTACTGGCCGCGGCCGTTTTCGCGGCCGCACAGCCACCGGCCATCAACAGCGCGGACCCCGGATCCGATTCAGCTCGCCAAACTCCAGTCGGAGGGTAAGTTTTGCCACCTTTTTTCCCCTCAGCTACTTTCACCCTTTTCAAAGTCACCCTTCTTCCCCGTCTCGTCTCTTTTATAATATTCGTCTTCATAAACCGACCTTTACCGGTGCACTCTTTTGTCCGATGCCGTCGTCGAGTGTACACCGCAGCAGGATTTAATATCATATAATATAATATATAATACACCTGCAGAGATGAGTTATAATACTGCAATGTCGCAGTAAGCAAAATAATATGAGAGCAACTTCGTCTCCTTAAAATCATTTTTTTTTCACCAACTCCACTGTAAAATATATGAGTACCTACATACGATAGTAACAGTCTCGCGCACCTACTTTATTTAATATAGTATTATATATTATAAAAACTCACCGTGATGGAGAAAAACGCGTAGGTATAATAATTTGATTAAAGTCCACCCCACGCTACGAATGCAAGGGTCGACCTAAATATTTATATTATAAAGAGATAGAGAGAGGGTGATAGAGAGAGAGAGAGAGAGTCTGAGATCTGCAGTAAAATTTCGGCACTACGGGATCCACCGAATTACTGATTCAGAGCATTTTCATTATACCTCCAATATTACCTTTTTTTTTTTTTATGACAATATAACCTTGTTTACTTTTATTTTTACCTGAAACGCGATTAAGAGCAGTTCATATTTTCAATCGAACAAAATTGTATGCTATAAACTGTAAAAGAGCAGTACATTCGCCTATATATACTTCGATGGCGTACACATTTTTAAAAATAAACACTTTAAGGTAGCTACGGAAAATGTGTAACTTTTTTTAATTTTTCAACATTGTTTTAATGAAATAAAATAAAAATATATGAGTTTAAATTATAATTACGAAATATTATGATCGATCGCTACTACTATCGGATTTAATATATATTGTTTATCCTAGTAGGTAAGTAAAGTAACTGCAAAATGCTGCGTTTAAAAAGAAACAAACACATCTGTAGGGTTTGTAATGTCTTATTTTATAAGTTTGAGTTTTTAAGTCATACTTAATAATTTTTATTGCACATACATGAACAGACAGTCTATTACTATGCATGTTTAATGTTTTGTGTTTCTTAGTCACCAGAATAATAAATATTACACCAATGTATTTAAGTGTAATAGTACACTTTAACTTATTTTTGGTATAGGTATAGCTAATATTATTTTCTTCTTATTATTAATATTTTTTTCAAAGTAAAATACATTATAGGTACTTAATGTAATAAATAATAATTAAGTATAGGTTATCGAAAACTAAATATTTTTATTTCTATTTAGTTAAATACTAAAAAATATGAAAATATCGTATTAAATCTATAAATGATCATGAATGACCATAACCAAATTAAATGCATATTGCAATAGCGTACAACAACTGTAGATCGTAAAACACATAATAATAATTATTATAAAAGCATAATATGATATTTTTGTGAAGATTATACTTCAAATGCGTATAGTAAAATCACCACAAGTAAAATTTTATTTACGTATATACCGTCTGTAATATAAGTAAATGTAAACATTTTTATTGGTATTCTCATTGGATGATAAATACTTTGTGATTTTTTAGTTACCCACGTACGAAACGCATCAATATTGGTATGCTACGGTTGTTGACACGCCTTGACGCCATGAGTACTTAAGTTTTTTTCCAGGAGATTTCAAAAGTGTTTTTAGAGGGCCGACGCGTCATAGATTATCTAATTAATAATTCATTTCACGTAGTGTATCTTTATTTGTATCGCCACGGGATTAGGTGTAACGTATTTTTTTCAATTTGTAAAGGATTATTGTAATTTTTACTCATAAGTTTCAAGATACCCATGTGCATTTTCACAATCGATACACAACAACACGTATACCTAATAATATAATGTACATATTATTATAAGTATTGAGTTTCGCTATTTGTATAGTATATATTTTTTGACAATTTATTTATTTTGACACGATTTACTATTCGTATGATTGGTCGGCATTAGTTTAGTGTTGTGTGTCAATATCTATTTGTAATAAGTATTCGTCGGGAACAAAAGTCAAAGAGAACAATTTAAACCTTCATTGTAGTAAAAACCTTCTACGAGACCGTATGAAATGCTAATTTGTTCTAGAAATTCTTAACGATTTTTAATTGTTCGATCGTTTTTTTCCAATAATGTTCGTAAAAATAATTGACGTTCGACTAAAATGATTAAACTGTTTACGACACTACTGTGGAATTACATTAGACTATATATATACATTTTAGTCATATTTCTTTAGATTCCAATAATTATTCACTACAATATGACAATATCATACTAAATTGTCATTTTTTATATCTGCAACAATATCAATAGCCGGTGTAACAGTAAGTCAGTAACAGAGTAGAAAACGAATGCGAAATACAAAAATGTAAGTGATGTGATAGGGTAAAAGTATTATACGATTATTTCTGTAAATTGAGGTGTCAGGGATCAAATAATAATAAGTGTCAGTTAAGACTGTCTGGTTAGTACAATTAAAAATATTATTTATAAGAGTTAATATTGTTATATTGTTTCTGAACTTTTGGAATAATATAATTTTGACATTGTGAGTGTCATATTACGTACATCATTATAAGAGACCACGTAAACAAACGAAAAATGTTTAATTCACGTTGAAGCTGTCGTATACCCATGGATGAATAATATTTCTTTCCTATAATTTTTTTTTTTTTTTTTTGATACAGAAACGTCTATGTACCAACTACGATTCATCGGGCTACAAGACAATATTACTAATATAAGCTGCGCCAACCGTCTTTATAATAATATATTTTTATATTTTTCACTGAGAGAAATAAATAGGTATAAATGTGTAATATAAGTAGTTGTAACCGTAACGTTTATCAACTGTGGTAAAAAAATCGATCATAATACGTATAATATTATATGTTTTCAAACGCGTGCTGAAAACATTACTCCTGCCTCCTCCGTACATATATACTATTATTATTATAAGCTCGGGAGTGTTGAAAAGCAGTTTCCTTATACATGTGTCATACAATATATATTTTAATAACATATAATAATATTATAAACTTACCGTGAAATCCACTTGAACTCATTTCATATAAATCATCCGAAATATTCCGGTTCACTTAACAAGCGCGTAAAGCTTTATGGCGTTTAATAGCTGTAGACGGTATCAACTGTCACCCCTCAGGGTCCACACTCAATCGGAGAGGAGAAAATAAGACGTTTATAAATACAATTACAATATTATTTTATATTCCACGTACACACGTGCGTTTATGTTGTTATTATTATCATTATTCTCCTCGTAACGGGTCGATATCCAATTGAGTTTTTATTTTTTTTAATCACTCCCCGTGTCCGCCGGGTGAAATCATTTATTTATTTTTATAGTGCGTGCGAATATTATCAATAAACATAGTTTAACACTGTTTTTAAACGAACACAGATCGAACTATCGTATTTTTATGCGTCGGTGTACAATATTTTATAATAAAAAATGTCCATACAGTGTATATTGCCGCACGCGCGGTTTTATTACAACAATATAAAGTGTTATATATAGGTGAATAGGTACGTTCGCTATTATACGCGTATACATAATATTATAATACCAATAAATCGAAATTATAAATTTTCTCCCCCAATTTTCAATCCGTTGGTTTAATAAGTTAAATAAAAAAAAATCAGTTTATATAATTATTATAATATACATATTATCTACAATGTAATGTATGCAAGAAAAATATCATAGGTTTCAAATACATTGTTTTATTTATATATTTTTAAATATAATGAAATTTAAATTAAGTACCCAGGGGCGAAGAAATGATTTTTTTTGGGTAGGCCCACCATAAAACGTCTACTTCCCGATGGAAATGGGGACTTTTCCCAAATTTTTTTATTAGCCTACCATAATTTCAAAGTTGTCAATGATTATTCTTATCAATAATTGAATAATTAATAACTTGAAACAAATTGAACCAAAAAATAAGTAGATAGTTTCAAAAGATGCAATTTTTATTTAAGTACCTAAATATGAGAGTCTTACAAAATACAATTATAAATATTAATTAATATACTTGTAACTAATAATATACGTATTGTTAATTTATAATATATTTTCAAGGTAAAAATTCTAATCTTCTTTTCTTATGACAGTGTCTGAATATATTATTGATTTTTTTTCTATAGGAAATCTGGGTAGGCCCGGGCCTACCAGGCCTACCTACTGGCTACGCCCCTGTAAGTACCTATATGTTTTATAAACAATTTGCCATTTTAAATGTATAAAAATCCATAAGAAAAATACATAGCTTTACTATAATCATCGCACTTAGATGTGTAATGTGTATAGTATACTAAACTGTGTATGGGGGCTTATTATATTTTTTGTAAATGTATAGTATGTATAATATTAATATAATGTAATCAATTATTGTATAATCTACAAATCGATTGAGTCCATATCGTTATAATTAATATAATATTATGTGTTCGAAAATCGGTATACCCGTATGCGACTTTAGAAAATGAAAAACGCAATCGGACGCGGTTAATTGTTTTAAAACACCATGCACGTGAAACGCGATAGACCTTATTATCCGATGCGTATCAGTCGCTACATAATAATATTATGTAATAGGCAGGTACCTACGCGATGCACAAATAATAAACCCTATGCAAACGAACGTCCAAGCGCCCCGCGAATGTACCTCGAGGCGCGGGGGCGTTCAATGTGTACCTATATGTACTTCCAGAATATAATAGGTATATGGATAATTAATTTTCCGTTATGATCTCTGATGAATATAATAATATAGGTATAATAATATTATTTCGTACGATTCGTCTGTATTATACTTTCACGCGGAAATCACGATCGTGTCCTACGCTCTCACATAATATTACAATAATAATAATAATAATAATAATAATAATAATAATAATAATATGTCCGTACGAATATTTTTCCGGATAAACAAACAATCTACCTACTAAATCCGCATCATGTCCGGTGTCGATCGAAATACGGTTTTATTGAAATTGTATAATATTATGATAATACCTATGTATAATAGGCATAAAATAATGTTTATAATAATAGTAAACAGGACTTGAATTTGGAAAAAAAATTTGATTTTACGTTATTTATAATTTAAACTTTTTCTATTTTTTGCGTTTATTGTTAATTTAGAAGTAAAACGTTGTACACATTTTTCGTTTATCGTTTTATCGTTAAAAATAATAGCTATAATGGCCAGGATACTGAATAAAACAAATTATTGAATTTATTATTAAAATAGAAATAAATCGAGTCAAATTAATATTTTTATGAAACCAATATAATTATAGCTAGAGCTCAAAAGTTGATGACCTTAAAACAATTAAAAAATGCAAATATAACATCCAAATGACAATAAATTACCAAAAAATTTACCTTAAAAAATTACAAAATAATATAGTTTAAATTTATAAAATTCAAATTATTAAAGTTCACAAATTACTCAAAGTTATTGCATTGTACGTTTAGAGCATATTTTGATGTTATCAAAATAAAATGAACGACGATTATCGGATAATAAATATTTATATTTTGAAAAACTTCTCTCCACGCCCGCACTAAAGTGATTATAATATTGTTAAATAAATGTATTTTAAATTATTTCATTTTGTGCTAGTTAATTATTTTTGTTGACCAATTGTGTTCCGTTTTATTTACGTTTACAAATTTCAATAATTTTTTGTCATATTATATAACGTTATTATAACGTTTGAAAGCCCTGAATCCAAAAACGATCATTGTATAAAATTATAATTGTAGTAGGAGTAAAATGTGCAGAGTATTATCTCCGCAAAGCTCGTTTTGAATATCGTCGTCGTGTTAGGCGTATTGTAACAATATTATTATCGACGAGTGCATTATGTAATTATTGTAATGTATTATAATATTACCCGTATAATATTAAATGACACTTATTTACCCGTAAACGGACAGTGACGGTCGTCCAAATAGAACGTATATTATAATAGCGTTAATATTATAATATTATTGTATTTAATAACACTTAAAAGGAGCCACTTAACGGAATCCAAAGCAACAAATTAAACACAGAATATTACGTCCGTCTCCCGATAATCTTCGTCGCGTCCCACGCCCGTTTACGTAATATTAATATTATTATTGTATACAATATAATACACGTTTTATAATATCATCGCGGAACATGTGTGTGCGCGCGCTCGCGCTGGTGCGGTTTACGATAATAGATTTTTCCCAAAAAAAAAAAAAAACCATTATAATATCGTACTAAAGAAGCGTAGTTTTTATTTATTTTTTAATTTTGTACGTCCGTTTCAACCTAATCACACGGTGCGATGCTGCAAACGCGTTACGAATAACTACATATTATATAACTATATATATTAGATACGATTTAAAAATGCGTATACTATACAGTACGCCTCACACATATTATATTATTTGTACATAATACACACGACGAGTTGGACGACGTTTGTATCGTCGATATTCTATTCGAACTCGGTTTTTAGAAAAGCTATATTTACACCAGTATTTGAAAAATACAATTCGTTTTTACGTTGCTTACAATCGTTTAAGCTTTATACATTTTTTGCGTTTGTCGTTATTCGGAACTTAAACGTTATACAAGGTTGTGCACTTCTCTAGGTTTTTTATTTTTTATTATTTATAAGTTTCACTGAATTTTTTGAACATTTTCTTTGTACTACGTAATGATAAGGTTTTTGCTCTGATTTTTAGACCTAACAACTTTAAAAAGGCGTATATACTCCTGAATATTTTTAGCAATACACCACTGGTTATAGAGCAGGGGCCTGCCGTTTTTAAACACATAATATTATTCGCGCTTTTTAGTAAATCATAAACACCAGGTACCTCTGTATAATATATAATTATGTCCCTGACAACGCAATATAAAATTACTGACCGACGAACGGCTGTAAAATCTAAGGATAAATGAAGCAAAATACAAAGTTCATATGTACTTAAGTACTCGCCTTATATTATATAAATTAATCAGTGGATATATTACCGTCAAATACGTAAATTAAGGAATTCGCGTTAAATAGTATAATTTGTTATGCACTTTAAGTTATATTTTTTTTTAGGAAAGACGAAATTGGTTCTTGATTTAGAGTAAAATGTAAAGTGTAACGGTCGTATTAAAATCAAAAATATACATACCATTTTCATAATTGACGTCTATAAATATCTGTTACCGCCAATGATGTAAATTAGGTAATAACGTAAATGCCTAGCCAATATCATGAATTCCTATTACATTAGTAGACAATGACGATATTGTAAATACCTTAGAAATATTTTTAAATGCATCATTGCCTGAAACGATTGGGCATTAACGTTGTTTTCTAATATCGTATACCGACAAATTTGATCGGAAATATCGTTATTGACTAGATATTAAGCATAAAAAATAGTATTTTGACACCTGTTAAGAATTAATTGTTACTTATAATAGACTAATAACACGATAATGTTCTTATAAACATAAACTAATCCTAAGAAAAAAGTATATTCACATGTTTAATGCCCTAGTCACCTTGCCATCAAAACTATAATATGATATTTCACTATACTTCGATCTGAAAGCCAATAGATTTTTCACAGGTTTGCTAAACTAATTACTGGTAAAATAATAGCTTAGAAGGTTTTATATTACTAAGTAAATTGAGCTAGGATTTCATAATTGATAATATATAGTATTATGTCACAATCTGAAAAATGAATTATGTTACTTTGAGATTTCAAATTAAGTACCCAAAAAACGACAAGGGGTATAAGGGGACCATATGATAGTTTATGATCTTCGGTCATAGTATATTCCGTATACTCCATAGTAGACTCTTCAGACCGATTACATAATATATGATATCTGACAAATGCCTGATGATTTACTCGTCATGCAGTTGTACGATCAAACTAAAAAAATACACATTCTTCACGTACACAAACTAAAAGTCTGGCAATCCTCTTGTTTACATGATTCAAGTCCTATTCCCCTTGTTCACCATATCTGGGAACTTGTACATCTTCTTCCTCTAAATATGAACTGTATTCACCTTATTTAGTATAGGTTTGTACTTTCCTTTAATTATATCCATTTGTTTATTACAATTTGGCTCATATTCCCTTTTTGATATTTCAATTTAAGATTGTGATTTTCAGCATCAAATCGTAACTTAATTTCATTTTGTGCTACAAATTTGACTTTTTAAAGCTCGCAGCTATTTTTTACTCTAGGTGGTATATTATGTATTAATTTATTTTTATTTTTCAATTAAATTTTTGTGATTTTGTAGAATTTAATCTATTTTTGATCATTGGTAGAGCAGGATCCTGTAAATGATAGCTGCGATCAAAGGGGTCATTTTCTGCAATCATTTTTTACATACGTATTGATTATTGGACATTGTCAAAATTGTACAACGAATCCAGGTTCGTTGTCTGTTTAATGACATTAATCACCATTTAAATAACTGTCAGAAAATATATAGGTAATTCAAGTCAATTAAAAAAACGTTCTGTGTATAGTAACATTAACTATACATAGGTTTCCATCGTTATAACGTTTAATATATGCCGGTATGATAGGTTATAACAACTGTACAATAGTGTACGTAAAAATGAATTGTTATTTTCATTGGTATTATTTTTATAATTGTATCGAATTGGCCTCAAATTGACCACCATAAGGTATATTATATACATATTTATTATATTATTTTAATATACCAATACTATACGCTTATACGTCTCAGTACAATTCCATATTTTAGTATCACGCAAGCGAGTCCGTCCAATTAGGTTTGGGTTTCATTCGACGATATATTATAAAATATCATTATAATAATGGTCTTTTATAAAATTATTATTATTATTATAATTATATTGGTTTTTTATTCATTCAGTCCTCTTAAGGAACATATAAAAATAACACTTTCACCTGCCCCGCCAGAGTGTGGTGAGTATACCTAACCTACCTACCCTCTACCTACACGTTCGTGAGTCGTACGACGTGTCGATGTATATTCTAACGTTTCTTATATCACGATACAATGCAATGTAATATGCATTATAATTTATAATGCATATATGATTCGTTGCGATGCACTCACGTCCCACACAGTCTAAAAGACCCGTCGTATGTACCCATAGTACTCGTTATATATCTGTGTTTATTTATTTATTGAATACAAACGGACTTAAAGTCCAATTACAATATAACCATAGTATACGTAACCCGATGTAAGTACATAAAATTATCATTTAAAATCTAAATGCACATTCTTCTTAATAACTCACAAAACGATCAACGTTATACGTATTATTCAATTTCATCATTCGATTTATAGGTGAAATAGACATTTTAATAAGTTAGTAGTAGCCAAAAGCAAATAACATAATTCAACACATTTTAAATATAAGATATCTTATACATCTCAAATCTACATAAAGACTTTACCTTAATTATTCTATATAAAGAACAATAATTATTGTTGGGTAACGCCGGTCGGTTTCTTATAATGATAATAACAATTTTAATAAATAAATAAATAATAATAATAATAACGATTTTATAATAATATGGTCTCCACAGACTTCACACTTCACATATATTGTATATTAAAATAATTATATACCAGGTAATTGACTGTCTACAATAATATTTACTGTTACACGCTCGGTGGTTACTGGTTAGCGCTTATTGATAACCGAGGCGGTAACTGCCAACTGGTAACTTGTCCAACAGAATAGAATATCGCAAAGACGCACACGCGTATAGATGATGCAAATGATCGGTTTTAGTAATAATAATAACTGTCAATTGCATTATAAACATCCTTCGTATATTGTTGTTTGAGATGACGTTTCTTTATATTATACATTCTGTAAGTATATTTATTCGTACGGGATTACTGAAATGTAAAATCATAAACCTAATGTAAATATTATACGAACGACGCCTATTTAAAAAACAAATAATACATATTTAGCAATGTGATTATGTTGCGGGATCAGTGTTAAAAAAAAACACGATTTCTTAAAACCACATTCAAACTAATTCGAATTTATGAAACAATTACCATTATGTATATAGTAGAAAGATACAAAATACGTTATATCAGATAACAGTGGATGGCCTAAGGGGTTTAATATTCAACCGAATCTATAACAGAAAATACGATAATGTTGCGAGAGAATTTGAGATTTTACTCCAAAATTTTATTAGTCAAAAGTATGAACTACGAAAGAGATTGCACTAAAAGACTCGTATTAACAACGGAAAAAACAAAAGAAGTCGTTCTGCTGTATTATAGTAGATGTCTAGTGTCCCTTGTCATTGGGCAGGTCACTGTAAATTGTAATGCGTTAAATTTGAATTAAAAGATAAATTATTGTATACGATGGAAAACGATTCTGAGCGGTTGGTTATCCTATATTATTTCTAAGGATATTTTGAATTTCAATTGATTTTTATTATAAAATTAACACAATTGAATACATGTCATATATACTGTGTATAATATATAGCAACATATATCTACCTAATATTTACCTACCACTTTAAGCTGAGCCTGTGGTGGGGTAGAGGGTTACAATCTACTTATGATTAATTTAAATTACATACATAATTAATACATTTGATTTATAAATTGAATTATTTAAAAATGACTGTGCACTACCAAATTATTAACATTAACCTAACTCATTAAATAGTACATTATTGAAATAATCCTTAATGTATTAACTAGGTACCATTTCTAATATATTTTTTTCAAAATGTATTATAGATTTAAATTGCTATTAGTAATTAATTTTTTTATTAGTAATAAGGTAGGTAGGTCGAATTAATTTTTTCCAATTACCTGTAGTAGGTTTTATTATAAAGTGAGTATTATATAAAAATAAAACTATAGTTTTATAGTAACTATAAGTCGGTACCAACGTACCATAAATTCGGGGTGTAAATAGCTTAAAATTAGTCTTTCAAATATTTTTAAAATGTCATCGTATACTTATACTGTTTAGTAAAATATAATAATATACATAGTTGCAAAGAATTTCAAGTCCCTAAAGTTAATAATGTTGTTTGAATATTATAATAAAATAATTTAAATGGTTATTTTAATTTATAAATATAAACATTTCAGTTTTAAACGCTTAGGTATAAAAAAAAATGCATACCAATGCATTTATATAATTTTTTTATTGATTTAAGCATAAATTATGAATATCTTATCAAACATTTTCAAGTTTTTTAACACAGTAACAAAATGTATAACAACATTATTTATTTGAACCTCCCCAACATTGTCGACTTGATTAAATGAACGAGGTCGTCCGCGGGACAATTATAGCTCTAAATCTTAAGCTCCCTATTAAACCATAAGCCTACCTCAATAACTGACATTTTATAATTATATTTGTTTTATTAAGTATTACTATTATTATCAGTGTTATTACTTTATTATAGTTATTACTTATTGATATAATTATAGTATGCTAACATTAAAATAATTATTGACTCCCAGTGTATAATAGATAGTTATTATTTATGATTAATGCTAAAATATTGGCAATATATGTTGGTAAAACTTTTAAAATAAATAAAAAGTAATATTTAAAACGAGTAAATTGAATACGATTTAATATACCTACCTATTATATAACATGTACCTATACCGTATATCAACATTACTAATATCTAATTATCTTGTATTTTGTATCGCCTTAAATAATAATATAAAATTTTTGATCAGTACGCTATGTACATATATTATTATATACCCCTGCAGATGATACGATAATGGATTTTCAAATTTTTATTATTTTTGTTGCAGGCCAAACGTGTGTCGGTCGCGGTTCAGAAACTACTGTTGTCCCGGCTGGTCGCTGAAACACGCGACTGGGCTGTGTATCGTCCGTGAGTATATATTGTGGTATATTATGTGTTAATATATGTATACTGTTTTATTAATTACTGTTAAGTGCTTTTTTAATAAACATGAAACGGCTGAGGTCATAATATTTTACAATATAACGCTTCGTTAAGAGAAGAATAATAATAACTGACCATTTCCATCGTCATGTTCCACCGTAGTCCTCTACATCTATAATAATACAGAATATGCATATTAAATAATAATATTATATACTATTTTATTTTTTCAAACTATTTACACACGCGTGTTGACATTTTTGATGAACGTTATCGACGCATATATAACAATGTTTCCGTTTTTTTTATCTCAAATACTGCCAAATGCCAATGTAATCTTCTGTATTATATATGACGAGTCTCAGTGGCGCCGAACTCTATATAATTTTAAGAAATTATACTTTATTTAAAAATATGACTAAAAAAAAAAACAACTAAATAATCTTACGAGTATAAAAATATAATATAAGATTTATTTTTGAAAAAATTAGTTCAACCACCGTAGATTCCTAATATAAAAAAAAAATACTTGGCTGAGTTTTTAAGCTTTATATTATGTATCTACTAAAGATAATATTTTTTAATAATGGCTTGCCATGAAATATAAAATGGATAGCTTAGTATAAATAGTACTCGTATTACAGAATAAAAAAATTTTTAAATGTTTATATATTAATGACTAATAACTAAAATTGTCAAATTATCATAGTCCTTGTATCTTATAATCCAATATCCTTAAAACTCAAAGTTTAATAACTCAAAAACTACATGTTTGAATTTCGATGTATAAATAAATTATTATTGATATGTTAGTTTCATATAAATTTTTAAAAAAATCGTCGGCCTTACAATTTACTGTAAAATTTGATCTTATTTGAAACAAAAAATGATTTATATGCCTACAGAACACTCCTTATGATATGTTGAACTTCAATATAATTTTTTTTAAATATGGTTAAATATAGCGCTACTTAAAAATTGCAAAATCAAAATATAAATGTATAATTAAATATAAGGGGAAAACAGGCATGTGCATGATGGCTGGGGAATCACCCATAATTTCACCCTGCAGTCTAATATTATCGTACACATTTAAAAGTATTATAACATCGATTCGATTTTATTCGTTTTGTTTTCAGCCGTGTGCAATAGGCCCTGCAATGGAGGTCGGTGTATCAAGCCCAACATGTGTCTGTGCGACGAGGGCTCGGTCAGGTCGGCGTGTTTGCCCGACGACCTCAGAGACGCTTACAACAGGGACGACGAGCAATTAAGATCGTCTCAGTCGTCCGCGCCGGACCGATACGGAAAACAGCCATCGACCGGGAAGGACGGCGGAATCGGCAGCAGCGGAAGCGGTGGCGGCGGTGGAAGTAACGGCGTAATAAATGGCAGTGGTGGCGGAGGAAGTAACGGTGGGACTAACGGCAGTGGCGGTGGAGGAAGTAACGGCGGGACTAACGGTGGTGGAGGTAACAGTGGCGACAGTGATAGCAGAGGCGTTGGCGGTGGGAATGTCAGCAGCGTTACCAGCAGTACCTTATCAAGCAGAGTCGCAACGACTACCGTCAGCTCTTTGGCAGTGGCGTCGCGGAACGTTTGCAAGTATCCGTGTCTGAACGGTGGCACTTGTCAAGGATCGGCTTGCTCTTGTCGACAGGGTTACACCGGCGAAAACTGCGGCGACCGTAAGTGCACCGACCAAGTCTTGTATTAATTAGTACCTACCGTAGTCCGTAATAATATTAATAATATTATACCACAAAGTTCCACATGGAATATTATAGTAATATTACAAACTTTTAATAATTATTATAACTCTGCTATAAACACGTCCGGCGACTCAGTGGCATGTATCACCGTATCAGTGGCGTATATAGGAATTATTTTCACCATATGCCAATTTACCTCTAGTCACGCATAGCCATAATTAGAATTTTTTTAGGCAGTTGGGTGTTTATAATTATGACATAATCAATACGAATTGAGATTGCGCCATTTTATTTTATAAATGTTTATTATTGTACTAAAACCAATATTATGTAAAATTAAATTGTATACACTTTTTAAAAACAAATATTGACAATATCATCTATATTTAATGTTATATTGCTATGAATCACCATCATCAATGCAAGTTCACACAATCTAACATTTCCTTGCTGATTCCTCAAAAATGTTTTTAATCAACCTAAAATGTTGAATAACTCCAGGCAGCAGTGTAAATAAATCAGTGAATGAAAATTGGAAATCCATTTCTAAATAATAGAACCTCACCATTGACGTATGTAAACCATTAACTCTTGAGCATTGGTGGTCATTACTTATCCGCAGGTATACAATTTAAATTCCAATTTTCATAATTCTTATTATATATAGACAATCAAAAACGAAAAATCATAGGTATATCGTATATGACATCAAAAGTTTTTATACGCCAAACGGGCCACGGGGTATATGATTATGTAATATAGTATATATAATCTATATATTAATATATTATACATAAAAAAATATGCATACGATGTTTAAATCGAACCTGCAATTTCACTGTGGTCCCTGGCCTAGGGGACTCTCCCCTGTATACGCCACTGGGCCGTGTATCAAAAATAAGAAAAACGGCGATGCTCAAATAATAACTGAAGGTTTAATTTTTGATTCTCTGTTTTCAGCGATCTGTCGAGATGGGTGCTTGAACGGCGGTCGGTGTATCGGCCCCGACCGGTGTGCGTGCGTGTACGGATACGCCGGGCGCAGATGCGAAGCCGGTAGGTAAATATTTGTTCATAAAATCTGCGATGAAATAAACGCAAACGTGCCCGCCCGCCTAATGGCCTTCGGATAACGAGCAGGACCTGCGACGACACGACGTGTGATCGTTTTTTAACCGGTGCAGGCTTACTCTCATAGGACAATGATAGGACGCGTTTCCCTGGACTTTTCCCAAATTAGCGTTTGACGCGTGTGAAAAGTATAATAATTAAAATATATACTACGTATATAATGACGTTATGATATTATAACGTTATATATGACAAAAAACGATTGAAATTATTTGTAAACGTAATTAAAACGAAAAACCATAAACAAAAATAATTAAATATCACAAAACAACACATAACGCAAAACGAAATATATATTGTATTATAATTATACGAAAAATAACACAAAACGAAATAATTTAATATCCAAAGTTATAATATTGGTTTCGTGGAAACATTTATTCCACGCAATTTTTTTTTTACCTTAGCAATCCATCCAATAATTTTCTATTCTCCGTATACGTGCCATTCCCCGCATTAGATATTATTTTTAACGACGAAACAATAAGCGATAAATAGAAAAGCTGTTAAACGAGCAATTTTTAAATGCAAGCCCCGATATTAACATAATATCTTATAAAGGTACTTACACCTCATTATATATGTAATTGAACGCAAAAACGTTTCAGAGAAACGATGTTTTAATGGAAACAGATTGCGATCCCCATATACACGTATAAGGCGAAATCTTCCCACGATAATATAATATTATAAAAATACATTTTATTATATTAATGACGCAATAGTAATATGTGATTAAAAGGATGAGATTCTTAATAACTATGTATCAGGATAAAAGGATGTAGGAGCATTATTTATTTTCTCTCTCCGATTCACGAGAAACATGAAAGATTTGCATTCGACACAACTAATCGATAGGTATAATGTTGTTTACTTGTTGTTAGTTAATGTTAGAGTGAATTTACCTATTATCAAACGTAAAGTTAAAAATATTTTTGTTTATATACGTTGCCTTTTTTTAAATTTGTATGTAATTTATGAGTACATTTGAACCTCAATATTATTTTTCATACTTATAGAACTTGAATAAAAATTGAAATAATATCGTGAAATAGTCAACGTGAAAAGATTCTTAACTTTAAGTTTGATAAAAGGTCAATTGTTCAAATATATAAACTAAAATTCAAGATTGGTTCTGCTGAACGATAATCTACTATGTTGCACTTGCCACTTAGGTCAAATGAATGAAAGAAAACAAATAGTGTAATAATTATATCTTATAGTTTCACATCTAATTCGGATATAATATGCTAGTTTAAATTGATCAGCTGTAAGATAAAAAAAAGAACATGTTGGATAATGAACAATATATTTTCTATATTTATTTGTATGATAATACTGCTGGGAAAATGTTTCCTTGTCCATTATTTTATAGTGACATAGTGTCCTGAAGGATTTTTTCAATTCGTTCACTAATATTATATCTGCATATTTTGTGTACATGTTTATGGTAGTTTTCCGTAAGTAGATACATGGTAGTGCCAAGATGGGCTCTTGAATCGCTTAAATATTTAAAATTAAAACGATTAAAAAAATGATATGTAAAAATTTGAGTTATCACATAAAATATATCAAAATATTGAGTATAATATTTAAATTAATATTTATTTATTTAATTATTATCACATCGTGGACTCATTTGAAATATTATCCTCATCATTTTTACAGACATAAAATATTTAGACGTATTTGTGTTAGCAGGCGCGTAATAACCAATATGTGTTTTTTTCTTAATTTGCGTTTTTTATAAACTATATTTGCTTATGGGTGGCATAAAAATAAGTAATAAACATATTATTATACATAAAATAAGACAGTAATATTCAGGCTAACTCAGGAATATGAAATGTATTGCCAATTTGGCTCTAAAATTCAAACCGAAAACGGACTAATACGTGTTTCAACTACGTTGGATATTAACAATGTTTTTTGGATTTAGCTAAATTTTAGTCCTAACTCAGTTTGAATTTGTAATATTAACATGATCCCTTATGTATCAATATTAAGACTTTGTTTTTCTCTTCGGGGTTCAAAATCTGGCAACATATTAATAAATCCATACTAAAAATCAAAATCGAAACAAGTATAATAATATATCATAATAATATTATTCTTCGTATCAGACGATCTCGTAGTCGCTAGCATATTATAGTTTAAGTAGTAAGTACGTACCACTACCAGTATCTACTACTGTATGCAATGCAGTGTATATATAGTGTGATGTTGAAATAATAACGAATTAAAGAATATAAAAACATTGCACTAACGAGTTCTATAATTTGGAAAAACTATTGTGTAGATAATATTTTTCTCGTGCGCAAACGAGTCGCCGTTTATTGGGTCGAAAATGAAGGATGCGCGCAAACGAGTTCCGCCACACAATAATAATGTAAATAAAAAAAAATCACGCGCTGATAAGACAGTGTTTGGTACTCGGTACAACATTTCTTGTACACTATCATTAAGTGTAATAATATACCTATTTGTAATTTGTAGAACCTATAATTTTAAAACATAGACTCAGATTGAGAGTAATTTAATTTCCATATTTTACACAAAAATCACTTCGATTTCGCGATTTTGATACGATAGTAGGTAGTATAATTTAGATGTACCTCTTACATATTAGATTTTTTTGTAGTTTATATATTATAAAACGTGCGCAGTTGCACACAATCGATATTTATTTTACTGTCGTCATCGTTTTTAGATTACCGAATTGGTCCTTGTTACACCAGAGTGATCAACGATATGTGCCAAGGACAACTCGAGGGTGTTGTTTGCACCAAACAGTTGTGTTGTGCCACAATAGGCTTGGCTTGGGGACACCCGTGTGAACAATGTTCGCTGAGCTACGATTGTGATGTAGGTTTTCTCAAGAACTTGCACTCCAACCAATGCATAGGTAAGTGGCTTATTAAAAAAAAAAAAAAACGATTTGGTGCTCATTAAGACAGGTTTTGCGCTCTCCACAAATAATATTTGGACGATGATCAAATATGATATGTCATTTCTTTGGACTAGGGACAAAATTATAATATAGAAACTTGATTGATGTTCACTCCAGGTGAAAATGTTTTCACAAAAATAATAAAACGTAAATTTAGTCTATTCAAGTGGAGTTATTACGGCACTAATAGCAAAGCTATTTTGAAGATTTTTAAATATATGTAAATTTAAAAATTAACGATGGCAGTTTAAAGAATGTTATTTGTTTAAAGTCATTCATTAAAAACGATGAAAACCAATTAAATAGAATGTTGGATTAAGTATTTACTATCGAGTTGAAAATTAATTTGGTAATACTTAAGTTCACCAAAAGTTGTCGAATCGAGAGAGTCTATATACTCTATATAGCTCCTGCACAGTGCACGCTAAATAAGAGTACCTAAATTATATACATATATATATATATTATAACTGACGGTTTTCCAGTTGAAATTTAATCATTCAGAACGAAACATTTATTAGTTTTTTAATAATACATACACAGCATGGCTTTTATTGTCGATTTTCTTTCAGACATTGACGAGTGTGAGGCGATTCCGGGAATTTGTAAAGGCGGAGCGTGTGTAAATAGCGTGGGGTCTTTCAAGTGCGTATGTCCCGAGGGTCGAGTGCATAATCAGGTAACGAACGTTTGCGACGACGAAAACGAATGTAAAAGAGGCGATCCGAACATTTGTCAAGACGGTTATTGTGTGAACACAGACAGTTCGTATTATTGTATCTGTAAACAAGGATTTGTGCCCACCACCGACCGGAAAGGGTGTATAGGTAAGCTTGTGGGGGTTTTTTCCGGGTTAATCAAATATTAATAATTATTATACAGAAGGACGGACGGTGTGGTAAAAAAATAAAAACGGTTAATGGGTAAATTGTGAGTTATTTGTCAATATTGTTTTGTTTTACATTATTTCGTAGACACTCAACAGGGCCAGTGTTTTACGAGGCTCACGTCCAGTGAAGACTGCTCCGATCCGTTGCCAATGAAACTTTCCAAGAAAGACTGTTGCTGTGGTAAAGACATGGGCAAGGGCTGGGGAAATAGTTGTGAACATTGTCCGCTTCAAGGAATGGGTAAACTACACAATATATATGGGTTAACGTGACGTTTACGTCAAAATAATTTATTGTTACAACTCAATACTAATACCTAATGGACTAGATATTATACTTTATTAACTTTGCGCTTTACCGAGTATAATAATTATGGGGATTATACAATATTATTGTTATACTTCATCGATCAAGAATTTTCATAAAACTTTTAAATAGCAACTAGGGTTGTGCATGTTCTTATATGCTTGACAACTTAAAAAATACAACACTTTGCAAAATTAATTTTTAAATTAGGTATTAATTTAAAAAAATGAGCAAACTTTTTATATATATTCTGTTGTTATCCTTATGTGTATTATTATAATTGTATAATTTGTTGTGTAAAGTCGCGCTTACGTCATGACGTGAACGAATTAAACTCACAGCCTTGTTCATAATTGTATTTTCATTTTATTTTTAAAAAATGTTTTTTTATTATAGTATTTTATTCTCGATAAGCTATATTTAATATAGTAGGCTGTAGGCGTCGCGCTTATAATAACTATTACGAATATAATATTGTGTTATGCTTATGACTTATACCGCATTATTAATACGAGGTCAAGCTCACAAAATACATTATTATTATGCATTCTAAACCTTATTGCAGTAAATGCAGTTTCAATCACATTATTATTCTCACGTTTTATTTCATTTTGTGATTAAAAATTGATTTTTCGCGGTTAAATCTATATAAATACAGAATGGCTAATAAAATGGCGTTACTAGGCATAGAGGTGGCAGCTCATCATACAAATCGGTAGCTTTTAAGCGATGTAGCGTCGACTACCTGCTGTATGAGCCTGGTAGAGAGGGGGAACTTTTAATTTTGATATCAATAAGATACACCGTGGATAACCATTATCCGAGCCGATAATATACATTACACACACATACTTAATAATATGTTATTAGATCTACAAATTATTTAACTCGTGTTAGCAAACGTTATACGATCTAATAATTTTTCAGCCGAGTATGTAAAGCTCTGTCTCGGCGGCAAAGCTAATCAAACGGTCCTGAGCTTTGTGGACGAGTGCGGTTTGAGACCAGAGATTTGCGGGTCCGGGGGCAAATGCATCGACACGGTCGACGGGTACGCGTGTGAATGTTTTTCCGGATTCACGAAGAGCAGACACGAGGAGTCACAAGTGTGTGAAGGCTAGTCATCTTATGTGTAAATAATATGCTTGTGCCTGCACAGACACGCATGTCGTCAGAGATCGTGTTAAATTTTCAACGGAATTTTTGTTTGTTATCTGTTTCATTTTCACGCAGACATCAACGAATGCGCGCAACAGGGAATCTGCAACAACGGGCAGTGCAACAACACGCCGGGAAGCTTTATATGCTCTTGTCCGCCAGGCTACGATTTGGCCTCGGACGGAAAACGTTGTATAGGTAAGGGTTCTATATTTTAATGCCTACGACATGTCGTACATGCGAACCGATAACTTTTTGTTTGTAGATCACAATGAATGCGAAAAGAACGGCATGTGCGCGAACGGAAAGTGCTTGAACGTACAAGGGTCTTTCCAATGCCGCTGCAAGTCAGGATTCGTCATGTCACAAACCGGCCACTCCTGCATAGGTAATATTTTTTATTTATTTTCATTAATTTATTACTGAAAACAGTCAGACGTATAAAATGGGTTTGATACAATGATTGATACGACACTAGTTTATTTAATACATAATATCGCATTATTAAACGATAGTTTCATTTCATTTTCAGACATTGACGAGTGCTACGAAAACCCAAAAATTTGCCTCAACGGCAAGTGTCGAAACACCCCCGGTTCCTACATATGTGAGTGCCAGCCGGGATATACGGTTTCGCCGGATGGAACGTTTTGCACAGACATAAACGAGTGTGAAAAAAGACCCGGTCTTTGTAGGAATGGCAAATGCGCGAACACCGAAGGATCGTTCAAATGCGTTTGCGACTCCGGTTACAGATTGACACCCGACCGACAGAACTGCATAGGTATGTTAACTGTACATGGACATTTGAGGTATAGTTATGATGTTTATCTTCTGAAAGATTTTCCTACATAGAACAATATGCGATTTCAGTGAAAAAGTCCCTAGTCTTCCAGATACACCTCAGGTAATATCGGTCAATTAAATTTATTTGTTTGTTTATATTTTAGACATCGACGAGTGTTCAAATACCGGCGGTCCTTGTCAAAACGGCAAGTGTATAAATACAGCTGGGAGTTACCGTTGTGAGTGTCAAGACGGGTTTTACCTGGGAATCGACGGCCGTGCATGTCTGGGTATGTGGTCGTCAACGACAAGTCATCTATCATCGTTAAAAACCATTGCAGCAGATGATTCATAATATTATGTTTTCTGTTTAGATACACTCCGTGACCTCTGTTATGCCAACTTTCAGCAGGGCTCGTGTCTGCAACCTCTTACCGCGCCTATGACGAAATCCAGTTGTTGTTGTTCGTACGGTGTTCTCGGTCAGACGCCCGGGTGGGGTTCGCAATGCTCGAAATGCCCTTCGCCTGATAGTTTGGAGTTCAAAGGACTCTGTCCACAAGGTTCTGGGATGACGTATAACGGCGATGGTATGTACTTTTCACGTTTTTCCACATCCCGAGATTTAAATTACGATAACTCTAACAATTTATTTTAGACATAAATGAGTGCGCTCAAAATCCAGCAGTGTGTTCCAACGGTGCTTGTGAAAATACAATAGGAAACTATCGGTGTATATGCAATTCCGGTTACGAGGTGGACGACACGGGTAAGACTTGTAAAGATATCAACGAGTGCGATATGGATGACACAATATGCAATGGTGGTCAGTGTCGCAACACACCGGGAAGTTTTCAGGTAAACCTACATATATACTAATTTAACTTGACAGTTGACATTAATTAACCGGATCATAAATGTATTCATTAAATCATTTACAATTTACCTAATTTATTTCAGTGTACATGTCCTGTGGGAACTGTTTTGAACTCTGAAAGTCAAGCGTGTCAGGATGTAGACGAGTGCGACGAACTTGGTCTTAACGCATGTGTAGCGGGCCAATGTATAAACACGGTTGGTTCTTTTGAGTGTGAATGTCCACCCGGAACCATTTTGGATAGTACCGGACGAGTTTGTTTAGGTAAAAAAAAAACAATTAGGATAAAACAATATTATAAAGTTTAATATAGACCACAGAAACGGTACAATTTTCTATTTTCTTATATTTTACAATGTTTAGACAATCGTCGTGGTTCGTGTTGGACCCGTTTGACTGGTGGTAGATGTGAGAACAACCTCATGCAACTTACTTTGAAATCTGATTGCTGTTGCTCAATTGGGCTGGCTTGGGGTAGTCCATGTGAACCATGTAAGCCAGAAGACTGTGGTGGTGATTGCAATAAAGGATACGTGGTAATGTATTTTAGTTATATTTTTTTTATTGACATATTTTATATAGTTACGTTTTTTAGTCTGTAGGTAAAATATGCCGTGATATAAATGAATGCGAACTAAGCCCAGGTATTTGTAGAGGTGGAGGTACTTGCGTCAACACAGAAGGATCATTTACTTGTGTCTGTCCTCCTGGTTTGACATTAGATACTACTGGTAAGGAAGTTCAAATAATTAAATAGATAATTTAAGAAAGATAAAAATTTTTTTTTTTTTATAGGAACTGTTTGTTTGGACGTACGAGAAGAAAAGTGCTACACAGATTTTAAACATGGTGCAGGTGTAAATCCATTAGATGGGATTTATCCAAAATGCATTTGCTGTTGTTCTACTATAGGGAAAGCTTGGGGTGGAGGGATAGAAGGTTCTCTTGGTAGGAGTGAAACATGTCCCCGTCGTGGTACTCCTGGTTTCACCGAGTTATGTCCAAAAGTTAGTAAATATGCATTAACCTTTTATGGTCAGTTACATATACGATATACATTTTGAATCTGTATAGGGACCAGGTTTTATTGATCGCAAAGATATCAACGAATGTATTGAGTTTCCTGGTATATGCAGTAACGGACGATGTAAGAACACCATGGGTGGTTTTACGTGTAAATGTAGTCAAGGATACACTTTGGACGAATCTGGAATCCGTTGTGTTGGTATGAAAGTTGATTTTAACTTTTAAACATAATATACTATCATTTCACACTTAATATCATTATACATTTCTCTTTAGATATTGATGAATGTAATATTATGCACGGTGTTTGTGGTGATGGAGAATGTCAAAACATACCGGGAAGTTTTGTGTGCAAGTGCAAAGACGGTTATGAAACATCTCAATTGATGCAAGTTTGCATGGGTAATCGACTAATAATGTTGACAATTTGAAATTCTTCGTAATAAAATAAAATGTTAATAATTATCAAACTTTTAGATATCGATGAATGTGAAAGAACGCCTGGACTATGTCGTGGCGGAACGTGTCAAAATATACCAGGCAGTTATAAATGTGAATGCCCTCCTGGACATGAACTATCTGCCGACAAACAAAGCTGTAAAGGTATATTCGAAATAAATATGCTAATTAAATAGTTACCGAAGAACACTGTTAATTATGGATTGTTTATTATTAAAGATATCGACGAATGTTCAAGAACCAGTGGAATCTGTTCAAATGGCGTTTGCGAGAACATGATGGGAACATACCAATGCGTGTGTGATGATGGCTATAGGCAAACAGATCAGAAGTTTTATTGTGAAGGTAACTAAAATAATTAATTTTAAAGTATTAAGATTTAATTATGCTTGTTTTAAATCTCTACTTAATTACATTGGAATGACTTATATAAAATTAAAACATTAACAGCCATATTTAATTTTTTAAACTCATCAAAATTATTTTAGTATTTACGATTTTTTTTCAGATATCGATGAGTGTGAGACAAATAATGGCGGATGCTCGTCTATATGTGTTAATGTCCCAGGCAGTTACATGTGCACGTGCAAGTATGTATTATAATAATCACGTTTATTTTTTTGATACAACTTGTTTATTGCATAGGGCTGGATTTAATTTGTTAGCTGACAAACGAACATGTGCAGATGTAAATGAATGCGAAGAAAATCCTAGAATCTGTAACGGTGGCAACTGCAACAACACAATAGGCAGTTTTCTGTGCTCTTGTTCAGGAGGTTTACTCAAAGGAGCCGATGGTTCATCGTGTATAGGTGATCTCATTTAGATCTTTTTCACCTGATTGATTAAAAAAATAATAAAATATATTATATTGTAATTTAATAGACATTAATGAATGCAACGGGAAGGACGTATGTGGAAATGGGGTTTGTAGTAATACCATTGGGTCATTTACTTGTCGTTGCGAAGAAGGATATTCGGCCAAATTGGACTCTGGACCTACATGTACTGACGAAGACGAATGCGAGATGGGGACTCATAGATGTGATTTAAACGCAGCATGTATGAACAATCCGGTAATGAAAACAAGAATTAAATTAATTTTGTTAATTATTAACTACTTTAAGTTAGAAAATAATAATTTTTAGGTATAAATAAATATTTTATTTAAGGTACAAGCTACGTTATATGCAGCTATTTAATATTTATCTGGTACTGTCCGTCTGAGACGATCTTTTATTGCCAGGCAATGATCAATTTATTTGGATACATTTTGATTACTCCTTCCCTCACCGAATTTGAATAATTTCTGGATTTGCCACTAGATTCATACATGATTAATAATCACATTTGCCATTGATACATCGGAGAAATAAATTAATTTTTGTAATGCACCAATTATGAAATCCCCCATTTTATGAATGGTTTTAGAATCTTTGATCATTTAATCAAAGGTCTTACCATCAATTGAGATCTATGAACTTAGGTAAGCCTGTTTTAATTTTATTGGGATGTAGAGAAATCAATTTTTTTTGGTTAGCCTTACCTACCTAATGTAGATACTTACATATTATTTTGATTTTTTTGAGTGACTGATATTTTCTAATGCCATTGTACTTATTAAATAATTAATCATACATATTAATTTGAAAAAAAATAGTAATTTATAAGTTTATGTCTCTGACATGACAATGGCTTGCTTAATAATTTTTAACAATGTGCTATAAGATAAAAACAATAATCTAGTGTCTATGTATTATCTTAGGGTTCGTATGGATGCCGATGTCAAGATGGTTTTACCGGCAATGGATACAACTGTATGGATATCAACGAGTGTTTAACTAACAACGGAGGTTGTGATCAAAATGCACAATGCATAAACGAAGAAGGCTCGTTTAAGGTATAGTATTTAATTATATGTTGAATTTAATACTTGTTTATCAAATTAAAATACAATACTATTGTACTTAATAAGACAGTGAATTAGAACACAAATATATTGGATACATGAAAATCCGTCTCATTTTTACGAAACTCTTTATGTCTTAAATGATAAACTTCAGAGTTTATAACTCTAGATAAAATGTCTGTAACATAAATCTAGAGAATCTAAAACATTAATTTAAAAAAAAAAACAAAAGGAGCTAAACATTTTAAGAGAAATTTCGTACTTTAAAATTAATTATTATTTATTAATTTATTATGTGTTTAGTGTGTGTGTGATGATGGATTTCGTGGGGACGGCTATTCGTGTATAGACATTGATGAATGTACTGAAGATTCGACTCTATGTGAGAACGGTCACTGTTTGAATTATCCTGGATCATTTAGATGCGAGTGTGAAATGGGATTTATTAATCCAGATGACAAAAATGAAAGATCTTGCAATGGTAAGAGTTTAATTACCTATCGCATGTATGCATAAAATATTCAGTAAAACTTCCTTATAACGAAATCGCTCGGCACCAACTGATTTTTCCTTCATAAAGAAGTTTTTCGTATAAGGAGACTAGTATATACAGGATATAAGTTATATGGGACTGTTATTATTTTCTGTCTTATAGGGGGTCCGTTATAAGGAGGTTTTACTGTATAACTTTACATAATAAAAACCTAGGCGCAGTCTCGGAAAGATGTTGTAGTATGTTTACCTGGACCTGCCAGTTGACAGTTTTTATTTTTTTTTTAGTGCTGTTGCCTAATTATAATAGTTTGTTTTATTATAGTCATATAATTTTCATTAAAAATATCTATGTATTATTATTGTTTAAAGAAAACCATTAATGTATAATCGTATATTTGAGTGTATTCAGTATTGTATCATTGATTGATGGGTATTAAATATTAAACAATTATCAAAGCATTAAAAATACAAATTTATTTATAAAAGATATCTACTTTTGAAATTAAGTAGTTAGGTATTCCACAAAAATGAGTGCACCTTTACAGTATTCTGAATACTAAAGTATTGGTACTTACAATTTAATTCTCTACGCTATGAAAATGGTTATCCATTTAAAATAAACTGAAATAAATAGTTTTGATAGGTATTTAAAATGTATACAATTTACTGCAACAATATTAATCAACACGTCATATTTTTATACTACAGCACCCCTTAACTATAAGCTTGTGCCGATATGTCTCAGATTCTTATAAAGTTGCCTTATTTTCTAATTGTGATTGAAAAATAAATATTTTTTAATAGATATAAATGAATGTCACATGTTCAATAACTTGTGTGTGTACGGTAATTGTGAAAACATATTCGGGACATTCAGATGCGAGTGTAGCGGAGGATACCAATTGGATAACACTGGAGGTAAAAAAATTGTTCAGTTAAAATTATATCGAGCTTATAATATTTTATGAATACTTCATTTATAGGAAATTGCACCGACGTAAATGAGTGCGAAAGTCCCCAGGCATGCCTATATGGTGAATGCATCAATAACGAAGGCAATTACACCTGCAAATGCCCGCCAAATTATCAACTTGTTCCTGCCGGAAACGCGTGTGTCGGTTTGTGATATTGTTCGTCTTAAATATTTTGTCTCCAGACGAACGAATAAATACTCTAAAACATATTTACTGATAATTTTAGTATAAGGTCGTATTAAAATATCATGTAAATACTATTTTACTTATTCGATATCGTTCTGAGGTCGATGTTTTATAGAATAATTAGTATTGAGCTAATAAAAAAATGTTTTTGTGCCAAAAATCGTAGATAAGAGGGAAGGACGTTGCTATATGGAAGTGGAGGACCGAGGCGGCCAGAGACTTTGTCATCACGAGATGGGATCAGCTGTGTCAAAAGCCACGTGCTGCTGTTCCGTGGGTAAGGCCTGGGGATCCAGGTGCGAAACGTGTCCGGGAGTGGATACGGAAGAGTACAAAACTCTCTGTCCCGGAGGAACAGGGTACAGGCCCAACCCGACAACGGTAAAACATGATATACTATACCCAGGCAGGGCAAGTGCCCCCTTTATTTTGTATTGCTTCGCATATGCCACATAATATGTGATTTGACAAATTGAAATTAAAATAAATATTTACTTAATAATATGTCATAATGTCATATTGATAATCTTTGGAAAGAATATTTTAATTTCGCTATTTAAAAAAATTGAAAATATTACTGTTTTATAGTATTAAGTACTTAATATCTACTCTAGATATGACATTAACTGTCACTAAAGCCATCTAAAGCTGTACATCGACGCGTAACCACTCTATCTAAACCCAAACCATGTTTATAAGTATTGTTTATGTTCCTACAACATTTGGGAGGTAATTAATGTTTTTGTATTATACTTGTATGTCGTATGAGAAAATATATTTATCAAAATTAAGGGAAGTGATAACGTCGATAGCGATAATATTTAGCAATCGTAGCCCTCCCAATGACTATTAAAAAAAACTATCCCCTCCCCCTAAAAAAAGTCTTACATGGCCACTGTAAATAACTATCAATTATAACTAATATAATATTATGTTGTACTATTATATATATCTCTAATAAGTCTCTTCATAAACATCTTTCGGATAATATATTGAAATGCTTTTTTGTGTTTTTGCCGCAATGATAAAGGTTATACTCGAAGACGTCAACGAGTGCGATGAACACGATAACCTGTGCACGAACGGCCACTGTACCAACACATTCGGGAGTTACATGTGCTCGTGCAATGAAGGTTACCGTCTCGACAACACCAGTACATTCTGTTATGGTAACGTAAGAAGCACAAGGTGTTCGGACATCGAGTGCACTCGTATGGTTAATGCCGTTTTTGCCTTTTAGACGTGGACGAGTGCAACGAGAACCCGGACGTCTGCGGCGTGGGATTCTGTTCGAACGAAGTCGGCACCTATCGTTGCGTATGCCCGGACGGATACATGCTGCTGCCTAACGGAAGTACGTGGCGGAACGGGCGACCGTTGCCATAATACTATCATGAAATATAATTATTATTATTATTGTGATACCTATAATCCGGTCACGTGACACGAAAGATATAATAGTAGGGACCTGTGGTATCTGGACCTTCCAAAGGCCCGGCGAAGAGGGTAATCTGAGTTTCTCGAGGGGTGGTGTGAGTGGGCAACGGCTAGTAGGCGATAACAAATTCAGTATTGACCGTTAAAGTATTTTAGTAATAACTATGACAGGTAGTTACGAATAATAAGACAGTGAATGCCTCCATCAGGGTGTGTGAAATATTATTGACCAGCTCCCGAAAAATGTCAAGTTCGTCACGCCTCTGTCTGTGGACGAGTTGACGATATTCTAGTTTTCACGTTCAAACATACCTTAGTATTAAATATTAGATTAACCTTCCAGATACGCTCTGCACTGTTGTAGCAGTAATATACGCGCGGTTTTTAAGTTTATTTCGACTGATATAATATAGTCATTAATAATATTATAATATGATATAATATTATCGTTATCTCGTTTTTTCAGAGGAATGCGTGGACATGCGGAAAGATAACTGTTTTTTGAACTACACGAATGGTCAGTGCTCTGTTCCCATGTCCAACAGTCAGACCAGAATGATCTGCTGTTGTTCGATGGGCCAAGCCTGGGGATTGCCGTGTCAGCCTTGTCCGGCGTCAAGTACCAGTAAGTCTTACACGAGTATTTCACTCGCAAGCTTAAACTTTGAAACTTACAAGTTACAACAACTGTTCGAATACAAACTCGATATAAATTGGATGAAGTCATGTATCAAATTGTTGATAAACATACAAATCCAACAATTTTGATATATTTATCTCAAGTTTAGATTTGTATTTCAATATATTAATCAAAAGCAATTGACGAATTTGTTAAATTATAATAATATATGAGTTAAGTTATTAATAAAAAAAAAATATAGTTTTAAGTTAAGTAAACTTAAATTAAATCAGTTAAACAAAAATGAATTCATTTTAAATTACGATTTCAAATTTATTCTTAATTAAATAATCAATATCGCCGTGCTTATTTACAAAATAAAGGTTGTTTTAGTCAACTTTTCACATAACTAAGTGTAAAAACTGAACAGTTCACGATTAAAATTATATCTTAAATATCAACAAGAAAAATAAATACTTATAGCTAGGTTTATAGTAGATACAATTTAATAATAGTATAATATTCGTATAAATCAATATCTACATATTTTAACGATTAAGGTATGACCATGTTATATGTTATTGTATAAGACTTGAAATTATTATAAAGCTGATGCTCCATGTAAGTTATTTACCTATATTGTATAATATTATATATTATAAATTATACATTTTTAAATCAACTCTGTGCGTCAACAGTTAACCAGATAATAATAATACTATAATAGTCAGACAGGTATTTTAACTATCTACACAATTGGTTTTTTTTTTTTATTATTAGCTTTTTATTTTAAATCTAGCTCAACTATTACAGTAAAACACAATTGGTTATGTTAACCTAATATCACATAATATATACGGACTAGTCATCAAGCTAAACTGTTAAAACTATATGGTTATAGTCGTAACTGATTTTAAACGTTTTACGATTGACCGGTTTACGACCACCCTTAGAATTTCGTAACATTATCGTTTTGTTTTTTTTTCTGCGTTCTCAAGAGGAATATTTGTTACTGTGCGGGTCGAGACCGGGCTTGATCATGAACCCGATGACCAACCGGACCGAAGAAATCGACGAGTGCACACTGATGCCAAACATGTGCAACCACGGATCGTGTGTCAACACACCCGGGAGCTTCCACTGTTCGTGCGACGGCGGATACGTGTACGACGCCAACTCCCATCAATGCATCGGTACGACCACAAATTCGGCAGTTTTCTGCAATGCTTAACTGATGTGGAAAATTAAATTTTTTTTTCCAGACGACAACGAATGTTTGCGGATACCAGCTCCGTGCCGGGGCATCTCCCAGTGCGTCAACACACCCGGCTCATTTGAATGTCAATGTCCCGAAGGGTACAAGCTCGGGTCAACTGCTAGAGAGTGTGTGGGTAAGTCTTAGCGTCCGCGCCGTTATTACAGAGTCTCCAAACCACAGGCGGAAATCCATTAAAGTTTTCAGAGGAAGGGGCTAACTTTTCATCAATGTGAGAAGCCGCGGGGGCGATCACACCCAACTAAAAAACTGTAGCCCACCTCCTATTTCCGCCTATGGTCCAAACTGTTGAAAAATGAAATTAGGTAATTTATAATAAGTACTCAATGCTTGAACAACAGACGTCGACGAGTGCTACGAGAGGGATGGAATATGCCGGGACGGTGAATGCACCAATCTGGATGGCAGTTTTCAGTGCATATGTCACAACGGCTACGCTCTCACGGCGGCTCGCGACACGTGCGTGGACGTGGACGAGTGCAGTCGTCATCAGAACGTGTGTAACAACGGCACTTGTCTCAATACCGTGGGATCGTTCAAGTGCAGCTGCTTCGACGGGTTCAAACTCAGTCACAACAACGATTGCATAGGTAACGCCTAGACGGGATCATAATAATAATAAATTATTGTACCTACTTAACGCTATAAAATATAATTCAACCTCCTATAAACGTATGATATTCAACACAGACTTTAATTATTATTGAACCTAAAGTTCGACGCAATGGAAATGTCTTAAATCATATCTTTAGATTCTTACAATGTTGCACAATATTGATCTATTTCCAAACGTTTTGACGTAAAATCCAGAACTTAAAAATAACATTTTTAAGTTTTAACCGGATGTATGACATATATATTTCCATAATCGCGTATGTGTAGTTGTACCTGCATAATAATATTATATAAAATCGAAATCGGTAATAACAATATCGAAGATGAATGAATCGAATTGAAACAACTTTTGAATAAAAAAAATAAACAATACATTATTATATTTTGTTTTATTTTTATTTACATGTAGATGTGGACGAGTGTAGAATGATGCCATTCCTGTGCAGAAACGGTCGATGTAGGAACACTATGGGCGGGTTCAGCTGTGAATGCACTTCTGGATATATACTATCGGCCGACGGCCAACATTGCAGGGATATTGATGAATGCACCGAGGTAATTATTTTACATGCATTATTCTTCTTGAGTGATATTAGTCATTATATATGTGCAGAGTGTTATTATAGTGACTTATGAGTTGTACAAGCGTGATTAAACATTCAACAGTATATTTACAACACTAAACCAGTAGAAATGGATGATACTATTTTATTTGGTTCTTCGATATATACCTACCACCATTACTATTATTTAGGTCTAATATCAGAATCGAGATTTTCCATATTTATGATTTTTATATATTTTAAATAGTACCTACCTACCTATAGGTACTATATTTATACTATAATAGTATACCTAGTGTATAATGTTTATACATTATAGGATTATACTATAATACATAGTAAACTATATTTCATAATATTGCACTATAACATCAGTGTGTTAGCACTAGGGTACCTTTTCTCTGTTAGTTTAGATAGTACAAAACGATTTTAAAAGAGACTTTTCAATGTGAAATCGTATAGATTTCTATATGTATATTTATTTCTATAACGTTTTAAAAATTAATAGAAGTTCTACAAATACTTTAAAGGGATATCAAACAACGATGTATAATAGTATAGTTAGTAGTCAGTAGTCACGCATTCAAGTAGGGTGGATATGATTCAATAATCTAATTTATAATCTATGACAATCGTAGAGTATTGTTCAAAGTCACATAGAAATTATATGAGTTATGATTTTTCGTAAATATTTCAAATAAAATTCTCATGTACATCAATCGGTCATTTATTATGTCTAATGTACCTAAAATACCTACATAATATTCTAATGTTATGAAGAAAAAAATTGTGGGACTTAATAGGTAGGTACATAGGGAAATATTTTTTTTAAAAACGTATGAAGTTTTAAAATCGAAATTATATATCTCATCATTGATCTGTATGGGATCTATATCTTGAAGAACTCAGAAACCTCATACCTGTGTGCTGGTATTCAACATATAATAAATTGAATTTGAAATTATTTTAGATACCGGATACTTGTCCCCAGCCCGGAAGATGTCAAAATCTGATGGGATCGTTTTTGTGCACCTGTCCGCCCGGATATCGATTGTCGGCCGCCAAAAACTCGTGTCTTGGTTAGCACTAATATAATACCCATCTGTGTTTTTCATTTCAACTAATAAAACCAACCTATAACATAATATGTTTTTTTTATTCAAGACATCAATGAATGTCAAGAAATGCCCGGTATATGTGATGGAGGTACTTGTATGAACACAGACGGTGGCGTTATATGTGACTGTCCCGAAGGTTTCGTGCTCAGCTCCAACGGCATGAAATGTATTGACACCAGACAAGACCACTGTTATGATAAATTTTTGTCCGGTCAGTATGATAGAATATTGGTGTAACGGTTTTAAAGAAAGTAATCGATTTCGTTCAGCAAGAGGTTGCTCAAACTGCATCCTTTGTAATGTACCCCGTAAATTGTAATTATCCGTTCTGATGAAAAAGTTTGCAATGTTGAAATAATAACTAGGTACCTGATAATATTGTAAACGCTTTTTTCCGAAAACTCTATCAAGAATTTTGTCGTCTGCGTACGGATTTCAAGTCTGGATTTCAGTCTGACCTAATCAGTCATTTAATAGTGTTTATACTGATATTATAATATCCCATATATCGCGTTCCGCAGGTAACTGTTTGGCTCCCAGAAAACAAAAGATCACGGAGAAGGAGTGCTGTTGTTCGACGGGAGGTGGTTGGGGTAGACTCTGCACGGCTTGTCCAAAACCCGGAAGCGGTAAGCAGAGATTTTTTTATCTTAACATAGTATAATATTTTGTTATTATCATCGCCGTTCGCATTTAAATTTCTCACAGATGCGTTTGCGAAGCTGTGCCCGGAGGGCGTCGGTCGCGGGGACAAGGGCGAAGACCTGAACGAATGCGATTTTATGACAAACCCGTGCGACGGGGGTGAGTGCATAAACACGGATGGGTCTTATAGGTGTGAGTGCCCGGCCGGATACGTTTTGGATTCGACTGGAAAAAAATGCATGGACGAGAACGAGTGCAAGATAAATGTTAACATTTGCGGGAACGGGACGTGTACGAACTTGCAGGGAGGATTTGAATGCATCTGTGCCGACGGATTTGCGCCGGGACCGACACAGGTAAGCTAAACGGGTTTTACGACCTTTCTTACTCACCAATTCGAGCGTGCGATGTTAATTGAGGGTTTTTTTTTACTTGAAAAGGTCTGCGAAGACGTCAACGAGTGTTTGGAAATGTCCAATCAGTGCGCCTTCCGTTGTCACAACGTTCCCGGATCGTTTAGGTGCATATGTCCGTACGGATACGCCCTGGCGCCGGACGGTAGACACTGCCAAGGTAAAATATCATAAAAAATGCTAATAACAGTTTATTAACAGAACATTTATCAACAATTCAAAAATACTACCTATACTTATAACATCGAATTTCAAAATAACTCACGATATTGTTTTGTTTTAAATATAGATGTCGACGAGTGCGTGACGCCGGCGAACAATTGCAAGTTCGCGTGCAAGAACCTGATCGGATCTTTTGCGTGCATTTGTCCCGAGGGTTACGCTCAAGTCGGCTCGGACGAGTGTAGAGACGTCAACGAGTGTACTGAAAACGCGAACGTGTGCCCTAACGGATATTGCGTCAACCAGCCAGGCACCTACAAATGCGATTGCTACGACGGGTTCAAGCCAAGTTACGATGGAAAGCAGTGCATAGGTAAGCACTTGTAACAGCAACGATATAACATCACTTGCATACGATTTATAGTGTAGATACTTAACTACGCATAATATAATAATATACGGGGCGATTCACCTGCAAAAGTGTACTCACCACTATTAACCCTTTAAATTTTATCCGAATTCTGATGTTTCGAATCCTATTCTAGTATAGTATAGTATAGTATAGTATAGTATAGTATAGTATAGTATAGTATAGTATAGTATAGTATAGTACCTAATCAATTTTAAGCACCTTCGTTTTTAATGCCATTTAAAGAATATGTCCAATTTTATACAAAACTGTTTCCAAATTAAAAGCTTTTTTTCTGGGATTTTCAAATAATTTCTTTTTTAAATATTATGATCTATTGTCTATTAGGTCTCTATTGAATATAATATCTACTATACTAAATGGTATCTATATATATAGGTTTTACATAAATTTAGTACTTGACCATAAATATGACTTGATTGACATATATATTTTGTACTTTAAGTTGATGAAAATAATATTATCTCATGTGCATTGGTATATTGTAAAATTCAAAATATTCTGAATTTGAATAAATGCGTGCGGTTAAAGGATGAAACCAGGATAAACGGTGATAATTATGGGTGAATCGTGCTGTAACAATAATAGCACTGTCCTTTACCCGTGACATGGTTACAATGTGCTGGGCCGATTAATAACGTTTCGATTCCGTGTATAAGATTCTAGAGTCGGATTTTGCTACAGACATTTGCTGAACGGCAGGTGTATCAATCACGGCGGAGTTGGTGGCGGTAACGTCACTGGTGCCGTGGCCTACAGATCCGTAACGAAAGCTGACTGCTGTTGTTCGATGGCTGCCGCCTGGGGACCTCAGTGTCAGCCGTGTCCGTCTCCGTCTTCGGATTCGTTCAGACAACTATGCTTGGAATCTGGTTACACGATCGACGGTCAAGGTGAGTGGTGGAGATGAGATGGTATATAAAACATAATATAATATTGTTATAGCTGGGCACCCTAAGGGTGTTGATAACATTAGAATTGCTTCAAAACTTACAGAATTATACATTTTAGTTGAGTTATAAGATGGTTATTTTAACGATATGAGTTTTTTTTTGTATAAGAAATTGTATTTTTAATATTAAATTTGGCTCAAAGCTTAATATTACGAACATCTTAATTCAAATATATTAAAATATTTTTATTGCCGATTATAAAACGTAAGATTTCAGCTTTGTGAAAACAACGAAAGCATGTAAGGCAACTTCTTCTGACTTACATATTCGTAGCTTACTATTTTCCTATATTATTATTATCTACTTAACGAGTTTTTAACAATTTAACGAACTTTCAACCAGCTGCATAATATATATGTATATTATATTATCACTTGCAGAAACAGTCTCTATAATGCCATATAATATTACCATTCTCATATTCTGCGTGTTCTATAAGTCCGATTTATATTTTACAGACATAAACGAATGCGAGACTTTACCAGACTTGTGCGCCAACGGTAGGTGTATTAACACGTTGGGATCGTACAGGTGCAGTTGTAACAAGGCGTTCAAAGTCGATCACACCGGAACGCATTGCAACGGTAAGCAAATCCATAGTTGGCTTAATGACGTATCATGAGTTCAGAAATTTTTGTTTTTCGTGTTTAAGTCCCGTTTGGATTCTGGCTCTGGCCAATGTGTAAATCGTAACTTTTATAATCTTGCACGCATGCGTTATGTCTGGAGATGATGTTAGTTTGTTTTATAATATAGTGGTATAAAACTGTATAATATGAGGTAGGTATTAATAGATATTATATACACAAAATAAAGAATTATTTTGTACATAGGTATACAAAAAAAAAAAATCACTAGTTATTAATTGTTATCGATATTAATAAAATTAAAATAAAACATAAAATGTAATTTTCTTTGAATTGTAAATTTGTAACTAAATTATTATAAATTAAAATTTTTCTAGTCACTAAGTATAGTCACATGTTAGCATGAGTTTAAATATTAATTTACGCTAAAACTATTTTTGTACTATTGTGGTTTTTAAAATGTTTTCTGAAATTATTAAGCCATTTTAAAATCGATCATTCATTTTATAACCTGCAGTGTTCAACTTAATGTACCCGCTTCGATGTTCAATGTGGTAACTATAATACAGTTTAATACAACCAATACATTTGAAAATACCGTTTTTTAACATCTTTAGTTATGCCTGTGTGTATGTTTTAATGTGTCGCAGACGTAAACGAATGCCTACTCAACCCATCGCCGTGCGAAATGTCGTGTCAGAATCTGGAAGGCGGTTACGCGTGCGGCTGTCCTGTCGGATACCTGTTGAATCCCGACAACACCACTTGCCGGGATCTGGACGAGTGCATTACCGGCCAACACATTTGCCAACAATTGTGCATCAACACTCACGGGTCGTACAAGTGTGGGTGCCAACCGGGTTACCGTCAGACCGGAGATCACTGTGCAGGTATATCTACTAAGATTACGTTTTACCCATACCCACATCCGGAACGTGTTTGTATTTCGTTGTTAAAAGCTGTTTTTTTAAAAAAAAAAAAACATTTCCGAGTCGAATAATCCGTCACTTATAACAGTGGCTTTGGTAGGTGTGAGTGAGTGCGTGATACAATATTATATCGTCACGTTTAATGGGCCTCGCTACTACCGTTAATTTTAGTTTAAAAAACCTAAAGTATTGACAGAATTAAAGTTAGTTATATTAAGTTTAATTATTTTGTAATATTGTACGATTTTAACTCTGAAAATAGATTTGAATTCACCAGAAATATTCAAATATGTTTATATATCGTATGGAAAACTTTGAATAAATATATACTTATCTAATGTTGAACTGTAATTGAAAACTAGAAGATATGGGTTTTATCAATTCATTATTGTAACTAAACTAAAAATGGAAAGTTTAAAATGTTCCGTACGATCTATAGACATTTTTCTGCTCAATGAAAATATTTTTTCAGAATTAAAATCAGGCAACGTTAACTAACTTACATTTTGACATAACAATAAGTAAGTTGCCGTAAAATTAGTACAGTGAATTTTATATTGTTATCGAGTTATTGACATGGGCATGTGCGTATGAGAGTGGCATTTATCTGTACCCGCATTGAACTCCAGTACTTCACCCATACTAATAATCATTTACGACTAATTCAATGATCTCGAAATTAATTCAGAAATTGCCTAAATTATTGCTCCTCAAAGTAATTCGTGGACTGCGTCGGAATTTTGGATTATTGTACGTTATATGTTTCGTGAAATCTGCGTTTCGGGACATAATATTGTATACAATACTTCGTGTAAGATATAAAAATATGTTTCATTAATATATTAATTTTTTTAGTAAAAATAATTACAATAAAGAAATGCATTATAATAATATTTTGATATTATGTTTTAGAATACAATACTGTATTAAATGACTGAGTCGAAAAATACAGTATTGTGTACCGTCATCTGGCGAGATTTCTTCGCTGAATTCGTGATAATCGTTTGTAGATGTTGTAGTCCGGTAGATGGAGCTAGCAATTACAGTTTTTTTCGAATAAATAATATCAACTCTTTTTATTTCAATGCATTGTTACAATAACTACAATAATATTGTTACGAATGTGAAATTTTAAATGTATTATAACTTTATAAGTATTCGGTTATAATAGAGTGTACGAGTCGTTGGTGTGTAACGATAACTTATTTTACTATCAACATTATAATATTATAGAAATGGCTCTAATTTTATATTAATATCAAATTTCGCGCGTAGTTCAGTGGTTGGTTGCTTCTAAAGTTTAATTAAACATTTAAACCTACGAAAAATTATCTATAATATCTTATTAATGTATTCATAAAGGGTTACATTTTTAATTAAATTAGCATGTCAGAATTACTGACATTAGGATACTATTCTCTACAATCGGAGGCGGCTCACATCGTACTTCTATAAACCATAATTTTATGGACCAGTCTGAACTATGGTTATGCATACTTATTCAAGCATGCTTAAGTCATAGGCCTAAGCCAGATCATGTAAGTTTACAGAAGCCAGTTGTGATGGTCCGACAGATGTGTATTATTATATTTTTGATATTATAATTTTTCTAATAATTAATGTCTATGTTAAAAATTTCATTACACCTTCCTATATATATGTCTAATAATAATACCGACTGTATTGTTTTACGATTAAATCGTAACGATGTCCTTGTTGTAGACATCGACGAGTGTCGGCAAGAACCCAACTTATGCCCGTCGCCGGGCAATTGCGTCAACACGTTGGGAAGCTACAGGTGTCTGTGTCCGAAGCCCTACAAACTCGACAGCACCGGTACTCGTTGCGTGGATCCAAAGCAGTTGCAATCCAGAAATTACCAAAACGAGTGCATCGGACTCGACTGCAGCCAGAATGTTCCCGGTAATAATAACAACAACAACAACAACAACAACAACAACAACAACAATGGATGTAACGACCATCAGGTACCACTGATTTATTTTATTTATAATCATTTTATGATATGATACATAACGATAGTAAACATAATTTTTAAATGATGACACTTGTTATTCCGTTATAAGTAAAAGGTTAGAATAATGTGTTGTCCATCGGTTACATTTGGTTAAGTTAATAGGACGTGAGATGTAAACAAAACGAATTTCTGAATCGATTTAATGGATAATATTCCTATCAGCTAAACTGCTAAACCCGATAGTTTGCAATAATATGGAGATTATAAGCTATTTTATGGACTTATGGTCCTCATTAATTTATACACCATAATACATAATATTATTGTGATTAAGTGTCGTAAATAATTGTTTATGCATAAGTATTATGGCTTTTGGGATTGTTTTTGCTTATGTTATTTGGTAAGTATTTGAGTTGCCTATGCAAAGGAAAATATATATTTATTAAATGTATATAATATTTATCTTGAGCCGCAATATCACTTAGATCCTGTAATAAGTCACCTCCACGATTTTGTCGCGTTACTTGCAGAGTGTAAATGTATAGTACTAGCCTCCAATAATACAATAGGTATGTTCAAATGCAATGGATGCACGCGAAAGTACGTTCTTAATATTATTCTTGTATTAAATCGGTCGATGAAGCAACCTATCTGATGAACAAAAAGTCCCGCTTAGGCCTCGAATATGAAATTCGGTCCGTTAGCTGGTGGTTTTTTTCAATATAAGAACGATGAATCCTAAGTCCATTGTCATTTTTCGATAGTATTATAATAACTATAATTTTACTATTCTATACGATATTTCTGTTCATATTTAGAGTTCTCAAAACGGTACTTCCGGCGCGAACGGTAACAATTGCGGCTGTCCAAAGGGTTTTCGGAAGTCGGGCTACCGTGGCGAGTGTGTGGACGTCAACGAGTGTCTCGACTCGCCATGTGACTCCAACCTTAACTGCATCAACACGCCCGGCGGCTACCAGTGCGTCTGTGCCAACGGACAGATCTACGACCCTCAACACGGCGCATTACAAGGGTGTAACGGTCGACCACTGTCGTCTCAAGTATGATATACCTATACGTTTGCGTAACGATTTTCAGGTCAAAATTATAAACTGTAAAAGTCTAAGCGATTGCTCGACTTACGCGTTTCCGCTGATGTAGAAGTCGAAAACAATAATAGCAATGACCCGGAAAATCCTGACTTAAATATTCTCGTGCCACGCCCATTTTTAACTGATTTCCACAACATCATCCTACTATTATACAGGTGTTTCTGAAATGTTTGAGGTCACTAATATAAGTTTACTTACCGTGTTGGCCAAATAAAGCATTATTTGACATTTCTTTTTCTATTTTCAAAATCTGGGTTTATTCAAATAATATTATTTAGAGCTTTATCTTAAACTCAAAAATAAACACTATTATGCCATTGTGTAATATTGCTCAAAACTCTCATATAAATCGAGTGTCACACAACTTTCTTTTATGAATCAGTACCTCGAGCGTGTAAAACGTGTGACAATCGCAAAAACGATGTCACACTTCGACTTGTATTATAATTTTTCTTTAAATACTATAATGGAGTCGTCCTGGTCCCCGTAAGTTATTAATCTTCCTATGACCGACTTCATCCTTTTTTTTTGTATCCAATTTGTATTTATATTTTGTACCCAGCTTTTAAAAAAAATGCATCCCTCTCACTTTGACGGAAAACTAAAACCATTGCAATGACGTCCGTAAAATCGATAACACGCATAAGCATGAACATTAGAAGATTCTCTAATGTTCATGCTCATAATAATCAGTTTTAACTTATCGTCTAATAATACATTATTATAATGTTATTTATATTTTTTTATACGCGATCAAATAGCTGACTGTGCAGTAAGTCAACTTATAACTTTTGCCGTTTAGCCCCACATTTCATAATATGATATTATTATTATGAATTTATCTTTTTCGCAGTATGGTAGTGGTGGTGGTGGTAGTGGTGGCAGTGGCGGCGGAGGCAGCATAGGTTGCTACGGAAGTCCTTGCGCGTTCGGTTGCACTCCACACGGACAAGGTGGTTTCTCCTGTGGATGTCCCTCGGGCTACCAGCGGATTGGCCAGGTATGTATACACAGCATTACATATTTACACCAGAGGTTCTTGTGCAGGTTATCGTAGAAATGCTTTCCGTTTCGCGACGTTATTTATATGGTGTGGACAAACCATGTAAAATAATCAACTGTTATTTTAAAATCATTATTATTAATTATTATAAGCTAAAATCGTTTTTAAAGAGGTGTGCTCCGGCTTTTTATGTTACACTTAAAAATTTCAGAAACCTAAAAAATGATTATGTACGGTCACACTTGAAGTGTGTTCCACATTATAGACAATTCGTGTGAACCGTGATATAGATACGCATAATAATATATTATATTAATATGACTGACCGTCAAGTGTCACAAACGCGAACCGTAATTAATTGAAAACGACAAAGAGATATAATAATGTATTTTCGTAATAATGTACAATATTATTATGTATCCTACGGTACAGTGGTACACTATTAGAAATTTCGACTTTGCACGATTATAATGAAATTATATTATCGAGTCTCCGTTGGCGAGATTTTTAAGACTTTTTTTTTCACCTCGTCGTTTGTCACTGCAGGGTCATTGTCTGTCTACCATAAGTCCGCTGACCAGTGGTTCGAGTATAGGACCACCAGATCTGGGCGACATCCCGACGTTTCCAATAGAACCGGAGTTGTATCCCAAAAGCTCAGGTGGAAAAATAATATCGACTGAAGGCTGTTTCTCGTGCAAGGTACACAATTAATTACCGACTTATTATATTATAACACATCTAGACCGAAAAAAATGTATAATATATAATATATACTGTAAAGTGCAGAGTGATAATTTAACCATTCTAAACGACTAAATAACTCAGCCGGTCTTTGTGACTTAATAAATGTTTTTAAACTACTGATAGTGTTTTTAGTGAGTTAATAATTTGTTCTATAAACTTTCGTTTTTTCAAAAATATTTTTTATAGGCTGTTAATTTCCTCAAACTATAAACCACAGTAAATTGTAATTTCATATTCTCGAATACATTTTTCCAAAAACTTTTTTTGTTCCATATTATTATTTTTACTCGTCATTTTTTAGAAAAATTATCAATTTAAAATGTTTTAATATTATGGGTTGTCATATAAATAAAATTGATAATTCTATAAATAAATTAGATTTTTTTTTTCAAAAATGGAATTCACGAGCAATATACTCATAAAAACATTATTTTTTTTAAAAAAAAAGATCATTAAATTTGACGGCAAAAATTTGTGCAGTTTTTTATAATATTAAATAATCACTCTATAAATATATATTTTATATGTGTGCTTTTCACGTTCTTGTTATTGTGTTTTATGTAATGGTGTACGCAGATTAATGGGGACGGTAGACTTCGCCATAGGAGGACTACAAACGTATCCTCAGAAATCATTACATCAGACAATAACGGTGATCGCCTAATGGTAAGTTTTTGCAAAATTATTTTTGTCAAGATAGTTATACAATAATTGCCACTTAATCATAAAGTAGTCGTCGTAAGCAACTGTTAATTAATATACCGATGATAATGATGATTTATTGGTTGTTTTACAGAAAATACACAGGCACAGACACCATCGGGACGACGGATTGCACAAGACCATCAGGATGAAAATGTCTGATGCTAAACTGAACACACGTATTTTGAAACTGCTTCCAGCCGTTAAGGTGATTGTCGAAAATCTTTGTCTTTTTATCAAAATTGTATAATCATAGAGAGAGCTGTAATTATTATGTTACATAAATAAGCTCTAAAATACTTCTCTGACGATTATGGCTAGTACCTATACATAATAATATATAAACTACCTTACACAGGACTGGATCACTGTGCTACTGTGAATTCGCACAGAGGACCGGTGTCATATTTTATCCACCAGGCTGGTACAAAATAATCCAATGTGTATTGTATTTAAAATATTTTTATTGCAAAACAGTGGGTCGATTGGGTCCCAGTTCGCTCCTGATCGTACATATCAACGCGCTGTCCCAACTACAGGGTTTAGAAACTTGAAATGTTGCACAAAGTATAAAATGTAGCCTGTAGGCAAGTACTAAGAAATGATTTTTGGAAATTCAATCCCTAAAGTGTAGAAAAAGGGCTGCCAACCTTAAAGAAGATTTTTTTTAAATCCACAGTGGATTTTGCAGAAAAGATTTTAAGTGTAGTCTTATATAGTATATACTCAACTTCAATCCCCGGAAAATTGTTTGTTAAAATAACCCAAAGAATACACCTTGTAGACTTGTTCAGTATTTTGATGGCCTGATAACTTAATCGTTACTAAACAATGATAAGATTTAACCGAAAAACAATAAGTGGCTAGTGGATTTCGGACATTTTGAAGAGTTCCTAAATTCTATCAACAGCCCTACTCCAAGTAATTTGCTTACCAGGAACTTATGAAAATGGGTAGTTTTTCTCTGCCATTTACAAAGGCTGAATATAAATTCCCACACGAGATAAAGTAAGTAAAAATTACTCGTGGGTATAAGTAAGGTTAGATCACGAAAAAAAAATTATAACGAATTCAAATTTCCTTTCCGTTTTCTTTAGACTTAGGAATGACAACTTGAACGTAATTGGTGTGGATAAAATTTGTTTTTGCTTTGTTTCATAGAAAAAAGTCCAAACTTATTTATAATTATTGATTTCAGATAATATAATATATTTATAATGTATAGGTATATGGAATATATATAAAATAATAACATAATCTATAGTTCAAATTAAACATCGAATTAGATTTTTTTTTATGCATCACAAAAACAAACAAATTTTAACTTCAAATGTTTAACAATATTTTTGTGTGGGAATTTACGTATGGGTGTATTATTTTCGTGCGGGAACTTACTAAACCCCACCGATGCGGTGTCCATGTGGTTGACAAGAGACACGTCGCTTTTGGAATTAGAGTTGTTACCCGTGACACCAATACGACATATTCCATTGATAGATCCCATGCGAAAATCTGATAACTTTACCGAACCCGTTCGAGAGATTTCAATTAGGTTTTTTCACAAAACATTTACACCTGACGTTTTCATTTCCAGGAAAACTACAATTACTTTGTGGTGCCAACAAGCGACTCGACCAACAAGTTTCGGATAAAACGGAACTACAAAGGAATTTGGGGATTGCACTTCCGGCGGAATCCCAAGAAACCTGGCAAATATCACCTGGCCATAGACGGTCAGCGCACCACAGCCGACGGCCAATCTGAACGCCAGAAACTTCCAATTTTGCACGTCAAACTGATCGTGTCCGGAAACTGAACCACACGAATTGTTTTATTCTTTTAATTCTAACCAAAAAATGTATACAAACCGACGGCATGAATCAAGTAAAAAATAAATACAATTCAGAACTCGCGGTACATGTAATTTCTACACAATATAATTTTACTTATTGTATTAATTATCAGCTATAATGAATATATTTGTAACTATAAGATTCCGATCGATAGATTTATCGTTAAGTCAAAAACGATATCCGTGTAGATAGTTAGTATTTTACGAGTATTTTTTGAAAATCAAAAGTAACTCTACTATTTATATTGTAACAATTTTGTTCGTTTCGTGTTCAATCGTTGTATTACTTTTATTTTATGTTATTATAATACTTATTATTACATTATATTATTATATTATTATTTATATATAAGTGTTTTCGTAAACTTAATAGTAATTTTTATTGTAATATTTATATAAGTCGCCATTCGTTTATCCACATACATTAATATTATCGTATACAATATAATATAATAGTGCATAATCTTAAATGAGGACATTTTATTACCTATATAAATAGTTTTAACTATAGTTTTATACTATGTAAAATAGTCGTAATAATTAATATAAATGTACAATAATTGTAGCGTAATAAACAAATATTTATACCATTTATGTGTGATAAAAGATGAAAAGTATTACAATCAACAATTAATTACCTAGGATAAGTAGGTAGATAATAGGCACCCTTGGATGATTAAATATTACCTGTTTATATTGTGTACCTACATTAAGATTGAGACGAATACTATTTTATTATGATTTCAGCAGATTATTGAAATTACGCACTTTTACATTTGAGATAACAGTGCGTGTTAATAATATTCTATTGTTTTACCGAAAATCGCTTTTTTATTTAACGATAATACGTAATTTCCAAGACGTATTATAATATAAATATATATATTACTAGTTGAACACGCCTGTTCTCTATAGTAAACCCGGTTTGCCGCTTTCATAAGTATATTTTAATAATAATAATAATTATATCGTCGTTTAAACAAACGTGAACTTAACCGTAGCTTTACACGTCGGTATAATGCCGCTATATGTTTAGTCCTCACGAGTGCGCAGCACTTAACTCTAAACTTTAATCGTAAAAAATAACGATGATTTACCAGGTTTTTAATATTTTTCGATATTATATAACTATAACATATTTAGTTTAAAAGCTTTCGACCATAAATCATGAAGAAAAAGGTTGACACCAAACGACGGTATTCAATTTAAAAATATGATAAATTATCACTTTCGAGAAACAATATTATTATGATAATCGTAGTGTGCAAAATATATAGCTATGTACTATGAGTTTATTATATAATCACCGAACCAATTTACTAGATACTATAACAATATCGGATTCGCTTAAAAATATCAGATTATTAATAGGTATGGTCATTTTTGGCAAAAAAGTTTACTCGATGGTATATTATTATCAAACTGTCGTATATGTATAGTATTCGTCAATTTTAATTTTGGTGCAAATTACAATTCTCTTTTTTTACTGCCCGAGATGGTGTAAATTACATATCTATATTTATTTCGGTGCAATTTTGATGCCAATCGATTACATAGGTAATATATATAGGCAATAACATCATGCGAGTATATGATATGACTTATGTATCTTACTTATAATAGTAATATAATATATTTTTATTATTTGGTTGTGACTTTGTGTAAGTAAAAATGTGAAATATCTAATAAATCATGACATTTTTGGTCATAATTTAGAATCCAAGATAAGTGAATGCATTGATTTACGATGTATGTTTTGTTATGCAGTCTGTGGACACCTTATTGTGCACCAGTAAACATTTTGAACATAGAGGATGATTTCTAGTAGTAAATTGGATCTATATGTAGGTACTTTAGGGGGTCAAAAGCAAAAAAATATCTTAGCACTTTTTCAAAAATAATAGGAAAAAAAACCGAAAAAGTCGCTCGGCTGTATATTTGTAGGCATCGAGGGTAACTTCATCATTGAGTAGGTCATCTATGCTGACTAAAAGTTAAAAAATCGGGAAGGGCACAACACTAACCTAACTTTGATTAAAAATTTAAAAAAACATAACTATTACATTTTTTTATTGGTAGTAAATAATAATTTTAAACTGTACAATATTTTGAAAAAAGACGGGCAAGTAGGTACCGCTATGATGTACAGTATAGGTGTCTATATAATGTCTATAGAGGGGTCACTGTAATGGATGTGTTGAATAATAATGATACAAAATCATTGTATAAGTCTGTCAGCCTATATTATTAAGTATACTTTATGATATTATTACTATTATAGTAATTTATCTTACTATTAGACAAATAGTAATACTGCAGTATACTGAATTAATTTTGTCCCAAATAAGTTGTACTTGTAAACTATACCGTGTGTATATTGTATGCAATATAATATGATACTTTAAATATTTCAAGTACCCACAGCTAGGTAATATTTTTAAATTTCAAAAACATAACTATAGTCTTTGTTCTTTGTTTGAATATATATTATAATTTAGCCAAAACTTAAACTTAAAATGTTTATAAAAACAAAAATAGATCGAAAAATGGGTACCAATCTGCCATGCAGTAGGTGTCAAGTGCCGTGGGTTAATAAAATGTAGGTACCTTATTGATTATAGGTACAAGTATATGTATAGTTAAAATGTATCTTTATACTAATATATTATAATAATATAGGGAAATATATTTACCAATGATGATACTCAACAAAATAATAAATTCATATTATTATATTTTACCATATACATGTTTTTAGTCTGGTTACCACTTTTTTTTCCGAAGAAAATTTTAGTTAGATTTTTGTTATTATAGTTAGATAATAAAATGTTATTACTCCTTATTTATAATTTATATTAGGTACAGTGTAATATGTACTTTTGATATTTTTAACATAATAAATACATATTTAAGATTTATTCCTTGTAGTTGAAAAATATCAAGTGGCATGCTACGTTTCTTCATTTTTTACCTAAAAGTTTACAAATTAATGGCTACACTTTTTAATCTTTTAAATAAATTGTACTCATTTACGATAAAATAAAAATAGAAAATATGAAATATAAACAACAAAATAATTAAATAAATTATGTCGAATGAAAACTGCTTATAATATTTATTAGTTTTATAAAAGGTGAGTATAATAATATTTTTTATCTTTAAATAGTAGAAATAGTGTGATTATTATTTTTTTAATAAGTTACAAACATCTATTATTATTATTTTGTATACTCAAATTGGTGTTTCCCACGGCCGTAGAACATTTATCTCCAAAACCTCACAGCCAACTATTTTATTTTCTACATTTCTAATGAAAGCCGTCATTTTATATTTTCCATAGTAAAAAACTTTGGGAAAGTTATGATCCTCAAACCTCTTCAAGTCCATCCCTGATGTTAGATATGTACCCTGTAAATATTTGGAGATAAATTATTACATATTATACATAATAATCTTACGGTGCATCACACACATTGTTATTATTTAAATTATTTTACTTTAAAGATAATTTACTGACTATACAATAATTTTGTATTTTTTTTTTAAATGTTATTTTGACCATTTTCAAGTTATTAAAAGATTTACTTATCATTATGGTACAAAATTGTTTTACATGTTATATTAATTCATACATTACCACTGGTAATGGACAGATATTAGTTGGAACGTTAAAATACTTCATAAATTCTATCCATGAATTTCCTAGAAGATTTTTCATATTACTACATGCTTTTTTTGTATTAATAACATGTGCATTTGGTATCCAACCACCAGTTGAACCAGTTGAACCCCACGACGAAAATTTTAAATCGAGCTAAATAAATTAATAATTTATTACATTAGGTAAGATGAACAACGAACATTTATGACTCAAGTGGAAATTAAAATTTAAACACATAATACATATATATAAAAATAATTTATATATATTTTATGTATTCCAATAAAAATAAAACATTTTTTTACAAATTTTATAATGATATAGTCATTTTTACTCAATCTCTTTTTGATCAATAATCAAAATATGTGACATCAGCCATTTCGTACAATATTTAAGTACAATATTAAAGGAGAAAAAAGTTAAGTTAAAGTTTTAAGACTAAGAAAGTTAAAGTTAAGTTATAAAGTTAATTTTTTTTTAACTTTTTAACTTATCTAATTAGTTTGTTTATAATCAACTTATGAACTTAACTAGTTTAATTTACAGTTGAAATAACTTAGTTTTTCTCAGTTGATTTAAAAAAAAAACTAATAAGTTAAAAACATTTTGAAATTTTTCGTTTATACGTAAATATAATAATAGTAATATAAAAATAACTTGAAAACTAAATTATCGTTTAAAGTATATAGTTATAGTTGTGTATAATATATATATGATAATATTATGCCGGTCTATACTTGTAGACAATATTATGAATTATAGTGCGCTTGCATCGAACAGTCCCTTACGTTGTTTGTAAATCGTAATCGTACTTTATCATAATCGTCATTCGTTTACCTACCGTATGCGATATTTATTTAGTCCATTCGTTATATTGACATATTGTTATAATATTATATTTTAGACATTTTATATTTCAGATTTCTTAATATTATTTATTGCATTATTACTTAAAATAATTAAAAATGTCATTAAGTACGGTAGGTAACGAGTAGTGAACGCATAGTTTAAATTAATAAATAATAGAAAAGTAAAAAGGTATACAGTGTACATTATGATAAAATTGTTTTTATAATTTATAAATTAGAAAACAGGAAGACACATTTACTCTTTATTAGATTAACATAATAATTTAAAAAAAATAGATCAACTTTTTTTAAACTGAGTTAAGTTAATTTTTTTCTATATTAACTTTTAACTTATCGAGTTAAATTTATAATTTGTTAACTGTTAACTTTTAACTTATCGATCTTGTATCCTCTTAACTTAACTTGAGTTAATTATTTTCATTAACTTGCCCACCTTTGCTTACGAGCGTCTTTTTATGAACATTTTTTTATTCAAATTTTCAATTATAATGAATATCAAAATTGGTCTTTAAATTGGATTTCTCACAAAAATATTGGATTTTAGTTGTTTTTAAGGTACATATAAAAGTTGAAATTGAATTTAAGAATGTTCTATTTACCGATTTTCCTGTAGTTCATAATATAGAGACCACCGGGATGGGGTAGTTCGGCCCTGTGATAAGAAATAGCTGATAAGCTTAATCATGAGTTCGAACTCTAACCTCAATTCGTTCGGTGGCGTATCACCTAGATCCCCGTCCTACACATAGACCTTATACTAAGGTTAGTGTATCAACTTAGTATAAGGTCTATGGTCCTACATAATAAATACATAATCACATATTATCACTCAGATAAGTTGTATTGTTTATTCCACGACAAGACTCGAAATGACAGCCTACTGGGTTGGGACATGTTTGTAGATCCAATGCGCGTTCCATATAGTACCTATTCAGTTCAGTGGAGAGGAGTGCGCAGAAAAATCGGGCGGCACCGTTTTCGGCCAAAATGAACCTTTCCCTTTTCGGCCAGTTCACTTTTCGGCCATTCTGAAATGACCGTTTTCGGCCAGTACACTGTTTTGATCACCAATGAATTATTCTTTTCACGTTTTATTTTTGTTAAACTACCAAAAAACTAATTTTTTGAATGAACTGTATAAAATAATAATAACAATTGTCAATTACTAACTATACATTTTTTTTATAGTTACAACACATACGTTTAATAAATTCTATTCGTGTTATTTCTCCTCTCTCATAGTTCGTAATATTGATTTATAATAATAATAATAATAATAATAACATCTTTATTGCAACAATAACATCTTTACATATTAAGACAAAATAATAAATATAGTAGGTATATATATACGTTAAAAATATAAGCTAGAAAGTCTTTTAGGAGTTACAATAAATACAACTTTGAAACTGAATTTACAACTATCTACTTATACTTATAAGTAAAAAAATAGTTTAAAATCTGTCCAGAGTCAACCACTCAAATTGATCTGCAGAAATCGAATTATGTTAAGACATTTTTTTTACCTAAAACTCTAAGGGATGAACTTGGTTTAGTACATTCTTAAGGGATAAAGCACTAACGATGGGATAAAAAGCACTAACGTGCACTAACGATCGCCCCGGGTTTTGAACAGAAATTCAAAAAGGGGGGTGCCAGCGACATGGACCTAAATACTTCATATATTATACTATATTATATACTATGACTATATTTTATCAATGGTATCGCGACGATCGTGGCTCAAATAGCTATAGGTATCTACGATACCTATATACAATTGTTGCTGAATGTGTATAATAGCAATTGATTTTACAATATACATAGCATAGATTGCTCACTGGCCTTGATTATGCGTTGCACTACATTTTAGTTAATTTATTGACAATAGATAGCGTTAATAGTCCAAATGAAAATAATAATATTCGTCTAGCGGTAGCGGTATTGCTATTGGTAGCTGTCAAATGTAACTGGATACAATTACCGATACCGCGGTGGCACCTTCAAGACGGTATAATTTATCCGAGGGACTGGTTGCAGACCTAAACCAATTTATTGCTTCGGTATATCAATCCACACACCTAATACATTTCAGTAAGTATTAAAGACATGTATTGCATTACAATCCTATAAGAAACTAACTCATTACAAGAATGTTGGAGTTTCATACTTATCATATATATAGGTTTATTTTTTTTTACCTATATTGTATGTGATTTACAAATTCATATTATACCTACAAGTTTATATTACACAACAATTACACTGTACATTATAGGAACTAAATGTTTGGTACTCACCGACCAACTAAATAAAATACACTACTGTTCCTATATATTATAGGATTATTTTTACCCCTTGCTTAATATTTAAAATATATTATCGTGTGTAAAATATATAAATATGTATGTTAAAAGGAACATTTTTTTATTCAAGTTGGTCTTTTGTTACAGCAGTGTGTTTGAATGGAAGTGAACAATCTCAACTACATTCGTCACAGAGTACGCTCATTGTTGGGGCGTATCAGGGGCTTGTAGACCACATCAACCACCAGCTACACTTGGACGGCAATTTATTGGCCGTCTAGTCATTTTGCCAAAACAACAAGAATTCACTGGTTAGTAATTGATAAGAAGCACTAACGACGGGATTAAAAGAACTAACGTTCACTAACGAATGAAACCAATTTGGACCCGAAATACGAAATGGGGGGTGCTGGCATGTCTCTGGCACCCCCCTGTAAGAAAGTGAATAACTTTGGAAGGGATAAAGCACTAACGATGGGATAAAAAGCACTAACGTGCACTAACGAAGCACAAACGATCGCCCCGGGTTTTGAACCAAAATTCAAAAAGGGGGGTGCCAGTGACATAGACCTGAAATATTTGTTTCTCAAACTATTTTCAACAAAGAAAAAATAATAATTATTTACCTATAAACCAATAATTATACAAAATACTGAAAACATAATATTATATTGTTTCTATTGAGTAGGTACTTCAATTTCATAAAGGGCCATAATAGACAGTGTCTATTGATAATGGTCAATATTTAGGCAATATAAAATCTTATCACAACTGCACATGACCCTTATGTAAGTTGTAGTTCGTTAATGCTAATTAGTCTGATTGCGGTTGGATACGATTGCAGGGCTATCAAAGCACGTACTCCTGCAGGTACCTCATGCCATCGAAATCACCGACAGAAAAATCTCACACATCGTAAAGAGGCTTTTTTTTACGTAATAGTCTAGGACCAAACTGTTTTAAAATTTATAAATAAATTATGCTCATCAACAATATAATAACATAGAAAATATGAAATACAAACAAAATAATGAAATTTATTGGGTCTTAAACTGATATAATATTTATTAGTTTGACGATAGGTGAGTATAATAATATTTTAAATCGGTCAACAGAAGAGATAATGTGTTTATTGTCTTACAATAATGTATAACATAAATTAGAATGTTGTATAATTTAATCAACTTTGTTTTTCCCACAGTCGTATAACATTCAACTCAAAAATCTCACAGCCAACTAGATTATTTTCTACATTTTTAAAACGTAACGCTACTTTATATTTTCCATAAAAAAAAAATTTGGGAAATTTATGATCATCCATCTGCTTTAAGTCAATCCCTGATGTTAGATATGTACCCTGTAAATATTTAAAAACAAATTGTTACAAATATATAATAATTTGACGGTAATCCCATATTGTTATTATTTTAAATGATTTTACTTTAAAGAAATATAGTCCAATAATATCATAATAAAATGTAAGAATTTTGTATAATTAATTTTTAATGTTACTTCAACAATTTTATGTTATTAAATGACCTCAAAATATTATGGTTATTATAGAACTACATAATTGTATTTAATATTTTAAACGTTACCACTGGAAGTGGACAGCTATTAGTCGGAACGTTAAAAGACTTCATAACTTTTAACCATGTTTTTCCTAGGAGTTTTTTAAAATTACTACATTCCTTTTGTGTAGTAAGAATATATGCATTTGGGCATTTGGCACCCAACCACCAGTTGAACCCCAAAACGAAAATCTTACATCAAGCTACAAATAAATAATAAACTATTAGGTATGACGAACAACGAACATTTCAGCTTCATGTGGAAATTTAAATTAAAATAAATAAATCATAAATATAATCACAATAATGATGAATATAATTTATGTGTTCCGTTAAAAACAAACAAATTTTTTACCAATGTAATGTTGATGGTCTTTCAACTCTCATAAATCTTTAATGATCATTGATTAAAATAGGTGATATCGGTAATTTCATAGAAATAAAATAAGAGTAATAAACAATTGTATGCAGACTTTTTATGTATCATAATTTATACACATAAAAGTTAACCATAGAAAATAATATGCAATATGTTCAATAAATCAAGCAGAATATAAATTTACCTTAGGCAATTTCGGCATAAAACAATTTTGTGATTGAGACAATAAGCAAAGTCCAATAAATACGAGCATTTGTATAAATATATTTTTTCTACGATACAAAATTTCAACAAGAAAAAAGTGTTTTATAAGTTTTCAACAGAAAGAATGAATAACAGCTATGAGTTATAAAATAACTGTTGATAGATTTAGTGGTATTGACATGTTTGAGCTGCAACTTCATAATATTGAAGAGAGTATTCAAAATCAAAAATATAATTAAATTGCAGTTTCAAACTAGGTACCGTCATTGTCAGGACTGAAAGTTATATAGTAAGAGTATGTATTACATCAATACTGTACTTAAGTGGCTCATAAATGTACGGGGAAATTTAAATGTGTATAGTAAGCTTAGTTAATAATGCTCATAATAGTAGATACATTTTTAAATATAAATAATAATTAATAATTGTTCGTACTTCGTAGACTTTGCAGATGCCACCATACGAGAATGTTTAGTCCGTTTTACCTAGTTAATAAAGTTAATTAGGTATGTATTAATATGCAATATAGAACTATAGAGCACGTTATAAGTTTACTAATACGTCATATGTTTATTATGATCAATTATTTATTTTACTAAATTATTGATTTATTTCGAGTAGGTAAAGATTACTTATATTAATATCGTTACATATTATGAGGAATGGCCTCAAACTACATATAATCATAATAAGTGTTACATCTTACATAGGAACATAAATTATATAAAAGCATACACTAGGAATTTTTATTTTATCGTGATTTTGTTATTTTTGATGTATTGTCAATGATAAAACAAAATTATAGACGTATCGCAATATGATTGAAAATATTATCTATATATATAACAAAACTGACCTGATTAATAATCAACAGAGAGCCGAACCTATAAGTGCTATCAATTTGAAATGTTGATGGTAGATTAATAATATAATTTTTGCAAATTTTGGAAAATACGTTCTCAGTGCACGGTAAGAATGGATTTTCCAAAATTCGCATTTTAAAGAGGTGCTCACACAAGGATTTTGAGATTCACGATGGAAATAGAAAATTATTTTTGTTTATTAATGGTTGCCATTAGTTACAACTTACAGATTATAATAGTAATAGTAGAAATAAGTTATAGAGATTAGTATTTTATTTTGTATATAAAATATAATTAGGTACTATTGGTTAATCGGGCAGATGTGGTAAACGTATGCATCAAGTCGTCACGTTTACGGACTCGAAATAATAAATTATATCAAATGAGAGTTGAATATACATTGTTATTTTTTTTTCGCACAAAGTAAGATTGTCATTGATTAAAGTTAATACATCTTTTTTTTTTTTTTCCAGTTTTCAACCGACGGCGCCACGGGAACTGCTTTCACATTCTTCCGTGACGCCGCCATCGTTTATTGAAAAATCAACAATTTATATACATACAGAGGGGGTAGACGGGACAATACCCCGACTTACCTCCTCGTCAACATTGCATTTTATAAAGTCATACATTTTATTAGTCATGCTGTGTCGTCGCCTTCATGCTCCAGACTTGTCGGGCCGACCGGAGTCCGCCGCCCTAGAGTCTCGTACTGGTATCCTATTAGTCAGTCGTGCAGCTGTTCTTCTCGTTCGTCAGCTTCCTTAGTGCTGATGATAGATTCGACCATCGCCATGAACTCCCGTCTGTTAGTCATTGCCTGTTCTAATATCCTTGACCGGGCTGTCGGCTCGTCGGGTAGTTCGTCGGCCCTAGGTCCGCACAAGAGTTCCTGCACGTCGACTGGCTTTGGTGACCGACGGAGAATCCTAGCAAGGACCGAGCGTTCATCCTCCCACCTGGGGCACGCGAAGAGCGTGTGCTCCACCATGTCATCAGGGTCCATGCAGTATGTGCAATAGGAATCGTCTGCCCGATCGAACCTCCGCAGGTAACTACGGAAGCAGCCGTGTGCGGAAAGAGCCTGGGTCAGACGATAAGTGAGGGTCATCGCAGGCTTCGCCATCCAGCGTGCGATGTCGGGCAGCAGCCGGTGTGTCCATCTGCGTCCGGCGGCGTCCGGAACGGCTGCGGCCCGGTCCCATCTGGACTGCCACGCTCTGATGCTGATGGCTCGTTCTTGTGTCCTAATCCCGCTTTTCGAAGTCATATCGTCCTGGTCGTCTAGTCACTGGCGCATCCTGACCCTCTCGTTGGCTACCAGATCGTCTGGCACCATGGACGCAAGTAGTGAGGACGCGTCGGCCGAGACGGTTCGGTAGGCCCGTATTATGCGGAGTGCGACGGTCCTCTGTGCTCTTGCCAGTTCCGCGCGATTCTTAGCCGTTTTTGTCCCGCGGACGGCCCAGGTCGGGGAGCCGTACAGCATCTTACTGTTTGCCACAGTGCCAAGAAGCGCTCTTTTGCTTTGCGACGGTCCGCCGAGGTTGGGCATCAGTCTTCCTATGGCTGTCGCTGAGTCGGTAGCCTTGCGGGAGGCCTGTTGTATGTGTTTGGTGAAAGAGAGCCGAGTCTCTATCTCAACACCGAGGTATCGCATTGATCGTTTGATAGGAATTACGTGTCCTTCAACCAGAAGCTCCGGGTTGTCATATTTGTTTTTCCTTGTCAGAACTACATCCTCAGTTTTGGTGGGGGCTAACTTCAGTCCGTTTTGTTCCATCCAAGCCGATACCTTAGCTAACACAGGATTGAGCAGGGTAGCGGCTGCTTCGCCTGTGCGGGCGATGCCTATGACGCACACATCATCGGCAAATGCCACAAGTTGGACACCCGAAGGGGTTTCCATGTCCAATAAATCGTCATAAAAGACATTCCACAAGGCTGGTCCGAGAATCGAGCCCTGAGGCACGCCGCACGTCGTACTTCGACGGTGGAGTGTTTCGCCAACCAATATGGATCGATCCTGCAGGTAGGATCTTATCATCTTCACGAGGTACGAGGGTACATTCTTAACCCGGAGGGCATTATCCACCTTCTTCCAGGGAGCCGTGTTGAATGCATTCTTCACATCTAGAGACACAGCCACGCAAATATCCCTGTGCTGTGCCGCGCCTAACGCTGCGCCGTGTGCGACGTTCAGCAGTCGTTCCATTGCGTCAGAAGTCGAGCTGCCTTGGCGAAACCCGTATTGGTTTGGTGATCTATGACCGGTGCTGTCGAGGTGCGTGTCGAGTCTTGCCAAAATTAGCCGCTCTAAGAGTTTCCCCGAAGAGTCAAGCATACACAGCGGCCTATAGCTGGACGGTTCAGTTGTCGGCTTGCCGGGGCCTTTGTGCAATAGTACTAGTCTGGATTCCTTCCATCGGGGAGGGAAGGTGGTGTTGGCCAAGCAATTGTTGTAGACGCTGAGTAGGATGTTAGGCTTCCGGAGGAACACCTTGGCTAGAACCTCGTTGGGGATACCATCGGGGCCGGTTGCCTTACCGGGGGGAAGTCTTTTGCAGGCTTGGGCCAGTTCAGCCAGGGTGAAGTCTTCAACGGTTTCATCTTCTGCGGTTTCTGGTGGGTGGGGCTCGAGTGCCCAATCCGTCGCTGGGGGGTTCGGCAAGAGGTGATCGACGATCTCCGACTCCATACCGCGGGAAAAGTTAATACATCTATATAATATTATATAAACGTGACAGTAAAAAGTGACTGATTCATAATCAACGAAGAGCCGTTAGAGTACCTATTAGAGCTATCGATTTGACATTTCAATGGTAGACTATTATTATAATTTTGCCGAGCACCAAAAAGTTATTTTTTCAATACTTTGATTTTAAGGGGGTGAAATTGACAAAAACAACATTTTTTCCGTATAAATTGTATACCTATAATACATCGATAAGTAAGCGCTTATAAGCCGTGAGCTTCTAGCTGTACATTATACGTAGATCAAATTTTATTTGCAGGTTCTAACTTTCTAAGGCATCTAAGCTATAACAAATTGTATTGTGTGTGCTGTGTAATAAAATAAAATTATGTGATTGACGACTTATAAATTATAATACGGTACACAAATTTTCTGATAATTTTCAAATAATCTTGCCAGATAACAAGAATACATACATTATTATATTTAAACCCAGCAAAGACGGTAATTCAGGATTGCCAATGGATTGCCATTGGTTGCATGATATTATATTACTATTACGATAAGTAGATTTTTTTAAAAATATATTTATAAAATAAACAAATATTTGACACGGGCAACGTCAGGCGGGGCAGTTAGTTTATATATATATAAATGGATGTAGGTTTATCCGAAGTTAATAGACTCAAAAACTACTGGACTTTATTCAATTAAAAGTATATCAATAGATTCCTCGAGACTTAGTGTGGGTGTTAATAACATATTATATCAAGCCCTAAAGGTCGCTTAAGGTATGGCTAACACATGAATTTAGTCTTCAGCTCACATAAAAATAATATTTTTGGGTTTATTCTAGGGTCACCATTGGTACCATTGTGTATTAGTGTATTACTATTATAATTTATAATTGGTAAAAATATGGTACATGATTCTGATTCTGATTGGAGCAATGAACATATTGGTTTTACATTTATGGGTGTTTTTTGAATGTCAATATGTACACGATAATTATTAAAAAAAAACTTCGATTTTTAACTTAAGTATCTTTTCTAGCGAAAAAGTGAACATAGTTTGTAAATTTGAGTGGTCAATATAGAAAAAATGAAAATTTTAACACAAACTAGTTTTCAAAAAAATGTATTTTTTTTTTTGTGTTAAACAAAAATAAAAACCGTAGATACCGCCATGGAATTTCACCGAATGATTATGCTAGAATTTTGTATACACTATACATTTTCAAAACATTTAAAATCTTTTTGAACGATTTATAAGCATAAGAGTTTTTTGATTTTTAATATTCTTTATTTCTTTAACATTTTTATAAGAATTTTGGACCCAAAAATAACTTGAAAAAGTAATACAAGGTAGTCATAAGTTCTTAGTTGTGCAATAAAAAAATGTTGAGCATAAAAACACAATTAATTTTTTTATGAGCTTCTGTAGACAAATTATGTTAATACCACAAAAATTCGCAACTTATTTTGTATTTGAAAAATTATTAAACGGTAATTAGATGCAAATATTTCTTAATGCAGTATAAACCTACACATAAGTACATTTCTTACAAATCATTTTTTAATAAGTTCCATAGCATCAACTTTGCGTTGAATATAAATAAGTCAGTCATAACTTCTTATTTCATATGAACAGATTCTAATTAACAAAATTAACTTTTTAATTTTAATTTTTATAAGGTACTCACAATATATTCTAAAATATTACAATCTATTCTTATTTAATTTTTTTAATATTAAACTAACAAATATATACTTACGGTAAGAGTATCGTCAAAAGGTTTAAAAATTATTATATTCCCTTTCAACTCAGTTATACTTGATGTCTTTTTATTAAAATAAAAATTGAATTTAAGTGAATGGTTTTTTGATGATTCACAAAAATATACTTTATTAACCACACCGCGATATTCTCCCTGTAATATACAATTGTATGCAGACATTTCATATATATAATTTATATTGCACATAATGGCACATCATTGAAAATAATATGCAATACGATTAATAAATTAACCGGATTATAAATTTACCATAGGCAAGTTTGGCATAAAACGATTTTGTGATTGAGACAATAAGCAAAGTCCAATTAATACAAATATTTGTCTATTAACATTTTGTCTATGATATATTCAAATTTCAACAGTAAGAATGAATAACAGCCATGGTTATTAAAATAATAAATTGATACATTTATAGGTATTGACATGCTTGAAATGTAACCTTTACAATATATTGCCGGAAGTATTTATTAAATTTTTTTAATCAGAAAAATATAATTAAGTTGGTTTTAAACTACCGTCATTGTCAAAACTGAAAGATAATTCAGCGAGAGTTTGTATTACGCCATTACTGCACTCATGTGACTTACGAAGGTACTGAGAAATTTTAAATGTATAATATACTATATAGTTAGTTTAGTAAATAATGCTCATAATGATGCTCACTATTTGAAATATAAATAATAATTGTCCATACTTGTACAGTTGAAGATCCCGCCTTATGAAAATGTTTAGTCCTATAATTGTGCCTATGGTAATAGTTAATAGCATTAATTCTGTTTAAATGTGAAATAAAAACTACACCAACACTACAAATGCGTTATAAATACGTCATAATATAGTTATTAGTTATTACATATTATGATCAATTTTTTATTTTTATTAATTATTATTTTATTATTTTTATTTGTATGTTATTGATTTATTTCGAGTAGGTACATATTTCTTTGGATTAATATCGATAAGTATGAGTAATCTGGCCTCAGTATACATATAATTAGGGTTAGGATGTTGATGACCTAAAAAACACACAAAAATGCCCTAAAAAAAATTCGAAAAAGCCCTAAAAAAGTGCAAAAATGCCCTAAAAACTTCAAAAAATAATCTTAAAAATTATCTAAAATACTAAGTGAAAAAACTTATATATAAATAATAATTTTTATTAGAGATGTGAGTATAATAATGGGTGTAACAGTAATTTAAAATATGAATTATAAATATATTAAGCATTCAAATAATTTATAAATAAATTTCAATATTAAAAATAAATTAAAAAGTAAAATATAAATAAAAATACATTTGCCCTAAAATCTATAATTTGTGAAAAATGCCCCACATTGTATAAAAAGTACAAAACATGCCCTAAAAGATGAATAAAATGACTTAAAAATGTTGAAAAATGACGTTAAAAAACAAAAAATAATGCAATTATAGCTAAAAATGCAAAAAATGCAAAAAAATGTAAAATAAAATTAGAATATTCTGCATCAAGGGAGCATGAAACAAATTTTTAGCTAGGATAGCATTGTACAGAATAAAAGGAAAAAAAATGCAAAAGTCATCAACATCCTAACTTTACATATTATAATCATAATAAGTGTAACATAAGACCACAAATGTTATAAAATTACTAAGTATACACAATTAGAATTTTTATGTTATAACGTTTTCTATAAAGTATTTAAGTCTCTTTCATTATCATCTATCACTTCACACTTCTATTGATGATTTTCATATACTACCTATAGTATAATAAAATTCAGAAAAATCGGTTCAGTAGTTTGACCGAACAAACTAAATACCACAATATCTTACTTTAAGTAATAGTTGAGATAAATGTAGATTTTTATCTTTATTATTTCACTGATTTCAAGTAATCACAATGTAATAACAAATACATAGCTAATTCATTTTTTTTTTATTTATAACTACTGGTTATACTTAGCTTAAATATGTATATAGCCTATACTAATGTATGTATTAAGCTCTGGTTAACGCTGGGCAAGCTATTTGCTGGAGATATGTTTTCACTAAAATACTAAAACCAACAATGAAATTCAATACAATAATAAGTTTCTATAATTGTATTTTAACAAATATATGTTTTTAGTCTGGATACAGTTTTTTTTCGAGGACAAAAATTATTTTTGTTAGATTTTTGTTACCATGGTTATACTTAATAAAATGTTATTACTCCTTATTTATAATTTATATTACAGTGAAAGTACTATTGATATTTTACATTATAAAAACAGACTTCAACTTGTAGTTGAAAAATATAAAGTTGCATGCTACGTTTCATCATTTTTTTACCTAAGAGGTTGCAAATTCATGGTTAAAATTTTTTTAATTTTTTATATAAACTGTGCTAATTTACGATAAAATGTGTATACAAAAATGAAAAATAAACAACAAAATAACAAAATAAATTATGTCAAATGAGATATTTATTAGTCTAATAAAAGGTGAGTATGATAATATTTTTCATCTTTAAATAGTAGAGAATGTTTATTGTTTTACAATAAGTCAAAAACATATATTATTATTTTGTATTGTTAAATTGGTGTTTCCCACGGCCGTATAACATTTACCTCAAAAACCTTGCAGCCAACTATTTTATTTTCTACGTTTCGAATGCTAACCGTCACTTTATATTTTCCATAGAAAAAAACTTTGACAAAGTTCTGATCTTCCAACAGTTTCATGGGAAACCCAGCTGTCAAAAAAGTATCCTGTAAATATTTGGAGATCAATTATTACACATATATATATATATAATAATTTTACAGTGAATCACAGACATTGTTATTACTTTAAATTATTTTACTTTGAAGATTTATATAGCCCAACAATAGCCAAATATTATAAAATTATTTTGTATTATTTTTTTTAATGTTATTTCAACCATTTTAAAGTTATTAAAGGATTTACATATTATGGTAATTAAAAAATTACAAAATTGTTTTAGATGTTATATTAGTTTATACATTACCACTGGTATTGGACAACTATTAGTTGGAATGCTAAAATACTTCATAAATTCTAACCATGCGTTTCCTAGAAGATTCTTCATACTACTACATGCTTTTTTTGTAACAAGAATATATGCATTTGGTACCCAACCACCGGTTGTACCCCACGACGAAAATCGTACATCAAGCTACAAATAAATAATATACTACATTAATTATGATGAACAACAAACATTTACGATTCAAGTGGAAACTTCAATTAGGAATTACATTTAAACTGCACGAATATGACTTGCGAGCGTATGGATACATTTTAAGTGTATATAGTTAGGTCAGTAAATAAAGCTCAAAACAGTATTTTTTTATAAATATTTATGTAGTGATTGTTCATGTTTAGTATTGCTGTACCTAGTTATAGTTAATAAAACAAATTCTGTATAAACATGTATTAAATAACTGAAAGTCTAAGCGGAAAAAGTTATTTTTTAATTGTTGATGTATTGTAAATATTGTTTTTTATCTCATACTATTATTATGTTGTTTAAATCATAACTATAGCAATATTATTATACAATATTATATATCTATATATATAAAAATGGAGACAAAAATGTATAACATTGCATCAGTTGAGAACGGTTGGGCCGATTAATTTGATTTTTTTTTTTTTAATGATAGAGAATGTCGGGGAGCGGGTTTATAGCATAAATGATGGACCTAACTCCTGTGTCCAGAATATTTAGAGACAAAAACTGAGTTATGCCAGTGGCGCCCTCTAGCAGATAAAAATATAAATATTAATATATAAAAATAGAGTCAAAAATGTATAACAATTCATCAATTGAGAACGGCTAGGCCGATTTGGCTCAAATTTGTTTTCATTAGTTCATAATTGCCAGGAGAACGTTTTTATGTAAAGAAAAATCATGAAAATTGTGTAGAAAATTGGAAAATATGAATATTCTATGCCTTGCCAGTGGCGCCATCTATCTATTAGATATCTTTTAGTGTTTTTCATGTAGGCACCTACCTAAATCTGATTTCACTCAAGCAAATCATGGGGTCCGCAATCCACCGCAGGATAATTTACTGCTTGCATAATAGTTTGCATTAGGTATTCATTTTTTTGATGTGCAACGAAGTGCGCGGGATCAGCTAGTTTATATATAAAAATGAATCCATATTTCCCTTTGTCATGGCATCACGCGTGAACGGCTGGACCGATTTCATTTATCTTTTTTTTCAATAATTTATAATAATTAGTACAAGGTTCTTATGTAAAGAAAAATCAAGATAATTGTCCTGAAAATTGGAAAATTTGAAAATTCTATGTATTGCCAGTGGCGCCATCTATCTATTAATTTTAAGACTAAAAACTGAAAATGCTTTTTTCGATGTGATTTATATAAACTCTGTTTATTTATAAGGCAAGTGAATACCATTCTGCTCTACTGTAGGTGTCAAGTGGGTCTAAATTTGAATTCAATGATATAAAATTATGGGGATACGGACATCCGGCCGAATCCAAACGGCCGACGGCTATATAGGCCGACAGTCAGATAGCCGAAAGTATTTTAGCCGACAAGGTCAAAAGGCCGACACTACGAAAAGCCGACACTAAAATAAAAGATGGAAAGTATTAGTAGGAGCTGATCACGTTGGGGTATATCGTATAATTGAGGAAATGAGAAAAGAGCAACAACACGTTGTGGGTAAGATAAATTCACGAATAAAAATTTTCTACTAATATTACAATAAAATATAATTTATTTATACATCAATTTTGAATCCAGGGCAAATTCAAATTATTTTATCCGGACAAGCAAGGCCAAAACAAAATTCAAAGTACATAAAACGTCAAAACCAAATTCAAACTATTCTTAATGATAAAGAAAACAGGACAACCCTCGAGACAATACGAGGTATTGCATACAATTTGCACTATTAATTTGTATTTATTAACATTTAACTATATAACATAATTATCAATAATAATTTATTAGTATTTTTTATTTTTATGTATGAATATCAAATTTTTTTATTTTTAAAATATATTAGGACTATAAAATGTACTTATAATTATTAATAATACACTATATTTTATTTTTATGTATAAATATCAAATTTTTTAATTTTTAAAATATATTAGGAATATAAAATGTACTTATAATTATTAATAATACACTATATTTTATTTTTAAGAATAAGTATCACCTATATATATATATATGTGTGTGCATAATTTACCTATCTCAACATAAAATTACTTAATCGGCCATTTAATATGTCGGCCTAATGCGTGTCGGCCTATAAATTTGTCGGCCATTTAGTATGTCGGCCTATTGCGTGTCAGCCAAATGTCTGTCGGCCAAATGTCTGTCGGCCGATTGTACCACACCCAAAATTATGGTATATGAAAAACGATTCTGAGCAACTGTCAGCCTACATTACTAAGAATAGTTTATTATGTTATTATTTCTATTAATGTAATACATTTTACTATTAATTATATATAGTACCTAGGACATAAGGAAGTATATAGTAGTAAATATTACATATTTTTCATATTTTGATAAATGTTGTCAAAATTTGAACAATAAATTATTGTCAAAAGAGTGTGCCTATATGTGTCTTTGATCATATCATGATTCAACTTATGAGGAACTTTGTAATAAATTGCATGTTCTCGTATCTGCGGTTATTATTTTTTTTGTTACACACTCCTTCTATTTGGAATGTACGATTTCAAACAAAAATGTAAATCACATCCAACGAACAATAAATTTCAGTAAATAGTGGAATAGTTCGTTCAACAAATTAGTTGGAACAACAGATCCAAATTTTTGGACAGTATCGCGAACAATATAATTAGACTAGACGAATGCGGCAATGAACTAAATAAGACACAACAATCCGACACAAGTTTGACATAAAACAGTTATATATGTGATTTAGATAATAAAAGTTAAGTAGAATAAATACAAATATTTGCATTATTATCATTCTGTCTATGATTTAAAATGTCAACAACAAAAGAGTGTTTTCAACAATTTTTTGCTCTTATTGTAGCACTTCCTTAAAGCAATAGCTGACATGTGTTGGTTAATTAGAAAAATAAAATTCTCATCGCTGGCTTAGCCACCAGAATCACTTTTACCAAACACTTTCTAAAGCATTTTTGGAAATACAACTGACCAAGCAAAGTCATCTTTGCAATTGAACTATTCACCACAAAATAATCGTGTGGCTGGCCCCATAAAAATCGTTAAAATTGCCAGAAAATAATTGCTCGCATCGCAAATAGCAAATATACTAAGGTTTAATAAGATTGACAGTTATAAATATGTCCAAGCGATGGGCCGCGAAAACAGCCATTCAATCAGCGCATTATTACGCACTGATCATTTCATGATATTTAAAAACATTATACATAACGTAAAAAATAATCCAGAAGCGTCTAACACGAATATAAGCTAATCAATAACTGATCAATAATATAAGAAAAATATAAATTACAACGAAATAATCAACATTGTTATTCTTTATTTATATCTAATTTCTTGAAAATTTGAACTTAAAATATCTATAAAAAACAACCATGTTATTATATTTTTTTGGTTACACTATACTAACTTATAAAGAATTTTGAGTTGAATTTTGAAATCTTATATTTAAAGTTTAAACATTTTTATGAATTTCCTAATAAAAAAAAAATTCAAAGCTTCGTGTTTTTAATGTATTATTGGTCGACATTTTAGCTTTAGATACTTTTATAGACTTAAGCTCAACTCATTTTCTAATGTCCACTTACAACAAATTATTTAGAACCTTGTATGTAATTTTCAATTTTTTGACTGATTAAAACGTTTTTTATTGAGAATAATATAAAAAAAAATAACACAAATTATAATAACTATTATGTCTATAAATAGCCTATAAAAAACAAAAATATATTGAAAATTATACTGTGTATGGAAAATGCTTATGTTAACATTTGGTGAAAATTGTATATATCTATTGTAAATATTTTTGGTGAAACACCAAGAAACAAAATCGATTTTGCCAAAATTAGCTTCGCGTGAAAATTTCTGGTTTCAATTAATATTTTGTTGTTTTTCCCTATGCGTTTGAAAACTATTGAGAATTTTTTGTTTTTGGTCTCCCCTGAGAAGATGCTAGTGAAGAAAATCGAATCACTTTTACTGCCACAAAACGTGATGACAGACCCCAAATCAAAAATAAAAAATAAAAACACGTATAAACACGTAAATATATTATGAACGTAATCTATTTAACAAATTTATTTGTATAAAGATATTTTTTTAATCGGGATATTATATTGAATTAACCATTATATTATACTTACGCTTAGAGAATCGTCAATAGGTATCATAAATGTTAAATTCCCTTTCATCTCAGTTATACTTGATGTATTCTTCCTAAAATATATATTGAATTGAACCGATTCGTTTATTGTTAATTCACAATGATATACTTTATCATAAACAATACGATATTCTCCCTGTAATTATTAGAGTAACACACAATTATATGCAGACTTTTTATATTAAATTATTTAAATCAATGATAATCATAAAAAATAATATGCAAAATGTATAGTAAATCAAGCAGATTATATCTTTACCATAGGCAAGTTCGGCATAAAACGAATTTGTGATTGAGACAATACACAAAGTCCAATAAATACAAATATTTGTATTAATGTCATATTGTGAATGATATATAATATTTTAACAATGATATAGGTACATAAGTTTTCAACAGTAAGAATGAATAACAGCCATGCTTTTTAAAATAAATTCATACACATTAATAGGTATTGACATGCTTGAGCTGTAACCTCTAAATATTACAGGAAGTATTAATATAATTTTATTTAACAGGAAAAATATAATTAAGTTCCTTTTCAAAATTTAATATTTTATACACTTTTAACTGCGAAATAATCTACAAATGTTTCATGTTTTGACAAATTTTCAAAAAAAACTTTAATAAACCGAAAATTACTTTTGTATACAAATAGCTTAAAATTGTAAAATTATTTTTAAAATTGTATGCTGTATAGAATATAATAATCATTAACACATTAGTCAAACCACAAAAAGCAAAATAAACTTACCGTATACTATTTATTGTACTATTATTCATTATAAAATCAACATAGGTATTAAAATAATAAATAAACCAAATTTACATTAATAATGATTAATGACTAAAAAATACGTGACATTTATTAAATTTATGAATAATTCACAAATTAAATAAAATTTAATTATTTATCTATCTATATTTTATACATACTATATTATTATTATATAATATGGGCAAATGTAAACTGGACCTGCAATTGCCTTTCAAATTTGTAAACTAGGCCCAGGAATTGCAGGTAATAAAAATGGTCGATTGAAAACTTGGCTCGATGATTATCACCAATAATTATATACTGGAAAATATATTATATTCTGTCATAACCAAATTAAAAACCAAAAACTATATTAAATCAACAGTTTATCATAAACCATTTAAATTTTAAAATTCCAAAACTAATAAAAAATAATTGTTGAATTCGTGCTTAAAAAGTAGTAAAATAAATAAATTTCAGTAAATAAATACGTCAAATACATGACATTCTACTTAAAAAAAATAACTTGATATACATTTCTACACTTACAATTTTACATTTATATCATTTAATTCTCACATGTAACAAATGTTTGTAATTTTTAAAAATATCAGAAATAAAATCAAATAAAATAATTGTTGGTGCATATAATGGGAATCACTACCTTGTGGTCCTCTGGGTAATGCTAAATATTTCTCAACCATATAATACCTTATTAGATGTTTGAGAAATATTATTAATAATATAATTACTAATTAGTATTTAGATATCGAAGATCTGGGCGTATCATTATTTTTATTTTGACAGAGTTAACGTGTTTAATCATTTTTAGCTGAAAAAAACTAGGCAGAGTTTACTAAAGAACTTTTTACTTTAAATTTTCTATGATACAGTTGACAACCACCCCAGTTGTATAATAAAAAATCAAACAAATTTTAGTTGTCCCCGCTAACTGCAAAAACTACTGAACCGACTTTCTGATTTTGACATGAGTCATGAGTCATGTCATCTAAAACTAGTTCATTCTAAAAATAATGAATAAACCGTCGTTATTTATGCGAAATACTGAAAACATAATATATTTTACCTATAATCAAGTAGGTACCTACACTTTTAACATTACTTTAATAATAATAATAATAATGTCACAAAGTATACTTAATAATATAGGCTGACAGACGTATACAATGATTTTGTATCATTAAATTAAAATTCAACACATCTATTACAGTGACCCTCCATAGGCATTAAAGACACCTATACCGGGCTATACTGCACATGGTTATGGACTCTTGATTGAGTCAATATGTAAAGTCCAATAAGTACAAATATTTGTACTATTAATATTTTGTCTAACATGTATAGTATCAACAATGATATCGTATATCGATATAACAGCTATGAGTTAAAAAATATTTTGATTGATTTAGAGGCATTGACATGCTTGATCTGTAACCTTCAAACATTGACGGAAGTATTTATGCAATTACATTTAACAGGGAAAAATAAAATTAAGTTGCTTTTAAAACAACCGTAATTGTCTAGACTGAAAATTAATTGAGTAAGAATTAAATACCAAATCTAGGTGAGAGCCGCTATTATTAACAAGTAACAACACTAGTTTTTTGAATTTTTTTTTTTGAGTTTCAGAAATATAGTGAGCACCATGCACAAAAACATGGAATATTTCAACGGTGGCTTAAGTTGCTCCATGCTAAACAATAAACATACATGTACACTATATACATACAGGGTTGGGCAGTATCTTCGATACAATTCTATCTTGTATCTTGTATCTCGATACAATTATATGAAGTATCGAGTATCTTGTATCGCGATACTTCAAAGCAAAGTATCTTGTATCTAGTATCTCGATACTGCTTTTTTAGTATCTTGCCCTTGGAAATTATTTTTCAGTACCGATAAATCATAAAATATAGTTATTTATGTGATATGTATATACGACACACGCACATAGAATTGGATTTTACGCCTGTACCTTATTAGATATCCGTAATTTTACATTATTTTATTACTAAAATTATTTTTATTATGTATTTATATAATTTTTAATGTAGAATTATTATTGGTATAATTATTATTATTATTCAATTGTTCTGTAATTGTATTGTGGTTATTATTGGATCGTTGACGACAACGAGATTACCTAATGTCGTATAATTGATTTGTTTTATTATTACTGAATAAGTGTCAATTTTTATTATTTAATTTGCCATATTTAACGAAGTGGTCATCCCCATAATAATAAACATATTTTTTAAAAAACCAGTGACTAATTTTATTAAAATGTTTTGAGCATTTAGTATCGAGTATCTAGTATCGCGATATTCCAAAGCCAAGTATCGAGTATCTAGTATCTCGATACTGCTTTTTGAGTATCTTGCCTAACCCTGTATACATATATATATATATCAACAAGAATATCATATGGGACCGTCGTTCTTGTGGATACGATCGGACAATTACCAAAAACACACACGATGGCACATAAACCCATCAGTGTAAAATTGAAATATAATAAAATCATTTTCCATGAACTACGTAAAGGGGTGTCGGTCTTGTGGACATGATCGAGCAATTCACACCTAAATAATAACATATTCTTAATAAAATAATAACAAATAGGTATGATGTCGGCCAAGGCGTATCACTGTACATTGCCCGATGGAGGTGTCACATGTTTCCGCAGAGTCCACCCGTTTTCGAAGCTCACCGCTCACCAAATCAAATCTTTAATTGCATATAAAAGTATGGTTGTATACTCGTATATATGACATATAACATATTGACTATAAGTAGGTAGGTATAAAGTGTATTAAAATTAGAATTTATAATAGAATATTCTATAATCGACGGTAAGAGTAATGAATAGAATAGACTTATTATTGATGGCATGGCGGTGCGCTGCGTAGCAGGTCGTTCCAATTTCCACATTCTAAACACATTCTTTTTCTTAGTAAAAAAAGTTAAATCTTTCTTAAGAACCACTACAGGCGACGAACGTTTAAGTTATCTGATGTTTATAGACATTCAGAAATAGGAAGCAAGTTATATAGATTTAGAAGGCTGATGATACATTAGCTAAAATGCTAAGAATAAGAGGTATTTTCCACTTATTTAAATTCAACTTTCTATTGCTTCCATTTTGTTAATTTATTAGTTATTGTATAATCTTACTTATTAATATTTACAACTAGTTATTACTATTATAGTTGTATAATTGTATGTGTACTAAACATATTTCAAATACTACATCAAAATATTCAACTATAAATTATAATTATAAACTTAAGTATTGCATGGTGAAAAAATGATTAAGTCTGCCTTAAATTTTAGCACCCCTATTGAAATGTCACCACTGCGTATTGCTAAAAAATAGTATGACGTCAATGCACTAAAAGTTTGTGTTTAGACTTCATAAAGTCCATTGACAAACAAACAATGACTCACGTACATCACGGTTAAGGAGCATATTATACGAGGCGGAAGTGGAAGACTTATTCTCTTGATGAACCAAGAGTCACATAAAAAAAAATGTCAACTCAATTTGCTACTCACCAAAATTTTAACTCTTTCTTGAAATCTAATTTATTATTATACTTGTAATCAATTTTCATTATTTTAAAATGTTTTATATATTTTTTGATGTATTTATACTTTTAAAATCCTAAGCGGCAACTACACTTATGATAAAATTAACTATTGTTAAAAATATATCCAAGTCCGGTCTGAATATATTTTGATATGTTTTTATATTTATTAAAAATTATAGGTATAAAAAAAATGTAGGCTTTATTTTAATATTTACTTACTTCAATACATAACTAAAAGTCTCTGTTCTGGTGGTATACGCATTCGGAATTTTCTGACAGTTTTCTGTATAATATCTTTAAAAGCATCAAAAAGTAAGTTTAAAGTTTTTTCATCCATACCTACATCAAAACTCAAAAAACTGGTTCAACGGTTTTTTTATTTATCAAAAAGAGTATAATATTTATCTTCTGCTGCCCTATCTGTATTTAAGTCTTGTAAGAACCAATAAATGTTATTTAAACATTCCAACTTTTGTTTCTATTAAAGCAGAGCTTTCGCATAAAAGTACTTTACGCAGTTGTTTTAAACTGATGAACAATCGGTTATAATAACTCGACAATAATCGCTCTTGACTCAAATTAATGCAATATTTAGCACACTCATTTATGACTCCACGTTCGATCAGTGCACATTTACATATTAAACAATTCATGGTACCTAATAAATTATGGATAACGTAACGAATAATTCAAAAATGTCTAACTGGATCGAAAGCATATTAATAAATGATAAATAGTAGAGACAAATATAATAAAACAATAGTTTTAAAAGAAGATAAATGTAAAAGTATGGATTATAATATACGTATGTACAAATTATAATGGCGTATATTTTATTCCAAATTGATTAATGCAAGTTAAAAAAAATATATATACCTATATATTATAATAATGGAGAATGAATATTTTTTCCCTGCTGGGCAAGATAATTGTTGCAGATACGTTTTTACTATAATACTTTAACCAACGATGAAATTCAACAAAATAATAAGTTTATATTATTGTATTTTATTTATATATGTTATATATTATATATATGTGTTTTTAGTCTGGATCCAATTTTTTTTCGAGGAAAATTTTTGTTAGATTTTTGTTACCATGGTTATACTTAATATAATGTTATTATTTCTTATTTATAATTTATATTACAGTAGAAATACTATTTATATTTTACATTATAAAAACACACTTAAACTTGTAGTTGAAAAATATAAAGTTGCATGCTACGTTTCATCATTTTTTACCTAAGAGTTTACAAATTGATGGTTACACTTTTTTAATTTTTTATACAAATTGTGCTCATTCACTATAAAATGTGTATAGAAAATATGAAGAATAAACAACAAAATAACAAAAAAAATTATGGCGAAAGAAAACTGCTTGTAATATTTATTAGTTTTATAAAAGGGGAGTAGAATGTTTTGAATTTTTAAATAGTAGAGATGTTGTGTTTATTTACAATAAGTCGAAAACATAAATATTTATTTTGTATAATCAAATTGGTGTTTCCCACGGTCGTAGAATATTTACCTCAAAAACCTCACAGCCAACTATTTTATTTTTTACGTTTCTATAACGAACCGCCACTTTATATTTTCCATAGAATATAGAAAAATACTTTGGGAAAGTTATGATCCTCCAACTTCTTCAAGTCAAGCCCTGATGTTAGATATGTACCCAGTAAATATTCGGAGATAAGTTATTACATATACATAATAATTTTACTGTGCATCATACACATTGTTATTACTTTAAAGATTTATATAGCCAAATATTATAACATAATTTTGTATTTTTTTTTTTTTAAGTTATTTCGACCATTTTCAAGTCATTAAAGAATTTATATATCATTATGGTAATTATACAATTACAAAACTTTTTTAAACGTATATTAATTTATATATTACCAATGGTATTGGACAGCTATTAATTGGAATGTTAAAAGACTTCATCAGATCTAACCATGCGTTTCCTAGAAGATTCTTCGTACTACTACATGCTTTTTTTATAATAAGAATATATGCATTTGGTACCCAACCACCAGTTGAACCCCAAGATGAAAACAATACATCAAGCTACAAAAAAAGTTTATTATTTAATAATAATGGTTAAGATGAATAACGAATATTTGAGATTCAATTGGAAACTAAAATTAATATAAATAAATGATTAAAACAGTCTCAATAATGATTAATATAATTTATTTATTCCGTCAAAACAAAAAAAATGTTTACAAATTATTTTAGATAGTTATTTCAACTCTGATTAATCTCTAATGAGAATTGATCAAAATAAATTACATCAGTAATTTCATAGAAAAAAATATTCACTCTTAATGGTCGAACTAATGCAGTAAGTACACGTACCTAGTAACCTAGGTATTATGAACTGTAGTAACTAATATTGTTGAATACTAATAAACTATTACTGATACTGTTACTTATTAACAGTGAAGCTTCCATATAAAAACTTCTATGTGACAATTTTTTTTTTTTAGAACCATAAAAAGGAAGGTCGCCAAGTGGGTACCGCACTGCTGTACAGTAGGTGTCGTTTGGGTCACTTTCGTGGATGTTGTTATGAACGTCTTCACAACAAATTAAAGAAAGTACGCTAAGTGAAATACACTAACTTTATTTATACAATGTAAAACAAATTAAGTTACAAGTCTACTCTAGGTTCTGACGGATGTTCTGTTGGATAATGACTAACTATAAGCCATGGGCTGAGCGCAGTCGGACAGGCCCACTGTGGCTCCGGAACTGTCCAAGCAGCAGAATGCCATACAAGCCGACCGTGCTCGTTCCCACGGATACATGCAATTACATACATATTATACATACACCAATGAATTGCTTGCATTACAATTAACTATTACTAAATGAAATAACCTTGAATAACCTTTTTAAATTTTAAATTTTCTGTCTGATTGAAACATTTTTTATTGACAATAAAAAAAGACAAAATATATGCAAAATTGTACAAATTTATTTCATATTGCACCTATATATTAGTACGTTTTTTAAGATCTTCAAATGAAAATGTTCTAAAATGTTGACTGTGCACTGAATTGTCATACATCAGTCGAACTGGACTTCTTCTTCTGGATGAACATAATATTCTATATTAATTAACAAATCGATCTATATAAAGATCTTTTTTTCCGCATTTTATATTAAATTAACCATTCTATTATACTTACAGTTAAAGAATCGTCAAGAGGTATCGAAAATGTTAAATTTCCTTTCACCTCAGATAAACTTGATGTATTTTTCCTATAATAGTAATTGAATTGAAGCGAATTGCTTATTGTTAATCCACAGCGATATACTTTATCATAAACAATACGATATTCTCCCTGTAATTAGAGTATCACACAATTATATGCAGTATTTTTATATATAATTTATATCAATGATAATATCATAGAAAATTATATACAAAATGTTTAGTAAATCAATCAGATATATAATCTATATCTTTACCATAGGCAAGTTCGGCATAAAACGAATTTGAGATTAAGACAATAAGCAAAGTCCAATTAATACAAACATTTGTACTATTAACATTTTGCCTATGATATATTATATTAGTATATTACAATTGCAACAATGATATCGTCCCAGGTAAAAAAATGTTCAACAGTAAGAATGAATAACAGCTTTGAGTTATAAAAAATTTTTAGATTGATTTAGAGTCATTGACATGCTTGAGCTGCAACCTCCAAATATTGACGGAAGTAATTATGTAATTACATTCAACAGGAAAAATATAATTAAGTTGCGTTTAAATAACCGTAATAATTGTCAGAATTTAAAGTTAATTGAGTAAGAATTAAATTATAAGAATTGAATATCAAATCTAAGCGAGAGCCGCTATTACAAACAACACTATATTTTTTTAGAAAAAAGAGTGAAACGCAATAAATTTAGAAATACAGTGCGCACTTAGACAAAAACATAGAATATTTCAACTAGAGCTAAGTTGCCCCGTGCTAAACAGTAAAAAATACATGCACCTACACCGTATACATTTATGTATATATCATAATGAGAATCTCATACAAGGGGTCATGATAAGGTCTGTTCCTATGGGTACGATCAGACAATATTACCAATCACACAAATGGTGGCACATACACACAACAGTGTAAAATATATAAATATATTAAAATCATTTTCTATGGAACCACTTAAGGGTCTGTCTGGCCTGTGGTCTGGGGACATGATGTAATTTAAACTTTTTTTAGGCTTGCTGCTTAAGTGATAACATGTGTCGTAGATCCTTTGTATACCATAGTTTTAATTTTTTTCATTTGACTTTTCGACTACTTGAAATGCTCTATACATAATACCATAAATTATATAAGAGTATACGATTGGAGATATTTTGTTATCACATTATTATAATATTTGATTTACCGTCTATTGTCATGTTGCTCGACATATTGTTCAAACCAGAAAAAGCAAAAGAACCGTACCATATTATTATTTAATTATACAATATACAATCAACATCTATGTTAAAATAATAAATAAACAAAACTGAAATCGATACGACTAATGATCAGCAGCAACTAAAATTACGTATATTTCATTATATTTATGAATAATCCACGAACCAAATAAAAATATATGATTATTTATCTATGTCTTTTCTATATATATATAAACTACTATTAAATTATAAAGTATTAAGTAATTTGTTCCCGTGAAACAGAAAAACTACTGAACCGATTTTTCTCAATTTCAGATAATCCCTTGAAGGTTATTGTACCAATTTCTATTCTTCGATATGATTAAAAAGGCCTCAATTAGGGTATTTAGGGACTACAGTTTTCGTATTTGTTTTATTATAATATTGCATACAATATTACGATAATGCAAGGGTAAAAAGGAATAAGTGTCATCAATAGAATGTAGTTTTTGTGTAAAATGGAACAATTCGACTTATTCCATTTTACGCAGTATTGTGGTATTGTCATATTGTCATATCATGAATAATAATACTATCAATGTTATTATGAATCTAATATTAACTTATAAGTTATTGTAAGTTAACTTATGAGTATTTGCTCATAATTTGCCACGGAGCTGAATACTAGTTGGTGTTATTATTATACGTCTTGTGTTCTGTATATGAATAATGTATCGAAATTCACTTGAACCTGATGACGAGTTTTCGTCATAGATATGGTAAACGTTACCATTTTTATCATTATTCAAAACCTATAATATTATATCTAAAGAGAAAAAAAGGTTTACTCACTTTGTTGAAGTTTATACTTTATTTCAGATTTATATCATAAGTTTTATATAACCCTTAGTTTTACCAATAATAACCAAGATCTATTTGTTGAGGAGAATAGTGACGATAACTAAACTAAATTATTTTGTAAAACACTCAATGAAGAATTGTTATTACATTTGATATAATTGTGTAACTTTATACATGACTTATGTCTTACTATAGCTAATTACTATATTAATATTAAATAGGTTATTAATGTGTTACTATTCAAAGTGATTACAATTTAATATTATTTTGTTTTTGTTTGTTATGTTTACTATGTAATAACTTATAAAGTAAGAATTGCTATGATTACGTTTTTATGAATTAATTTTTTTTTTATAATTTCTATACATTTTAAACCAAACTTAGGTAGTTTTTTTAAAAATGTATTAAGTATTTAGTAATACAGATTTTAATAAACGTTGAAAATTTTATATAAAATAAAAACGAAATTGATTTTTCAAAAACCTATTATAATATTTACTACTTTGATACTACTATATATTATACAAGGTGAGTATATTAAAGTGATATTTTGAATCTGTAAATAAAAGAGAATAGTGTTTTTATTGTTTTACAATAAATCAGCCTTAGGGCCGGTTGTTCAATTGTTTAGATACGTAAACTTTTTTAAACTATTACATAAATTATATTCATTCACTATACAATAAACATAGAAAATAGGAAATTCAAAAAACAAAATAACAATATTGATTTTGTCGAAAACTTATTATAATATTTATTAGTTTGACAATAGGTGAGTATCTAATACAATTTTGAATTGGTAAATAGAAGAAATATTGTTAATTATTATTTTACTATAAGCCAATATTATTGTATCGTATAATAATTTAATCAAATAAGTGTTTCCCACGGTCGTAGAACATTTACCTCAAAAATCACGCAGCCAATTATTTTATTTTCTATATTTTTATAGCGAATTTTTATGACTTTGACTCGATAGCAGATAAGAGGCACGACCAACATTTCTTAAAAAATGTATATCTAGTGCTATTGATTCTGCTACGCTTCATTCGTGTACATCTTTCAAAGTTGCTCCACGTAAGTCATGTTATTCTGACCCTTTCTTTATCCCTCTATCATCAAGTAACTATAACCTGAATGAACCTTTAGTATTTTGTAAGTCCATTGCTATTCTTGATTTAGAATACTTTATTATAACTATAGGTATTGTAATTTAGCCAACACATGTATGTAATTCAATAAAAAAATAAACATACAAAACATGAAATATAAACAATAAAATAACAATATTGAATGACTATCTAAATTTAATATTTATTAGTTTGGTAGTAGGTAAGTATAATAATATTTTTAACCAGTTAAAAGAAGAAATGGTGTGTTTATTTTGTTATGATAAGCCAAAAATATCTATTATTATTTTGTATAATTTAATCAAATTGGTGTTTCCCACGGTCGTAGAACATTTACCTCAAAAATCACGCAGCCAATTATTTTATTTTCTATATTTTTATAGCGAATCATCAGTTTATATTTTCCATAGAAAAAAACTTTGGGAAAGTTATGACCGTCCAACGTCTTCAAGTCAAGTCCTGGTGTAACATATGTACCCTGTTAATATTTGGAGATAAATTATTACATATACATAATAATTTTACATTGAAACACTGACATTGTTATTACTTTAAACTATTTTTACTTTAAAGATTAATATAGTGCAACAAAAGATAAATAATATGTAAGGAATATGTATTTTTAATATTTAATGTTTTTTTAAAACTATTTTCAAGTCTTTAAATGACTGGATACATTATTATGGTAATCATACAATTACATAATTGTTTTTAATTTTTTTATACATTACCATTGGTAGTGGACAACTATCAGATGGAAAGTTAAACGACTTCATAATTGTTATCCAAGCCTTCCCTAGGAAATTTTTCATATTACTACATGCCTTTTTTGTTTTGATAACATATGCATTTGGTATCCAACCACCAGTTGAACCCCAGGACAAAAAGTTTATATCAAGCTATACAAATAAATAATATTTTGCATTATAGGTGAGATGATCAACGAAGATTTACGACTCAAGTGGAATTAAAATGTACATAAATATATATTAAATATTATGTTCACAAAAATGATTTATATATATTTTATTTTCACTCAATTTTTCTCTGATCATTGATCAAAATATGTGATCAGCCACTTTATATAGAAATAAAATATGCATTACTTTTAATCCAATAAATGTAGTCGGTATGTATTATATTGTGTATTTATATTATTTATATACAGGGTGTTCCACGAAGATCTGACATATGGAATAACTTTTGTTGTATTCAATATTAAAATTTGTTTTCAAAAACAACAAAAAAAGAATTAGCGAAATCGATCAAGTCGTTTCGGAGGAGTTTGGGGACATACATTTTCCATTGTAACACGACATTTTTATATATTACTAGCTGATCCCGTGCACTTCGTTGCACATTAAAAAAATTAATAATGACAACTCTATATCAATAATATGTTTTATTTTACAATAGAACGGTTAAAATATACTAAGTAATATCGTTAGAACAATATTCAATATAGTCCCACCCGGCGTTGCCTGGACCAAATATTAAGTTAAGATTAACTTCAAGTGATTTACATGCATCTAAACCACCTAGGGGGGCAATCCACTGCTTTATATCACGGATAATATGCGAGCAGTATATTATCAGGTAGGAAATTCACCTACGGTGGATTGCGGACCCCATGAAGTGTGTAATTGGATGAAATCAGAATTAGGTACATGAAAAACATCACAACCGTGACCTATGCCAAAGATTTCTTTTTTTCTATAAATTTATTTGCCAAAATTTGTATATGTTATATTCCTACTAATTATAATAATGTTACAATATGTAACCATTGACAACCCTATAAATAAACAGAGATTATTCATACCATAGCAACCATTTATAAACAAATATTTCCAACTCAAATCTCAAAATCCCTGTGTGATCACCTCCCGCAGCTGGACATCTACCTTTTAAAATGAGCCTATCTTCTTCCCAGAGGTCTAATCTATCTCTGTCCCAAATTTCGTCGCAATTGGTTGAACGGTTTGGGAGTGCATAACGGACATCACTATGCAGGTAGAATTATAGATAGACAAACGGACATTCATTTATTCTCTTTATATAATAGTAAGACAACTCGGTTAACAAAACTAAGATTAGCCACGCCTATAATAATCCTTGAGTTTAGACCTATTCATTAGTGAAAACTAATTGCTAAGTAAAAAGCGGAAAAAATGAAAAAAAAAATTGCAACCGTTGCCGTGAATCGAACTCGAGACCATGTCTTAAAAATATTAAAAAACCAGCCTTAATGAATATTTTGCACTTAAGAGGCGATAACTCCGGAACCACTTATCGCACAGCATTTTAACATAGATAGTAGCCGATTCTCAGACCTACTGAATATGCATATAAAATTTCATAAAAATCGGTCAAACCGTTTGGGAGGAGTATTTTAACTAACATTGTGACACGAGAATTTTATGTATAAGATAGATATATAATCTACATCGTAGATGAGATTTATGGTGTATAGTTTTTGTTTATTTATAGAATGGCCATGGTTACGTATTTTATTACGATTATAAGTAGTAGAAATATGGCATATTATACTTATATAAATATTTAGAAATAAATTTAGAAAATAAACAAGTCTTTGGCATAGGCCACCGTCGCGATGTTTTCTTGTACCTAATTTCGATTTCAATTACTTACGCACCTTGCGGGGTCCTCGATTCACCACAGGTGGATTCCCTACAATATGATGATGTACTGTTTGCATATTGTTCGAGATCCGATACAGTTAGATGTGGCTTAGTTCAAGTGAATCACTTGAAGTTTATCTCAACTAAATCTTTAGCACGGACAACGACGGATGGTACAGCTAATATTATTTATAATCGAACGTGTAATGACGGACTGACTGACTGATTGAACGACGTAGGTTGGATAGCCTAAACTACGATAGCTGGAGACTTGGAATTTTCATGGTATATTTATATTTGGTACTATTATAATTATTGGTAAAAATATTCCATATAATATACATTTTATAGATTCTGATCGGAGCGATGAATGTATTGATTTTACAATGATGTTTGTTTTTAAGTGTGTCAGTATGACATTATTGTATATGATAAGTATTCGAAAAAATCCGATATACCGACATAGAATTGGACTCAAATTATTTTGAATCTTTTTAAACTAATTATAAGCATAAACATTTTTCAATTTTTACAATGTTTTTAAAATTATTGGTAAAATGTTTGATCCGGCTAAAACTTGATTATGTATACAATTTTAATCATAAAATGCTAGTTGTACAATTAAGCTGAGTGTAAAATCATAATAATTTTTTATGAGCATTTAAAGTTAGAATTTTGACAAAATATGTCAAAATCACAAAAATGTGCAAATTATTAATTATTTTGTATACTAACAATTTTAAAATGCTATTTAGATGAAAATTTCACAAAACATTTTCTTAGTGCACCTATACATAACGAATCGCAATTTAATGGGTTCAATAGTATCAACTGTGCGTTGAATATAAATTGGTCAGTAAGGACTTCTTCTTTTTACGAACAGATTTAATCTAACAAATTTCTCCAAACAAAGAACATTTTTTATTCTATAAATATTAAATTTACCATTATTATTTATAATATACTTACGGTTAGATCATCGTCATAAGGGGAAAAAAATGTTACATTCCCTTTCAACTCAGTTATACTTGAAGTTTTTTTACTAACATATAAATTGAAATTAAGTGAATGATTTTTTATAGATTCACATCGATGAACTTTATCAACCACAAAACGAAATTCTCCCTGTAATAAGATTAATATGCAATTGTCTGCAGACATTTCATGTATAATTTATTATACACATTAAAGCAAATAATATACAATATGATTAATAATAATCAAGCAGATTATAAATTTACCATAGGTAAGTTCGGCATAAAACGATTTTGTGATTGAGACAATAAGCAAAGTCCAATAAATACGAACATTTGTATTATTATCATTATGTCTATGATTTAAAATTTCCACTACGAAAGTGTGTTTTTAACAGTAAGAATGAATAACAGCTATGAGTTATAAAATATTTTAATACATTTAGAGCCATTGACATGCTTGAGCTGTAACCTCCAAATATTTACGGAAGTATTTATGTAATTACATTTAACAGGAAAAAATAATTAAGTTGCGGTATTTAAACTAGATACTGTCATTGTACGTTCTGAATATTGTAAGAGTATATAATAATATGTAGTACATCATTACTGTACTCGCATGTGAACAGCAAAATTATGTTTTTTTGCTTTTATTGTAGCACTTTTCTGTTTTTTAAAACAATGGATGGCATATTTTGGTTCATTAGAAAAATAAATTTATCATCGCTGGCTTATAGACACTAGAATCACTTTTGCCAAACACTTTCTGAAGCATTTTTGGAAATACAACGCTCATACTTTCAAATGAATATGATATATTGATATTCATCTTCTGTTTTCCTTCTTTTGTATTTAACTCATGTGCCCATAAACGTTCATTAGATAAATCAACTTTTGCTTCTATTGATGTAACATTTTCAAATAGAAGTATTTTACGTATGCGATTTTAACTGAACAAAGTTATCTTTGCGATTGAACTACTCACCACAAAACAAACGCGTGACTGGACCCATCAAAATCGTTAAAATTGATGGAAAATAATCGCTTGCATTGCCAATCTTATATATAAAATTCTCGTGTCACAGTGTTAGTTACCATACTCTTCCGAAACGGTTTGACCGATTTTTATGAAATTTTATATGTATATTCAGTAGGTCTGAGAATCGGCTATTATCAAAGTTTGTATGCTGTGCAATAAGTGGTTCCGGAGTTATGGCCTCTTAAGTGCACAATATTAATCACACAGTAGTGTACCGTTGACACGTAGCGGCAGTAGTGTGCACTCTGGAAAAACCGCTGGACCGATTTTTATGAAATTTGGTGTGTAAATTAAGAAGTTCTCAAAGAGTGATGTAAACTATTTTTTATACCCTCAGGTTGCGCAGAAATTTGAAAAATTTGAATATCCTATATTTTTGGGGGCGCCATCTATCTATAAATTGTAATACTGGAAAAACTGAAAATGGTTTTTGGGATTTATGTTTATTTATAGGGTTGCCATTAGTTATATATTTTATTTTATTAAAAAATTAAATAACAAATTCAATTAAAAAAAAAAAAATCAAGTCTTAATCATATAAAAAGTGCCATTTTTTACACGCAACAAACACTTCTCAATAATTTCAACAAACTAAAAAATTGAACGTGGTTTTGGTTTATATAAATTAAAATCGTTAAAGAGATTCAATCAGAGCAATCAAAAATTCAAAACCTCTGCGGAGACGCGATGATTCTACTAGCTGGAGATTTTCACCAAACGCTGCCAGGTCATTCCTAGATCAACAGCTAAAAATGAAATAAAAAGTGAACGGGATCCGCTAGAGAAATTTAATATACGAGTGGTGTTACAAAATGACAACTCTGTAATGTTTTTCACCTACCTAATTCTGTTTTCATTCAATTACGCACCTCATGGAGTCCGCAGTCCACCGCAGGTGGATTGCCTGCCTAATAATATACTGCTCGCATATTGTCCTTGATATAGGTAATGCAGTGGATTATCCACCTAGGTGGTTTAGATGCATGTAAATCACTTGAAGTTAATCTTAACTTAATATTTGGCTCAGGCAACGCTGAGCGGCATAGCTAGTAGCATATATAAAAAGGTTTAATTAGAGTGACAGTTATAAATATGTCTATGCGATGAGTCACGTTCACATCATTTAGCGTACTTTACAAGATCGCGTTCAACCATAATTTTGCATGATAAAAAAAAATTATACATAAGGTAACGAATAATTTGGAAGCTTTTAACTCAAATTAAATCTAATTAATAACTGATCAATAATTACAGGAAAAATAGCGTCAAAAAATGTCGGCAAGTCGGTACGAAAAAGAAATTTTCAATGAATCACTTATTCACTTGAGGATATATTGTATTTGTCAATTTACAACAAAACCCTCAATCAGCTCGTTCAATTTTCTTTTTAACTTGACAAAAAAGATGTTATTGATACAGAGGTATTGCAAAAAAAATGGATGACATCAATATTCTTCAATAGAGTACAAACACTTGAAACTATTAGAACATTCAAAGAAAATTTTTAAACTATGCCAGTTACACCTTATTTATTGTCATCCTTATAATAACTCACCCGTTCTTAAAAGACATTGACTTTGACTCGATAGCAGATAAGAGGCACGACCAACATTTCTTAAAAAATGTATATCTAGTGCTATTGATTCTGCTACGCTTCATTCGTGTACATCTTTCAAAGTTGCTCCACGTAAGTCATGTTATTCTGACCCTTTCTTTATCCCTCTATCATCAAGTAACTATAACCTGAATGAACCTTTAGTATTTTGTAAGTCCATTGCTATTCTTGATTTAGAATACTTTATTATAACTATAGGTATTGTAATTTAGCCAACACATGTATGTAATTCAATAAAAAAATAAACATACAAAACATGAAATATAAACAATAAAATAACAATATTGAATGACTATCTAAATTTAATATTTATTAGTTTGGTAGTAGGTAAGTATAATAATATTTTTAACCAGTTAAAAGAAGAAATGGTGTGTTTATTTTGTTATGATAAGCCAAAAATATCTATTATTATTTTGTATAATTTAATCAAATTGGTGTTTCCCACGGTCGTAGAACATTTACCTCAAAAATCACGCAGCCAATTATTTTATTTTCTATATTCTTTAAGCGAATAGCCAACTTATATTTTCCATAGAAAAAAACTTTGGGAAAGTTATGACCGTCCAACGTCTTCAAGTCAAGTCCTGATGTCATATATGTGCCCTGTAAATATTTGGAAATAAATTAATAAAATTTATAATAATTTGAAAGTGTTTCACCCATTTTTATTATTATAAATTATTATACTTTAATGATTAAGATATCCTTATCAATAGCTTAATAAAATGTGATAATCTTTAATGTTAGTTGAAATATTTCCTTTTTATTGAATAATATACATATGTCATTTTAATTATAAAATTACATAATTTGTTTAATATTTGTATACATTACCACTGGTATTGGGCAGCTATCAGTTGGAACGTTAAAAGCCTTCTTAACATTAAGCCATACATTCCCTAGAAGATTTTTCGTACTACTACATGCCTTTTTTGTAATAATAATATATGCATTTTGTATCCAGCCACCAGTTGAACCCCAAGACGAAAAATTAATATCCAGCTATTTAAATAAGAAATAGTATATAACATTCAGTAAGACAAACAACGAACATTTAAGATTTAAGTTGAAATTCAAATTAAATAAATAATAATTAATATAATCACAATAATGATTAATATAGTTTATGTGTTCCGATCAAAACAAAAATTTTCTTACAAATGAAATGTCAATAGCAAATTTCACAATTTATAATCTAACTAATGCAGTTATAGTATGATGTATCTATGTTACTATTATAAAAGGTACCTACTGTGAATTGTCCATATAAAAAAATAGTTTAGGTCATAGCTGTTTCTGTACGTCATTGTCCGTGACATATACCCACGAATTTACCAAATTTTAAATTCAGTTTAATATAAAATACACATATATTAACACAGAAATGTGTGTGATTTTGACGAAGTATAAAGTACAGGATTAGAACTATATCCAAACATATTATGATAACTATATTTTTTTTTCTGTAACCAATAGCAACCCTAAATATACAAAACAAAATACTCGTTTTTGGTGAGCCAACAAAACCCCACGTGCGCCACTATTTTAAATTTTAATTTCACAAAATAGATCTATACATATTAGTATATTCCCTACAACTGTATAGAATAGGTTCGATAGTAGCGACTGCTCGATGAATACAAAACAGCCAGTCGGGACTTCTTTTAAACCAACAGATTCGATTTTAACACATTTAGTTAGGTATACAAAAATCATTTTTTATTTTACAAATATTAAATTAACCATTTAATACTTACGGTTAGAGTATCGTCAAAAGGTATCAAAAATGTCATATTCCCTTTCATCTCAGTTATATTCGATGCTTTTTTATAAAAATATAAATTCAATTTAACTGAATGTTTTTTTGTTGATTCACAATGAAAAATTTTATCATACACAATACGATATTCCCCCTGTAAAATAAGTAATATACAGTTTTTTGTAGAAATACCATATATATTGTATGCACAATGATTATCATAGAATATAATATGCAATATGATTAATAAATCAAGCAGATTATATATTTACCATAGGCAAGTTCGGCATAAAACGATTTTGTGATTGAGACAGTGAGCATAGTCCAATTAATACAAATATTTGTACTATTGACATTTTGTCTAAGATGTATAGTATCGACAATGATATCGTTCCAAGTACATAGGTTTCAACAGAAATAACGAATAACAGCTATGAGTTATACAATATTTTGATAAATTTAGAGGCATTGACATGCTTGAGCTGTAACCTCCAAATATTGACGGAAGTATTTATAAATAATGTTTTAATCGGAAGAATATAATTTAGTTGGTTTATCTACCGCAATTGTCAGGACTGAAAGTTAATTTAGTACTAATAGATATTTTACACCATTACTGCACGCATATGACTTGCGAAGGGACGGAGAAACTTTTAATTTATCTTGTAAGTTCAGTAAATAATTATAATTGTTCATACTTCGTAGAGTTGCAGATCCCGACATAATATGCAAATGTTTAGTCCTATTGAACCTAGTAATAGTTAATAAAATACATTTTGTTTGATTATGTAAAAAACAACTAGAGCGAGTTTTTATTTAACCAAAACTAATGATTTGACCAACAATTATTTCATATTTATATTAATTTATTATTTATAATATATTTTGAGTAGGCAGGTATTATATATATAAATAATTATATATATTACTAGCTGCTCACGTGCACTTCGTGACACGAAGTGTCAGCTATATTAGCTGTCCCTTCCAGCGTTGCCTGAATCATATGCCCATATATTATGTTAAGATTAACCTCAAGTGATTTACATACATCTAAGCCACCTAGGTAAGCAATCCACTGCATCGGATCGTGGATAATATATGCGAGCAGTAGTACATTATCAGGTAGGCAACTCACCCGCGGTGGATTGCGGACCCCATGAGATGCGTTCAATGCGTAAGTAACTGAAATCAGAATTACTTACATTAAAAAAAAAACAACAACCAATTTAGTAGGTTGTAACCAATGGCAACCATATTTTATAAACAAATATTTCCATCGTACATCGTAAATCTCAAAATAACTTAAACTCGCCATAACTCCTGAACCACTTATCGCACCGCATACAAACTTAGATAGTAGCCGATTCTCAGACCTACTGAATATGCATATAATATTTCATAAAAATCGGTCAAACCGTTTCGGAGGAGTATGTTAACTAACATTGTGACATGAGAATTTTATATATAAGATGTGGCTTAGCGTGGCGTGTTGGTTGCTACCAGTTACGTTCCGTGACTGGGTGGGAGTAAGCAACGGCCGCAACTACTATCTGCCGGATGGGTGACCATCCTGGTGTTGTAGTGGTTAAAACCTAAGGTACATACAGTGTTTCAAACCTACCCGACCCGTAAACCTAAAGTGCCCTGCCCTCACCCAATGGACTATGTTGCCGAGGGTGAATCTAAATTCTAATTAAAAAAAAAATTATATATATTTATTTGTTTCGATTAACATTGATACATATATGAGTGATGGCCTCAAACTACAAATAAGCATAATAAGCGTTATAAAAGACCATAAATTATATAAAAGAATACAATCGGAATTATTTGAATGTTAACACGTTTTCGTAATTTGTTATGTACTGTCATGTACTTTGAATTAATTAATGTTATCCAGGCATTAAAATGTATTTGTCTTCATATGTTTGCAAAAAAATTTTAGGTTCCTATTTGCTATTTGTAGATTGCTATATAAGAAATTGTTGTGAGAAATCCTGTATTCATATTTAAGCCTTAGTTTCAAAACTCAAACTTTAAATTCGTATAAAAACACGTTTACTCCAAATATAGGATTCACACATCACACATGCACAAAGCGCTACAAACTCAAAAGTATATGATGTTCACAGTAAGAATTCATAAACGTAAACATTCACATGTCAATTCAAATTATGGAATGCACACACACGTTAGTCAAAATTTAATCACATGTAAATATTAAAGAAAAGGAAAAAAAATTATGTATCTACACATCCAAGTAGATAGTAAAACTTTTTTTAAATTATTACATAAATAATGTTCATTCAAAATACAAAAAAACATAGAAATTAGGAAATTCAAACAACAAAATAACAATATTGATTTTGTCGAAAACTGATTAAAATATTTATTAGTTTGATAATAGGTGAGTATAATAATTATAATAATATACTCAAGGTGGATATATATATATATATATCCACCTTGAATATACTATAATATTGAATCGGTAAATAGAAGAGATGGCGTGTTTATTATTTTACAATAAGCCAATATTATTATTTCGTATAATTTAATCATATTGGTGTTTCCCAACTTCGTATGAGATTTACTTCAAAAACCTCGCAGCTAATTACTATATTTTCAACATTTTTCATGCGAAGCACCACTTTATATTTTCCATAAAAAAAACTTTTCGAAAGTTCTGATCTTCCAACTTCTTCAAGTCAAACCCTGATGTTATTTATGTTCCCTGTAAATATTAGAAAAAAAATAATTACAACTACATAATACATAATAATTTGACGGTGTGGGTGAGGCACACACATTGCTATTACTTTAAATTATAACTTTAAAGATTAATAGTCCAACAATAGGTTAATAAAATGTAAAATTGTATGTATTATACATTTTTAAAATTATTTCAAACATTTTTTAGTCATTAAATGATTTACTTGTATTATGGTAATAATACAATTACATGATTGTTTTAAATGTTTATATACATTACCGCTGGTATTGGGCAGCTATCAGTTGGGAAGTTAAAAGCCTTCTTCATATTAAGCCATACATTCCCAAGAAGTTTTTTTATATTACTACATGCGTTTTTTGTAGTAAAAATAAATGCATTTGGCACCCATCCGCCAGTTGAACCCCAAGACGAAAAGTTAATATCCAGCTATAAGAATAAAAATATTATATTGCATTATAGGTAAGATGAACAACGAACATTTACGATAAAAGTCGAAATTCAAAGTGACATCAAATAAAATATCCACATTTATCGGTATAATAACTTAACCAATATAAGTAGTATATAGGTATTAAGTATATATATAAATAAAATAGTCAAACTATAAATCTTCCATACAAAAAACTTTCATTTATCAAAATATTTTTGTAAAACCACAAACAAATAAATTTACCTAACTAGGTGATCTTGTTGCCTTTGACGAATTAAATAATACCAACGATTTGGCTACATTTTAAGCACCGTCAAATATAAATTACACAGATCCTTAACACAGTTGTTAGAATGGGTTCAACCAAGTATTAAGCACAGTATATAGTTATATCCAATCATAATAACTAGGTATTTTATATTCTGTAACCAATCACCAAAAACAACCCTATATGAACAAAAAAAAAAATGTGTTTTTGGTGAGATAAAAAATCTTCGAGTGAGTCATTATTTTAAATACGAATTTCCCAAAATAATGCACCTATACATATAAGTATGTTTTCTAAAATTATTAAATTAATAGGTTCGATAGGGTCGACTGTGCATTGGATATAAATAAGTCAGACAGGAAAATCTTCTTTTATATAATGATCGGATTCCATTTAACGCATTTTTCTATATAAAGAACTTTTTTTATGCTACAAATATTAAATTAACTATTATACACTTACGGTTAGAGAATCGTCAAGAGATATAAAAACGATATATTCTCTTTCACTTCAGTTAAACTTGATGTCTTTTACCAAAATAAAAATTTAATTTGATACTTCGTAATGTGGAAGTTTTACTGTGTTACTCAAATCATAGATTAATCGTTACATACTTACGGTAAGAGTATCGTCAAAAGGAATCAAAATTGTTATATTCCCTTTCAACTCAGTTACACGCAATGTCTTTTTATTAAATACTATATTAAGCTTCATAGTTGAATTATTTTTTGTTGGTTCACAATGATACGTTTTTTCATACACAACTCGATATTCTCCCTGTAATAGTAATAATATTCAATGTTATGTAGACATTTCATATATTATTTATGAACATAAATGATAATCATATAAAGAATTATGCAATGTGTTTAATAAATCAAGCATATAATAAATTTACCACAGGTAAATTCGGCATAAAATGATTTTGTGATTGAGACAATGAGCATAGTCCAATTAATACAAATATTAATTGTACTATTAACATTTTGTCTAAGATGAATAGTATCAACAATGATATCGTTCCAAGTACATAGGTTTTCAACAGAAATAATGAATAACAGCTATGAGTTATACAATATTTTGATAGATTTAGAGGCATTGACATGCTTGAGCTGTAACCTCCAAATATTGACGGAAGTATTTATGCAATTACATTTAACAGGAAAAATATAATTTAGTTTAAAATATTAAACTTTACTGTAGCTAAACAGTTGTCAGGACAAAAAATTAATATTGGAAGAGTAGGTATTACACTTAAATTGTATTCTTTTGACTTGCAAATGTACCTACGGAGACATTTTTAACTGATCTAGTTAGTTCAGTAAATTATGCTCAAAACGTTACATTTTTAAATATCAATAATAATTTTTTATGCTTCATAGATGTTACCCAACCATATTATAATGCTTAATCCTGTTGTATCTAGAAATTGTTAGTATAATACGTTTTGTATAAATATATCTATGTAATAGACAACAAGTGCACATTATAAGTTTAACAAAACAAATGGTTATTTATTTTAATTTATTATTGATATATTTTGAGTAGGTATAAACTTGTTTCGATTAACATAGATACATAAGAGTGATGACCTCGAACCATAAATAAGCATAATTAGCGTTACAGTAGACCATAAACGATATAAAAGTATACAATCCGAATTATTTTAATGTTAACACGTTTTCGTAATTTGTTATGTACTGTCAATTATTGTTATATTATTCGACATATGATTCAAATCACAACTAGCAATAGAAACATATCATTGTATTATACAAACATTATATTATAAAATATTATAAGATCAGGAAAAAAGTTTTAATATCAAATAATAAATGAACCAAAATCACCAAACTAAATAAATATTGACTATTGATTACCAACTAACAAGATATGTTACATAGAATTTATGATTAATCAAAATTCTTAAACCTAAAAAAAAATGCATTTAATTATCTATCTCTTTATCTTTGTATACTATTATATAAAGTAGTAAGTGGTTTTAAGTTTAACCGCTAACCAGAAAAAATAATGAACCAATTTTTCTGAGTTTTTGCATACCTAGTTATTTCAGATAATCCTAAAAGTTATCGTACCGATTTAAGCCTTCGATATGCCCTCAACCACCCTCCCTAAAATAATTTTTATGTAATAAGAAAATCATAACAATAATAATCATGTATCTTTAATATTTTGATACTGCTATTATAACATTTTATGCACTTTATATTAAATTGTCAATTTTAACAAAAAAAAAAAATGGTTTTTTATTGATATTTATAGAAAAAATTTAAAAAAATCTAAAATGTTCTTATGTACAATAGGAAGAGATTTAATAAGTGAAAATTAGCACTTATTAATTCAATATTTGAAATTTGACTTTTACTAGATCACAAGCAATTTGAAAATCATTAAACAAGAAACTGTTAGTTTACCGCCTACCGGTAAACATCCAATGTAACTTCAAATGCTCATTAAAATTTAATTTAACATTTTTTTTTTTGTTAAAGGTAGCCCAAAATGGGTCAAAATATTTTAATAAATAGTTAAAAATAGTTTGAAATATACAAAAATAAATTTGTTGTAATTTTCCTTTTTTTTTTACTAAGCGTTTAACGCTAATTCAAACAATTAGTGAAACAAAATAAAGCATCTACAATCATTTGGATTTAAATAATAACAACACAACGCAATTGGTTTGGCGAAAAATGAATATAATATTTATTAGTTTGTGTTAGGTATTCATAATACTTTTGTTTTGTAAAAAAAATATATGTTGAGTTTATTGTCTTACAATAAGTTAATAACATAATATAACCATAATAAATTACTATTTTGTATATTTTAATCAAATTGGTGTTTCCCACGGTCGTATAAGATTTAACTCCACAGCAGTGCAGCCAATCAATTTATTATCTACATTTTTGAACCGATAAAAGATTTTATATTTTCCATAAAAATATACTTTGGGAAAGTTATGATCTTCAAATTTCTTCAAGTCAATCCCTGGCGTAATATATGTGCCCTGTAAAAATTGAGAGATAAATTGTTACAAATACATAAACATTTTATGGTTAAGCGCAATTTTGTTGTTTCTATAACTACTATAATTTAACGATAAAATTAGTCCCACTATAGTCTATAGCTAAATAATATGTTTGACATTTTAATTTTTAATTTGTAATATTCCTTCAACAATTTTCAAGTCATTAAACTTAATACATCCATAGTTACTGTAAAATGATTTAATTGTTTTTAGTGTTTTTATACATTACCGCTGGTAGTGGACAAACCACAGTTGGAATATTAAAACCTTTTATCAATGAAAACCATGCATTTCCTGCGATAACTTTCAATTGACTGCATGCTTTTTTTGTTATGTAACTATATGAATTTGGTATCCAACCACCAGTTGAACCCCAAGACGATAAACTTATGTCAAGCTATAAATAAATAATATATTAATTTACATAAAATAAACAACAAACATTTCTAATTCAATCAGACATTTTAATTGTTTCAACTCATAGAGACCTTAAATAAAATAGGTTCACCAAGACCTGACAACTTGTGACACTTATTTTGTGTAGTATAACACAAGTATAACACAGTAAAACACCTATATGGTGAATTGTCGGTAAATTAATTTTTTTAGGTAATCGATATTCTTTGTAAAACTTTAACAATATAAATGTAACTATAAATTAATGATCTTGCATAGCGTTGTCTGTTAAATCAAATAATGACCATGAACTTTACTCATGTTAAAAATAAGTTTAAAAATCAGTGTAACGCATAATTAAAATGATAATTCTAAAAAATTATTTTCTTAGTATGTAGTAATAGGTGCATTAAAAAAATATCAGATGATAAATCGATTCATTAGTTTGATACTTCGTAATGTTGAAGTATTACTGTGTTATTCAATCATAAATTACTCATTACATACTTACTGTAAGAGTATCGTCCAAAGGTATCAACATTGTTATATTCCCTTTCATCTCAGTTACACGTAATGTCTTTTTACTAAAAGATATATTTAACTGAATCGAATGGTTTTTATTTGATTCACAAGGATATGTTTTGTCAAACACCACACGATATTCTCCCTGTAATAAGAGTGATACACAATTTTATGCAGGAATATCATATTATACCATTTATGTACATTAATGATAATCATAGAAAGTAGTATGCAATATGTTTATTAAATCAAAAATATAATAAATTTACCACAGGTAAGTTCGGCATAAAACGATTTTGTGATTGAGCCAATGAGTAAAATCCAATAAATACGAACATAATATGTATTTTAATCATTTTGTGTATGATATATTATTTTAACAATGATTGAGTACTTAATACGTTTTTAACAGTGTAAGAAGGACTTGACAGCCATGAGTTATAAAATATATTGATACAATTAGATGTATTAACATGCTTGAGCTGTAACTTACAAATATTGCCGGAAGTATTTATAAAGTGTTATTCAACAGGAAAAATATAATTAATTTCCAGGTTTTTAAACTAGGCACAGTCGTTGTCAGTGCTGGAATTTATTTAGTAAGGGTATTGTTCGCGCCAAACAAGTTTTATGGCTGAACGTAATGCTGCGCGGCGGCGATACGTCCTTATTATTTTCCCTTCTCATCTATACACCACTCCGTCGTTAATTGTTTAATTATTATAATTGTTTATTTATTCTCTTTGTGTTCTATGTTATCAATGCAAAATTATTGTTCGGCTTTTGCCATATACGTATCAGTTTTTCGTATCAATTATTATTATTGTTATTATTGATTTATTATGCGGCCAACGCCCTTTTTGTATTATTATCTTGTCGTTGGCGCCGTTATGTCTACGCGTCTCTCAACTGTTTTTTACGCTATTAAAGCGCTCATGTCTTTTTTACGCTATTATAGCGCTCATGTTTCTTATTCACGCTATTACAGCGCTCATATTGTTTTACGCTATTAAAGCGACCAAAATTGTTGTATTGTTGATCTGCTAATAAAGCGACCACATAATTTTATTGTAAACCAATATGTTTTCAATTCATGGCAGAACCTCCATCTAGTCACTCCTACTGAAATAGTAAGTCTGTTTTTTCTCAATTAATCTTCCTATCAACCACGTCAGACTTGGACGATCTTGAGGGCAACGTCGATGCCGTCTGTAGTCCCTGCGTAAGTCCGCCAGCAACGTACGTCCGTTGTGTGAGAGGCCGCTCAGGCCGTCTAGTTCGACATCGGCCTACTGCAACACCCACCGTCACCCGGTCGTCCAGTTTTTGTGTTCAGCGTAAGTCCGCCAGCACCCACTGGGGGTTGTGTGAGAGGCCGCCCCGGTCGTCCAGTTGTACCAGTCACCAGCAAGCTGATCTTCCGTAGTAAATAAGTTGATTTTAAGTACAGCCCCATTGATTGTAAATTGCATCCTGTGGTCATTGCACGAGACCGGATCGACCACAGGGCCCCTGTCCCCATAAAATAATCTGTACTATCCTATTTCCCGTGTATATATATATAACTCTTCCCTTTCCTCCGTGTCATCGTCGTGCATAGAAAATTGCCTATTTGCAATTTATAAGGCGTAAAGTATATTTGGTTGCCTACTCGCCATTTAATCGGCATTCAAATTTAGAATAGGCCGATATTGGCTCGTCTCAGTGTTCTCGGACATTACCGAGTGGTCCTTCGCCAGTCCACAGTGTTGGGCGTACACAGGTATGCTTTTCATAGCTGCAATAATGTGATTTACAAATGTACGGAGCATTTTTAAATGTATATACACAGTTAGCTCAGTAAATAATGCTCATAATAGTCATTTATAAATATAAATAATAATTGTTCATACTTCGTAGAATTCCAGATCTCAACATATGGTTAGTCTTGCTCTACCTAGAAAATATAGGTTATAGAATTAATTCTAGATAAATAAGTAATAATCAACTTTAGCGCATTTTAAGTTTGCCAAAGCAAATAGTTATTAGTTATTGCTATTAATTATTGTTATATTTTAAGTATATATTTGTTTCGATAAACATTGATAGTTATGGGTGATTACCTCAAACTAAAAATAAGCATAATTAGTGTTACATAAGACCATAAATTATATAAGACTATACAATCGAAATTTTTATGTTTTCACGTTTTTGTAATTTTTGTTGTATTGTTAATATTGTCACATTACTCTACATATTGTTCAAACAACTACTATAAATAAAAACTTACCATAGTAGAATTGTAGAATCGTTTGTATATTATGTTTAACTAAAAAAAGTAACTTTTTAAGTTATGACAGTTTTGATCTAGGTGTGCGATATAGGTACATTAAAAAAGCAACATCAAAGTTGAAAGTTTTAACATTAAATAATAAGTAAACCGAAATGTATACTGACTATTGATTAGCATTTAAAAATATGTGTCTTATATTATATAATTGATATTTCTATATTATATTATATATTTTTATATTTATCAATCAATATTATTGTATATAAGTTTGAAGCGGTTTTTAGTTTGTCCCCAATTTTTACATAGTTTTTCTACATACAACTCAGGAAGTTATCATACCAATTTTAGTGTTTGATATCTACTCAACCTCCCTCAATAAAATTGTGAAAAAAATAATAAAAATAATAATTGTGTATCTTTAATTTTTTTAATCTTCTATTGTAACATTTAATGAGGTACCTTAAATTAAATTTTCAAGCTTTTTGATCATGCAAACAAAGGAGGATTTGTGTGTTTGAACTAATAATATTGTTCAAAGATAATATTGATTATAATATTGTATACGAAAATAAATTCTTTGCAAAGACAGTCTCCTATCTTACATTACTAAGTATATTTTTTGATATGATTGCTAGTAATTCATTTTACTACTAATATTACAGTAGGTTGAATTATTTTTTACCGAAACCATTGTATTTTTAAAAAGCATTGAGTGTTTAAAATTTAATAAAATACTATAAAAGTTTCAATCACCCACAAAAAATATTTTTAAACTACTACGAAATATCTAACATTGTTATTCTTCATTATAATATCCAATTGCGTCCAAGATTGAACTTAAAATGTCTATAAAAAACAACTATGTTAATATATTTTTTTTTTTGAACTTTTGGTTACACTATTAACTTTTTACAAGAAATCTTGTTTTAAATTGACAAACCTTAGCATTTATGATATTAATATTAACTATACCTATAGACACATTTTTTTTTATAAGCATTGGAATTCAAATTTTGATTTGAATTCATCAAAATGTCGATTATCTGAAAATTATTTTGTACTTAAAAATTTTATATCTAAGGATTGAAAATGTAAAACAAGGTATCTCTTAAGTATTTCATTTTGTAACCAATAAATATAAAATATATATGTATATGATTAATTTTTATAGACATTTGAAGTTGAAATTTGGACAAAATTAGATAATTAAATTAAAAATACCGATGTTCGTTATTTCGTTGTAATTAAAAAATATTTTTTGTGGGTACTGTACATAATTTATATTTATTTTTATTGTGATTATATTTATGATTTATCACAAAATAGGATGAACATGTTGTAGTTATGGTCTATGAGGTGGAAACATTTAAATTACCAGTTCAATAGGAAATGCTTGTTGTTCATTTTTAGTAAAGTAATATATGATTTATTTATAGCTTGATGTAAATCTAGCGTCTTGGAGCTTAACTGGTGGTTGGATACCAAATTCATATATGCACATAAAAAAAAAATCATGCAATCAATTGTAAACTATTGCAGGAAATGCGTGGTTTACATTTATAAAGGGTTTTAATATTCCAACTGTGGGTTGTCCACTACTAGCGGTAATGTATAAAAACATTAAAAACAATTATTTTAAGATATATATTACCATGGTTGTTTTTTTATAAACATTTGTTCAAATCTGGACGAAATTAGATATTTAAACGAAGAAAAATAAAAATTTTTAATGATTAGTTATTTCATTGTAATTTAAAATAAATGTGAATTCAATACGTTCTTTGTTTCTTCAAAATCTAGAATACTTCCATTTAATTGTCTACCAAATATCAATAGCCCGAAAAGAATAATATTTTCTAAATAATACCCTTTTGATCAAACGTTCCACCAGCGTTCTATGGAACGTCGCAAATATGGTCCTGAACTATTTTCCAAAAAACGCATAATATAATACAATATACAATATTATAATATAATGTGATATGTATCACACTGACTAAACGTTCCTCAATACGGATACCTATAAATATTAGAAGAGATACTATTTCTCCGACCATATATTATAAGGACTGTTCAAAACCCAGACTCCGAGAAGGAAAGAACCAGAAGGTTATAATATTTGTGATGTTTTCGGTGCCTGGTCCTTATGCTTCGTCCATGTTGTGTGGAATGTTTTATAACAATAATTTACACGCTAACTGAAAGTTTCAAGTCGCTATAAAGTATAAAATATACATTTTTTTGTTGATGAAACAATATAACTAAAATCGTTATAATATTTTGTTTGGATCTAAATCCAATTTCATAGAAAGTTAAACATGATATTTTTTCAATATCAAAATTATGAATATGATGTGTTTCTGAAATTATGCAGTAGATCACCATAAAAAACTTATGAGAAGCCTAGTATTAAACTTAAAGTCTTAATTTCATAAATCAAAAATGTAAAGTTTGTTTACTAAAAAAAAATATGCTTGTTTATATGATTTTGACAAATTGTATTAATATTTCAAATTAAACACTTATGAATTACAAATTGTAATATTGATTTGTTTTGAGGATGGGTACATAATATATTTTAATTCCAATAATTCAATACCTCAAGAAGAAATTGGTAATACATTTTAAAGATTTTTGACCAAGCGAGGTTTTTTATCTGCATTTTTATAAAAAAAAAAAAAAACTTTTAAGCTTTTAAAATATTTTGAAAATTAGTACAAATTGTTGTTTTAATGTTGTTATTTTTTACTAAATGTTTATACTAGAATTAATATTTGTACAATGTTAATTAAAATTTTAAGTGAAAAAATAAGGTATTTATGATAATTTCTTAATAATAATAACAAAATAACAGCAACGATTTTGACGAAAAATGACTATACAATTTATTAGTTAGTATTAGTTAGTTATAATTGTTTTTAAATTGGTGAAGAAAATAAATTGTGTATATTTTATTGTTTTACAATAAGTAAATTACATAATATTATATTACTATTTTGTATAATTGTATCAAATTGGTGTTTCCCACGGCCGTATAAGATTAAACTCCACAACAGTGCAGCCAACTAATTTATTTTCTACATTTTTAAATCTAAAGAAAATTTTATATTTTCCATAAAAATATACTTTAGGAAAGTTATGATCTTCAAATTTCTTCAAGTCAATCCCTGACGTAATATATGTGCCCTGTAAAAATGTAGAGATAAATAATTGTTACAAATACATAATCATTTGATGGTATAAGGAGCGATGCAGTTGTTTTTTTTAACTATATTACTTTAACGATAAAAATAGTGTCACCATAGCTACATAATGTGTTAGACATTAAAATGTTTAATTTGTTATATTCATTCAACCATTTTCAAGTCGTTAGAAATTATATACGTCCATAGTTATTTTTAAATTATATAATTGTATTTAGTGTTTTTATACATTACCGCTGGTAATGGACAGTCATCAGCTGGAATGTTAAAACCCTTTAAAAATGTAAAAAATGTGTTTCCTGCGATAATTTTGAAATCACTACATGCCTTTTTGGTTATGTGAGTAGCCGAATTTGGTATCCAACCACCAGTTGAACCCCATGACGCTAAATTGATATCAAGCTATAAATAAATCATATTATATTACTTTACTTAAAATAAACAACAAGCATTTCCTATTGAACTAGAAATTTAAATTTTTCCAACTCATTGAACATAACTATACAATATATGTTCACCAAAACTTGGCAACTGCAGTCACTTATTTTGTGATAAATCATAAATATAATCACAATATTAGTATTAATGTAATTATTGTGTTCAGTTAAGAAATATAATTTCAACCGTTTTTACACATTTTATGTCGATAATCATTTTCAATGATCATTGATTAAAATAAATTACATCGTAATTTTAATAAATAAAATATTCACTCCCTATGCATAAACGAGTTAAAAAGTTAAATTACTTTTAACTTAATTTTTTTTAATTCAATTTTCATTATTTTAACTATTCCTCTTTGTTGGTTTTATTTATATCAGCTTAATAAATAACTAGTAACTTTCAATAAAATCCAAGCTACGTTAGTTTATAAAATAATTAAATAATAAAATTATATTATAAAATTATATTATATTGCATAAACATTTACTACAATAGGAAATTAAAAACATATTTAAATTTACTTCTTGTTCCATTAACCAGAATTGTTCAATAAAAATTACTTAATTTGATACTGCATACGCACCCTGGGACACAGGCATATTTTAAAAATATTAATAATAATAATATCAATAATGCGTAATAATATTACATGATTATAAAAATACAAACTAATATGAAATAGGTACAAATGTATAATTCTTATAAGAACAAATTATAAAATATTTTGCGTCATAATGGAATAAAATTACATAAGTAAGTTATTACTGTTTTTAAATTAAATCTAATTGGGTTATGATCACATCTATTTTAAATGTTTATATTAATAAATAATTAATTGGCTATTGACGCAAAAGCCTATGAATTCACTCTTCGTTCTAGTCTCTGGCAGTTTGAAGACTTTTGCAATATTTTTTTCCAGTTTTTGTGTAACTGACTGATACGTTAACTGTTTGATGTGATCATTAATGAAGTAGGTACGTTTGTATTTTGATTAAATTATAAAATGTCCACAATGCCTCCAGCCTACTCTAATTGGGGACTTGGACATTAGTAATTAAGCTATTTAAAGTATTCAGAGTTTAGAATTAAGTACATTCTAAAATGGCAGGTTGTTTTTAATTTATAATTTAAAAAAATGATTATCAATAATAATAAATCAAAAGGTCATACTTATTAGATATTAGTAGTTATAGTATATGCCAACTAATAGTTGGTACCTAATACATAATTATTCTCTTCATCTGTACCTTTATCTTCTAAATTTTTTTTACTCGAAGTGAACGTTTTGCTGTGTTTAATGACATTTATGATTTATATTATTTTAAACCATCTGACGGGGTGTGTTTAATGGATTAAAAAAAAAAAACTGAACTTAATTTAATACATTAATTGTAAGTTTCTATATAACTAAACTAAGTAAAAAAAATATATTAGGATATCTATTAACTTTATACTTTTTTAAATGTTTTCTATCCACTTAACTTAGCTCAGTTAAAAAATATCATTAACTTGCCTAGGATTGGATGCTGTTATGTTTTTATGTTACCAACAAATATAAAGCAATACAGTGAAACGTCCAAAATACAAAGAATTTTCTTTAAAGACAATTTGTAGAAAATCGATATCTTTTTTAGACCCATAAATAATTAAATGTAACTATAGGTATGTACTCTGTCCAGCGAGAGAACACGCCTATTCTGCGCATCAACTCGCACTGACCCTGCCATCGAAACCGGATCTTTTCTGACAGGACGCCGCTTGAGGATGCGCAAAAGAACCGATTTTCGTCGGTCCGTGGCGTGTTCTCTAGCTGAACAGAGTATAGTTCACCATGCATGGCGTTGTCTTGCCCGTACGTCGTGACAATTAAAATAATACCCATCTAAAATTTCGTTGAATGTAAACTACACAATTTTTAAAAACACTAATTTATGTGGAATTTACCAAATATAAATTACAGGTGTAAAATTATATATCCAATCATAATAACTATGTATTTTAAGTAACTAATGGCACCTCTATAAAAACAAAAACAAATATTCTTGAGCAGTTAAATCACTGTGTAAACCACTATTAAAATAAGAAATTTCAGAAAAATCTTTTCTTAGTGCGCCTACAATATTATACAGTAAAAAGTATCAAATTAATCGAATCGTTAGTTTTGGCTGTAAGTTGATTACGAATCAGTAAGTCAGGATTTTTTTCTTCTAAACATTATACATTAATATTTAATTCAACAAATTGCTCTAAAATAAGAATTTTTTTTGTAGCCCACGAGGCTCCGTAATATGGAAGTTTCACTGTGTTAAAATTAAACCATCATTAATACTTACTGTAATATGATCGTCAAAAGGTATCGAACTGGTTATATTCCCTTTCATCTCAGTTATACGTAATGTCTTTTTACTAAAAAAAATATTAATCTGAATTGAATGGTTTTTTGTTTTTTCACAAGGATATAATTTATCAAACACCACACGATATTCTCCCTGTAATAAGAGTGATACACAATTTTATGAAGGAATATCATATTATACAATTTATATACATCATCAGTGATAATCATAAAAAGTAGTATGCAATATGTTTAATAAATCAAAAATATAATAAATTTACCACAGGTAAGTTCGGCATAAAACGATTTTGTGATTGAGCCAATGAGTAAAATCCAATAAATACGAAGATTATATGTATTTTAATCATTTTGTGTATGATATATTATTGTAACGATGATAGAATACTTCATACGTTTTTAACAATGTAAGGATGACTGCTAGAAATGAGTTATAAAATATATTGATACAATTAGATGGATCAACACGCTTGAGCTGTAACCCACAAAAAATTCCGGAAGTATTTTAATAATTATATTTAACCGGAAAACTATGATTAAGATGCAGGTTCTAATACCTATAGGGACCGACATTGTCAAGACTGGAAGTTATTTATTAAGTGTATATATTAATCCATGACTGCACTCAAGTGGTGCAAATAGAAAAAATATTTGGGGTGTCTCAAACCCCAACACATTTGTATTGTAGTTAAAAATAGCAACATACTTTCATAAACCATTTATTTAAATAAATAGAGATATTTAATGTAATTGTATATATACGTCTCTTGATTTTTTCAAAAATATCACTGTTGTTGTACCGTTTGTATTTTGTTCAATAATAACTAGGTAGGTATATAATATTATTTAGACATTATTATAAAATACTACTGTAGTACTGTCTATATAAATATTTAGTAATATTTTTTATTATAATATTATTTTATTTTATAAAAGCAATTTTATTATTAGTGTAAAGAAAAAATGTCTAATTATGTTATGGAAAAAAAACCGGTTTAAATAACACGTTCGTCTAAACATGTTCATCTCGACTTGTTGGACACTGTTGGATAACTTTCAACTTTTTTTGGACCTTAGTTTCACCGGGGCGTGGGGGCCAATTTCCAATTTTATGCTGACAAGTTCACACCAGCAGCGCAACTTTTTGTTGGAACAGGTTTTTTGTGTTAAACTTGTTCATCTCGATTTGTTGGATACTGTTAGACAACTTTCAACATTTGTTGGCCATTATTTTCCCCGGTATAAACATTTCTAGTTGCGCTGCCAAGTTCACACCAGCAGCGCGACTATTTGTTTGAACATGTTTTTTGTGGCAAACTAGTTTTTTGTCAGTATTTAGTAAAGAATTTAGTTTTTTAGAAATATTAATATAAATCCTTTAAGTATTCTGTAATTCCTTAATGCATCGACTTTAGTATCAGAAAATATATTTTATTTGTGTTTTAACAAATGCTTTATGAGATTAGCTAATAAATGCAAAGATGAAGTTAAATGTTCTTGTGATAATAATAATTTATGAATTAATTTAAAAAAATCTAAATATATTATATTTAATATTAATAAAAAGATAAATAATTGTTTGGATCTATCTCTTTGTGATTAAACATATAATTTAAAAAAATTAAAGCATACATGTATTGTATACCTTTAGATAATAATATAGTTAGTGTTAAATATATATGTGTTATTTTTGATAATAGACTTTAATTTAAAGTATATATTTTTTAGGTAAATAACCTAGTAAGAAAACTTTTTTATCAGTTTAAAATTCTTCGCCATATGTTAGATAAGAATACACTACATGTAAAATATATTATGTTTAGCGCAATCATTTTTTACATTTGGTGGGGTCAATTTACAATAGATGGTGCTTCTGATATTCATCTTAATGTATTATTTGTAACTATGATTACTTAAAATAATTTTGTTCAAACCATGTTTTTATCCTACAAATTTCATTTATAAATACTTAATGTTTTTATTTAATTCAGTTTGGTAACCTACAAATATTGTCTGAAGTATTTAAATAATTTTATTCCACAGGACAAAATAATTTAACTGGTATTAAACTACTGTCATTGTCAGTACTAAAAAATAATATTGTAAGAGTATAGGTTTAACACTATAACTGCACTTATATGACTTACGAGTTACGAAGGTACCAAGACATTTTTAATTTATCTAGTAATAGTTCAGTAAATATTGCTCAAAATATTACTTTTTTTAAATATCAATAATAATTGTTTATACTTCATAGATGTAATATTTTATTTTAACTGTAACGCATTTTCAGTTTACCAAAACAAATGGTTATAACTTATAACTGCCAATTATTTATTTTAATTTATTATTAATACACTTTGAGTTGGTATATATCTGTTTGGATTAACATTGATACATATGAGTGATGGCCTCAAACTACAATATTATGCATACTAAGTGTACATAACACCTAAAATTACGTAAAAGTGTACAATCGGTATTTTTATGTTATCACGTTTTTGTAATTGTTGATGTATTGTTAATTGTCATGTTACTCGACCTCGGCATATTGTTCGAATCACAACTGGAAATAGAAACAAACCATATTATTATAATAAACGTCATATATACGCATTATATAATCAACATCAAATAGTTGTAACACAAAATCATAAATGAACCAAAGTAAAATATATTCTGACTATTTACTAAATTCTAAAACACGTATACACCTATTATATTTCTAAATAATTCTATGTACTATCTACTTTTCGATCAATACTATTAGGTAGTTTTATAAATTAGAAAGCTTCACACATTTATATGAACCTAGAATTAAGTACATAGTTTTAACCATTGATCAAGAATACTATGTTAACTTAGATGATCAAAATGAATTTAGTATGTGCTATGACACAAAACATTTTAAAATATGTAAAAATATTTTATACAAAAAAAGGGTGATGACATCTGATGATTGTGAAATCAATTTAGTTACTAATATAAAATTGTCGAACATTGATAACGTTTGTAAGGTTATATAATACCCGTCAATAGAACACGGTATTTTCCATAGATTAATGTCGACAAATTCATGGTTGTATACTGTAAATCAACAAAATTTAATTATTTCTTGTTCAAATCGTAAGCAAATTATTATACAAATTTATGGTACAGGAATTATATATCTTAGCGAACAATGTTCCGCTGCGTCTGGAAGTTATCATATGATACCGTTCAGGCCATATACTCTGATATAGACTCAGACATTGTGCCAAGCATAAATATATCTCGCTACACCCAAAAAACCTTTAATATAAATAATTTAATACCTTCGGAATCTATTTTCGAAAACTACGAAGGAAATGAAATTGTCACTCAGAATTACACAAATAATGAATCAATACCAATAAATGTCAATTTTATAATTTGCATCTGTGCACTGTTAGTTATAATACCTATCTTAAGCATAATAATAATAATATACAAATGTAAAATAAAATATGTAAACCAATCGAGTTCGACGGACCCAGCAAACATAGAACTCAAAAGAGCTCTAGATGAAAGAAAATCATCACCCAAAATAGTTCTTTAAACATAGGGCCATGATCTTCCGTCTAACCCGGGGGGTGTTATGTACGCATTAGCTGTTAGTCTATAGTATAAGCATTGTATTAAATATAAGAGTATATTATTGTAATGTGTCGATAACGCATAATGTGTAGGCGACTCTCAGAATACTGTAGCTACGCGGCATCCACTCGCGAGCCGGAGAGTCAGTCAATCCAACACTCTTAAAACTGTACGTCGTCCGACGACCATTAATAAATTGTACACTAAATTAAATATTTCGACTCACAATTAAATTATATTAGTATAAACATTCTTAGAACTCTTTTGTTGTACTTTCTCCTAAAAAGTTGAACCTCACACTACCGAAAAAACAACGTTCAAACGGAACAACCTGGGTGAACACAACATTTTGATGAACTTTGGTAAAAATTGGACTTTAAATGCTTATACCAAAAAATCCCCCAATGTATTTTTAATATTTTTATACTGCTTAGTTAAAAATATATATGGAACCTTGTATGTAATTGTCAAGTTTTTTGACCAAATAAAAATGTTTTAATCAATATTTAAAGAACAAATAAAAATAAAATAAAATGTCTTATGCTTTTAAGTTTAAATATAATGGTGTAAAAAAATAATAATCTCGACATTAGGTGCATATTTCAAATGTCTTCAGGTTATTCGTTTTTAAATTAAAACAAAATAAGAAAATCGTTCCATTAGAAATCCGTAGATTACGGTCAAATATTCAATGTCTTATTTCAAACGATCAAAAAAAATTTATTTGAGTTCCCAGTTAACATTTTTTTGTAAAGGTAGAAAAAATAATGTGAAATCTTGTGTTAATTTATCAAAGTTTAGGTTCAAACAGACCAATTTTTATAAATTTCTAAATTAAAAAAAAGCTGCAACATTTCATGATTTAAAGTACTTTGTCAACATTTTAATTTTAGGCGCTTCTAAAAAATAACTGTGGATTTTCACTATTTTTGTTTAGTTCACTTTTATTACATGATATGATAAATCTTGTATTACATTTTAAAGTATTTCGACAGAGACAAAATTGTTTATCGTCAACAATAAAAAAAATATATATACTGAACATTTCTTATGAATAGCACAAAAAAGAGTTGAAATATATTGAAAATGTTATGGTGTATACAAAATGCTAATATAAACTTTTGGTTTCATGTATCTCAAGTCATTATTTATTGTGCTCCAAAAAAAATCGATTTTGTAAAAAAGTTGTTTTTAAAAAAATTCCCGTTTCTTATTACATTTTTTTTTTTTTAATTCCAGACGCGTTTACAAAATATTGGGAATTTTTTACTTATGACCACCCAAAGTGGCAACTAGATTCACTTTCCTACCAGAAAAGATGCCGATAAAGAAAATCGAAGAATTTTTACTGCCTCAAAACCTGATGACAGACACTAAAATAAAAGATGAACAAGTGGGTACCTCATAGCTGTACATTGGGTGTCGTATGATAAAAAAGTTCCATTTTAAAGATATGCTCAGGCAGGAATTTTGTTTTACAATTAATGAAAATCTGAAAAATTTGTATATAATTATGTATATTTTATATGTTTGCCATTGGTTACAGGAAATAAAATATTTATTTTAATTAGAATGATTAAATATAATTTTTATTATATGACTGTTATGGAACTTGATATAAATATAGTTATTAGGAAAAACCTTGATTTTTTAACGAGTTATAATGATATGTCACCTATTCAGTTATATTATATAGATATAATACAATAACTGTTCAGATACCTACATATTATTGTCTATTGATCGATACATTTGATTGTGTGACTATTAGTTTATTTGTTTGGGAAAAGCATCAAAACAAATGAATCTATTTTGATGGGATTTTCACAGTTATTATTTATTTTATTGCCTAGTTAATTAAATAGTTATAGTTGAATATAATTTTACAAATAATATGTATTATAAATTTTTGTATTTGATAAAAAAAAAAAAAAATTAACATCTGAGTTTATAAATGGGTAAATTTACGTAAAAATGTATGAGAAAACTTCAAAGAACTAAACTCCAATCGTCTCAGAATTGAAAAATGTTATGACTTTTTTACTAAAACAATGAGATTGCATGTTTTTGTGCTTTTGACAAATTGTACTACTACTTGAAACTTGACATGAAGCACTTCTGAATTACAAATTGACAATTGGAACATCGATTTGTTTTTTGGAATTGCTACATATTATATTATATTAATTCCAATATATTAATAACTTATAAAGAAACTGTTAATATATATCAAAGGTATGATTAGATATTATTATACAATTTGGACAGAGCATATTTTTTTTAATCTTCATTTTTGAAAAAAACTTGAAAATATTTTTGAAATGTCTATAAATAGCTTGAAGTATATTCAAGTATTTCAAACTCAGGCTGAAACAGGAAAGACGAAACCATTTTGAATCGCCTACCAACCCACAATCACCTCATGGCTAGTAAAGACCCTCCCATATGTGAATCATGTGGTGTAGAGTTCACTGTCAAACACATATTAACTGAATGTTTAATGTACACAGACTCAAGAATTAAACACCATATACCATACCAATAAAGTGAAGCCTTACAACCAGATCTCCTATGAAACAACAACATCATCAACTTCCTATAGGAAATTGATTTATATAATCTAATTTAAGTCTATATTAAATGTAAACTAAATTCAAAACTAATGTATATTACTAGTTTATAATGTATAAACTAATGTAACTAATGACCTAGTAGCTGATGTTTTAAGACCAATAAAAAAAAAAAAAAAATAGCTTGAAATATTTTGAAATTTACAACAAAAATGTTGGTGTTTTTTCAATAGTATACCTATGTTTTAATTAATATTTAATTCTAATTTAGACATTTAGTAAAAAAATAAAGTACTTATACGATCATATGTTTTTAATAATAAAAACAAATTTAAAAAAATTATTTTGTCGTAAAATGGTTTTAATATTTAATAAATAGTAGAGTGATTTATAATACTTTTTTTAATTAATGAAAAAAATAGTTAGTGTGTTTTCTTTTACAATAAATAAATTGATAACATAATATATTACTGTTTTGTAGAATATTCATCAAAATGGTGTTTCCCACGGTCGTATAAGATTAAACTCCACAACACCGCAGCCAATTTATTTATTTTCCACATTTTTTAACCGAAACAATAGTTTATATTTTCCATAAAAATATACTTTGGGATACTTAATATCTTCAAATTTCTTCAAGTCAATCCCTGATGTAGTATATGTGCCCTGTAAAAGTGTAGAGATAAATTGTTACGAAAACATAATAATTTGATGGTAAAGCTCACACAATGTTATTTTTTATAACTAATATACTTTCATGATTTGGTGCCATAATAGCTAAATAATATGTTAGAAATGTTTATTTTTACTTTTTAATATTCATTCAACCATTTTAAAGTCATGAAATAATATACAACCATTGTTTCTATAAAATGATATAATTGTTTTTAGTGTTTTTATACATTACCGCTGGTAGTGGACAGATCGCAGTTGGAATATTATAACCCTTTGTAAATGCAAACCATGCATTTCCTGCGATAGCTTTCAATTGACTGCATGCTTTTTTTGTTATGTGAATATATGAATTTGGTATCCAACCACCAGTTAAACCCCAAGACGCTAGATTTACATCGAGCTATAAATAAATCATATATTTGCTTACTTAAAATGAACAACAAGCATTTCCTATTGAACTGGAAAGTTAAATAATTCCAACTCATAGACGATAACTACAATAATATGCACTCAACCTATTCTGTGATAAATATAATCACAATAATGATGAATATAAATTATGTGTAAAGTTAAATATTAAAATGGTTTGTACACATTTAATGTCAATAGTTATTTTTATTTTTTAATCATTGATTAAAATAAATTACATCGGTCATTCCATAGAAACAAAAAATGCACTTCCTCTGATGCAATTAAAATGTAGTAGGTATGATGCTATTATGTTCTTAAGATGAATCGATTCTTTAGTTTTAGCTGTACGTTTATTATGAATCAGTCAGTCAAGATTTTTCCTTTTATATATCAAAGTTTAATTTAACAAATGTGTGTATATTAATTTTTTTTTCGAGGCTTCGTAATATTGAACTTTCACTGTTCAATTCAAATCACCAATTAATCGTTTTATATTTTTATACTTACTATAAGAGAATCGTCAAAAGGTATTAATGCTGTTAAATTCCCTTTCACCTCAATTTCATTTAACGTCTTTCTACTATAAAAGATATTAATCTGTATTGAATGGTTTTTTGTTGATTCACAAGGATATGATCTATCAAACACCACACGATATTCTCCCTGTCATTGGATTTAAGAGTGTTAAAAAATTGTATGCAGAGATTTTGAATATAATTTATGCACATCAATGATAATAATAACAAAATAATATGCAATTTGTTTTATAAATCAAGTAAATTATTAATTTACCACAGGTAAGTTCGGCATAAAACTATTTCGTGATCGAGACAATGACAAAAGTCCAATAAATACGAACATTTTTACAACAATCATTTTGTCTATAATATATAAATTCAACAATAGAAGAGTTTTGCATAACGATCAATTTTCAAGAGTAGCAATGAATAACTGCCATAATTTACAAAATATATTGTTACATTTAAAAGTATTGACGTACTATTTACGTATTGAGCAATGAGTTGTAACCACTAAATATGGCCGGAAGTACTCGTATAATTTTATTGAACAGGAAAAATATAATTAAGTTGGTTTCAAATACTGTCATTATCAGGACTGAAAATTAATTTAGTTATAGTAGATGTTACACCATTACTGAGTATGTATTACCAAGTTACGGAGAAATGTTAAATTTATTTAGTTAGTTCAGTAAATAATGCTGCAACCGGTACTTTTTAAATCTAAATAATAATTGTCTATAATTCTTTGATTTGGAGATCCTAACATATGAAAATGTTTAATCCTGTTGTACCTAATAATAGTTAAGATTATTAATTTACCAATGGCAAGAGCGGTATTAAGAGATTTTGTGATTAAACATTGAGCACAGTCCAATAAATATGAACATTAGTATTATTATCATTTTGTCTATGATACATCATTTCAACAACAAAAGAGTATTTCGTGAGTTTTAAACAGTAAGAATACATTTTATGAATAGTAAAATAAATTGATATATTTTGAGGGATTGACATGTTTGAGCTGTAACCTCCAAATTGCTCCAAATGCAGCTGGGCAAAAACAAATTTAAATTATTTAAAAGTCAAACCAAACAATATTGTTACTAATAATAACTATTAATAACGAACAATTTTGTTTTATGAAAAATTATGAATGCGTACCAATATTCAATTGTTCTAAAAATGTAGTATTATGCGTCAAGCTTGTGAAGTTATTGCTGATGGTACTTTTTTATATTGTCCGGTATTTTTTCATCAATTATATGCAATCCACTTTTACAAAACAATTATTTTATTTCTTTGGTTTGTTATTTTTGCTAAGTCGTAATTAACTGGTATAGGTTAGAAAATGTGAATATTAAGTAAAGAACTTTGTAAGCAATGTATAAACGTAGAAATATACAGTCTATTAGACTATTAGAGTGTAATTTAATATGACAAATAATATAATATATTATGGTATTATAATATATTATTAGTACGGCAAAAAGTACGGCATAATAATATTGTGATGCGAAAGATATATGCACGGTCAATGGTATTATTATTATTATTATTGTACCGTGTCTCTCGTAGGTCACACCTATAATTATACGGCTCGCACCCTTCCCGCGGCTAAAGACAAATTGTATTGACGGCTGCAATTTTTCGAATCCTGCAGCCCAAAGACGGCGGCGGTGGTGGTGGCTTAATACGTCGTCGGTTACATTCAAAGTCGTTCGTCGATACGTAATACAAATAATATGAGATCACATGGTCGTTATTAAATGATAATTAATAACGATTGGGGAAGTCTGGCACGCGGGGAGGGAGGATTACTTGTTTCCCGCGCTCGTCCATAATAATATTATACCGGCTAAACCTAAATACAGTATGGGTATAACGGTGATAATGAAAATTTTAACGTCGATTTTTATACCTATTTTTGCCACCGGACGATCGAATAATAATAATAATAATAATAATATTACTTATTGTACCCATACCGTTCTGGGACTGAATGCCCATGTTGTAGTACAATCGTCCTGACCGTATGCGAAGCATTATTATTATTATTATCATCATCACCGTCGTCGTCCCCGTGACTTTGTTGGCCGTGATTAACGACGAGCGTACGCACATAATAATTTATTATATTATATTATATAGGTATACCGACCGATAGACCAGCAATCGGTGTCGTCCGGGTGACAAATAGCCGTCGCCCGCTGCAGTGGAAATAACATAAAACGGTCCATTGACAACGGCAAGATTAATGATGACGAAAACCCGACGACGCCGCCGCCGCCGTCCATTATACATATAATAATATTACCGTATATTATAATATTATACTGTTATTTCCGTAAGTCGTCTCATGTGTGTGTGTGTGTGTGTGTGTGCAGGATAAGTAATATTATTATCGTAAAACACGATACGTATTATGTGTGGTAGGTATACGCGTAGAATTCTATAGGTAAATGTATTATACTTAAAAATATATAGCTGCTGCGATTTGTCGTACATTATAATATTATTATTACTATACAATGCCCGCCACACCATATTTTATGTATTGTAAAGCGTTTATATGATAATAATATTATTGTTAGTAGTATTTTCACACGGTTCCTATAAATCTCGTATAATATCGAAATAGTCAAATAGAGCATATAGGGTCACGTTTTTTCGTACACATTTTTTCTATTTTACCCGATTGGTATATTATTATCTGATAACGAATTGAAATTGATATAGGTATTACCGCAGAGCAGAGGTCGCGTCTTGTAATTTATTGTAATTCTGTAAGAATCACAAAAAATACGAACGATAATATTAATGTGACATTCGATAATATTGCGGTAATCTGGCGGCTACCAATAAATGTATCAATAATTATAAATTTATTTTTTTTATTAACTTATACGCTGTACAAATATTCGCTAAGCAACAAAACAGCACTATATATATATTTTTTTTTACTACAACTATCAATACATTTAATATAAAAATAATAAATCTCGAGTTTACCAAAATGAGTTATTATAATAAAAACGATGAAAAAATCATCGAAGAATCAATTGAGAGTTATCTAATCAATGACAATCTTATGTTTAAAAGTAGTGATTTCATATCCAAACCAATTAAAAGTGAAAGATGTACGATGGATGAAAATATTCTACAACTCCAGTATCCTTTTTTAAATCAAATCAGTTGATTACATTTAAACGTTTAAATGTTTTAGTACTTTGGTTACAAACTATACCTACCAAATAGGTACCTACTACACAAAATTATAATCATCGGGAAATAACTACCTATAATACCTACCTATCCAATTAATTAGGGAGTTGTAGATAAAACAAATTACGAAGTTCCAGTTTAAAATTAGTACATATTATAATAAATCCTTACATTTCATAACTCAACAGTCATTCATTCGGTTACGATTGCTGTTCCAAAATGTTTAATATATGTGCAGCAGACAACCACACGGTTGTGTATGCGGCAGGTGGTTACATTAATATGTTCGACATCAATGACGGAAACTTGAGTTTTAGGAAATGTGCTGGTAATGGAGGAATAGGGCACATAGCTGTAAGTTTATTTAAATATATTTTATAATTTTCGTACACTAATAATTGACATTTTTTCAATTAGAAAAATCCCGTTTTGAGCCATATAGCGGTAGGAGAAAATTGTAGTAATCCTCTGATAATCGTGTACGAATGGCCAACATTTAAAATAGTTAGTGTTCTCAAAGGCAGTGCTAAACAACAAATAAATTACTTGTCGTATAGGTAACGAACGCAATAACTTGTCATAATTTATTCAACTACTTAATTTCATATAAACATAAAACAATTAATTAAATCTTTGTTTCCAGCAAAAATGGTGACTATTTGTGTTCACAAGCAGGAGAACCGGATAATACTATTACAATTTGGGATTGGGAAAAATCGAAAATAGTCTTGAGGACCAAGTCTCACACTCAGGATGTATACATTTGTAGGTTCTCAAACTTTATACAAAACCACTTGGTAACTGCAGGATGGGGACATTTAAAATTCTGGAAAATGGCCAACACTTTTACGGGATTAAAGCTTCTAGGTCAGCTCGGACGCTTTGTAAAAACAGAAATATCGAACATCATTGGAATATTCTCGATGCCCGATGAAAAGGTAAAGTCGTGTACATAATAATGTTATAGCAAAACAAATTATTGTTATTTACAATTTGGAATTAATAGATACACGTGACATAATGTATCTACACCTACAATCTACATACATAAACAGCGGTTATTGCAGAGATACCAACTATTTGATTTGATACATTATTACTATACCTAAGACTTTATTGTATTAAAAAAACACCAAATACATTTATAAAATATCCATGAATAATTTTTAATAACATTTATTGCTGGTTATTAAATACATATTATTTAACCATAAAATCATTAGCGTGCGGGGTGCACTTATACAGAAATAAGGAAAAACTAAAAATTTAAATTTAAATATAAGTCATTTTCACGTTTAACTTACAGGCATTAAAAGTAATTATGAATTACCGTAATACCTTGCAAGTTGCAATCAGTAATATTTTATTGTTCCACGAATCATTGAATTTAAAAGAAAAGTTTTACCTGGATTTTCGATTTCTAAAGTTCATTTTTGCTTAAGCATCCCATTGGCTATTATTAACATCAATATAATACTTTGTTAAATGGCTACGCAACTATTTATATATAACTGGTTGTTGAATCCAAAAAATACACACCTCGTAATTTGTCAAAACTGATAATTTTTTTTAAATGTATTTTTAGATTATGATTAATTTATACTTATTTAAATAAAAAAATGTAAAAGTATAACTATTGTTTATATAATATAACTACCTATACGAATTTTGTACTAACACAATACGCATACACGAACTTATCTAACTGCTATAATCGGGTACACTAATCGAGACTAAAAGCGTCCACCCTGATTTTATTCAGCTAGAATTATTATTTTACTACTCATCGGAAAACTAGCCTGTTGATTAAAACACTAAATATAGTTTTTCATCTTAAGTCTTAACTCACTATTGTAATAAATGTTCAAGATTTGCTGTATATTACGAATTACGATGAACCGATAATGTGTGCGGTGTTTGTCTATCGACCGTCTTAGAGTCAAAAACTAAAGTGCAAAGTTTTTGGATGCGTAACCTAACCATGTCCACTCTGTTGGATGTAGGTGATTTCTGGCTGCGAATGGGGCAATATTTTAGTGTGGGGAGAAAAATTCATCGAGGTCGAGGTGACAAGTAAATTTAGAAAACCATGTCATTCGGCGCCTATCATCATGTTTTTATACTCCGAAAATGACGCACTGTTGACGAGCATCAGCATGGACGGGACGATCAAATTTTGGAACTACCGTACGGTAGACACAGCGGATCCACCTGAAAATGACCGTGTGCTGGAAATGGAACCGTCTTATGTGATAATCATCCAGGACTCTGTGGGTGACTCGAAAATCATGGGCATGTCTAAGATCGACGGTAATCCCGAATCATACGACTATTTTATTCAGGTAACAAACGACAGTAGAATCGATCTGCTCATACAGCACATAATATGTAACATGTATCTCATTAACTCGTTTTGCGACCGGTTTTTTTGTACAAACAGACCCTTAAGTTACCTATGTGAACCTAATAAATATGTCTCGGTAAAAAAAATAATACCTATCCACCCATGGACTATACTTATCGAAGTCGTATGGTTTGAATATACGTTAATCTCGTTTTCTTCGTTTCTGCAGGACGGCAATGGGGGAATATGGCTTGCCGACATCAAATTGTCCACCAACGCGAAGCCTCTAAGACGGTTGGCCAAGTTCCACGGTGACTTAATAACCTCGTTGCAACCATCGAGCGTAGGTTATTTCATCGCAACAACATCGTTGGACGGTTGGCTACACGTGCACGATGTCGCCAACAAAAAGTTGGTGTTCACCCACGACTTCAAAGTACCAATAACTTCGTCGATTTGGTTACCGCTGAAGGTGTGTGTACTTAGTATTAATACACCCGAGACTATAACTACTACTATATTATCATTACAATAGTATACAATTATTATTCCTAAATCATATTTTTTCAACGAAAAAACTGTGTATATAGATAGCTTGTTCGAGAGATATTTTTATAATTGGATTTCAAACTGGAATGTTGAGAGTAATCGCAGTACCACTTAAAAGAATTATCAAAAAGAAAATATTGCATCATTCCGAAATAGAGGAAATACAAGTATCTAGATCATTGTTCCTAAAATAAACAATTTCGTGTAAATTGGCGCAAGAATCTAATTTTTTTTCTTTTAGGTCTCAAAACCTCATAATAGTTCTATCAGTTACTTGTCTTTAAGCAATAGCGCCAAAACTCTTGTATGTGGAAGTGACGATAAAACAATATTTGTCTATAAAATAAAAACAGGACCTATCAAGTTGAGTCCTATTGGATTTTTTCCATTACCTGGCAAAGTCACTTACATTCATTGGAAACCTTCGGAAGTAAAAATATTCTCATGACGTGCTTATATTTTGTAAATCGGTGGTATACTGGTATGTAATCGTTTTCGATATTTAAACTTATTTCAGAAACAGATGGCATTAATAAGTTGCGCTAGTGGGCATATCGTAGAAGTGAACGTTCCTACAAGTCGTCCGTCTTATACCCGAGAATCGTTTTTATTGAAACTAGAATCGCGTGTAATAAAAACAGTGAGCATCAAGTCCGAAATAATTCAACAGCAGTATCTTTCGGATTTGATGGACAAAAAAAAAGAAAAAATCAATCGAAAAAAAGAGACCTTAAAAATGATCAGAGAACAAAATCCCGGTGAAGATATTGACGAAGTGCTATATTTTGAAGATTCCGAAGAAGACGAAGAACCGCCAAAAATCTTTATTCCTCCGACACCGAACCCCGTTTTGTTTGCCATTTACACTCCATCGGAGAACGGGATTTGGGTGTCGATTGATGGATATGATGCTGGTTATTTGTACGAATACGATATAGACACGTCAAGACCGGTACATAATGCACACGTGGTATTACCAGATATAAATAATACTCCATTAACTGCGATTAAAACGTTGTAAGTACCTTTAAATAAAGTATATTATACTACAGGCTGTAACACTAAAAACAATAACTATATTAAAATACATCTTTTATGTACTCTCTACACCAGTGGTGGCCAAACTACGGCCCGCGGGCCAACTCCGGCCCGCCATCATTTAATATCTGGCCCGCGAAAGAACTATAATATTTTACATTTACGAAAAAAAAAAAAAAATTAAAAATACAGTATACATTCCTCATATTTAATCCCGTATCGCCATATCGTAGTGTTTTTGTTGTTACAATGTCATTTAATAATATAAATAGCATTATCGTATCTTATCTTATTTTAAGTATTAAAAGTAAAAAAAATTTTATGGGCCGCGGTAAAATTTTTTTTTTTCTGGCCCGAGGAAAAAAAAGTTTGGCCACCACTGCTCTACGCTATATACTTTCGTCCATAGAACCTACATAGAAATTAAAATATTGAGTTAGGTATACTCCAATACTAAGACATTTACCTAATATAATAATTATTTAATATTACAACGTATGTTATAAAATGTAATATGGTATATGCTTATGATACACATAATATAGTTTAGATTCTGAGCAGAGCGAAAGAATGAATTGATTTTACAATGATTTATTTTTTGTTTTTTTTTTATCTGTCATCACTTTTTGGTGCAATAAAAATGTTCCGATTTTCTACTTCAGCATCTTTTCTGATAGGAAAATTGAATCTAGTTTGTACTTTGGGGTGTCAAAAGTAAGAAATTCACAATAGTTTTCAAATACGTTGAAAAATCAAAAAAACAATTAAGAAAAAACGAGATTCACTATGAAAAAGTTCATATTTTTATACATGAATAGTCGCCATTGGTTACAAATTAAAATTCTCATTGAATAGTTAATAGCATTTATATTTTGTATATAAATGGTTGCCATTGGTTAAAGAGATAAAAAAACGAAAATTTTCATCGTGAATCTCATTTTTTTTTTAATTTTACTTATAAAACTTAACTACGGGCAGTATAACTATTGTTCGACATCTTTATACAAAGTATGGACTAACCTTCAAGAATTATAATTTTTAAAATAATATGCAAATTCATTTTTTGGCCTAATTTAAGTTACCTATATAGTATTACTGAAACTATAATATTGTTATAAATTATGCTAGGCTGACACACCATATCTGATCAGAATCGATTTTCGTATAGGTACAATGATTCATCATTGAATTCAAATTGAACACATCCATTGCAATGACACGCTCGACAACTACTGTACTGAAAACCAGTACCCACTTGTCCACCTTTTTTTATTTTTAAATTTACCTCTATTTATAAGTACGATAAAATATACAAATGTTTAAATTTAAATATTATTTAGTTATAAACGTTTGCTAAACTTCATTAAATTCTTTCCCCTAGTGTTTTAATAACATTATAATATGCACATTTTTATGATTTTAAGTGGAACTGATCCATTGACGATTTTAATGGGATTTGCTGATGGTAGAATACGTCTTACAAATGTTAAAGTTAACGACGTATCAGATTTCGGCGACTATATTGAATATTCTATTCATGACAACAAAACGGGAAGAGTAAATATGTTGTGTTTCAGTCAAGACAACTGTATGGTATACACGTGTGGTGATGATTGCAACATTTTTAGTTTTATATTTCAATGTAACAATTAAGTCACCGAGAAGTTATCTCAATCAAGTGTATTGGTTGTAAGTAACATAATGAAATCACATCATTTTAAAATTAAAATATTTAATTAAAAATTAGGAAGAAGAAATTTTAAAAACCAATTAGACTAAAATTAAGTTTGGAAGACAGAAGAAATCATACAGAAGAAAATTGTTCAGTCAATACACTTAGATGTGCTATACATAGCAAATTAAAAACAGAACCAATAGTTGACATATTATTATACATACCAAATTCAAATAGATTTGAGTGTTTTGTCTAATTTTAGATATCTATCATTTTTTGTTTATATATTATTCAATATAAAATGTTTTCAAGTAATAAATAAAATCAAAATCAAATTATTGTATTGGTTTGTTGATTATATAGAAACTATTATAAAATTTTAAAATGAATATAATATATTAAAAACACAATATATCATATTATATTCATTGGTATTAATGTAATTTTTAAACTCAAATATTATTATGATTTATTTATTAAGCCTTAACACAATGATCAATTATAAAATCAACAGTTAATTTATTAATATCTACTAAATAGGCTATACGTTTACAAGAATATAATTATATATAACCCAATTATTAAGTATTATGATATATGCATTTAAAGCATAAAATATATAAGAAGAAAGCATAAATAATTTTTAAAATACAAGAATACCAATCATAAATTGTTTGTAAAATCCGTTTTGTAATATTATAAAATATATAAATACCAGTACTCAGGTAAAACCAAAATCACTAAATTATTAACCTCACTTGATAATTTTCCGCCTAGTGCCTAGAAGATTTTCCCTATTTTATGAAAAATAAAATTCCTTCTAAATATTATATTGATGGATTCATGGTGTTCGTTTTGAGTTGAGTTTTCTGTGTGGTCAAACTTTTTTTTTTTGCGGAAAAGGGAAGCATTACTAATATTTATAACACTATACAAACAAATACCTAATACAAAAGTGTCACAGTCTATTATGTTTGAAAATGGAAGTATTCGCAGTATACGATTGACGCTAAGTAAAGAAATAGCACGGGAAGAGAAGGTACGTCACGTCACTATGTAAAAGAGTATACCACAGTGAGGTAGTGAAGGAAAGTCACGTCAAGTTTAATGGAAGTGACGTGTGAAGAGATTGAGACTGAAGGGCGTTTTGTCAGTGGAAAACACCGTATATTGAATTGAACAGATATTAGTCGGCATAGAAGAACTCGGGAATGATTCAGAAAATAATAATAGCTGTTATACTTTTGTCTAAGACTAAATATGGTTCCATCCATAAGGGGTGGGTCGTTTCAGTTGTGAGACGAAACTTTCAGGAGGCAAGGATGTGTTTACATTAAAATCGCAGAATGCTTTTGACGGAGTTAAACATAGTGTTACTTTGTTAGAGACGATTCGGTCAATAATTGGGCAGTTTTAACTTGTAATTTAATATGATTTAAATATTTTTATTATATGGCTGACGATAAACAAACCATTATATTATTAACCTACGTCGTACTACAACGCATACGCCTCACCTATATTATTAATACATACTATTTCAAACCTGTATTCGCTTATGCAATACATTTTTATTGTGTCAAACGTCGATATCTCGATTTTTTTGTGAACTTAATTGAAATTCCCTTGAAATAATAATTATCATTACAATAAAACTCGATATCTCGAACTTTTTCTGTTCCCCTTGAGCTTTGACATAACGTGAGTTTATATTGTAGTTTAAATCTCCACTATTGCAATTCTACTCAAACTACTATAATATTTTAGTTTCGAAGAATATATATAATACTAATCATATTAGCTGATATTAATATATTATTATGTATATCCGTACATAAATATATTATACGCTTTAATCTTGCGCGGTGGTACGGGTCCGCCTCAAGATCTAATAATAATAATATAATATAAATATCAGACTGATAATAACGATTTACGCCTGTTGTTGTATTATTATCATTTGCTCCGTGAGATTTATCGATATAAATAGCCACACCGCGGTAAGCAGTAAGCACACCTAATAATGTATATTATATTATATTTAGTATGTAGTAGCTTTGAGCTCGAGTTCGTGCCCTCGTCTAATTAAAAAGTCTCGAATTGAAATTTATTTCGCGCGCTTCCTCAGAAAACCAGCGAACGAAGAGGGTATACACGCACGCGTACACATGTATTTCCGGCGATTTCCGCGAATTTATGGTCCGGCACAAATGCAAAAACCACCCCTGCCGGAGAAAACGTACGTACACATTAGACATATAACTTATATATCGTACATAAATAGGAGTGTTTGGTCTGATATATGTATACGTATATACTATATAGGTTTAAAAGGAGACAAATTGATGTTGACTCGCCGCTACCACCGGCCTCCGTGCCGCCGATATATTATACTCCTTCGTGAGATTGATAAATGGTCCGAATCGCTCGAGGCCGCCGCGATTGCAGGGTGGAGTGGGGGGGGCGGGGCGGGGCGGGATGGCGGCAGAGTATGACAGTCGGGGTGGTCGTGTGTGTGTGTGTGCGGTGGGTGGGGTGGAGGGGAGCAAAGAAGAACCAAAATAATAGGGGTTTCGGACTGAGATTAATGATTGACCTCGCGCGCGGTATTGCTGCGCCGTGCGAGCCGCGGACAATACATAAAAAATCGGCTGAGGCGGCGAAATTCGCGTGTGCGTGTATCGCGGGATCGATTTCCCTCGGCCGTTCGATCCGACCACATATTATTATACGGGAAGAAACACGCTACGACGTTTGGCAATCGACACGTCGCGGTTTATTGTATCGCGAGATATATAGCCGAACATATTATTTACATCGACAAATCGTCGGATCTCGTGATGATAGTTTCGACTGTAAATCTCCGCGGTTACCCCGAGCCGATATATAGGCGGTATTCAGCAAAACGAACGTCTCGTGTGATGTATACGTAGGTAATATATTATAATAAATTTATATCTTTTTATCAAACAAACGGCAGTGGACATTATAATAGTGTATACGCACGATTTATGTAAATAAATACGGTCGCAAAATCGGTCAAATTGATCGTGTACATACGCTATTGGCAGATACCTATTATATGACGTATATATGACGTCGATCGCGATTAAAAGCGTGATAATACATGCAACACAACACGCTGATACATATCCGTAAACCATAAGTCTCCCTAAATAAATGTGTGAAAGTATAATATTATAATATGTTTAGTAGGTACCTATTGCGGCGTGATGGAGGCGAATATATGAGAAGGTGCTCGCCGAGGATGTAATCCCGTGGCAAAGTCGGCGGCGGCGTAGGCGAGGGGAGACCGAAAAAAAGACCGTCTGCCGTGAAGGGTGCTCATATGATATTATACATATTTTTGTATGTAATATTATGATGCGGAGCCGCTACTGCGGACCAGATAAACCCTCCGACGCGTGAAAATCCCTCATCACGCCTTAACAATATACCTACACATAATATTATAATATAATGTGCGGGCGGTTTAAACGCACGTGTTCGCTCGCCTTAACACCTCGTGCATTATGATATATATATATATAACAATATTATAATACAATAATAAGCATATTATTCTCATTGAAAACGATTCGTTCGTGTATTAAACGGCCGCTGCCTAGCGCGCGCTGCAGTGCGTGATGCGTAGCGTGGTGTTATATATTATTATAATCGGATGAAATCGATCGCGAAAAATACAACAATAAAAACATATTGACATTGTTGTCGCATATTATACAACATAATACGTTATATTATCGTGTTTACCTGTCTACCTATACGACACTATACCGGCCGAACGCGATCATATAATATATATAAACATTAAGATGACGCCACCCCGCCGTTGTGTGTTGACTTTACAGACGTTCAGCATAGCCAAATTAATTATATTAGACTGTACGGATACGCGACGTTGAAGTGTACACAGATGCAGCAGAAGGTTCATGTGTTGCATCTGCAACATTCTTTGTGCCGATTGATTGGCCTGCGAGCCACGAGACCGCAAGTTATAGTCTCTTATAGTCATAGCCGGCGCGCGGTAATTAATTATTTAATAGTAGAAGTAAATAAAATGGATTCGAACCATTAAATAATATTGATATTTTATACGACTATTGTACCTACCTGGTTTACAAAAAATAAGGACCTGCTGCTACCTAGTTGAAATCACTAATTATATCGTTATGATTTTCACCGACCACCTTAGTAACAATAACACCACCTTGAAGGCTTGAACCTATACCTGTGTATCATAATACAAATTAAGTATTAATTTTGGCTGTTCAAAATTGATTTGGCCGATCGTAAAAAAAAACGAGCCTCTTTATCCTATATAATATGCTGCATCTGCGATTAAAGCCTGCACACGTCTATTGTTGAAGAGAACAAGACGCAAAGTGTTGTGTATATTATTATAGTACGTATGCAAGATCACGCGGATTCGTTCCGGTCGGATGGCGCCTCGTGGACCGGAAGTGGCCGGGTAAGGGTTGTTATTGCGGCGCGGCGGAGACCGTTCTGCAAAATCTCGGTGCGGGGGCGAACAATGCCTGCACCGTCGCCGCCGTGACAAACGCCACCTGACGGACTTAATTCCGGAACGTCCGTCGCACAACAGCCGCCCTCGTGGTCACCCCCGCCGCCATCACACCCCATCAGAAAAAGGGGGGCGAAGAGTATTTTATCGCGACTTCCGGCTCTCGCGTACGCAGGTAGGTGTAGGAGGTTCATTGTGATATTATTCTTATGATATTGTCATACATTTTCGCGTGATTAAAATTAATATAAAATAATACGTGAGCCGGACGCGATCCGATTTGCGGTATTAGGCGCGAGCGAGCGCTCCTGAAATGTGTTTGGTCGCGTGACCGGGAAAATGCGGACCGTTGCACTTTTTGACGCTATGATATTAACGCGTTGCTGTAATTATAATCTGAAGACCGCGACCAAACATAGGAGATTATAATATTTTGGTCAATTTATCTCTCGCGTGGAAGTAATACGAAAGAGATAATATATTATGCGGAAACGTTTTAAAAATGCATATTGTAATACAGGCGAACGCGTCGCGAGGATGTTACCTATATGGAGTATATATATTATATATAGCCGCATTTCAATTCCGTTCGTTCTGCACGGTTTTCTGAAAGAAAAGCTCCGACGACGACAATATAGTTTATTACTATCTTGCGGCAGTGTTGACGTTTCCCAACCGCCTATCCGGGAATTTCCTGCAGGACACAGCTGACGTAACGTGATGAATTTTTACGGAGAGCTATAACCTATAATGTTTCAGGTACACAACATATAATATGTTCTGAAAACGTAAACAAACTCTGTAATTCCAAGATAACCACTATACCAACATTCAGGAATACCAATATTATACAAATACTCTGTAAATGTCAACATTTGAAGTGAATTCTCAGTTCTTACATACAACGCAATATGTCAAAGATTACCAATGGTTTTGGTGTACCCGTGTCAACATTCGCTGTAACATATTATAATATATTCATATAGTACGTAATTTAATCATAATAATATGTAAATACTTTTAAATATGAAATGGTATCCTTTTCTTACTGCAAAATGTTACTTAAAATTTTTGTTACGCCTTGGAAGCTGCGAACAGTGTTCTAATGAAAAAAAAAATAACAACAAATTGTGTATAATTTCGGGCGAAGGGATTGGCTTAGTAATAATAGATGGATTTGTTGTAATTTAAAAATTTGTACCTGCCTGGCGAATATTTATTTTTGCTGTTTCGTTTAAAATTAACAAATTTACGTTTATAGCCCTCGTGGACCTATGAAATATGAATATTTTGTACTTGAAGCCAGTCAAATGTTTTCGCAAGGCACTAACAATCTCGTTTTACTCTGTATTATTTATTTACTCTATAGCATTTGAATTATATCGTCGTGCGGTTACTTAATAATGTATATATTCAACGTTTTATAGGTACTCAAAGCGGTATGGCCGTATTCCTATGCATTATATATTGTATAAAAAATTATTCATTTCTGAAATAAATTGGTACCTATTTTGTTAAAATTTAACATTTTAACTTAAAATAACAAAGAATGATGTCTTACCTATATAATTATATATACCTACTAACGTATCCATTATGATATAAGCTTCATCGTTTCGGAAATCCGTCTATTTTATATTCCGTCCGAATTGTGTAGACCAAATGACCAATAATTATATAACAGATAGTACCAACTATTGCGTCCCCAAAACAAAAAGCTATTTAAAAGTTAAAATATTTTTCGTATTGGAGGGGGGGGGGCAAAAAAAAGCACAGAAGCTTCAAAATCCTACCAAATACGTCTCAGAAATTAATAAGTTAGCTGGACCTGAACTTAAAAGTGGGACAGACACGTCGGTATGTTCAAAATCGGCTCGGCCGAACACACGAGAGGCAGGTCGAGAATTTCTGAGAGGAAAATATGAGCGGACGTCAAGGTGTTGGCCGATAGTTTTTATATCGATGAGAAATTAGTACATACGCATTAATAGAACATAATATTAATCTTATTATATTATAATTGTACCCAATTATTACTAAGTTTACCTAACGTTAGGTATTGATTAACGGCTGTAACCCTCAGGTGATGTGTTTAGGCACAACTTAATCTCAGACGAAAAGTCGACAATCCAGTATTATTATGGTAATAGTTTATTATTATTAATATGCTTGAAGAAAAAATTTAAAAATTATAAAAATTACGAAGGAAAATATAAACTAGCTCAGTTCTATCGTACCCATATAATATATGTTGTATTTTATTGCAGAAAGCCGTCAATATTATTTTATAATGTACCTATATTATGTAATATAAGAGCAAATATATTATTTTAGTAATTAAAATGGGTGAGATTAGCGAATCAATGTGGGCTGAGGCAACACTTTATTTGTATTATTTAACACCTCCTCAGTCTCACTGCTGTAATGAAACTCGACAAGTGCGTAATTGTATCGGTATTGTATGCGCGAACGAGCGATGGATGTAACGAGTGCTAAGTGATTTTTGTACGTTTGTGTTTTCAAACCGATAAAAGTGTTTCCGAAATCGTGTTAAACTTCACTTCAATCGATAGATGTTCTACCTATGTCGAAACTGAATAAGCTCTGTAGTGTTAATAGTGATAGTTGTGAACATCAGATTATAGTCAATACGGTCTTAATGGAACGGACGTTAATCATCAAGCGTATAACATAACCAGCCCAGTTAAGAAATAGTCCTAAAACTATATTCAATTAAAAAAATATATATATTATAGTTTTCAGACCACTGTTATTTTTTAAACCGTAAACGATTGCCGAGTGCCATGTTTAACTGGACGCATTAGCGCAACTATGGGTAGCTATAGTAGCTGCTAATTATAGCTGAAAGCCTAAAATAGTAAAACGTAGTCTTTAATTTTTAGTCCCCTGATTAAAATCAAAATCATTGCACAAAAAATAAACTGTCACTTGTTCAATGTGTAAAATAATTAATAATTATATTATGTGTATAAAATATAATATGCTAATATTGTGGATGTATGCAGTATGATGTATGATGTATTGTGGATGTATGTATTAGTTTAGAATATATGAGGACTATGTGAAGTATCGAAACATAAATTAGATCGTTTATGACCGTTTAGTGATCTGGCTACAATAAATATAGAAAGATCTAATAAGATTATCGATCACTGCTCGTCCAAGTAAACTTTAAAGTTCCTCATCGAGCCACAATGTCTCGAGTTCCTTTTGCTGTACCTCTCCACTGTACCAATTACGGCAAAAACAAACCAATTGACCGCATGATGCGGTTGGCTAACGAGGACCCCTCCTTTCTCAGTTTACCTTAATATTGTGTTATTTTTGTATATTTATTGTATGTAATTTTACTTGCGTCCTAATTATTTTAGTTTATATATTTACTGTGCCTGTAATTCTGCAGGCAAATTTTTTTTTTTTTTTAGGCCATCACCCCTTGTATATGTTAGCTATCCTATTTTACTGAATTATTGTTATGTACTGTACTAAATAAGGAATTTTTTATTCCGTGAATTAATTAATAAATAATAATAAATAATAATGATATTTCATAAACATTTCATCCAAACATAGCGCCAATGCGATACAGTTAAAAAAAATATTATTTATTAATTTTTGAGTTGTAAATTTAATTTTGAATGGCTAGGGAGGACGCTTTTACTAAATTTCTGTGCGGTTTATTTTCAATTTTGATTCTACAGTACTCCCAGCTACTGTGTCTATAATCTCTAGTGAAGCTCTTGATGTGGGGGGACTTTGGTTTTCTAGGACTATAGCCTCTGTAACTATTAAATCCTAGTCACGACTTATACCATATCATTAAGTTAAGAGCGCTGGATATATGAATTAGAGATATCAGATTGGTCATTAGTTTAGAAGGTATACGAAGGTAATACGGTCATAAGTTATTGAGCATAATTCTTATAACCCAAAGAGAGTAAGTTATGCGACGTATTATAATATGTTTATTGATATAATGATATTAATAATATAACTTTATGAACGGAAATTCCATGGAATTATGTTTTTCTTATTGTTGATTGTCTTTAGATGTCAAAACTTATAAACGTATTCACAATTCTGCGTGTTTGCGTAATTGTTTTTCACTTGGGTCAATACGCGTATAATATACACTAATACCAGTTGCGGATATTAGGGTGTAGGGGGGTAATTGGTGAATCGCCCCCCTCCCTTGCGATTTTCGTCACCACTATAATTCATTAATACTATCCTATTACCTAAAACTTGATGCTTAAGAGTTTATATAGGTTTAATTTACATATTGATACCCTGATTGTGTTGAAGGGTTGAAGCCAAAATAAGAGAAGTCCAACATCCAAAAGTAGCTTAATGCAGTGTTGCTTATAAACCGTCGTTTTTTTCGCAAGTGTACAACAATAATCGTAACATTTTTAGAAAATATTAAAACCAACAAAATTCGTATATTTTTGTGCTGATTACAGTAATAAATTTCCCAAAAAAAATAAACGGAGGGGTTGAACCCGATTACCTTTGTGGATTTAAAATCCCCCCCCCTAAAAATTATTATACATCCGCCACTGATCAATACCTACGAATTAATCCTTGTTTCATTGTCATCAGACTAGTGAGTATGGTCACTATACTCCAGTGACTAAAGTACTTTAATACAGAATACAGATATCGCAGGATTGTGAGTGGTTCAGTGGTTGGGTATTGACGCACATTGATAATACAACAACATTATTGTATTATTGTGTATTATAGACATGTGTGTGTGTGTCTCGTTGCAATTTAAATTTGTTCGGTAAAAGCGCACGGTTATACGTATAAGAGCCACATAGATGGACAAACAAATGTTAAATTAATTAGTTTTAAACCCCAGAGAGAGGTTAAAACTCGGTCTCCGAGGAGAAAGAGCCGCCGCAACGAGGGACTACCCGGATGCTATACGTATATTATTGTACATATATTTTCATTACTCGTGTTTATTCCACGTATATTGTTATGCACTGCCATTGATTATAAATACTATATAGTATATTTTATAATCATTGGTACTACGTAGTGTGCAATCATATTATCACTAAAATAGGTTATTCTTTTAACGGTGGTAAAAACCAATTCGATCGTGAGGGAAATTTACCGGCGTGGTTCATTTCTATATAATAATAATAATAATAATACGGATGATGTTATACATATACCTGTACGGCTATGTGGGCACATTATATGCATGACACGTGTTTGTTTTTAATCACGCGAGATGCGCATTATATGTACCTACATCATTCGCGTCGACCATCATTTTCGGTAATAGCTTTTAATTAATTAATTCATACCCGATCACAATATTGCCCGTGACTCGACCATCTTCATCACCACAGTATTGTTACGCCGTAGACAAATCCCATGGTGATATCGCAGTGTATGAATAATATTATTACGTCGATCGAATGTGTGTATATAATGCAGACCTATATTATATTTATTATTATGACGCAAATATATTATAGACGCGTACATCACATTTACAATGATAATTATCGTAAATGATAACGCAATGTGTAATAGATATTATATTAATATAGTTGACTTTTGAAACTCTATCGAAAAGCAAAAGCATCGACGCTCTCGTGGTGACTGTCGTCGTGACTGTGGCATTTGACTTATTTAATGGCACTAATACATCTATATTATAATCGTGATTAAAATGTGTATTTATATTGTTAATTTTAATATTATTTTTTGTACGCGTTCGACGCCCAACCGAAAACAAACACTTTTGCGCGTACCTATATAATATAATAATATAGGTAGTCGGCCGGCATCTGTTGTTGGTGGGAGCGCGTTATTTTGATGAGTGGGCGGTGAGGGGGGGGGGGGAGCGGATAAACCGCGAATCTATAGCCGTCGGAAGATTTTCTCGCGCCGTAAAAGACACGGAAAAAAAACCGCAGACCGGACGAAAGAACACGCGAGTACACGATATTATATTGTGATGGTTACCGCGAAAAATCGACCTCGGCCCGTCAACGTCGCCAAGTGAATCGCGGCGCGCACTGCAGATGATAACGGTGGCGGCGGCAGGGTATAATAAAACGATATTTTTCGTCCTGCCGCCGCCGATACATCACGTCGCTCGAGGGGTACGCGGCGGTCGCGACTCGTCGCCGGGACAGCGCAGATCCGCACGAACGATTACCGCTGATGAAGCGAACATTCGTCAACTGTCATAACATCCCGCACACGCGCACACAAACATCAGAGTTTATTATAGACTCCTCCGAGGTTTACCGCCGTTGGTTTTTTTCTCTCTCCGTCCCGGTTTGTTGTGCGTATATATATAGACGACGGGTCCTCGCTGCGGTGTCGGTTTTTTTTCGTTTCGCTATTTTTCTTTTCTCTACACTCGGTGTTTTATTTTTTACGCCCGTTATCGGTCCCCCGAGAGTGCTGCGGTCGCAACGAAAGTCGGTCCGTTTATTTTCCGATATATATATATATATATATATATATGACGCGCGTCGTATATTATAAGTGCGTGTAAGCGCTCCCCCCCTCCCCCCCGACCATCACAACCACCGATCGCCCTCCGTCGTCGTCTTTAAGTTCGATTATTTTTTATTTTTCCCTGTCGACGACGATCGTCAATCGAGCCAGACTGTTGAACATATATGTATATATATTTATATATTCATATGGTAACGGCTGCGGCTGTATAGTGCATATATATATATTATATAATAATATCATAATATGCTATGGACGCGTACAGAGAGTATCATCGTTATAATATTATATAAGTAATGTGATATATTGTACCAAAGACATAATAAGATAGAGTTCTCTATCTTTTCCAAATTCTATGTACCTATACAGAGTGATCGAGTGATCCATTTATAACGTAATAAAGACACTCATTATTTCAAAAAGTATTTATGTTTTGTTACACAGTATCAAATAATAACAAAACAAATTTTTTTAAAACAACATACAGTTTTAATTTTATAATCCGAAGCAGAATATTTTTCTGAGTATTTTAATATGTAAAAATCGAATTTTGTGCGAGTAATTTATGAGTTGTAAGTATTTAAGGTTTAGAGTTATTAAAAAAATGTTGTTTTGTTACAACTTGATGCCATATAAAAAAAAATATAAGCAAAAACGTAAATACTTTTTGAAATATTGAATGCTTTGCGTTAGATGTATCACACTGTATATATATATATACAATCAAGATACGCTGCAATGTATCATAATATTATATACAAATATCTCCTAGAAAAATGTCTACTGACGATTTGGCGGGACCTTAATCGCCACAGTGACCAACATATATTATGTTGCATAATATTATAATAATGTCATGTTTTATTATATCGCAAGTACTCTGACTGAAGAATCGAATCGAATAATATCCGTCGGAACAGTAAAAACAATATTATCGAGAGTATAATAATAATAATTATCTATATATTATAATATATTAGGGTAATAGTGTAGTAAACTGTAGTATATTAATACAGTCGAATCCAATTATAACAATATTCAAGGGATCTAGAGAATCAGATAGTTATAACCGAACTTCGTTATATCTATAGATGATTATACATATTATAATATGCTTATGAATAAATATCTTGGAAATTGTGAATCGTTTTATCCGGATCATCGAGCATCGTAATATATATAATACTTTATACGCCTATAATAGGTTTATTGGTGTATAACCTTTTACTCTAAAAATGATATTATATATAGGTCACCGTGATATCAAAATGTTTTTGCAGTAAAAATCATAAATATTTAATACTTTCAACAACGGAATAGACGATATTGATTGGCTCATTCGCTTTGTTGGAAGCACCTGATTAGCCTATTTTCTATACTATAGGCTCGGGGACTTTGCTAGAAGTAAGAGAGGCGATACGTTTTCAACTGTACCTACTAATTACTTCGTTGATAAGTCTTCACTATTTCATACGCCAATTATAGAGAAACTTACGCCGTTGGAAGTAAATTCGCAATTTTGTTTATACTTATTAATGGAATTTTACCGAAACCGTCCATAAACCGCGGTTGCACTGTTGCAGAGCTCCCAATCGAAGAGATTACTGAGGTGTTTAATAATATTATATTAGCCCCATCAGAATCACAATTATTATTTCTTCGGTCGAGCGTGAAATCTGTTCGTTTTTGAAAACTCATCGAGTCGTGAGTGTAATGCGTCTTTGATCACCTGTTAACAGCAATTTTGTTCACTCGTACCTATTTATATACCATTTGTATGCACGTATACGAGAGTACAACTACGTGTGTGTTCGGGTTTTCAATATTACCAATACGTGGTTACCGCACGTTACCTGCACATCTAATTATTGTATAATACAAACGACAGTAATAAAATGATTGTAAGAATCTTCGTATTGTAAAATTGAATTCCGTGTGCGACTCTATTATGTACGATAAAATATAGACGACATAACTATATCGTGTCATACAACTATATTATTGTGTATATATAGTATCTACATAATATTCTTATTTATTATATACGATATTATTACACCTTTATCGAAGGATTTCGTGTAGGTACGCGGCGACTTCATTGTTCGTCCGGTGTTATTATAGTAAAATAATGTCGCGTACGCTGTGTCGATTCGTTCATAAGTCGTAGGTAACAATAATAATTATTGCTGTGTAAATGCATCCGAAATGTAAAATCCTACCGTGGAAATGTCTCTATAGTTACGCATATAACTATAGAATATACAACGTCATATACATATTATATATCTATTATATTACTGTCGTGCATGAAAGGAAAGAAATAATAACGATAAAAATCAAAAAAAAAAAAATCGAGTACCTCTGTGTCGAACAAAAGCGGGTGAAATATATTATAATATCGTCGTATACATATAAATATATTACTCTATTGTGTCATTTTATATTTATAATAATTATCATATAACTATGGGTACGTGATGTCATTAAAGATGTGCGCGTACGGCACGGTGAGTATTCATGCACTATACTGCAACATGCACTTCGGAGGTTGGAGACATGCCAACCCCATCATAGCATGCCAAAGGTGCAGGATCGAGGCGAGAGTAGGTCTCATGAAGATGTTCCACGACAGACCCCTCAAAACCGTGGACGTTCTAGACCTGCAACGATAATGACATCCGACTATGACTACCATCCAAGAACTATTATTTTGTCCCGGGCTGAATCACTGAAAGGCAAACTCTACTCTATATGGTTGAAGAAATCATGAGTGAGAAGGACCTAACCTGCATGAGAGGGAGCATCGTCTTGCAGGGAGGTGAACGGGGCTTCATTTTTGTACTTTGTTGTTTCTCATATAATAATATGTATATTATATAATTTTTTTTTTATGAAGTCTCTGCTATTTGTAAGATGGTTTTATATAATTTGATAGTTATTATTGTACAGTAAGCAATGCAACTGAGGTAGAAATAATACTATGGGAAGTTACCGCCTCAGTTGTGATGGGTACCACATGAAAAATAAAGAAAAAATCCTTTGCACAACAACAATGCAGCCAAAAATATTATGTAAGTATGCATGTTTATTTGCATATTAAATATAATATTATAAGCTGGGTTCCAGCTTTATTGTGTTTATTGAAGTTAGTAACGTGTTACCGATATTTGTTACCTGTCTTCCCCATACAACTAAAGGTGAACATATTAAATATATTGAACACGACAGTGTTAGTCTATTATTATAACTTGCAGACGCACTCTTATAGGAATCATACCTTTATTGGGCTCTGTATTTTCTATATTATATTATTATTTGTTATAGTCGAGGCAACTATATTACGTAGGTAATACACATACACTAACATGACGTAAACTAAATATTTAGGCAATGATAATTTTATGTCATAGTAAACATAACTATATTATAATCATAATCTAATTGCCTATGCATAGGTATAATTACTCCCATGTATCAATATATGGTTAATGATGTGACTAATTAATATAGGTACAGTTTAAATAACAATTACCTATAATAAATTATGTTTAACTGAAATCATCGCTCGAGTATAGATTGTCTCGATATTAAATCGTTCGATCAAAGGCGCCATACACTCCCTCGTGCTCAACATTTCGGGGCTATACATAATCATAACACTCCAAAACTAATGTGGCCTGTGTACAATTTATAATTACTCGCAGCAAATGGTATATTTGTACACGCATAACACAACGTTTAAAAGTTTCAGAGAACACAGCTAATACAGTTTTGCATATATTATTGTTACAGGTGATATATTATTGTGCAATTCGTGCGCATATTCCGGCGAGTCAGGTGCACCAGTAGAAGCAGACGTAGAGTGGGTAAGCGGAAAAAAATCTAAGGAAAAAAACGACGGAGCCAAAAGCCAATGACGTGGAGCGATCGCGCCGGAGACGGGCGAAAGGTCGCGATAGAGGAGTGGTGCGTTAGCGGCGGGTCACGCCAAAGGTCACGCCCGAAACGCCCGGAACGCCGGCGTACCGCGCGCTGCAAAAGCCGCCGCCCACAATACAGGTCGGCCACTGCCACCTCCCCGCTCTTGCGTTATTTATTATTGTTATCGACGAGAACAATATTCTATATAATGTTACGCGACGAAGCAAACTTACCACACGTGCTGACGTTTTACGATATTATACTGAATAATTGTATAGGTGCTTACGTGCTGTGAGGTGGTGCCAATATTTAAACCGATACGCTTTTTACCAAACCATATTTTTTTAGGTAAATTGTTGAAAATTCGAAATTTAATTCATTTTTTCAATACAGTTTGATGTGTATTTTACGATTTAACCCACCGCTGTAGGTTCGAGTGAAACTGTTTTTACTATTAAGTATGTCAATTTTATTTTTCTCTATGAAACAATATTTTATTTCCTATTCTTGAGCGGAACATTATAATATTCTATTTACATTTCAAATATAAAAAGCATTTTGGGAATGCACTTTGTGTGGAGTTGTACACTGACGGTGAAAAACATAACCACTGAATGCAAATCCACGGAAGCATTATTTTGTATATATTCTGTCTTATTTCACGCCATAGGTTCCTATTAAATGTACTGTATTTTGAATACAGTTTTATCATTTTCATTATTCGAGAATATTAACCGAAGTAATAATAAGACTTTTATTCTTAAATGTTATTGCTTGTATTATATTGGATACAGTCCGTGATGAGCTACGCAGAACGATCGTCGTTCTGCTAAATAGTTATAATATGAGTCATCGATGTCGATTTGGTAACAATTATGAGACTTATCACTGATATAGCTGCAAGTTTATCAGACCGGTTTAAATCAACACGTGGCGTTAAAGTCGTATTAAACGAAAAAACGGACCACGCGTGCAGTAAGTACGACGTAGTGCAGTTTGTCGGTTAAAAAAAATAACACCGTCCCCATCTCGGACCTCTTGCAATGTGATGTTATATATATTATATTTGTCGGTTGAAAAAAAAATAATATTGTCCCGTCTCGTCCGTCAGATTATACGTCGAAGATTGTTTCCTGCATCTGCGGCGTCCCAAATATACTATTACAATATTGGGGTGTGTACCGCGGTGTATATACTGCTGCACGTCATGTAAATAGGGAAAAATCCTTAGAATGAGCATCCATAATATTGTATACATAATATAATACCTACCCATAGGCCTGGTCGAGTCGTACCTTTTGTTATATTGTGACACATGTACATATTATATTATATTATCATTATTATCTCTCGCCGTTCCGCCACCATCTCCAACTCCATTGTCGCTGCACCTATATACCATCATAATACGTATACGCGCATTAATATAATACTCGCCCGCAGTGCGTCGCCGTGTGCGTATCGTCGTCGTGCTCGCTGGAGTGTGCGCCGCATCGCATTAAAGTTCATATTATTATTATGATTATATTCCGTACACGCCGAGCGTATATTATACGACCGAACACAAACGTCGAAGGGAAACGACGACTGTGTATTATTATGATACACACACTCGGGCAACTCGCTTTTCGGTCTGAACCGCGTGCTGGGAGGGGTGGAGGGGATCGAGATTTGAACGGGGTGACATGACAACGCCGGCGAGAGAGAGAGACAGAGACAGAAAAGATCTGTACACGTATATATATATATATATATATACACGCCGCGCTTGAAGTGTCGGAGAGCCATTGTGCGTGTGCTTCGTAAAACTCGATTTGGACGTTTTTGAATGTACATTATATTATTATATTGTCGTATCGTATATACCGCAGTCGTATATACATATTATATATAGATAAGTGTTTCCGAGCTGTACTCATCTCGCGACTCCTTTTGTACGACGGCGACGACGACGATAATAATATAGCCATCATAGCGAGCGGGAAATGCACTTTTCTCATCACTACCACGATTTTTTTTTTTTACTTTTATTTCTCGCGTTCTCTCCTCTCGTCACCCCCGCACATTATCTGTCGTTTTTCGCTTCGGCGACAATTATTATTACTATCACATCGCCGCGCCACCGTCGATTATATGCTATTTATTATATCTACTATATACGTATATTTACGCTGCATTTCATTTTTCGCGACCATTGTCGTCACTACCACCATTACCTCCAACAGTCACTATATTATATTATTTACAATATACCAGCAGCATTACACTTTACGGAGCTCGACCGACAGCACGCCACCGTAGGTGCAAAGGCCCTTTGAAAAGTTCTCTCCGCGTGTATAAATTTATATATTTTACAGTGTTAGTGCGCTGCAGGTCAGACCATGTATATCCAATATAGGCACATGTATTCATGGAAACATGTGCGGCGACTGCCTTGAAAATTAATTGCGAATTGATTTTATGAATTTGCAAATAAGTCGTTAAATATATTTTAAGCTAAGAACCATTATTGGGGGGTGGGCCAACTTCACGCAGCCCCTCGCCTTTGTCTGATCGATTCGAGAAATATGCTTATATTTAGCAAATTAATTGTAAATAGTTGCAAATTAGTTTTTATAATATTTGCAAATCGACATTAAATTTTTTGGAGCTTTCATTGTGCATAATGCGGCTGGGTGTTATAGATTACAATTCAATCTTTAGACCGTCACTTAGCGAGAAGTTTTATAACGGTTATTAATGATATGATTTATCATTTATGACGTAAAATATATAGATTATTATAGCCTATAGTTACACGCGTTTTGTAGCTATAGCTGATACTAAAATATTACATAGGTCACAGGTGCTTAATAAGCACTGCTTATTCGGCCGCTAGAAATACGAGGCTCTTTTGGTTTCAATAATAAACACGTATCACCTACAAATGAAATACGTCACAATATATGTGTTGTGCCTGATATATTATATTATAATACCACTGTTTTATTTTGTTTTAAATTAGGTATATTATATTATATTATTTTATAATTAATTACCTAGAAGCTTACAATTTTTTCTGAACGACTTCAACGGCAGCGGTGCTTATAAATTGTAACGGCATATAAACCATAGCAATTTTTTTGTGGAAACCCATACACAGTGGGTTGACTAACTTATATAGGCAAGCATAGTTCAATGCAATGCTGCTTTTCTAACAAAACATTTTACTTGACATTATTGACTTTACGGATAAATACCAAGAAATATATATATTGTAGGTGCTAGCATTATACCTTCATATTATATTTGACGTATATCATAAAATAGTTTTATTTTTGAACGATTCATTCGGTTTGCGTGCCATTCAAACGACTCATATACAACACAATAAACTTGAATACACACCCGCGATCGAATTTAGTTAAATAAGTTAAAACGAAGTTATTATTAACGCGTACAGGTATGGAGAGGTGCAGTCGATAGGGTACTTCGAATAATTTTTCCGAGACGCGATGACGGTGGCGGTTAAGTTGCGTTCAAGCTCGGTAAAGTTACTGGAAAAAATAAAATGTAGGTATGTATATATTACTATGTTTTATCGTAAAAGTATAGTAATAATATATTTGCATCAATAACGACAAAAGCAAAAGTGGCGGCGAGTTCCACCTCTGCGTGCAGTCGGCCATTGTCTGTCGAACCACGTCCCGGGGGGGAAACCAGCGGCGAATAACATAATAATAATAATAATACGCGCTTGGCTATAATATAATACCTGTGAGTATATGTATATATATAAACCTTATGCATAGGCCCACTCGGTGAGACGACCCGACCCGATCGCTCCGACCGCCGCCGCCGCCGCCGCCGCCGCCGCCACACTGTATAAAAAATAAAATATATTATAAAGCATGCAAATTATTTTCCGCCTGTCAATTTCGGTTTCGCACCTCAGTTGACGTGCCCGCGCGTATATAGTAGTCTTATTATAGATCCTTCCGGCGTTTGCTCTTATATATATACATACACGTCTCCCACCCACCACCGCCACAGCCATCGCTTGCGCGTAGATCCGTCCCGAGGGAATTTTCCCCGGTGACATTTCGATTCCCCCGTTTTTATATTTTTATTTTCTCACGACGTTTCACCCGCGCCGCACACACTGAACACACTTACTCGGAAATACGAAGATAGACTTAATGTATATATAAAAAAAAAAAAAATGCGATTGGGGGGAAGTAGAAGCAGGAGAAGAAGTGTTCCGCGTCACGGCCGTCGATATCGTGACAATTTTGATACGACGACGGTGCCGTGGAGGTTATGCAGCGAGTTGTTATAATATTATATATATATCAATATATGTATATATATTGGTAAGTAAAGTACAAGATTTTCATACCGCGCGTGCCGCCCGTGATTCTTATAAAAAGTGCCACGTCCCGATCGATGTCGCACTATGACAAACGACTATATACGACTTAGGTATTATATTATATACCTCTGGGACGATGATTTGGTCGCAAAACAGCGTAAATATAATATTATAGCATTGGATTTTGACCGTTACCACTACCACCACCACCACCATCTTACTCCTACCAGAGCATATAACACGAAAATCAGCGAATTGTGCACATAATATACCGAGTGTGGTGGGTTATGCCTCGGTCGACTGCTTTATTGATACATAATATTCAGCGTTAACACAAAAATCTCATCCACGTGCTAAAACCAGATCTCAGGAGAGACAAAAAAACGATTACAAAAAAAAATCCAAATTGCCTGCAAATGATCTACAGACACAAATTATGTTCTTAAGATTTATAGAACTAATGTAAAATCTTAATTTGAAAAAAAATTGAAGTAAAAAGTGCAATATTTTTATGGAAATATTGTATAAGGCAATATCAATGTTATGCCACATAAGAGGTTTTTTGAATAATAGTTGGTGACTAGTGTCATATACCTATTATAAATGTTTAATCACATAGAAGGTATTACATTGATGATTTATAATAATATATAGGTAATCGTAACACATCATATAGGAGGTTTTATTTATTGTTTTTTTGTTAATTCTACTAATGTTTAAAAAAATATGGGGTGGAAAGTCCTACTACACTGAAAAAAATCGGGGAATTGTCCATTTACCATTTTTATGTCGATTCGTAAATTATATTTCACCTCAGTAGACTATTGGCCGATCGAGTTCTTCGCCAAATGCAACTCGTTTAACTATATAGCGGTATGTACACATTATTATTTTATTATATACGCGTATTTTAAACTCGACAGCGAATCGCGTATACATGTTTAATACATTATACTTTCCTGCAGCGAGCAAATAAAGGCGCAACGTGAAGCTGCTGTCTGAATTATCGGCGACCGGCCAAAGACCCCAGACAAATCGACGCGATAACGACGTGGAGGTGATTCGTTTTATTATTATTCGTATTTTTTATTTTATTCCTTTCCCGCCACGGTGTCCCTTCGCCGCCCCGGCGAGGGGGTCAAAGATATATTACATACACGATGACTATAATAATACCAGCGCAGTTGTAGTCGTTTATGCACGCAATCGCGCGCGCTTATCTGCACGCCACTGCGGCGGCGGCCAAAGAATCGCTTTACAATCCTCGCCATTAACCCTATATATAACGCCCTTTCTCCGCCTGCCGGTGCAGTAGTGGCATCACGTCTTTTGTTCTTATCTGCCCCAACGACCCCCCCCCCGCCACCGACGACGGTACGACCACTTAATCCGAATGCAAAACCGCGGCAGCGAGCACAAATAGCTTTTTAACATCGCCGTCGCCGTAAACTGCGCGAATGTGCGCGCACACATAATATATACATAGATAGATCGGAGATGTAACGATGAGACTTAAACCGTCGGCTTTTTCGTTTTTTAAGGTCGACCGGCTCGGGATTCCCGAAAGTCTGAGCCTGACGTCTACACCTCCCCCCTCCCTCCGCCATACCCATCCCCACCACGAACCCCAAGCGACGCGTAAGCCGCGCCGCAAACCTCGGCCTCCGGGTCCCGCGGATGCAGTAGCCCCCACAGTATCCCGAGATAAACGTCCACCGATAGCTAACGCGCCCCCGTCGAATATACATAATATTATTGTACGGATAGAGATATGATAATATATACGAAGGTAGGTAGATAGGTAGGTAGAGTGTACGCAAATCCTTTAAAACCGCGGCCGTTCAGCGTATATATCTTATTCGCCGGTCGTTAACTCGCTAGCTGCGATTTTGAGTTTCCAGGAGCCGCTCGAAACGATATGTGGTGGATGGTGAGTATTTGCGCGGCACCTACCCGCAGCAATCCGACGCGTTAATACTCGTAAATGCGCAACAATACTCTTTTTTTCCAAAAATCCGTAACCAATCAAGCAATATTGACGCGTGTGTAAGGTATATAATATATATGAGTATATAAAGAAGTATAAGCATTTATATGTTTGGTCGAGGGAATCTCTAGAAATAATGGATCGGTTTTCGTAGAAGATACGTCAAAAAATTTGTCAGGATTCGCTGAGTACCATAGGCTGTGTTATGTAAAAGTTACGTCAAATAATAATAATAATATGTATTAAAATAAATATTTTTCATGGAGTATTTATTATTTTTTCGAAAAAATTACTTTTTGCTCATAATGACATAGAGTTTATCAGGCGGCGACCATCAAGCGGATAAAAGTAGTTTAGAATATCCAACATATGCGATAAACGCGAAGTGAGTGAACAAATTTAATAACTTTTAGTTAAATTTAATCAATGACTGACGATTAACAATAGATAAACTAGTACTATATAAAAATTAAATGCCGTTCGTTGGGAAGCACACGATTTGAAAACTGGTGGACTGATTGGGACTTTTTAATAGTCCTATCTTTTATTAGAGCTCTCTTCAAACTTCAAGGTCAATACGTTTTTAATAAACCATTCGTTGGGTGTGAAATGGAATTCCATAATAAATCCTAAATACTCTTCTGACCGATTACATCTGATGTCTGACAAATGTCTGAGGATTTTATCATCATGCGGTTGTATGATACAACTGAATTTAAACACATTCTTCATGTTTTCTGCAATCATTTTTCACACGATGTACTGATTTTTAGCTATTGTCAACAATTGTACAATGAATCCAAATACGTTGTTTGTTTCACCACGATCACACAAATAAATTTAAATTTCTATTTCTGTCAAACAATATGTATTATGAGAACAAGATTATTTTATAAGCTTTATATTTATAAAAACAAATAGTTGGGTTGTCATTGTTATAAATTATGGTATTTACATGTATTATTCTTTTTATCAGGAAATATCTACCTATAAATAGGAATATCAATATTTTAATATTGATAATCGATATTCGATGTTAGTAAATTTACAAAAAGAAGTAATTTAGAGTAATGAGCCAAAACATAACAGCAAAAATATAAGATAAATATTGAAAATAGTAACTAACGCAAATACGCAATATGTACATTATTAAAATCCCAACAAAAACACTACGTCAACTCCGTGTAAAAAAACGCTAAGTAAAAAAAAAATATATAAATGCTATAAAATGTGTGATATAAGGTGGAATCTAAGTAAATGGTCTAATGAATAAAATGTATGTATAAGTAATTAATTCAAATTTAATAAAAATTGGTTATTTATATTAATTTATAATATGAATTATTTTAACTCAAATTAATCCAATTTTTGGGTTTACTTGGCCGGAAGATTCAGTCCAAAAAATGTATAGCCAAGTACTAATAGTTTATGTAATAAATAATGAAAGCACCATTACAATTAATAAATTGTTTCCGGCCAAGTAAACCCAAAAATTGGATTAATTTGAGTTAAAATAATTCATATTATAAATTAATATAAATAACCAATTCTTATTAAATTTGAATTAATTACTTATACATACATTTTATTCATTAGACCATTTACTTAGATTCCACCATATATCACACATTTTATAGCATTTATATATTTTTTTTTTTACTTAGCGTTTTTTTACACGGAGTTGACGTAGTGTTTTTGTTGGGATATCATTAGTTTTTATTAGGGTCAAGATATTTTTTATTTTTTTTCCATTATTATGATGTAAACATCTTTTGCACCTCGAGGCCACCGTTCAAACTGTACAGATGTATCGTTACATCTTACCGATTTATTTTGATGTTTTATTATTGCTGTATAATGGGCTTCAGTCATAGATTGACCATGATGGCAAATGACCGAGTTTAAAGTGTAGCATTTACTATCAACTGTAAGTGTTGTGGTTGGTAATGAATTTATTTGCAAGTTTGTAATTTTTGTGTTCACATCACTCCAAAGTTGAATTTGAAAGTACAAATATTCATGAGTATTGAGTATGTTTGTAGTCTGTGTATGGTTTGAAGTAGTATTACAAGCACTACAAGTTATATTTTCTATTGTAACTTCTTTAGACATGTCATTCAACATAGAATGCATTGTGACAGCTTTTGTATCATTTGGTACATTAAGTTGAATTATATAATTATTTGAAATATGTACTCTACTCTTTTTACACCTAGAGCATTTTAATATCGTCTGAAGTTGATGAAGCAAAGAATTGTGTAAGGGTTCATATAAAGATATGAGTGCACTAATAAATTCAGCAGCATCTTGCTGTTCTGTGTTAACGTAAGGATGACCAATCTGATTTCTTATACTAAATGCACTTAGTTGACATACTTGTGATGTGTATGAGTATGCAAGTTTTTTTTAGTACAGTGTATTCTAAAGAATTAATTAAGATATTTAGTATGCGAGTACAATTGAAAATTACTTGCAAAGATGCATTTGCATAACAAGAAACCGCATCCAAATTTGAAAACCTTTTTATTATTTAATAATGCTCAATGGACAATGATAGAAAATGGATACGGTTAGGTTAGGTTATACCACGTGGATTGAATAATAATATTGTGGACAAGAGCCAATAACGCCAACAACAACCTCGTACGCAGGACGCGAGACGAAAGAACGAAATTACGAAAACAGAATGCACCGATACCGATAAGCGATAGTGAACTATGTTCGCGTGTTAGTGTGTTGTATGTGTCTAGCGGTGGGGGAAGCAATAGTAGTGGGAGACACGCCGCCGTCGCAAGAATCCCCTCACCCGTTCACGTCCACATGACGTGTTTAATACGGGTCGGCGGCGAAAGTAATATAAAATGATCACTTAAATATTCACAGTTTTTTGATCATAACTAAAATATTATTCAACCGATTTTATTGAAAATTATAAAAGCACGTAGCCTATGATTTTCTTGATCGATTGATACCTCATTCTAACTATTTAGTCCATTTATTAGACCTACAGCCTTTAACAAACAATACCAAAATATTAACACGTATTAAATGGGAATGTTTAGGTTTCTGTATATATACACGGTCGAGTGCTTCGCCTTACTTTTTTTTTACTTAGCTCGCGACACTACTGTGTCGCTGGATACCTACCGTAAAAACGGAGCCATTACGACAACTATATAGCTAAATTGCCTATCTCGAACGCCGTGTGATCATGATTGCATTATAAAAGTCGATCGATTTGAATTATATTATCATTTTATTTTTCAACTATTTTTTGGAATTAATACTTCAACAATATCCGGAATATTCACAAATGTACACTGACGCTTCCAAAAATAAAAATGACATGGGTTTTTCAGTAATCACGGCTTGTGAAAACCATCTTTTCCAACTACCGTCCTGCTCCAGTATATATACAGCTGAAACCTATACTATCTATGAAGCACTTAAAATCGTCTTATATTCTATCCTAATAAACAGTAAAGTTATTATACCCTATATATAGGTAGATATTTCCTGATAAAAAGAATTATTTATTTATAAAAATGTTAAACGGACTAAGCCCAATGTTTACATGTAAATATTATAATATATTTAACGATAACAACCCAAATATTTGTTTTTATAAATATAAAGTTTATAAAATATATCTTGTTCACATTTGGACTCATTGTACAATTGTTGACAATAGCTAAAAATCAGTACATCCTGTGAAAAATGATTGCAGAAAACGACTTTTTTGATTTCTCATCAATGGGTGTGTAGTTGTGTACTCTTTCAATGATCAGGGATGGATAATAGAATGCTATAAAATACTGAAAACTCAGTTGAAGATGAAAAATAAACTAACAAACACGTCAACAGAAGTAAACAAACTACTGTTTACCATGCGCGCATTTCATAACTATAAACTAGGTATAGGTACCAAAACCACAGTCGGTGGTTTGACGGCTGATAATAATATAAAACTTACTGCAAACTGCGGGCGATCAACAAGTGAGCTCCGTCTGGCGTCTACTCGCGTTATCACGTACGCGCAGCCGCAGTAAGTCATCTCGACAGATGAATAATATAATATCATACGATTTAATATCACGTGATCGCGTTTATCGGCGTTTGGCAAACATTCATTACATACGTTTTCGCGTGGGAGGCACTTGAATAACGTTCGAGTGCGGCACACACAAACACAACAACCGTATATATAATATAGTTATATACTTTATAAGCGTTATATACTTAGACGAGCGATGATCAAACAACGAAATCGAGTAGTGTTGTAGAAGGACGTGTGAGTTTACATTTCGTACGTGTGCGCGTTATTAGAGCGTCGTCGTCGTCGGCACTCGACAGCGCGTATATAGTTTACGCGCGGGGGTAAAAGTGAAAAAGCCTCGCCCGATAATTACAAAGGACTTTTGCACCCTTCTGGATCGCGACGAAAACGACCGGATTGCTCGTCGTAGGCGTTGGGGGGAGGGCGGGAGGGCTAAACCGCGGGAAGGGACAGACGTCCGTAGTCGGTGACGCGCGTGTTTGCGCCCCGAGCGCAACGGTCGTGTTTGGTTTGTTCTAATTAAAAAAAAAAACCCACGGATTTCCGCCACATCCGTTTTCCTCTCTCCTTCCGTCACTCTCTGCACACACACACACACACACACACACACACACACACCGTGTCTCTCGTGTGATTTAGTCTCCGTGTAATTATTTTATATATATATCCATTTTTTTGTTTCCGCTGCCCGCTGACGCACGCGTGTTTGATTTGTGCGACTTTTTACAGTTTTTTTTTATTCGCTTTCACATGACTATTGCACGGAACGAATAATTGTTTCAACGAGTGCCTTGCGAGTCGTCCCTTCCTTCCCGCATTAACACTGCTATGATGCTTTACTCTACAGTCCACGCCACCCTAGCACACGTGAGCAATTTTTTGTCATTTGAGAACGCGACTTTGAGACGTACGGACGGACTTGTGGTTGTCGAGAGATTCGTCTACTCGCCGATCAGGTTTTTATTCGATAGAATTTGTGCAATATAATATTATACTCATACAAATGTATAGGTATTAAATAAGACCACTCGTTGAAACGATAACTACATATTATCAAATAAATCTCGATCAGCATACGTCACGTTCAACGATCGTTACCCGCGAGTTTTCATTTTCCGTCGTCGAAGTCTTGGTCATTTTCTTTTGGACAATGGCCGTGAACTGAGTACGGAGACAATTATTTCTTTGAATTGTTATTTAAATTATTGTTAGTTATTGCTTTTTAAAAATTAACACGATGCGACAGCCCTAAAGTCATCCCTCGAAACATATATGTATTTGTACCATATAATATTTTATTTTTATTACCGTCGCTTTAAAATGTAAAAATACATTGTATTTATTATTCATTAAACAGAGATAATTAGATCAAAAAACGAGTAAATCAAACCAGTGCCTAATAATTTATTTTATAGTAATCCAAAAGTTGTAAGTAAGTACTAAAATATAGTTTGTATCATATCATTGCGTATAATGTACTGCAACGCAAATTGCTGGCAGTAAGTTACTACACATTTTTATTAATTTGAAGTTTTAATGTAGGGGTACCTATATAGTTATTTAACAAATGGTAAGTGAGGGTATAAATTGTGTAAAAAAAAAACGAGGTAAATAAAATTCACCAGGAAAAATAAAAAAGCAACATTTACTATGAGTCGTCAGCAGTGTTTTATATTAATATATAGGTATAGGAAACTGCTGCACAGGTACCTACCACCAGGGATAGATTGGATAGGTGACTAGCCAATAAGAAATTTTAAAACTTCGGGCCATCTTTTACCGAAAAAACCATTTTTTTTTATCAAAATACTATTATGTTATCTTAGTCTTAGTATCTTACCACAATAACTGTTGACTATTTATTCCATAAGTATTTATTGCATAAATCGGATAACACAAACACTATCTATAATGTAATATACTATACCGACCACTTATATATATTATTATACTACCAATCGCGCAGGTATATTACAGCAAACAAGATCGATAGCGTCCGAAAATTTGGTGAAATCGCAGAAATATTTTGGTGGCAATCTGATGTGCAGCTGTTATATCTGAACGCATAATAATTGATTATAATATCAGACACAGTAATATAGCCGCGCACGGAGGTGGATAAAAAACCCCGTAAATCGTCGTTATCCCCTCTGTGCTCCCTGCAGAGGTGGGGCCGGAGTGAGCCTCCGTCGTTAGATTCGCATATACATACGAAACGCGCGTGGCTTTAAAAATAGAACAGCGTAGGTATAATAATATGTTATCATCGTCATTTTACCGGGCGGTATATTCTATACTATAGGTATACTCTACCTCGGGCAGAGCGGTCAAAATAAAGTCTTGCGGTTTCACGTTTTCCCGCACAGCGGTCATCATATTATATAATATTATGCGGAAGCAGGTGCGCGTCGTCGATATACCAGCTCTATAGTATTATATACCTAGGTATATTGACTTCCGGGTCGTCCGGTCGCGCGTCTGCATTATAAGCGCTGCTGCAGGTGCGAGGAAGTGGCGGCCCGGGCAGTGATTCAAAACGAGTGGCGTGCACGCACATCCCTCCGCGGCAGTGGCGTCGGCGGAAAACCCGAGCGATATACGAGCGAAAGGGGTGCGCGCGAGTATATAATATAATAATATATCATTGGCCGTTCGACGTCATGATATATATTATATCGTGTTAACGATCATATTATTTATATACATGCACGTCGAACAACCGTCATCTCCGCGCATATACACAAACAATATAACATATATCGCGTGCGCGCGCGCAGTGGTTTAATAACATAATATAGCGACGCGCCGCACCGGAGGAGCTCTCGTGTTAATTACGAGTACCATTGTGTCCGCGTGCGGGTTCGATTTCCGATGACGAGGAGGGTATACGCTCGCGAACATAATACTGCTGTGGTGCGCATATCATACGACACCGCCCGCGACATCATAACACTCGGCTCGTACACATATTTTATTATATTATTATTATTATTATATCATGTGCGTACATACGATATATCGTAGTGTAAAACATCAACGTGTGTGTAAAATAATATTATACATCGCGTGGTATAATCGAGTTACGGATGTGATTAATCAAAGTGGTGGTCCGCGAGACTTGTACAACATAATATATAATATACGCGCGACGACTATGGCGATAATAATAATAATAACAAAATATAGTGTCGGCGAAGGGTTTCACCACCGATGCTGCGGTATAGTTATATATTATGATGATCGCCCGCGGTTATTGTTATTATTATTATTATTTTTTTTTTTAATTTTTAATCTGTTTAATTGGCGAACCGGGCCCCAGATGCGATACGGCGCACCGGCCGACGTTAGCCCCGCGGAAATTACCGGCCGCAGCTGATGGTCCCGCCGCCGCCGCCGTTGGATGACGATGATTACTGACTCCAACCACCGCACTACACCGCACAACTAACTATTACTGACTTTATATATATATATATATAAATACTACCGCCGCTATATAATACAGCCACGACGACGACGACGATGATGATGATGATGTTATATTCTCGTCGTCGTCGTCCTCGTCACTTGCCCGCGATGACGAACCCCAAGGGTCCGATTCTTCTTCGTTATCCGTCGTCGACAAACTTTCGCAATAATTATCATCATCATTATTATTATTATTATTATTATTATAACGACGAGTTGGTTCAGGCCCCGTCTGATTTTTCGGCCATCGCTATATGTATATGATACGATAAATATTATACCACATCACTGCTTATTATAATGACGACGCAACCGATGTTTTTTTTTTTTTAGCAATTTTTTTATGGCACCTACCTAATTTTTTTTTCGCGAAAATCATAATAACACGACGATTATGTAACGCTGTATAGACGACGTCGTAAAGTTGAAATTAAGTTGAAGGGCCATATTATTATCTATAGATGGAAATTTCGATTTTTTTCCACCGAACAAGCACAGCAAAGTATCGCTGCAGTGTAAAAAAAAAAAAAAAACTCGATGTGTTATTATTTTGTGCAAATAGTAATATTTAAATTTAAATCTGATTCTCATGGTTTATGACTGAATCGTAAAAAGGCTTTTTTTTTTATCAAATGTCGGTTATCCTTGGATTGCTTTTGTGTGGATTGTTCTTAGAATGTTCACACATTGGATAAAATATATAGTTCCATTGATAAGTCTAAAATTTAGTAAAAACGAAAAAAAAACTCGTGACAACACTGGTTTGCATTTGCATTTGATTTATAATTTTTATGCTCGGAAAAAAATCAAGTAGTTTTAAATTTAACTATAGCTTTGGGAAAAGGAAAATATAAACAGGATATGTAATCGTGCGGATGGTAGTTTGCGGTATAATGGGACTATGGGAGACAGAGGGACCAAAAGTTACGAATCTGTTTTAAACAGGACGTATACAAACAACAGTTGGGTAACAAAACCTTGGTTAACTGAAATTCTCAAACGTGCTCAACTCGATGAGCTAATTAAAACATTTTTTTGTGAATGAATAAAATCACACTGTTAGCATAATAATTAGTAAAATGCCAGCAAAATTTTGAAAGTCCATACTATTGAGCGTTTTTCAAACCCCGTATTTCTTGGTATGATAATATAATAAGTTGGACAACAGTATGAAAATTGGAAACAATTAACAAATACCTAATAACAATCACGAGTTTCCAAACCCTTTATAGGATGTGCTCGATAAACACATCTATATAATATATAGCTGGTACCTAGGGTCTTATCGTAAGTTTCTTTACACGCTGAATTCAGAAAAAGTCAAGTGTTTGAATTCGCCTGAAAAGTATTATAAGTTATAACAGTATATTTATAGGAATATTATAAATTAAAATATTAAGTAAATAAACAAATAAATTATACTCGTACTTTCATAAAGTATACGAGTATATAGGTTTACGACTACAGTACGTCTTTATTGATTTTTTGTCATAACCGTCTCTATTTTGGGATGACAAAATATGTTTATATGATTATAATGTAGGTATATTATATTATCGAATTTTGGCGATTAGATGATCACAAAATTATAGGGCCATTGAATAAGGATGCATTTATTTCTGTCTCCGTTTCGCACAGAACCCGAGCCTGGACGAGTACCTTACTCGCAGACACAGCTTATCTCGTCTAAAATTATTATTATTATTATTCATATCCCTAACAATAATACCAAACACAAAATTTAACCACTGCGAGCAGGCGGGCACATGTGCTGGCGGCGCGTGTGGGGAAATCATCCGCCACTGCAGCATCGAGCACGCGTCATCGTCTTGGTACTTGGTAGTGTGCCTGTAGTCACACTATCACTATATTATTATTATTATTATTATTATTATCGTCGTCATAATCATAATCGTCGTCGTCTCGTATATAAAACAATTCCGGTGCCCACGTGCCCGCAGCACGCGGCAGTGATGGTCTTGTGTATAATATAAAATATATAATACTCGAGTCGAGCAAGATGAACGAGTCTACCGGGAGATGAGAGACGGATGTGATCGAGTGTGGACCGGACATGATATATAATATATATATTATATTAAACCACCCTCCAGCCCACACTTCTCGTCCCCGGCCGAAACAGTTATATTGATTCGATTCTCGCGCACCGGTGAATTAGGGGTGGGAGTGAGGGGCGCGAAGTTGGGTCAAGTTTTCTCTCGAAGTATTATTATTATTACTATCGGAGAGGGCGATAGTTTGATGTTAATAATATGTTACGTTCTGTTATTATGCGTGCACATTAAGAACAAAGACGTTATTATATAATATTATAATACATAATATTGTGTACTGCCACGAATAGTCAGAGCTCGTGATTCGTGTGTCATGTCCGTTAGTAGCTAGTCCGTAGAAAAGCTCAACGTAATGATGTAATATGTGAATAATATGTGCTCTTTTTAACAGTAACATGCATACACAATATTATTATGAACACTTAAACATTTTGGAATACGAAAAAAAATTAGTTGTTATCAATAGCGATCAATAAGAAAATGTGTTTAATATGTATTGTATATTTGTATCTATTTTTCTGTTGTATTTATCATGAACTAGTATTATAATAGTCCATGTGGTATATTTTATTAATCACACGACCGTCAACAACCTTTTTAAAACATGTTGAACAACTCACAATTTTTCGCGATCCCGTCCAGTACCAACAGCACCGACTAACAATTTTCAATAAGACATTTTTTTAGTTTTTTTGTGAAATATAATATGTCATGGCCACGGTTATCTGTGAGTAGATACCGGGGTCATGACATATGCGAGTTGTACACGGAACAAGCTTACCGTTTGAAAATGCAAGAAAATGGCACAGGTGAGCATAAACAAAATCTAATGCATTACTAGTACTCAATACGTGAATAAATAATTAGTCAAGAACGTTTTTAAAAAAATATAGCAAAAAAGTAACGCGCTGTACCTCTACATTTAAGCAATAGCATCAAAAGTATAGCCAGCTAAAATAAAAAATAAAATTAGCAGTGTAGAGCAATGGCGAGCCACTCTTTTACGGAAAGGAGCTGTAGCGCGTTAGTGTTACAAAAACACTTAAGCTTCTCGACCGCTGCATTAAAATATGTGTGCACAGGTATGCATATTATAATACGCCAGACAAAAAGCGCCCGCGAGCCGCACAACACGCACCGCAAATGTGTATAATAATATATTATTTGTTCACTTAATTATGAACGACTGTTTTCCGGTCGGGCTTATACATTTAAACGCACACGATTAGAGGGGCTTACGACAAAACCTTTTTCGCGATGGGGTGGAAGCATCATCCCTTTCTCTCGATTCATCTCATTCTCTCGCCGCCCCTCGCTCTCTCATACTCGCTCTGCAGCTCTCACACCCCCATCTCGCTGTAACGCTCTCGGCCAAACTGCTACCGCCGCGCCACCCTTCACGTTGCCGAATAGCGTAAAATCGCGTGCGGTAAGCCACACTGAGGGTGTGGTAACAGTGCGGTTACGCGACGCGGGATAATATATATATATGTATACCTAATACACCGACCGCCGCATTTCTGTGTATAATATCGTTCGGACGATGACGACGACGACACCGACCTGAGAAAGGCGATAAAAGTTTTACGACGAACGAAACACTGCGATGCAAATCGACTATAATACACTACGCTATATATACGTCGTGTGTGCGTCTAAAGTCGGAGGCGACATTGAATTTATTTTCAGGACGATCTTTGATTCGAGTTTTTTCTGTGCGACAGCTGTGTATCTAACGCGGAAACAGTGGTCCAAAATTAAGCGATTCCGATTTTCGTGTAAACATTTATGAATTTAAATTATCGGCAGTGGTACGATAACATTTTGCTTAAAACTGTCCAAAAAAAAAACCTGACTTCTCTAAGTAAACCATACGTAATAGTAATAATACATAATAATATTAATATATATATAGTCATATATGCTGCATACAGTAGATCCTGCACCGTTCGGGGTTTTTAAGATTAAGGATAATATTTAATAAAACCGAGAGCTGTGCTACACATATTATAATATCCTTCCGGTATTCCCGTGGTCGATCTATCCATGTCCTGTCTAGTACCCCGCTGCGGGACAAGCAACGCTTTTGGCTGTTTCATATAATCCTGTGTCAACACGTGTTATTATACAACACTCGTGTGCGCGTATTACTACGTGTAATAGTTATAGTAATAATAATGATTATTATTAAATTGTTATTATTCTCGCGCGTCAAAAACCGCCGTGGGGCAAAACGCGCGGTGAGAAATATCATCTTGCGTAATGCGATAATATATAATAGTCGAGTGCGATCGTTAATCGTTTTAATAATGATGTATACGAGCACGTACCCATTATACACATTATTCGCGTTACGTGGGTGGAAATGTAAACGAGATCGCAATTTTTTTCTTAAATTATTATTATATTACTGCAATCACGATAAATCTCTCGCGATTCAAAATAAAAACCCGTCGTCGTTCGGACGTCGGCGGTTATTTAAATATGATACTCACGCGTGCATGTTATAATCGTATGCGATGAATGATGATGATGTTAATGTATAATATTGTTATACAGGATGATTCCAAGTACTGCTCGAGTGTCTTTCCGATGCTAGAAAGATTTCATACAGAATACGAAATTGATATTTTAGAAACTTTTATTTTGGAAAATAATTTCCACGATGATAACCGATAAAAAAACTCGATTTCCATTTCAGGGAGCCGACATTTTATTGAGATATTATTTACATTAAGGTTACTATTTAGATACTAAAAAAAAATCTTTTCCACATTTCCACCTAGTTGGACTAAACTAACTGTGTGACTAAACTAGTTGTTTATTCTACTAATAAATTAAAATTCTTTTACAATGTATTCTATAGTAGATTTAATATTTCATATTTTTTCAGGAAATAGAAAAGTCTATTGTGAGTCAGTTGCAAATAATAAACATAATAAGGTATCTACAATTTATTTGTGCATCGTGGTATTTAGCAATTTCAAGAGTTTCAAACGTTCACATTGGATACTGCAATTTTGGTGAATTTCGCAATTATTACTGTATCTACTATAAAATACATTTTTAAGAGAATTACATAATAATGTTATTATATTATTTTATGTCGATGTTTAAAAAGTATTCAAACGAGTCGTACCAGCCAAGTGTCCCAACAGGTGTGCTAGAAATGTATATATTACAGAACGGAAGCGGAACGCCGCCGCGGTGAGGTACCCTGTAAATTATATTCAAATACATATTATTATAAACGTGTGTGTAATTATTGTGCATTATTTCAGCAGTGCACGTGCTTCGTGCTGTAAGATGCATTTTTATTTGTTTCTAATTTTTTATTTTTTATTTTTACTCGCCCACAATTATTATTATTGTTATATTACTGTGATTATCTATATTATATTATTATATTATCATTACGTCGGCGGTCGTAAAAGCGAACGACGAGCGAGGACGGAAAACAGACACCGCAGCCTGCTATATAATATATTACCAACGATCGCGTGATTTAAATCACGAGTCGTTTGTAATTGTAGGTAGTAGGTATAAGTATGATAACCTATTTACAATAATATTATACGATCATGCAGTATAATATTATATAGGTATTATAACAGATCTCGAACGAATCGAATAGACTATATTATGTTGGCGCGGGCGCGGAGAGCGCATATAACAATATAATAATTATTATTTTACCTGCACTTTGCGTACCCACATATTATTATTATTATTATACACACGGTTGTATTATTTCGCATTATCCGTGTCGTCGTAAACTCGTCGGCCCGTCGTCGTCTCGGCCAGGTGTCGTCGTCGACGACGGTTTACGACGCCGATTACGCTTTCTATACACATTATTATTATTTTTATTATTATTACGATATCGTGCAAGTGCCCCACGATATACGGACTCGTCCGTCGACTTTTTACGACGTCTGAGTTGCGAAAACCGTTTTGTTCTTCTTTCGGTTTTAATTTGTCGCGCATAAGGCCACCGCCGCCGCCGCCGCGTCGTTTCGCGATTTCGCGATTTCGTGCACCTCCACCGCCTCCATCATTATAAGTGTAATAAATACCTATGATTAGCATTATTAAACTGCAGTTATATATAAGTCTGCAGACCATCGTCACGGGCGTACAGGGTGACACCTTTTATTTTATGCAACTGCAGTGCACATGACGTTTCGTCAACACGGTACCGGACTTTTGGGACATATTTCGTATTATATTTAAAACTATTACGCGGTAAACATTTTTCAGACAACGTGTTATCTTGTTTTTATTATTGTTTAGTATTTAGTAATATAAAGCTAAAAACACTAAACTGTATGCAATTATAACAAAATATGATATGAATAATATTATGATATCAGCCTTCCAAACGTTCCAAATCCGTTTATGCTGTTCGTTTCAATAAAATATTCAATTAGAAATCTTGAAAACCACACAATTCGATTTATGACATTGATTCGTTGGAAATAATAAGAGTACTTTAATACGCAATAAAATAGGACATACATCTGCAATGTATGTAATTTGATCCATCTTGAGAGAGGATAAGTTTTTATCTCGATTAATTACCTCAATAATTTATATTACAAATTTAATGTTTATTATAGGACAACGGGTTGTAATTATTTGTAAGTTCCATAAGTTTCCAACAGATGACGGTGTAAATTGTTTATTTAAAGGGTTGCTATTGATTACATTTAATATTACTATTATTTAATTAGTAGGAATATGACATATACATTTTTTCTTACAGTTATATTTACAAAAATAACAAATCTTTAGCACGGGCAACGTCGGACGGGACAGCTATAGTATGTCAATATAAAATGTATTGTACATACTTTTATAATTCATACTTTATAGTATAATATAGATACAATGGTATACAGACATCCACCTTAGACGATGTCACTTATAACGATGATAATAATAAAAATGGATTATATAATAACATAATAACCGAAATATATTATGATGCGACTACGAAATAATATGTGTTATGACATAATCGTTCTACCAGAAATCTATTATAATATTATATTAATATAAAAAATAATAATAATGTACATACTATAATTTACACGCATCGCGTATATATGTACCTATGATGTAATAAGAATTTGTCGAAAGGGTATTAAATGAAATATTTCATCGTCAACGTGAACCTATATAATATACCTAATTTCAATAGCGATGACGATGACAATATTAATATTTTGATCATAATAATAATATTAATATGTGAGTAGTAAAAACGCAGTTGGTACAGGAATATAATATTACGTTATGAGTTTATGACTGTATAATATAATATTATGTACCCACGAGTTTTTCGGTAGCATGAAGAGCCCCACGATGTCTAGACTCGAGATTTCCGTCGAGTTTCGAAGGACGAGTGATTGTGCGCGTGTTATGATAACAATAATAATAACGACCGTGCTCGTCTCGGTGTAGGTAATAAATCCGCGAGGTTCGCTTCTTCCTCTGCTCCTAGCTCCGAGCCGCGCGCCGCCGTGCAAAGATCGTATTATACGTAAAAACCGCAACAACCGTCAAAAATGAATAAACCTCTTAATTGCGCGGCGCATCACGTACGATATTATGTTCCCTCTCCATCCACCCTACCCCCTTACCGACACAAACAACCTCAAAAGTCGAGGCCGCGGCTTTTTCACGTTTTCGGGGCGCGTGCGAAAGGGGTTTTCCTTTTTTCTCCATGTACACAGTACAGTCAACTTTATGTGTAATACACGTATTATTATACACCGCCCACCGCTGTCTCGTCTGGGTAGCGGAACAGCCACAATAACAATAATAATAATAATAAGTTAATAATAATTTTTAAGAAAAAAGGGAAAAATATTCATGTCGGGAAAACATTGCCGCCGCCGCCGAGAAATTAAATTAGCGCGTCGCAAACTATAAAAATTAATAACCCAAGTGGCGCGCCGCGCGGGGGATCCGAAAAAAGGGTTAGAAACAAGCAATAACCCACATCCGCGCGCGAGGAATAACCCTTTTTCGCCGAGACGTGTTCCTTTCGTCGTCGTATTACGACACCGCCACAACGGTAGTTCGTAATTATTATTATTATTATTATTATTATTAGTACTACTATACATAATATTATGTTATATTTAGCCGCGAGGGTGGCTTGACATTTCTTCAGACGAACATCTTCGCGGAAAGGCAAGAGTAATTTTTTTTTCTCAGACCATCGTCTCAAGAATAATATGTTTTCAACATATCAATCTTAAAAAATATAATGTAGAATGTTCGTCGTGTCAACTATTTCAGTTTTATAATTATTATGTTTGCACGAAGTAGGTGTTATTAGGTGAAAAGAAGGGTGAAAAGGCATATAATGCTTGTCTACTTTTCCTAAACTGCTCATCTTAACTTGGAATACTTAAATAACTAAGCTACTCGTTCATAATTCGATATCAACACTGAGAAAAATATTCTGTTTCGGAATATATTATAATAATTGAAAGTGGGAAATAAAATCAAAAATAAAAATATATTATGTCATTCAATAAAAAAAAAAATGTAAAAGTAATAAATTTATAATTTTTCTTTTTAAATTTTGTTTTTAGTGTCTTCAAATAGTTATGCATTATAAATATTTTGAAAAACTCTAACACTTATTTCAATATGACGAGGTGTATCACTGTCCAAAGAATCACTCAGCAAAGCACCGGTGCCAGTAATAGTTACCATTATCTGCAGACAATATTATAATATTACGACAAATTGTGATAACGTATAGGTATAATGTAGCACATTTTCTTATGACATTCGCGTGTCATCGATTTAAAACAAACGGAGAGACAACTAACATTATATGAGTTATATATATACTAAAAATAGCTGTTTAATATTATAATATCATATTGGTGTAGTATCGTATAATATAAAATAAATGGCATTCAATCGAGAAACGCACTCGCGCCGCATAAAATGTACGTACTGTCAGCGATTATTGTTGACGTAACGTTTATATTATATTCTGCGGATGTGTATACACGCGCTCGGATATTTCGACTGAAAACACGACAAAGCTTTTTAAAATAAAAATATACCCCCCCGATCGCCAGGGAATATAATATAGTTAATATAACGCGATCGAAAATAGCAAAAATGCTCAGTTTGGTGTCGTTTATCCGCGCGCGCGTATAATAACGAAATATATATTATTATAATAATATTATAAAAGTTAAAAGTTTTTTTTTTTTTAATATCCTGCGAGACAAGATTATCACTTTTGATTGTCACTGTTGACGTCTATAGAAATTTTTTTTCAAAACCCGTCATTTCGAGTATGTATACTCCATCGGAAAGATAACCTTGTCGTTGACGTTTTGATTATTTACCTTTGTCCCGCGCGCCCGCGTATATTATTATGATAATAGTTTGGCAATTTCGTTTTCCTGTAGAAGCCGCTCATCACGCTGCAGCGGTTCGTGAAAAGATTTCCGACCATGTCCGCGTTATCGAGAAATCAGACACTATATTATTATGCACTTTAATATGCATCGAAAATATTTGTGGTCAGCTCTACGCAGATAACGAATAACACCACCTGTAACTATTTAATACTACAAACGCTATCGTTATCGCAGAAACGCAAAACGCTTTCAGTGGGACAGTACAGTAATAATTATAACCTAATATCACCATAATAACATAATGTTTTAATTATTAGAGATTTATATTCGGACTTGATAATCTTTGAATATAGAAAGTAATTAAAATAAAATAATAATAATCATATTATGCAGCTTGTTGCATTTTCTTTTGCCGAGGCTTTTCGGTGGTGATGGTCGGAAAGTTATTGGTGCGTCGACATAATAATATGCTAATATTTTGATATTTGATAGCGGCTCATTAGATCAGAGTGTTTTACCAGGGACTACTGTCCGATCTAGCGAGAATTATAATAATGCATATTATGAGTAGTATATATTTGTATGTTCTGAGCACCTTTTTTACAGGGAGATTGCAAAATGTTAAGGGGACCTGGGCCCCTTACACTTTTTTGTTCTTCCCTGTAACACAAAAAACACTGATTTTCAAAAACCATAATGTATGTTCTGAGCACCTGCTTTTTTTTACAAAGAGATTTCTACACACGTTCACTGTGTAACACAAAATCTCAACAAGTATAACACATTATAAAACTGTGTACCTATATCGTCTGTTACACAAAAATAATGAAATTTTTTTTTTTAGATTTTGAAAAAATCTAAATTCAAATTATCATACGGATATGCAATCGAGTTTAGAAATACTTTAACGTTAGTTAGATTACAAAAAAAAAAATTTGGTTTGTACACGGTAAATATTTTAACGTGAGGGGTAAAAATCAGTGTTTTTTCGTGTTACAGGGAAGAACAAAAAAGTATAAGGGAACCAGGTCCCCTTAACATATTGCAATCTCCCTGTAAAAAAAGGTGCTCAGAACATACAAATATATACTACTATTATGATTTCGTGAATCTAAGCCTGATGAATTTCCTCGGACGTCCCGTGTGTACCTAAATATTATTGTTAGTTTAGTTTTTAATTGGCGGTTGCGGAGTAATATTATATAATAGTATCAGTTGGTGTCCCGTGAAAATAATCATCTGCTTAACTACTTACCGCAAAATATAACGTGGTTCTCATTTAAAAAATTGACATTCTTTCAAATTTAAATGGCAAATAAAATCGCTAAGCTATATTTAAATACAATTATGGTCTATCATAGTTATGTGAACATTTCTACAGTCTGTATTTGAATAAATGCATAGGAAGACGAAGAGAAATCCTGTTTAATATTTATGCATACCATTCCATATACTCGTAGTATAATAATAATATTAAAAATCAATATTTCCTGTAATTTAATTTATACTTGGCATGAAAATGTTTCTCGTGTGAAAGGATCACGGGTTCACGGGTTCGCAGGTTCCACGCGTTACCGTTATTATGCATATCTTTGGCGCCGCGCTTGTAATAATGACGTCTCGCTGCTCTCATAGTTTATAATAATATAATATATTATTATTATGTATATTACACATTACATAAAATATACGTGTGTATAAACACAGTTCATTTAGATATATAATATAATATTATGTTATTATCATATCGCTCGCCGTTTTATTATTCAGTTCGTGGAATTTGCACGCGGTCTCGGCCCCGCGGCCAAACGATTGTTTTCACCGTCGTGAAATCGACGACGTCGTTCACGCGAATATGTTGATTTTTCTGTTGCACATACAGGTATAATAATACTGTATAGTATTTGCGCATATTTTTATATTTTTTTTACGGCGGTCGTGAAAAACACTTGCAAACCTTTGATGGTCGAGGTGCAGGGAGGGGTGTGAACGAGGACGGGACAGATGCATATCGCATTACCCCCACACTAGTTCACACCGGCAAACAATATAATATTATAATATTATATAATATGCGAATAATAATAATAATACAGTGCAGTGTGTCTGCACGTCGTCGTCGTGGTCGTGGTCGTCGACTTAATGCAGACATAAAAGAAGAAAACGGGGAAAAATACTTTTGTACACATATAACATATAATATTATACGCCGCGTGCGCGTGTATGCGTGATCCGTACGTGTCGGGAAAATAAAAAAAAAAGAAAATACGAAAGAAAAACACTTTGCGGTGGTGGTGCGAAAGACCGGCGCGCGCCTCGTATAATATAATATATATATATAATACGTACTCGTATACAGAGTACGCGATTTGAATTTCTAACCGGCGACTGGTCCGACTGCGCAAAGGGTGTTTATATACATATATATATATATATGGCCGTTGAACGATGCGTTTTGTGTTTTATGGGAAAATGCTCACACACGCGCGCCGTGTGTCGCCGCCGCAACAATCTACTTAACTTATCCGGAGCGCACACACGCACACGCGGAATACTCGATGAGGGAAAAGTCCGCCGCCGCCGCCACGCGTTGGGTGTCGACACTTTTAACAGAATTGCTTTCCGACCGCGGACGGCAAGTGCGCGCGCGCCTTTGCGCCAGTGTGTGCGTGTCGGGCATTTTTTTTCTCTTTCTTCTTCTTCTTTTTATATATATTATATTATACGTGCGGACGCGATTTTTTATCGCCCAACACATTACGCGCAGGCCTCCGCAGGGCTATTTGTCCTGTCGGCCGCCACCGCCGCCGATCCATTTAATAACGTCCCGGGGTGTCGTTGCCAATTTCCTACATTATTCAATAAACCCTCTGCCGGGACAGTGAGTTAACGTGTGCGTGCTAGGCGTTTCTATACACAATATCCGGCCACATCACACACACACACACACACACACACACTTCTAGCACTCGCATTCATACACATATATTCGGTCACCGTTTATGTGTGTGTATACAGTCGTAATAGAATATATTACATACAGACGTAAAAAACTAAACCCGCGCTTGCGATTATTCGATTAGTCCATGAATATGTATGCCGTGCTGGTCTCCGCAGAAACGCTTTTCTGTGACGGGAAAAAAAGATTTATGTAGGTATATAAAAATGCGTTTGACCTCAGACGCTCGAGTATAAAGTAGGCTCGGCAGCGGTTTTCCCGACAAGAGAAAATTAATAAAACCTCACCATAAGTGGCAAGGTTTGTTCAAAACCTAGTAGAGTGTATATATTTATATATAGTAGGTACTCCGAGCAAACCCTCCGTCGTCACTATGTTATATTATCCACCAATCGCGGAGACCGAGGCTATAGTTCCGATATATATATATAGACGAATAGAGTGGAAAATATTCTTAACAGAATATATGTATAAATCATATTATAATATTGCAGATTAGGTATATGAATTATGTTATAATACTTAAGAACAATGCACGAAAGTGATATATTTCAACATGATCCAATCGTTCTGTAGTCCACTTTATTTAATAATAAACGTATAAAATAATTAATAACGTGATAACTAATAAACTATATAGTAAAATGTTGTATTATTTTAAAATGTATAACATAAAATTTGATTTTATTTTTAAGACAAAGGTTACAATGCATATACCTTACTGTATATACGAGTATTGCTTCTTCTCGGTGGCATGGATACTGGACCAACCCTTACACTATCTATGGGATGAGCAAGATGTTTTCATATTTATTTACAAGCCATTTATGTTTTCAATAGAATTGATTTAACCGGAAATAACAATTACAAGGTATAGAAATAATATGAGCATTGAGCAATGAACCTTTTCACCAATTGCATTGCTTATCGTCTGATCTTTTGTTTATTATCATGTTTGCAATCGTTCGAACATATCAAATATACTATGTTATTACTAGGGCCCGGATTTATATGCATTTGCATGTTTTTTCTGAATAATTCAAAAAGTAGCTAGGTAAGCTACAAGTTTGATTTGTAATCTATATATCCGAAATATAAAGTTTTATTTTGCATATTTTGTCCTTTTTTGACATGTACTGCATATTTCTGTATTTTACGATTTTTTTTTTGCATATATATAATTGATTTTTGTGCATATTTTTTATTTTATAGGGTATATTTCTATAAAATAAGAGCATAAATGCATATTTTATAGTGCATATTTCTTAGGTTTTTAGAGCATATAAATCCGGGCCCTAGTTATCACGCATCGGGTAAATTTGTTGACAAATAAATACCAAATTGTATTATAAATTTATAATATATTAATATGCATTTTGTTTTAAGTATTTGGTATACGCACACTAAACAAATTGTCAAGACCCCCCCTCCCACTCATCCTTAATGTATTGCATCCCCCATAACCCAAATATCCTTCACGTAAATACACGCTTCTGTTTGGTCGGAATGTTGTATGGATGACAGAAAAAATACCCACACTCGCTGTAGTGTTTCCACAATTAGAAAACTTGGCATTTTATACGTAAAGGTTAGGTTATGGACAACAATCTCATCTGGTTTTATTCATAAAGTATAAATATGTTTGTCTTATCTCTATATCGAGGATTTCGTGGATACGTTTTTTCTCTGTGCATTAGGGTCAACGTATAATTTACCTACTTTATGATGTATCTTAAACAATATATGTAACATGTAATAAAATACGCCTATTAGAATTTAATAATATTATGTAGGTCACGCAGTGTATCGGGCCGGAAGCGTGTATTATAACATAGCAGTCACAGTTATCGCGAGCTTAACACGTCGTTGGAACCCAAACGCGCGTCAAAAGACGCTGAAAGGGGTGCAAGGCGGATGTGAGGGCATCGGTAGACACTAAAAGAGTATAATATAGCGACTTAAGCACGCAAAATGCTACTACGCGTGATATATATTGTATATGGAAATGACACGATTAGGAAATACGATAATGTGGTTTTTGATACCGGTGTAGTATGTATGTGTGAGAAAGTGTAAAAATCGGCACAGTGAATGGATATGGGGAGTGGCAGTAGGGTTGTAGTTGTCGCTACAATCCCTCTGCCAGGTCTTAAACGCGATCAACATTCGTATTTGATCGCGTCAAACCTAAATCGTATTGTTACACACATATAATATTATGTATATATTATGCATAAGAAATATCTACAAATATAGTATGATAATATTATGATATGTTATATATACACAGAGATATATAGTTAGAGAGAGAGAGAGAGACAGAGAGAGCCATGTAGACGAAAAACGTTTCGATTTATACAGGAACCAAATTTTTTTGTTGCGATACCGATGATTTACCAGCATGTACCAGCATGTTTATTAGACGCATTTATAATATTTTATGATCCAACACAATTTTTAATATATTATAGCACTGAAACGATTTTCGTATTTATTCATAATTGTGTCATAATATGGATTATATAATTAATAACGTACCATAATTATACATTTATAACATAAGACGTTTTTGAAAATCAAATCAAATTTGTATCCATTTCTGATAATGGTGATTTACAGGTTTTTATTTTCTTTAATGAAGATATTGTATACACTTTAAAGTATATAGATTCGCTTTCTACAAAAAAATATTTTACTTTAAATATTAAGCAAAATATTGATTATTGTCTATTGAACAAAATACATAGTCTTATAATATTTGAGATGCTTATTACTCAAGTTATTAGTAAAAACAAAAAACTAAATTTTGATATCCTTTATAATATTAACATTTTAAGAAAAGTAATTTACTCTAAAATATATATATGTTTCCCATAAAAAAAATTAACTAATTGACATAAAAAGTTCGATTTTTTTTTTTGCGACAATGTTGTGTAATAATAGTTATTAATGGGATACAAGTGAACTTTAAACAATGTAAAAATATTTCTTGAGACTAACATATCAATTCAATGAAATAATAAGGGAAAAAACACCCTGCATATACCACATTTACCCTGCATTGCCATACTTTAATCGTCCCACGAATTCACGCAAAGGCTGTATATCTTCACCCCCCAATACGTCACACGGACAATCGGCTTTTGTTCGCCGTCGTAGGCACTTTATCTAACACTCGCGTCATCTACCGAAAGCGGCTTTTATTTCACTCTTTTGATTTGAGCAAAGTATGATAAGTTGTTCTTGCTGAAATGCTGAAAATATCAAACAAAATTAATTCGTTGCTTCGTCGTAATTTTTACCGTAATATTATAGTTCATCAACATTATCATAGTGCATAATATAGGACCTTGGGGTTTTATGTTTTATAAACGCGTGTACGATATGATAATAATATGTTGAAGCCGATACTTATTCAAGTGGGTACTATCTGAGTCATAAATTTAAAAAAAATAATAGGTACACATACCTACCCGAAATCGAGAATGTTCTAGTGCCATTTTTTTTTATAGTAGCTAGACTCGTGTAAACCTTGATAACTTATGAAGTAAATTTAACCAGATTCGTTCGGTGTCATCCATATTCAAAAAAGAATAATGTAATTATTTTTATTAAAACAATGTACGTGCAAAACCAAAATTAAACTTGGTTCCTATGTAAAATATACTTAGCCCTGCAGTTGTTCTCCGTTTGCTGTGAATAATAATAAAAACGTGTTAACATCCAATTAAAAAAATCTTTTAGAGTCTTTAAGACAATACTGAAATAATAAATGTTAATGTTCGAACATGTTGCGTACCAATAAAAATAAAAAGCAAAATGTATATTATGCCAAGCGTTTAGTAATCCTCACATTAAAAATACATTAAATTTGCTAGAAGAACGATTAAAATATATAATTAATAATGTAATGGGTTTTAAGTTATTATATTTAAATAATATATTATTATAATATTAATATACATAATATTATTCCTAATTTGAAGAAAAATGCTGGCCATTTTAATGTTAAGAGTTCTATTTATGCAGCAATTTACTTATAAGATTAATATATTTAGCTATATTGTTTTTAAAATATTTATCTTAGCAATATATAATTGATATTAAATTAGTATGATTTTATAACGTAAATTATATTTTTGATAACTATCTTTATAACCCTTAAATTTGTTCGAAAAGTCAACCGATAAAAACCAGATATCATTGATTGTCACGGATATTGAAGACCAATAATAATGTTTGTACATTTTATGTTGTTATAGCAGGTACCCTAGTATAACAGTAAAAGCTTTTCTTTTACATCTATTACAACAATTTCGAATTATATTTAAAAAATGTTATATTTCTGGTTCTGTGGCTCATTTTAAACTTATCGAATTAGTTTTAGGTACGAAAAACTAAAAATAAGTCTCGAATACACACAGATATGACTTGCAAACTGCGACTCAGTCATCGGGCACAAGTACAGTCAAATGTGGTATTATTTATAATACTATGTATATTATATTATTATTATGTGTTTGCAGGTCGCAACAAATCCAACTGCAGAGCAAAACTACCCCGTCGGCTGCGTCTGGTTCACGAATGACGTTCTTGGATTTAGGATTCTCTGCGGTTAATCTGCATCAATAAAATACGAATACTGCACCCTGCACCCTGCACCACCCCGTTAACGACACATAACGTCATTATAGCGCCGCCGACACATTATGCGTTTGCGGACCCGAAAAGAGTTATAACGATATTATATTATTATTATATTTTATTTCCAACATCAACCGCGGCGGCGGTGACTAATGGTGGTTTACATTCCGTTCGCCCTTCGCACGATATTGTAATATTTAAAACGATTACCGCGCCGTTACGCGGAACCGCAAAATGTCGAAATCCGATGTAATTATATTTACATTTCTAAATAATAAATAACAAATAATAATGATAAATAACAGAAACAGAAACGCCGGTCATCGTTCCGATTCGTTCAGGTCACGTGACTTTAAATAATCGAACCACGCGACCGAAAACAAATAAAAAAAACAAAAAATGACGAATTTTTAAAGAAACACACGCGCCGCACCGCCCAACTGCAGTGCAGAAAACTAGCGCAGTAGCTCGTGTTTATATAATAATATAATAATATTATATATAAAGTAATATACTATAAATATAAAATAACACAATATTCCACCTCCGACCACCCTCCGTCGTACCGCGTCCGGTTTACAGATTTGGGGTTGAGCTTCACCCTGTACACATTATTATATAATAATACGAATGATCGTAAAACGTTATTTATATACACTTTAAAAATAATAGTGATTTCATATTATAGTTTCATTTTCATTTTTTTTTTTTGAAAAATAAAATACTACCACTTCTCCGCATTTGGTCAACGGATCATTTGTTCCGGGTATCCCGACGAATATGACTGCGCTGTGTATATGGACTATATTATACCGCATGTACGTGTACTGCAATAATAATAATAATGATAATATATATTATTATATTATGTACCCTCGCCGATAGGGGTTTGCATGGTGAAAAACTTATATACACTTATAATGGTCTTCCGCCGCCGTTACGGGGTAATATGTCTTGCGTACGGCGGTTGAACACGGTAAAAATATATAATATATAGGAATAAAAAACAATTGAAATTTGAAATTTAACTGTTCGGAATGAAACGCGGATCCGGCGTTTGATATAAATATATATTATTATTATATATTACGGCGGGAAAACGAATATCGTGTAAACCCATAAAATAAATAACATTAAGACGGATTGAAAAATATGACGTCATTATATTATGATATCAAGCGGCGGCCGATCGAGTAAAGTATTATATATTATATCGCGTGACATTATGTAAACACGTTTAAAATATTTATATTACAATATAATATTATAATTCTCGCGAGAGATCGTAAATTTGCGAATGAAATACATATTGTAATAACTACTGTAAATCACAAACACTTTGGGTGTATTTTTCACTATTCGTATCGGTAGAATTAAGTGGAAATTGACGCGATGGACGCGAATGCAGAAATGTAAAGGATAATATCAACAGTTGGCTTTATTATCATATTATAGCTCACATACACTTCTAAGTCATAACAATATAATATTGTATAACCGTTTGCGGCATTTTTAATTTGATTCGGTAATATACAGATACAGAATAGCACCGTCAAAAACATTGACCCGTTACAAAAATTACCAGGTAAACGCGCACTACCAGAGATTTTTTCAAGAGTTCAATATTATTAAAGAGCATATAATATTTGATTTGGTTTTCTTATCGATTTGTACGCGCGGTGTTGGCTGAAATCGTTTGGTATTGAGTTTTTATCATTTTCTTAGATCTATAATATATTAATATACGTTTATTTAGATAAGTAACTATGTAACAATATAATATATTTCATTATTTCAATATTATTTTATTAATTAAGTGAAAAAATTGTATTTGTTTTCAGACGTAATGACCGATGGACACACATTCATGGTAAACGAAATAAAACTCGTGCTGGTTGTTTATCTTTTAGTTTAACGATAGGTTATTTTAAATTAAAAACGATACATATTGATGATATATTGTTTTAATCCTTGAAAATGAACAACGAAAAATCTGCAGAAGACAATAAGCGTCTTAATGCGTATTTAGACTTTATGTTAACGGACGAATCTAACAGTATTGACGGGGATTACGTAGGTAAATCTTCAAATTCTGACGACAAATACGAAATATTCAACAGAGCTTTTAAAAAAACCGAAGATGACGCGGCTAACAAGTCGCTTTACAAATCCATTAAGGTAGACATAAAAGAGTTGTCGCCGATAAAATATATGCTGTTGACTAAAGGCAGACAGAAGGCTCATGACAAAAATCTTAAGCAGGAAGACTACTTGGCCACAACGGAAAAACGCGCCGATGATGAAATGTCCGGAACCAAAGTAGAAAAGTTATCGTTTAAGGACGTATGGGAAGATCTGATACATACGAAATCTACCAAAGAATTCTGTAAGTTTTTAACGAACAACCCAGATTTAGAAAGACCAAAACATCTTGTAGACGTAGGGTTTTTCAACAACGGTCAAAATACTACTAGAAAAAAGAAGAGGAAACCTGCAGCAGCACACGTTAAAACTACAAGGTTTTGATGAACAGTGGATTGTATAAGATAAAAAATTTAATAAACATTCAATAATAATAATTATAGGTATCTAATAAATAATTATTTGGCATGTTGTGGCATGTATTATGACTTCTGGTGATAAATTTGTTTTTTTGAATGTCTAACCAACATATATGAGTAAAATAATATGTAACCTATCAAACTTAGTTTCAGGGGTTTAATTTAAAATTAATTAATTTTTTTAATGAATCAAGTAAATTTTACAAGAAATCGAAAAACGACAGTGGATATAATGAGGTTCGTATCTATATGACAATGTTTTTCAATTGATTTTTCATATGAATTTACCGTTACTTTGGAGCTTAGTTCCGACCACTGTTGTTTAGCTGGCATTTTATTCTATATTTCTATAATATATAATACGATTTACTTTAATTATATATTGTCAGCGTATAAATAACCTAACCTAAATAAAGGTTGTTCAAATATATTTAATCGTTAACACGGCAAGAAAAGACAAAATTATTATAGAGCAACCATAAACCATACTAATGTAATCACTGCATACCTAAAAAACCAACAACACACACACACACACACGTTAGTTATACTTGTACGAAAACCTATTATGTCTTTATCGTATACGTTCCCGCAGACTTGTCGACCGTCAAGTATATATTATAATTTCCATGGCTGGTGGCGGAGCGAATAAAATATGTCCGTTCGTCAATCACTGGCCGGCAGACACGACCCTATCCGTCTTTATCGTACACATTAAACGGGCTGCGATAATATTATTACGTATAAGAAATTCACATACTGTTAACTATATAATCGGAATATGTTATTATCTCGTACGTTATAAATTATAATATTCTCGAGACTACTTGCGCCTCGCGGTGTCAGATATAATACGACGGACGCGAGTCTTGTGAACTAATCAACCACGCCACAAGTATTATAGGCACACAACTTTTTGCTTTCGCTTTGTATGACGGACGTTTGGCCTACCTACTATTACCTGCAGTGTCGGGTACGAATGGCCTCTGACTGGCGGAGTAAATTGTTTGTTGTTCATTGTTTTTCTTGGGAAGAGAGGCTTATTTGTATTTGGGCAACAGAGTTCTCAAATGAGGTGCTGAGAAAATAGATTTTTGTGGAACAGGGTTTTGCTCCTATCCTGATAATCCTTACCATCGTCCTGATATTTTAGACATAAAAAACAGGACCTCTAATGTATCAATTTACTAACTGAACGTCCTCGGACCACACGTCAATTCAACTTGCTACCTACAATATGATGTGAAAAACAAAGTTATACTTTTTGCAGACTCAGTAATCGATAGTTTCAAACTCCAAACACAACTAATTGGGTAGATGATCTATTCATCGAAACTACCGAACAACACAATAATCTTGTCTACTAAAAAAAAAACCAATTTTTCTCTTCAGATGAAATTCGGAACATAATCTGGAGGATCTGTAATCACAAACCACCAAGTCCAGATGGTATTTCAAACAACGCCTTGAAGCATTGTGAACACAAAACTGTTTTTAAATTTTACCAATTTTTTAATAAAGAATCCTGGATGCACCCGAGTTGAATACCTCCTTAAAGCGTGGAAACATGCACATATTTTAATGATTCTATCGATATCAGCGAAGATCCTAATAATATACTTCTAAATACCTTATCTTAAGTTTTCAAGAAACTTTTATCAAATGGAATCTAAATCTAGTCAATGCCAAAAATCTGTCTCAAACAATTTGTCTATATACTTGCTGATGAACTTGCTACCAACTGCAACAAAAAAAACCAGCTACAATAGTATTAGACATTGGTAAAGGTTTTTACGAAGTGTGGCACGACGATATTATTTATGAACTCATTCTAATGCAGTTACAATCACAACTCACATACATTACGAAGTCAAACCTTTACAACTATACTTTTATGATCTCAATAACATTCAATATCACGAACTTGGCTCGAAGCATAATTCGTAAAACAAATCAAAGCAATAAACCACCGGTGACCATAACATAAACATAAAGAATCCGTCCAAACATATATTTTATTTTTTAAAGTGTTAAATTTTATCGAATGTTGCTCTCGCTCTTTTATCCTGTATATTGTTTGGTAGTGTAACCACTTATGTGGTCTTTTAATTTTTAAACGAAAAACCATAATGTATTATATTTATATTTATTTATTAACGGGTGGAGACCTATACAACAGTTTCACATGATGAATTTACAATTTAAATAATTAATAAAAATAACTAACACAGGTGGATTTAACAAGATAATAATATCAATAATCATATATGTATAATGATAAGTATTTATAATAATAAAGTATTACTTTACTTTTTACCTAATTTTAGCAGTCTTGATAAACAGTGCTCTCATTGGCCAACCTCATCATGAGGTGTAAAGGACTATTTCTTCCATACAGTTTTATAATCTAAATCACAATAGTTTTTTACAAGCTTTGACACATTTGTACATATCTATCAAATGGTGAAAAGTTTTTTTTTTTTTAAATATTAAAACCTTTAAATAATATATAAATATAGGTAGTCTAAAGTTTAGATATGAGTGGAGTACAAGTGGATCACAAATTTAAGCTTAGCTTTTCTTATCTTAACCTACAATCGCTCTATATATTCCATATTTTGTACATCGATTTTTTTAATAAACAGCTTAATATAAGGGGCAAAATTAATTAGGACAATGAAAAAAATATAACAGAGTGTATATTAATTTTTCCAAAAAGTAAATGGTAAATAAATGTATTATAATATATTGAATATTGAATATCGAAATACGTAGAAGTTATTTTTCACGAGTGCGTGCTGGTAAAAATGTAATACGTATAAACGTATATATATATATATAATAATAATATTATGTAGGAACGTATAACCGGTGTAGTGGCTTTCCGTGTAATTAAACGGGCGTTATTGGCCGGCACGCAGACGCGTATTACAATAGGTACCTACAACACCGGACAAACGGGGGAGGAGAGAAGAAAATACTAATAAAGACGAAACGAAAAAAATCGTTCGAAAAGAATAAAGAGAAATAAACCGCAAAATCTCGACTATATAGTCACCGCCGTGCATAATAATAATAATAATAATCATAATAATAAAGACCGAGGGATAAACGGGACGTCCGGAACCGCGGTAATAACAATATATTTATGAAAAGGCTGAGCAAACACTGGTTGATCTCTATATATTATTATACGCATGTATAGATATATAATATTTACCATTATACGATAATATACACGAGTATACCGGTCATAAATGTGTGTGTGTGTGTGTGTGTGTGTGTGTGTGTGTGTGTATTGCGTACGTCAATACATCAAAAGGCCGCGGACAAAAAGAGTGGTCTCCGCCCCCGCACCGCAGCCCTTCCCCTTTCCTCCGACGAAAACCACCGACCGGTCTCTGGGGCTTTTCCGCCGCGAAATCCTCGTCGCCGTCCCGCGGGTCGGCTCTTTATCCTGCCCAGCCCCACCGTGCTCTGCTGCTGCTGCTGCTCTTATACTTTTTAATTATCCTCGCGCGCTGCCCGCCGCGTTCTCGGCCCGAACACTCTTCTCTTTATGTACCACAATATACCACACATAACCTTTGTTAACTTCGGTTACAGCGGCGGCGGCGGCGGCGGCGGTGGTAGCGGCGGATTGTACGTTGTATACTATATATATTTAAAAAATCGCATGCGATCTAAATACGCGCTCTTTTCGATGTCGTGCTGAGCGCGGCGCAATCTCGGCCACGGATTCCACGTGGGCGTAATATCATGCTATGTGTACCGTGGTATACAATATAATATATATTATATATAATGGGGAAAGAGAGCGTACGATGTCTTTTATTTTTGATTTTTCCGCCGCCGCGAAAAACCCGAATTAATGAATACGACCTCAAAGCGAATCATATAATATAATATATGCCTTTATATTATAATAACTCGAGCACCCCCGTCGAGCCATCAAATTTAATATAATATTCGGCGTCCGACTGACTGCTTCAAGCGTAGGCTAGAAAATTAAAATTTCACACTAAACATAAGGATAGGTACATGATAGGTATAATAATAGTTATCGTTGCCACTTTATCCTACACGCACGTGCGATATTAGAATGTTATATAACATTATTATACACACGACACGAGCGTACGAAAAGAAATCAGGAATTTGTGTAGAAAAACCGTTTATAATTTTTGTTAATATATTATGCACGAGTGTTATAATATAATATTAATTATTATTATATTAAATTAAAAGCTGCGATGCCTTATTCACATTCACATGACAACGATTGTCGTTTGTGGATAATCGAAAAACACTCCACTGTATACCTATACTGCAGCATATTAAACACTATACAAATATTATATCTACTGCATTTTGATTATTATTTTTTTCTGGCGAGTGTCTAATTTAAAAATAAAACCAATAGACAACTGAATACACTAATCTAGCTGAATAAGGCAGCCTATCTACTGCCCCACATATGTGAGGCCTCTTCATTTATTTTTTTTTAACAGAGTACTTATTGTAAAAATAGAAATCTCTTATCGAAAGTCATCCAGTCTAATCGGACGCACGGAGACCATATTCGGCAACTATATTATTATTATTAGTATTATTATAATTATGATTTGTAAAAAAAAATGATGCCAAGGTCTACCGGATCACCTTTCAACGGCCCTTTTTCTCTGTTTCAACAGTCAGCGAAAGGTCAATATTATACATTATAATATATACGCACGATATCGTATTGTCGACGGCCCGATCGGAAAGTGCCGCGATATTATCGAAATGTCACGTCAAAGGGCGGTGTCTGACGCGTATATTTATATTATATAGATATAATATAATATGCAGCATAACTGCTTGGTATAAGTTTCGTCCGTTCCCCCGAGAGACGGAAATTGTTATTATTACTCTCCAAATTATTTTTAAGGCTGTGACAAGGAGTCGGTGAAACTCTTTTATTTACTATATTTTGAGATACATTCATCAATATTTTTAATAGAACGATAAATATACACGAAATATTATTCGTCAGATTCTTATATATATCTTATAACCACTTACTTATACCATCGTTATCAATACACCAACTTACACCAACGATTGACAATATTGACAATATTGACCACAATCTGTTTTGTTCTAATACACCTATGACAGTTTAAATTGTTAAATGTCTGTCGTATAATCTATAAATTTCAAAATTCGAATACACCGTTGTTTTATTGTATTTTGAATAATTGTTTATAGGTTACAAACGATTGATATGTGTTTTACCTCAAAATTTAAAGATGGGGCCCCAAACAGCAAACCCAAAAGCAAATTGGGGGTAATTTAAAAACGTGTAGGTACAAGCGATGGAACTCGAGATAAAATCAGGTACAAACAAGGTGCAAACGAATGATATACAACACGGAATTTTTAGATAGAGTGCCGGGGACGTCTATTACAAAATAATATGATTAGGTATGTAAGATATTATGATAAAATCATTTTAGGTGCTTCCATAATTTGTGTAGTTACAATAGTTTGATTGCGCGGGGAAATTACGGGACTGACGAGATAAGAGGCGTGAAAAGCTATTCAGAGCAATAAGCTAGTTGAATTTCCGCAATGTAATATATGTTTTATTTAAGGCCCACGGAAAGCCCGCCATCACATTTTACATTTTTCTGACGGGTCGATAATTGAGCGTCGTCGTAGTTAATATCCCAAGAAAATATTCTACGATTTACGCGGTTTTTGTCACTCAAACGACTCGACCGGCTCGTGGACGACGACGAAATAGCGCACACTCCTCGCACAAACTTTAATAATATCGTACATAATAATATATCATCGGGTCGGCGCGGCGGAGGCTCGGCGCGCGGTCGGGCAAACGGAACGGTACGCGACCGCAATACGAGAACCGGAGGAATAATCGGGGCTTTTTTTTTTTCGACGAGTCGGTTTTATTTCTATTTCCGTTTTCTTTCCCCTGCAGCAGTAAAAAATATTATACTATATTACATTCTCGTCGCGTTCGCGCTCCGTATTTATCGGCGGGAAAACTGAGGCGGCGGTGGCGGGCGTGTACACACGAGTGCAATAAAATAATAATAATCAAACATCTAAGCCGATACGCGTTAGGACGCCGCGGTTTCAACAATTTTTTTTATAAAAATATATATTATTGTCTATCGTCAGACAAAAAAAAAAAACACTCATTTGGGAATATACTACAACACTATAAAAGGGTGAAGTATAAAATGTTATTAAATACAGCACGTACACAAGTTTGTGATTAAACATTTTTCCTTGAGACTCTTATTTGTAGGTTTTAAAGAATCTCAAACAAGGCGATAACATTTTAACCTTGCTCAATCGTTGGATTCATACACGAAGTCATACTGCAAGTAAATGAAACATAAATGTTTATAAATACTAAAATACGTCTTATTATATAGGTACTTCAAATTTAAAAATGTCAAATAAAACCGAGGAGACAACAAGCTGATTATTATAATATTATTTTGTTATCGACATATCGACTAGACTAAATTTAATAATTATTGGCTGTCATTTTAAGAACAATCAATGGTATTAGAAATCTGGAGTGCACACTTATAGAATATTATAGTTATTATAATAACTATAACGCGTGTGTGATGAGACACGTAGACAACAAATCCCTGGTTATTTAAATGCAAAATTTAAAAAATTGGCTTCAAAGGTTTCAGCTTTTAGTTGGATTGTCTATGTACCAAATTTCTGAATCATCAGTGCAATAAACTATTTGCTGTCTCTTACACACACACACACACACACGCAAAACAAACATGTCCTTGTATCAATGAAGATATACTATATGAAGATTTCGCATTTCACCGCGGTTTTCTCACGCGAATGCTCTTAATGTAGGTATGTGTCCATGTATAGAATCACTGAAACTGATGTAAATGATTTAAGTATCATCGCCGGTAAGTATGTATACCAGTAGTGACTTGCCTTCCGGGCGGCGGCGGTGACGATGACGTTCCGCGGGTCATTACTTCCGCGCCTCTTCCCTGTGGGAACCCTATCGCCGCCGCCGCCACCCCTAGACACGTGTTGCTCGTCGTATAGTAGTAGTTACATAATAATATAATATGCGTATATTATAATAGTACGTACTCGCGCGAAATCTAAATACACGCGGTTAATTACACGCGTCGCGCGGAATCGGCGGCGGCTGCTCATCCGTCTCGCCGCCTAACCCCGTGCCCCGGATACCGCGGCTGCAGCGGGAAACCGAAATGCAGCAGCAGCGCAGACTGCCTCGTGTATATACACTCGTCGGTCTCCGCCGTCTCGTTCTCCCTCTCGCGTGAGAACCTGCAATCAGCAGTGGAGGTGGAGGCGGAGGCGGCGGTGGAAAAATGAAATGCCGAGACCGAAAATATAAAAACGCGGCTCCGTGAGCGTCGTACGCACGTCGTATGTAATAGCAGTATAATATATTAGCCATATACCTTCAACCATACACTACTGTTGCATTGGGGGACGCCAGCCCGGAAATAGCCGTGAGCGCGCGGTAAACGAACCGTCTGCAAAAACGTCGCCGGTCGGGAGGGTTATCAGAGGACGCGAGCCGAGTAGTCGGCGGTAGGGGGGTGGTGGGACACGAGGGGATGACACAACGGAACGCGCATCCCCGAAAGTAGCTGCAGCCGAGTGAACTTTTGAACTTTACATATTTCCCCATCCGCCGCGGAAGAGAAAAAACCAGATGTCACGTGCGTGACATGTGCCACACGTGTTTTTGGCTAATAAATTCCAAGTTGTCGCGTTTAGAATAAGTCTCGTATACGTACACATTCCGTCATTTCCATCCACAAACATGTATAATGTATATATATATATATATATATATATTTATGTAATGTATTACTGCGTGTACCCTTATGCAAACGATTATGGCGATAACGAGGGGTAAGTACATAATACGCGTGTATATATATTATACCGTGTGTGATATTCAAATATTATCATAGGAAATTCGAATGCAATACCGTAGCTATAGGTAGGTTAGAAATGCACTTTGGTTAATAACTGTATATAGGTATATAATATTTTATAGCTATGCTCTATGTATATGGTCTGAAATACCTGGTCTGGAAAAGCCGGTATTACACAATTGAACGTTTCTAAGTGGATATAAATTTTTGATTTATTCTTACTTTAAAATTATATTATTATATTAACAGTATATAACACGCGAATAACGAAAAATATACTTGTTGTTCGTTATAATATATAGTCCACTATAGGTATATTATATACCTGAACATGGCTGAGCAAGTTAATGATATTTTTTAGATTCTGAGGGGAGCTAACTTATTGTTACGTTATTTTTTTTATTCTGTTAAACTATTTATTTATTTTTCAATTTAGCTAATGAATATCATCAACCTAACTTAACTTCAAATGGTAACTCGAGTTCTTTTTGAAAATTGTTTTCATCGAGTATTGAAGCAAATAATAACCACTCGAATAATTATAATTTAGTATAACAATTAATGACTAATGCCTTTTAAAATCTGTAGAACTAATATAGTAGATTGGTGCTCCACTCTATAATATTATACTTGAGGGAATAACATTTGAATATAAAATATATGACTTTATGTATTATTTAACACTTATTATTAACAAAATAATATCAATAAGTAAGGAAGTAGGTAAAATACTGAAGCTTGAATTATGAAATACTCGTTATGAGTATTAAAAAAATGAATATACCTAAATGATAAAATATAAAATGAAAAGTGGAACGAATCACGATTCATGAATAAAGATAATCGTATTATGAATTTAATTCGTCTCAATAGTTTAAGTAATAATTACTTAAACTATTCAAATTATTTGAATTAATAGTTTTAGATAGCTGATTACATAATATTTTCCTTACATTATTACTAGGCAAGATAGATTGGTTTTTATCTTGATATTATAAAATTTTTTTCTTGATAATTATATTTCTAGGAACATAATATAATAATAGATACGCCGTAATAAATAAAAATATTTCTCTGGTTATGGAAATTTAAAATTAACTTAATTAAGTTAAATAAGTTTTCATTTCCGTAAAAGGAAGTTATTAAAAAACTTAAACTCATAAGTCAAGTTATTAAGTTAAAATGTACCTACTTATCTTTAACTTATCAACTCGTTAAATACGCCACCCTCAAGTCACCTAACTCATAATAGTATAAAGCTTTGATCAACAAAATACCTCATTTTTAACCAACGACGTGATATTATGCATCCTAAACTGTCGTCAGTTCTACTGTTAGTGGCAAGGAAAATGCGCGTAAACAGAATAGTATAAGTCACAACTATTAAAAGCAGCGAAAATATCGACCAACGTCTTTCTGTTCGGTCTGTGCGCGTCAATACATTTTAATCGTTAACTTTTCATTTTTTTCCCAAGAGAAATTAGACTTTCTGCGGATATAATGGTACAAAATCGTAGGAAAGTTGATTTTTTTTTTATGACGATAAAAAACGAAATCAAATTCTGCACTGCGAGTATAGTCTAACCTACTATAGTCTATAAGTATTAAAGTGAAGTAGATAAGTGTGTTATATTATATAAAGTTATATTAGTTTTAAACTGAGCAAATCGTACGATGAGCACTCACCTAAATACTGCAAAATTGAATATACATCATTTATATACGTGTACGGACGATTGTTCGAAGTTTTTAATGCATCCCTCTCGACGGCGTTCAATACGTGATATCATCGTCCCGCGAGCACTCCATTAAAGTTTACATCCGTCTCTCGATGCATGTACAGCTTAATATGAAGCTATATTATATTATAAATTATATACGTATAGTTTCTGTATATTATTATTATTATATTGTCTACGGTTGTCGATGACAACTGCAAACACTGAAAAAATGTAAAACCATTAGTGTACATCGACTCTTAGTGAGATCGTCGGTTGACAATACCTACGCAATGCTTACGGTTTTAAGTTTAATTATATAATGCAATATATTATACGTGCATTAGTTTTAAGTTAAAATAATCATAACTTTATCGTAACGATGTAAAGTGAAATTGCAACCGAGTACAATATTATATTATAGTATATAATACGATCATAATTTATATTTTTTAAATTAATTTATCACGATTAGAATTATTTTATATAATAAATCGTGGTTGTTACTCAGTTTTTAATAATATATAATATAGTAGTTATTCATACAATCGATGAGTTTAATAAATATATTATCGATACCGTTTTTAAGGTCTTAGAACATAAACCTAATGGCACTGCAGTTAGCATTCCACTCGAAATTATTACTCATAAAATTAATATTCTCTCAAGTTTATATTCATACTACACTTTTACAGGTGTGCGCTTATAGCATTATTGCAAAATGTGTAAAATGTTTAATGATTAAATACATAATAGAATGTTATACTATACACATGTGGCCTTTATAGAAAATATTTTCACTGTGGGCCAATTTACCTCTAGTCAATCCTATGATACTAATATAGCCATAACTAAGAATTTTTTAGGAAGCTGAGTGGTTATAATTATGACATAAACAATACAAATAGAGATTGCGCAATTCCCTTTTATAGATATTTATTATTTTATTACCTACTACAAATATTATGTAAAAATAATTTAATATACTTAAAAAAAAATATTGACAATTTTATCTATTTTCAATGTTATATTACGATAAATCGTCATCAAAGCAAGTCCTGACCAATCCAACTTTTCCTTGTTGATTTCTTAAAACACGTTTAACCAACCTATAGTGTTAAAAATCTCTTGTAAACGGTTTAATTGCATACAACAGTGAATAGAAATTCATTTCTAAAAAATAGAACGCACCATCGACGTATAATGTCAACATAACTCTTAAGCATCGTTGGTGGTTATCACTTAACAGCAAGTATACAATTTAAATTCCAATTTTAATGAATTCATAATAATATAGACAATCAAAATACGATAAACCTATTAGGTACGACATCAAAAGTACGTGCCGGCCACGGAGTATGGTTTTGTAATAGTACTTTAATATGCCACTGATACTATTTATCTTCAAGGGACCTACTCATAAGAGCGTCTTAATCGGGAAAGCGCATCTTATGCGAGTATATCCTAACCAGTATAGGAAATGTTTAGTGACCGGCAAAGAAAAGCGAATTAAACGGGAAAGCATCTTAAGCGAGTTTAACTGTGAATATTACCTAACCTATATATATAAATATATTATAGGCCTTAAAACATTTTTATCACTTAATACCGACACTGCTCAGTAGCTATGTAGTGAATACTGATCACGTCAAACGGGTCCAAGTTCGTGTGTTGGTGACGCGAAGAGGACTATTATTTCTATCTGAAAACAGGAGTCGTTCGTGGAAAGACATCGAACATCGTCGTTTATCAAACGTGTGAGCTGTGGATAAGTAATGCGAAAAGCTACCCCGCCTGCCGCGCGGTTTTTTCGTGAATCCATCTAGTGTTTTTTTTTCAAAGTGAACGACGGCGGGGTAAAGGGAAAAAACTCGACTAAAAAAATACCGTAAAAAATATTACGATATTGACCGGAACAAGCTCGCGTGTTATTGAATTTGTCGCGCGGACGGACGTGGAGGTAAAACCTGCAGCTCGCGTACGGCGGCGGACAAGGACCGTATATAGTCGTATACACATATATATATATACCTATTTGTTATACACGTCACGGCGATCGCGGTATATATAATTTATGTGCCCCGTCACCGGATTAAATTATTATATTATTATTATTATTATTATATTACGCGGGCGGCTCGAGAGGGTAGTTCTGCCAAGGCGATGGCGGTTGAGTTATTTATGAGAACGGGGTCGTGGCTGGGGCGGACTGCACACATGTGTAGTGGCTCGGTCGCCGCGGTTTTTCGCTCTAATCGCCCACCGACTTCTCTATAGGACCGGGGCTTTTATCTCGAACCAAATTGTTTTTTATCGTGATTTACGTAATATTTATGACTGACCTGCACAGACTAACATATTCCAGTCAAATTGCAATGTAGCGATTGATAAACTACTAAAAATCTACGCCAATGCTAAAACAACCGTATAATTTTCAAAAAATATACTGTTTGATAGCATCAAAATTGCACTAAAATATTGAAATTTCCAAATCGGTCATCGTTAAAACTAATCAACTCCATAACCTTAAGACTACAGACTATAGTATATAGTTCTTCTGCTGTTATAATCTATTTAAAAACGCTCTTTTCGATAAATAATATAATACACGTGATAAGTGCATAATGTATCAAACTCTAACAATGTACAATTTTTATTATTCTTAATATTACTTATACTCATATAACTGGTTGTATATAATACGCGTACATTTATACATATTGTATACAAAGCGCATCTTCATCCTTAAAAAACTTCTTCTATTATTTTGTAGACTTCGTCAGCACTTATGTAAAATAAATGTTAATACTCACAAGTATTATATAATTATTAATTAATATTAGCAACGGGAAGAAAACGAATTTATTTTTATTGTTGTACCTAACCTTTGAATAAATTATATGATTTTGTTTGTTTGCGGCTCACATAATTACTAACAACAAAACCACTCATATTATATCGTTGCGATCGTCAGCTGTAAAACCAATTCATCTCTTCCCGAGCCATACATATTCCATTGTATTTACCGTATCGGTACATATTATATATATATTTATATTGGCAACTGATGAAACGCTGTGTAATAATAAAAATATAATAATATTGTAATCGTGTTATCATAAAATAATACTATTATAAGCGTTTCCGAGACCTAAAATGCACTTAGCCGAACAGCGAGCAAACCTGCGTCGTAAAATTATCGTTTTTATGATTGACCAGTATCATAATATTTTGCAGGTATATACTATTATCTAGGTAGGTATTATTGATTTTCCGCAGGCAATGCGTCCCGTTCGACAACGACGAGAAATCACAATGAACTATGCGTAATTTACGACCACGATTTATGTGAAGCGTCTCTTCTCGGCGGTGCTGCAGAACCACATATACAATAGGTAGGTCGTACTTATATCGTGCCGTGTACCTTGCGATTATAACGAGTGCCGTCGTATATTTTGTATATTTTTGATTTACGGGCTTTGATAGTTTCGTGTAAATAAGCCCGTGAATAGGTCGATTTCGATACCTATAAAAAAAATGATAAAACGTTTCTGATTAGAAAGGGGATATACCCGATATAATATTATTATCAGTGTAATATTATATCAGTGGCGAAACTATACAAAATTGAAAATTCCACATTATATAAGTATAGATACCTAACATTAGTGTGTTATAATATGATTCTCATAATATAGGTACCAGGTACCTATATCAATAATATGACGTATAATAGTATTATGATATCAAATGAAGTCAGTTTGTTGTATGTTCGTTGTTGTAGTGCTGATTCAAAAAATATTTTAAAAGTCTATTTTTAGGGCGTCAGACACGTCATCTTTGTAAAGATAATTCTTCTGTGCGTGTGACTACTGAGCGACATGGCGTAGATTGAGGGAAAAATTATATGAATAGATTTCTTGAGACTCGGTGAGAGTTTTTAGCTTCTTTTTTTCTACCCTTATAGATCGCTATCTGGTATAGGATGGCTCACACATGAAACTTGTTCTGGCCAACAAAAATCGAATATTTTTTTGTTCCCATATTATAAGGTTGCCATTGATTATACAAGGTAAAATAATAATTAGGATTGGTTACAATTACTGTTGGTATTGCATTGTGTTTAGGCTAATACAGCTATTCCATACAAGTTTAAAATTGAGTAGTAACATTTTTTATATTATATAAGAGGCAAAGTCACAAAGGCTATGATTAAGGACCACTTGAGGTTTGTAATCTACAAAAATACTCTACCGAATTTGACAAAAAAAAACAATAATTGATAATATTTCAACTGAAGCAAAACATGTAGATATGTAGAATGTAGATCGATTATAATACATAGTCGGCTATAAATACAGTTATTATTAGTCGGGTTGTATCTATAAATGTGTTATTATGCAAATCGGCAGTTGTGGACCAATTGGCCCCAAATTTTGCACACATATTACTTGGGGTCCCGAACGAGTGGTAAGCGCATATAGAATAGAAGCCACGAGTAATCACAGTTATATACTATATTTAAGACAAAGTGTATTGCTGAGACTTAAGTAAAATCGAAAAATACTCGACCTATTTTGACGGTTTGAAGAAGGGCTAGATTGAACCAGTTATTTTAGGGTGGCTTATTCGCTATTCATACTAATAAAATATATGCATGAACTCATATTCGTTTATTTCTGCTTGCAATATTGGTTCTCGTAAGAAAAAAAAGTCGATCATGACTATGCCCATCTCGATTTTATTTATCACCGAGCAATGCGGCCACGCGGGTAATACATCTATAATAATGGAATAAATATAATCGTATACCGACCGAATTTCGTACTGCTGCAGCTGCAACGACAATCGTAGTAGATCACCACTTTAATATTAATAGGTATAATATGTCTACTCATATGAATATTATAACAGCATTATGATTTAGCGACGTATTTCGTAAAAAGTACACATATTGCGAGGTAAATAATATTTATATTTTATAGTCTCGTTTCGAAACCATTAAAATATTATACGCGAAAGACATTGTGTTATAAATTAGTTTCACTTTGTACAGAGGTTTAGGTACATTATTATATTATGTTATAAGATTATGATATGCGCGCGTGCACATAATATTATTGTAATGCGTTGTGCACTTGTGCAGTGTTTATTTTAATATTCTCTCTTTCTCTTTTATAATAATAATAATATACAATAATATTATACATAGGTATACTCTCCGTGTCCGCGCGTAAATTCCGTGCAATATTGTATACCCGCTTGTACAGAAAAAAACATTAAGAAGTAGGTTCCTACTTTATTATTATTATTATTATTATTGTAGGTAAGTATTATTATTACTATGTCCACTGCACACACATTATGATAAATTTAATATATAATAATAATAATATTATAAATGTAGGTATACGCATGTTTATACGATATGGCGAGGTATACGTTACATGTTTATAATATATTATATTATTATTATATGCTCGTGTAGTAACTGTAAACGGTTCGTACACATAATAATATAAATGTATATATTATTATTATTATAAACCACCGCTGGACGTAACTGCGGTATAATAATATAAATGTCCGGCGCCCGAGACTCGATTTGTGTTTAGCTCTGCAAACGATAAAAACCTATAGGTAGGTAGGTACTACACGCAATCGTGTAGTGTGTCTTTATTTTTTTTTAATGTTTTTAACCGTTTGAAATTAATTTTGAAACAAACTTTTTACACAGCTCAGTACATAATTTATTATACGCTCGTGTGTGCGCGTGCACAAAGCCTAATGCGAGACATAAGTTATTTCGTGACCATCACTGCACTCGGTAAATATTATAGCGGAAGAATTTTTTTGTTCTGTATGGAAAACAGTGACACGGTCTCGAGCTACCCGTCTGAATGAATTTACTGAACGTATCATACGAAATATGATTAATATATTTTATACTATAGCGTCGTAGAATTTGAAATTCACGAAATCTAATTATTTTAATCAACAACCAATTACTATTATCATATACTCAAGTGCGTATTATTATTTATATTCAAAGTCGACTTTTGTGACGTTGAAAAAATATTCTCTTCAAACTATGATGTATACGGAAACGTATTTTAGTGCCCTTTTGTTTGACCAAATTTAGCCATGGAGCCTTTCTGTGAAAACCACGAGGAACATGATTAAAATGAACACTATAGTTCTCATTAATAATAACCAATTAAAATAATTTTACCGACCATTTTATTATAAACAAATTTTTATTCTCGTATGAGCCGTGGTGCTTCTGAAATGAACTCTTGGTGCCCTTAGGTCACCGCAGTGCACAGATTGGGAACCGTTGATCTACATTTATATTTCAGATCGTCGTTGTTAGTACGCCGTTTTGCTATTCATCAAACAAAAACGAGACGGTTATATTTTGTTGGAAAAAATGTTTTGGTTGAAACTTAAAATTCAGAAAAATCTTTTCTAAATTATATTGATTTGGAAATAATTAATTTCGTCAGTAAATAATTTATTCAGAAACGTATTTTGTTGGAAAATAAATTTGTTTAGAACCGTGTATATCGTAATACACAATAATAAACAGTTCCAACAAAATATTTTAATAAGTTGCAGAGCGGAATACGTTTTTGACAAAATATTATTGAGTACCAACCTATCTATTTGCAGTTAGTTCCAACCCCATAGTAATATCATGTTCCCAACAGTATATTTTCCATAGAATTACGCTTAAAATCGATCGAATCGAATGTTTCCGACATAATAACTTTCAAACAGAATACGATTCCAAAAGTATAATATTATTATGATTTATGATTCAATAAAAAGATCCTTTCGATCATTATATATACTATGTTCCTAAGTTCCTAACGGGACGTTTTTCCGCGTTATTTCGAGGTTCCGAACCAATATGATTGTCCAATTTTTTTATGCTGGCCCGTTTGGAAAATCACCACGCGTACATGTCACTCGTCGGCAATCACATCAATATTGTATTTTAACGAACAGATCGAGGAAAAATAAAAAATATTTTTTTTGTACGCGGGGGGAGGGGCACGTATTATTTTATAACTGTGCATGTGGCCGGCGTGGGACGCGTACACTATTATAAAAACAATTACAGTCATCGAGCTCGATAGTTATATTTTGAACAATAACAATCGATCGGCTGGCAAATCGAAATAAACGATTATACATACATAATATATACTTACACGACATCGTGTAATATGCTACAAAAGTATTTTTATTGTTATATATAGTGTATAATATGCATCGGAGAACATTTGAAATGAAAACGAGAAAAAACGCAATTTGTATCGCGCGTATAGGTATAACAAATCGTGAATATTGTTTATTATTATCCTTTGTATCTGCGCAACCCCGTCGTTGCAGCGTAATATTATTAAAAAATAATAATATGTAGGTCACGTTACGCGGGTGTAGTGCCTACCTACCGTCTATATAGGTACGAATAAGTACGATAATATACAATGCCCGCCGTTTGCGATACTACGACTATATTATAATATTATATTATAATGCATTAATTGTACGTATATTATACGGTGTAATATGCTGTTTGTTAAGATCAGTACAAACTGCAGTTTTGCAGGTATCTATGTATAATAATATTATTATAATGGCCTGTTTTAATGTGTGTTACATGCATTATGCATAATATAATATGATATAATATATATTATTACGATGGTAAGAATAATACGAGTGTATGCGGCGGCGGCGGCGGCGGCGGTTACCAACTACCTGGTCTTAGCAACACGCGAGACGTCAAATAACCAGTTTGCTCGCGGTGTGTTAACAACGGCGTACGTTGCACTACACGCGCAATACGTACGATTTTAAGTATCCACTAATAATATTATTAATTATTTTACGAACTTTTTTTGTTTTTTATTATCGCACCATCGGGACATTATTTTATAATCAATTGCGGATTTAACGGTCGGGCAAATCGGACATGTCCTCGCTGACATAACGGAAAAAAATGCAATTTAATACGAACAATAAATGGTATTCCCTATACTATAACTATTAACTTTATACGTATCTTACAGATTTTTAGATTACTTATAGCTTATAAGTACACGATACTCTAATAGGTATTGTTTGTAAATAAAAATATTTTATTTTACCTATGTATAATTTAGTAATTTTCAGATTTTGTGGACCACGAAAACTACAATTCTAACTGGGCATTTTTCCTTAAATCTGTTACTGATTATAATATTTTAATAATAAACTGTAGTAATACTTATGGGAGCAGGTTATTCTTGTGATGTGGTGATGGACCTCGAGGGGTCTTTGAAACAGAAGGAGAAGAAGAAGAAGAATACTGATGTGCAACTCAAAAAACAGTGTTTTCAGACAGTCGAACATAAGTTTTGCATAATCGTAGTATAAATAGTATTTGACGTCCAATCTTACAATATTTGGATACGTTATTGCGTGGTGTGTAAAAATATACACAATAGTGAATTGTCAGCTAGAACGTAACTTTTACTGTAATAAATCGTATGTGATTCGAAATAAACGATCTTTCGAGTTACTACACTTACACTAATGTTCTCATCGTGCGCGGTAATATAATAATATTATTATGTTTTATATGCGATTTACGGCCGTTCTACGTTTTTATTGCATACGTATAATTTCTTTTTAAACGAGACCAATACAATTGTACTATATATATTACATTTATATCTAATACCTACGTATATCTACTGTAAGAATGGTGGGACATAAAATAAAATGCATCAGTCATATAATATTATTTGATAGGTCACCACTGTATAGATTAAAAAACTTGGTTTATTTCCCAATATTCTATGCTTTATTGCCCCAAGCTTGTCGGGTGTAAGAAAATAAAATTAACATTATTTTTTTTACCGTGCCTTTTTTAACGTGCTTTATTATTATTTTATAAGACACGAAGAATCTAGTTATAACTCGCGATTCTACATAATATTTTTAAATACAATATTATATAAATATAAACATGAATATCTTCGTATTATAGTATACAATTAGGTACATCGGTATTGATCGGTCGATCAAATTAACGTAAGACACTATCATCATTTCAAAAACTGTTGACGTTTTCGAAAATATTGTTTTTTAAATAGTATTAAGTCGTTAAAAAACAACATTTTTCTAAAAAAAAAATAGATATTTATATTTATATGAATATGCCTTATGTCTGGAGGTAAAAAAAAATGTGTGTAACAAAAAAAACACAATGTTTAGAGGTTTATTTATAGGGGTTGCCACTTGCTATTGCTATTATGATTAGTAGGCATATTGCGTATACATTTCTTTTACAAATGTATTTGTTTTTATAAATTCAATCAAAATTCAATAAATTCAATCAGTCATTACAGTTCATGGACTTAATTTAAAGCATATCTTAGGAGCTGTTATAGACTTCTTGTTGTGTCACAAAACCAGTAATTGTGTAGATATAGAATCCTGGACAGAAAATCAAGACAAAACATCAGAAATGTGTTTTATGGACTGTCATAAGACATATTAATGATCTTTTGTTTTTCTCAAAAGTTAGACATTTTAGTTTTTTTTACCATTTTTATCGTTATCATTTTTTAATGACATCGTGCACTCCTGATTCCTTGTTCCAAAGCATAATATTTTCTTGGAGTACCTATATGGCTATATAATATACATAAAAATCGAATTTTGGACGGGTAGTTCATGAGTTATAATAGTGTTCAAAGCTTAGATGGGCTTATAACATTATGATATTATGACTATTGTGTATACTAGGTACAACTGGCCCTTATCAGTTCTAATAATATATGCCCCCGTTGTACCTCGCCCGTACTCACTAATGCACACTATTGCCTATAATAGATACACTATTGACAGTGTTGTTGACGGCCATTATGGTGTACAAGAGGATCGTTATACACTCGTCATGTTATAATAATATATTCCGATAAGGTTAGCCCGTGTATATAACTATATAAAAGCACCGCGGAATACGAGCGAACGATGTTATTATAATCCTTTAACAGCGTATACACACGATATTGCGACGCCGAGCCGCAGAAAACGTCTGCGAATTTATATAAAATTGTGTAAGACATAATATAATATAATATTATACGATATTCAAATAGGAGGTGCCCACTACAAAACACATTATTCGTTATACATAATATTATAATAATATATGATTGTACACGAGCGTAATAGAGTCTTTCTTCTGCGGTGGCGGCTAAACTTTACACACGTCAATTTCGTTTAAAAAAAATAAATAAAAAACAAGTGATGCAACGAACGTATATAGAAACGCGTAGGTAGTATTATATATTATATTGTGACAATGTTGTGTACCTATACATACAGTGTGTAACAAAAATACCTGAAAATGAAATAACTTATTTGTTCTAATCAATATATTTTTGTATTTTTTTTTTTGTTTATATAATTTACAGGCGCTTCCGCTACAAGTACAAAATATTACAAAATTTGGGAATCTAGTTTTTAGAAAAATTGTAATGATAAAAATGTTTATTTAAGTCAAGAATTTTAGTTTTACAATTTTTTAAAATATCAATATTTTTTTTTTTAGTAAATCAATTTGAAACGTAATAATTTTTTTTAAATATTATTTTTGGGAATTTTCAGACATAAGTATATCTTAAAATATCAACTATCCATATACATTTTATAATTTATAAATGTCAGGTTTTTCACACTGTTTATCTCCTGCGAGTAAAAATTGGTAGTCTATAGGTCATATAAACATCTCTTTCAGTAATGTGTAGTAATAAACTAATGCCTATTAACTTCTTTGAGATGTATACCTGGTAAGCCAAACGCCGGGTCGATTGATATTATTAATACAATATTTGGTTTTAAGTGGTTAAGTACTATTGCGTTGAGCCTAAAGCTGTTTTATTGACTATAATGATGAGGCGTTATACGCTCTCGTAGACGATATTCTACAACATTTTTTTTCGGAAAGCGTGCCAAAAAGACTCGAAAACGACATTCTAACACGACGGTAAATATTATATCATGTTTATCGCCGTCAGTCTCGGTAGAAAGCCTGTCACGTACTGGTTTGAAACTCCGCGATTGCTCGTGGCACGTCGTAATAATAAAATAATCGCGAGGAAAACAATCTGCGCGCGCGACCAGGGAAAATAAAATAATAATAATAAACAATTAGCGCCGTAGATCCGCAGAGGACGCTACGTGTTTTTGTTTATATATATATATATATATATGTATGTTTTTTTTAACGCCCCATTTACCAAAGGCCATCAAAAACGGTTTAAGGAAATTAAAAAATAAGGCATTATAATATAAAAACGCAAAAACCCGGCCGCCGTCATTATTTATTCGTTTAAGCTCGCGAAACGGGAGAGGGATGGGAAAAAAAAGAATAAGTAGTAATTTCTTATTATTATTATCGGCCGCGCCGTAGGGTGAACGCGAAAAGTCGTCTCGGCCGGAAGTTCAGGCGGCGGCGGCGGCGGCGGCGGCGGCGGCGGATATATCGTATACGATCGCATATTACACACACACACACAAATGAAATATATAACACAAAGTGTGTCTCCGACGTATTTTTATTTACACGATGATATTATGCTTCTTATAATGACACGACACACCATATTATATACCTATATGTATTGAAAATATTACGACGTCTCTCACGCACTAATACGCGGGCACACGCGGTTTTTAGTGGAAACATCTATTATTATTATTATCATCTCCGCGCCGGCCAACTATACCCGAAGAGTCGTATAATATTAACAAAACCATCGTAATAATAATATAATATCGTATTATACGTTTTAAGAGTTATATACACACCTTTAACACACAACCAGTGTGCTTGTGTATAATATTATGTATTTAGTCGGTAGCTCCTTCCGCGTGGGAACATCCTGCTTCCAGGATTCACAAAATAAGACGTCTTCAACCCCACCCGCGGCAGCTCATCCCCAAACGCAACATGTATAATATATATCGAGCGTGTATTCCGCGGCCACTGTACACGCGGTTTTCCACACGTGACGTTTTATCATTTGTAATGCGTGTGTGTATATGTACGCGAACCCGTCGAGAGGTTTCATCCCCGGTTAAGTGGACCCGCCGCCGCCGCACATGTGGCCCGCCAGCATGTCAATATGACAAATCCCTCGTTATTGCGGGCATATACGAGCATCATCGTAATATATTATTATTATTATTATTATATTTATGTAAATCACGCTGTCACTGACCGCGGTCTCCGTGATTTGTGTGCTCGTATATTACGTATTAGCTGCAACTGCAGGTTGCAGATACCTGCATGTCGTCCGATGCGGTTTTCGATTTTTCTATCTTATCAACTCCCTCCCCACCTATCCCCTTGTGCGAGAAATCAGATCTCGCAGCTCGTCTAGAGACACTCTGAAAAATGCTCATTTTAAAAATTCATCGTGTTATATACTTATATATTTATACTTCAATATAGTGCAGTCGTTCAAATTTGAGTTTCGTACTACGTCTTATTAAGTGTCCTGCTTGAAATCACAAACTACTTTTTTCAAATGAGAACTCTACTCTTCTACTATTAATTATTTATCAGATATTGTTTCCGTAAATGCTGTAGTATCAAAAAGTCAAAATTCAAACTAGGAGTTTTTGAGTTATTTAACTTTGTGTACTAAGGATAATAGGTTAAAATGAGGGAGAACACGCTTGGTGCGAATAACTCTATACAATATCTTCAATAATTACTTGTACACGTGTTATATGCTATAAAAATATTACGATATTAATACTGGTGAATTTATGTGTTCGACTCCGCAGTACGGCGTAATAGGTAATATTCAGATTTTTAAAAATAAAGTTTTTAATGCGTGGTCTTAACGTCCAACTACTCGGTGATTTTTTTCATACAATTATATTTAATAGTAATTTTTCCTGTACATAATATTTCCCAAATATATTGTAAAAATACATTAATTCATAGGCACGTCGTTGCGTGCGTACAGTAGCTAAATAATACACGGTGGCACTTCGATGAAATCAAAACGAAGTACAATATCAAAACAACAACAACAACAATGAAAACAACTGGCGAAAACCGAGAGGGAAAAAAAAAGTGGTGAAGATGCGCGTCGCCGGATTATTACACTGCAATATATTATTTCGTACAGCACTCCACCGCCGCCGCCGAAGACTACGACGACGACATTTGAAAGCGATTAGAGATATACACGCGTATTATATACGACAACCCTAGGACACGTCGTCGTGAGCACATAAATCAACACTATCGCCGATCGCCGCCGCCGCCAAACAAAAGGTTTTCTTCGCCCCTCCCCCCTCCCTACCCCTTTATGAATATATATTATATATGTGTGTGTGTGTGTGTGTGTGTGTGTGTGTGTGAGTACGACACGACGACCGCGTTTTACCTAATTAAACTTTTAACAACCACGATTTATGATATCGCAAAACGACTTTCACTGTGTGCAGCGCGTACAAATGATTTTTCTGCGACTCATTATTACATATAGCTAGGTGGTATACGCCCGTGTTTATCTGATCGGCTGTTTACTTTTCTTCCTCTCCCGCGCGCGGTCTCGTCCTCGGCCGTACAATAATAATAATAATATGTTGCCCACCATCAAATAACCACCACCCCTCGCCAATTTAGGTACGACGACGGGTGCGGTGGTCGTCAACAATTTTGTCTACTTAGTCTTACGATAAATACGCGCGACGTTATCGACGGTTATGACGTCATCATGTAGGTTAGTAGGTTATAGGCTATACTGAATCGGGGGCGTCACTTCAAACGTCACTATTTACTCGAAACGACGATTGACAAAACTAAGTCAAACCACGGAAAGTTGAACAACGAGTTTGGCCACCATCAATTAATTGCTTAATTGAATTAATTAAAATGCTTTTAACTATTTCAACTAAGATACTACCTATTCGAAGTCCCATCGTAATTAAACTCACGTGGATTTCCGAACACGCGATAGACCTCGATAAATAATTATAATTTTATGTTCCTAGTTTATATTTTCACGGTATATCGAAGTTCAAATGCGCACTTGTCTTTTAGATCCATTAGTGACTTATATAGATTGAAAGCTCGTGATGTTAATGCACATATAGGACGATGCTTGCAAAAATTAAAATTTATTTCGGTAAAAAAAAAACCATAGATTGAGTCAATGGTACAAAAAAAAAAAAACATTGAGCCACCTGAAGCGTATAATACGCGTACTTCTCGTCGAACATGGTCGAATGCAAACATTATGATTTAATGAACGACGACTTAATTAAAGATTTGACTGTAACGATACAAAATGACTCGACTGTACTTTTAATGAAAATATGATACTCGTGATTGTGCACTATATTTCCATGTGGATTTTCCAACGAGTATAAAATAATAACGGATATATACATACGCCGCCGGAGACCGGAAGTGAAGCGGCGAGCAGTGTGCCCGGCACAATAAGTAAAAAATAAATAAAAAAAAGGTTTGAACGTAATACACGCGTATATTATACTACGCTATACACTTACATATTATTATTATCTGTCAGGAAATTGAATTGGACTGCGTGCCGGTCCGATACTTGATTTCCGCCGAGCGCCGGGCAGTATACGTCACGTCGTATTAAAATAACACGTCGAGCGGGGTGGTTGCGTCCCTCGAAAATGCAAAATGTTTCGTTCGGAGGTAAACATCACGGACCACCGGTCGTATCTACATCGGTATTATGCGGACATTTTCATTTCCGTTTCGACCGCCACCGCCACCCCTCAGCCGCCTTGTCTGAAAATATAATTATCGAAATTAGTTCAACGCGTTCACACAGTGTACAAGCGACAACGGTCACATAATATAATATTATACAATATATATTTATAAATGTATATGGCGACTATCGGAAATCGCATGAAATATTAATGTACATGACGTATACAATGTAGCCAGGTATTGTTGGTATTAATAGTTTGTAGTCCACTGCAGAACCTATATGCATCGCCAGATATTGTTGTTGTTATTGTTGTTGACGACGACACGACCGTGTAAAAGTCAATCAGCTCGCACCCTATTCCGACCAAATCACGTGAAAATTAATTTTTTTCTACTCTCGTAACTAATTTTGAAAAAAAAAAATGGTTACGCGTGTTTAAAGAGTACTGTTTATATAGTCGCTATCCAAATCGATCGGTGACGGAAGCGTTCAAATCAGTCAAATTCCTCATAAATTATAATAATAAAATAATGAATCGAAATAAGCTCTTGCAATTTACTCTAGAGAAAATATCAAGTTTAACAAAATTATTATATTATATAAGCGACAATCTCTGACACATTATTTATACTATCACAAGTTCCAGATTGAATTCTTCGGCGACGATAGTAATAATTGGACGAAAAATGTCGCACTTCGTGGTGACGAGTTGTTGGTTCTTATCCGCGGACGTCATGTTTTTTTTTTTTAATTTTTACCAAGATAATATTTAAAACACGTTCTATTATACGGTTCGTTAAAAACGAGAGTAGCTGTGTTTGTTTTAAACGACAACCGAAACGAAATGTTTATTATTTATTTAACATCGCGCTGGATCTTCGTAAATAAGAATACAATCAGACGTCGGCCGTTGTTTATATTATCTCGTCACTGCCACGGTCGAACGGACAATAATTTGCTAATTTAACATTATTATTATTATTGTACGCGAATTCGTGCACAGAAAAGAGCTCAATATTATTATAGACGTCCTATAATATTGCGGGAGTGTTAATGCAAATTCCCAAGAACCGCGAAGAACAAACACTACATTTTAATTTATTTGTATATTATTCTCCTCTCGTTTCTTTCGCAGTTCCGGGCATAGCCTTACGCATTAATATAATTAATTCGACGTGGACCATGAAAATGTAATCCGTAGGTACAAGTAGCCAAAAAACATTTCAAATTACGGCTCGCCTTGATATTAATAATTCAAATATTGTTCAATTTAAAAAACCAAAACTATGATTTTATGATCAACTGTTTGATATTCTACCTATGTACCATATTATTTAAAACTGTCTATAATATTATTAGTATACATGTATATAATATATATTAGTTTATATATATTACAATAAATAATCATAATCTGTATATATTGATAATGAAGATGATGATGCTGCGAAATAACTCAGAACATTTTACGATCATTGTGGATTTACATGGACAAACAATGCAAGTTCCAACAGACAAAAGATATTATAATTAAAAGTCATTAGTGGTCCGTTTCAGATGAAGCTTTTCACTAAGATGCCAAATATTGCAGTTAAGTCTGCAGTCGTGGAGATCAAATACACCGGCTGCAGTCCGGATAGTTTCAGCCAAGCCAAATAGTCCGATCCTTGACGTGACAGTTTCTACTGATTTGACTGGTTGTCCACTGGTGATGCGTTAGTACGTTACACTCCGATGTCGCGAATATTGCAGTGATGAAGTCTAGGTCCGAGATCAATTGTTATATTCCGTGGTACACTATTTCTAAGCATGTTGAAAGGGGCTTGAGCCTTTTCAAAAAATATTTAGGATATTTGCGCCTATGGCTTATCCACTGAGGAAACGTCACACTTCCTGACAATTCTGCGATGGGGTGTAGAACCGAGACAAGACGCCATCCACTTCGATGGTTGAAACCTCGGAGTCACGAAACTGACGTGACAAGCTATATTATGTACGAATGTGAATTATGACGAGAGATTACCTTTTGGACGCCCAAACTTATAGTGAGGAAATCTGAAGCGAAGCCCGTGACGGTACACGACGACCATTATAATATGTTAGGACAGACAAAGAAATTTCAAATTTGTGAGGCGCATGCCAAGTTGAGCATAGTTTGAGTGTTTTCTGAGAGTTGTGCACCTGAACTCTCCCCGTGAACTTTGTAATAATAAATTTCCAGCACTTTTATCATTCAAAATGTGTTAAATTTGTTATAGTTAAGTATAATTGTTAGAAACTGAATACCTATTTGTTTATATAAATTGTAATTTAAGTCTACTACTAATATAGTTGTTTTCTTATGACGACGTAGATCGGACAATACTTATACGCAATTATTATAATCTATTACTAATGGCAACCGTTTATATTTACAAAAATCTTCGATTTCGGTTTGACGAAACAAAATCTTTGTGTGAGCACGTCGTCTTTAAAATGCGATTTTTTAAAAATTCTTTCTTTTGCGTGCACTTAAATAAAATTATGAAACGAAGGTATCTAATGTCAAAATAGTGAAAATGGCAAGTCTCTACCAATTATTATATAGTTTAGACTCTACGTTGATTCTCTGTCAATAGTAAGTCAGGAAAAGCCTCTTGTATAATATAATAATTATAGAGAAGATAAAGGGGTAAAGATAAAACAACATAATAATGTATATTATACATTTATACTTAGTATAATAGCATAATACCAGTATACCCCTCTTTGGACGAAAACATAAACTTAAAGAATTCATCAATGATGCATGAAATGGGAAGTTATGCAACCTAGTTGTTTTAAGCAATATGAAAAAACATGTTAAGTGGCCAAATTAATATTATAACAATATAAAGTGAGGAAGAATTTAAGTGTAAGTTTAGTTGCCTACTTGTATATAACTATTAGGGATAAAAAAAACATATTTTACGATTCTTTAGAGTTTAGACCTTGAACAGTACAAAAATAACATTGCAACACTTGTAAAACAAACCAATATAAACTTTTTTAAATTCAGAAGTATTTAAATGCCGAAATGAAAAACAAGTAATAAAAATGGAAATATGTGTATGGTTGTTATTAAGATGTTATATAACTTTTAAATGGATTTTAAAAGTTAAAATAACGATAATAATATCAGTGCACACAGCTGGCTTTATAGTTTAAACAGAATTTTAAAAAACGACATCCATCGAAAATTATTATTTTTATTAAGTATAAACCAGCAGGACAACTCTGAATACAAAAATATCATCTGTGTAAATATGACGTAAAATATTATTTTTTTTATTTTCACTAGAACCTTCTACAGTGGGTAAATCATATTAGTAAAATTCGATTTGAATTTCTAACTTTTTAGTTTTTTTTATGCACTCGTAAAACTTGTAAGTAATAATATGATTATAATATTATATTATTATATTATCACTTGTTGAGAGTTTATAAAATTAATATTTAAAAAATATATTTATTATTAAATAAATTAGTGCACATCATCTCGAAAGCCGTAATTATTGTGGAAATTAATAGAAAGCTTGCACTTGATTTTACAGTGTTTTGATATTTTTTTCCGGTTATAAATAATATTTAACTATGTTTAAGAACTAATCTGAATACAAAAATAACACAGTGCTAAATCAAAATATACGACGTGTTTGTAAATATAATCATAACGATTTTTATAATATAAAAAAATAAATAAATAAACTTGGACACTAAAAACTACAACAGTTAAATTTAACATTTGTGACCGAAATCCACAGGTTCTTGTTATCATGTGACGTATGAATTGTCGTATATTAAAATAATTATCAACCGACTAAATCATACATTATTTATATTGTTATATATTGCTCGTCGTGAATACTATTACACAATCATGTACATAATGTTATAATATTATATTATGTAACTAAACTAGGTATATACTATAATAATATGACGCATGGTATGAAATCGTATTAATGTATTAATAATAAATCGTAACGGAAAAAAAAGAACGCGCGCGGTCGCGCCCGGAGACCTAAACGCCGTCGACGGAAATCGAAATTAAAAGGAGAAAAATATTATACTAACACCGTTACTATATTATATTATATTAATATTATATCCATAACGCGACGACAAAACCGTAGTCGGTATACGGATATAATACATAATAATATAATGAAAAACAATACTCGGAGATCTCGACGCGATGACCGCCGGCGGCGTCGGCGAGTGATAAACAACCAGAGATGGAATTCCTGCGGTTTGAAAACCGCCGTTCGTGAGCGGTACATTACACGTGATATCGTATGTGCAGAGCTGCTAATACACAACCGTGATGAATAATAATAATAATAATAATATGAGAAACGCGAGTAATGTGCGCATGCCGTGGCTTGTTGCACCGCGGTCGTCGTCGTAGCACAACTACCTATATAATATATGATAATCTAATATTATAGACGACGTCTTACTGTCAGTCACACTGCTGCGCAGATACGGACAATAAACTAGATCGTTAACCGCGGCCGTATGTGCTCTGCACTATTGACATCGTCGGAGCCGTCCGTTTCCGCGGTCATAGTTTAGAGTCTCTTGTCGATTACCAATGTTATCGTGTTATCTCGCTAGAAAAATTTTTTTATTAACGAATATTATCATATATCATTATTTTATTCAGTGCTCGAAGTGCGCCGGAACGGCTTTCCTGTTCGTAATATCAGCTTTTGCGTCCGTTCCGGTTGGTTAAAATTAGAATTTAAGATCGCAAGAATATTAAGTAAATATTGAAAAAATAAATAAATAAAATGTCCACTCGGTAAGGCGATATATCGCAGTCGGTATCACAATCAAGGGGATTAAAATTATCAAATTTCCTTTTGACAAATAATAATATAATAGAAATATAGTAGTCCAATAGGCTTCACCTGCAGCTGCCATACCACGTGTTGTTGCTGACTGTCGTTCTTTTAACGTCTGATCGCTATAATAACAATGTTATGATCGAAAATGCACTTGCAATTAAACCTGTGACTGCAATCACTATCATCACTGTTTTTAATATATTTAAAGATTTATTTTTATCAAATTCAAATACAATAAAATACCTCTTACGCCGTGGTTTCTATACCTCTATAGTAGGGTGACCAATGACAATACGATGAGTATACGACCATTGCGTACCTAAGTTGAGTATAATACTATTCGTTAAAATATTAATGTTCCAAAGTATATAATTTATCGAGTACCTACCTATCTTTTGATAAAATTTTATATGAAATATTCGATACTTGCTATAACTGTATCGGGATTCAGTTTACAAGATACAATTGTATCTAAGATACGTATTTAAGATACTTGTATATAAAATACTGCCAACACTAATAAATTATAGGCATAAGGCATATTCGTTTTATAAGCGTCAAATTTTCCATTTCGAGCACTGATTTTAATGTTAAATCTTAAATGTGAATACCTATTTGTAGTTTACTGATTCATAATTTTAATACTAAATCTTAAAAGGTTACTTGGTAATAATAATATTACACAAATCACATCATTAAAGATTACTATTAAAAACGCATGTCACAGACAAACTATACATGTACCTACTTTGTGGGATAGCCAGTCAAAGTTGAAAAAACCAAGCAGATCTTAAAATTTACACTATAATAATACATTTTACGTACAACAACTATATTGTTTTCGCGAGTATCCCGTAGCCAAAAAAGCTGTGGCCCCGGCTGAGCGAATCACCGAGCGTGTAATTACCAATAATAATTCTTTTCTATTATTGAATAATTATATCATTATAATTATTATTACTAGTAATGTTATTGTGGTTTTGCATTTGACCCCGGACCAGTTTTTATGGTCGCGCTATTATTATATAATACCTATATAAACGGGCCGTCGCAACCACCGCCGCCGTAAACCACTTCACGCGGAATCCATATCTATAGGAGGTTTATGTGCAGTGTATATTATATATTATATGGGACGTGCGCACATTCTACGAATGTGTCTTTTTGTAGTAAAAAAAAAACACAACAAATGATCGTAAAAATCTACCGGTGAAATATTTCTCCGCTGCACTACTCCCTCCCCCCCCCAAAAAAAAAATAATAATAAAAACCACGACTGAGCCCCCATCCTCGCCTGCAATGGCTACTCATCGACTACACATACGGGTACATACATATACCGTGCACATACCAGCTATGTTATTGTAATCCAGCGCAACTTATAATATAACGCCGCCAATACCAATTGTTCAGGGAATATTGTATACATATATATATTATGTTCGAGGCACCACTCGAGACAATGGACGTTTTTCGACTGAGCCACCACGTATGTTACCGAGGCGATCTTCTGCCTCTCCTCGGACGGTTTTAAATTTATGTATCTTCTTACGGGTATCGACCGACGAATGACGATCGCGCCGTTGACCGTTCGTTATTATACTATTATAATAACATCGAATCTGAAACTGACTATACAGAAAACAAAAACGTACCTAATAATAGTATTAGAAGGGTTGTCGTTATCGTCAAAATCGCAGTGTGACTTAAGAAATAACCTAACCGCGGTCGTCATCGTTTGTTCTCGGCGCGCAGGTATAATATCGTCTCAGCCGTCTTCGAAAACCGGCGGTAAACAAACGACTATAGAGTATGAACGGAGTCGAATGTCACATCTAGTATTGACGTAGAGTAGGCCCAGAGATGAAAAAATGTCTACGATCATACATCGTACATTACACGTCATACGATAAATACATCAGTGAGTGTAGTTACTCAAAAACGAAAAACCATTTCGCACAATACAAAGTATTTTGCTTCCAATCTTACGATTTGGATATCATATTTCATATACGAAAAAGTATATGAAAATTGTAAAATACTTCACAATGGTCAATTATAGTGCGTTGTCAAAAACATAACTTTTTCCATGAGAAATCAAAAACTTATGTTTTTTTAAGTTATCACACTATAGTGTACTGAGAGGACGCGTTGACAACCAAAACCGATAAGCGTTATAATATAATGTTGCATAAAACATATTATACTATAATAATTGTATTTGTATATTATCGTGTAATATAATTATTATTACTATACAATACACGTCATACCTAATATGGATTATAATACAATTAAATATTAAATAATATTGCCTTATATAAGAATAATGCGTAACAATCGAGACTAAGTCATACTTAGTACACGTTTGACAATAATATTATTGGTCTTGCATAAGCCGTATGGTTCAGTATAAATTATGATCACACGGCGTCATGGATAGGCTATTTTGGTACACCACCGTCGTGGGAATATTATTTATTATGTGTCGATATCTGGTAACATTTAATCATTTGGTAATTTAATCACAATATGGGGTTGAAGATAAGCTAATCGGTACAACATGTACAACGCATAGTGGCGGGTCCATTTTCTCGGTATTTTATAAGTACGGTTTATTAAAAATATTTAATTATATTATATTATATTCAAAAGAGATCAGATAGAAGGACTTAACTTACATTATACGTATTAACGTTGTATAGTTCTATGACGTTGAAATTGGTTATCGCGTAATTTATATTATGTCCTGACCATTGAAGCATCCATTGTAAGATTTAACTCGTTAACGTCTTAACTGACATACAGACAGCTGCAGCGGATAGAAACAATAATATTGAGAGGTAGTCGGAAAAATTCATTTATTTCATACCAATAGATTTATAGATAGTTCAGAAGAAAAAGCTGCCGCTGTGCTCCGATTAGCCAACTCATCCCGTTAAAAAAAAATCCCCGTTACATATTATTTTGTTAAGTAGGTATATTACGTAGGTATTATATTTTATTTTATTTTATCCGTTTTGGAATCGAAAATCTATAGTTTAGAGTCTAAACTTTGGACGGTAGGTGGGTAGACGATGATAATAATAAAATAAATTTAAACAATATCCAAATCACATCATCATTTTTTCGAACCAACCCACTCCCTTCGAATAGCGTTTCTGGTACCAGCGAGAAATGTTATAAATATTATTATCGCTTCAACAGCAGCTAAAGTAATAATAGCTGCTGTTTATTAAAATATTCACAAACGTCAACACCGCGATGTGTAGCTATAAGATATAATTTATGCAATCGCGTATTATAAAACGCGAGTGCATAAATTATTATACTCGCGTTTCCGTGCATCAAAATTACAACATAATATTAAAGTACTTATGATTTGCATAAAAATCACAAATAATTACAACGCATATTATTATCGTTGTTTTTCGTTTTCCTCTAACCGAGTTGACATGAGTTGAACATTCAGAGCACGGGATAGCTCTGCGCCGTGTGTTGTACGATACTGCGGTGAGTGATTATTATTTTAATATTGTTTTCCATTTGCTGTGTCGTTTGTCCGGCTATAATAAACAATAATAATTATATATATAATACACACGATATACCCGAAGATGTTATTGTCCGTTATTGTTACAGGTACACGCAGTGTGCGAATTTATAATATTATTATTATTAATACGTTAATTAAAAAAATAAAATAAAATAGCTCGCAGCGTAATATTATATAAAATAATAATATACATCATTAACACGGTCGATTTTAGAACACGGATCTGTTATATTATAGTCCTCTTTTAGTTAGGAAGACATTCAAAAATTTGAAAGGGTTCAAAAACGTCTTCTTCGTGGTTATGTTTTAAACATTTCCCATCCTCCTCATAATAATTACACATCGGAATTTTTTAACCTATCTAACCTCGAAACCAGAAGGCATATGCTACTCATACGATTTATTAATAATTTAGTTCTTTGTAAGATCGATGCTATACGTCTACTCAATAGGATTACATTTCATATACCTATAGGCTCGTGGCGGCTCGTGGGGTTCATCGAAGGTGGGGCACAAATATTTCCTTCTTTTTCCACTATAAATGATTAGAATGAACAAATAATAATTAATTATTATCATGTTTTCAAAATATAAATTTTGTTCAACGGACGACGGTTGACAATAACAATACGAAAGCGATAAGACCGACAAAATCTTGTAAATCGTAATAAAAATAGAATTTGGGCACAATCCGATTGTGCCCGGCAATGCCGTATTAATTCGTGTCGATAAGTGGGGGAAATCTAGTACTGTAGATCGGATCATCGGGGCACAACTTCGTTGTGCCCGCCGCCCAATGCGTATATATAGTATACACGTATCGTATCTAGGAGCACCCGTATTTGATAAAACATTTTTTTTCGATAATATTCGATAATATACCAACTACCTACCAATTACCAACTTATATCATGATGGAAAAAATACTTATTCAATTTTAATTTTAATAATTTAATATACATTTTTCTCCTTTTTTCTCAACTTTTTAGGTGGGGCACGTGCCCGTGTGCCCATAGCACGAGCCGCCACTGCCTATAGGATATAAACAGGAATAATTCGAAATCAGTACTTGTAAAACTAACTATTTATGTAATAACATTATCCAACCAACTATGCGTATGATGGACCTAGTCTCCTAGATTTTTTTTCCAAGTGTCATGTAAGATAAATCTTAGACCACACAATGTTTTGTTTTTAATTTGATAATTATATGAATATTTTTACTATTTCATTTGCTCGTATTTTACTATATCAATAATTGTACACTGTGATTAATAATAATATTGTTACTTATCAGATTTAATTATCATCTTTAATATTTACCAACACTTATGTATTTTTCTTTGTAACTATTGCCGTCAGGCGTAGAAATATATAAATAAATAACGCCAGTTGTTACACTCTGGAAAGACGTATGCGAAAATATATCAAGAAATTGACGTTATAATAATACCGTCGTCGGTGACAATAATAATAATAATAATAATAGCAACGTGTTTACGGTCGACGAGACCACTATATATAATTTAATATATTCCGCATTCGCGACGTGACCCGAATGACAATAAAAAAAAAAAAAATACAACATGAATATAATGCACGGCAGTCGGGCGCTTACGTATATATTATATTATATACGCGTGGTGTGGAATCGTTCGATCGAACGGTGGTTTCGACAGAAATCGGTATGATAACAATATTTTATTGTATAATATGTTATTACGATGACGTTGCAGAATTACGGACGGTTCTTTTTTTTTTTTTTCATGTAATAATATTGTCAATTACGTCGATTAGTAATAATAATAATAATAATAAAAAAATACCAATGATAAAAACGAGTCCAATATTGTGCACTTGTGCGTATCATCATTTTTAGTATACCTGACGAATGAAAAATGTGTGATAATAAGATAATAATTATATTGACAATTAATATTATTATCGACTACAAAACAGTATTTATATAATATACAGAGTGATTCACCAAGCATAGTCACCCCCGTTCTTTTCATCAACAACGCATTTATTCAAAATCTGACTTTTAGAATTTTTAAATATATACCTACGTTCTAAAGACTTTATTTTCAACTCTCGAGATTTTCGTACTACTTAAGGAGTGTTCTGTGGCGATACAAACTTCTGTTTTTCAAATAAGAACCTCCTCCCCCCTCTCTTCTACTGTAAATGGTTAATCGCATAATTTTTCTGAACATTTTGAAGCACCTAATTCAAAACTGGAATTAGTAGTTTTTAAGATATTTAACTTTGTGTATAATAGGAATTTGTAATTTGTTATTTTGTGGATAATAGGTTCAAGATGATTGGTTTGGAAGATTTGAAGGCTATAGTGATTTGGACAATTTTAGACTTAAATAATTAAAATTTTCTATCAAGCTTATTAATTTTTAAAAATGGTCTATGTATAAATGTATAATACATACTAGATCCATTATTACATACATTTTATATTTTTGTAACACCATTTTTAAGAATTATTATCCTTAGAATAAACATTTTAATAACTAAAAAACTATTTATTTCAATTCTGAATTAGGTAGGTACATCAAAATTTTTCAAAAAATGATCCACTAAAAATATTTAAAATGAAAAAGGAGGTTTTCATTTGGAAGACAAAAGTTTGTATCACCACAGAACACTCCTTAAGTAAAACAAAAAAATCCAAGAATTTAAAAAAATGGGCATTAAGTATATCTAAAAATTCCAAAAATCAGAATTTGAATAAATGTATAATTAAAGCTACAAATGGGGGTGATCTTGCTTGGTGAATCATCCTAAACATATTATGTCTACGTAGTTTTTTTTATCGTTTTTCTTTTTGGCACATCATAAATAATTACATAACTATTTATCTGCAGGATTTGCGGGTTTAAATATAAGTATATAAATTATTATTTATTATCATACATCAAGGAGAGTATCTACCGTCGACAGATGATGATTTACTATTTGACTGCAACTCTCGCGTAGACGAGACAGTGTGTATTTTAATATAACCATATAACGCGATTTTATGTTATAAATGTATAATAATATGCATAATAATATGCTTTATACATATATAATTTGATTTAATTTAGTATAAATTATTAGGCACGGATGATTTTGAGACTTTATCACTGTACCTGTTAAAATTAATGTTTATTTTAATTAATATTTTATTAATTTTAGACACCGATGCGATCTAGTGTGTTTTACAAATAAAGATTTGTTTTTGACGATTGTAATATTTAGTTGCGGTGTATGTTGTTATTTCCCCTGCGTATGATTTTTCTCCAAAAAAATAGGTAAGTACCTACTCATAAATTGGTAAAACTGTACTCTAGAAATGTCAAACGACTCGTTAATTTACAAACAGTGTCTTAATTAGGTAATATAATGAGCCTTATTATACGATTAAGTACATAATGCAGTGTGTTCCATAAGTCCCGTGTCACCCTTAAAATCTCCGTAACAAATCAATATATTTAAATGCAGTTTTTTTTTCTACTTTTTCACCTACTTCTAGGTGATACGGGACTTATGGGACCTTTGGGACACACTGTTTCTATAATATACTGTACGTCATAAAAGAATTAATACTATAATGATAATAATTTAGCATAGTCTCACATGATATTTTTACAGTTTGCCATTTCGTCCGGATGATCTATACGCGCACGTTTGTCAATGATGAATTTCGATGTAAATGTATTCACGATTGTATAATAGATCGTAATTCGTCATTTCGGATAATGAAATTCTATTTCACATAATATACGATGGCTAACCAAGGTTGACGTGCCAAAATGTATATAGTCTGTGCAGCGTGTACAATATTCTATTGATTGATCGACGGCTAACGAATTATTAATGAGTGATACGGATTAAACCCGTATACTATATATATACCCACGTGCGTCGTTTGGTTAATTAACATTTTTTGTTTTCGTTCAATCGAATTACTGATAATATTATTATTCATATTTACCGCGCAGACATGCCGGTTTCTTTGTATGCAAATTTGTCACGGTACACATAACACACGTGATCGGGTTTTTCTATGCATGATTCGGGTGCATATTGCATATTGTGCATTTCAATTTGTAATCAAATTAATCGTGTAATATAATCAACGTCGTAATACGTTTGTCACTCGATCGGGCCACTAAGCTTACTCGGTGAATCCATATTTTTGATATCTATCCCGAGTCTTTCGCTACACATCAAAATCTCCGTTCTATACGTTTCCAATATAATACTCTTCGCTCAGATTTAAAAACACCCGCTGAATTAGCATTTGAATTATTATAAGCGCTTCACTAACACACTAACTCACCATAATCCCACCCAACTATCACCTACAACTGTTCCAGCAGAGTAATCCCAAAATAAGGCTAAAATGATGTCATCATCTGCTTATCTAAAAAAAAAAATGATTTAAAATGTGGACCACTATTAGCTACATAGTTATTATTTAACTATAATTACTATTACAATTAATATTTCATGACAATGTACCTATATATTGCACGAGATGCCTCTTCAGTCTTTTTTCGTGACATTATATTTATTATTATTTTATCATCAATACTACGCTTATCGTTCAGTTCTGTAACAGATGGCCTGATAACAAATGTCTTAAAAAAAAAAAACCTTTTATTATTAATCGTGTTGTGTGTTATATTGTATAATGATATAATATGATATATTATTACAAAATTATTTCGTACCTAGTAGACGTTATCGCGTCTTACGAAAATCCGAAACATATATCTAATATAAATCAAACCCTCGCCGTCTATTTGTATTATTCGGTCGACGATACGCATCCCGTCGTAAACCAATTGTTGGAATTCAATTATAATAGAAACGGTCCGTCCGAAATCTAATCAGCGGCGAGGCGGTTAAACGCAGACGGATAAGCGTACACTCGAAATCCGGTTGTAAATTATTTCGTATCCGAACGTTTTGTACACTCGAATGATTTGTCACGTTCAAAAAACCAGTCTTCCGCGCGTACTTACGTAAAATCTATACAATTACAATAAAATACTTTTAGATTTTAAAACGACGAACGTTTGTAAACATTTTCGAGTGAAACGGATCGTCCACCACTCGCATAATAATAGGTGCTCAATCAAATTTGGGGGGGGGGGTTCGCAAAGGCACTCTATAAATCATATCTCAGCTTCTATACAATTTTTTATTTTGCATACCTACCCCGACTGTTTTGTATTGCTGTGACGGGGGCACTTGGCCCCCACGGGCCAGTGTTCAATTATTTCGCACTTGGAACGAAGTTTTTAAATCGTTGGATTGAGCTCATCTATACTGAATTTTTCCAAATTCGAGCGCACTGAAAATAGTATAATGTCCGCGTGTTTGTTCGGACTTCTGTTAATCGTTATATTTATTTTGGGAAACAAAATCGCTCTACCGGGGGCGATTTTTGTAATTAAAAAATAAAAAAAATTGCGACAAGTGCGCTATGGCTATAAATTAATATTATATACCTAAAGGTACTATACTTGTATTATAGTATATTATATCACGATGACGTAATATGCATTATAGTAACTAATAATGCCTAATCATAATCTAACTACTAACTAGGTATATAAACGTGAAATAAACTTTGCTTTGTAATAATAACTGACCTCAAAAACTACTGTACCGTTTTTAATAAAAGTTTTATCATTGTATTCCTTGAGACTTGGAACGTGTTTATAGCTTATTTTTAAACCTCTATCAAGCTAAATGGTTGCTCACGCATGAATTTAGCTTCCGGTTCTCGAAAATAATTATATATTATATTTGTTTATTTATAGGGTTGCTATTGGTTACATATTATATTACTATTATATATATATACTAGCGGACCCGACAGACGTTGTCCTGCATGATATTCAAACGATTAGGATATACAACAAAGTATGAAATGAAAGACAAATAATATAATAAATGTTTGTTTAATTTTATCTTAATGCGAGTTGATGAACAATATTTTTAGTCAATTCCTGAGGAGTATAAATGAATAAACTTGACGGTTTTCCAACGCGAGAACACGCCACATGTAATTGGCCATGTGAAAAGACCGGATTTTCTAGATCCAACCCACAAATCGACATTGTTTGACCTTGTGACTTACTAATAGTCATGACAAATGCCAAGCGAATTGGGAATTGCAGTCATCTGAATGGAATGGGTGAGTCTGAAGTGGTCATTGGGATTCGTGGCAGGAGAACAACTTCACATTCAAATTTGCCGTTAAAAATTGTGGCTTCAAGAACATTGCCCATAAATTTTTTTTTGACTAATTTTGTACCGTTGCATAGCTTAGTTGCATTTAAATTCCGAAGCAAAATGATAGGTGAGCCAATTTTTAATCGCAAGTTATGTGGTGGCAGCATTCCTGGTAAATCCAGCGAATTCAAAAATTCAACAGGATAGTTGACTACTTCATCAGGATCGGTAACAGTGTCGATCGATTTGAACAATACCTCATTGCCAGGCAATGACTGTTGTATTTTGAAGTTAATAGAGTCAACATCGATATTTTTTGCGGCTAAAATAGCTCGTTCCCGAAGCCACGCATGATTAATGTAATTTGCTTGTAAATCTGGAAATATGCTTGCAATCAAAGCATCTTTCGTAGTTACCATGGTGCAGAAATTATCTGGCAATTTAATGCATTGTGTGTCTCCATGCAATGGTATTGTTCCGTTTCCAATGTTGAGCAATTGCTCGGAGAATGATGGTGCCAATGGATCGTTTTGCAGTTGAACACGTATATTTGTGTTGAGACGTAATGCTGACATTTCGGCATAGATAATATTGTTTTATACATGTGTTAATTTCATCCGCATATGTAGCGCGTGGAGTGACCGGCAATGTCTGTCTAAAATCACCAGACAGCAGCAGTAAAGCACCACCGAAAAGCCGGGTGTTATTATTTAGATCTTTCATCATTCTATCGAGAGCTTCAAGTGAATGCTTGTGGGCCATAGTGCATTCATCCCAGATAATAATTTTGCATTTTTACAAAACTTTAGCCATACCGGAATGTTTTTTTATGTTGCAAACTGCATCTGGATTTGTGTAAAGGTTCAACGGCAATTTGAGTGCTGAATGTGCAGTCCGTCCGCCATCAAGCAAAGTGGCTGCAATACCTGATGAAGCAATATTGCTACCGCGATATGATTTTGTGATCGAATGCGCGCAATTTTTAGTGAAATGAGAAACGTTTTTCCAGTGCCACCTGGTGAGTCCAAAAAAAAGTCCACCTTGCTCTGCTGCAATTGAAAAATTAATTCGATCATATACATTCTTTTGTTCATCAGTGAGTAGTTACTCATTATTTTCAACGAAAGTAGTTAAAGAAACTGTATCGAACTGTTGTTCGCGCTGAATCTCGCTGTTAATGATGTCTGTTGCTGGGCGGTTAGGTGAGAGCATACTAAAATGAATGAGTGGCATATTCGAAATCAGAATGCAAATATCTTCAATCTTTATTAGCGCCTCGTTATATATTTCCGGCGTAAAATTGATATTGGGATCTTGATCAGCGATCTGAATGCGATGCAGGATGTCGTCGCTCATGGAATCTTTATATTTGTCCCAGAGGACAGACGCTTGAGATGGAAAACATGTCGTCAATAATATGGTGAATAATTGGCGAATTTGATGAGGAGAGGCACTCAATGCTGCATCTGCAAGTGTAATATCCCAATGGTTGTCATCTTCCAGCAAATGTAATTCGTGACACGCATCGTGGTATGCGTGATCAAGTGCACTTCGTTGCCCATTAAAAAAATTAATAATGGTGTTACGTTGAGGGCAAAATACATACCAATCCCTAATTCAACCCCTTACAGCCTTTTTTAGTATTAAAAAGTAGCCTATATCCTTCCCAGTGTCTAAACTATCTATGTACCAAATTTCATTTAAATCGGTTCAGTAGTTTCGGAGCCTATTCAATACAAACAAACAATCAAATCTTTCTTCTTTATAATTTTAAATATAGTATAGTATTTTAAGTATTTTATAGCTCAAGATCCACTGAACCGATTTCGATAAAAATTTCAGGGCATATTAAGATTGGTATGTAGATGGTTTCTGTGAAGTTTGTACGCTGTGCAATTTGTGGTTCCGGAGTTATGGCCTCCGGCGATTTTACGATGGAAAGGATGGAAGGATTTGTTTATAAATGGTTGCTATTGGTAACCATGGTTATTGGTTGCTATGTACTGTTTATTTATAGGGTTATCAATGGTTACAAATAAACAGTACATAGCAACCATGGTTACCAATAGCAACCGTTTACAAGCAAATCCTTCCATCCTTTCCATCGTAAAATCGCCGAAGGCCATAACTCCGGAACCACATATCGCATATGACCCATAGTCAATATAAACCATTCAGGGCGTCACCCAAAGGCATACAAAAAATTTCATTCAAATCGGTCCAGCCGTTTAGGAGGAATTCGGTGACATACACACGTACATTAGAATTATATATATTTTACAAACATATTTGTAAAAAAAACAAATCGTTGGGCTCTTTGGCATGGTCTACGCTGGGTTGCCATTAGTTATGACTTATGACAAAGCCGGACACCTAAGCATCCGCTAAGAAAGAATTTTCGAAAATTAAACCCCTAAAGAGGTAGATTGGGGTTGGAAATTTGTAAAAACCGGTTGAACGAAAACAAATCTTCGGCCACGTCGGTCGAGACAGCTAGTATGTTATATTGTAGAGAAATAGTACTCGTGTTGTAGGTATAAAGACTTAGTGAAAACTGAAAAATATGGACTTGGTTAGGACGTTAAGCCGACCGAGCTTAAACGACAGGTTACGACAAAGGTCGACGGGTGGGGAGGAATGCTTTACGTATTGACGGTGAATTCTACGTGAATGCTTATAATATATTATAATATTGTGTACTCGGAACGCATAATATATATAAAATAATATAAAATAATGATATTACGCGGTAGGTGCCTAACCTTAACTGGACGACGTGGTTACCTATATATCTATGTACGAATAATAATTCAAATGGGACGAACGAACGGCGCTCGTTAGGACGCGCGAGCGATCGCGTTATAACGATAAACAACATGTATATATCGTGTCGTAATAATATATTTACAACTGATTACGCGCTTTTTGCGCGATACACAATACGTGCACGTAAATACAACAATAATAATGATGAATAATAATAATAATAATAATAATAATAATAATAATCACAATAATCGGTTTCGCGCGCGCGAGCGTATATGGCTGTGAAAATTATAATGTTATAAATTTATAATGTTAAAATGTTATAGTACTATGTTACAATACTTACCGCGGTAGTTGCGGAACGTGCGAAATTAAATGAGTACCTACCTACACCTATATATTATACCAAGGTATAATAGTCGGTATAGGATACTTAAGTATATAATAGGTAGGTACCTGCGAATTCCAAGCTTACATAAATATTATTAAGTCGAAATAAAATATAATTGTATAATATTATACATTACATTTCATGTCTATAACACTTTTGCCACGTACAGAGTGTATTATTATGTAAGCTCTTGCAAGAAAGCCAACCCAGTCAATTTCGTTACTTAACGCTACCCGATGAAGTGACAGTGTCAAGTACGCACTTTCGTGTGCCTATACTGTTATACATTATATTAAGGGAGATTAATATTTTACACCAATCAGCTGATCATAAAATGTATTATAATAAAATACGTATAATAAATAGTTTATGCATAATAATATTATGATGTGCTCCGTGTGTTCCAATTTCAAATAATATTATATATTTGTATAATTTATATACGTGTAACAAATAACGTCTTCTGTTATACGCGGCAACGTCATTACAAAAACTGATTATTCGGATATACGTGTATATTAATATTGTATTATACCCACCCAATGACAATAGCTAAAACATTTCTCTACGGGTCCTTAATCTCAAAATTCCTACATTTTTTACAAAAACGCAACTAGAAGAAAGCTAAACAGCAGAACTATTCGAACAAATAAAATAAAATCACAGGCAGACGCATGAAACTCTAAGTTGGTCCCAGGTTGCCTACCCAAAGCAAAAAACCAATGACAATATAGTTCTCGTATAAATTCATCTATACATAATAGGTAACAATAGGTTATTGATGTGATGTACAATAATATTATACCAATTTATTATAAATTATAATAATATGATTGAGGCTTACATTTTGAATAGGCATCACGTTATACATGTGTTCATAAAGTCGTTATAACGTACGAAGGTCAAATCAAACAAAAAAGATATTTCGATTTTATTTTTACCATTTTAAGTATACTGATTGATAATATCCTCGTCTGTTTGAAAAGGACGACCACCCCAAGCCCACAATGTTCTTTTGTATTAATATTAGTATATATTTTACTCACACATGCGTGTAATAGAAATGCACATGCAACGCACACGCTCATATACCATATTTAATAAATATTTTATAATATTTTTATTTTACGACCACGTGTTATGTTATCGTTTATATAATATTACTATAGAGTTTTTTTTACCATCTATACATATTACATAGTGATATGTGATTTTCTGTTCATCTCTCCGCGTCCATTATTTATAATAAGTAATAATAAATCTGTCGATAAACAGTTCCGAGAAGTAATGAAATGATTCTGATAGTATTTGAACTAGATTATATTTTATATAATCGTTTTTTTCTCTTTTTCTTCTTTGTGTCCGATAATATTATAATAATCTTTATGATCTCGAATGGTTGCATAGCAAAAACTAAAAACGATTTTCTTTTTTTATAACACATCATCCGTTGGATATAATAATATATTCTGTCGAAATTAGATTTAGTTTCAATATTGTAAAGGAAAAACATTTATAATATATAATTATTACAAGAGACAATGCTGTATACTATATACTGCACCGAGAGTTAAACGAGTTTAACGCGTAAAACTATATTTACTTCAATAAATAAACAAAGACTGAATGTTACCAACACCACAGACGCCGTTCGTCTTACAAATTTAAAACAAACAAAAGTTTAAATACCAGTATTCTTAATAATAATAATAATAATAATAATAATAATAATGTATACAACAGTATAAATTACGCGTTGCGGCGAATGTATTGTTTTACGAAAGTTCACATTGACAATAAAAACATGACATTAGACATTTAGTCGACAATACGACGTTCGTTTGTACATAATATTATATGTTATGTATAATAATTAATAATTATTGTCTTTACTCACACGTAACAATTATTACATAAAACATAATAATATAGTATGTACCTCATCGGTTATTGTGTTTCTATATAGAATGACATGATATTCGTGCCCTTGTTCCCACGAACCAGTATAAGCTGGGGTAGTTACTACTAGTTTTTGGTAATTAAATTACAGTGATTTGAGTTTAAAAAATAACTTCATGACAATTAAAGTTTGTTTTATTTTCTAAACTGAAAAATATCACTGGAGCTTAATAATAATTAAGTCGTCAAAGCTAATTAGTAATTAATGATAACCAACACTATGACATTTTTTTTTTATTTATAAAATCGATCTATTGATTAAAGCAATAAGTAAATTTGATATAATGTAGAACAATATACACATTAATGCTTGTGGAGGAAGTTGTTCACTAACGGCACCTCAGTAATATGAACTTATATAAAATAATTAGTTAAGAACCAAAGTTGTAGACAACAATATTATTGTTTAACGCGTTATTCGATATTTTTTTTTAATTTATTGTTAGTTAACAATAATACATTCACCAAAATACCACTTGTTAAAAATAAAACGTTTTTGCCAAATACAACTTTGTTGCTATTACAAAAATGTTACCGTCAGAAAGTCGTACTTATATGATATAATTAAATATATTATCAATTGGTTCATAAAATGTATTAAAAAAAATAAAAACAAAAGATAATCTAATGGTTTTGTCACAAGAAAGTGACCTAAATTACGTATCTACAATAAAATTTGATTAAATTACCATCAAGTTTCTTTCAAAAATATGTCATCGTTACAATAATTTTTAACTCGAGTTAAATTACTCCCCAACACAGTTATTAACTATGCACACACACATACATATCATTATTATTATTAAGCATCGACGTTTACGGAATAGTCTTGTGTATATATTGATCGACGAGTAATGAATACTTTGTACGTGATTGTCTATACAGACGCATAGACACTCATCATTATAATGGAGTATATGTAATATCGTACACGGCGCGTATATAATGTATATTGTGTTATCAATATATATAACTATTATATATAATCATTAGTCATTCAATGAGTCAGTATATATTATCGAGGCACGTAATTTATACATACACACACACACACACACACACACACAATTTATTATAATGTAGATGACCTTATTAACCGCCAGAGCCGGCTAATAATATGGACGACCGTTAATTTTATCGAATTCGGTCGAGGAAACATATAAAGAAAAAGTTAGAACTTTTTACGGCCGCATTATTTTTTAATTTCTTTTTTTTCAGAACTGCGTCGAGCGTATACGTTATCGCATCAGATATTATTACGATTCGTAATGCAACAAAAAATAAATTAATATATTATATATTAATACTATTATTATATCTATTATTTCCATTGAACTCTAGTGGCGCGAAAAGCTTGACGGCGAGTTTGTTGCCCTTTAGCCGCGTGGTGGATGTGTCCGACCCACGCTCCTGCAGGTGTGGGAGATAGTATATTATATTAATGCATTAATATGTACTGTTGCAATGTTAGGTATGCCGACTATAATAATTATTTATAATACTGCAGTGTTGATATAAATAATATATTGTCATAGATAATTGAATTCTTTACTGATCGATCACGATCGACGATACAATAATATTTAGTAATTAATTGTATCGCTTATAATGTGTATAATATAGTGTATACACAAAGATCTGTAAGACAATATAAATTACATAATACATTGATAACTATTGCTATAGACAGTATACGCTTTAGAGTTTAGAGTATATACACAGGTAAGTGTACTAAATAGAATATTATTAATATGTTAGAATAATATATAATAATAAGATCGAAAACAAATTAATAGCATCAGGTGATAAATATCTATAGGTCTGTCACGAATTCGAAACAATATTACTGCAGTTATATTAGTCATAAATCTATTACGTTATGTGACAAAAACAACGCTATTAGTATATAAATAAAAGTTACGTCTTAAAAGTTTTTGAGATATTAGGCCTTCGTACTATGTAATTCTTTTTGTGAAAACCATATATCATTATAACATACTGCATAGTATTATTTTGTAATATACACAATATTCTCTTTCATTATGCATTTATTCAAATTCTGGTTTTTGGAAACGTTGCAGGGTTATATGAACATATTTCTTAATACTTCCTCTGGTAATACAAACTTTTTACTATTAAATATTAACAATAAACTATTAAAAGCAAATATTTAATAGCTTACAATTTTTATGAAAATGCCGATGTAAATAAATCGAAATTCATGAGTAGTTTCTGAATTATTAAAATGTATGATCTAAGGAATATTCCTCAATATTGGTTTTACATCAAATATAAAATAGATATGATTAATTATTAGTTATTATACTCGGACAATTTACATACATTTAAACATTTTATTAGATTTTAATAAATTAATTTAATTTTGAATTTATTGCACCCCGATATCTTTCAAATCAATTATTAAGGATTCTTATCTTTAGTACACAAAAAGTTTAATAAATCAAAAACTATTGGTTCAAATTTTTATTTAGATACATTTATTTAAAAAAAAAATCACTGTCGTAATAATTTATAAAAACTGATGTTTATCATTTCAAAAAAGAAGTTTAGTATCACCATTGGATACTCCTCAAATGGCATAATAAATACAAGTACTTAATGGAAATATGGTCTTTAAGTAGATAAATATAGCATACATCAGCATTTGCAGAATAAATGCAAAATTTAAAGAAAACATTTTGACTAGGGTGCTCGGTGAATCACCCTGTATATTATAATACGTTGAAAAATGAATGTCGTTGAAGGTTGAACAATAATCAATATATAAAAATACATTATACCTATAATAGGTGCATCTCTAAATCTCTCCACAACAGTAAAAATACGATCGCAATTTGATTAGTGTCTAATAATAATAAATTATCATGTTTGCTTGTGGGGCGGATTTTTAAAATACAATTATTTTTATGAAAATGGTCCCAAAACGTAACACAGAGTGGTTTGTAGCATTATTGAATACTTTCAACATTTGATGTTATCATTTTCAATATAATATTAGCGCATCGGTTTCCCAGGTAATTTGGAGTCTGATAATTTTGTTGTTTTTGAAGAAAATTAAAACAGGCAATGTTTAATTTTGTTCATATTAAAATATTTTCAGTTGAATTATAAGTGACATCCTGCAACACGAATTCGATAGAAGAAGAATTCGTGTTATTGTGCCAAGTTTGGAAAAAAACACCAAAAATTGTCCGCTGAAAGGACACTGCGGCGTCCTGCTGTGATCCTTACACCAGTTATAACCACGAAACCATACGATTGTCGGACACATGTAAATGACACCCAGACGATGGTCGATGCATGATTTGTGTTCGCGACTCGCATAATAATTATAGAATCGGTATCATCCTATTATTTAGGTACGCGCATAACACAGTTATAGCGATTAATTAGTAGCTTGATGCCTTTTGAGGACGTTACCTAAGGTATTTGTAGTCTCCGTAATTCACACAGTTACGATAGGACATATATATAATGAGAACTTGTTCACGAAGATAATATGTCATAAACATTTACTCAACAGTCGTAATCGCGCCCTCCTGAAATGCCTCTTGAAATCGTTTTTAAGAGCGCTTATATTATTGCCAGGGTTGGCTGTTCCATCGTTGTGTAAAAACGTACGCCATGCTATCTTTACCTTAACTAACCAACAGAAAATTACGAGATGGGCACCTATAGTGGGTAACAAGTATAGGGCTCTGATTTAAATGACCTAAAAACTATCGAAAAATATGCCTCAATAAAATGCCTTACAACGCTAAGATGCCCATAAAAAATTACCCAAATTTATTTGATAAGAATGCAAGCGAGAAGAAAACAATGGTTTAACCTTCAGAATTTGTACCATTTCTTTATATCTTCACTAAACTGACAATAGTACAAAAACAAAATACCGAACTTAGACATGCTGAATAAATAAACATCATACTTATATGTGATATACCTACTCACATTGCGATGTAACTCCTACTGAGTACTGACGACAAATTAGTTGTTATTTGTTTGAGTAAGACATCACATCCGATAATCACTGTAAATCGATATTGACGTTAACACATTCATTAATAAAATGATTGAAATTTGGTACGGATGAAAAATACCTAAAATCCATTCAAGCAAATATTATGAAAGCAATATTTGTTGACATCATATTTTGAATATCCTAATATTTACACTCTATAAACCTGTATAATGTTTTAATAATATGCACAATAAATTAATGCGACGTTCAGACAACGATTTAAGATTGAGGAATTTTCCTATTGGCGTGTGAGGTCGATGTGCAATGTTGGAGACGGTAGCCTGCAATACTTAAGAATCGATTTTGGACTTTTCCAAGACTCATTACATATTATATTACTTATAGTGTAAGGAGATTCAAATTATTCAAGGAGAAATACAATCAATGGCAATTCGTGCCTATTGTAATCGCAGAGCACCGGGAAAAATAATGCACTCCGTACATTGTAATCCGGGTCCTAAAATGATAATAGTTTATAGTTAAATCGAATAAAATACGTTTTTAGATGTTCGGGAACTAATGAAAATAATATATATAACTAAAAACAATTTGTGTCTCGTTGCACTTCATTACTTCAACCGTTGTATGATACGTAGTGATATAATGTTTTGACTATCACTTCCCGAACGTTTATATACTATTATTGTTACGACGGATATTCGTGAAATGCTTATTCGCAACGTTCGCGCACGTACAACGAGACACTGCTGCACGCAGATAACTATAAATTATGACGATAGGTACACCTTGCCGTGCCGTGTTTTCAGAGTCCTTAAATCGCGAACACTGATTTTTGTCACACGTGCGTTCTCACGTCACACTCCGAAAGACGAAATGTACAAAGTGTACACGCATAGGTACTCTATCCCGTCACCTGTTGCGCGCTCCATCTCGAAATCCATTACTCATCTCACGACTGCGGCGGCGGCAATCGGGTGAATAACAAATTGTGCGGGCGACTCTTATAATATAATAATATATATATGTATTATACTCCTGTAGTATAAAATATTATGTGTGTGTGAAGGTGTACCTATTATGCGCTCACACAAACACATCACTAATATACAATATACATTATAAAACATATAAATACGTATAGGTATATGATTATACTCGTGTATTTATAATTCATGGGCGCACGTAGATATATAATACTAATAATAATAATACGAGACAGGGTGAATACGATTACGACCAGACATCATATTATGTGTACAACAAATAACGCGCGTGAACGATCTGTGCGAGCGATCGTATAGTAATAATAATAATAATAATAATATATAGGTACGCGTGTAAAACGGTCAGGTGAGAGAAATAAAACGACGACGGCCGCGGCGGCGGCGTGATAAATGACGAGCGAAACAATATGACGGTAATAATATAATATTGTGCGCGGAGCATATAATATTATATTATGTACATACGATATATTAAATATATATATATATATATATACGCGTTGCAGCGTCGGATGGAGACGGACCGAGAGACCCGCGAGAGACGGACGCGTACCTGAGATATTCTGACGGGACTTCAAACGGGTTGACCTCGGGGCCACCTCCGGCATCGACGTGTGTGTAATGTTTTTTTTTTATCTTTCGTTCTTCTTCTCAGTCTCTTTCGTCTCCTTCTTCGGCCATATCATATGTATTTTTATTCTTCACTCGTGTGTGGTGTGATTTCGATATTATATAGACATTGCGGCGGCGGCGGCTGCCATATATAGGCCGAGCTCTTGTTTTGTGCTGTCGACGTGAAACACAACGATGTATATAATAATATATTGTATTATTGTACATGCTTATGCATATTTTTAATATACCACCTCAAGGAAGGTGTCAGGTGTGCATAACGTATAATATAACTATTTTATAAGTACACAATATACGAGAGGAAAAGTAATTCCTCCAAATATTGTCGAACAATTATTGGACTTTATGTACTGTTAAGCGTTATTTGCTCATACCTACTCGCCACCGTCGTATAAATGTTGAGAACCGTTGTGCAGTTGCTATAATATAGAAATTTCTTTTCCAGCGTAATTTATATAAGATTCACCTCGTACTTTTGCATTTTTAATAATGTTACGTTTATATTTTTCGCTGTTTATTACACCTTTCTTCCTTTTTGACGTTTCAAGAATTTCTGTCTCGGAATCAGAGTCAGAATTCATTTTCAAAAATAAAATAACAGTTCAAACTATACTTTACTGTAGTAAAGGCTATGATATACTGATTTACATTACACTGATTACAGCACATTGTGATGGTTATGGATAATATTGACAAAAATATTATATATTAATTATAGTGAATTTGTTGGTATTTTGTTCAAGACGTATTGTATACTATTAATAGTACATTATTACAACTAAGATAAAATAAATTCAAAATAATTATGTATATAAGATGTTTACTGCAGAAATGGGACATGTCATGGACATGTTCCCTTTCTGCAGTAAAGTGAAATTTCCAAACACTATATTTAGCGTTTGGATAGTCGGATTTGACTCCTTTCTACAGTAAACGATGTATTTACGCGTGCTTAACAAAAAATGATAATAAAATCAAAATTGATAAAAATGGACTTGTCCCGTTTCTGCAGTTAGCGATTCATATATTATTATCGTTTGTATATAAATACCTACTGGTCAATTACTGGGTAGTCGGTGACTTTTTCTAACCGTGTTCATTTCCAATTTTTCTTTCAACTGTGAATTTATCCAAATTCTGATTTTTTGGAATTTTTAAACGTCCTTCAGTACTTGTATCGTAAATACTTGATCTGAGTTGTCTACTTGATAAGGATAGTGTCCAGTGACGACACAAACTTTATTTTTTCAAACAACATCAAATGTGTATAAGTATTATTACTATTAATACTATTTAGCAGATATTTTTATGAACATTTATATATTATATACACTGTAGTGTGGAACCAGAATAAGTCGAAAACCTTGATAAGTCAAAATAAAAGCCGCTCTTAAATTCTACGAATACATTTTCCCAATTTACCATTTGTTTTCTACGTGTGAAAATATAAAGCGGGGGTGGGGAGCAGTCTTGTCACCCAACAACCGTGAGCCGTCATTTTAATTCGCACAAAAATTCGTAAATAATAGAAATTACTATAAATCAATATCTTATTATAATCTACTATAATTAAGCTAAATAAACTCTCATTTTACAATTACGTTTTAAGGGTTAGTAACTATAATGGGTAATGGCTATAGTACGATATAGAGAGTACTTGAGTATAAATAATAATATCGAGTAGGTATTGAGCATTTAGTGGTACTACCATAGTTACCAGTTAAGTAGATACTCGTGTAATGTGAACAGTTCTGATCGTTTGGTATCGGGGGCGAACGTAGGGAGGGTTTTGGGGGTTAACCCTCCCCAAAATATCAGGAACAAATATAAATTATCTTACCTGACTGACCTACAAATGTATTACTTATAAATAATTTTTCAAAACCCCCTCCGAAAGTTTTTCCTGCGTTCGCCCCTGTTCGGTATAAAGATTATACATTTTAAAATCGACTATACGTTGGACATAACACAATACTTTAAACTTTAAAAACAAATTAAAATAAAAAAACTACATTCTAATTTTCAGAAAAATTGATTTGCATAAGTACCTACTCATTATATATTTAAGTCGGTCAAATGTGCCGAGAAACATTTTTAAAACCCTATTATCAGATTATTCAATTATACGTGGACAGAAACAGTAGATACAAATAGGTTATATATATATACTTTAATAATACGCTCTAATAATTGACAGTGATTGAAAAGATTAAATACGACTTTAAACGTTTTTGGCGTATATACGTATTATATTATATCGACCACGCGTATATCTATTATACTGAAAACAGTCGACACCTCTGGCTAAGTGGGTACAAATAATATAAAAAACGAAGAAAAAAATGTAATAAAAACGCACCCACGCGTATAATCTGTATACGAATGCGTATAATATATACATAAACCAATTTAATAATAATATAATGCTCGTTGAGCAGACTCGAGAGCAAAAAGCGCAGGCCCGCGAGCCTTCAAATCGCATCCCTATTTTTTTAATAACTATTACAAATTATAACACCGAAACGCGCACTGTTTAATATAGGTAGGTATAGTAGTTTTTAAATCGAAAACGACTTTGCCGGCTCCGGCAATCTGCTCGCGATTAAAACGTTTCGACGAGTTGGACTAAAAATAACCTCGTTCGTCGACGGCGACGAGTGAATCACATTATCATATTATTTAGGTAGGTAACTCATAATAATAATAATAATATATTATAATATAAACATTTTGTGACGCGCGTGCCCATCATAATATTATACATAGAGTGGTATATATTTTATAGCGCCGGTTATACGCACAATAAGCGTCGCAGATTAACAGATTTCACGAGACGTTCATTTATATGTTAATATTATATTGTACATTGCGGCGCGAACGAGTTTCTCGCGATGTTATTATTTTTCCGAAGAAAAACAATCATTAAAATGCTAATGACTGAATTTCGTTCAACACTGTTGTTATGTAAGTAAGTCCGGAAGACCGTAACCATATTACGCGCATAATATTATGTAGCTATGGTATATAATATATGCCGTGGTTAATTTAGGTATATACCTACACATAGATTGGCCTCACGCCCTCACCGATATCCGTCTGCAGCGCCTCGAAAATGATTATTTTTCGCAGCAATAACCCGAAGTGGTTATTTTATAATAATAATATATATTATATACACTTTCGTCGCGTATTTAATATTATAGATTATAATATTATCATTATCGCGGGTCGTTTGCAATTTGCGCGGCGCTACGGAGGGTGGATAGTTGAGTGGGTGGGTGGATGGGTGGTTGGTGAGGGGGAGCCGAGTCGAGTTTTTCGCTCGTGTTTTCGGTTAATTAACGATTTGTGAAGTTGCACACTTCCACGACGGCGGGCGGCAACGGGGTGACGTGGCGGCACAGGTGCTCGGCGAGGATTTCTCGTCGTGCTGTGCGCTGTATTATATATATATATTATACAACCACGAGGACTGCATCCTGTGCGTGATCGCCATATATACATATATAGGTATGCAGTATACGCATATAGTTTATTGTATACAGACTGTACGCAGATATGATTTTGTAACTGCACAAGTCGGAACGTGGGAAAACATTCTTTCTCCCCGTTTGTCACATCCGAAAAATCGCCGTGCACGTATTATTATTATTATTATTATTATATCTCTGAGTGCGTATATTATGTTATAAACACGACGCGATTTCAAATAATATTCCCAGTGACGGCGTGGTGTTGGTGGAGGTTGTGCGGTGGAGGCGAGCACGATGGGGCGTGGGATATATGGGCTTTCGGGCGGTAAACGCTTCCGCGTGTTTCATGTCCCTACGCGGTCGAAAAACAATAATAAGATTTTTTTTTTTATATATTTTTGTACAGGACCTCTATCGTCCTGCCGATATCGTATCTATATAATATACGTGTGCGGCTAAATATATTATTTACACCACGTTGATTGGTATATTATATATTGCACTGTCGTGACTCGTATACTTATAAATACTACCTATACGCGTAATATAATAACTACTGAATAATATATGGTTTAATAATAATAATAATAATAATAATGAATAATGCAGGACCTCAATTTAAAATATAATAATGACTCATATATGAAAATTCACAGTTTTTGACCAATAATTACACCAAATTTTGCACACCTATTATTTTGTATCCCGGACGGGTCGTAAGAGTATTAGAATAGGAAGCCACAGGAAACAGCTGTTATAAAATATAAAATGCTAAAGTGCAAATTAGTAAGGCTAAATAATAAATAAAATCAAAAAAATATAAGACCGATGTTGACGGTTCAGTTTGAATAATATATCAAACCAGTTATTTCAGGGTGGTTGGTTTCCCGCTACTAATAATATTAAAAACATATTATATATATATACATAATATTTGTTTATTTCTGCTTGCATATGGTTTACATAAGAAAAAAAGTTCTTATTAGTAATAAGTTATTACTAATGCACCGCAAGTGGATTGCCCATCTCGGCTTCTTTTATTCAACAACAATACAATAAACATTTTGCAGAAGGGTTCTCTTGTGTCACTCTGCTCCACTCGTACAAACTTTAATGTAAGTACCTATTTGTTTGCAATAGTCCTACCACTGGGTGACCATTCTTATTATACTACGATGTTTTGTAGGGGCTTAGTAAGTTTCCACACGAAATATAACAGCCAACCGGTAAGCGGTTACATATGTAAGTTCCCTCAATAATAGTTAGTATACAAGAATAAAACAATTTTGGAAGTTTGAATTAAGAATTTTTTTGTTTTTGTTTTGCATAAAAAGAAGTCTAATTCAATTGTTTATTGAATTAGGTTAGGTTAGGTTATTATTATTATTTTATGTACTTAAAATAATATTATGTTGACTACATATGACTAAATACCTTTAATTTACAATGAAAATTGTTGATCTCTTTTTTTCAATAACTCTTATTTTGTTTTAGATTCATAGTAAATCTCTAGGCCATTTGCGTTTAAGACATTTTCGGGGATGGAAATGGTGGACATATTATTGATGTAGAGGTTCGGATGGTTGGACAGTTTAACATCTTTTAATATTGAGTTTTGGCGTGTTCAGTGACTGTGGGTATTAATCTAAATACTTATATATATTATATGGACTGGATTGCATTAAAAATTGTATTAGACTTTTTTTATGCAACACAAAAACAAATCAATTTTAAGCACACCAACTGCGTTTAAGTTGTAAGTCCTAAGTCAGAATAAAATGGAAAGGAAATTTGTAATTGTTATAATTTTTTGTCGTGAGGGAACTTATACGTATGCATATCTATGGTTGGTTTTTACCAGCTATATCGATAAATAGTAACATAGTTTTTATAGTTAACATTTTATAACATATTGCTTTTGTTGTAAAAATTGAATGTTAGTATTAATTAAATATTGAGAGAAATAACTCATTAAAATTAATATTAAACTATATTTTTAAAATAATATGTTTATAACGTTATAACTGATTATAGTAACTCAAGTTAATCAATTTACTTGTTCAAAATTCGGTTTTTATAATTCAGAATTCTCAGAAAAAATATTTGTCTTTAGAATATAAAACCAAAAAAATTTTATTTTTTTCAAAAAAAAAAAAAACTCAAAGAAATTGAGTAATATAAAACATTTTTCAACAATAATTTTTAATTATAACTTCAAAATAATGCAAAAAAAAAATTAACATTTTTATCGAAATTATAAGTGTTACTATTAGTAACAATAATATGGTATAGACGTATCTACCGATAGAAGATATCATATTGCTATTAAACCGTGACCAATAAACAACATAATTCAAGCAGCTCCCGCGGCCCGGTATACGATATGATTATATGAAGACGAGGTTTGAAGCATACGAAAATTATAAACAATTGGTCAATGGTTTAACCCCCCCCCCCCTCCCATAAACGAATTCTGCGTAGGCCATTGCAATTGGTATGGCGAAACTTGAAATCATAAATTATTAGTTTAAGTTAAACTCACTCATATATACCTAGATCTGATAAGAGTTTAACATTTTACGTAGCGATGAGACTGCTATACCCACTGCTTACTAGACATCAGAGAGGAAATCGTTTTGTGATAAAAATACATCCAAGCACGTATAATAATATGACATTGTGCCCATATTATCATTATCATAACGCGTATGTTAGGTGCCTACATAATATGGTATATACACACGTATTTTGCACCATGCGAGGACGGCGTCGTTTTCGTGCGAAGCCGTGTCGGCACGAGCCGCCGTCTTATCCGCGACGGAATCGAAAAGCGCAAAGTCAAACGCGTGTAATAAAATTCACGGCGACGCACGATAGGACGATAGGTACGTATTGGTATGTATTGGTATATTATATTATTGTTATATACCAACGTTGGCGCATTATACCTGTATAATATAATAATATGCATATATGTATATTGGCGTTCCGGGGTCGACAACAATATAATACTATTATTATAAACGTCGTGTGTGCGCGTGCGTTTGAATGTTTTATTATCATTACTATTATTGTTATTATTATTGTTATCGAAACGATGCGCGTGCGCGAAATCTCTCGTAAACGACCTCGTGTCATCTATCCGCGATTGTGCGCGTATTCACCTCAACACGCCCTCGCGCGAGCGCACAATACATCTGCATATATACAATATATGTACCTATGTATATATATATTATATACTTATTATGAAATATATATTATGTATACATATTATAAATATCGATATTCCGACTTCTAGACGAGAAAAAAAAATTACGATTCGAAGAGCAGCAGCCACTGTCGGTGGCGGCGGCGGCAGGACCCGGTATAGACAGGTCACATCGAACCCCTCCCCTACACCGCCCGCCGGTGGGTTATACCTGAACCGCGGCGGACAATAGGTACCGCAGCAGCTATAATAATATAATAATGTATTTTTTTACAAAAGGGACGTGCACGGAGGAAAAAGCATCGTACGCGGGAGTGGGAGGAAGCGAAAAAATCGTGTGTACGTTTCTTTTTATTATTTTCATCGCGACTAAACCTACCTGTACCTATACAGGTATATACCGACAATATAAATATATAATATACAACGTATATATACACATAACAATACGTCTAAAGCGTCGGTACGTACACGCCACAATGGTACACGCGCACGCGAGAGAGGCTGCGCTGCACGATAGGGACACGGGTGAGAGACGGAGTGAGAGAGAGAGAGAGAGATTCGTATCTGCGGCGGACCGCAATTGTTCCTACACGGCGTGTACCGGTGGCGTCGGCGGCGAATATAGAAGTCGTTGGCGACGGCGGCGGCGGCGGCGGAGACTGCGGCAGTGGCGACGGCATTTACGACGAGTGTGTGTGTGTACTATAATATATATATATATGTAATATGTATATTGTATGTATAAGCAAATCTCATCCGTCGGAGACGCTTACTCGTCGCGCGCCGCGTGTGGAAGGGCGTTTCGGGTATACTCTGGGTCAGGTCAGGTCTCCTCGGGTCTTCTCAGCTGGTCTCCTCCCTCACCTGCAGCTACTGCATAATATATACGTGTATAACTACTCGCCTACGACTCCACCCAAAGCCACATAATATATAGGTACGCACAGGGTGATACACCGCGTGCATGCTCAGTGCTCGCCCTATTTTTTTTCAAATATGGTAATGCGAGCTTATTCAAAATCTAATTTTTGGACTATTTAAATACACTTAATGACACCATGTATTCAATTGTTTGAGATTTTTTTATACTCCTTGAGGAGTGTCCTGCTGTGGATGATATACATAATTACAAACTTCAGACTTCTGTTAGTCATTATAGTACCTCCCTTTTCTACTGTTAACTATTTAGCAGATAATTGTTCTGTACATTTTGACGTATCAGAATCAAAATCCGAACAAGTAGTTCAAACGGGTAATTCAACTTGGCTCGTACCAAAGACAATAGGTCCATGATTATGGGTTTGGAAGATATGGAGGCTATTTTAGCTAGGTATATGGTATTGTTTGTGAGATTTGAATATGTTAGTGATTTATATTAATCCATCAACATTAGTAATTTTTAAAAATAGTCCAAGTTTATTAAACACAAAATCAAAAAAAATATCCACTAAATAATTCACAGGAAAAAAGTGTGTTTTCAATTGAAAAACAGTGTCTTGTAACGACACAGGACACGAATTTGTTAAAATAGTCTTTGAGCAGATAAATGTTTAAAAAAATTCCAAAAATCAGAATTTAAATAATTGCATTATTAGGAGGGGAATGGGAGGGGGGCGAGCATGGTGCTTGGCGAATTATACCCTGTATAGGCGGATGACGGTGTGATTTATAGTACTATCCTTTGTGGCCACGACTACCGCCCTTTGCAGTGTATATAATGTTAAAGGTACGGACACGACAACCCGATGTGTATAACAATGTATAATATATTATATAGATGTAGCGCGTTTCGTCCGTTCCCGGTACGACATAATAAATATACACGTACGAGGATTTTCGGTAATTTACATTCCGTTCGCCTTTAACCGCACGCTATCGCCGTCGCCATATAAAAAATCTGCCGGTATGGGATTTTATTTTTTTCCATCGACAACCTTTTCTTCACGCACGTTGTGGCATAAATTCTCAACGCTGTGACATCGTGCAGTGTCTACGTTTTACACACCATTCTGCAAATGTTCCAAGTGTGAGTGTGGACGTTGGATTTACGACCGTACAGATAAGACTTGAATAAAACTTATCTATGTGTGTATAATAATAATAATATGCATATACGATTGGTGTGGCCGAGATCAACCACCCAGTGGGGGTCAAACGACGTTGTCGTAATGGTGGGGGGGGAGAGATGCGGCCAATTTTTTAACATATACACTGTTTGATCATTAAAAATATAATTTATGGTTAGGTATATCGTATATTATATAATAGTTATTATAAACATTTTTAAAAAAAAGGTCTTGATGACCTATCCCACTTACCCCCCCCCCCCAGTTTGACTAGCGCTGCAACCACAAAACGAAAATATGCGTTCGCACATATTATCATGATTCGCAGTTTTCAAAAATACTAGTACCTACATCATTTATTTTATACAAATGACGAAACAGAATTGTTCCAACCTCGTGTAATATTAAAACAACAATAATAAGGCATACATCATAATATTACAGTATTACCATCATGCGATCCTACAGGTTAGGTTACGATACCTAGGTACATATCTAATCATTGCAGCTTATACAATGCGCGTGTATCGACATCAACTCCCCACTATAAGCCTATATAACAATCATCAGGTGTTTCGTTCAGAAAGAGTAATATTTCAAGAATACGTCAATAATAGTTGTGAAATACTATTATGAAAACCATACATACCAGCTAAAATTAACATAATATCCTAACCGGTGTTCGCTATACACGATTTCAAAACAGCTTTTTCCGCTCGTTTGAATTTGTCGTGTCAACTCTGCATAATATTATATGATATTTTATTGTGATGTATAGATACCGCAAAGAGCGTTTTCAAGCCAAAACAAATTAAGCGAACAGTTAAATATAATATAATATATACTTTGTTCAATCCTGGTATACTTTAGGGGGGGGGAAATTCCCCTCTGAAATGTCATCCCTTCAAAAATACAACTTTCAACAAAATGCATTTATTAAATGCACAATACTCGTTACGATTATCTTTTTCTAAATTTAAAATATCTTAATTGTAATAACTAGGTAATAAATAATAATATAAATCATAATACTAAAATGTATGACCAATAAAAAAGAGTGATACTCCCCAGAAAAATTGTCTGGATTCAACACTATAATGTTGGTGCATTTAGAAATATATTGGAATGGAATGAAATCAGTTTCACGGACGATGACCATCATATTAAAATATTATTGATATTAGTTATCGTCAGAGCAGACGATAACATTTGCAGCGGAAATAGTCACACAGCCCAGCAGCTCATGTGACACCGTGGCGACCAATATTTAACTAAGATCACAAGTTTAATTTTAACTAAAATAATTCGTATATACTTAGGTACGAATGTACGATGGCGACATGTCTCCCAATTATTTGTGAAAACATAAGAACTTTGAATAGTTGAATGTTATTACACGAGGTCGACAGGTCGTAGACATATTGAGTCTAGGTATAGTTGAATCCGCCGAGTCGCGCAGTGTATACTGTATACACAATAGTCGAGACACGATGATACCACAACCACAGTCTCATTAAACGGTCAAATGAAATCCAACGGGTCCCGTGATTTTGTATAGGTACTTGCCCAGTGCCCACCAATAGTTTTCATACGTTTAGGCATTATCATAATGTTGTCAACAACAATCGACGTCGACAATGAATGTATGACTATCGCTTACTCTCACTCAAAATGAATATTCATTGCAAATGCAATATATTTATATTTAAGTAGTTTAATTTTATACCTACATTGTGAATATTTATATGTGCATAGGGTTCCGTTAAATATTGAAAATTAATTTTGGATACTTCGGAAAAACGTATATACAGGGTGTCCCAGGTCTATTTGACTAATGCAATAACTTTTTTTCTATTCAATATTTTTAAGTTTTTTTTGTTTTGTAATGATTTGTAGAGCTCTAAGCTATAATCTGTACCTATATCTAATATTTTATTTTATTTTTTTACAACAAAAATAAATAATTTAAATTTTGTATTTAATATTTTTCTAATAATCCAAGATAGCTATTTCATAAATAAGTATTTAAAAACCATTTTGGCGTTTAAAACTTTTAATTTGGTTAAGTCGTTAATTTTTAAACAATTTTCAAAGTGTGTTAAAATTCAATATTATTTCTTGCTAATCACTGTTACTGCTGTAAAAGTTATTGCATTAGTCAAATAGACCCGGGACACCCTGTATAGTTATACAAATTATTTATATAGGAATCGTGGAAACAGAAAACGAGACGACCCTTATTCAAAACGATAAATTGATCAACATCAAACCCCTTTTCGAGTTTTGTTACTCAAGTTCCAGGGTTTTTAGTCCTATTTTATTATAATAGGCAAATTACTTTTCATACATTTTCTTTTTTTAAATAATTAAGGAAAAATTAAAAAAAAAATCTGGATTATTAATTTTATTATGTCTTTTAATCTTACAATATGCTTGTTACATGGCGCCAACACACAATAACTCCTGTATAGGTACGCGTTGAATCATCAAGTTTTTAAATTGTCAATATACTATTATTGTATTATGATATTGATAGTTACAATAGACGTGGCGTGTGTCCCCTCCCGGTGGCAGAAAACATTCATTTTTTTATGGTGTGCGGTTAAAAACCTTCGTGAAAATTGTTTTTGAAAATGATACTTTTACGATTGACATAATTTATTGCGGGCCTACCTGCGGCGGCTATAACGCGTATATAGAGCGAAATTAGGACGAATTTGTCGGTGATAATCGTTAAAACGCGAATATAACGCACCAATATATTATATTATACGTATAGGTATAATACCGATCTCGCGTCGCGGGCTTACCAGTTGACGCACAATCGGCACTGTGCATTGTATTATTGTAATGTGGTGTGGAGGAGGTACACGGCGTAGTAGGTCCACGCACATAATTACGCGGTTAAATCGCTGTACGGGCAAGAGACGAAGAAGAAAAAATACCGTTCAAAAGTGATATACGACGTGCAGTGCGCGGTTTTTATCACGCGGATAGGTATGCGCTTATATATGGTCGTGCAAAGTGGAAATTCGGAGCGTGTGTAGTGCACGCCTCGCGGTGTGTACATAATATAGGTTCGATAATAATAAATCGTATTCATTGCGTTGCAATGCCAGTATTTTAATTTATAACATTATTTTTGTACACGAGTGGAAACAAGAACCAGCGCGTCATCGCTAAAAACGGTATACAGCGGCTCTACGATGACAAAACAATTGCCTGATCTTACGCCGTGTGAATTCAAACTTATTTCGGGGATATGTGGATATAGGTACAAGTTGCTGGGCATTACCGTTATACCGTCGACCACAGAGAAGCTAAAAAAATTAGCGTAGTGGGTTTAAAACGGATATGCATAATATGGAATGAATTTGAGTTCTGACTAGATATGTTGTTCGTGTGACTAAGGGATGCCACATAGACAATTTTAAGCACCATTAAATAAATTTGGAATATTTTATTTTATATAATGTATCTATATTATAAACCTAAAAACTAGAAACTTGAATCGGATGAATCACGTTGAACAATCCTGTATAGTATAAAGTAATCGAAAAGAGATAGATTCAAACTTCTAAGTCGGTGGTGGTAGCATAACTAATTAGTTAATAAATTAATTAACATTACTCCCATCCCCTACGAAAGTTTAAGTAGGTAACGGAAACCGTCCAGCCCCGGACTCTGTAATAGAATATAATAATATTGCATACATTTCTTTTCGGTAAATCGTTTAAGCGATGGTCCCTTTGTTTTAGCAATAGTGTTCCAAATTTTCGGCTACAGTTTATACATAATATTATAATAATACATAATATATACATAATTCATATTTATGTGATACCTATGTCTTTGTCATAAGAAACGAGTCTAAAGCGTATTTTTAAACAAATCTACATATAGGCACTAAAGTCTTAAACTATACATTGTTACACCGCATGAACGTTAGCTTTCATATTTTCTTTAATTTAGTCGTTTAAGTTGAAGACAAGCATTTTTATTAGAACGATTATAATATGATAATATTAAATATTAAACTCTACACAGTATTTAATCTAAAATACTTCCGTTTACTTAGGTGTGTTTCGTATGGACGTTCCCAAATCCTATAACTAATAATTTATAGTTTTAACTAGTTCGTATATTGTAATAGTCTAAACACGTGGTATAAACTATAAAAAAATCATAATGCTCGTTGATAGTATATATATTTGTATATACAAAGTAAAACCTTATATAATAATATAATAAACCTACCTACCTATCTAAAATACAAAGTCAAACGCTGATTTTTTTTCTTCAGATATGATCGCTTTATTACCATATAATTTAATATTTATGACGTCTGTGTATTATGATATCATTTAATTTTTTAATTTATTATTATTTAAGACAAGTCAGTAGTTTTACGATCTACCATAAAAAATATTTTACTTTGTATTTACTCAGAAATATTAATACAAATATATTAAGTGCGTAAAACTTTGATCTTATTTTTGTCTTCACTCGGTTATTATTAACAAGTTACTATTATGCAACCGCAACACGTATGTATATATCTACAATGTATATGCACGTGTGAGTGTGGGACGTGTATGTGGTATACACAATCTTAAATTCACAATAATTAATGGTAATAATAATATTAGTATATAATGTAAATTTACTTGAAACTTCATATTAAAAAAATTAGTAGGTATACAAAATCAAATCAAAAGCTGTTATTGACTTCAACATATTATTGAGCAGTCACATACCTATAGTAGTAGTATTACTATAACATACTATGTAATAGAATTCCGAAAGACGGGAGTAAATTTTATACGGAAAACAAAATCCCATATGGTACCTTCATAGAATAATAATAATAATTAATGAAAAGACAGAATTAAATGTGATTCGTAAGTATAAATCACCTGCAGTGGGTACCAGCGTCCAGCACTAACCATCAGCTATTGTAAATAACGGTCGTACATCGCGAGTGAAAAAGAAAATATAGGTAGATGGGGCATCGGAAATAGGTATATAATGTTTCGTCTTATCGTATTGTATATTAGAAAACTTTACTATACAATTCTCATCGTGTATTACCTTATACGTAAAAATCAAAAAAAAAAAAAAATCAAATATATACATATATATATACAATATCCCCACGCCACATATTCTCGCATTAATATATACAAATGTGTGTGTGTGTGTGTGCGCGCGCGTGTGTTTGTATATATGATTTATACGCACGCGTAAAAGTCGAACGTGTGAACTGTGCTTGTGCGCGCGTTAAGGACACACACGCACACGGCCCGTTATATGGGCAACGGGGCAGAAGACCAGTAGCTGCAAGAGCGAGAGCGCGCGCGTGTGCGAGTGTCCAATAAGTGTGCAGTAAGTATATAGGCTTCGATATAGTGCCGGAGGAGAAAAGTCCATTATGAGATATAATATAAATTACGCGTTTAATAACGTGCGCGCGTGTGCGTGCGAGCGCGTACGCGATTAACGGCGCAACGATCGATATCCGATCGGCCGCGGATAACGGCATGGAAACGAATAAGTTTATCTATTTTACGCGGGATTTTCGTACGAAACGCGGACGTGCAACCGACGGCCGGCCGACACGTGAGACGTGAAGCAGCAACAGTTGTGTGGTCGCCGTAGTCGCGTAAACCTATACTCGCGAGCGTAACCATAATATCGCAGCAGAGGAGCCTTCGGATATTATATTCGAGTACAATGTGCGACGCGGCAGACTCCGCGGGGTCATCGATGTAATCTCGTGCGTACAGCGACTCCGCCGATAAGACTATATATTGTTCAAAATAAAAATATATTATCTAAATATTGTTTTTTTTTCTCGGTAAAAAATATCCAATCGCAATCGAACGCATATCATCATCGTCTACAATAAAATATATAGGTACCGGAAAGACGGACCGATAACGCGGAACGTAGCTATAGATTACAATAATAGAGTAATATATTTATCACGATAATAACATTTTATTTTAACGCATTATCTGGGTGCATTGCTTTTCTACTTAAATTAAATTTGTTACCACGTTGGAGTTTTTTACGAGCTGTATAGTTATTTTTACACGAAAAACTATGCTTTGCCGCAGTATTTATTAATTTTTAGTGCGTTTATTTTTAAAAATACCTACTAGTGAATAACGAATACATTGTAAACAATATTATCGATTTATTTATTACGATTTATGATATTGTAATATCGCGTGTAAAACAAAACAAAAGTATGCAAAATCGATATTTCTTTTTTTGTTTGTTAGGCAGAATTTGTATATTTTAAAAGTTGCTTAGTTCACAACTAGAAACTACGTGTTTTGTCATATATCTATGATAAATAAATGACATAAAGGTGTAAACGACATAATTTATGCTTTAGTAGGTACTAGCTATAGGTTATAGGTACCTAGTTTAAGACTAAACTTTTACAAGTTTACACCACAATGCAACTAAAAATAAATATTTTAAAGAAAAAAAGCCTAACGATACGCGTCCATGTGAAATAGGTCTAAATGATGAATTTGTAAGAATATCTTAAGATACAGGTACATCAAAAACCTTTAAACTGTTTCACTAAAAAGTAAAAAGTGATTTTGTATAATTCAAAATTCGAACTAAAGACTTACCAATATCATTCCCTACGTCAGCTCATCAACTCCGCGTGGCACTTAGCCTCTGTTGACTTAAACTTTAACTGATCGACATCTACAGATAACAAAGTGTTGATATTGAAGTTGCCTTTTGGGTTGTCCTGTTTAGGTAGGTACTCGAAATAAATGATAAATCAAATGTACCTTGCTTGGTTATCCAAAATTGGTCCAGATCAGAGAAAATCGATTGCCTGCTTAAACATTTCATTATAACTTATTAATTAGCAGCATGATCACAAAACTATTTAAAAATAATCAAAAATCCAACCTTTATTTATATTTTATTTTCAATAAATAAACAAATACTGTTCTATTATTTATTCTAAAGAATACCTATACATTTCTGTGCCTTTATTTTCTTAAATATCGAAAATGGGTTAATTTACGATTTCAAAAATAATATGCACTTATACAGGTCATTGTCAGTTACACACGTCCCTATAAATGTTACACTCTTGCAGAATTTTCAATTAAAGTCACTCAAGCCCAGCACAAATAAATATATCGTGTACATAATATAACGTATATATATATATTTGTTAAGCGTTAATGGCACAACATTTTATCGTTAAATTTCAGTCACTAGGTAGGTTATTTATAAGCTATAATATATACGGCGTACGACGAATTATTGCTATAAGGTCGGACCTTTATATTCTTCGTTCTCGAGTAAAACGAAACGTGCCTACACGTGTGTATAGTATACGAAAACACTCGCTTTTCTCCAGACATCGTTCGCTCGCGATAAATGGTAATAAATCATCTTCTGCGCACCAAATATAATAATAATAATAATATATTGGTCGAAACTTTTTCACAGTCCGTTTACGAACGCGATCTTTAATTTATATAATATATTGTGTGACAGTGGGCGAGGAGGGTGGCGAAAACGACGACAATAACGCCGAAAAAACCACACCCACTCGATAGTTTGTCAAATTGTCGGTTTGTCAAATTGTCGTCAGCGACAATGTGGGTGCGTGCGCGTGTTTTATTGCCCGTAACCGCACAAAACGAGGTTTACCGCGTGTAATTGAGACCCACACGTGGACACGCCGACAAAAGCAGCTGAAGCCCGAAAAATAGAAGGAAAAAAAATTCGGTAACGGCAATGAGCGCGATTTGATCGATATCGAATATTATTATATTGTACACGACGTCACAATATATTATCATGTGAATGGTTCAATGGTATATAATAATAATATATATATCGTCTTATAATACGCAGGTATTATCATAATGTGTGTATAGATTTATTATACAGGGTGTAACTGCAGAAAGACCTGACAAATAAAATCACTTTTTTGTTTAAATAATGGATTTTATAATTGTTTTCTTTTTTTGTACAATTTACAGATGCTTACGCTACAAGACTTACAGTATACATCTTTTTTTATAATACAAACAATTTAAATACATTTTTTTGGAAAAATTCAAACTTGCCCATTTGTGAATTTAATTATTTTAGAAAAATTCTAAAAGAAAAAATGATTTAGAAACATTATTTTTGGGAATTTTCAGACATGATAGTAAATCCTAAATTACTAATTATCCATATAATTTTCATAATTTTGTTCATATATGTTTAACTTATATCAATTTTTCATTTTTATTTGTCAGGTATTTTTGTTACACCCTGTATATGTATATAGTTTATGAGGTGTGTATTAAAACTATTAATAACGATAATAATTGTCACATATATGTATTACACATTAAATCGTATATAATAATAGATTATATTATCTGTAACGAAAATTTGACATTATAATTTTCTTTCAGTATAGAGTAGGAGGAGTCCGTCGACACTGCGCACCAGTTATACAATAATATAATACCTATAATATAATAAGACGTTACCATAATGCATTTGTTACGGTCAATCTGACATTTTTTTTTATTTCGAACACAATAACCGAATCCTACATGCCGCATATGCCATTAATTTACTATTTTTCCCCGATACGAGTCGTAAAATATATTGTATCTCGATATATACGGTCGCATGTCGAGATAAAAGCCAATATATTATAATAATTATTATTATTATCATCGTTAGAATAAAACTCGGATGAGATATTATAAATCGTCCGTTTAACGCGTTATCGCACTCGCACAGCGTGTTTTATGCCGCCGCCGAGTAACGTTTTAAATCCTTTCAACACGCGGGTAAAACATTTTAATGTATTATGTTTTTTATCTAAATTATGTCGAATTAGTCATAAAGATTATAACACTGTATAATGTAGTATGTACCACGGCTGCGGATAAACGAGCTACCAGGTATACGGTCACTATTGTTATTGTTTCTCCATACACATATAGGTACTTAGGTAGTCAGACGCGTATTGCACGTAGAACCGGTACTCTCGGCGTTATATAGTGCACTTAACCGGTAATAGACGACACTTACAATACCGATCAGTGGTATCGCTTTCATAAATTCAGTAGGTATATTATATTATAATAGTGCGCGTTTTAAAATTGATTATATATATAGATTTTATTTTTTTCAACCGAGAAACGAAATCTATATAGGTACCTAACTGCGGTTCTGACCATACTATAAATATTACACTTCGTTATTATCTATTTATAATACGCATATATAGCTCGTATACATTCGAATATCACGAACTTTAGAGTTGCATATTGCCCATATCGTATAATAATAATAATATATATAGTCAATAGGTATTTTTTATGAGATTAACAACACAGATACAAAAGCAATTGTGATTGTAAAGTTGTTATGACCCACAAACCATTACCCAATGATTATAATATAACAATATGCAATAGTTAAAGATATGGTTAACCTATTAATGACGCCCTCGCGTACCAAAATTAAAAATCACTATAAAACTCTTGAAATAAGGTCTAGTGAAGGGTATAATACCAAAAAGTCCAAGGTAAAAAAGTTCTAGGAAAAACAGTCAAGTAAAAAGTCCGAAGCATAAAAATGCCGTAGTTAAAAATTCCAAGGTATAAGAAGTCAAAGGGTAAAAAAGACCGGCACCTATAATTAGGTAAAAGGAAAAATACGATGGGATGCACAATCAAACTTCCATTTAGTTTATAAATTGAACTAAATGATTTACCTGACGAAATTAATCAATAATCTTGTAGGTTCCAATATCGGCAATATCACAACATCTTTGGACTTTGAACACTGCTTGACTTTTGGTGGCATTTAATAATCAAATACTATTATTTTTATCTTAGTTATCTGGTTTCTCGAGTTTTACTCGTATTGCCTAAACATCAGATATAGTTAATATAGATAGAGATATAGGTTGGTGGTACTGTCCACCGTGTACATACCGTATGGGAAACTGAACAGTTGTTATATTTGGCAGTATATAGTTCGACATATAGGTATATACCGGACTTTTCTTACATCGGACTTCTTTATCCCGGACTTTTTTACCAGGATTTTTTTCCTAGGAATTTCTTACTCCAGACTTTTTTACCGCCATTTCTAGTGAAGAAATTTATAAATTCCTTGATACACGCCACTGTTCAGTATTCAGTGTTTTATTATTAATCCCCGATAAGTTCAAAACGAGGTAAGAAAGTCTATCGAAAAAAAGTCAGGGTAAAAAAGTCCGAGTTAATAAATTTATAAACTTCGTAACTAGGAATGGTGGTAAAAAGGTCCGGAGATATTTATAATTCATATAAAGTATTCAATGAATGTATTTAATCTGATTTCGCAGACTATATATGTAGTTATTGCAGTAAACACACCATGAAAGTCTTAAACGTAGAATTGTATTGTTTCTAACCATTGTTTTTAAATACCTACTATAGGCAATACTGCATTAGTCATAATCTCGACAGCTATAATAGTATTATTACATAAAATAAGTACTTATCGAAAATGTTTGAGTGCACGCGTACTATACTAGAGACGAGATTGTCCAAGTATAAGTAAAATATTAAAGACTATATATAATTTAAAGTTTGACGTGTATCACGTATGATACACGATAGACAGTCAACTTGTTAAGTATAATATATTATATTTTACGTTCGGGCCTATAATCTATAGCAGCGGTTCCCAAACTGTGCACCGCGGTGCCCCTAGGGCACCGCGAGTACTTTCTAAGGGCACCGCGGTCTACGGTTTATAACAAATAGTTTAAAATGTATAGATTTTTTTCGTTATTGATAACCTATAGCAGGGCACCGTGGCTAACTTGGGGCCCCTAAAAGGGCACCGTGGAAAAAAAAGTTTGGGAACCGCTGATCTATAGTAATTTCTTATTACACTCTATCGTGAATTTACAAGAATAGTAGTATTTTGAACACATCCGACGCATCACACGACTGCGGGATGTTGGCACACTCGAAATATTCAACGAATGTACACGGATCTTTTGATAATTATTTATTTATTTATTTTTCTATTTGACGCGACCGGCGGAAACTAAATTAAAATATTATATTACAGTATTTTTAGTATTTAAATTTTGCATACAGAATAATACGAATAACAGAAATAACATAATATAGTGGAAAAAAGAAAAACACAAATTTATATTTAGGCTTAACTGTTTAAGTGTAACATAATCAAATAATGTGCATGGCAGAAACGGGTGTCTGAATATAGGCCTGTCTCGTACAGCGAGTAAGAGGTACCTATACGTTATTCTTATAATCTGTATATTTACATGACGGTATAGCGAGCGGAGCAATGGTATACTGATCGTAAGGGCGCGTAAGAACTCTGAAGTTAACGTCATGATGTCGAAGGAGTGAATAATAATTATACATATTATTACGACGATAGTTCGAAGTTACAACTGCTCGTGGTCCATCGTATTATAATTTATAATATTGTTGTATTAACACGAGTATTCGGGCCGACTCTGCGCGGCGACTTGTCCGCCTCGACCGCCAACAATAATGTGCAGCGGCGCACACGAACGACCGTAAGTTTTATAATAATAATATACGCACGACGGGGCGGCGTGGCTGCAAGCACGAACTTGTCGTGTATACCGTATACGCCGCCGTGTAATATCATGCAAAAGTGACGGCGGTATAATGCATAATGTATTATTGTCGTTTTTAAACAGTGCACAATATACATATATATAGGTATAGGTATGTCAATCAGCGTCGGCGGAACTCGACGACGACGACGACGACGACGTGTAATAATTTCTTTTCCTTTCATTCGGTCCGTGCGAATCGAGCACAACATTATGTTCACTATTTTAATATAATATAATACATACATAATTATAAATGTAATTATTATGTAAATACATATATATATATATATATAAATGTATTTCAAAACAAAAGCGCCCGCCGAAGAATTGCACAATTATATTATACGTATCGTGTATACATAGGTAGTGTAAGTTATAACGTGATTAATTTCGATTTAGTTATACGTTGTATAGCGCGCGTGGGTTACGGTGCACGTACAAAATGTGTTTTTAACTAATATAGTATAAATTAATTATTACAATGAGTTATAATTATTGCTTAATCGCCAAATACTATATTACCTGCGCGAAAAACTTTTGTACTTTTAAAGTTTAAATCCCTTAAGTTCTCTCAACTCCTTTCTGAACGACGTATACGCCAATAAGGTTATATAATATTATATAGGTTCCACGAGAATTTTCCAAAACGAATTAGCGCATGTCGCTATCGAAAAATAGGCTAAAAGGTATGGCTAAAAAAAAAATGCGATTGACTATGCCCACGGACTTTCAAACGTAACATATTTTTTTTTATATTTTGTATAACCATATATAAGCGTTATGCAGATTCTGTGTTTACAATAAACCGCAATCACGGAACAACGAGTTTCGTGTGATAATATTATTATTCGACTACAATATAATATACGCAGTATAGGTAGGTATACCAAAAATGACACGTGTTGCCCGACGGTAATCGCTTTCGGAAAATTGGTGAGTGTGAAATAAGTGTTTATTAGTATAGTAGTTAGTAGTGTCATGTGTGCCTATATTTTGTAATACATGATATTATTATCCATAATATTTTGACGCCGGCCGCATTCACATACAATTTGGCTGCATATTACACGCGGTCATATTAATATTATGGTACACTCAGGGCCGGCGAGTGGGTGGGACAGTAGGGGTCAGAGCCCCGGGGCCCGTTGTCAGAGGCGTGTTTAGGCACAGCCGCACAGGCCCTGTAGGCCCAGGCCTAGAGCAGTGACATTTGGAGGAGGACAAATTTTACTAATTTTTTGAGTAGAAAAATTACTTTTATACAAATTATAATATATTTATAATATATTATATAATTTAGAATTACAAGCTAAAAAGTAAACATTATAAGTGCTATACAGCTTTATAAATCTCAGTAAAATAAGTATATATATAAGTGAAAGAGCCCGGAAATAATCAGCCCTGGGGCCCACCAAAGCTCTCGCCGGCCCTGGGTACACTCAATGACTGCAAAAATCGAAGTGTCTGTATATTATATTATATCGTATCATGATGGTCGCCATACGCACGCGAAGTCTGCGAAACCGTTCGTTGTCACGAAACCGGTGGTGATGGTGTGCGGCCGAGTTCGTGGTAGTCGTCGCGGTCGGTGGGTGGACGAGGAGGGAGGCGCGGAGAGGGGGTTTGTTGTTTTGTTTTAAAACATTTTTTTTTTTCAATTCAATGCAAATGAGAAAAAAGCGCCTGCAAGTATATTATGTGGAACTAGGCAAAAGCCAAAAAGGTTAACGAGGTCATCCGAGCCGAGAACTGCACAACAACAATATATTATATTGGGAACACTACTGTGTGTGTGTATATATATATATATAATATATTTATCGGTGGTCTCCGTGTATACGACGATAATATTGTACATATATATATATATATATGTATATAATACTTATATACAATATAACATACGTGCGTCGCCGACGGCATAATATGCGTATAGGCATACGCTATTATACGATATATAATGCAATATTTGCAGTGTGCCCCCGGGACGACCCGCGGCTAAAGGCGCGCTAACAAAATTCTTTTTGCCATTGTTCTTCGTCCGTACGTTGTAATAATAATATTATAGCGCCCGTTAAACGCCGAGACGCGTCTCTTATACAATAATATACGCGATATACTGCACCGCAGAGACTCGCGTGTATGCACTCGTCGCGTATATAATATATAAACCTATATACGTATAATATGCTATGTATAATAGTATCTACGCACGCGTTTACCTATATACGTATATTAATATAATATTATATTTATTTTTTCCCCCTATTTATTGGAGCCACGACAGCAGAGACGATTGATATTTTGAAATTTATAATGTATAGTATAATATAATTGTATGTAGTATTATGAGTTTTATAAGTAATTTGTATATATTATTTATTGTACCGGGTGGTCTGTTTAAAGAGAGACACTCGTCATTTAAAAAACTACCTATAATAATGATTCAAAACTTTTTTTTTTAAAACGCATTTTAAACAACACTTTTCATAAAATATTTATTTTTACTATGTTTATCGATGTAATTTTCAAATTTTTTCCAATGACAACGTGTATTTTTAATTAATTATTATAAAGCAGCTGTACCTCCTACATTATTTTAGAATACTTAGATTTAAGTATAGAAATCGAATTTTGGACGAGTAATTTAAAAGTTTTCAACATTTAGATGATCGGAGTGAAGTGATACAAGGGAATCCTGAAAAATGTTAGTCTACTACTCTGCTCATCAAAAGTTTAAATACTTAAAACTAGTATTTGTATAAACCGAATAATGTTCTGTCGCGAAATATGAACTTAAAAATGTATGTTGTCATTCAAAAAAGTGAAAACAAAAATTAAATTATAATAACGATGATAAAAAAAAAGTTGTTTTGTAACGACTTAAGAGGAAAAAGAGTAAAAGAAATATTTTCAAAAACGTTAGAGTTTGCTAAAACACCGAGTGTTAAGTCGATACTGCAGCAACAAGATATAGTGCGTATAATGTATTTATATGTTTTAATATTATGCATAGGAACACATGGGGTAAAAAATCTGCGGTGTGAGGAGAGGGGGAGGGTGGTGTATTAAATTATTTACAAATTCAAAATCGATTATTTTGATCACCCTGCATCGGTAGTGCGACCTTTATGCAAATCCAAAAAAAACATCGATTGTATCGATTCTACTCGACGTCGAATTCGTCATAACGATATCGCGACGAAAGCTCGCGGTGTTCCTCCCCGTCGAGTCCCGCTAGCGGGTGTAATAATATGCCATGATATATAATATCATACATTATTCATCACGCTCCAGTGGGCTTAACGCATAATATACCTATTTTCGCGTTACGAATAATTATTGCACTTTGCAGTACATTGCTATCCACACCAGCTATATATACGTATATATAGTCGACGATTGAACGCACGTCAAAGATCTTACACCGAACACCATCGGTCTCTAGTAATATCGCTGTTCGCGGTATGATAATAATATATTATACTACACCGTGTTTATAATAATATGATGTACCACAGTTACGTGTGCACACGATATACCTAAACTTGACGCGGCGTGTTGGGACGACGCGAGAATTATTCACACGTCTTCCCGACGAAATATCGTAATACGCCTTGTCGGCCAGATCGTACGCACTCATAGGCGGTCGTACACAATAGTAATAGTATTAATAATCATGCTTGTTTATCACGTCCAGCGACCTATTTATGTACACCTAATAACGATAAATTATAAACCGTATAATATCGCTGCAGTAGTGTGGTACGCCTATCTATATATACGATTATAATTTTGACACACGTCGTCCATTACAAATTACGTTTCGGCGTTTATCGATGTGTATGTTTATATCGTGTATACGCGCGCAGCCGGCCCGGCGACGGTCAGTTGCTATATTTTATTATATTATTATTCTCTCTTACTCTCTCACTATCTTTCTTTCTAATAAGACATAATCGTAGCGGTGGCCCCCTACCGTTTCGGGTTATGGCCTGCACGTTTTTCAGATACGTTTGCATGTGTTGACGATAATAATATCGTACATAATGAATGCCTGTAATAGTGTACGCGCATATACATAATAATATAATAATAAAAATCGGTAATTAATTTCTGCGCGCCGGGGCCCACACAAGATGATATTATTTATTATATTATGTTATGTACGGCCGTAGTTACGGGATTTCGTCGTCGACGGTCAAGTCGGGTTAACCTCACACGCAGTATCAGCTGTGTGGACCATTATACTCGTATATTATATTATAGTATATAAATATTGTATTATCATTATAATATTATCGCCAGATAAGACGCGACTCGTGTTACTCAACGATATAAAAATGCATTTAAACCACCGTGTCCGTGCAGTAGTGGGTCACGAAGATTTCACAATGGCCGTGATGTACCTACCATATTATTATAGCTAAGACGTCCTGAAAATTTGATTTCACACGACGAGTAGTGGGTATTGCTTGAAAACGCCAACGACGACGACAATAATTATTGTTTTTTTTTTTTATTTAGCTTCTAGTATAAACCATTATAGCTCTCACAATAATATTGTTATAATTACCTATTATATAAAACTATTTGATCGTATTTACACGCCAGGCTGTTTCTTTTTCTGCAAAATCACGACAGACTGTTGTATGGCAAACGTCGGACGAATATAGGCATCCTGAAGGGGTATGCCGGGTATATAAGCTTGCATTCCATGCGAGCTGAGGACGCACTTTTTATTTCGATGTCATATGCGACCTAAGTCCCAAAAATAAAGCTTTGTAGAAAAATAAAAAATACTTGTAGGTACGATAAATATATGATATTAATTATCGATGAAAAACCTAATAGTTTTTTATTAAAAAAACAGTAATCGTAATAATAATAATGGCAATCATAAATAATATTTTCAAGGTAATGAGAATTTATATATTTTTGGGGAGCACATTTTATTAACTGCGCATTATACCCTGTGACCAAAGTCTGTACGTAACTCGCCTATATATCGTGATCGGTCGATCGTTTATATTAATTTACAAGACGGGATAACCTAGTTGTATACATATATATATATATATATGTGTGCATTATACACATATATGATAAATGATAATATACCTACGAAGATATTATCTACATGTGTACGCTCACTTGGACACATGGATCGAATGGTCGTGACACACGTGGTAACTTATACAGCGTCCGTGTGAATATCGGTCTCCCACACTGCAAGTGGGCCACGAGAAAAACCAGACCGATCGGTATTGGATATATTATAATATAGTTTACATATTAATAAATTATTATTATTATTATTATGTACAAAGTCGGCAGTAGGTCGCATTTGTTTTACACGCCACCAAGTTGCACGCACCCAACCTAACCTAACGCGTTTAACCGCATAATAATATTATGTGATAGTGTCTCGTTCGATCAACTCTTAGCGGTTGTAAACTGCAGCGACAACACCTACGATATTATAATGTATCTTGCAATATGCATGTGCACATAAATCACTCAAACGGAAGTACCAAATGATTTGAAAACAAACAACTTGCAGCGGGGTTTTCACTTACAAACGGCATTTTCCGCATTCAATAAAATATTATGTTTAACCGCAGCGCTCTTAAAACATAAATGTATTTCCGAGAATAATTTTACTTTCTCGAATTGGAGATCATACGTCCAAGTTGTTCGACTCGTCGTCACGACCACACGATTATCCCAGATAAAAAAGGATTTGTTATTCTATGAGCGTTTTACGGAACACGAAGAAATTTGCAGCGTCGCGAATTGTGATCGTCTCTGCGATCGTAGGTAGTGTTTGAATTGGTGATGGACGGGAGGGGACAGAGTATTACTTCTTTTTAAAAAATATTTTAGAGTTTCCCTTCTAATTACATCCTAATCAATAAGCAATTTAAATATTCGGGTATGCAATTTTTTTATTCTTACATCCCCCTTTTTTATTTTTCCTATTCGAGCACTGTTAATAGGTGCAAGAAAAATAGTACAACAGCAATAATAATAATAATTTTACTAAAAGGATCGTTATATTGTTACCGCCGTTGCTCATTTCTCGTGGACTTGTAAATAGTGATATAATAATATAAGAGGTGGCCTTTACGAGCGTCATTCGCCTTTGGTCACCCCTCTCGCAGTATACGCACGTGGCCGCCGTGCATATTATAATATACGTATACAATACTATACATCGCCAATATAAATTTAAGGTGGCGGCGGCGGCGACGGTCGAGGGAGAGAAAATAGAGGACCCTGTGTGATTAATCCTCGAGAATTCCTTACACGACGATAAATGGCCATGGAGCCTAATTTGTGGTCGCCGACCGGCGGCGGTGGCTACCCCCAATCATCATTAAGGCGGACGTCGCCCCCGCATGAGCTGGTCGAATTCGCCAAAACTCGCGCCGAGGGGATGACGTTATTCGTGTGTAATTGAAAGTTGCTCGGCTGGCGCGGTAACATTTGTCCTTGTACGCAACGCGCTACACCACGTGATGAAGATGATGATGATATTAATAATAATAATAATAATAATAAGGACGGCCGGCCGAGGGACGAACGACGGGAGGACGAGCGAGGGATGACTGTCGGACGAAGAGCCATATAATAACCGGACGGTCGGCGGTGGGAAAGCCATTAAAGTCTTCTTCTGTTTTACGTGCGTTCGGCGAATTTGGCCAATAACTCCGTGTAGACCCTTCGATAAACTCGTTTCGTAGTATTGTAATACTATGTATAAGTATAATATATATGTATAACGTAGGTATGTCGAAGTTGGCTTTTTTTATATCACGTCGTATACAAGTCTGTGTGCCTACCGCAATAGTTAATTTTGATGACATTATTACAGCAGCAGAAATGATAAATGTGATGGGTAATGCCCAACCAGCAGGTTGATTTGACCTGATTTGGCCGGACTGTAGTCATTTAGAGTAGAACTCTATTATAGACCAGCATATTTTTAGCCATCTGTTAGGTTTTTTGGTGACTGGTGAGAGAGGGAAACAATTTGATAAGTAGATTTTGATGATTTTGAGTCGTTTGGTAAAGTGAAGCGTGTTAGTGACTTTTTTCTAGATGATTTAATTTCTTGAACGTTGAGGTCTTTGTGTAGATTATTAATATATTGTTATGAATGGGTACCATGGAGAGGAGACAATTTCATGAAGACAAATGAACTGAAACGCCTGGAGCGTTTTGAAATTTAATGGACATATTGTTACCTATTAACATTGATTGGAATACTATTGTTTTATACCATATTTTATCCGAAGTACCTATGATTAATAGGTAAACCTAAAAATAAAAAATAATTTTACGACAAAACACACGACAGTAGTAAATTATATTTCATAGTAATATAATATATATATATTATATATAGGTACAATATGTTATATAACATAATATACGCAAGTACGAACCTATCTGTTATTATTTAAATATTAATATAATAAATAGGCAATTATTAAAAAAAAATGAAATACATATCAGTTCATATAGGTGCATTCATTTAATTAATCAACTGTTTCAACATTCCAAATGTTTTTACAAAGTTAAATATAGGTATATTGAAAAACAAATACAATACTATTATTGTTTCACAATTTGTCCTTGTGTCTAATAACAGTATTATTATAAGTCAACTCGTATATTCGTGCAATTAATCGTTAAAGACTTCGAGTTCAATGTTTAAGATTGTTTTCCTTATAGATCTCTATTAAAGTACCGTTTATTAGAATACACTCAAAGGTCAATCATGCGTTGATCGAAAATCAAATATAGTGTAATATCATAATGTCAGTTACAACTACCTAGCACACTATATTATTATTACCTAATATGTACTATATATATTATACATTATACAGGCGCGAAGCCAGGATTTTTTTTAGAGGAGAGTCTTAATTTTGGGGAGGGGCTTTATAAATGTCTTGCATACTCTATTGATGTCATTAATCTTTATATTTAATGTTATATTATAATTATTAATCTGAAATAGAACTATATGAGTCATATAACAACTTATTTTGTAGAAAGTATAATGTAACAAAATATAAATTTTTTCTTGAATACGAATGAGGGGAGGGATGGTTTTTAAATAAATACCTAAAAACACCCCCCCCCCCACCACCACCACTACTTGCTACGCCACTGATTATAATATACAAGTACACAATGCGATCGAACAGAACAACTATGGAAATACATGTAGAACTCATTGATCTATCTAGTCATGATTATATTAATTATCGGATCATCAATCAACATGATAAAGGTGTAGGAATAAAAAATTATACGTCAAATATAATATTTCACGCGATGTAAATAATTATATACCTATTATAATATATTTTTATGTATCAATAACAGTAAATAAGCGTTCGGTACGCTGCACAGTCGAAAATTAATTTATAATAGAATCGACTTCGCATCCATCGGATAGTGTTATTTTCGTCGTCCCGCTATAATACTACGCACTACAGCCATTGCAGCTATCGCCCGAGTAGAAATTAAAATTGTTTTCCCCGCCACCAAACGCTTGCGACGTTTAAATCGAGCGGAATTATATTATACGCCTTACACAGTGTCCGACGTACGATAAAATATTGCGTTATATCTCATATATTATTAGTTATTAGTTATTACTAATAACTCGACGGTCGAAGAGGAGGTGAATTATAGCAGTCGCGGTAAGGATACACACGCACACGCATAATATATATATATTATATTATATTATATACATATAGCGATCGGGCGTATTAAATCACAGACGACGGCCGTCTCCCCGCGGTTGATTAGACAGGCGCCATCGGACCCCACCGTTTTGCCAATTAACGATTTTTATTGGTCTTAAACGGTGCACGTGGTAATCGCCGAGTCGTCCGCGACATAATATTATAATAATATTTTATACAACGTCACTGCTGTTGCAGTGGCAACGGCGAACAAATTCAACTTCGCGGGGTTCGTGTTATGTACATTATAATAAAACAGTACATTATAATCTATATCAGCGGTTCCCGTCCCATGGGCGGTGGTCCACTTGTGGGCCTCGTGCAAAGCGGTACTGCAGGGCTGCGAACGCTGGTCAAGTGTTTTAGCCAAGGGTCAGCAAATTTTAATTTATGCCGAATGGCATTGAGATTTTGATATTATTTTATAAACGTCTACATTAATGATTAGATTAGGTAATGATTAATCAATAATTACCTGTCTATATCTGTGTGTGCTTATATTTTTACCTGCAGTTTATTAAGAAAGTACCTTTTTGTGTAACAAAGTTGGTGGTCCTCACAACTAAATCTGTAATATAGTAGTCGCGAATCCTAATCGTACTCGAAGTTTTCATCTGCTGAGTGGTAAATTGGGGGGGGGGGGGGAATAATTTGTCGCAGAGAGACTCGAACGATACGTATTGTAACAAAGTGTCGCTCATACGGATATAATAACGATACATCTGCAGTCGGTCAAATAAATATATAATATTGGTATACCTATTATAACGTACCTACCTATGACTAGAGATATTGCGAGTTTGTATTAAACTGTGCGGTAAAAATTGAATTATACACATAAAATGTCCTGTAAAAGAAAATATTATTATTAAATAAAGAATATAGATTAAATGTATAAATATTTATTATCAAAATAATAATGATAATATAGTCAAGCAGATAATATAGTATCCACAATCCACCTATACATATATATTTGGAAAATTTAAACATATCGTTGCTACCTAATTGCGTATCGAGCAAGAGTCTTCGTGAGAGTATGGGCGACAGCGATGAATGATTATGTACATTGATTTTACAATAATGTGTGTGTTCATTTTTTTCTGTGTCTAAATGCACTTTTTCTAGTAGAAAAAATAAGCTCTGATCATCAACTTCGATGATTGTGTCTGGTAGAAAATTGAATTTATATATTTAGCACTTTTGGGAGGTCAAAATCGAAAATTCTCAGCACTTATTTAAATATTTGGGAAAAATTTAAAAATCTTTAAATGGTAATATTAATATGAAATGTGATAAAATTTGTATAATAAGTTTAAAATTACCTATTGATTATTTCAGGTCTGTAACTTGTAAGATCTTGTAGTTTTGGTAGTTGAGAGTGTGGGGGGGGATTCCCCCGACTACTCTGTGAGGCATTTACAACTTTAGCATCCCACGTTATAGAGGTCTAGTTGCGCCTATGTGCCTAATGATTAGGTATATTTTAATGTACATATTTTTAAAGGTTTTAAATCTCCCCCTAATACACACACACACACGCACACACACATTCTTAAAATCAAGGCTCAGGAATGCCCCTGACACACATATTATATAAGATTACAGAGTTTATTTTCAGTAGAAGATTGATCGCAGTCTAGCAATAGGTATGTATAAATTATTTTCCCGTACAACGAAATATTTATACAAAACTGTATATTCAAACTTCCAAACTGATATCGATAATATTATATAATATTTAATCGGATTATAGACCGAATTTTCGTTTTTATTTTCCTATTGTTATATTATTACCGCGAATATAAATGTATAATTAATTATTGTAAATATAGAACACAAAGCTCGACTTCGCACACCACATTTACTGCAATATTTTTTAATACATAATTGCAACATATTATGCAACAGTGATTTTACATTGTTAATTTTTCTTCAATTAAAACGATTTATATTTGAACAGCACGTTACAAGAATATAATAATATTATATACAGCGGCAATCGATCATTTCGATCATTAACTATATTATACTTTGATAGTTTGATGTATAGGATAAAAATAAATTTAGGTTAAATCTACACATATAATCATGTGCAATAATAATCATTATATTATATTGCAGCGCTACAACGTTGCCGATCGTCGAATGTACGACGAATGCTCCGCGCCGCCGAGTGTTGTACGTCTATATAATCTATAAATCGTACCTTATAATAATAATAATTGTAATGCTATTATTATACGAATCAAAAACCCCGAAATCAAAAAAGCTTTAACGGGTGTACGACTCGTTTCGATGGTTATAAACTTGTCTATAATAATATGATATTATACGTATCGTATCGTGTATACTACGACGAATCGTTCAGTGCAACTGACGTACAACAATAATATACATTTTCTATAATAATATCATTATGCAGCAAGAATCGGAACATGCGATTATCATAATGTTATATACGCTGCACTGCTGCAGTGACTGCATCAGACATCCTGCAGTGGCGATTACGACGTCGCCGCCGCTTACAAGGACCTCCTGGTTTTGCGGGGCTCGCGTGCGGTCTCCCGCATTGTTCGACAATATAACACGACATCCGCGCGCACTAGATTTCGCCGGTGCATTAAATACCTATTTTATTGTCGTATTAAATCGAGTTGTACCTATTGCATATTATTATTGTTATTATTAATTCGATACATAAATTGTTATTATAAAATATAGACCGTATATGTAATATAATTTGTTGATATTAAATCATTATTTTGCAAACACAACACGGCGTACACGAATCGGAGAGACTTTTCGACTTACGCAGTGCTTTGCAAGTACCTACACATTAGAATAATATGACAATATGACATATTAATCATACCTTTATAATAATATGAACGGCCGGGAATAGTGTAATGAGACGTAATAATTGTGTCCACCCACTAATCTGAAAAAAAAATGTCATAAGTCATATTATACGTCATAAGGCAATCGAATCGATGGTTTCACTTTTCCTTCTGTATAGGACATAGGTACAAGTCAGACGTTCAACTTTCATATATATATAGCTACACGCTTTATTCTAACGATTAATTATTTGTATAAAAACGCGCGTGTATGCAATGACTTTGGAATTTTGATTTAAGTATTAAATTTATCAAATTTGCATGTATAGGTATAGATCAATCGATATCGACGTCTTGTTCGCATTATATTCATTAAGAAGATCAAAAACTTGGATTCTATTCAAAATCAAATAACAATGGCATCGAAAAACCTCTTCACAAAAGTATACTTAAGTACCTCTATAGGTTCTATAGTCACCCACGCATCTATATAGGACAAGTAGAGGCCACCGTGTAGAATATGGAACAAAGAGTGACCTAAAATTTTACGACCATCGGAAAAATTCACAAACATAACAGCAATCGAATATGATATACTCCGTAATAAGTATATATAAATTTATTATTAAAATAATTGTAATAAATGTATTGTTATGATTTGCAAGCCGTTCGTGCGGCCATTTCTGTAAAGTTGGAAGGGCAAGCAACTTGTTACAAATGCAAACAAGTTGTAGATATGATGGGTATAGTTAAATTATACTAGCGCACTCATTTTGTAGCGTTATACGTAGTATAGCAGCCGCTAAACTTGTGTAAATTGTAATGATATTAGCTCTTTGGCCACGATCAGACCGGCGCTGAAGTTTCCACCGAACCAAACCACATCCACGTGTATTATATTATGTATATTATGTAGTTTATTGTATTAATCGCTCAGGATATACCGGGTAGGTATGATTTTAATGTGTATTGTGTATATTATTATATATTAAAATATGATATATTATTACGAACGTACCGCAAAATCGACGTCTGCTGCAGTTTGCATATACAAAATACAACACAATGTTGTAATATACACATCGTAATGATGACGTATATACATAATATATTATCTTAGGGCGCGCGCTGCTCCGCGACTGATAACGGCGCTCTCGGGGACAACGAGACCCGCCCGCGCGTCGGACAACGAACGACGTCGTTTGCAATTAGCATAATGTTTAATATATTTATATGCTATTATGTTATAATATTATTAATTCGTTACTGCGCCGAAAAGATAAAGAACGAGCGGGGTGCCGCGGCGTCCGTTCGTCTGCGCAAAACTCGCTCAAGCGCGCGTTGTTGTACCGGCCAAAAATGAGCGATGACGACGACGAGATAGCGGCCGGATAGGATGCGGTCACAGTCGGAATAACCATACAAACCATATAAACCATACCTACCAATTACCATACCTACATATGCCCCACCACGCGGTCGTGACACAACGGTTATTATAATATTATAATATGATTATAGAGCTCGGGAGCAGTGGAGAAGATATTATTTTGATTTTTGAAGGGCCCGTCAATCGTGGTACTGACTTGAGTCATTGTTAAAACCTAACCAAATAGCATTTTCGCTTTTTGAAGGGAGAGGGGAGCCACGTAGCATTTTGATTTTTTAAAACCTTTATTTTATGTAAACTGAAATCATTTTTCAAACCTTATTAAATTCGATGAGATAAAAAAAAAGTCTTGTACCTACGCAGTAAATATTTTTGTGCGAGTGAAAAATCGATGATCGGAGACTGTATTACGAGTTCCGTAGGACTGTTCGTTCGAGGTAAATTAAAAAATGTTCGAGCGAAGTTTTGTCAGTTCTGTCTGAATTGTTACTATGCGGAAAGAAATTAAAACAGTTACAGCAGAATGATCAAGGAACAATATTAATCAAATAATAGCCTACAAATGGGACCACACTAAAAACGTATTGTTTTTTTATTGATATTGAAAACAGCGTATGTATGATGCTCGAGGCGATCGTATTTTACTCTCATTGAGTGCCTCTATCGTTCGGACGACTCGGTATCTGTAATGCCGTAGTTATCGCTAATTGTTTGAAGAAGATGAAAAAATGATTTTTGAAACGTTTTTTTTCAGGCGAACAGAGTTCGTGAGAATACGACTTACCACTGTTATACGAGCCGGCGCAGCAGATGACCGACCGTCTCCCCTGTTGTACACGAGATAAGGTCAAACGCAATGCTGCAACAATCATCTGAGGAGACACAGACTGTTTAACGAGGACAGATTTTTCTATGTATAACGCACAATATATATATATATATATATAAATGTTTGAAAACACGCGTTAATATCGTTCAGCTGTTCTCGTCGTTTGAACGGGGCGGAAATCAAACGTAACATTCACATAGTTAAAATATTATATTTTATTTTTTTATTAGTCATGTTATTATAATATTGAGTTCTGAGGATTATACACCACCACCGTAGCCTGTACAACATATATTTATATTAAATTATACTATATAAACATAAGAAATCTCATCGTGTCTGTCCTCGTAAACATACCCACCGCAGCTCGGCAGTGTATAGTTGCCTGTGTAATATAATTATACTCCTCTACCAATCTCGTGTCTAAACTTTAAAACTTACCAAAGTATTTGAACGATCGACGAAGACCAGTTTCAATTCTTCATAAGAAACGTGAATTAACTCTATAACACATATTAAGACTATCTCAGATTTGTATGAAACAATCATTCAATAATATGTTGTGATAATAAGAATCGTCTGAAATATTCTATTTCAAATAAATTAATTGGAAAAAAAGTCTTGTTCTGAAGTACAATATTATATTGCAGTGTAATAGCATTGATCTACTTAAATATAACATATTATACGGTTAATTAAATTTAATAGGTAGGTAGTAACAATATGATTTACATACACACAATTTATTTATTAGTAACAAATTATGAGTACGCCTATGTCCTATAGGTAATAAAAGTAGTAAAAATTGTTACATTTGTAATAATTTTTACTTTTACAATTAATTATTTACCTACTTTATTTTTTTACTTTGGAATATTAATGAAAAATTAACATTCAATTTCACATTAAAAATATGTTTTTTTCTCGCTGTAAGATTTGCAAATTCATCAATTATACTCATTTGTTTCAATGTTCAAAGTTTCTTCTTTTTCTATTCTCAATACTAAAAAGTTATAAAAATTAATTCCGTGTACCTAAACTTAGATGTAATTGTTGATTGTACATTATTATTATTATTATTATTTTTTTTTTTATTTCGTTAAACATTTTAATGTTCTCATATTTTGTATATATTACACAATTTGAGAATTTATCTCCACGAGTAGGTGCCTAGAGTATAGTAATATAGTATCCTACCTATTTGAAACCAAACGATTTTCCAGGATCATCTTTTCTAATTTTGCGGCGTTGTACAAACCGTATCTATTGGTGTATGAAACGCCGGCCCGGACGATATGAATAGTAAAAAAAGACGTATAATAGTCATAATATCGTGTATAGGACATACGATTTTAATTATTATTTTAATAATAATTGTTATTTGTACGCGTGCGTTAATCGACGACGACGTAATTACGCAGTGTACGCGTTTATATAGTAGGACGACTGACTGTGCAAGTTTGATATTATAAATATCATGTTAAGTCACGACGTACACGCACCGGTACGGTGTTATACCTGCATATTAATATTATTATTATTTATACGCATAGATAGTCATAGACCGTACGGCGTGTGCGGCGTTCGAGATCACGAAAAACGAATCAATCGAGTGCAGTGCGCCGTAATAATAATAATAATAATAATAATATAATAACCACTCGTTTTTGGACGGGCGAGTGCGGACACTATAATATATTATGTATATATAAAGGTACACGAGGTACTATTATAGAATAATATATATTGTATGTTCAAGACGGCGGCGTAGACATTACACGTCGGGACCGATCAACAGCCGAGTACGCACAAGTGCTGCCTATATATAATATGTTTTTTTTTTTGATAATAATGTATCGTAATATACTGCTATATTAAATTATATATAAATATAATATATTTTCGTGTTAATGCGATTACGATTGCGGCAAGACCTGCTGCAGTATAGGTACACGACGCTTCACGGTGCACGCGTTTTTTTACACCTTATTTTTTGGCCGCGCACGATTTTCGTTTTCGGATTTTTTTCTTCTATTATTGTTTAATATTTTCCTGTCCTCTTCTCGAGTGATGATGGCGATGGACGTGTACCTACCATATAATATAAAAATGCATGTAGTAGTACGACTATACCGCGCACGTCGCCATCGAGTGCCTTAGAACAGCGTGCAATGATAGGACCTCACGCTCACGCGCCCAAGTCTGGCAGGCGTGGTGTTTTCCCGCACGTCGTGAAACATAAAAACCAAAAATCGATTCGCATCGCATAATATTATATGAAAATAATATATCATAATATAATATACTCAATACTATTATTGCTCACTATTTGTGCACGTACGACTTGTTTAATGTATATAGGTAGGTATATAGATTATCTATATTCACTCTGCATCGGTATATAGTAATATACGAGTATATTATAGTATTTTAACAATAAACCTATAAAATATACAATTTATAATGTTATAACGATTTCTATGATGATTTAAAACATGACGGCTACTTATTTGCGGCTTCTACATTAATATCTAATTGCACGTTCATTGAACCGCTAAAGAATATTTTTTTAATACCGACAAAACGAACCGATTTTCTCTAATAGTGTATCGTAATATAATAATGAGACAATAAAAAAATGAATAATGAATAATTAGTGTGTATGTAAAATAAGTCGATTTGGTCATATTTCGCTATCGCATTAAAACGCTATCATGTAGAAAAAACAATTACTAGCTAATTTTTATCATCAAAATGTCTGATTTTCGTATTTTTTGGCCCATTATGAAATGACGGCTACGACAATCGCACATATTGACAATCTCTATAGCTATGATGGCACTGTGCATAGTTTTAACAGACGTCTTTACCCCGATATCGGTGAGTCGTGAAAAATATATTATTTTATAACCTTATATACAGCGTCTAACAAACAGTGCAGCACTTTTCCGAAAGCTTTTATATTTGTGTAAATCGGATGTTTATTTCGTATTTTCACGAATCAGCTTTTCGGTGGTGGTGGCAGCGGCTGTACGTCGGATTATTATGATTTTTTTTTTCTTGACGTTTCTTCTATCTCTTGTCCCACCACCACCACCACCACCACCACCACCATCACCACCACAGCCGCCAACACCAATCCACAGTCACACGATCATAATTACTATTATTGCTCTGGGGCGTCTGCGAGAGAGACTAATGAGTTTTTAACGATAACTTAATTGACGCCTTACAGGATCGTGTGTGTTGTGTCTTCTTGTTCGCGGTTCAGAAAGATACAACGCGATTACTCGATGCGTGAAGTGAAAGGGAAACCGTGTTTTTAAAATAAGAAAATATAATACATACTACCTATACCTATAATATCTGCATTGTAACAAAATGCGCGCTTAAGCCTATAAAAGCCGCCGCCGCCGCCGCCGCAGAAGATTGGTCGTCGTCGTCTTCGTTGTTTAACGAGCCTGTGCGACGCACGCCAAAACGTTGAAATGCACATACCTATATGACCCACAGTCCAGTTCATATTTGCCACAGTTACGGTTTTTAAAAAATAAAACGGTGGTCCAAAACCTATAATATTTTATATTGAAATAATACCATTTAGTCCTACCTTCTACGCCAAGATGAACTGGACGGGTTATACCGACCAGCTGCCATATAGTAATAATATTATGCCATCGTGGTCGAAAGTCACAGATTTTTTTTTCGCTTTTAACTGTTCAGAAAACCGAAAAACGTATTTGACTTCTACCTACAATCGTTTAAGGTAAATTTATATACTGTTTTAGAGTGAAAAAAATTCGACGAATTTATATCGATTAACACTTCCATGTCAGCAATACATAAAACAAAACTTGTGCAGAAAAAAAATATTGTTGTGCATACGGTAAATACTTCTGAGTGAGGCGGAAAATCGTGGACAAAGATTTTGAAATCTCCCTGTAATGTGTAAAAATGTTAGTGTAAGCGGGAAAACCATTTTCAAGTATCCAATTCCCCTGTAATTTTAAAATACGGTAATTTTTTTACTCAAGGAGGAAAATCATGAACAAAGATTTTAAAATCTCCCTGTAAAATTGTATACGGTAATTTTTTTGTGTGAGGGGCAAATGTGTGGAGAACGTTTTTTTAATCTCCCTGTAATGTGTCATAGGATAAAATCAATGTCCTTCGAGGGAGACATTCTCCCTTCAAATTATGAAATTACCGTGGAAAAAAAACGTAAAACTCAGAACATATACAAATCTATACTACTTAATTTAAAAACTACTCGCTCAAATATTGAATTAAGTACCTACTATCTACATCAAAAAATTCAAAAAAAAAAACATTGGATAATTTATAGTAAAAAAGGGGGGTTTTCATTTGAAAAACAGAATTTTGTATCGCCACAGGACACTCCTAAAGTAGTACAAAAATCTCAAGAATCTGAAAATATGGTCTTTATTCATTTGAAGATCAGAATTTAAACTAATTAATTATTAAATGAAAATATGGGAGAGTGCATGCTTGGTGAATCACCATAGTGTATATAATTGACGATAAGCCACTTTAATTAAATGATGTGAGCCACTCGACGCTGAAATATATTTATGTGTGCAAATAGTAAATACATAATATATAGATAGGTTCGTGAATTTACGCAGTGACTTTTCCGAGCGGGGTTTCGAGTCCGCCACAAGATTGATTCTATCGTTCGCGCGAAAGGTTCGACCCGGAAGAGATTAACGAGCGCGCCGAGCAATATATAATTTGTGTACAGAGCAATTTCCGCGGCGGGATTCGCAATAGCGGCTGAAAATAACAACTAACGAGGAAAATTCTAGATCTTTCTACGCCACCACGAGATGTTTTCCTCACGCCGCGGTGATTTATACCGTCGGAAACGACTATTTACGCCCACTATGCGCACGGCGGATTTATGGCGCAAGAGATACGCGAATAATACGACTCGACTTCGTACAACCGCGAACGCGCTCGACCAATTCCGCTCCGGAGCCGATTGATCGGTTTTCAAACACCATCGATGCGCACAATATACAGGCCGATTCACAGAGCATAAATGCTCACCGCCATTTATTCCTTTAATGATGCGGGATTTATTCGGTTTTGATTTTTGGAATTTTCAAGTAGTTGTACTCAAAGCACATTTTGTCGAATTCTTGAATTGTTTTGTTCCACTTGACGAGTGTCTTGTGACAAACTTCTGTTTTTCAAACGCCCTCCGCTTTGATTATTTAGTGAATAATTTTTTTGAAAACGTTGATGTACCTAATTCAACATTTTAACGAGTAGTTTCTCAGTTATAAAAATGTTTATACTAAGAATATTAGTCCTTAGAAGCGGTTTTACAAAAAATATAAAATATACTATGTAATATTGGATACAGTGCCTATTTATTATACTTGAGCCATTTTTACAAACTATTTATGTTGATAGATTGTTAGAAGTTTGTATCACCATAGGGCACTCCTTGAGTAGTGCAAAAAATCTCAAGATTTAAAGATAATATGGTCTTGTAGTATACTTAAAAATTCCTAAACTCAGATTTTGAATAACTGCATCATAGAAGAAAAAATAGGGTGAGCGCGCTTGGTGAATCACTCTGTACGTAACACTGTAGGTAATAACGTCCAATGTCCCGATACGACTTTAGGATTTACATATTTTTAGCGTATAGCGTTTAGATCGTCAGATCTACCGAAACGATATTGACGACGACGCCAACCAACTGCGTATACAAAATATATGTCGCAACATATATATGTAACATATTATATTTTGTATACGCAGTCGGTTGGCGTCATCGTTATTGTGTTTCCGTCGTCTCGTCGTGTGGTTTTTATTTCCAACTATTATTATAATATAATATCCGTCTCTGCGCTGACGCCGTGCTCAGGCTTTTCGATGCGCAGGAAAACAAATAAGACAAACGACCCAGTGTAAATACAATAATATAATATGTATAATAGGTATACCTATACAATACCGCAATAGGAACGCGCGACTATATCACAATAATAATAATAATAATAATAATAATATACACACCAACACTTGCACTGTGTATTGACGTTGAGAAGATCTTATCGCGAAAATGTGTGCCACGACACGTACAAGTATATTATACCTATATACAATTGTGATGGCGAGAAGGGGCTGACGGGAGGGTCGCGCGAGTACATTGTAATAATATTCTCGCGACGATTTGCATATAGGTACCTGCCTGCAATAATAGGGCCTAGAAAAATGCTCGTACAGTTTATTGTTACCTATTATTATTTATATCATCCGATCTGGTCTCGAGCAGACTGTGCGACCTTATTATGTTTTGCTCTCGTATGTCTATAAATATGTAATACCAATTATATTTACAAGGTGATTTTTTAAGCATAATGGCCACCCCCATTTTTCCCTTAAATATAACATTCATTCAAATTCAAATTTTTAGAATTTTTAAGTATACCTAAAAACTATATTTTTAAATTCCTAAATTGTTTATACTAGTGAAGGAGTATCCTGTGCTAATACAAACTTTTATTTTTACAATGAGAGCCCTAATTTCTTTTATTTCAAAATATTTAGCTGATGGTTTTCTTGAAAACTTTTATGTGTCTAAATCAAAATTCTAATAGGAAAGTTTTTGATTTATTTAAATGTTTATACCGAGGACTATATATACTCCGTAATAATGGTTTTAGAAAAATATATACTATACTACCAATATAATAATATTAAATGTAGTATGTATTATACTTGAACCATTTTTATAAATTATTTATATTGATTATGATCAATAATAATTATTATTAATAACATTTTAAAACCACCCCTTAGTCCTCATATCTACTTAGCCTATTACCATAGACATATTATCCACATAGTACACAAAGTTATATAACTCAAAAACTACTCATTTCAATTTTGTTTTAGATAGGTACGTCAAAATTCTCAACCTCTATTCGAAAAACAGAAGTTTTTATTGTCACACGATCATCCTTAAGTAGTAGGTACAAAAATTCGCAAAAATTCGAAATTATAGTTTTTGATAGTGTATTTGAAAATTCCAAAAATTAAAATTTGAATATGTACATAGTTCAGTCATAAAAGTAGGGTGCGCATGCTTAACATATCATCTTGTATAGTTGCTGTATGCGCGTCGACGATGCGGTACTGTGAAAACGAAGGAAGAGCGGTATCTTTACTCTTAGAAATCGCACTCGATCGTGTACAAGGAATAAAAAACAGCGCAGCGGAGAGAAGAGGTTCCAAAAAAAAAAAAATAACGACTGAGAGGATTTTCACGGTGAAAACAAAAATAATTCGAATAAGCCCTCCTCGCGACGATAAGCCCATCACTACGAAATCATTTTTTTTTTCATCAACCGACGTCGAGGGGATTTCGTCAAAACTGAATATTTACCGACGGCGGTTAATTCCGTGTTTATCAGAGGGTATTATCGAGTAATTGCAGGTTAGTACGCCGCGCTGCGTCAAGAACGCATACACAATACGTCATATAAATATATATATATAGGTATATATATACATATTTATCCGGTAGCGGGGTGAAATCTCCCCTATATTGTCATATTTTTTAGCGCCCGAGTGGCGGGCATAGAATAAAAAGAACAATATTTTTCCTGCGGGATAACTCAATATACAGAGATTTTTATCGACCGTAAGCCACAGAGCAGTACCTCGCATAAATTATTATTACGCCACCGTACTCAATTCTAAGCACACACAGTAAAGCAAAACACAGCGCACGTTCAAAATTACGATTATTCTTCAAGTGCATCATACATTATGTATTGTGATTTTTACGCAAAACGACTAACTTGGATATTATTATTGTTATATGCTTAACGGATACACGTAATATTTTTGCTATCATTATAATACCTACCTATAATTATATAATTAATATTGTACGAAAATAATTTCAAATTTACCCCACGAAAAAAGTTTAAAAGTTGGTTCAAGATTTATCGCTGTGGTAGGCTTGATGACGACGAAACCAACACTGTGCATTTAGATGATTGTTCGATCTTTATTTGCCGGCCATACATATTTAAAGACATAGTTATAGTTTCTAGTATATGCTGCATTTATTCTTCAATAATTCAGTTATTCAAAATTTTATTTTTAGAATTTTCAGTACAACTTAAGGAGCGTTTTGAGGACATGCAAACTTCTGCTTTTTAAATGAGAACACCCCTAAACCCCTTTTCTACAGTACATTATTTAACGGATGATTATTTTTAACATTTTGACGTATCAAAATCAAAATTCGAATGAGTAGTTATGAGCTATTTAACTTTGTGTACTAACTACTAAGAATAATAGGCCCACATGATAGGTACTGCAGGTTTTGGAAGGTATGGAGGCTATGCCGCTAAGGTGATTTAAAAATGTTAGCAATTTATATTAATTTATCAACATTTATAATCCGTAAAAATGGTCCAAGTATAACAAATACGTACTAGATCCAAATATCTAAATCTATATCTACATCTATCTTATACTCTTGTAAAACCATTTTTAAAGACTATTATCCTCAGCATCAACATTTTTATAACATAGAAAGCATATTCGTTCGTATAGGTATAAATCAACGTTTTCAAAAAATATATTCACTCAATAATTTATAGAAAAAGTGGGGCTTTTAATGTGAAAAAATGAAGTTTGTATCGCCACAGAACAAATGTAATACAGGAAATCTCAAGAATTTAAAATTGTGGTCTTTTAGTTGAAAATTTCAAAAATTAAAATTTTAACAAATTGTTATTTATTAAACAAAAATATTGGGATAAGCATTTTATTGGCGAATCATTTTATATATATGTATATTATAATCGTGCAGATTTCCGCAGCTGAGGTAAGTCTATATGTCCAAAAACTGAAATCTTATGATGCTATTGAGTAATATACTTGACGCAAGACTCAGGGTACGAGGTAATAATATAAGTCGTAAAGACAGTGTAATGTTTAGTAATATTTTAATGTCAATGTGAACACAGGAATAACGAAAACGACTCTCGCAAAACGATGATGACCACAGAAATTATAATAGTAATAAACGGGTTGTGCGTAAATCTTCGAAAAACCTTTCGTGTAACGCGAGAGGATATAGGTACCTAGGTTTTAAATTGCAACTAAAATTAAGAACAACGAGCATAACGCGGTCAGATTGACCCCATTTTTACTGCTATACTATTATGTACTTATCAATTGTAATAATAATATAGTTTTAATAATACGGCAACGGTTTAAAACGCTTGGTTTTATATTGTTACCATTATATTATGCCACGCCGCCCGTTCGTTCAACTATATATTCTCACCTACACCGAATTATTAGAGACACGCGAAAATAAAAAACTAATGTGCGTATATTACACTAAGTTTTAAAAAATATTTTAAAAACACAGCAGCTGCAGATGCGGCAATAGCAGCGGATCGACTAACGAAAATATAATTATAATACTCCGATCCCTGCAACAGTAATGGCCCTGATTTCGTCGGTGGCTTATCGTTTTTGACGGCTTTAGCACATAACAATGTATAATTAAGAGGCATCTACGCTACGCGAGTACCTAGGTAAATAATAATAATATGTAATATATGTTTATGATCGAATCGCACGCAACAATCGTATCGACATCAGCGATAATAATATTATGCAATGAGTTTCTATACAACAGGAATAATCATAATATACAGTGGTTGGTAAAACACTCGTTGTACATACTATTAATATTATTGGTACCTAAGTTGCATATTTATTGTATTAAATTCCATATAGTGTTTCCGATTTTGCGATATGATTGCGCGTCGTGGTGTATATTATTACGATTGTTTGCACAGATGTAGATTTCGCGTTCTGGGTAGGTAAGCATAATATATATTTATCAATTTTACTCTCACGCGTGCAACGAAAACATACCCCTAAGGGGCCGGTTTAGCGTGAAGATAACGGGGTGGGAAAAGCCAAAAAGGATGTAAATCATAACTGTCCGAGTGTTTCGAGTATTTAGCATCCCGAAGGGTTGCAGGAAACCTTTTCGGGGGATGGTGAAATTATATACGTTTTGGAGTACATGGGATTTCGAGTGTTTTACTGCAGCGCGCGCGTGGGGACCGGAAGCACACAGTTTTCGTTGTAGACACTTGTCACGGGATTTTATTTTATTTCTATTTTATTTTTTTTTTTTGAACTCGAAAAAATACCTTTTTACACAGCCCTTATTCGTAATGAGCGTGTGTAGGTATATATTATAAACGAACATTTTTAATAAAACATTTAAAATGAGAAAAAAATAAAAAGACGATTTTACTCCCGCGGGAACAACATTTAATTATTATAAGTTATTAAAACCGGGGATTTGCAGGAACCGTGCGGTAAATAATTTGTTTTTGGAGCGGAACCTATCTATTTAAATGACCGAAAACGGAATCGATATTTTGAGTGCTTAAATCATTTGTTTGTGTTAATGACTTTTAATGGTTTTGATAAGCTATTTCTTTTTTAGTCTATATAATTGTGTTAGTATTGGTTAAAATAGGTATAACAAAAACTAAGATTTCATTTTTTCTCAAAAATGTTTGTTTTTTTTAAGAACTATACAACTTGAACCGGTATCAAAAAAATCTTATTATAAGATTCTAATACCTATTTGAAAAATTGCACAAACCCAGGTTTTTTTAAACGCATATTCAATGGAAATATATGTCGTAAATAATTTTTTTCGTGATTCGCACAAACCGTATTGGGTGTTAATAGCTCGCAATAAATAATACATAATGCATATTATTATTATTTATTATAGATAGTCGGCACTCGTGAAATATAAGTAAATCACTTATTATTATGATTATCTATATTGTTATATCTTATATGTAAGGTCGTCACCACTACTCAGTGTAACCTCAGCTAACCTAATACTATAATAGTGACTTATACATCAAATTAAATTATTAGAAGTCGTTTTGAACCACGGAGCGTATACTCTTTTTTTAAAATCCGAAATATATCACGTTTGATAACGAAATTCCTCCGCTTGTACGTAATATAATATTATTATTATTATACACGCACACGACTTGATCCGCCGGACCTCGGCGCGGCCAAAGGACACCGCGCGGTAGTGGCACGTCCTGCAGCACGCTATAATATAATATATAATATTATTATTATAATATGCGAGACGGTCAAACGTGGGGCTACTGTGGGATAAAATATAATATATTATATCGGTTAAAAACCCTCTCGTACACACACACACACACACACTGATCCCTGTAATACGCGACCGTATTCGCATGTATAAGATATTTTTCTATGTGTATATATATATATATGTGTGTATATACACACACGTCGCGCGTTATATTATTATGTACAAAAGAAACCGTCGTCGTCGTCGTCGTAGGACCCGGGCGAGAGGTCTTCCTCTTGACCCCTCGGCGTGCGTGTGTTTGTTTGCTTCGGCGGTGTGTACGACGTGCGCATATAATATAAGTTATGCGAGACGCGGTGCCGCCGGGTGACCAGTGGATTTATGGAAATAACCCCAAGGCCGCATTTCCTCTAGCCGCGCGTATATTATATTATAGTAGTCGTCCCTTCCACGTGCGTATCCGCGCGCCGCACTATTTATCATATCGCGCTATAGTGTATATACGCGTACTACACTGCAGAGGTCCCTCTCTATGTGACCGAGTATATATGTATATAGGTACATACAATATGGTATCACGCGCATACCGCCCAGCGCCTATTATATTATTATTATTATTATATGTATACGTGTATTTTATTCGTCGTGCAAAGGGTCAGCTGTGGCGGCAGCGGCGGCGGCGGTGGAGGTCATCATCCCCACGCGAACCATCGCCCAACGATTGTTTATATATATAATATAGGGAGGGCACCTGCGCGACGTGACTTTGCAGCTATGCAACTCCCTCTCCCCGCTGTTATTAGGCGAAAGGCCGAAAGGAGGTGTAAGACACTTTGGTATATAACATCGCGGTATACACGCGGCGAGTTATTGAAATCGCGGATGACCGCCGAACTTTGGACTTACCTATACCCATTATATATATAACACGATCGTTCGCGTCATATTCCTATAATAACACTCTAAACCTAATTATTATTCTCGGTCATTCTCCTTCGAAGCGCCCGCCCAGGGCTGCAGTCCTGTATCGTCGCCGTCAATAGCGGCGATGAAAGCATTATTATATTTTGTTCCTCGGAATCAATCGGCACGATGTATGAGCTTTGATTTATTAATGACTTTCTACTAAGCGTATACATTCTATTTACAATAACCACCGTCTTTGTAGAAACTAGAAACTCCAGTAGGAGCATTATATCCTTCAACAGTTCAACACACCCTATGTGGCTATGTCCCTCCTATTGCTTGATTAAAACCGATATTATAGTATTGAACGAATAATTTATCACTCTGAGTGATACATACATAATATATAATATAGGTATCATCATAATAAATATAATTTTTCAAAAATGGTACTATTGCAGAGTGTTGTTTATTGGCCCATTTTACATAGTTTTTACTAGGTTCAAATTCAGTAAAACATCATAACACTATCAATACGATCCTTTAATATGTAGTATATACCAAGATATCACTGAATACTAATTAAATCACAACAAAAACCCTTCGTAAACTTCGTGTAAAAATGGCTAAGTAAAAAAAAATATTAGATCTTTAAGCACTATAAAGATGTGATATCATGAATTAATGCTAAGTATATTGAATTTAAGTAAACGTATTTGTTTCAATAATTTATTTACTTGGCGAGGAATTGTTTCTTAAACGAAACAAAGTGTGATGAACAGAATAATTAAATGGCCAGTGCCGTATTTCCCAGTAAACACTTTAAGCTAGTGCTTTGGGCGCCAAATTATTTTTAATATTACATTTTTATTATATGTTACTAGAACTGAAAGCAATGCAACTAATTATAAAATGTTTTTAGATCAACGAGATTGTGGCAATTTTTAATTTCAAATTTGTAGATTTTATCATTTTATAATAGCATTGCTGCGTTAGGTATTTATGATTATTTTAATAATATTATCATTAATATTTATATTATTCTAAATTTTTTTTAAGAAATAATTCCTCGCCAAGTAAATCAATTATTGAAACAAAATACGTTTACTTAAATTCAATATACTTAGCATTAATTCATGATATCACATCTTTATAGTGCTTAAAGATCTAATATTTTTTTTTTACTTAGCCATTTTTACACGAAGCTTACGAAGAGTTTTTGTTGTGATATCACTAATTTTTATCATCAATGCAAATGCAAATAATAATAATGATAATGTATCTATATTTTTATTTTTTATTTTATCTAAATAATATATCTATAATGACTATGATTGTTTTAGTTTTGTTTTTCTAGAATTATTATATACGCGTCTTTGCCACCACGAGGCCATCTTTCTTTATTAGAAATAAGATCATTACACCTAAACCAAATATTCGATTTTTTGATTATGCTTGTGTAATGACCGCTGTCGCTGTGTAATGATTCTCCGTGTTGGCAAATTGCAGAACACAAGTTATAAGTGTTGTCGTCAATTTGTAAGGTTGTTGTTGGTAGAGATACTAATGCTATATTTTGCATTTTTTCTAATAACTCATTCCATAATAATTGTATTTGTATATACACATATTGCAACCACGTGTATTTCACACCGAAACACGAAACACAAACCACAAACGAGAAACGACGCCAGATAACGAAAACGAAATGAATGCATGGTGAGTGGTGAGTGGTGAGTGGTGAGTGGTGACTGGTGACCCGCCGACCGCCGACACTCGTCATTTACTCCCACCTAGACCTCGAGCTGCATACACGAAATCGAGTGGGGGAACCGGCCGATGCGACGACGACGACGATGACGGCTAGCGTGATTCTGAATTTAATATAAATTTGCTTTAAAAATGTCGCACTTTTTTATGTATAACTTAATTTCTAAACGTACGATTTTGATGATTTTTACAAAAGCACATTCTACACAATATTTCTGATATTTGGTGTTTGCTAGGAGTTAATTGATGCATTAGAAAATTAGTTATGTTTCTGAACAAATATACCTGTATTTTACACAGTTTAAATGGGCAACTCCTGCTTCGATATACTATACACACCATCGTACAGCTATTTTTTTTTTTTTACTTAGCTCGCACCACGACCGTGGCGCTGGATAAGCAGTGAATGAGATATCCTAAAAGAAAACACAGTATATTATGATGTGTAGTTGTAGTTAATGCTTTATTAAATTAATTTATAGGTATACATACTACGTATTTATCTATAGTAACCCTAAATTAACTGCCCAACAGTTAGCAGTATATATTTACATGTTTATTATTGAATGTCAATTTTTTTAATTTTTTTCGTTTTTTTAATTGTTTTCTTTTATCAGATATATATTTGATTGTTTGGCATTAATATTAAATCAGTAAAATATGTGTAGATATACCGCCTCTTTAATAAATTGTAATTTTAATCATTTTTGATTGTCACAAACGCAGTGTCTACTTAATTTTCCCAAAAAAGAAATATAAACAATTGATTTTGGAAAAAGAAAGTTATCCAGAACGCTTTCTGTGGTTAATCACTACAAATAACAATTATTAACAAACGAACCAAATAAATCCATTTTTCCGACATTTACGTTTTTGTAGATTTTAGCAGACCAGGATAATGTGCGTATAGCAGCAGTACCGTTGTCAACTCGACGTTGTCATCAACAACAATCATATTATACATAGCACGTACACAACATGATGATGACGTATATTATACAGAACATATTATTATAAAAAATGTTGCCTTATATTTGCGTAGGATGCAATGGCGGCGGGTTGTCTGCCTTTCACGGCGAATCCTTGTAACGGGCGCCACGGGAGTTTGGAGGCTTCCTCGCCGCACGGCCGCCACGACTGCAGCAGACGATTTTCGGCGCGACTGAAGTGCAACAACGTCTGTCGTGTGTAACACTGCTGCGCGAGTGGCTCGAGGGTTGATCCCGAGGGAATTAACGCATAAACGTACAGGAAAAAAAATATATTCATTTACGATACAATATTGTACATAATGATACTACGATGCGGTGACATAACATTATATATATTATATTATCATTATACAATAGTATCGCTTGGTTATTATTCGTATACCATCATATTGTAATATAATAATTCGAATAATATATAATCGGATTTAAAATAATATATTAATATCGTGTTCTATTCTATTCCGGCCCGCGGTGGTGGCGGAACTACGGCAAACTTTTCTTAATTAAAGGCGCGCGCACAACGACGACGACGGCGTTCACTTTGAACGGGATTGAGTTTCGGTGAAATGATATTATATACATATACGCGGGACATCATATATTACACGTGAGTGGGCGTGTGTGTGTGTGTGTGGGCGCGTGTGTGTCTGTTTAATCGTGATCCCTCGCTATTTTGGACCCTCGTCTCTCATCGTCGTCGTCGTCGTCGTCGTCGCCGTCCTTAACCGTACTAATGACAACCGTCGCTTTTATGTACACACACACACACACACACACACACACACACACACACACACACGTTGGGAATCTCTGTGTGCATCCCGTGTAATATTAATTAACAAGCGCGGTACGTCTTCCCTCTTCCGAGCGCAACGACCACCCCCGTCACCCGCGTTGCGGTAAATTTAATTCGCTAATTGATACGTCGACGATCCGACTTTGTCACCGACCGCGACACCGCGGTGGTATCGTGCAGCCATTTCGTAATAATAATAATAATTATGTGTTTATTAATAATAGGTAGGTATACAATATACATGCAAGTATTATACCTCATACATATACCCAAATATTGTATTGTAATCAAATATAATATAATAATTTTTACTTGAGAGTTAAGGTGCATGCAAGAACATAATAACTATAGGGACCTATAAAACCTATGGGAGGTTAGGTAGTTAATGGTGGTCGGTAAAAATGTCCAGGAATATTAAAAATTGCATATCATTTGCAAAATATAGATATAATATTATGTTGATTACTTCATAACCTAAGACACTCCTAACCTGACACACACTATTTTACTAAATTATATTGCTGTTCACTATTTTTTTTGTATTGGTCATTTTTGTATTTGACCATATTTATTCCTCTGTTCATTTTGCGACATGTACATTTTTATGCCTCGACATTTTTGTATAGTATTGCCATTGCTGTATTTGGCAATATTTGAATGTAGACATTTTTACTTGGACATTTTTGACATAGAGATTAATGATTATTACTTAGACTCATAAATGCCTAAGGAAAAAAAATATCGCTCATCATAAAACGGAATTGTACGTGACAGGATACTTAAGCAAGTCTGTAGACTTATATACTGTAATAGGACAATGTTGTCTATAAAGCCATAACCTTGTTTTTTTTGGTTAGTTATATTTTGTCATTCGAACGTTATATATTATGAAAATAAAATAATATCAGTAAATCGCTGACAGGAATTTATGCGCCTAATTCGCATCAATAATGGGGAAACCTATCCCGTGGTGCAGGTCGTAACTCGTAATCATAGGGGGGCTGTACGACTGCTGTTGTGATGACAAAATACCAGTTTTTGTTTCTGCGCACTTATATAATCTCTTGGCTGGCAGAACGAGTACGAGAACGTATAGTCATAATTACATACATACGTATAATATTGTTCAACAGGATTTCTCTTTCACAGGTTTACGAGTAAAATGTAAAATAAAGTTTAACAGTTCACCGTAGCCAATTTATATAAAAATAATTGTCACAGTTTTTTTAATAAAACATAATATTACCATATTATACTATTTTAACCTATACTATAATATATTATGTATTAACCTGAACTAAAACATAAGTGCGGTTATAACTTATATCTCCCAAGATATTTTGAACAGTGAATTAGAACAACACTGTATTTTGTGTTAAATACATTCGTTACACATTGCAGGGTGAACAAAACACAGAAATGTAGATTATACCTATCCTAATGCATATTACTGTTTTAATATAAATATCGTATGTATTTCTTGTTAACTATAAACTAAATAATAATATTAATATTTTATTTGCAAACAAACAAAAAGAATGTTACATACTTGTAATTTTTTTAAACATATTGTGTTTGCTCACTTACTATAAGCAATGCTCGTGATTTCTGAAAAGTTAAATAGAATATTATATGTTTGAACAAACTAAATCACCACATGAACGCACGGTGCTGCACCTGCACGCTGTGTTACACATTACACTTTGCCAATATATTATTATATTGTTATATACCCACAGTTTTAATTTTGGAAAATGTCTGCGCGTTTTACAGAGGAAATACAAAACCGTTTTAAATAATTATGTGGCAGATTTTAGCACAAAATATACGATGGACAAAAAAAAACCGTGACAACGGTTGTTCAATTTCACATCGCGATTAATCCGATGCAGGTGATTCGATTAATTCTCACGTTTACACGTAAAATGTGTAGTAATATATATAATACCTACCCATACGTACGTATATTACCTATACGGTCATACATAATAATATGTTTAATGTGCGGCGATGACGATTGACGATTATTGTATAATTAAACAGGGGAAACGTACGTTAACCGAAACCACCTGCGCGTTACCGCAGACACACACACATACCTATACAACCTACCTAATATTATATTATTATAATACGCGTATTTTAGGTGTATACACGCGTAGTACAACACGACGACTCTGTATCGTTGTATATTTTAATATGACTACACGATATTATTATTTATTATACTGTTATTGCGGCGGCGCAGTGACCGAGCGGGAGATATGAATCTGCGTTTTGCGCGGTCGCGGTTAAAAGTGATGACTTCCTATCTCCGTTTGTGCAAAGCGGACGTTGACAATATCATTATAAAACGCACACTGCACGTAATAAATATTATTATTATTATTTGTATTATACATGCGAGAGCGTGTTGTGTATATAATATTATGTTATTATAATAATATATATATATATATATATATATATATAATAATGTCCGCATGTAAATGTCGTTTACCTACACTGCTGCAGTTGTTCCTTTATAATAAATAATCTTATACTACCTATAAAACTCTTATAATATAGCCGTACAATAATATATTATATAGAACACTGATCGCGCGGTGGTCGTTATACATTAAGAACCCGATAATACATTACGATTGTACCTGTATTAATATTCATCATATTCAGTCATCGCCATAACTATAAATTAAAGAAGAAAAAATGTTTTTAATTCAATTATTAGGATAATAATTCCCTAACCTAACCTTACTCGTGTTACGGGTGTAAAGACAGTATTAGTTCGTTTTTATTATGTTTATAATGATGGATTCGGTTTCAAATCAACGGATACTCTCTTATTCTTGCTGTTATGAGTTATTTTATTTACCAGTAAAAATACAAGTATCTGTGGATCTAAAACAGTTTTAACGCCATCATATAAACGTTGTATATATTATAATACATTTATGTATATATATATTACTCTATTGTGTCCGAAACACTGAAGAGAGCTGCTCCGTTTCGATTCCAATATCTATAAATCATCTAGATACATTATACAAGGTGATTCTTTTAAATGTAAACACTCGTTTTAACAAAGTGTAAAATTTACATAACATAGTCTACATTTTATAATTCTATAAGTTTTATGTAACTTTTTTAAATAAAAGCATACATTTTAATGTTATATATTCCTATACAAAATATTTTTCTGAGAATCTCAATACATAAATACCTACTCAGTTATAAGTTAAGTCCAGATTTGTGTGTTTTTTGTTTTGAGTGTATGCAGTTTGAAGGGAATTAAACATGATGAAGTATTAAAAACTTGATTTGATGTTTATATCAGGAGCATAGATATTCAAGAGGGATGCGGGGGTCAGATCCCCATAGGCCTTTTTATTATTTTAATGTGCAGGTACCTAGGATTAAAAATGTTCCTTCCGTGATAATTTGTTTGCAACTGATACCCCCCCCCCCCCCTATACAAAAGCTATGTTTATGCCGCTGTTTCATAAATAGATTATTGTTTAATTAATAAACTTATTTTTCTTGTTTTGTGAATAGAAATCTGAACCATAATAATATAATTATATTGCAATAGTATATAATATAGCCATATAGGTATAATATATTATGGCTATCAGTTATTCGGTTATACTTTATACACATATCAATATATCATAAATTATAATATAATATATAGCCATGTAGGCACATAATTATCTACAATATGGCTATATATTATTAAATTATGATAGGCAGGTACAGAGATTCGATTCATAGTCGCTCTGAATAAAGTAAATTACTAAAAACTAATTAATATTGAACAATATTATAAATGTATAACTAAATAATATTCCGATGTTCGGAGACAAGACAATGATTTTCATAATAGTCGACGCACAAAGTTTCCACATTAATTTGTGGGTGCTCGTGAAAAGGGAGTTAAGCAATAGTGTAAAACGAATTAAGTATACACTTACTGCAATATAGCATAATATAATAGAGCGAAGTATGATGCTCGTATTATTGTTAAGAATATCAAACTGTTAGTTGGCACTTCAAATATTAAGAAGTTATTTTTTTAGTTGAGTGACAGAAACAAATGCAATCTCATGGTATAAAATGCGCCTTGACACATTTTTCAAATAATTTTACGACGTACAATTTGCTTTTGCATCTCCATCGCGGCATAACACTCTTCGTTTGGGCACTGCAAATCCGTGAATTTTTAAACAGCAGTTTACCGTCGGTATTGATAATTAAAGTTTTTTATTTTTATTTTATCAGCTGTTTTGATAGGCGCCCGCAGAAATTTGTCTAGGGTTAGGGGGGCAAAACAATACATTAATATATAGGTAATATATTTTGTTAACTTGACTTAACAAGATGTTTTGCATTGGCGACGTTTTTTCATACAGCACATTTTAAATTTAATAATATTTGTACTATACAAGTAATTTACCATAGTATACTCAATTTAAAAAAAATGTTCCCAAAAGCCTGGGGTGGCAATGCCCCAGCTTGCCCCCTTATCCCCTCGGACGTCTATGTCTGTTTTCATATAACTTATAATTTACTTACTCGTAAATCGTAATAACATACACTGTAGACGATAAACGCGTTGTGTAAACTTCATCGATTCACAAATACACATTTCGCATCCATCTCGTTTTTCTTACTGTGTCGCTGCAGTTTAACACTGTGGATGAAAATAAAAAGGATAATATTAAATTCGGACAGCTCTAGCAAAATGACCGATAGAGGGTAGGTATTGCGAAACGACGCAGGAAAAACGGACGCACCTCATAATATTTTATTGCCGACTACGGATTAATAATATAATCGTCTCTAGATAATATTTTATTATAGTTTTAAACCCTCAAAATCGGGAGGTGACCCGATCGAAATATTATGCACAAAAGTTCCCACGACGTACATATCGCATGTACAATATAAACGCGCATATATTTCATTGCGAATAAAACGTCGATATGACACGTTTTGTATTATTGTTGTGTTCGAACGTTTGGCGGTTTCTATTTTTCGAAAACCGGAATTCATCGCGTCCCGCGAGCGTTTCCCGCCGACGGTGCGTACCTATATATACGACATCGCCGCGGCCGTTTTCGGTAAACCGGAACGGATACCTCCTCTACACTATGTGCATAATAATAATAGGTAATATAATGTTTATTTCCTAATACCCGCCGCCCATATACGCGCCGTGGCCGCCGCTGACGGATTTTTGGGGACGAATAATATAATATATATTATAATATTCATCACGCGCACTCTCTCGCTCTCTCTCTCTCGCATAAGCCATACGTATAATGCCCATTAAACACATTTTTAGTTTTTAAAAACGGTGTGCACCCCATATGCAAAATTGTCTTCGGATGCGCGCATATTGCAGTGGTCGCGGGCACAGCAGCAGTGTGTTTACGGCGGTACACGCACACACCAACACACACGGACACACACACACAAACGCGCACTGACCGTGGGACAATGAGAGGCCGCCGCCGCCGGGACGTAAATAAATCATACACAATGGACAACGGTCTCTCTCCTCGTCGTCCAGCCCCGCGATCGCATATACTCGCGCATTATAATAATATGGTGTACCTTGGCTGTTTTCCCCGTCCCCGTCCCCGTCGTCGTCTTCGTCGTCGTCCGACGCATAATATATATATATTCATATTGTAATGGTAATGGTAATAATAAGACAACGCTGACCGCTTTGTGTGCTCCTCCGCGGGTCGGTGGTCGTCCGGCCGACGGATATTTTCGCATATTGTATCGATCGGATTTTATTCAAATGACGGCCACCGCGATAATATACCCACCACCACCTACCTACCTATGCGAGTAATAATGAAACATATAGACCTATTATTATGATTATTATTATTATATTTTTACATCTCTGCTCTCCCCGCAGCCCGTTCCGCGCCGGCGTTTACTGCAGCATTTCCCAGGGTCCAGGCTGTGACAACCGGTATATCACTATATCATGTTATGTTCCCGACCGGGATAACCGCCACTATACCAAAACTATATGATATTATGTTCAGGGCTTGCATTTGAAATTAAAATTTCGGTTTACGTTATTTACAATTCAAACGTTTTGTTTATCGTTAAAAATAATATCTTATGCTAGGAATGGCCCGGATACAAAAAAAAAATTTTTGGATTGGGTGCTAAAAATTAAAACTGATTGCTATATCGCGTGGAATAAAATATATTTCTACGAAGCCAATATTATAACTTTTAAGTAAATGGATTTTAAATTAATGTACATATTTTGTTCTGTCGGGTGGTATTACTGTGTACCTTCTCATTACGTTATCTCTCGTTATTTAAATCTATAAAAAAAATACCTATTACCTATACAAATAAGTTTATAGATTGTAATTATTCTTAAAATAAAATTTAAAAAAATTATTTTGTTTTGCGTTATTTTTCGTCCAATGAAATCCTATAAGTTCTGTGTTGCGTTATGTTTTGTTTAATAATAGGTACAACAATTATATATTTTGTTCATTTTTATGGTTTTGTTTTGTGGAAGGTATTTAATTATTTTAGTTTTCCGTTTAAATTACGTTTACAAATTGCAATCTTTTTTTGTCATATTATATAACGTTATAAATGTTATAATCATAACGTTTGAAAGCACTGAATTATATTATATTCTATACTTATATATATTATACTCGACCGTACTCTCGTTACACGCATTATAATAATGATAATAATATGTACGACTGACGACATAAAGGTCGTGGTACCTATATGCGCTTCGATTTTAGTAAATCCTTTTTCCGTGACCGATCAGCGAACCGGTCCCACTCGTTTTCGGACCCGTTTACGGTTATGATATTATTATTATTATTATTATTATTATGGTTTGGTCCGTTGCGTCCGCTGCTGCGGGAGATGGGGTCGACGGTGTGTGACGTCGTACGAACTCGATGCGCCGGGCAAGTCTTAGTAATTTCCGTTGACGACAAAACGGTCGATTTTTGATTTTAATCGAATTTTTGACATCGATCGATTAAGGAGATATCGATGCGAGTGCCATATTATAATAATACAGGTACCTATGTCGACGACATCATCGCAACCGTCGTCGTTTGTGTTACAATAGGATATTATTATATTATTTACGACGTATCTACGTTGTTACAACTATAATTAATTATGTGGCTGACGTTATATATCGTACATATACAATATTGAATGCCATACTATATTATGCGTAAGACTATTGTCCGAGCCCCTCGCGTTCAATTAATGAATAATAATAACTGCAGCACGACTGTTGCACGATGTGTGAGGTTACACTATAGGAAGAATCGCCGAAATCTATACGTCTACAACATCAATGTTTTGCAGTTTTGACAATTTATTGCCGAGCCGAAAAAATGTCCAAGTAAGAAAGCTCTTACAGAGCTTCACGTGTTAATATATAATGATATGACGTTGTCGACGGTCGTCAGCATTAATAAACGAAATCGAAGGAAGGCGAACAAACGTAATAAACAGAAAAATTGTTGAGCACGAACAGTGTTAATATTTCACTCCAAAAACATACGAAATTCCAACAACATATACTCACACCACTTACAGATACCACCTTGTCTTTATATTATATAATATTAAAGTGTAATCATTAATTTTAATATAATACAATAAAATGTAATATAATTACGACCGTCGCGCGTCGAAGATCTATACAATTTACCGGTACACTGCACATGCGGACGATTTCACGTTTATAATCGTGTCCGAGTTTAATTGTTGCACATAACAGTTGCGTATAACAGTCATCAAATGAGTAACGTCCAATGGGTCGTATTGCACACGTTGTGTAGTACAATATTATATTGTATGTGCGCATTAGACTCTTTTAAATTGAACCAATAATATCATAATCGAACACTTTATAATATTAATATAATATATTATATTATATTGTACGCCTTTCAAGTATATAATATAACATACCATAGTGCAAAATATAATATAATAAACAGGGTTATTCACCAAGTACGCTCACCCCCTTTTTTTCTTCAATAATTTAGTTATTTCAAATCTAATTTTTGGAAATTTTAAATATTATATAGTTGTTTAAAAACCATTGTTTCAAATTCTTGAGATTTTTTGTACTACTTAAGGAATGTCTTGTGGAGATACAGACTTCTGATTTTAAAATAAGAACCCCTCTTTTTTTCTACTGTAAAATATTTATGGACGAATTTTCTGAAAACGTATCAAAATCAAAATTTGTACGAGTAGTTTTTGAGTTATTTGAGTAGGTTCTATGGATAATGGGTTTGTATGATGTTTGGGCTCTGGTGATCTGAAAATGTTAGTGATTAGTTTTAAATTGTCAACGTTAATAATTATTTGTAAAAAAGGCCCAAAAATAATAAATACGCTAGATCCAATATTACATATATTTTATAAATAATTTTTAAAAACCATTTTTTAAAGACTATTATCTTAAGTTGAAATATTTTATTAACTGAGAAACTAATCGTTAGAATTTTTAATCGAGGCCTTCGAAGGCACTATGTAATGCCCCTGACGTAGTACAACCAAATCCGGTGATTTACCAAAGAAATAATAGCGTTTAACGGATCTTATTGCCACGCGTTGGTACTCACACTACACAACCACATAATATTATAAAATTATAAATTACGTTATTATATTATTATGTTTCGAGAATCGTGTATAATATATTATAAAAGGTGTTGTCACACGACGGAAACGTTTTGAACGCCCATGAATATTGATAGACCTGTGTAGTTTCGTTTATATGATAATTATATTATAACAACTATAATATGTATTTTTTTTTATAAGTGCTGACGGTGTCGTTGTTATTGTTGAGTTTTAATTAAATCAACTACGGCCGTTTAAACGGCATTGATTAAACACGCAAACACACACACGATCTAGCTGCACGTGACTCGATGGCTGACAATAATTTACAGAAAGCTTCGGATATTTGAATACAATATTATAACATAATAATATGACCTATTTAATTTCAACCATATATCGGCAAGCCAAATTATAAGACCATTGTACCAACTCGTGTATAATTTGGTACATATAGGTGCTCACAGCTGCTACAACTTAGTACATTTGTTTGATAATATAATAGTTATAAAAGTCATTAGCTATTAGGTATAAACCAGCATTCGTATACTAATGCTATGATAAACTGATATATCAATAAATTATATATTTTGCTAAAAAACTAATAAAATGCATTATAATTTTCGGAGGAACGAAGTTGTAAAATTACATTTAAAAAAAATGTTTGTAAGCGGATAAAATTATTGTAGATGCTGTCCAAACTACTAAGTTGGAATATCAAATTAACTGAATTAAATGGATTTCCTAAATTCGCAAAACGCTAACCGTCAGAGCTACCTATATAATGAATACTTTAACAAGTCGCGAATACTTTACGCGTTAGTATAATATATAGGTATATGTTTGGAGTTTGAGTGAAATACAATTATATAATAATATATACTTCTATAAGCAATTTATTCGATCCCTTTTTAAAATACCGTCGCCGCAGTTCTGTCGTTCGAACCGTTTGCGAAATCAGTTCAATCAGCGACAATGTGCGATTCAACACGACTACGACTTCTATAGACAACGTTTTTTCTTTCGGTAAACGTTATTTACACACGCCCGAGTGTGTATTTGATTTATTTGAAAAGAAAAAAAATTATTATGATAATGCCTCGTGGCGTAAGTATGGGTACGACCCTCGACGGGCGCCGTGCGGCGTACTGCGGCTAAAGATATATATGATAATAATACAACAGATATTATAGCTATAAACCAACGGACGTCCGTCCGTCCGTGGGGATGACGGGCAGCAGCAGCAGCAGCAGCAGCAGAAGCAGCAGCAGCAGCACGTCATAATATCATTATCGTACATAATATAATATCGTACGATTTTTATAGAATCGTAAACCTGTTTTTTTACCCTTCACACGCTAAACGCACGAATTCTTCACACTCACTGATTTTTCTTAATGCCTCGCTCGCGATATTCCTTTTTGCTTTCGGTGTCCAGTACAAGCGGCGGGGATCGTCCAACGGACACGGTCGTTGATGTTTTGGCGGACACAGTCGAACCGATCGCATTGTCGGGCGCGTGGATAGGTATTCAACATTTTCGCGCCCGTTCAATAAAATAAAAATAATTTATTATGATCGTATATTATAATAGGTACGATACAATGCTGCTACAATATTACTCTTGTAGGACAGGCGGAGAGGAGGACGTCATCGGATGTTCTTTTCGTATTACATTATTATTATTATTATTATTATTATTATTATTATTATTGTTACGTGTACACTGTACATTGTGCGCCGTACAAAATATTGTGTTTTCGGAAACGGTTTTATTATCATAATTTATAGATATTTACTAACGTAAGCGGTCGCGTGTCTCGTCGAGTATACAGCAGTCTTTATTCACTGAACGCGGCTCGTTCTCGACCGGCATTGCAGTCGACTGCGAAATGTACAAATCTATTACATTGTCATTTGTCATATATTATTAAACATACTACACGCTTCCTAATATTATAATATAGTATAATTTATTATTATTATATTTTACTCGAGACAACATAATAATATATAAACAATAAACATATTATAAGCTGCAATCGTTTATCACGTTTTCGTACGTCATGACCTTTAAAATATGCATTTTGAGATTGAAAACCGTGATGGCGCCGCTCTGACATCAGCTATTGCTATCGATAGTGATTCGATCATAATATTATAATGTATGAAATGAGAAATAATTATTGAAATATTAAATAATAATTTTAAACAATATATGTAGTATTTAGTGACAAAGATGTGAACATTTATCGACAATGACGGTAAAAGTATATATTTTATATTATATAATTACTATAAAGAATTGAATATTATATAAAGATGATTAAAACTTACAGCACTATAACTTTTTAAAGAAAAGTTATCTCAGAAAACATGAAAAATATTTCGAGTTCGGCCAAGTTTAAAAATCGTTAAATTATAATTCTCCGTGTAGATAATAATCTTATACAATATAGTAACGATGAGTTGTGAGACAATACATCTTATAATGTTTACAAGCATTATCATATTGTTTATCGTGGTGAATAAAAAGCTCAATACTTTTTCCAGTCATATTGTGTTTTTCAAATTTCTCAATACGAATTAGTTACACTTCAAAGCTTTCACAGTTAAGATATTATACTCTTGATTAAAACTAAATGGCTGTGGTGTAAGAAAACTTCCGTTTTTCTCCAGAAGTGACCGCCGTCTCGATTGCAGTCTGCAGGGATGCATATATAATAGAATCCATTCGTATTTTTCACCCAAATTGACAAGAATAAATTAATAAGTCCTGTGTAAATCGGCAAGAAAAAAAAATAATTTTCTTTTTAATAGATTTCTTGATTATTATGAAATATAATATTGTATTCAAGAACGGTGTTGATTGAAAACAAACACGTCCGTCTGTCATTAGACGGCATATTATATTATACACAATTATGTATATGAAGAAAAAAATGCTGACCTCAAACGGATGTTCCATAATATGTATATCCTTTTGTGTGTGTAAATAATACAATTATTGTTTATACATTTTTTTTGTTAGAATTTTTTTACCTGCCCCCTAAAACGTAAAAATGTTGTTGGGTAAAGGGAGCCGCTGTTACGCTATGCTAAAATACCCTTTCGAGTGGACACCAACTGACTAACAACGTTAGGAATTTTTCACAATTCGTTGCGTCCTATCAGCAGACCTTTAAATTATAAATAAACCAACGCAAGTCGTCTATTAATAAAACGGCATTTTTACAATCGCACAGATTGTGTACATTTGAAATTTAAATGCATTTTTGATTTTGCTTAATATCCTAGGTACAAATCAAAATAGTTGTTTTTACATAAAATTGCAACTTGTATGTACCTATATATTATAATATTTACTTAATTTGATATGTACACCAGTACATGAACTCCATGAAATTTCTTGGCATTACTCCAATAAAAAAAAAACATTTATATACTCACCAACGATTCGGTAAGAATATTACTAAAAACAATTTCTGCTGCGCAGGTATCATGCGGTTTATTAAATAGATTGCATGTTCAAACTACGTAACATTCCACAGTAAGTCAATAACGAACAAAAAACAATCTAAATAACTACACAAATTGAGAGGATGAGTATGAATCATTTACATAAGTTTTTATTTTAGTATTTTAAAAATTGCATAAGTAGGTACCTAGTATGCATTATCTATACTATTATTAGGAAATCTGACAGATCAAGATAAATTACAAATCTACGGTACATAATATTACCAGTTCATCATTTTTTTGGTATTGCTTAATTTTTCAGAAGGTAACTAAAACACTGTAACTCGATTCTTGAATAATTGAATAGTTGATGATTTATATTGAGCATTTTATAAAAGCGTCATCAATTTTTTGAAAACTACAGACGGGATATTGTTATTTCTTCAAATGGAATTTTTTTTAGAATCTGAACACTTGACATTTTTACCCAAGCTTTATAATATATACAACAGATTGAACAGGCTGGAGAATTTGGTCAGATGAATTATAACTCGTTGTCTCGTTTCCACATTGTTATAAAAAATGATTTGGTCAAAAAGGGGTTTCGTCCATCGAGACGATGATCCATTGCTTGAGTATTTTTATAATAAATTGCCGTAACTCTGCGACGACCCTGTCCTAGGCACTTTAATTTATGGCCAAACCAAACAAATACGATTTAATAATCCTAGATATAATAAATGTACAGCAATTAATACTAAAATATTAACCTTGGTGATTTAAATATCGATTCACACTTTTTAAACCGTACACGTATGATTAATGACGATATTGTCAAAGTACCTACTTATATAACAAACAGAAAAAAATACACCAAAAATTAAAACCGTATGGATTATTTTGTAGGGAGTTTGCAATTTGCGTCAAAATAATGATATGGAATTTAGGAGTATCCGGAAATAGTGTTTTCAGTTGGCACCAAAATGAATATCTATGCAGTCGATTATCAGTAAAAGTATTCGATTATTTCGTCGGTATACGGTCGTTGACATCATAGACTCGCCTAACTCAAATCATTTTTCAGGATTTCTAACTGTACCCGTCGCTCTTTAAGTGTCTAATAATCATATTACAAAATTTCTAATCCGTCGTAATCGCGTTAGGTTTAGGTTAAGTTAGTGTTATTATATATAGCTTCTCATAACTCAATATCTTTTACTTCACTATCGAAACGATAGTTGAATTGAATTTTTTGTTGAAAATTACAACTCATATTATGATTTACTACCTACCTACCTGGGATGTTGAAAATTCCATTCTATATCAACGCTATTATTATGGCGCTACACATCCGGATTTTTACTATTATTAAATAATTAATAATAAATTATTAAATAATACTATTATTGAGTGAAACATCACAATCGATATTATGAATTTTTATCGTCATTATAATATACATTATCGTGATATTATGACGTCGACAAAATGTTGTTGGATGCGGCGGGTGCAGTGCCGGTGAAATAAACCACCCGAACCCCTAAAACAAATAATCGCGCGCGGACCCGCAAAGTCACCCTCCGTTTACCGCGCGAAAACGACGACGTCTCGCCGTGTTGACAAATTCATTTTACCGCGAGTCCCGCACGAATATTATTATTTTAAAACCATCAGACGGAACGCGTATTCATTATTATTTACTCGGCAAAGTATATGTATTATTGTTTATAAATCGGAAATCGCGCGACGCCGCCGTTGTGCGCGTGTGTACCTATACATAATATAATATAAATACTCGAACTCGACGTATATCGTTCAAACATGCGGAAACCGCCGCCGCGTAATAATGTCGTATTATTATTACCTATATACATCGCGTACGTCGTTAAGTCGTCACTGTTTGTCTTGCGTCGAACACACAGATCGCATTGAAAAGCAATTCCGCTATATTATAATATTATTATTGTTACATAGGTACCTATATATATATATATATATATAGCAGCCGTGTGTAGATTTTAACGCGTTTTCGTAAACGACGAAACAAGATGACGTATACCTATCGTAATTGACTCGTCGGAACATCGATAGTGGTAGGTATATAAATAATATGATAATATATCCGCTAAATTCGGTATCGCTCAGCAGTCGCTATTACTAAGTACAAACAAAAATCCCTGCACTGGTGTCATCGATGTCTGGGGCCCGTCAGAAAAAAATGTATGAGCTGAACCGAATTCTGGACTTGTTTATTTTTACAAGTCGGTAAAACAAAACCAAAGCGCGCTCTCATCGTTGAGTATGAAAACAATATTATAACAACGATCTCATGTCGTCCTCGTCGGGGGATGAGATTTTAGAGATCAAAACTATTATTCCGCATACTTCTGATGTTCATTTATCCGAAAAGGATATGTATAGGTAAGTATATGACGTTATAGATGTTTTTAGAAAGTATTTCAACCTAGAAATACAACTATATTATAGTTGGTTAAAGATAACGAATATGAACGGAAATAATTAATAATATAAACAACGATTAATAATATTAATACAAACGCTGTGTATAATATTATTCTAAGACGAATATTCCTGTTGCAACCGTAAAATATTAAAAGTATATGTAGGTCCTACGAGTCGCGATTTCATAACTTCGTATAGTCGGCTATTTATTTAAATGAACTTCTTTCCTCGAGACCTTCTACATCGCGGTAGGAATAAGCTCGCGGTATTTCGCGTGACGGTCTTTACAATGAATTTTAGCGATGATTTCTGCACACACGTTTGCGTTGGGTCGTCGACATAAAATAATATAATGACATAGCACGTATACTTACATACGGTTACGTAACGACTAACGTATATATATTTACACACACTGGACGATACAATAATATATATATAATATTATTAAATTGGTATTGTCATATCGCGTTTAATTCGCACGCATTATACGATTGTATACACACGTAAGACGTATTGCCAGGCGATTGTAAGACGGTCTCGTCGGGGACACAAAAGCGCGACATTCTTGGCGAAAGCAAACCGACGGCGGCGGCGTGAGAAAACGATTAATTACTGTTGTCGTTATTATTATTATTGTTATGCGCGGCACACCACGATCGAGAGAGAGAGGATTAATAATTAATAACGACACTATATACGATATACAATAATTTATACACCGCAGTATAAACGGCACTTGTGTGAATCTATATAGAGGTACACAATAATATATTATATCTGCACGCAAGTGACGTGCGTGTGTCGGTGGTGGACGGACGGCCGCGGCTTCACGATGATTTATTTGGCACGCGGGCGTGGGGTAGTTTAGCCGCGCAAAGATATTATAATATATACTTGTGCATTGCGTAATTTATGGACTAAACTCGCGACCGACCACCGCACTGCAGGGTCCTCGTCGTCATCGTCGTAGTCGTCCGTCGTAAGCGAACGTAATAGTACCTATATATAATACTGCTCCATATCATAATATTATACGATACACTGTAGGGTGGTTCACCGAGTACACTCGACCACATTTTTTTGTGTGGTACCTAATGAATTTCTTCAAATTCTGATCTATCAAATTTTCAAATATTATACTTATAAAGAGCACATTTTCAAAATTCTTGAGATTTTTATACCATACTCAAGTGTCTTGTGCCGAAACATACTTCTGCTTTTCAGTAACTCAAAAACTATAATCGTTCGAATTTTGATTTTAATACGTCATCATTTTCAGAAAATTTTTCGCAAAATAATTACAATAGAAAATAAGTGTTCTCGTTTAAAAAAACAGAAGTTTGTATATACACTGGAAACTCCTATTCCTCTCAAGGATTTGAAAATATGTTCATTCGTTAGGTAAATTTAAAAATTCCCAAAATCATATTTTGAATAACTGCATTGTTACAGAAGAAAAGAAAAAGGGTGAGCGTGCTTGGTGAATCACTCTGTATATATATATCAATGATATAATATCATACACATGATCATAATATAATATACAATAGTGTAAAACGAGTACAAAAACAACTGCACTCGCCTGAACTCGAGTCGGTGGTCGTGGTCCTGTCCCCTATATACTTTATTCAACGACCAGAAGACATGGCCATTTCGATCGCAACCGATTTTGATCGTTACAAATCCACAATTAAAAGTATATACAATTATACCTACTGTACCTTTATGAGCGTTTGTGTGTAATCGCTGAATAAATTAATAATATGTCAGGATGAAATGTAAAATAATACTGCAGTTGTGCGTAATAATGGTAAGTATTGTAATTCTTATTATTGTCTAGGTCAGTATAATAATAGTGCACAATATTGAACTCGACCCACGCGGTCGTCTAACGCGGTCCGTCCTTGTGATCACTTAAATATAAACCAGCAGATATAATATTATAATTTAAGGCAGGAACCAAGACTGCTTGTAAAATTATTTTTATATTCATATATTTATAATATTTAGGTTTACAAGGGTTAGGAAAAAACAAGTTAGAAAAGCACACTATGAGAGAGTGCTGATTTCCTGGTTTCTAAACTTATATTTAGTAGGTATTTAATAAACTTTAATACCATTTACCTACGCACAATTTATAAATAATTTGGCGACTGGAATATTTGTAGGTATAGAAAAATAAATAAATTACATACTATCTTAATATCTAACCGATTTTTTAATATTAACTATACTTATAGTAAGAACCCATAATAGTTATAACTTTTTTTTAATAATAAATCACAATTCGATTGATTTGTTACCTTCGTAAACTATCTTAATATCAACAATCGTAACCATAGTAACTAACGGATGGACGGACACAACGGGTATACATAATATAAGGTGCGCTCTAAATATGATAATATTATGTTTAGAAACCTCAAATAATTTTGATAATTGTTAACAATAAGTATTATAATATTATTCCGATTTTCGTCACAATATCGTCCACACTCGTCGACTATATATATAGGTGTCCGCCGATAGCCGCAAACGCGTATAATATTATGACAGCCGAGTTTTGTCATAAAGGATAATAATATTATTATTATATCCGGGGTAGCAGCAGTCTATATAATATACATATATATATATGCCATACACAACTTTAATATAATATCTGCTTATTATAGTCCGGGCCGTCTAACCTAATAAAATCCACGGAACCGTTCATAACCCGATATTATTATTATTATTATAATACATATTCCACTTATTACGTCGTAGGTACCTACTACAATATACGCTCGCACTGCCGCCGCGATATAATATATAAATATATATATATATATATATATATACACTCCTGCCATACTATACCGCTGCACCGTGTGACCACGGAAATCACACAGGCGACCGCATCATTTCCCCCGGGTATGAGTAAAACCCAAGTGACCTTCGGCTATATCGCAAATCCAATCTGGACCCCATATCCCCGGCGTAACTTGATTAAGCTTCTGCAGGCTTTGGAGAAGTCAAATTAAAAAAAATAAAGCGAGATGGCGCGCGACGGAAACAGAGACGGACGGCGCGCGGTATTATTTGTTCATTCTTCTTTTATTCATTTTTATTCACCGCACTTTTTTTTACGCATTTTTTTCTTTTTTGTTTGCCCCGGGGCTGAGCGAGCGACGCGACAGTCAATAAATGTGGTATATGCGTAGGTAGGTAGCGTATATACAGAATTCCCGCAGACACGATATGTAAAACCGTTAAAATCCTTTTTTAACGCTTCAAAAACAACAAAAAAAGAAAAAAAAGCTCGAACCTTTTAAACACGTCTAAATATTGCAGAACTGCTACTGCGTACCGTATCATACCGCATAATAATATACGACTTTATGCCCGATTTTACTAATACTTCATATAGTATTATTTTCCTGATGATACGAAACCACTTGAATACCGCCATCATTACTCGGCCACACAGTAATTTATTATCGCGTTATCAATGTGTTTATAAGACTGCTGTAATTCCGTACATATTTATATGATATATATTATAATAATTAATGTATATACGTGGATACTATTTTTATATTGAAATATTCTATTATAGAGTATACAGTTATTATTTTATGGAGATAATGCATTAAAAAAAAACTATTTTTCCGGGTCGTCAAAGCCACAAAAAAGTATAAACTCATGTATTATAATATCGTATAAATACTTAGTATTTACGTCGATTTTACCTATTTAAAAGTAATGTAAGCTATAGTGAACAATACCTGCTGCTATAAAATAATAAATATAATATCATCTCAGCTGACACATATAGTTACATACGAATATAATCGAAACAGCCGTTGTTGACTAGAGTGTGATCCACCGAGTCCGCGCTTAAACACTTTTGAAAAGGATTAACTTTTTCGAAGATATTTTTTCACGTAAAGTAGGTATACCTACATAATATTATTTTGACCATGCCAAAATAATCTCGTGCACTGCAGTACAGGAGACAATGCGGTTTAGTATATGATGGTTAGATCTTGCTGCTGCAGGAGGGGCGGCTACTAACGATCTATTATTATTTCCGTCATCGCGGGTGTAACATTCGTCGTCGTCGTCCACCGCCGAGACGAGCCGTACACGAGACGATGGTTTCAGCGGTCTACAAGATTGCTGCGGGCGGCGCGAACGAACACGATACCGCGGACGATGGAACTATATAATACGTCTGATTGACAGCACAATGGCAGCGCTGTTGTCCGCCGGATTTTGGAGACGTGTATCTAAATAACATTGTGTGTGTATATACGTACACGACACGGAGTTACACGTACATACATATTATTATACGCTGTGCGCTATACCTATAATAGGTATATTGCATTGTGTTATATCATAATATGAAATGGGTGTTCAGCAGAATGATTAGTGTTATAATATTATGTTGAGACCCGTGTTGATTAATGGCACCCGTTTCTGCCGATGCCGATGCCGATGCTGCTGCTGCTGTTGCTAGCCCAATATAACTCTCGACAATAGTCTCTCGTGTACCACGGGACGATAGGAATGCGCCGACCGCGAGTAAACCCCTCTCTGCAGTCAGCTTCGCGACGAGCTATATTATAATGTAAATAATATTATATACGGTACGTATCTTTCTCTCTTCACGCACACGCTATAGAATAAAAAAATATAATATACTTATGTACTTAGGGTGTATCGTGTATATGAGTTCCAGTCTTCCAGATTCCTGTGATGCGAGTTGTAGTGCTCAAGCGAGTAGCGCCATCAAAAAAGACACATTTAAATACGTCGTACACGCGTATTGAATGGATTATATTATATATTATAATAATGTACCTACTCCTATACGATCCACAGCAGGTTGGAAAAATAAAGAATAAGATGTCAAAAATATGAGTTTTGTGCGTTTAAAATTTTGGGCACGCGTAAAAACTCGTTTCATTCCGCAAGGGAACAAGTGTTAAAATTAAATCGAAAATCATCTTCAGTGCATAACGCAATCGCTTCAGTCTTATGTGCTTTGTTATTTTAATATAAAAGTTTACGTCTGTCGAAGAAAAATAAAACGACGAAACGACAAGGGAATAGAATAATAAACAAATAAACAACAATAACTTCTGTCTTTTTTAATTTTTTTCCTTATAGCATTCCGATTTCAAAGCGTTTCTGTTGCATATTATATTTTGTCAATGACAATTTTTAAAAATACTTTTCTGAAATTGTTATGCAAAATATTTTACACTAAATACTAATTGAATAAAGAAACAAATTTATTCCAAACATAATATTATATTTTATCAATTATTAATATGAAATCCTGAAGATATATTACAAATTACATTGTGTAACTGATCTTATTGCTGTTCGTCCAATTTATGGATACACACTTTATTGTATGCACATAGGAATTAAAACAAGTAATTTATATATTTGTTTACACTTTATCCACTTTTGATATATCTTTTCTGTAAATTTCATCATCAAATCAATTCGTTTGAATATCGAAAATGCATAGTAAATAGGTAGGACGTAGGTACTGCTCAGTAGTGAATAATAATATAATAGGTATATGAATTACTATAAAAACATTAACAACACAATATAGTAAAGCGCATTCAATTCTGCAAATCTATAGACCCGTTTCTATTTCGTACTCGAATCATTATAATATATATGTAGGTAGATACTAGAAAATATTACTCGTAGTCAATTGTTTTAAACAAAAAAAATAAAAATACTGCCCAACGGCCCGCGGGGGTCGTATCCGTTCGGTGCAATGATTGCCCCACATCTGTCATTGATGCAATACTATTGTCCGACTTCGAGTTCTCGAGTGCCTAAGACACAAGGGTGCACCGATACATGGGGGTACGCATCTGCCACGAGATCTCTGCTGCACCCTTAGGGTATATATACACACGATGACGTACATTACATGTAGGTTGAAACCGACGGGGAGCAAATTGAACTCTTGATAATTATATAGTATTATTGATATCGTACAGGTTGTTTTTCATCGTCGACGAATTTCGCAATGTATATTATACATTTAGGGTTCGATCCAATAAAGTAGTTTAAGTGTCACTGAAGCTTGTAGAAAATATAGAATAGTTACCTGCTGAGAACGATTATTCTAGAGGCTCCTCTATTATATTGTGTATACGCTTTGAGTATACATAGCCTGCAGTAAAAATGTATCGCCATGGAATGAACCAAAAATCAGTACCTACCTACTGAATGAACATACAATTTTATATCATATTGCTGTATCAAATACAACTTTCAAATCTGTTTAAATCGCTATCATATAAGTTACTGTTCTAACTTAAATCTTAATCTTAAGTCTCTATAGCTATTAGTAAATAGTAACTATCAATTTTTAACTTAAAATTGTAATTTAAATATCGCGTTTAGCAAGCCAAAATATGTATATTTTTTCTTTAACATCTCTAGATATATATAGCGCAAGCTAGGAATATCTTATTGTAAAATAATAATAATAAAAAAAAATATATAAGTTATTAACAATAATAATTTATTATACCATAACAAAAATAGTATACTAAATTGTACTGATTATCATTGTACTTACTTATAAGCGCACTATTATTTATACAAATTTATACAAAACTACAAATTCAATTTCACTACAAATTCTAGAAAAAAATTTCATTAATCTTATCTACAGAGCGTAACTTATTCAAAATTAGTTTTTATGATTACATAATTTATATTATATCAACAATAATTTATAATTCAATCGGTAAGTTTTTATCGACAGTAATATGCATTTAAAACAAATTACCCACCTAATCATGAGCACCGTTTAAAACGATAAACCTTGGTATGGAAAGTGAAACTGAACTTAAAGATTATAAATACACTATAGCTGTATAGTGTAATGATAATAATATATAATATAAACCAAAAAATAAATCAATAATTCAGTTTCAAACGATAAAAACTATTCATATGCCGGGCATATGGGAGACCTTTTTGGCCTTACACCGACACACGTCCACGTTACTAAAGTTATATTGATTAATGACTTTTATCCATCGTTATCTGTTAAACGATTTAAAATTTTAGATACGTATTGGGATTACGCAAAACGGATATCGTTATAAGTCCATAACAATATAGACAAAATGATATGTTTGTACCAAACGGTTGTTCGAGTGGTGTAGGTACAATAAAACTATGTTCGTTATGAAATAAACCCTATAAATGTAGATAATACAGAAATATAGAATAAGTGTAATAAAGATTAAGTAACTGTACAATTTAACGTAATAATATGTACGTGTTATAACACAAAATAGACGTGTGTAATAAATAAACTTGATTATTTCTACAACACTCATTTTTATATATATATAATTTAATACTAACATATAATACCAATAAGAATGATTCCGATAATATTCATTAATAATTTCAGAGAACCAAATCATTTGAACTATATTGCACGTTGATCTGCTGCAGGTATGCAAGGAAAAATAATATTTTAAACAACATATTATATTATATATTTATCTATAAATACTATAATGTATAGCTTTTAGGCATTAATTCGCACACAATGCTTGTGAAGTTGTGAATAATAAGTATTTGGAAGAAAAAAGCCAACTCGTCATGGTGTTCATGCAGTGTACTTGGAGAAATGTTACGCTAGCGGTAATATTCGTACAAACAAATCAAAATGCATTATCGTACTGGCCTTTATCGATTTCAGAAGACCAAAGTCAGAGCATAGTGATTTATTATGAATATTAACATAATAACACAATAATATGGAAAGACTTTCTTTAAAAAAAAAAAACTATTGCTCTTTTTGTATTATAAGCAAACCCATACATTGGTTATAGTGAAATCGACAATACTAATTATATTCTCATCACGGCGAACCACAGCGAAATTGTCTGTGGGGCATTATTCTCCACATTAGTCTTCTATTAGAGATTTGGCCATTTTTGAAGACGGATTCATTAATTTTGATTAATACGTCTAATTCAAATAATGATTGATTTTTTGATTTATTGGTCATCCTTAAAAAAATATCTAGGTTAGAACCTATGGACCAAATAAATAACGTCTGGCCTACAATTGTAGGTAATATTATCTACAGTCGAGAATAAACATAGAACAAGATAACAAATAGAAGAATCTTCAGTTATTTTGTTCTACAATGGAAGACTGAAAGAATAGAATCCCTGTCCTACACTCAACATCTAAATACAAAGCATTAAAAGTAATTAACTTAAAGACATAATATTAATTCCGATATACGTAAATTCATAATTCATGATCATAATTTTTTTTTATATGTATAAAATATGTATGTATTACATACAATTAAAACAAGCGGTGATTAAAGATTATTTTAAATGTATTATTCATTTATATAAATTTTAAATTATTGTAGTATAACAAGAGCAATCAAAGAAAAAAAAATAATTGTTATTTTTATCTCTTAAACACTATAACACCATATTTTTATTGACGAATCATAATTTATTAATCCAACTAATATAAAAGTATAAAAAAATTATTAATTTAGTATATTATTGTGTTATGCAATTCCATTTTAGATTCTTAGCTATATCTATTGGTTTTACAATATGATGCTTTTTTTTTTATTATTTATATTTTTTTTATTGTGTCCAATATAACACATATTTTTATACTAGAAAAAATACACCGATCTTCAACTTCAAATGACGTTTTTGGTAGCAAATGTAATCTAATTTTAACTTTGAAGGAGTCGAAAGAAAACTTTAAACTTCAAACACCTCAAACAGGAAGAAAAAGACAAAATGTCTGGAACTTCCAAATGGGCCACCGGCCGTCACACCAAAGCAATAAAATAATAATTTGCCTTTTCTCTATAAAAATAGTATAATAATATATTATAAACGTGTGTTGTGTGTACGCCTTACGGTTTTTTTTTTTTTGTTATTGGGACCTAATGAGAAACCGCGCAACGGTCATGAATACCTATACGGTTATACTATTATAATAATATATTATGTAAGGCTATAATATGATATTATGGTATCCTATGGGAAACTACGTACATACGCACAATATAATATAATATACCTATAATATATTATACGAGCCTTTTTTTATATAATAAGATGACCAAAGGCGACTACAATATAATAGTGCTATATACGCGTGCGTGTATGTGTCTGTATATATATATACAGGAGGCGGACTGGCACAATGACCGCGTGTATCGCGGCGATGACGACGATGACGATGACAGTAAGCAATACTTCACCGCGCTGTCAAAACTCTTTCGCCCGAAAACTCACCCCGTCAGACTTCAGACGGACGCGCGCGTATATCGACACCCCGTGTGTATATTATTATACACACATGTATATAAATGGCATATTGTGTGTGTGTGTGTGTGTGTGTGTGTACAATAATGTAAACGGACAACGGCTACGCTGCGGACATATTATAATAATAATATATTATCGTGCCCGCGAAACCGGACCCGGAAAGAGGCCGCGCGTCCGATTTGCAGCGCAGCCGAAGAGCGACGACGTATACGCGTTTCGTATAATATGACAATGGGTCTAGGCGGCGAGTGTCCAGTGTGAGAATATAATACCTATTGCGTTATTATTATTACTATTATTATTATACGCACCGGGTAAAATAATACGAGAGAGAGAAGACGTTCGCTCTTCCCCCCTCGCGACGGTGTGCTCGCATGCACAACCCGTTCCGATGCCCCGCGAGATCCTATTATAACGACGACGACGACGACGACGACGCATAGCCGTGGATATAACGTGTATATATATAGTAATACGCACATATTGTTTTCGTCATTGTTTATTATTGTTATTAATGGCCATATCATAACGGACAAAAATCTGACGGCCTACACCGAAGAGGGTAAATATTATACCGTAGGTAAATATAATAACATACCATAGGTGTACACTCATATATCGTACTTATATAATATTATAGGCAAACTAACGCACGGGAACCGGAAAAAAAACCAAATATTTTTATGAATATACATCCATTTAGTTGTTACGTATATGATACGTCGTGCATATTATATGTTTAACATGATATAATAGGTAAACTGCAGCATGACAGGCCACAGCCCTCGCCAGTCGTCGACCGTTAGGTAAAAATATATTTTTTTGTCGGGCGGGTATATCATACGATTATAAGTGGTGGCGTGGTGCTTGAGTATTTTCTATTTTCTTAGCAGCGGAAATATTAAATAATAGTTTATATATGATAGTCTTATATCGCAAAACGAAATATTATAGTGGTTTTCAGTTACCTAGGTAATTCTATAATAATTCGGAAAATCACCAGAATGATAGGGACACGTACGTGATATAATTATTATGATATTATATAGTTACCATAAGAGTTGGTACGTATAACTCGATTTTTTGAAAAATTGCATGTTCACCTAGCAAAAATTGTTTGCTTGAGACGAAATCCAGAATTTGGATTGTGGATACCTGTGCGGATAGTTATATTTGCACTTCATAGAGGATGTCAGCGCACTATTAGTTTTTTCTTCCTCTCTCTCTGATCCACGCGTTTCAAATGGCAAATTTGCGTTCAGCAGAATCAATCTATTGTGTTGTTATAACCTTTAATGTTAGTTTGTCTATATTATTACACTTAAAGTAAGAACATTATCCGAGTGGGTACGTGGGCTTTTAAAGATATTTCAATGTTTTCCAACTATAAAATATTATCGTTTTTAATATTTTACTACATCTAGCATGACGCAATTGAAATACTATCGTAAAAAGTCAACGTCGTATAGTAACACACAGATAATGTCAATTAAAATCTTAAGCTATATTCACAGCCATCACAGTAGATTGTTATCCCGATGACCGCAGATTATTGATATTATAAGTCGCAGGGCGTGGATCAAAGAGCGAGAATACAAAATAATTTGAGGACATTCTTTATTACTTGACTTAAATCGTGCATAATATTATAAAATATTTATAAATTTACGACGTGCACACACCCGCTGTCTACCTCAGACCTCTATAGATACTACACGATATAATACACGATTCCACTATATAATCCTTACACCACGCCGGTCCACCTGTGTTTTACCCTCCTACCGTCGTACGTACGACGTGCAGAAATTATTATTATTCTATAGACACGCGCCTATACATCGTCATCGCTCGTGCGGCCGTGCTTTAGTGGCAAACGTTTTAAACATTATAATATACGCGTATTATATTATATACATTCGTATAATCATATGATATATTATATACACATATATATATGCCCAGTAATAATTTTAACGCATTGTCTTAAAACGCGCGGCGGCAGAGAGGGTCGTCGTTTCAGTATAATATAATATGGTAGGTATAGGTAGGTATAGGCACTCTATCGCGCGCGTGCAGTACGACGATAATATAATAAACGCGTATTGTCGGAGTAAAATAGATGGAAAAAAAACCGTCTGTGCATGCCGACGCACTATAAAATAGAACGACGCTGTTCTCCGCATCGGAACACGTGCCCAAATCCCTTTTGTTTTTTAGTCTCCTCGACGAATCTCATTATAAATTAAAAACAAATATTTTTATCCCTTCACCGCCGCGGCGGCAATAATATATATAGTCTTTGTGCAGAGAGTGCGAGATGGAGCGCGTGTATATACCCCTTCAGCAGTGTGCCGTCCCTGCACTGCTATATATATATATACATGTATATATATGATATTTTACGCGTCCATTACCCTCCACTTAACACGAACACCGCGGCCTATGTTATAATATTATATATGTATATACATTATAATACTTGCGCACTAATCCTCTCTCTTTCGGGTTCTTCATAAACAATCAAGTCGCACTTAAACCCTTGTGTTTTTAGTGCACCGCCTCTTGATGTAACGCTTTTTTTTTTTTAGTTTTATCCTCTTTCATTACCGCTACCTACTTAATAAATTATATTATAATACATACACACTGTGCGCAGGTTATGCTGCGGTATTGAAACGCGCGTAAAATTGCTGACACTTCGCGACCCGTTTTCGAGTGCACCGCTGCTGCTGCTGCTGCACTGCGAGTACATACGAACAGATATATATTATTTAATATTAAATTAATATATACAGATAGGTAGTTACCGGCTAATGTGCGCGAACCGCGACTTATATGTCCAAGTATGGGTTTGACTTAAACCGTTTAAAGAACCTGCAATATGAATGCGAGAATCTGAACATTCTAAACACGTCGACACAATAATATCGACTCGATACAAAATGTGCATAATATACATTAATATATTTTTTTATTATTATTGAAATTATAGTTGTCGCTTTATAGAGGTACTTGCATAACACCAAGATTTCTATTAGATTGCCTATTACTTATGTCGTCATCATATAACGGTTATGTAAATAAAATATATTGTAGGTACTACACAATATTTTAGTTTTAAATTACACCGCAGCACAAAATAATCATTTGGAAAATCTAGTTGTAAATATAAAAACTACGATTTAAATTTATAAATTAACAAAGTATCTATATAACGATATAGTAATAATACCTTATAGGGTTAAATGAACATATAATTTTTACAATCCATAAGAATTCTGGCAATGTTTCCGGATAAAATGAGTGTTTATTGGTTGAATTTTTCCAAGGTTGTATTGGACACGAACGTGATGTAAACATTTAATATTAAAGTCATGATTAAAGATTACCTATATAAATAATAAACAGTAGATACATTTCTTATGAAAATCTAAACGAGGGTACATTAATATAAAGTATAAATTGTATTGTGTTTTATTAATCCACTGCCTATAAGGCAGATATATAAGACACAAACAACTAACAAGTAACATCGTTATTAAAATAATAAAACAAAGTAAGAAAAATTCTAATGCACGACTCATTTTTTCACTTAAACCATTTCAATACTAATACTGCATAATATTATATTTTAATCTCTAACTGATGGTTTGTTTTTTTTATCTCCGGTAAGTATTCTTGTATTTTATAACAAATCAACAATAACAAAAATATATACTTTTGTATTTTATTTTTTTTTAATTCACACTTACTTCTTTTACTGTAACTTTATTTACAATGACGCATATTGTATCTATGAAATTCACAAATTATTATAAGAAACCACTTAGAAGCGTATATTCGATATAATAATTATTCAGTCAGTATCCACATAGGAACACCTAAACCAAAATTGGGAATTTTACAAATAGACAATATTATTTACGAACAAATTCAACTACATATTATATATCAATGCAATGGAATTATCACGATCTATGCTTATAATACAACAATATGTGTGTAACATAAAAGAGCAAGAATAATCTAAATGCAGTTTTTAAAGTGCATAGATGTAGATAATTGAACTACGAATATATGGAATTCAAAATTATGTTTTAATGAGGTAGGTACCATCGTTAAATGATAATTACTAAAACCTGTATATAGTTCACATTGGCCTCCGGCCAAGATGTATTGGACAGATTATAACTATCTACCGTTTAATATAAAAATTTAACCAAAAGTGCAAATTCAGATTCCCCGGTTTCACTTACCATTCAGTACCTTTGAGTTATTCATCACTTCAAAAGTTCGGCCTGATCTACATAAACTGCCCCTTAGATACCTAACTTACGAGGTCTGTTCAAAAAGTTCTTACGGCTAATGTACAGACATGATATATCGCTTAAAACTATAAGTAGATATTATATTACCCACGTATATTAGTGAGCAATCCAGAGCCACTATCTTAGTTTAGTATGACATGTTGTTAAATCAATTCAGTTTGATTCGTTTGGCGATTTCGATATGTCTGCGAAATAAACGAACAGCGTCAAGTTTTGTTTCAAACCCTGGATAAAAATGCAACGGAAACGCGTTTACGAAATGATCAAAATCACTTTTTGAGACGATTCTTTGAGTCGTCCAAAGACTTTCGACCGGTTAAATCGTTTTAAAGACGGCCGGCAGTAAATTACTGAAGTCTGAAGATGATCCGCGTTCTAGGAGACCGTCGACGTCCTGCAAAAACGACGATTTTGTGGCGAAATGACCGCCGTCGATTAACCGTTCGTGAGTTGAGCAGACGAGGCGGAACTCGGAAACAGGGTCTTGTTGTCAGATTCCTACAGAAAATACGATTAGACATATTTTCAAAACATAAACCAATACCTATTATAATAGGCTACCAATATTTGTATGCAGTGTGTGTGTGTGTGTGTGTGTGTGTGTGTGTGTGCGTGCGTGTGTGTGTTTAATAATATAGTCGCGAGTATGAATTCGCAGATCCTGCAAAGCCGGCGGCCAACGAGGAGTGTACGCGTGTATGAACGTGAAATTAGATTTCGCAGTCGCATCAGGAAATATAATAATATGTAAGGGACATTGCGCTCTGTAACCCGGTCCGCGCGCGAAGGAGCTGGTGATCTCACGCGTCATATATATTATAATATTATACGGTCGATCCGCCACCACCGCCGCGGGCTATAAACAGACGGCGAAATAGAATTTAATACGCGTACATAATATGTACCCGCGGACGGAGGGAATTCAAATCAGGACCCGATCCCGAATTACCATATTGTTGCGGCTACCGCGGTGGTGGTGGTGGTGGTGGTGGTGGTGGCGGTTTGAATGCGCATACGACTCTCTTATGCCCGCACGATTGCAGTATACCGCGTAATACGTATACGCGAGAGTACTCTATATACCACGGTACCACGGGGTTAACGAATAAATTATCACGGGGTATTACACACGCGCCTATACATACATTAAACAATATATACACATAAATAATATACGGGTCGAATGTCTTAATTGTTTCAATTGGCCGATGCGGTTGCATTTGAATTTTTTTTCTCCTTTATTATATCGGTCTCGTTAGAATTTATTTATTATTCCTTTTGTAAATAGGCCATTGACTTCTATGTGTGCACCACGCATCGCCCATCACACGTGTGCGAAACGCACCGAAAAAATAAAATTAAAAAACCCTTTTCCGATGACGGTGACAAATTGAATGATTGCCTAATGCCAGCTATATTATTATTATATTACAATAAACACGCTGCCTAGACCGCGGCGGCTACAAAACACACATCTGTCGTGTGCGGGCTCACTATATATTATTATATATAATATCTGATACAGCAATACATCATTATTTTTTTTATAGTACTCGACTATTCTATTTCGGTTTGACAATAAATTTAAACGGTGTGAATAAAAACCATTCGTTTATAATACATCTGATTATGAACTTCGTCGAAATCAGTAATGAATGCCATCCTTCCCCCCCCCCCCCCACCGATTAGTTGACAAGACACTTTAAGGACAGCCTACACTTTTAACCACACCAAAATACTAGGTATGTGTAAAACGTATAACGGCGACAGTCTGTATAGGAATCGTATATCACAAATCACAATTGTAATATAAAAAAATGATTAAACATATAAAAATATGTATAAATTATATGATACTCAATTAATTGACCAAGTCACTCAAAACAACCAAAAATGCATGTATTATATTTATATTATATTAGGTGAATTAAGTTTAAGAGTTAAGTTTTTTGCCTATAAATTATAATAGGTATAATGTAAATCGTATAATATATATCATTATATAAACGAGTCGCTAACTATACACATTAACAATATATACATTATGATAATTATTATTATTCAAGTTTAAAATTGTAATTATTCGTGTATTAGTTCAGATAGTCTAAATATTATTCAATTCATCAAGAAAATAATATATCGTACAAAAGGAAAAATGTAAATAAAACACGAACGAATGATTCCATCAAAATTGATTGATAATTACTTCTCAACACCTCGACATCATCGTTATTGACGTTATTATATAATATACATCTACTGGTATTTAAATTATGCGTTTTTCAAAATAAATATAGGTACTTACTGAATATAGGTAAACTGACAGTATTTCAACCTGTTTTTTAATAATATTGAGGTTTGCAAATCATTAATTTGTTCAATTAAAAAAACAATAATTTATGTATTTTTAAAAAAAATAACAAAATTATAAATAGGTAATCATTAATTTTATTAAGTACCTACATGTCTAAATATAACTTATTGTTTCTTAACAAAAGAACATCGGCACATTGCATTGACATGTTAGACTTTGAGTCTGTTTTATTTTTAATTTAGAAAATCATCGATTACCTATAGTGAATACATTATACATTCCTATATATACTTCAATATTTGCTTGTTAACACCAAACTATCCAGTAAATATCATAATAAAATCAGCAATGTAATAATATTATAGAATCTCTAATTCAAATTTAATAAATACATATACAAATGGTTTACTTAAATATAATATTTTTTTGAAATACAAATTGAGTTGTGTTTGTTATGGCTTGTAAATGAATCATTTTGTTTTAAATTTTAAGATAATCGACAAAACGTTCATGGCACGTTGCATTGAATTAGTTTTCATATAACTTTAAACATAGTTATCTATATTTGTATCATACTATGGTATGAAATGTATAAAGGTTCCAATGTTGGAAATAATAGATAACAATATTAAGTTAAGTGTGACATGTAGGCTGTACACTATAGTATTATTTTAATTTGTAATAATATATTAAACAGCAATAAAAATAATAACATTTCATTATTTTTATCTACGGCGTACCAATAATCGCTTTTTGCATAATTTTTAAAGAGAACAGAATCGTATACTTTTAACGTATGATAGTCAATACGATTGTGCCGATGCACAATCGTGGAATTTATAAAAACATTATTTACAGTATTTTTCAGTTAATCATACATACATAGTTGGTAGGTAGGTATATAACGTGACGATACTATTTGTGAATCGCACTGTATATAGTGCACAATATGTATCATATATATTTTAATATTATAAATTATAATATACGGTCGAACCAGAAGAATTTCGACGGTTAGCCTTGCGCACAGTTTTATTCAATGATAAATGATCGAGAAAATAATTATGCTTCACCGAACGTCCCACTGATAACAGACCATAAAAGCCTGAAAAACATGACGCAACTTCTGGCAGGGTCAAGCTTTGAGGTTATCGTAACACACACACTCCTCTCTTCGTGCGTAAGTATGTGTATATAATATATATGTATGAAAATGTGTGAATGTTTGTGTTAGTATTGAGTATATTATATATTAATGCCGTAGAATAATAATTATTATAATAGTTTGAAAACAAAATGTGTTTATATATATTATACTGTGTGCCTGTGTCTACTGCAATTTATTAATGTAATATATCTATAGAAAATGTTAATAAATAATAACGACTGTTATTGATACAAGCAATCATTATTCTTAGTAAGTAGGTATAATACAATACAATGGTAAATAGTTATTAGGACCTAATTAAAGGTTCTCCAACAACTATTCTGAAATTCCAAGTCCAGAGCCACGAGCAACATCTTCAAACTATAGTAGAATTATTCTTATCGGCAACAAACCTAATCGGTAAAATATAATACGATAATATAATATGATATAAAATAAATATATACTTATATGAGTATTATATACTACTTTAAATAGTAAAATATTTATTTTTCCTTTTGTAATTACTGTGTATATTGTATAATGTAACCTAATTTTTTCATAAACCAATATGACATTATGTGCAATGACCTTAGAATTTAGATGCCGTGAATATAGCATCTAATAAGAAAAAAAAATGTTTTATGTTATGTATAAATTATAATTAACGTGATTAAAATATGTTAACTGTTTTATACCCATTGGATTTTAATAAATGTATAATTTGAACTGATGCCTTTAACGAAGTTGTCTATATTTAAAAATGAATAATTATTTTTTTACACTGAGGTGTAAATAACTTTGTTGACTTCTATAACTTAACTTGTAAGCTGAACCTAATCGAACGAGAAAAGTTAATTGTACATATTAAATGCTTATAATTGGTAAATAACATTATTAATGATAATTTATCAAAACAGGCTACAAATAATATGTATTTATTGAATTAATAACAGTTTAAATATTCATATCTGATATAGTTAACTCTATGATTGGTAAATAATATATGAAAATATAACAATCTGAGAATTAAACTAAACTTGAATTAATAAATAAAACTTAACAAAATGATACAGTCGTTCATCGTTGTCCATATTCATAGCTCATAAATCTAAATCAAAATAATGTATTATAAAATGAACACATGATCCTTACATAAATTCGGTCCAATATCTTAATAATAATCTCAATCAAAAGTGAAGTGAAATTAATCATGTTGGTCGAACTTATTCAAGTTATCTGAAATCTACTAATATTTTGAAATTCTGAATGAAGGGAGCGTTTCTAACAGTAGGTACTCTCGTTTTACATGATCAAAGAGATATTCTGATAATTACCTTATTATTGTATGCTACAATCTAAAACTCTAACCTTATGATACGGAAACAATTTGTACGTTCCGTTAGAAATATTCGTTCGCGGACGTTGTTAATTTCAATGAAAATGTCTAATCTATACAAGTGAGTACAATATGAGTAAATGAGTGGAATATAATATGAAGTGGTGAAAAATAAAACATTGAGTAAGAATTTCACATTAGAAACTCCTGAACATGTGTGATGTTATAGAACTATTAAACAGCATTTTATTACAACATCAAATATCATAATTTAAATATGTTCGTGTTTTTTTGAATGATGAATCAAAATCCATTATTTTTATTAAAGTTAAAACTATATTCTGCTTATACTTTTATAGCTGTATGCCTGTATAATTAAAATTACAACTGTTATAACTTCTAATATAAATGATGAGCAATATTTGATAACATATTTTACATAATGTTCCTACCTATTCATTTTGTAATAAATGTAAAAATTAATCGTTATCTTAATTGGCAATATAGTAATAGATACATACAATTTAATACTAAGATTATAAAACACATAATAGTTTTATTTTACCGAACATAAAAATAATCTAGAAATACTATAATATATTTATTGATTACTGTAAAATACTAATATAATATGTGTATTATAATAACTATAATTGTGACTAATTTTGTGTGACTATAATTATTGTATACAATATTATAGTCTATGAATTTTGTTTTTGATTTTTATAATTTATTTGTTCAACATTTTTTTATTAAAACCAATCCTTTATATTAATATTCTATGCTATATTATTTATATATGAGAAGTAAATTAAAGTTAAACAAATTATACTGTGCACTAAAATTTACTTACACATAATATTTATTGGGTATTTTACTATCAGAACTGATTAGGGGCGTCATTTCAATATTTGCTAGAGTAAGGTATAAAAATGACCGGCCCAATAAGTAGGTATAAAACTTTTAGCACATACTAAAGAAAAAAAAACACTCGTTAAGTCACATAACTATAGTTAAATAGTGAATATACTGTATTACTGTTTTACAGTTTATATCAAGTAAACTATGTCCGCTTTTATTAACATGGTACATATAAGACTTATTCAAATAAACATAACCCTTACTCAAATCAACATATTACCTTAATGGGTTAATACAATTAACGCTGAAAAAAAAATATTTATAACAATATTTCCGAATAAAATAGTCAGCAAACACCATTATTTCACTAAGTATAGTATAACTACTTAAAACAATAATAATATCATTTAAAACGCATAATCGTAATACAAATAAGGAATTTAATAATAGAAGCTATTATAGGTATAGCATTATAATCTGTATTCTTTATAATATATTATTGTACATTTTAATCAAATAAAATTAAAATAGTCGTATAACATAAATGGGTATTGGTCTAGTTAACCCCCGCCCAGAAGGCAACTCCCCCGCCACTCAGGTTTAGTTGACAACACTTACATCTCTCGTATTTTCGATGTTACAATCAATAATTTATTTAAAAATAATACATTATACATTTATGATTATACACTTTTCAGGGAGATTCAATTCAGAGAACAATTCAGGCAATCAAAATAGAAATACATAAAAAAAAATATGATAATATAATATTAATATATAATTAATATGCATATATGCATTATATATGTGCTATTAAAAAGTAATTCTTTACTCATAATTATATGTATCCTGTATCGCGGCTTATGAATCATAATGCAAGGTACCGAGTTTTGGGATATCTATTATTTGATAGCTACAGCTAATAACACAGCTGTGTGATTTAATAATTCGATTCAACTTTATTTTTACTAATGTTTGTTCTAATTTATTATCATCATATAAAATAAAATTCTGGCCAAACACTCATGACCGGCTCATATTCTCGGTAGCTCACAGGGCCAATCCGGCCTAGGCCGGTCCATGTGGATCCAGCAGCCGGCCTAAAGCTATATTTTAAAATCCATAGGGTTGGGAAAATGTATACCCTTGCCATACCCAAATGATTTTCTCCCAAAAAAAAGTATTAACGTGAAAATGTCAACCTACCTATAATAAATCACAGAATACTGAAAACCGCCAAAATATATTTAATATACGAAATAATGATTTTTTTAGTACATATTTATTCGAAGATATTAGTAATAGTTACAAAAATAACAGTAATATCTACAAGAAATATAATATTACCGATTAAAAAACCAAGAAGTATAATATGATGTTGATATTCGTTTTAGTGTCGCCTCGCGTTTCATTTGAAACTTCTAACTGAAACATATTTTGACGTATGTAAATTAATTAGACATTCAAGTCACTAACAAAAGTTAACAACAGAAGTTTAGTATTGGACAATTATAAACATAGTATACCTACCAACCGTATTTTTTTTTTATAGGACCAACTAATAAAATAGTGTCATAAAATATTCCAATATTGAATCTAAGACATTTTTCCACATAATATTATAACACTCCCTGCGCAATATGTATGCTGTGTACCTACACACATTAGTTTTTATATAGTAAATTACAACATCGCTATATTATCATCCGTAGATATAAGGCCCACGTGATACCCAATCGTACAGCGTATATTATTTATATATAATGTTTAAAACTAGAAAATGCATTATTTTAATCCGCATTCGGACGATATGATTATGTATACAGCATATATATATATATATACATATCCGGACACACAACTATATGCAAGCGAAAGCGTTTCGACGTCAAACCCTTTGGGGGGTGCTATGAGGAATGATTTTTTTTTTAATCAAAAAAAGTCACTATATATAATGCTCTCCCTCACCTCTCTCTCCTGTCTCTTTTGCGGACTGCAAAGACAATAGACCGTATTGTATGCGCTTGTACATAGTTTTGTTTTTCAACGAGAGTTATATACGAATAATAACTTCCGAGTATATATATATATATATAAATATATAGGTGCACACACACACACACGCATGCACACACGGGGTGCATCAGCCACAAGAACCGGTATGACGAGAAAAAAAACCAACACCGCCACCAACAACAACAGTACAACCCTCGGGGAATCCACTGGCGAGGAACAATCGCCTTTGACCGATCAAACGGGGCGAAAATGCGCACACAACAGATGCACCGTATTTATATACTTATATATATTGAACGCGGCGTATTGCTGCAGCAGCGCTTAAGGTGCATCGGAGACTTTATATACATTACTCGATATTTACACTCCATCCGTTTGATGTGCAACAGACGTGGTTAAGTCTTTGATTTTAAAATAAAAAAAAATATGAGTTCCTACGACGCATCATATAGTATATTATAATGTAAAAGCACTCGTTCGTATAAATGATGATCGTTCAATCCACGACGGCAGCGAGTCAATTAAAAGGCTTTTAAAACAAATCGGTCTCGGTAACGTGATATTCTATTGTTCATGCGTGTCTTTCGTTAAGTTTTTTATTTTACGGTTCGATGTATTTTTATTTCTTTTACGTCATGTAATATTTCAGCAATAATATAATATAGATAATAATGTTATATAATACATACATGGTAGTATGATATAGATACGTCGTAGTATGTGGTCCAGATGCGTGTCATTTGGTGAGGGTGAAGGTGCGTTCAAATATATTTTTTTTGTAAAACGTCTCTTTTGGACCACCAACAAGAAAATTAAAATTTTAAACTGTGCTTTATGTCTCAAATCTAATTTTGATTCAGTATTTTGTACTTTTTTTACTTTTTAAATTATTACAATAAACTTTTAATTTATTGACTGTTGCAGTGCGATGGTTATTAACAACTGACCAACTACCGAAAGATCATTTAAACAGCATTCATATTACCGATTAGATATTTTATTTTTATTTAGTTGTCGTAAACCGCAGTTGATGTCAAAACAACGACTTAAACAACAACAACAACAAGAAGTCTTAAAAGTATCTTTTAAAAACAAAAAAAAATGTATATTTTTTTCAGACCCTAACCCAACAAAAGATTAATTTAACACAGTAATAAATTAATATGCGTATGCATAATATTGACATGTTTTCATCAAGTAAATTTAGATTTTGAAATAAATAAAAATGCGTTTTTATGATTGAACCTCCATTAATCTGGCGTGCCTGAAATCTGATGTCGGATTACCGAGCTGCCACTGTATATATACTAAACTATATGATATGTGGTCTGGTAATGATTTTAATATGGCCAGCAAGCATTTTGACACCAACAATTAATAAAAACTGAAATTAAAAGCCTGCAGCTTACACGTCGGTCTGGCAGACACGGTGGTGCGACGAGTAAACGGAACTGCGCTTCCTCATCATCATACAATAAAACGGATGTCTGCGGTTTACCTATAGGTAAAGTAGTGTATTCAAGTAAACCAGCTACTTATTATATAAAATTATTTGTTTGTTATATAAGCTGACGACCAGCGTGAGTTGACCATAGGTACACAAATAATATTATACACATATTGTTTTCATATATAACAAACTTACAATAAACAGCCCTAAATTCGTGTTTCGTCTTCAGTATCATATATATAGTATATGACACGCTGCAGCCACTATATAGAGTAGATCGTATCACGCGGTCTTGTCGCTGTATACCTATACAACAGAAAAAAGAGGTTAATTGCAAGGGTTATAAAAGGACGAACAATTTCGGGGGAAACAGTATATATATGAATAAAACGTATATAGGTATAAGGTGCAGTATACGTAAACTTTTTTTGGCGGCAGAGCAGACGACGTCTTCGTGAAAGATAAATAGAGGGAAATAGAGAGAAGAAAAAGAATAAAGTACGTCTGCCGTGTATATTTACGGTTTAATTTGCTAACGTGCGCTAAAGGGATGCTGCGTTGCTGCTGCGCTCTGAAGACTAAAAGATTTATTTTAGCCACCGTCAACCCTTTCGTCGCGCACGCGACCCCCGCGAGTAATATACGTATAATAATTATTATTATTATCGTTATTATTATTATTATTATTATTACACTGTATATACCTGCACAGGGTACTTTACCCGGGGGAATCCGAAATCCATACATCTGTGCACCTGCGAAACACCGGAAACCGAAACACTATAAGGATCACGTGTACATGTATAATATAAGCATATAATATGTTGTATATTATATGTTTAATAATATATATAACACGACACACTGATATTATAGGTATATGGCTATACCGCACGCATGCGAAAAAAACAATGAACAAAAATATTGGTGTCTAACAAAAAATACATACAACATTACAATATGTATTTGTATAATATACATACAATGTCTAGCAAACACGTGTCTTTTATATACGAATTTATCTATAGTGAAAAGTCTATTTAATTAAACCAACAAAAAAAACCTTGAACAATATAAGAATAAAACTGTTTATTAATCATTCTAACTTACCTATATTCCTCCTACACATTTTTATAATTTTTTTACATTAGCGACTATAAAACTTTTACTTAAATACACGTATATATAGTCTTCTTAAAAATATTTTATAGAACTTACACGGGAGGAAATAACTACACCGTCGTGCCATATATACATGTTGGATAAACTTCTGTTTAAAATGCGATCTATAACCACAAGGCTTGTACATAAGTAGTAAATACCTATATATCTATATATAATAATATAAAAGCTATGTATTATAATAAAGTTTTACAACACATAATATACTTATAATGTTGGAACGACAAGCGCTTATACCTTGGACTGAATACTGATAGGTGCATTGAATGCCATCCTTTGCAGACCAGTGGATACAAAAAAAATGCACATACTAAAACTCGTTAAGATGCGACAAAAAATGCTTTAAAAAACTAAAACCATGCTGAATGGCTGAAGAATATTTCAATCGACAAATAACAATGAGAGTATGACACTCATTGTTACTTATTACTTTCTGAAGTGGTTTAGCCTTCGCGCACCTCTACATCTCTAGAGTTAAATCTTAAATAACAATATGTTATTGATTATAAATAATATATATGTATATGAATATATGATACTAGATATTGCATGAAATAGCTAGACAAAGTATAAAAAATATTTTTTTCCGTGTATTATTATAAATTTATAAACTTTAACTGACATTTGCGAAAATTCAAAAAATATCTAGTTATTTCATAAATAATATTACCGTAAATATATGCAAGTCTAATGTTTATATATTATACTATGTCCAAAAATCACGCTAGATGTAGGTACCTATATATAGATAAAAAAGGCTTATCATTGTATGGTTTTCGTTGCATGTGCATAAACATATTTAACTAACCAAAAGTTTCTGAATTGTACATTATAGACAATTATTTGACTTAAGAATTTATAATTACACAATACACATGATATTGAAATGAACCATTCCATACTCTAAGTAATGGTATAAATACAAATAGATAATAAGTGATCCATATTTAACAATACACATACGTCATATACCTAGGTATACTATTATTACTTTTTAGTTTTTACTATAGCTAAGTATAAGCTAAGTATACCTAAGTTGTACACTCAATTTTTTTTTTAAATTCATTAAATACAATAATAACATTACATTTTATATTTTACCGTCATGTAGGACGTAGGTATATATAGTATAAATATTATAATATTATGACAACATCAAGAAAAAATATTTTATATTTTACATTTAAAGAAAAATATTTTGAAATGTTAGTTATAACTAAATAATAATACTACATTAAGAGACCATATTATTAACATGTAAAGTAAAAATTAATATATTATAACAGTATAATTATATTAAATAGGTATTTAATTAATGTAAGTTAAAAAATTAAAACAATACGCTTGGTATAGGATGTATAAATACTATAAATAATAATAATAATTTATACTTTATCGTTATATTTTTAGTTAAATACAATTATTCTAATTTTACATAAAATTGTTATAGGTAGTATTAAAACAATGTAATTACTATTATAATATATGTAATATACATGTATAGGTACCTCCTATATGGTGTTTACTGTTCAGTGTTGATGACAAATGATGAATAATGTATTTGATTTTTTTTTTGTGACTTTATATTCAGCAACGATGGTTTACCATATGTATAACATTTACGATATATACTACTACACACAAAGACAAACACATACACAGTCGCAGACTTTACATACTGTCACGCTAACACTTAATATATACATATTACTTAGGTATATATAATATAAAATATATAACAATACGATGTCGTATAAATAACAATCAACTGTCGGAATTTTCATAATAATTAAAATATGGCCTTATAGCTCTCTATGCGATATTTTATTATACATCCGTTGTTATTCAACGATTCATCCAATTTTTGTCGCTGTTTAAAATATACGTTGGTATACATTTTTCATTAGGTATTGTCTACAAGATAATCGATTATACTATTCGCATATTAATTCACGGAAATCAAAAAGACAATTGGGTCACATGAGTGTATATGATGGTTATTATTTTATCGAGTATTCGAACAACGCAATGTTTTCATGCCTGTGAATTGAGCATTATGCGTCGTCTATAAAATAGTTATAAACATATTTTAAACGCAACAACTGCGCCTAATAATATATATAAGTATATTACGTGCATTAGAAATAATTATGTTACCTACGCACAAAACTTAACTATATCACAGTGGTAGAGAAAAAAAATAAGAAACAATATCTATACAAATATACATACATAATATTATAAAGATACCTATAACCTATAAGTGTACTATATATATTATATGGTTTAACAACGCCCCAAATGAGTAGTACAATAATATATTATGTACAATAACAGAAGTGTAATTTGACGTGAATCACAGATCATTATGTTCCACGCCGGGCATTTTGATGTTCTCATTTTGTATTAGGTACATTCTAACGATGTAGGTATATAATATATATTATATATGGTATACACAGCTGCTATTGCTCAGATTATATTCAACAATAATGTCGTGTAAGTACGAGTCCGTCGTTATACGCGCGGGACACAAAATTGGACACATTAAAGAAAACCGTGAAATTTATAATAATTTTTGTCCGCACCCATTTTTTGTGACAGTATAGGTACAGTATTATGAAGGAACACATATATATATATATATTAGGCAATATAATATTATAATAATATAATTTATATTATGAATGAGAGGTATAGGAATCAGAAATAGTTTCGATAAAGACGCATGACGTATATAATAATAATACATTAAACTGCATATACCAATAAGTCATTTCAAATTCTATTATTATCATAGCTCTAGGTAGAAATATCTTTAGTAGAAATAAAAATAAAAAATTAATGTTATCGATTAGATATAATTATATATTATATTATGGAAAATTTCAGGGGCATGCATTTGATAACTATATATATTATTTATAAGCTATAGGTGGGTTTTTTACCTATAATTTTAATATTATAGCTATGAATAAAACCTATACCTATATAGGTATGTGTAATATTGTTTTCTAGTTAGATATATTTTAAAATATTGTATATATATGGTTGTTTTTTGTAATTATAAGTTCCTATAATATAGTACAGAGTTCGGAAGTTAATATGAATTTGAATTATTTTTATTTCACATTTCATAGACGATGTTTTTAAATAGCTAAGAATCTGTTTCAATAACATACAAATCTATAATCAACAAATTTTTATTTTGTATTTTTGGGCCTTATTTTTAGTGCATTTTCGACATTATACATAAGTCAATTTTCAATCAAATTCCTAGTACCTATAAGTTAAGAGAAAAATCACTTTTTTCGTTTTTCGAATTTTCCAATAATAAAATAAATTAAAATAATTTCAATTACATTTTAAAAACAATTCATTTGACAATACATTTTATTATTTTAAACATGACAAATAAATATTGATTTACTTTATTTATAAAAATTGAATTATACTATTGATTTTGTTGTATTTTATTATAATTTATTGTTATAAGTTATAACATTTTATCTATAAAAAATAAATTTAAAACATATTTTAAATTAATTAGAAAAATATTATTAAGTAATTTGGTATTATTATAGCTTTTTAATTTTCCTATAGAGCATTTTATAAAAACCCATTTAAGTCAAATTTGCATTTTTTTAAATCATTATGATCTTTTAGGCTATCATACCGGACTAGTCATGTATTATAAGCTTCTATAACATATTTTACAAAGATTCTTTTTATGTTTGTATTATATATGTAAAGATTAGTATATTACCTATATATATTTATACAAGCTGATGCATTATCTTTTATTATTTTAATGAAGAGCAAACGATACATAATATGCTAATATAATAACGTATCAATGACTTTTATTACCCACAACATCGCGCATCCATAATATTATATTGGTTCTATTTATTCATCGTTTATATTTACGTATAGACTATAGGTACACAAAGCTATAGACATATATAGGTAAATTATAATTTATACACAGTAGGTACGTATAATTATAGGTATCTACTACATAATATAATATTGTGATGTATTATAATTTAGTCCTCTTTTGTGGTGAACAAGATATTATATTATACGACTATACAGTTTTCCGAGGGGGGGGGGGGTGATTCTTCCAAGAGGGATCGTATATAAAAATAAATAATAATCGTAGAACATTTTAAATATATAAGAGAATTATAGAAATACTAGAAAAATTAAAATATAATATACAATTTGTTGGTATACATATATAATGTATTACTGCACATTAAAATAAAGAGTATATTATGATATATACTTTTAATTATCATGATAAGTACCTATATAATTATAATTTATAAGTATCTAATATATATATACGTTTGAGTGAAAACAATCTATATTATATAAGTTATATATTGACTGTAGGTACCTATATAATATAATATACCTACAACTAATATATTGTACATTAGTTTTATATAAATTGAAATAATATAATGTAGGTATATTATAAAAGGTATATATTATACTCTTAATATATAGGTATAAAACACATAATGCATTGCGCAAGCCGCATATTTATTAAACCCAATAATGTCTTATACGAACTGGTAAATAGTCTATATGTATGTATATATAATACAGCGCTTTATTAGCGGTGGGGGGGGGGGCAAAGAGCGGAGTTCTTCTTATTTTTAAAAAATATTTATGCTTACCCCTTCTAGTTATCCTATAATCAATATATAATAGACAGTTCAATATATATTCAGGAACGCACATTATTTTTACACTTTTGCGTCTCGCTTATCTAATGTTTTTAATTCAAGAAATGTATATAGGTATAAGCAGGTATATAATAGGTATATATATTATACAATATACATAGATACCTACCCATGTTTAAAATGGATCTATACATCATTATAAATATATTGTAGTATCCGGATACCTATATGGCTGTATACATATTCATATACCTAAACTTCCAGCTATAAACTTGAATAAAAAATCAACTGCATTATAGTGTATTAATCCGTAAGTGCATACCTATTCCTATATATAACATTGCATTTTATAATTACCAAAAGTTACAAACTCGCAACAATATACGCTATATACCTAGAATATAATATCTATACGTATAGGTATTTATATACAGTGTATACCAATATATCATTTATATAATGCATAATATATAATACTTTTTGTGGTTACGATGACGATGAGCGCCTCGCAAATACACTTTTTGCAATCGGTTTTTGAGGGGAAAAAATATGTTTGGAAATTTCGCGCGCGCTCACCTGTGCACGCACGCGACGGTGCCGATCGCGGACGAGCAGAAAATCGATGGCCGGCGGCGAGGAGAGGCGCGACGTACCGACCGCACAATAGAATCGCGTTGTCCCGCGCCGCAAGGTGTGGCGGGGGAGGCTGCAGAAGAATATTGCACTCGAGTTAATTATTGCGGTGAAACCGAAGGCGCAAAAAAATATACAAATACAAAAGGGGGTGTCGGGGTGGCGGCGGCAGCGTCGGTAGGCGCGTCTCGGGCGGGGGAGCGAATAGCCTGGGCTCCCGCCGCCGCGCCGGCCGACGGGGTTTTCCTTCGTCATCGCGCGCGCGACGGTCTGTGTCACCGGGGGCCGCGACCGCGCGTGTGAATTGGTCAGAGGTGGCCGGGTCGGGAGCCAATGGCAGCACACCGGGCGCCCCAGTCGCCATGGCGACGGCGGTGGAGGGGAGCGGCGGCAGCAGCACCGTCGCCTTCGCCGTCGTGTACGCACGCCGCCGCCGCCGCGCACCGGTCTCCCCGGTCGGGTCTACTAACCTAACCCGGTGGCCCGCGGGTCAGTTCACTCCGATCTGGGATCGCGGCCGCCAGGTCTCCGAAAGGTCAAAAATCCGAGACGATCGTCGTCGTAAGCGTCGTCCGTGCCGCCACGTTTCGCGCGTGTGAATTTTTATTCGTCATTCGAAATCTATTTTTTTGTTTTTGTTATTTATTTTTTTCGTCTTTTTATTTGAAACGAGTTTAAACGAAAATTATTAACAACAATATCGGAAAAAAAAAGTTTTTTACAACGTTCGTTCGCTGTGAGTACCCATCGGGAAAATAATTATCTGTTCACTTTATATTCGTGCGTTGTTATATTGGTTGAATAAAAAAAGTCGCTCGTTCAGTGTTTTTTCGCCGTCGAAAACCGTCCGCCCGAACGGGATCTCGTGCCGCGGCGCCTGGCCGTTCTCCGCGGCGAGCGACCGGCACCACCTGCACTGCCGCCAAGTCGGGGACACTAGCCCCGACAGTTTCAGCGGAAGCTCAGGTGCACACCGGCAAGCACCATTATTATTCCGCATAACGGCCTCGCGGTGTGTCGCGCGGCGGTAGGCGGACTATGCACAGTGTCCGGTGGCGGCGGTCCCGGCATGACCGGCATCGGCGGCCCGACCGGCGGTTCGGCCGCGCCGCCGTCGCACCAGGGTCCGCCGCACGGTGGCCCGCCGGACCTGCTGACCAGTGGAGGACACCACCACGATCTCGGCGGGTTCACGCGGAGCATGGCGCTGGTGACGCCGGCGTGGCGCGACCCGCCCGGCGGCGGCGGCCACCATCTGGACGAGCCGCAGCAGAGCACCACGCCGGGCACGGCCAGCTCGCAGTCCGGCGGTTCGCTGGTCACGCTCGGCGGACAGTGCGACAAGAACGGACAGAACATCGAGTGCGTCGTGTGCGGTGACAAGAGCAGCGGCAAACATTACGGACAGTTTACTTGCGAAGGTCAGTGCGATTTTTCTGTTTACTGCTGCGTGTATACACCTTCTGTGTTTATAAGAACCCATAAAATTATTAAGTATAGGAATAAAAAATACGATCGTACTGCAAATATTGCTATTTACAACGCGTTTTAAAAAATTTATCATTTTTCGTTATCGTGGCAATAGAATATTAAGTGTTAAAAATTATCGACAAAAAAAGGTAAATTTAATAATAAGTCCAGTGCCAAATCCCGTAGAATAATATACAAGTTATAAAAACGCAAACGGTTTTAGATCGGAGTAAAAAAACAAAAATAATTTAAATATTGTGACCTAAGGATTTTACAATCCTGCGCGTATAGTGGTATACCGATCGAAAAATGTTTTCCTCGACCGCGTGCCGGGAAAACGTGGTAAAAACCATATTCGCGTAGGTATTCGATTGAATTTTCAACGGAACGCGGGCACCTATATATAGATACTATTTATTTTATTTTATAAAATTTCGTTTGGATATAAGCATAATGCATATTTACAATTTATTTCATAATATTACAAGAATATTATGATATATAGGTAAACAATATCATAGAGTTACAATAATATTCGCGAACAAACGGTCATCTTGACTGTTTTCAACCGCGCAGCGAGACGGCTGTAGAGTAAATATTAGAGAGCGATAAAATAAAAATAAACGCTGTAACTGCGGGTGGCGTATATCTCGCGAATAATCCGCGCGCTATACTCATTACGGTAGGTACCTCTAATAGGAAAAAAAAATAATATTGATAAAAATGATTGTAATAAAATTTAATACGGCCCGGCGGTTTCCGATCGCGCGCCGCTGAGCACACATAATATAACACACGAACACGCGCGCGCGCGCTCGAACCACCGTCCGCGCGCCAGAACCGGATTCCTTTGGGTCAACCGGTCGGCGGGTCATAACCCGACGTGTGTCTGCTGCCACCGACGCCGCCGCCGCCGCCGCCGCCTCATCTGAGTGGGTTTGTTTTTTTGTGTGTGCGCGCCCGACACCCGCCCGCGACGGATACAATAAACATACAATAATGTATAATAATATAATACGTCGACGCCGCCGCCTCCGCCCCTCGGAAATGTAAACATTGTGACGCGAGCGCCGCGATGATCCGACCGCGACTCCCCAGCATCTGAAAAAAAAAAAACTGTAAAATTATAATATTATCCTGATGAAATGTGCTGCGTGATATTATTATAATTTTTATCATATGATTTTATGAACCTCGTAATAATATCATACTTGACGATAAGTCCAAAGTTATATTAATGCGTTGAATAAAATAGATAATATTATGTCGTTCTATACCTACGTAAAAGTACGTACGAAAAAATATGATTTATCGATCGCGCAGCGGCGGTCACATTGACGTGGATGGGAGGAGTAATAATATTATTACAAGGAGACGGGTTCGTTTTAAAAATATAGGTTACAGGTGGTAGATACAAATATTTTCCGGGCTTTCCGGGTATTTCGATAAATTATACATGCACGTGTACCTATATTTATATAAATAGCAATAAAATGATTTGTAAATTCAAAAATAACAAGCTTTACATTTTATGACACCGCCGCGATTGCGGAGAAACAAGTTTTCGTTGTTTAGGTTTAGGTATACCTACTGCAATTAATACAGCCAATAATATTGATAAATGTCAAACACATATATTGCTCAAATTCATGACTAATAACTCAAATAAATAAAAAAAATTACGTATCGTCGGTTCTTCTTTCGCCGCTCGTCTGCAGCCACTATATACTCGTATAATATTAAATATTTAAAATAGGTATTTATATTTCAAGTACTTAACGCATAGCGTAATACCTATAACCTATCCGCAGTTGAGATATTCATTAATATAATATATTAAGGTAGGTGTAAATATCTACCTATATATTTAACGTGTAATATTATTATTTTATAAATGCACATATATAATTATACGGACAGGCTACTGTACATACAAAGCTGAGGAAAAAATTGCACATTCCAAAAATATATACACATTTATATTAGTAGATATAACTTTGTTGCAAAATCGGTCATGGAGGGAAGGTGTAATTTATTATGTGTATTACCTACATACTAAATATTACCTATATATATAGGCAAACGCATTTTGTATGGTATAAAAAAGCGTTTTAAATATGTTTCCGATAAAATGTCAGTTTGTCACCTAAATCTAAATATTATATCAATGTTCTGATAAATAGGTGTATATATTACATTCATTGTACATGTTAAAATATTATGTATCTTTTTTTTTATTTCGTTTGACCATAATACCGACTTGCTGCAATTGGGCACGAGCTCGCAATCACAGCCAATCTCAGTCTTTATACGCATGTTAAATGCGGCTTCAGCAGTATGGATTTAATAAGTGTAAAATCGACTAAACGATTTTTCTAACCGCGGTAGACCGTGTCCAATTTGTCACCGTCCATATTGTTTTGGCTTTATACAAACACATGCACGACTTCCATTAATACCACTCGTATATTGTATTTTTCTTATAACAACATTTTATTTAGTAAAAAATGATTAAACGCGCCTAGGGATTTAAGTAAAAAATTCAAAACACCTAATAGCGCCTCCACAGTCAACACGCGAAGACACAACCATGGTCAACCGGTTACCTCGTTGCTGAAAGTCGAAATATAATATTAATGATTTGTGTGTGTGTATAAATGTAGGTATAGGTAATATAACAACATTCGATTGTATCGCGGTACAAGTCGTCATAAAAAAATTAAATCATCCAGTGATGTTTTTAAATTCCAGTATTATGATAAACCGATTGATTTTGAACTGATATATCTGTTCAATCAGTGTTCATACAACAATTATTGAAATTATATTCTTTAAAACGATGCATATACTGTGTTCAAAGTACCGTAATGACCTCTCTATATAATCCTAATTGTATATATATTCAATTTCTAATCAGCTATACAGCAGTATTAAACTTTTAACTATCCGAATAAAAAGAGTTAAGTGAAAAAAATATAGTTCGAAATGACTTCCTTGTTTTGTTTACAAGCTAAAAATATAAACACTTTCTTTGATTATTAACGCATATACCACATATACACACTGCAGCGGTATATGCGTAGAATTACGGTCACGCGAATTCTATATAATATCATACCCCTCAGGAAATATACGATTAGAAATTATTCTCATTTTTTCGATTATTTTTTACATGCATAAAATATATATCAAACATGGTAATGCATACTATAACACTCAAAAACGCTCCTGCGGGGAGGTGATATGATATAGTGCGTTATCTAATATTATTTTTACCTGTTGCTGATAAATAAACATTATGCACTGTGAACAACCCCTCGACAACGATGATTTGTCGGTTTCCGATGGAAATGTTAATTTTCGCATTAACCTTTATTGCACTCGCAACAGGTGCACACTTTAATATGTAGGTACCTACTATAATTTATTGCCACCAAGTCAAAATTAACTAGATCTTTATCTTTATCTTTGGAAATTATTTTTTCGTCTACAAAACTACAACCTGAAAAAAATCCACTACTCTACATTATATGGTACATTTCAATAGACATTTTTGAAAACAATCAATAAATTATTTTTTCTTTTTATTGATATTTAACTGGCAATGCGCACAAGTTGGATAATTATATAATATATAGTTTTCGTATGCAAATAACCATTTGAACACGTGCTCTTAAAAAAAAATATAAAGTCTATAGTTTGACATGAATATATCGTGTTACTTGTAAATGATACCTGCTGGGTTACAAATATGTATATGTAGTATACCAATGGGCAATGTACTATATATGCATATGTATAGTATCTAATATCTATAATATTATACCTAATAGGTACAGGTATACGTTCCCGACAAAATCTGCGACGGATGAAAGTAAACGATTGCAAATTAAACATGATAATCGCGTGTTCAACTCGGTCCGAGAATAATATTTTAACTTAATTATTATGTTTCCGTTTACGCGCTGATTATTCCTACCCATAGGTACATATATAATAATATATGAACTATACCACCTCGGTAGTTTATTAGTATAATAATACGGTAGACTCACATATTATCTCGAATTCTACGCGTATAATATAGGTTTATATTTTACTACAACTATGTGTCTATGTATAGGTAATTACAAACGCTTGAAATTAACTCGTCGTTCGAAACGAGCCGTCCCGACGATTTCTGTTTGAAAAAAAAAACGGTACCTTATCCGTCGTGTACTTGTTATATTTATTACGTATTTATATTGTCAACTGTATACAATAGTATGGTCGGGGTGGTATTCACACTTTTTTTTTTTCATTAAATAACTCGATCTGTGGAGATTTTATAGGAGTGGTAGATAGAGAGAAAGGGAGAGAGTTATAGGGAGAGAAGTGAAGCGGAGTGATAAACAGAAACAAAAAAAACCTTTTCACCCCCCTTTAACAATGACCACTTTCCATAAGGTTTTTACACGCGTGTATTAGTACCTATATTATATTTATATATATATATACACGAATTGTTGTCGTACCACCGACGCCGTTTCATTTAAAACATTTTTTTTTTGTACTCTCGTTTTTTTTATTTTTTTATAATGACCAGGCCGAGGACGACACAAATGATAATGACGATAATATAAACCGCATTTTAGATGCCAGGCCGGTCGGTCCCGGTACATAACGAATCCCGCACGACGCGGTGCGACGCGAGCGTAGGCGCATATACCCTTCATTATCACAAAGCAGCAGTTCATTTCTCTCTCTCAGCCGCTGTCTGTCTTTATTTTACTTTTTTATTATTATTATTATTATTTTTTTTTTGTTAACGTGATCTTTTTTTTTATTATTAGTATTTGTTCCCCCTCGTGTCTCAGACCCGGGCACGAGTCCGACGTTCGCGCGTACCTATATGCAGCGTGTACTATATGTATACCACCCGTTTTGTGTGTGTGTGTGTGTGTGTGTGTGTGTATGTGTATACGACGCGTTTTAATTGTGCTATATTCTGTTTGGTCGGCAGCGGCGGTGTCTCTTAATTAGCTGGTACAGTGAAACCATCGTGTAATATTAAACGCCCCGAGGGCGTGCTGAGGGTGGCGCGGTGGGGTGGAAATAATAAGCCACGGGAAGCGGCGAAGCGGAGAGATCTGAAAGACTGCCGCTGTTGCAGTAACCTGACCGTGGCGGAAAAAAAGCGCAAAAAATTTGGGGTAAAGGGTCACGGCGCGTCTGCGGAAGGGTAAAGTGTATGCGCGCGTTTACTATGTCGACGGCGGTGCAGCTCCCGGGATATACACCGGTATAATCATATACATATATATACAGGTAGATAGGTAGGTAGATAGTTAGGTGTTATTAAAACGAGTGCGTAACTGATTAAAAGAGTTAATTCTGCGTAATCAAACAACGGCTTAACTGTATAATATATGCGGTGTGTACGCAATGCACTGCACCGCACGAGATAGTGGAATATATTATATTATTATAATAATAATATGACTTAATGTTATATACGGCGCATACTTATAATATATATATATATATAGATAGGTATACCTATCATAGTGCAACGTATGTGTTATTAATATTTTATATAAATGTATATTTTATGTTTTAAAGGGGAAATAAAAATTGGCAAAGACATAATATTTTGTTGAGTCATAATAATAATGTATAATATAATATATTATATGCTGTGCCCCGTGTACGCACGCATTATATTCATTTTTATACATATATAATATATATATACATTTATAGGTACCTATATGGCTGTATGTAATATAGTTGTTATATTATAATTATACAGTGTATATACTTCACAAATAATAATATACTGAGTTCGCGTATATAGGTACACTGTGCGATATTGCCTTTTTACAGTTTCACCTTCGACGCGTGAATATATTCTAAGACGTTAGGAGATTATAATGAACCTAGGTATATATTATAACAGGTACTCGATAGGCACAGCCAGATATAAAAATTATTTTCGGTAGCGCGCACATATTAAATCAAAATGTATATCGTAACATTAAATATTCAACGACTTTGTATTGTGCGTGAGTATAATGTTTCACATCGCCGTATTAATGTTTAATAAATGAATAATCTATCCACACGTCGTATATGTGTGTTGTGAATATAGTATATATATATATATATATATATATATATGTGTGTGTGTATATTACAGTATATAGGTACCAATGTGTAATATTTTATCATCACCGCGAGACCTTTGAGAGTATTTTAATGGAACAAGGTCCGATGGTATTATAATTATTATTTTTTTTTTTTTTTGTACGTCTTTTAATTAATATAATATAATTTTTTTTAATATCATTATAATATTATATCTTATCAGCAGTAAATACGCACGTCATCGAATATTTCACGTACTTAAACATCGCTCATCTAATTATATAATTATCATCATACACTTTATCATATTATTATTATATTGTATATCAGACGTATCATATAGGTAGAACTGGGTAAGTATATATATATAGCCGTATAGGTATATAGAAATCTCGACCGTGGCCGCACAGGAAACGCCTCGTGGCCCGATTGATTCGAACAGATTTAATATTCGTAAATGTATACATCGCTATTATATTAGATTATTCATTATAATTATTCAATCCATTAGATGTGCTTAACAGGCGTCGGGCACAACCGCTTGGTTTTCTATATCGCTTATTATAATATATCAGATATTATCTGAAAGCGAATAAAAACGCGTGTTAGGTGTATATATAGGTACACTAGGACTAGGTACAGATGATATTATACTTACATAAATATTGAAATATTGTTTTTTTAAATAATATTTCAATATTTATGTAAGTATACCTATTGTATTACCTACGACCATTATACGTGGTATGTAGGTATAAATTAATTTCTTATTAACGGTTTAGTCTTTTATTACTATATATTGACCAAGTGCGCTCGTTATTTAATGAGATCCGCGGTGTACAACACATAATATGGAACAACCTAACCAATATTATTGGAGCTTATTCAATATTCGTGTATCTATATATTATCATTACTGTTTCTCCCCCTCTCACTCTATCTCTTTTGTTGATAAACCTACATATCAATGTAAACAATCCACCCTTTTTATCGACGACACTCAGAAATGTTTTTCAAAATGCTGCAGGTCATCCCAAAGAGTGGATATATAAAAGTTTATATGTATATATTTTTTTTTTGAGTAGAAAGTCAGAAATTGTTGATATATTAGTATTTTATCACATTCTTAGCAAGTAAAACCTACTATCATTTATAACAAATAGTCAACAATTAAACTCTACCACAATAATATTATGTCTGTAGGTATATAATATACAGACTATAACCTCGATAAATCGAACGTCTATACTCTAATACTCTATATATAAGTCAAATTTTTAAAAACATGAAGGAATGTCTTGACTCCTGCGCCTATGCGCATGCATCTACATTAAATTTCTTCTATAACTAGAATTTTTTTTTATCCCCGACTGATTTGAGTTATCAAGGTTTCACCTTATATACATATTATAACTATTATAGTGGTGTTATTAAGAGTGGGTCTTTCGGATAATAATATACCGCGTATCATGGGTGCTATTTTATAATAATTGTCACATAAAACAAAATTTAATGTTTTAAAAACGTGATACAATCAATTTTGATCAGTTATTAGTTATTACAGTCTATTATAGGTACTAACCTATTCATGATTCATGCGATAATAATATACATACGTTTATATTCATAAATCACAATGATGAGTATTGTTAAATAATGATTACCATAATCGTCTAACGAAGTACAATACAACACAATAATAGACGGATAAAAAGTGTTATTAAAAAAATACATGTTTTTTTTCTAGAACGATCAATATAATATAGTATTTATGTATGGTTTATATAGGTATCATAATATAACGTAATAGGTAATGAATATTATAGTTTTAATAAAGGACGCACTTTTTTTTTTATTTAATAAACGTCATTGGGCGGTAAAAGCGCGAGCTAGTGCGCTGTTGTCATTTTTGAGTTGAACTTGACCCATCAGAGGTTATGAGTAAGTATTTAAAGTTTTGATGATGAGCGGTGTGATGGGGGTGGAACGGGTCGAGTAAACCCCGCGAAATGTTAGTCCGCTCATCCAAATTTTTAATAATTATTACTAATTAACTACCTATTTATTAGAAATTCGTTTTTAAATATTGAAATTCTCAGAAAAACATTTTTCTTGCAAATATTAAATTAAGAATGTTTGCTGATACTCAAAAAAAGTAAAAACTTAAAACATGATTACGATGATTAATACAGTAAAAATATAAACATTTTTAATGTTGTTTTGTTTACACTTGTAAACGTTTTTAGAAATTAAAACCAACAAAATGTGTATATTTGTAGTGCCGATTACAATAATAAATTTCCTTCGTGGATTTAAAATTAATCCCCCCCCCCCCCACTAGAATTAGGATATATCCACCACTTTCGTATAGCTATGATGGTCTCGAAGTTTCGACGTCCTATTTTATAATATAGTAATATTATATTATATTATTACCCATTTAAGGATTTCGAATAATAGTAATGAGTAATAGTTATTATATCTCTCTCAGACTTGCGAGCGCAAAAAAACATATTAATATATTTTTTATTGTCATGTGCCTATATAACAACGATAGGTACCTCCAACAATATATATACTATAGCAGCCGCCTTATATTATACTCAGACGAGAGAGCTGGAATGATACCACGAAAAAAAAAGTGTACATATAATAATACGTACTATGGAGGAATGCGATGCGCGCGCATATATATATATATACATAAGGAGTCTGAATAAAAAAAACGACGATGATGATAATAACAATAAAATCGAGAGAGACTTATTGTTGTCGGCGGCAGCAGCGACGATGGAATGAAGCGAGGGCGTTTGTGTGAGGATGGCTCCAGACCGTTTCCCCGCGATATATAATATATGTATCGTATCGTTGCGCGTCCACGTCTGCAGTATTATAGTCGTAGTCGTAGCGTACTATGTTATTATTACTATTATTATAATCATTATCATTATCGTTATCGTTATTATCGCAGTTGAGTCGTTGGCTGTGCGGTATATACCATAGGTAATAGGTATAGGACATAGGTGCTATGGTTTATCCACCGCGGCGACGCACACGATAGTTTGGCGTAAATCCGCGTACCCACCTATCTATGTATATATATACACGCACGAGTGTTTGTGTACGTGTGTCTGTGCGTGTGCGCGTGTGTGTGGCGCGAGCCCCCAAACCTGTTGAGGAGGACGAGCGAGCCGACGAGAAGAGACTGGGCGACGGCGACGGCGATGATGCCGTGGGAACCGGTCTCTGCTCGGATCCCCATTGTGTACGTCTTATTTCTATATTATATCGTGTATATATATATATATATATATATGTATAGTGTATACAGGGTGATCGGAATGTGCTTGTACTGTTACTATTATTATTATATTATACGCGTTATTTACCGTCGTCGAACGCATATAACGTGGTTATAGGTATACAGGTATACAAAGCGTGTTACAATACGCCGCTCGCGTCTATTATACATGTGACATTATGCACGCGCGAGCGCACGAAATGTTTGAGTAAATTATAATATTTTGTGTGTGTGTGTGTGTGTGTGTGCACGCGGGAGAAATCTCGAGATGAGCTTGGAACGATTTTGTAAATTTTTTTCTCCTTAGAATGTTGCAGTAGGTATTGGTACACGTGGTAGATTTTTTTCGACGGACCGTCACTATAATACATTTATATATATATAAATGATTAAAAAATTATGTTATTACGTGGTATATAATATGAATATCTAAAAATGAATAGATATTATATATATGCACGAGGTACCTACACGACGGCGTCGACTCATTCGCACGGCACTGTGGGGCAATAACTATATTATATTTCTTAAATAAATGATGATGCAAAGGTCTCTTGGAGTATTAAGGGGGGAAGGGGTTAAAACTATCCTAATATTTTAAAGAAGATATAGGTACTTACATAATATTATAACAAATATCTATTCTATCTTAAATCGTCACCCATCTTATTACCGTTTAAATCACTCGGCAGTCAATCATTCGTGTCAATAATTTATCTCGTAGGATATATTGCACTGCAGCGGCAGATCGTGTGAATTGTACGTATGCGCATATACGACTAGGAAAAGCTAGAAAATGTTATAATAATAATATCAAGCGTCATTCTACAGCTCTATAACTTATATGACTATTTGAGTAAATAATAGTATATATACCTATACTACAGTGGGCATTTTTCTTAACTATACCTATACCGTTATCATAGATTTGCTGTAATTATCATATTATTGTTTAGAAGTTGATATTTTTTTCGCCACTGTTGCGCGCCGCCAAATGTTATTATTTTCCCATTTTGTTAGTTTTATTACTATTATTCACACGCAAACACGTACTTTACAAATCAACCTCACCCCGCCCACCACACCAACCCATTTAAAACCAAGCGTGAAATTGTTCCACCCGATGATATATGTATTAGATACCAATATTAGTTATGGTATATAAGAGACTAAGTTTTACGTTAATGTTATGTTGTTTTAAACCGTATTTCCAGCAACTCTTTCGTAAAATCCGCTGCTTACATTACTATACAAACGTTTTCGCAACAAAATATGACGTATGCTATTAGTCACGGGCGCGATGGGTGAATTTTTATTTTCTTGCGATCAGAACTTATATAGAAACCAAAAATACATTAAGCTGCGATAAATACAAGGATAGTATTTTATTGTACACAATTGAATCAAATATTGTATTTGAATTGCATTTTCTTTTCCATAATGAAATATTAATATACTATATACGCTGCGCTATAATTACGATTTGCTCCGAACCAAATTTTTCTGTCAAAGTATAGTATAATTTTCGAAATTTACATTTCAAATTTAACGTCCTGAATTTAAACACTATGTATGTCTATTGTTTTAACAAAACACTACTATATATAGGTATATTGCATTGGGACGAAATAAAAAAAATATGCAAAAATGATTAATATTCTCAATTATAAACATTTTATCACGTAGATATTGAATTACGATCCAACCACAGCGGTTTAACATTAATGAACGCATAAATAAAATTTAAATACAAAGCATCGTCGATTACCGCATATATACTGCAGTAGGTATTCAAATTGCATTTATTTCAATTCACGAAGTAGGAAATGAAATGTAATTTTACCTATATGGCGTGTAATTATTTACTAGTCTTTTTATTCAACAGTAAAATGTACCCACCTATACGTAGACTACATCACTCGATAATGAATAAGAAATAATTTCATAATACTAATGTCTATATATACGACATAATACAAATACTTACTATACAGAAATCATATTTTACTTTGTGTTTGAGTATTTAATTTTTATATTATATTATATCATTAAAGTACACGTCCATCGGTCGGTATAAATAAAATTTCAAAGACCCGTGCACACATATAATATATATATGTGTATTATATCATATACATCAATATTTTAAACATTGACGTAACTATGAATCACTATAATGATCGGGGTAAATAATTCCAAAGAAATACATTTATGACTTTTCATTCCATAATATATGTATACTCAACCACTATATAGAACCAGTTTTTTATTTATTATAGACACCCTATATTATGCTAATGATTGACATTTCAAAGATAGTCATTTTATTTTTCATCGATGAGCACAATAAAAAAAGTTACATTATCCAACGAGGAATAAAGACATAAAGTGTGTGTGATTTCCTTATTATATATCGGTTGAAAATCCTATAGGCATTATACAACTTAATTATTATAATTACTTGCCTATACCTACTGGTATAGGTATTAATTTAATTGTTACTAATTATTTTTTACGTTTAAACCACGTGTATTTTAACGTAGTGATAGACGAATATTAGTCGTCCATTAAATGTCTTAATCATTATATTATACTCGGGCAACGGACTGGTTTTATATAACAACGTAACTTAATATACTTGTCAAACTACATATATAATATTATGAAACGGTTGCGTGTTATGACTTATTGTACGATTTGCGTGTAAACAAACGCCCAAAGAAAGTTCATTTTACAATAACTGTTAACAATAATATAACATATTAATATTATTATTTATTTTTAGTATTATTTATGGCAGGCTGGTTGTCGATATTCAATTATCAATACTACCTATGATGATGTAATCGCACGGGCATTAACCAATTTCTGTTTTTTGTTTTACAGGCTGTAAAAGTTTTTTCAAAAGGAGCGTCCGCCGGAATCTCACGTACTCGTGCAGGGGCAGCCGGAACTGTCCCATCGACCAACACCACCGAAACCAATGTCAGTACTGTCGGCTGAAAAAGTGTCTGAAAATGGGCATGCGCAGAGAAGGTAGGGATAAAATAAAATCATAAATTATCGTCCCACGACGGCAATAATTATTACGTTATAAGTTATAAGGTATAATACCTACCAATATACCTACATAATAATATGAAGATGATAATAATAATGATAATAACGATCGAGAGACGGAAAGGTGGAGACGAAGAGTGAGACGGACAGGGCAGAGGACGCGGGTCGGACCGAGAGATGCGAGTAACGTGAATAGCAATTATAATAGAGATCCGACCGTCGATATAAAGACACACCGTGTCAAATCGGCGGTCTATTGGTCGTCGTCGTCGTCGTTTTCGTCGTGTATGGGTTTCAATCAAATCGTCTCGTCGAATAATAACACAACGTGAGAACTAAAACATATTGTACTATAATACATATAGGTAATAATGATAATATAGCGGTGAAATGCGCGCGTATAATCGACTGCTATATCGCGTGTAAAATTTCGTAGGAATAAAAATAACGCGTACTATGTATCTATATCTTTATATGTGGTACAATATTATAATAGGAACCAGCTATCGCGAGAAAATTTAAAAAATATCGAAATTCCCAAGGCCGCCGCCGCCGCTGCGTTTCGGTGGCGGGTCAACGCATCGGCATTCGGCGGTTCCGTCCGTCGTGGTGGCGCGGCCCCATCATAACATATATAGTATAGGTACTACATAATATATAATTTATATATCATCGCGTTCATTTAATATATATTATATTATACCAATACCATAGTATGAATTGAAGTGTTGCAGTAGTGCCCGCCTTTTTTTATATATTATATTAATCGTATCATTCTGCAGCAGAAGAGCATCCCGTGCACAATATATTTATAGCGTAGAAAAGTTTTCAACGAGTCATCATCTGCTCACATCACACACAATTTTTTTCGTCCCCTCTGCGCCGTTCCACGAAATATATTATAATCGTCCAACTATGTATATGTCTACTGTAATATCACATCATATTACGTACGTATATGCACGATTTCACGGATTCTATCGGGGGAACGGGGCGAAGAAAAAACGTGCCTATATTATATACGCGTAGGTAGACGAGATTTGTTTTTTCATCGCGCAACACCACCTCCACCGCCGCCGTCGTCCGCCTCCAATATAGGTGATGCAGCCACACCGTCCGCCACGGTCTACTGGGACCCGTACACGCCGGTCGAGGGCAATATCCGTGAAATCGTTCTATTCGAGAAGGTCGGCAGCGGAGTTTGTGCGTTAACGAGGGAAGAAGTGGCCGCGACTAAACGTGCCCGACGCCCGCCGCATTCACTAATCAGTGGTAGACAACGCGGTGTTTCTCTATTACACACTGCGCACTCCCCTTCCCCTTCCCCGCCGGATGAGTGTGACCGCCGCCTCGAGCCTAAAACTGCAGTGATATCGTAATACCTATAGTATATTATAATAACCTCTAATAAGTTTTACTCTTTCTCCCTCACCACCCCACGCACTCACGTTCTGAAGAATCCACTAAAAATCGTGAATCAACATAAATGGGTCCGTTTTTCTAAAAATTCTATAATAGGATGTATTATAGTAAGTTATGGTTCTGAATTTAAAACATTTCAATGAAATAATAATGAAAAATATTTTTTTTCTTTTAAACGTATTTGGTTATATAAACGATCATTGATTACACCCAGAAAACATCGATAATTAGTGACTTATTATCAACAACTATTTATTTGATACAATAAATAAACTTTCAAAAATATTCTGTTGCTGTATGTTTTTGCGACTATATAAGCTTTTAGATATAATAATCAATTTTTCAATTTCTTTTTTCACATTCAATTTTATGAAATTGTAAAACCCTAAGTCATTATAATGCACTGCAAGGCTATACAAGGCGTCTCAATTAAAATTTTCACAATAGGTACCTGCAGACATCTTCGTACTTCGTAGTATTTATTTGCAAAGTCGCGAGTTTTAACAGCTGTTAATATATCTTTTTTTCCTTTATTCGACCGGCACAAAACTGTTGTAGGTATAAGTAGGTATATACTATAGACAGGTGGATCGATATAGTATATGGGTAAGCACGACGTTATAAGCGTCGTGTTTTGGCGTAATCGCTGCGTATTATAGACGCAGACGACGGTATATAAACGAAAACGTGCTCACGCGGCGTTCGAAAACCTGCAACTCTCTGGGAAACGTGTGTATAGGTATACCACAGTTGTAAGTACGAGTGGTATAGAAAACCAAAGACGATAATATACGCGTACATCTTACGTTTTATAGGCAGGTATACACTGCAAGAACACACGGATACATACCGCGGCAGATCCGCGCAAACATAGGTACCTAATCATTTATTAATTTTTTTTACTCCTCGCCGCACCATAATTTATATATTATCGTCGTCGGCGCACACGAGTGTACTGCGGCGGTACCCATACCTAAACGTACGAGTATTATATAGATAGGTATACGCCTGGGTACTATTTAATATGTAGTTGGTTACCTACGCAGGTATAAACGGTATAATAATATTACGTACGGCCGTTTCTCCTTATCCGCTTTCCAAGCACGACCGTCGTCGCGCGCGTCTTCACCGTGAAACCAATTACTGCAGTGATGTGCACTACGAACACACACACACACACACACGATTTATAATGTATACTATTATAATTATAATATTATGCGTCTAATAAAAGTATAAAACACATTCTCGAGGAGAGGATATATAATATTATATATTATGAGCGCAGAAAAACGGCGACACAGACCGAGATTTGTGAAAACTCTGTATAGGTACACATCCATACGATATTTATATACAAGCATGTGTAAGTATGTAGTATGTACCTATATAGTATATATACACCTCTTAATACATTTTACAAACACACGCGCTCTGCTGTATATACGCACGTATATCTATTTACTTATATGTGATCCGTTAATTGCTCGAGTCACGCACACACGTGCTCGCGTATAAATGTATATTAGGTAGTGTATATAAATATTATATTACGCGTGTTATTCGTACCTATATATGTATGTATAATGTATATACGTACATATATGTATATTATACACTCACGCGAGCGCTCAATAGTATATAACGTCGCCGTCGGCTACGTCTAATCTGTCTTGCGGTCTCCGCCGAGTATGTGTGTACCTCTATACCTATATAATATTATATTGTGGACTTTTACTCGATTCGCACGGGGCCGGTCTCGCTCTCCCTCGGGCTGCATCCGTCGCCCCCGCGGTCGATCTCACTCCTACGCGACCCGCCGCCGCCGTGGTGTACCTTACCGGCTTCTGTGTAATATACCTACCGAGCTAGCTGTATATTATCCATAAAAAATAAAATAGCGAGCCAATAATCCGCACACACGCACACATACACTCGCGCGAATGATATTTTATATACGGTATACATTACCTACTGTATTATATAGGCGGTTGGTACACAATAATATTTCTGTACGCACCAATGCGCGAGCGTGTATATCGGAATCGAATTATCTGTTGATCGTATGCGAGGTGAGAAAGAGAAAAGTAACGCGATATTATATTATATCGACGACGAGCGGTGGACAAAGCGAATGATATTATGATATCAATAATAATAATATACAATATACACGATTTTTTTCATCGCGTTTTTACACGTGCAATACTATACATAGGTAATAATAATAATAATATTATATTATATATGCGTTTCGACCTAACCGCTATATAGCCGACTCATTTGAATCTCTCGCGCGCGGTTTCTCCGGAGTATTATTATATTACTTTTTGTTTTTATTTTATTTTTTTACCCGACGGTCGTGACAGAAAAACGGTATTGCGTCACCGCCCGACCGACCCACCGCCACAACTATACGGCGCATTTGTCGGATGAATCGTTTATCGTGCAACCGTATCTCACTCTATCTACGCGAGCGCGCGCCCGTGTGCGTGTGTGTGTTTATATATAAGAAATTATTATTATTGTTATTATAATATCTATCTATCTCTCTCTCTCTCTCTCTTGGTGCACAAAGTTATAGCTAAAAAACCGACCGGCGGCAGCGGACTTCGAGTATTGCGTTATTGGTCGTATTATTATATATTTTATTATTACTATATTACTGTATATACATATTATGACTATTGTACACGGCGTTGAGTAACTATCGAACTCCATTCGACCACTCGGCCAATATAATAATATAATATAATATATATATTATATAGATACATAATATGTAATTTACTAATGCGTGGGTGATATTTCGTTCATACCGTTACGAGGCATATATAGTCGATTTCTACAACACTAGTCTGCGCGCGATTCTAGTTTTGAAAACTCGGTCAAAAAAACAGTTACATATTATATTATTATTATATCTTATTAAACACGTGTTTTTTCGTTCCCTGTCTTGATTTATACCTATATCACGATAATAATTATTGTTGTAATGTATTCCTATTCGTACCGCTAAACTGCGTTTCTACGCTCAAACACTGTAATACATGCATGTATGTATATAACTATTTAATATATATCTACGGTCGGCCGTCTGCCAATTTGTCCGTCTTACGATTTCGCGATGTCGGCGTGGGCGCGAATAGTGTTATCGCGTAACTATATAAGATCGTAAAAATAAAAACTTATACAGGATCGAAATAATTTTATTATTTATGAAACGACGTCTCAACTCGATCAAACCTTGCATAATTGCGCCCATAATATGTATTTTTTTCACTCATATATTATACAGCTACAATATTATTAAATAATATGTCGCAGTATATGCTCGTCGTAGGTATATAGATTCGCGTTATCATATAATATTAAATTGTTATACGCTGCAGCTGCATATGTAAGTATAGCTGAATTGTATTATATAATTGTGTGTACTGATAGTGCGGTGATACAAAGGTAGAATAATAAATAATATTTATTATAACCGTAGTGATACGAATATAATTTTTCGAAAATGCGCGTGTTTGTCGAAGACAACACGAAGCGGATCCGTCATGTTTCGCAACCTCTATAAAAATAATTATACACGTTCGGAGGAGTAATAATGTTTTTTTTCAATTTATCGACGATAAGAGCGCAACAATATAATTTCGCAACCGTGGCAAGTCGGTATACCCACCTATATATTAGTGCGAGGTGCGTGCCATGCGATGTACATACATTATTTCGTATGCGGAAGAAATTTAAAAAATAAAATGCCGCGTAGACCCCGGGGCGATCGGGCAATACGACCTCGTCTGTCGAGCGCCGGAGACAATATTATTATTATATTGTATACATTTTTACGATACTTACTCGAATGTCTTGAATATTCTACTGCAATGTCTTTGAATTTATATCGTCGTGATCCTCGCACGTTTAAGCTTTAAATTTATCGACGACGACGTTGGTTTAGTTTCTGATTGACGATCTTTTATGACGCCAGTTGTTAGTAATTTGTTATTACAACTATATTATTATATAATTGTTATACAGTCCGACGGTCGTATATATTTTGTTCGGAAAAGACGCGTTATCATATTATCTTGTGGTTTTTGTTAGTGCCGCTCCTTGTAAATATAATATATATACACTTACAATAATAATGATAATAATCAACGGTAGTACGACCGTTTGTGGGGTCCAAAAAGACTACTTTTAATCTCGTCCAAAGAAGATAATACCCACGAAAAGTGGTACGGCGCACTTCCTAATTCCGGTTCATTAGGCCCTCGTTCCGCGGCGAACGATAACAAACGCTGTGCGCGTATTGTACGCGTAGGTATATATACAATATTATATATGGATTGAAATATATATATATATATATATATACGTATACTACAATAATACATTTCGAACTTTCGCGCATACATTAAATTATAGACGGTCTGCTTGGTGGTTTAAATATGGTTCTGTCGCATACGGCGCAGCACAACTACAATTATTATTACGCTGATTTTTTTTTTCTTCATAATAGTAATTGTCGGACTTGAATATTGTTGTCGGGTCCTCCCCGTTTACAACATACCATTATATCGTCGAATCGACGACGTTTCAACTTTCCGTCTGGTAATATAATACGATCGGTATTGATCTCGCCGACGGCGTTTAACTGGTACTCGTGGGTATCGACCTGAATATTAACGTTCTAAACTTCTAACGTCGAAATCATATTTTTTTGCCGAACTTTGAACAGTCGACATGTTTACGATATAAACTGTATTACTCGACAAAGGTTTCCCTCGTTTGGAAATCTGGTGCTGCATAATATACTATATACATACATCGGTTTTTGATAAGTCGACGAATTATGTACACCGTGTGTACTGCAGTGTGTCATATTTTACAGTCCCGCGAAATTGAAGATGGCTCTCTAAAAACAACATTATGTTTACAATGTCCGTCGGTGATAGTGACGCGGCGGCGTCGGCGGTTGACGTCGGATCGCGTAAAAACGAGAAAAAAATCGAAAGTGATAAATGATAATATATACGGTCGGAGGTAGCCGTGTATCGCACCGCGGTAGATCGAGTGGTGGCGGTCGGGGCGACGGAGAGGATAGTTGAACCTGTTTGTGTGTATTATCATTGTACGTACGGGAATACGAAGGTGAAGGCCACCCCGTCGATGTATATACGCACATACTGCACGCGCCGGCGCACTCGTATCGTCGTCGTCTTTCAGACGTGTACCTTATGATATTTAGAAAAAGAGCCGCACGCATAGCGGTTTACACACGAACACCGCACATACTATCGTTAAACACCACGGGCCGTATATTATGAGATTTATTATGTGTATCATATAATATAATATTATCATGTATGTGATGTTTAGTTACCGGTAAAACGCGGCGATTGAATTGGTTTTGGGGGGGGGAAGGGAGATAAGGGGTACTCGAGAAGAAAGAGGGCCTTTTTTTTAGTACCCACCCTCTGCTGAAACGGGCAAGGATGAGCTGCGGTGTGAGCTGATGCGACCGAAATAATGTTGTTCAAATGTGGTTTGATATTTTTGCCAGTATTAGATAGGTACTAGGTAGGTGAGGTATAGTTGAGTATTGTGTATTTGTTTAGTACCTACTACGCCAAATACTGTCAATTAATTAATTGAAAATTAATTTTTAGTTTAGACCTATGCGTTTATTTGACAACACTATACGTAAGTCACAAAAACGCGGGTTCACGTTCTTTATAATATAATAGTGCTTATAATATTATCCATCGTTGTATTTTTAATTTTATTTTACGTGGCTTTTTAAAATTTGAATCGAGTAATCTATTTTTTCTGTTTTTTATTTGTACAGTGCTAGTTGCACTGCCGTGAAATTTACTAAATCGTCTCACCGTTTTATATAGTTATTCTATTATTGGAGCAAAAAAGAAAACACTATATAAGACGTGTTACAATAACAACAATATTATAGGTAATATAATTGAACACTTATTACACACGTCATCATCGCATCATAGTCATATTATTACCTATATAGGTACTAAATCTCATACGGCCGAACGATGCGAGTCCTCTCTCTTATAATAATATCTCTCACGACTTTGTCGCGTTTTCTCGTCACGTCCATATTATTATATTGTCACACGTCGTCAACCGGTCGCGGTCGTCTCCGGGCTGTGAAAAATGGATTCTTCATGCGAAAAAACGAACCGTCGCCCGGGAAAACTAGAACTCTCAGACGTACATTATTTTTTTTTAAATATATCATATACATTACCTACCTACACCGTACACGCGAGAGCGTATATATAGACACCTACACGTAATGTGTCTGCGCGTGTTATGTGTGTACGTCGTCGTTGTCGTTGTCGTTGTCGTCGTCGTCGTCGTCGTCGTATTATGACGGTTCAAATGAGATAAGCCCACCCATGGCGGCGGTTCGGACTGCGACGACGTCGACGACGCTATATATTATGGAATCGATTCGAACACGGTGTATTACACGTCCACTTGATACCGAAACGACACGTTAATAGGGCTGTCCCCCTCGGCCGATCACCTGCCCGCGCGCCGGCCAGTCGTCGTCAGTCGACGAAAAACGTATTAACGCCACCGCCTCCGCGAGGACCACATATCATATATATATATTATATAGATATAGTATATGTATATAATAGGTAACTGCGTGTCAAGTCCGGTGATCGTGTGTCCGGAACAAATCGGCGTAGCAGTCCGTCGACTGGGGACGTAAGATTTCGCCAAAAATACTATGTACCTATACGACGAAGCGCGAGTGATATATTTCGTTTACACGTGTAAAATGACGCTCGCGGTACTACCGTTATTAACTAGCTATAGGTAGACGTATAGTCTCTGATTCCACCACAAAAACACCATTATATTTTTAGATAAAATAAGGTGTTGTTATCTCTAGTCATATGATTTTTTTGTTAAGGATTCCGGTACGCACATTTTTTATTACAATTTTACAACATCCCCTTCTAATTTTTCCCCAATTCAAATACTGGCCGGTATATACGTTTAGTCTGATTCCGTCCCGAAAACACCTTTATTTTAAAGGTATACCTCTTGTCCACGGGGCTTTTAAAATATAATAAATGAATACCTATACCCAATATATATAATATTCCTTTTCCAGGATTTATTATATGCGTATATAGTAATAGGCGTAAGTACCAGCCGCTTTTTCGGACATTATATTATACTAATCACACGAGCACGTTTTTTATTATTATTATTTTTTTTTGACTATCAGTAATTGTATTTTTATGACGTATTGACATAATTATATGTATTATAATATATGTCTACACTCTACATATACCAGGGGTGGCCAACATGAGTATGTTCGCGAGCCACATGGATAAATACAATGATATCAAATGTTTGTAAATACATTTTATAATTTAAAAAATAAATTTTGGTTTTTGTTAATAAGACGTGAGCCGCAAATTGGCCACCTCTGCTGTATAGGTTCCGTCGAAATACCTCGAGAACTGCTACTCTGCAGCTCTTAATCCCAGCTGCAGATATATATACGACGCAAGTAATCTGCAGCCTCGTCGATGACCATAACGACTACCTATACGATGTATAAAAGTGTACGGCGATATAATAACGCCTGTGCGCGAGTAGACTTTCATTAGCGCCATAAAAAGTGATGTGGTGAGACGCGCGGGAGGTCTTACGCATATTTATAATACATACGAATAAGAATATGAGATATAGCCGAAGGGCGTTAAAATCGCTCGCGTAGACCATTGTCCGCCGTCAGATGCTTTTTTAAATATTTTATACACATGAGCACATAATATTCGTGTACGGTGTACGATATTATATTATATTATTATAATAATATATTTTCCTTAGTTGACGTCGACAGTCTTGTTAAAAGCATATATAATATAATAGTATAACTCGTGCGTAATGAACGGAACGGACCTTTTTTGGCGGAGTCTCGTAGTTGTCTTATTCAAGCGCGAAAGTTTCACGACGGCGACGATGATCTCTATTTCGACCACCGCGTCTGTCTTACAGTGCACAATAAAAAATCATTACATTATAATAATGTGTGCAAGCGTGTTGGCGACCTACCGGAAGAATGAAAAAATGAAAAATAAAATAAATAAACTCCCGGTGATTGAGCACATTTTCTACATAATAATATATGTGTCCACCTATATAGGATATTTAGGCGTACACCAGTGTTTTTTCCATCATAATAATCGAACGCTCGTGTAAAAAAAAAGCAGTAGACATATTTAATTGGAATCATGACTATTACATTTTTAGTAACTTTACTCAACTGCACTAAACCGGTGGAATCTGCTTTAAGTATTATAAACGGTTTTGGTGCGCAATGGTTGTCCAAAAATACACAACAATTAAAGTACATCGCTCTATATACTGGGCGATTTCCGATTCTTTTTTTTGTCAAAACGATAAAATATTATGCGTAAAGGTGGGAATACTAATTAGATAAAGCTATATTAAAAAATGAATCCTCTTTAACTTTACTATATTATATAGTTTAGTAATTCTCTTATAATTAATTAAATACCTAACTTAACTATAATATTAATCGTCCAATGTAATAATGCTTAGAGTTTTTCAGTGAATTTTAAATATAAAGCGTATGCCAAGTTACATCATTGATTATACAAATCTATATATCTCACGTAGTTTAAATTAAAAATTAATAAAATATAATTTTTTTTTATCACGCTGTAGACATTGATTATAAATAAGTAAACAAATATTATATTATCATATTTCTTGATTTAAATAATTAAGTAGAAATAAAATTATAATTGCCTAAACTATATATATTACAGTGCGTGAAATAACAAGGAATAGTTGCATGCATTTTTAATAAAACGTTTTGTTATCTAAAAAATTTGAATGTTGCACAATCATTAATGTGTGACCCTGATGGTAATTAAAAATAATGAATTAACCTTAAACTTTTATAGAGTTAAATTATAAATATATTATTTAGTAACTTTATTTACATACGACTTAACGTTCTAATCATTTGATACGAGTTATTATTTTATTTTCATTAACTTGCCCGTCTTGAATTTATAATATGTGTAAAGTCATGTTATAGAAACTTAAAATACCGAAAACCTTTTAAGTTACGCTGCATATAAAATAACTTATATTAGGAATAAATGTTTTTGGACCGCTTCATACGCGGTCACGATCCGCAAATGCCATTAACGTTACTCGTTATGCGCGGATGTATAATGTGGTTAAACTATTATGTTATGAGGTGGTTATTTCTTCACCAAGACACATACATTTACGTTCAACGTTAACGCGAGATCGTATCGGAAAAAAAATGAAGACTGATAATATATATTATATTATGTGTATATACATTTTTTTCAACTTTCGATCCTTCCGGGACTATCGGTCCCGCGGGAGCTCAGACGTTAAAAATAATAACTATATCCGCTGATACGACGTTTGACACGTTAATTTATACACTGTGTGGGGAGATTTTGAAAAAATCTCGTAGGACAAACGACGTTCTAAGCCGCCGTCGTCGCCGACGCCGGAGGGGGCTGCAATGACGTTCAATGACGGTTTTTTCGACGCTCCAGTCCCGGGCCGGCGTATAAAATGTATTATTATAAGCCACACAGGGGTCGTCTGCGACAGATGTCCTGGGCATTCCGCGAGGAAGAGGAAGAGGGAAGCGGTGATTGAGATGATTAATTTAGAATTTTCGTTCGCCTTCCAACGGACTTTGACGAAACTTTATATCGGACCTGCAATCGGCGTATGGTGTATTAAATATTATGAGTTCGTACAAAGAAAACACGTTTCGTGAAAACTCAAACAAGTAAAAACCGCCTCTGCCGCCACCACCACCACTGCCGTCATTATTCCGCAGGGGCGCGTGAGGTCACCACCCCGCCGCGTGTGTATAGTGTACCCATGTATATATTATATAATATAATGGGTGGGCTTGTTCCGTGGGATCGATAACTGGATCTAAACGGGTTCGGCGATCGGAGCGAATATCGGTTCGTTGTTATGGCTATTAATATATTAAATTCCCATACGGGACATCTTCACACGGGACGACTTGGACGGCGTCGGTCAAGGGTTCGAACTCGTTCGATCGGTTTTGCGCCGTGCGAGCTATAATGAATATATAATAAATAATATAATAATGATAAACGATAATATTTATGGGAATCGTCACGAAAACCGGACTCCATCCGCTGCAACAGCTGCGCTCGTGTTTGTATCGACAAGGGTGGGTTATTATATCATTATTAAAATATCGCGTGTATTATTTTCTATACCTGTGATCGCCGAGGGTATATTGCGATGGAGGCAAGTGTCCGATGTGTATCAAAGTCTTTAGACACACTTTTATCGTTATAGTTGTGATGTACGATTGCAACGTTTGGCGGTTTGATCTAATCTAATCTCCACTAAAAATTATTTGGTAAAAAAAACGAATAAACTGTAAATGTTCAGCGTGCAACAATCTCTAGTATTTATATACGATATAGTAATTATTTATCGTCGTATAATTGAGCGGACACTAAACTTCAGGTCTTATACGAGCAAGTAACTCCTTCTAGGACATTTTTTGCAATTATTATTATTATTCTAGAAAGTGTGCTATTGTCGTTATAAAATATCCATAATTATAAATACTTATTATATAATTATCATTTACTCAGTCGTAAATCGATAAAGAAAAACAAATAAATATGCCAGTTTTTTATTGATAACTCTGTTCCTAGGTACCAAAGAGGTTTCTCTTTTTTGAAATTTATGAAAACAAGACACACTCATTTATATTTTATAATATAGAATATTCTCGCATAATGCGTTCGTTTATCGGATTAAATTCGGTGATTTTAAAATCTGTTGATTCAGTGGAAAAATGAAATAATATTATTATGAGGAATCGTTATTAGATATTACTATACGTGCTACTATAAATTATTTCGCGAATATTGGTCAATTAATGCGAACCAAGGCAACATTAGTATTTGTTATTATTACATTATGTAAAATCATTAAAATCAATATCACATATTTAAAACACCGAAAAGCCTCCTAAATTGTACTTCGTATCATACTTTTACCTGATCGTCGAGCGGTATGCTGCAGGCGAATTATGTGCAATTAAACAAGGTTATTAAAAATGATTTATTCGATTTCAAAACCTAATATATTTTTGGTTTTTATGTTTAAAGTAATATATGGTACATTAAATAAAATAATAATATTTAAAATGTATTTAATCTTAATGGCTCCTAGAAATGTTTCAAACGACTTCCCTTATAGGTGTATCACACGAACGACATCTATAGTTTCTAACCGGAGCCCAATTCATATACCATATATAACCGCTAATTTTTTAGCTCCTACGTAGTTCATGGTTATGGTGGTACACTGGTACGTTCACAGTATCTTTAACATAGAAATAGAAATAGTCCCATGCTCCCATAGCTTAAGATTATAGGTGCAGACCTAAAAGCCAGGTGCAAAGCATCGTATAATTCATTTAGAATAACTCTGTATAATAATGTTAAACTATATATGTTTATTGGTACCTATCTTTTTATATAGCAAAAAGTCCATCACTGCCTTTGCGTCGCCGACCGTAATACTAATATAATATAATATCGATAATAATACGTTACAATTTGATGATAATAATAATAATATATAATATTGTGTGGTACTGGAGCTAATTTGTGTCTGTACGTTTTTCCACAGCCGTGCAGAGAGGTCGAGTTCCGGCCAGCCAGCCTCCCGGCCTCACGGGACTTCCCGGTCAGCTATGCCTGGCAAACGGCGAGGCAGCCGCGGCCGCAGCTGCTGCCGTGGGAGCTGTCGGACTCAACGGCCACTCGTACCTGTCCTCCTATATATCGCTGCTGTTGCGCGCTGAACCGTACCCGACGTCCAGGTACGGCCAGTGCATGCAACCGAACAACATCATGGGCATAGACAACATATGCGAACTGGCCGCAAGGCTACTGTTTAGCGCCGTCGAGTGGGCTCGGAACATACCCTTCTTCCCAGACCTGCAGGTGAGTGATCGATCGATCGATCGACTTATTATAATTTTAATCTAGCCACCCCTTCTCCCGGGGATTTTCCTGATTAGAAAAATTATGCGTAATTACTTAAATAATTACTAAAAACAGTTTAGCAAAACGTACTTCAATTAAAATTAAATTTTTTTTTATCTATTTCATCGTGAACGTATTAACATTTTAATAGGCATGCATCTACATAATTAAAATTATTTTTAAAAAAATTGAAAGGGTCCTGTGCGCGTATGGCTCAAACAGCTTTAATATGGTTGCCTATATACTCGAAACAAGCAGCGCGAGTTTGCCGTTTTCGCATATCTATAAGACTATAACTTAGACTATGTGCTTGCAGGTGACTGACCAAGTAGCCTTGCTGAGGCTTGTTTGGAGCGAACTGTTCGTACTGAACGCGTCTCAGTGTTCGATGCCACTGCACGTAGCCCCACTGTTGGCCGCAGCTGGGCTGCATGCGTCTCCGATGGCCGCTGATCGCGTGGTCGCTTTCATGGACCACATACGCATATTCCAGGAGCAGGTGGAGAAACTCAAAGCCCTCCACGTAGACGCCGCCGAGTACAGCTGTCTAAAAGCCATCGTCCTGTTCACCACCGGTAAGTCCAAATTATTATATAGAACTTAAACGAACAATCTGCAGTACACAATCAAATATACCTGATAGCACGGGGAATGAGTAATTAGATTTTACTTTTTAATTTTTTTCAAACTAAAAGGCGGCATACACGATTTTTATTAAAATCCCGTCTTACACCATCCCTGCTGGTATACGCACTGTACAATAGTGGTACACTGACGGATAATGTAGAAAGTATACATAGAAATTGGTTTTTTTTTCGCTCGATGATAATACGAGTATATTAAATATACTGCGAGTTGAAGCGTTCAGTGATCGGCCGTCACGTAGCCCAAAGTCGCAGGAAACGATAACGCGCGTCGCGTGTAGAAAGTCGCGAGAATACCGTTTTAACAATAATGCACATTAAATGTACCTATACATATATATTACAGGTATGTAATATATAAACAGAGTCGTCGCCGTGTAGTCTTCGTTTGGCCGACGGGCACGCGAATCGTGTCCGACCTGTTCTCGTGCAGTATTACAGCTTTCACTCGGGCGGCAAAACGTCATCCCGAAAACGATTCTCAGTCGGCGAGTTTTTTTTTCAACCACTATATACGCGAGTCCTCTTCAATCTTCCTCCTTGTTCCAAGCGTCATGCTCGCCGTCTTCTTTTCTGCGGCGCATCATCCTTATACGAAGAGTTTGCAGCTAAGAGTTGCGCAATATTTTTTCTCAACGGACGCGTGAACTCAATAATAAAATATGTTCCAAAAAATAAGATACAAAGAAAATCGTCGTGTATTGGATTAGTAAATAACCTAGTCCGAGGTCTTTTATCGATTGATTATATATTTTTCACACAATTGCAGAAGTCTCGCTGGTAGTTATAATAATATTTGGTACGTGAATCGTGAACGTCGTGCTATTTATTTAAATCTGAGCACAACACCGTCGATATAGGTACCTACTATATTATAGTAACTATAATATTATATATTTAACTAATACTTTCTTGTGGAAGATTTTCGTAGGTTAGGACTTCCTATTTTGCGTAGCGATCCGAAAATTTGTTCTTTGGGGTTTACCACGCCCCCTCACCACCACAGTAATCAGAATTCGTGGTTTCTCGTCCGCCGTACGTCGCGGCTCCGTGACGGCGAGGTATTTTAATCTGTATAATGTATATCATATAAAAGAAGCTGTCCTGACTGACTAATCAACATACAGCCAAAACTGTAATAGCTATAGAGATTTGAAATTTGCATGGAACCTTTGTACTAAAGACAGCTCACACGTGCATTTTGTTTGTAATAATATATAAATAAATTGGTAACGAGAATTTATTTGGAAAAACATTAATTTTCTCACGATAAATTATATGTCACCTGTTCTATATAGAGTACCTATTGACATTGGCATGTATACAAATTCGTACGTATACATTCTACTACTATAGCAACATATGACCAAAAAAACATCGTTTACCGCACAGTTTTAAGAAATTGACCCTTTTGCAATTATTTATGATCTCACTTTTATTATTTATCTTGTGTAATATACAAAATGCAAAGTATGGACCTACTCAAATTTTAAACTCCGTGATTTTTACGATAAATGCGAAATTGCACGAAACACGCAAGGATACATTTGCAGGCTGTTTGTCTGTTTGTTTGTCCGAGAAAGGCTTCGAAACTAACGAACCGATTTTGACGGGGTTTTCACAGGTTAGGATAGAAACCTAAAACCTAGCGGAAAACGATAGACAGATACCTTAATGCGTTTTAAACCTGGTGGAGTCGGGTAATACAGCTAGCTACGTTATACATTTTCTTGTAATAATAATATTATGTTGTGCGCGCGAAGAGACGGCCGGTCACGACGAATCGATCGCCGCCGGGCCGCACGTCATGAGCACGATGACGGCGGCCGCGACAGCGACGACGAGTGGACGTCTTGTGCGTGTACGCACATGCCGCCCGCCTTATCGCTCCTCGGACAGCCGGACGGACGGACGATTCGTCGTGGCGGTGTGCGTGCGATAATATTTTAATACCTACGCGAGCGCCGTCGACCGCCGACCCGCCCGCGCGTGGCACGTCCTACTTTTCCGCGCTCATCCCGGATCCGACAACGACGACGACTATGACTACGACGACTTCGACGACGGAGATCGCAATCGCAGCCGCGTCCTACATAACGAAAACAACAATAATAATACACCGATAATGTTTATAATTTTCCCACGACCTACGCGCGAGCGAGCGAATAAAAGGGACACCGACGAATATTAGTATTTTCGACTGCAGGACTTCGAATCGTCGATAGCCTGCACTGCGCATGGTGCACCATTTTATCCGCACGAAACGTTCTGGATATCGTTGACGAAACCGCCGACTCGCTAAATAATAATTTAATAATAATACTCGTTTAAACAATAATAACAATAATAATATAATATAAAATATCGACCCACGCACGGACGACTACTACGTCGTATATTCTTATTATATGTGCGTTTAGTGAAAGCGAGTATAGTAATAATAATAAAAATAATAATACGACGCGCCACAGAAACCTATAAGCGGGATACAATATCGCACAGTATACTGGTCGTTAAAAATTCGCACGATCGAATTATATATTTTTTCAATTATTATCGAGAGCTCGCGTGAAACCAGTTGTTGCGATCTCCGTAAATACTCGAGCGCTCGTGGTTTAGGTGACTTACTCGCGACGACTTGCAATAAATAACTTCGGCGGCGGCGGCGCTGGGCCCCGACGCAGACAATATAGGTAGGTATTTTATATTTTGTACTCCATTCTTTGGTGCGGCGGTGGTCATTAAGATCCGTTAAAAAGTCTTTTGTTCCCACACGGCGCAAAACCACGATCGAGTGTGCTCGCGAGGTTCTAATGAGATCCGTTGGCCGATACAACGCCCATCGGTTTTTCCGATACCTATATACGGGTTGATCCATTTGACGTAAGGCATTCATTATTTCAAAAAGCACTAACTTTTTTGAAACTACTTCAATTGCATAATTTCTAGTAATTACAAAACAACGTGTTTGGAGAAAAAAATTAATTTTTGCTATTTTTTATCCTTGTCAATTTTTAAGTATTTGTTTTTTTGAATGACAATATTAATTTTTTTATTTTCATATTAAGAAGCTGAATATTATTCGAAGTACCTAATTTGTTCATTAAAAATCGAATTTCGGACAAATAGTTTATTTGTTACATAAGTATTTTAAGTCTAGATGAGAATTAACATTTTCATAAAAAATGTTTAAAAAAATTATTAGGTACGATTAAAATATATTTTTTAGACAAACCTTGTTTTTTAACAGCTAAAAATTATATTAAAAACAAAATAATGAGTGCCTAACGTTAAATGGTTCACCCGGTATAGAATTACTTTGTTGTAACCAACGCGGTGGACGGCGGACACGTGCGCAAATTCGACAACCGCGAGTCAACCTAATTTTTCGTGGACGTCTATTAATATTGTTCCTTTATTTTGTTTGGTCTAACATACAATTTCGCTGGCCACCGAACCTCCCGCGTCACGGCCACTGCGTGCAACAGGGTTCCCAAAGTCGTCAAACTACTGAGGCTCAGGTTCGCCGTCGATCATAATATTATAATAATATACTCCGTCCATCAGTAATATTATTATATTTCGTGAGATTCTACAAAAAACTCGAATCGTTAGGGAAGGTCGTTAGGTATATCTCGTGAGAAAGTATTTTAAGCGGAGAAAAAAATGTTCTAGATAAATCGCAGCATACTCATTTCTTCTGACGATAAAAATTAAATACACGTTCTAAGTAAACTATTCGTTATAAATAACCATGAGAGTTGCCCCAGCACAACCTGCACATACGATATTCACGATTTTTTCTTGCAAATATTTAGTATGCAATTTGTATGAATTTCTATGACTATTTTCGAAATTGTGCACAAACATTGTAAAATCTCAAGTTACTACCTACTACTACTACTACTACTACTACTACTACTACTACTACTACTACTACTACTACTACTACTACTACTACTACTACTACTACTACTAAACAAATTACTAATAACCAAAAATTCGTAAGTCGTTTTCTATTCTTCCAATAGATCGAGAAATCGTTGGTAGCCCAAAAATAAATTTCAGTCGTCGCTGTTAATAAATACACACGTCCTCCTCGGGACTCACGGGCACGTACCTATAATTAATTTTTTTTTTTAATCAAACCGATTTCGAAACGCATTTGTTTGTTGGTTCGCAGTTTAACAAATATTATTAATACTAGACTCCGATTGAATAACGTATCGGGAACAAAACGTGTTCACGGAAAGAAAAGCGCTCGCTATATTAGACCTGCAATATATAGCTGCTGAAACCGGGCCGAAAACACCCGCGGTGGTGGCGGCGGTGGCGTGAACACGAGTCTACACTACACCTCGTACGCGAACTCACTCATGTACATAATACAATTATCGTATTTGATATTATGTATTACATATATCTATACCCTATATATGTATATAATACAATATATTTATTAAAATATAACGCGCTGTGCGGATTTTCTACTTTTCGACGCTTCGGGTGAAAAACGACGACGACGCGCGACGGTCGTTAGCAACCTGAACTGCTGCTGCTGCTGCTGCTGCGATATAAATCCTTATGACCCAGTGGCCCCCGTCCGGCGGCCGAGGTCAGCTGCGGCGCAGCACCGCAAATCGGACGCGTGGGGGCGTATTTAGGTGTACGCGGCTCCTGCGCATTACACACCTACATACATTATACTATATAGATCTATATACATCATATTATATTATATTATTATGTGTGTGTGTGTGCGTGTGTGTGTTTGTACGCGCGGGGGCAAACGACCCGAGACCGTGCGAGCGCGCGCGCGCCAACCGTTAAATATATACGAGAGTCGTACGCATGTATGCACGTTTACACGCGCACGCGCGACCGGACCGGGTCGTTGTTGTTATGTTTATTATTATTATTATTATTCAATTAAAACGGATCCGTTTACCGAACGGTATATTTATAATCGCGTACGTAAATAGGTAATATTATTACTATACAGGCGGTCCGACACGCGCACGGAGCACGAGGGCGCGGTAAATCCACGCGCGTAACTAGGCGTAAATAGTTACAGCTAGGGGTTGAAGTTCTCCTGGAAAACCAAAGTTCAAAGTAAACCCACACCCTCCCCCCGTCATATGAGCGTCACTATGTAGTTGCCTAGTCGCAAGGAGTCGTTGTGTAAAATCAAAGTTGAAAATCAGTCCCCTCGTCATTTAAAAAAAAAAATCAATAGAATAAGTAAAATTTAATATATTTTACAACTGTACTCGTCTATATTTTGATGTGCAAGTGTTCATAAAATGTCATATCGATAATCTCATATTAGATAATTCACTTTCTATATATTATTTATTTTAAAGCCTGCGGATCACTGAATCCGTTTTGGGTCATAGTCAACATGATGTATGTTTTCAGTTTTGATGCTCCTCGTAGTCCTCGTACATAGACTTGTATATATGGCACAGTATTATAATTTAGAGTATATTATATAATATATGGTACCGGAAATGTTGACAATTTAGGAAATTACGACAATTCTTAATTGTGGAAGGAAATGATATCATTGTCTATGAATTTTCATCATTTCCGTAATTTATTAGGCAGTGTTATCACGCATCTCTTTCTTACACGTAAGCATTGTCGATTTTGATGTTGCAGGTCATGTGGGACCTGCAGCTTTACAATGTAACTATTAGGACGATAACTATAACTATAACTATAACTCGCAACGGCGACATGCTAAAAACCATAATCGTCACCCGCCAAGTTTGGTGTCGCTGTCAATATTGCCCGTGTTGTAAAAATATCAGATGGGCGGAAATTACTGACATCGATAAAATGGTTGATTGGAAAATGTTAATTTGTCTGAGAAAAATGAGTAACTATTTTGAAAATGTAAAAAAGCTTAAATTACACAAATCAAAGTGATAAAAAAAAATGTTCGACAACACTTGATTATTGATTATTTAATAAGGTTATAGCTGGGTAATTAATAATTGTATTTGATAAAAGTAATATTTAAATTAGACAGATTGAATTAAATTATATAAAAAAAAATATGACATCTTTGCCTGATATCGTTAGGAAATTATAACATAATATACTAGGCAATGATATCATTTCCTTCCACTATAAGAATTGTCAACATTTCTTAGAAACTGTCATAATTTCCTAATGTCAACATTTCCGGTAACATATACAAATAATATGGCTAATTATTAATTATTTTACCCATGACACTTTTTTTTATGCTATGATTTGGATTTTAACCGGGAAGTGTTAAAAAATAAAAACATTTAGGACAACTAAACACGTCTTTAGAGCGGGCTGCCTCCCCCTTACTTACGCCTAAGGGTAAATCCTATTGTAGGCACCATTGTAGCGTAGGTATGCGTATACGTGTTCTGTGCTCAGAATTTTTTCCGTTCGGTCTGAGTTTATTCCAATACGATGTGTGGTAATTAAAACTGGGCCTCCCCTCGAAAACAGTTTCTAGGGGCTCTTACGACTCTTTAAAACAGTCGATTGCGGACAGGTTCCGTTTTCGCGACACGAACCAGTCTCCCAGCTCACTCGCGGTTGTGCTCCCGGTACGACCTTACAAGTGACCTGTGCGCACGAGCGCATAACGAGATATTTATAATTTTCCCCAGTTTTGGTGTTTATAACAATAATTTACCGTAACGATATCTAGAACCGTAACGACGAGTAGCTTCTTTTTTATTTTATTTTTTAATTAATATTTAATGATGGTTGCTGTGGAAAACAGAGTAGATATATATATATTAGGAATATAGTTCAGATTGGATGCCACCTTGATTTCGTACACGAATATAATATAATTTATATGCGAAATACATACTCGATGTTTTCATCTTGACCGCGTAACCGCACGGTCGCGGTCTATTATACGGTATACGCGATGTCGTAGTCTATATCTGCAGAAAACTTCCGAAAATATAATTCCAATTAATTAGTTATAGTTAATGAGAGCACCGACTTTACTACCGACAAGAATGTATCATATAATTCGTTGTTCAGGATCTGTTAATAAAAAAAAAAACATCGTTTTATAAATTAGTTATTTGTGTAAGGCTGGTGATCAACCAAGTGTGATGATCAAGAGCGGCTATTATCCCGTCAGATTATTTACGGTCAGGTCGTTCGAATCTAACCGATTTACGAGAAAATGTGTTAATATTGACTTTTTTTCTAATTGGCGGTTCGACGTCGCAGCCGACGGTCGGTGTATATGTATATATTTACAAGTACCTACTTACATAATAAACACCGGGCATGAAAAGACGATGGGGGAAAAAACGGAATCCTTTCACCGAGACCGTGTGCTATAGCTACGCTCATTAAATACTTATTATTATACGGTTCGCGATCGAAACGCGCTGTATAATATTATATTCTCTCGTCGACTCTCGCTCGCTCTTCCTATATATACATCTCATCCAGTCGTCGGGACGGTTATCGTCATCGTGCGTGTGTATAATATACGAATGGTAAACCGCGCGGTCCTACGATGAAGTCGACGACGACGAAAAAAACACCTTAATGCCGATGCGTGTTTCGGCGCCGATCGAGGTTAATCGATACAACGCTTACGAACGGGTGAAAAAAAAAACAATGTTCCTATATAATACAATGTACAACACGTACGACCGAACGCTAACGCGAGTTTCCCAGGACCGTCGGTCGGCTGGAAAACCGCTTCGGAGAAAACGCCCCGGAAATCTTTGACGTCTTTCCGAGGTCTGTATAATATTCTCGGTCAATGCGGCATTCCTCGCGGGAGAGACGCACACGATCTCACTCTGCGGTATAATACACCGCGTGTACCTGCGTAGGTACACGTCGTATTATGATACATTGGACGGGGAAAATGTGCGATTTCACGGAAGAAAATATAATGATTTCACACGCCCACGACGACCGACGCCGGCGGCAGATCGTACGCGGGATGCGAACAATGCTTGGCGACGACACGATATATTATTATTATCATTATTATTGTTGTCGTCGTCGTCGTCGTCGGTAGGACGACACGATAGCACGTCATGACGGACGCGGGCGTGCGTATTATAGGTGACGACGACGGTACACGTGTGTGTGTGTGTCGTCCTCGGGGCTGCAGAGTACTTAGTGCATACCGAGTGATCCAATTAACGGAAGATACTTATTATTCCAAATCAGAATGTCGTTTGGAGTATTTCGATCTATAAAAATCAATTATCGTTTGGAGTATTTCAATCTATAAAAATTAAATATCGGACAAGTAATTTGGTAGTTTATATAAGTATTCAACGTTTTGATGAGCGGAACTAGTATAGTGGTGGGGTACCCCCGTAGTACCTGCACTCCACACATCAAAACTTAAATTATACGTCTTTTAAATTGTAACTCATAAACTACTCGAAAAATTCAAATTTCATGCCTCGAAGTAGGTACTCTGAAAAATATTCTGCTTCAAAATACGAAATTATAAAATGTATGTTGTTATTTAAAAGAGTAAAAAACTTTTAAAAATATAATTTTTTCCAGAAATGTTGTTTTTTAACGTCTTAATCCCATGTCAAAGTAATATTTTCAAAAACGTTAAGGTTTTCTCAACTAACGATGTGTCAACTAACAAGTGTTTCTCGTTACATGAATCACCCCGTATTCACGCGTGCAGCAATAGGTTTACATCGCGTATACATAAAAAAGGTCACGTGTGCGTCCGTGTCGGGAAAACGTATACCTATTACACCTAGTATGTAGAAAGAAAGATGTATTATTATTATTATTATTATTCCGCTCCGGTCCGAAAATAAAAAAACCAACGTCGAATCGGGTTCTCACGATGTGGTCAAATTGTTTGGACGTGTCGGCGTCACGGTGATGGCCTGTAAGGCCGGCGGCGAACGAATCGCGGGCGCGTTAACAACGGCGCGCGGTCGCCAGCAGCTCCTCGTCAACCGCCGTCGCCGCCGTCCACCACCGCAGTCGCGGGCCCCGGTCGGACGGACACGCCGGATCGGACACGGTCGCTCCGCCGACTCGGACATACGCGCATAATATATCATTGTTATTATTGTTGTTGTATACATTATTGTTTTTGTTATGTGTATATAATATTCGGTTGTCGCTGATGTCGTGTCTCGTCGTATGGCATTGCGGCGGCGGCGACGTCATGAGCATATATAGGCTGATGACTAAATCGGCGTCCGCGATGACGATGGTCGTGTTTACACACGTGTATCGTCTATACCGACGATAAATGTATATTTTATTTTTTTTTATGTTCCGACGACGTGTGTTGTAGATATTATAATAATACGAGTATTATGTACAATATATGATTAAAAAATATACCGCGGAAACAGGATCGGTTGTTCATATAATATACTTAGGTACCGGCCCGACTACTCCGTTTACACGCGCGCGCGCGTCCGGCGAAAGCGTGGGCGTAAGCGACCGTATAATATTGTCGATATTGTGATAATAATTTCATTTTTTTGCCCGCAATTTGAGAGTAATTAACATAAACCGCCGCCGCCGCCACCGCTGTCGTACGGGTCGGGTCGAGATTAATCACGCGCGATTAGACCGGTCAGCGCAGCGCGCGCGCGAGCGACGGACGAAGGCGACGCCGGCGGCGACGATGACGTCGAAATGAAAGTCACACCGGTGCTGAGGAGACGCGTTTCCCCGCGCGCATCTGTACCTACGCCCCCGCCGACGTCCGAATCACGTACCTACGTCTTATAATAATACGACATGGTCAATAATCTACCGTTTCTTTTCTATACAACATTTTTTATGATTCACTGTGCGCCTAGTGGTCATTTTTTTCGTGGTCGGGTCCATTCACGACCGGGAATATCGAAAACCGCGCTCCGGAGGCCGAATAACGAACTCTTCGTCCGTAGCCGATGCGTGTTCTGCTGACGGTAATTTAACACGCGAACGACGTTTTAATTAATAACTATCGAGAATAAAACGAAATAAGTTTATGGATGATATTAATTATTGTCATAATTGAGTATATATTGTGTTGTTAATTATTTGTTATAGGTACAGTACATTATTATATTCAATGGTATACTATACTTACATCGACCAAAGCTGTTGACACATCGATTTCATAAATACCTTTATTTGTTTTGATTTTTATGCAACGGCCTATATAATATGGCTATAATACGTTTATAATATATTATTTATTATTAAGGTTGCTAGTTTGCTACATCGACGTTACGTTTGGTTTTCATTCGAAACGCATATACATCGATCACGACGTCAAGCCCGGATTGAGAGGGGGGGCAGTAGGGGGTCATAGCCCCTGGGCTACAAGAATTGAGTTTTTTTAATGGGTCCTCTATAATTGTTCACCATATACAACATTTATAATATTGCAATTATTATATATTGTGCTTAAAAGAGAAATAGCCAACACCTATTTAATGCTTTATATGAATATAATATGTACAATTATGAAGACAATTTTTTTTACTTCATATCGAGGTCTAAAAAATCTTAATCCGGACTTGCACGATCTGCGCAGTCTGTGTGTGTGCGTGATGTAATATTATAATTTAGACGTACTTTTGTACCGAAACCGCAGTCGCGCAGAAATCTCGCCGACCCCGTGCAGTCCTAACCCTCCGAAACGAGCAGCACGCATTTAGGCCATTTGAATAAAACCAGTGAAATTCTTCACGGAATCGTAAAGCGAGGGTGCAGTACACAAGAGAGATAAGACCTTTTCTCCGGCGCGAACCCTTCGACCAGATAAACGCGCCCGACGACCCTCGTCGTGGTATACGCGCGTATAGTACGCCGATAACGATCCCCTTATACTAAAGGATGCGGTCATCTCTCGGGGGCCCCTCTCTTCCTGTGGTGCGTTTCCTTCCGGTCCGACACTTAACGTGGTCATAACACAAAAGCTAGTTTTCATAACCGCTCGACGGCGTATAGAGGCGGCTGCGGCTGTGTATTATTATAATAATATATACATATATATGTAAACGGAGGAATATAATATATTATTATTATTATTAAACGCGCATATTATACATATTTTCCGCGACGATGACAGTGTTTTTATTTCTCACTATACCTATATGGGCTATATGTAGTTATTCTGTCTTTAAAAAAAAAAAAATAGCAATCCCGCTGAGTGAAAATATATACGTTGCATATATTTCTATATTATACATATGTATATTATTATTATTATTATTATGCACCAGCTGCTGTCGGACAGCGGCGGCAACAACCACAATATTATATTCGGCCGCCCGTGTAAATCTCTCGCGCTGGATCGGTCACGATTCCTCGCGGAACCAGTTGCTACGCGTTTTATACGGTCTGTGTGTGTGTTCATAACACTCGTATTACAAAATAATATAACGTTTAGGCGTGTTCCGCCTGGAAACGATTCGCGGGGGACACGCTCGTTGGTGGATATCATATACGTATATCGAATTATGTATATAGTAAGTTATATATATTATAACCTAAAGGTGAGATGTCGTCGCGGGTCGGGCAAAGTACAAGCTTAACTCTCTTCGCCTGTTAATATAATATTATATTTACCACAGATAAAAAACAAATTAAATGTGCCGGCGGCGCATTGCGTCTCGCCGAAAGCTATCCCGAAAAGTATCGGGCGCGCGCGCTTGTAAAACGTACATATATAATGAAAATAATATTCCGTCGCGGAAAACTGGTATATAATATGCGAGCACAATAATAATATAATACCCAGAGCGCGGGTTAGGTGGGTCGCGGGCGGTATGAAGAAAAGGAGACTGTATGACTAGGCGGTTTGTGTTTTTTTAGGACGCAAAGAAAGCCAAAAATACGAGCACGTAGTACCTACGTATCTTTAAAGTATTTTAATGGTTTCTGTATTCGATGCTTGTACGGCGTCATATATTATATATTTCTATATTGGCTGATTCATCAAGCGTGATACCAAGCCGCCAATTTAACCTTTAAATTACGCTTTCTTCCAAATTTGGATTTTTTTTTAGTATATTTTAATATTGAATTTAATAGTTGACCATATTTTCAAATACTTAAGTTATACCATTTAAAAAATGCTCACTTGGTGATGCAAACTTCTTTTTCAAATGAAACCCGCCTTTTTTTTAATGTAAATTTAATAAATAAGTGGATCATTTTTTGAAAATCATGGTGTGTTAATCGAATACAATCACAGGACACAAATGTATAAAATTTGATAATTTGAATAAATACATTATTAAAGGATAGAAGGGGTGGTGTACACGTATGTCTTGTCATTTTTTCCTGGAAACGATTGTCTTCCGCGGGACATTATCTCGATCGCTCGTTAAACTATAATAATATTATATAGGTACGTACTACAACATGTGGCTACATATAATATGTATGTAGGCTTTGACTCCTCACCTTTCGTGTAACAAGTAGGTAAGTAAAATAGTCGTGTACGATTTAATTACTCGAGCAAAAAAATGTGTTAACCGCAATGCGCGTGTGTAATACCTACGCGGAGCGATGGATCGATATCGAGTGTGTCTACCGACACGATGATGGTATCTAACCGTATGCTAATCGGACGCTCGCGTTGTAATCGCACATAATAAAAATACATGTACGTTGCAAATTCGACTGCATGATGACTCTGGTGTTAGTCAAGACAGAAATATATCATTTAGAAGACACTTACGCCGTATATTATACTGCAGTTATTCATAGTTGTACGCGATTGGTCGCCGCGGTGCAGACGAAGACGACGACGATCGTGCAGAAACATCTGATACCTCAAAAGAACCCCGCGAGAGCGCCCGGTCACGCGTACTAACCGATTATCGTTCCGAGCACGCTATTATACATTTATACCCGATGCATTACAGCATATTTTGTATATTAAATTATTTACATTGTAATTCGGTTTTTTTTTTGCTTTGCCAGGCCCCGCGTGTGTCGAGAGGTTAATCGGAGGAGGGATTTCGCGTTGTTATTTTATGTTTCGCGGGTCCCGATAAATCATAGCGTCGTCGTCGACATCGTTATCGTGTATACACAAATAATAATATTACAATACGCCGTGTCAATATATCTCTACCTACACACTACTACTACTACTACTACTACTACTGTTGCTGTTGCTGCAGCAGTCGCTCGTCCGACAATCGACGACCAGAGTTTACGAACGAGTGCCTATACGTATATCGCCCGTCATATTATATTATATACCTACCGGCGGGTAAAACGTATTTCCAACCATTGTCGTTTACACTCGCACAGCGTCGCGTAAATTATACCTACCCCGCGCGTATATAAGACTGTTTACACACACGGATCAGTGAGCGCATCATCAACGTGTCATTGTACACAGCGAGGAGTCACACACACTGCACTCGCATAATATTATTATAATATATTATTATATGGGTATACAAACGAATATAATCACACCTACACACGCACGCGTTTGCGACAAACGGCATCGGTAGCGGTATATTATAATAATAATAATAATAATATATTATAACACGCGTGTAAACACGCGCACACGTCGTTTTGTGTGCAAATAATATAATAGGTAGGTGGTAGGTGGGTACCGTATTATAGTCGTCGTTATTATTATTATTATCATTATGTGCAGAGGAAAAGGACTAGCGACGACGATCATCTGCTACTGTTGCTGCCGGTCGTCGTCGTCGTCGTCGTCTTCTTCTTCGTATACAAACATAATATTATTATTATTATTATTATTGTTATTATCGTGTATATTATACGCGATATCACGTCGCCGGGTGCGCGAGTACAACAATGGGCGCGCATAATGTGTTATAACGACGTCTCGCCGCGTTCAATAGTGTGTAAATAACGCGCGGTGCAGTTTATCTGTTAAAAGTTTTTCGCGTTTATACGTTCATATTATTAATAATACCTCTTCGGCGGTAGAAGTGTATGGTATATTATGTGATGCCGTTCGCTGCAGGAATGCTGAATTCGAAACACTCCCGGCTGTACGAAATGCAGTTCACAAATCAACAGTGGCGCAGGAAACTTTAACTGCAACGTCTGCAGCCGTCTATTGCAAATAAATAATAATAATTATGAAAATTGCACACTCTAATTAACGATGGAAAATACAATTACATTTTTATTTTTGTTGTCATTATTCGTTTACTTGTGTAAACGGCACACGATCAAATAAAAATTTTGTCGAGCGCAATTTAAGAAAGCTTTTTTTTGTAATTACATTTTGCGCCCGTACACATTTTGAGGTTTTGTGTGCCATAATTTAGCCTTCCGCCTACGCCACTGCAAATTACGATCTCGAAATCGAAAGTTCTCCGGAACCGACGACGGTATTATTATAATAGGTATAATATTATGCGGTGTGGTCGGGTTAAAACTCTGGACGTAATAATATCGTTTCTGAATCAACCGGCGATTTGTATTAATTTGTCTAGCAGCCTGTAGTCATAGCGCGTTCTCACATTATGACGTTGCATACGCATGCCGAAAATGGACTCGAATCGCCAGTCGCCGAGATCATAATTACGCGCGCCTGTAGCAAACACACTTCTATAATATACATCTGAAAATAGTACGTAACTGATTTAACAATGACTGGTATACCAGCTACGAATGAATGTATAATCGTTTGGAAAAATTGTAGCCAACCTCATGCACTATATTATAAATAATATAACTTACCAATTCATTCATTATATTATCATACTCGATTGCAATTTGCAGCTATACAATATGAGTTGTACCGATAGGTATGAGGTATTGAGGTATCTATACGTATAATATTTTATATTATATGTTACTCCTTATTCTCTGCAAAAATAATTCAAAAACCTATGAAATATTTTTTTTCTATTGTTATTTATACTCGCGTAATGAATTCCAACTAAATCAATGAAATTTTCTTTTTATCAAAAAAATCATAGATATATTGATAAAAAAAAATAATAATACATCATAAGTCATAAGTCATAACCAACTGCCAGTGCAGAACGTGGACAAAATATTGTGTCGTATTAGAAAATATAAGTTTTTACGAATTGTACTTTATTATATTTGAGTGGTTATTTGCCCATAAATAACCGTAGAAATATCGTAGGTATTTACTATTTATTATAGACATCCAATTTGTTCTGGAACGTCATTTTGCGTGTTTTCGGACTAGAAATATTGTTATTGCAGGTGCGCAGCAGAATAATAATATACATTATTATATTACATATTATTGTATATTGTTAGCCCAAAACACCGCTTAACGTCTTATATACATAATATATATATATAATAACGCAGACCTCTATATTATGTATTATATAGTAGTAGTGTAGTACATAGCACGGTACAACACACGTATAATATTATATACATAGTTTATTTCGCGCCATGTCAATTTCGATGTCAAACAATATATTTATTGCGCTACACATACATTCGTGGCCAGTTTTAATACGACGCGAAATTGGCTTTGTTTAAACCCCTTCACAAATGGTTATATTGCCGCAGCGTATACCACGCACGTGGTGGGCCACCATGTGTATTTTATATATATATATATATATATATATACATATACATACCTGTATCATTATATCACATACACGCAAGTTATTATTATACATATATGATTAGGAACATAAATGTATTATAGTTATTCACGTGTACGACTTTTACGACGATGCTCGTAAATTCGTAATCCGAAATTGGGCAATGCCATTTCACTGGCCGGGATATATCATACGTCATGTATACATGTATAATTGGCCGAATAATATTGCGGTCTGACCACCCACTAACTCATTGTCAATATTATATATATATATATGCGTGCGTGTATAGGTAGGTATACAGTATTTACGATCGTATACGTATATAATATGACGTGTGTGGAAATAATAATAATGTATAAATATTAAATTTAAAGCACTAAAAAAATAGTCTGGCAGACACTACATCGTTATGTGATGGCGAATTTCTCTATACGCTCGCATCAACGTAGGTACACTGCAACATACCATACCTATATTATTAATATTTCGCGGTGTATATTATAATATAGAGGTGTCTACACAAACTTCACAATAGACGATGTTCCTGAAAAATTATTATTGAAATATTATCATCGCTGTAGTTGCTCGGAAAGCGCGAACTTTGCTATATGCCTATATTATAATAATTACATTGTATATTGTTATAGGTAATAAGTTATAAATTATATTTAATGCACCTATATCGAGTGCGTGTAGTATATGGGGCGCGGGACGATATTATTATAATGATATTAGATGCGAACAACTGCGTCGTCGTATATACCAGCATACTATTATTATGTTTATCATGATATATTATCACAAACGACATTTCATAAAACCACTTGTGGACAACTGCAATGTCGTTTTGCATATATGTATAGACTACAATATAGGTACCGACTTCGCCGTGTACATACATATTATACATAACATCGAACATTTTAACCATGGCATTTAGAACAGCGCTGCATATAATCGCGTGTAACCCCGCTAGTAAAAGTATATAATATATTATAATATATATCTATATGGTTCGAGCACATAATGTTCCCGCGCGAATCGCCAGAGAAAGGGAGTCGGTCGAGATTTAGAAGGATAAAGAAAAAAAAAGGACAATTGTTGCAAACGCATACGTGTTATCTGGTTAATTGTTGTATATTGTAGTCGATTCGCATGGACGAACAATGTGCTGTGTGACTTATTGTCTCGGAAATATAATAATAATAATAATACTAACAACGCATACCGATCATTAAGTTTGACGAAACATCGGCTATTCTTTTGGTCATCGTAGGTATATAAGACGTATATTCGTATATGCGGTTTGACGTTCCATTGCGCCCGCAGGGTTCGCCGCAATGACCGTGAAGTGTATAACCTACTTTTTTCTTCTTCAAGAAACACAAAAATTATACATATTTCTATAAAGAAAAAAAGCTGAAATTCATACCGCATTAAAATAAAATATGTACGTGAGTTTTAAATCTTATTACAAATATTATTGCAGTAGGTATATACCTGTATAATATGTATGTATAGAGGTACACCGCGGTTATACGACTTAAACTACCGTTTTGATTTAAAACGCGAGTTTAAACTGTTTCGCAATACATAGACATAAATATAAGCGCCTTAATTTTTTTAACTTTTTTTGTAAATTTCATCGGAATTATTCGTGGTATATAATATTATGTGTAATAGGTAAGCCGGATGACAGCACACCCGATTTCGTTTCATATCGACACCGTATTTTACGACGTTGTTTTTCGAAATTACCCTGTACAATATAATATTTATACACGTACTGACGTCGTACCTATATACCTATACCTACGTAGGGCGGGCCGTATAACATTTTTGTTTTAATATTTATTACGCGGTCCGTACGGAACGTGACCGAAAAGGTTTTCGTTGTAATCCGAGAAACCGTGACAAAACCTCCTGAAGGGTCAAAGTGTGTTTTATAGTGGACCAGATTGTTCGTAAACAGTGGGGTGGTATGCGCCGCGACCGACGGCGGAGGGTGGGCGCTGACGATTAGCCGACAGTTGGCCGAAATTGAAATTTCTCGAATTACACGGGTCGTTGGTACGTCGTAAAAAAATAATAATAATAATAATCCCTGTGCGCTTTTTTTTTCTCGCGCGATTCGGGACGGTTAAACGTATCAATCATAAACGCCGCGAGATCGCTGCTGCAGGAATAATAATAACGCCCGAATATAATATTATTATAATTTCGGCGCATTATTCAAGACCCGTACGCGTGTATCTTAATACATATAGCCATATAGGTATATTCTCACGTAAAGATTATATGTACACATCGTTATAATGTACGTATATATAATATATATATATATACCTAAACTATTTAAATGACTCATAAGAGATTATATATAATATATAGTTGCAGTGGCCGCGCCAAACGCGTTTTACCTATATTTGTAAAATATATTATATATGCATGGTATTTACACGGCATATGGACTTTCAGTGTATATACTCGTCGGGGATATAAACAATAAATTGAACGAGCGACGGACATTAATATAATGTGTTTGCTGTATGTGTGCATCCCCTGCACGTGTACACGAAACGGTCAATTCGGAGATAATTGAAAAACAAAAAATTTTAATACGCGGTTGTCGTGCATATTATTATTATTATTATTGAATTGAATATAACAGAAGACGATATTATAAAAGCGGGGAGATGGAGGCCGATATTGTACTTAACTCGGAATTCGAATTCAATTAACCACAACCAATTGACTCGGTCACACAGCCCATATGCATCAACCCTTTCGCGCGTGGTATATGTATAATATTATATGGGCTCGTAATCGGCGGATCGACCTCTGACACACAATCGCACACGCACTGTGGCGGCGTTGCTGCACCTCGCGCACCATATTATATTAGTACCTACAGCAGAATGCGGGCTGAATTGAATAATAATAATAATAAAAAAAAAACACCCCCCGAGCGTGCTGTTGTACATTAACAAGTGACAATCATTATGGTAAAAAATACTGTTTAATTTTAATACTCGACAATAAATATACAACGGACTGAGTACATTACTATATGTACCGTAGTCGCGTATACCAATTAGCCGGCCTGCTTATCTTGATGAACACTAATAAAAAAAACCACAAAAATGCGCAAATGGTACCTACCGCTTCACCAGTGCATGGATCGTATTTGTGCCTAAACTCGTTTTTTAAGTGGGCCCTCTTACATATAATATATGTATAAAAAAAACAAAACAATTAACCAAGGGAAAGAAAAAATGACGATAAAAAAAGTAATAACGAAAACAATTTCCGTAATCATTTTACGAGTGTGTTTCGCTGCGTGCTGTGCGTCTCCACATCGATTTACGTCCATCACTCAATCGCCATTAAAAAACTACTATTATACTGCGAGATACTGGTTTTTGATGCTAAAATTAATCATCGTTAATCTGAATGCACGAATCTCGTTGGAAATTGTTTTTATTGCGCATCCATGAAAACTTATACAGTATTATTTATTATTATCATTATTAATATTATTATTTTTTAATGTACGATTATAATAATAATTTAATCGTCGTCATACGTACGGTTCCGGTCGTTTCCTGCCCCAGCGTCAATTCGCGATGCGTATTGTACCGATATGGGTGCCCGATGATTCACGGCGGTGAACAATGACGAGATCGCGTCTTTTTAAAATATATAAATCGATAAAAATGCCATCGCTGACGGATGGCTAAATGAGTTATAGATGCAGCCGAGATTTCAGTCGGTGTGCGGTAAAACGAAAAAATTTAATTGAATTACATGCAGTGGTCCTCAACAATTTTTTTAACGAATAAAATAACTTCAAACACTCAGAAAACCGTAAAATATTTTTGTGATATGTTATTATATACCTATGGTTTGCCTTCAAGCGTATTACCGCTGAACTTGAAAACGCCACGATTAAAAGTGCTTAAAAGTACCACTCCCGCATATATTATTATGAGCAAAGGCAGGCCTTGTTAAAAAGTTCATTATTTTAACTAGTTAAAAAAAATCTATTGTAATGACAGCTTTTTTTTAGTTGATTTTAAAAATAATACGTCAAGTTAAAGACTTAGTCATGTAAATATTTATAGATAATTAATTAATTATTTTATTGGTTTAACCACTCTCCGTATATATACAATGGTTTTAAATAAAAATAAACAAATAAATATTCATTGGTTTAATAGTTTGGCCAATAAAAACGTGTGATCCCTTAAATCACTAAATCTAAAGTGTGAAATAAGAAGGAATGGTATAATAGAATACATTGTTATCAAAATATTGAGTTGTAATTAAAAAAAAATGAAATTGGCACAATCACTGATGTCTGACTCGGATGGTAATTAGAAAAATTAATTTACTTCTTTTCGACTGAGTTATTTTAATATTTTTCGCTGTATATTATATTAACTTTCAACTTATATAACTATATACAGAGTGATTCAAAATGTATGTTACGGCCACTTTATTGATTCAAAATAGAGAAAAATGGATGATACGAAAGTTTTTTGATTTAGAATCATCGAAAATGATTTGTAAATTTTATAATTTTTTACAATATTTTAGGGGGGTTTTTGGAAGTCAACATTAGAAATGTATAACAATTTTAAATATCTCGCAAGCCTAGAGTTTTGCATTATTTACCTAATGTTGTTCAAGCACTAAAATGTATTAAAGTTTAGGTTCTTATTTGAGTTTCTAAAGTTGATTCTCTTAAACCCCCCTAATATATTGTAAAAACTATAAAATGTACAAATCATTCTAGATGTTTCTAAATCAAAATACTTTTGTATTATACATTTTTCTGTATTTTTAATATTAATGTGATAAAATACATTTTGAATCACCAGCTTGTATATAATTTGTTAACTATTAATAATTATAGCTTAACGTTCTTAACGTTAACTTAACCAACTCAAGTTAATTTTTGTTTTCATTAGCTGTACCTACATGTACCGTTAATTATATTCTCCCGTCGACGACTGATAATATCATCGATTAAGTGTATTTAATCAATTTAATAAGCACGATAGTGGTGTATTTTTCGGAGTTAACCATAGTTTATAAACATCCACCGGCCAAAAAAAAAATGTTTAATAATTTGTATGCCTATATATAATGTTATAATATTTTCTTATTAACTGTAGATTTAATTTTTAAATGAATAATATTTGTTATGTTACATAATAATATTAATAATATTTTATACTTAGCACTTAACCGTTATTACGAACAGCTTCATAATGCGTCAACAATAATATTCACCCAATTTTTTTATTTTATTTAAACTTATACTCGGTTATTTACGATCTCTCGTATTTTGATTGATACCTACGATAAATAATCACACTACTACACATCACACATCATCGCGCTTAGCACAATCATAATATTTCAACTTAGTTGGTAATAACTTATCGTCTTATCGTATAAAATAATATTCATTTGGAAACGGCAGTAAATAATATAATAAGATTTCAATGGCTGCATCATCATATAGCGTATAACACAAAAATCTTACCGACTTGTGGTTTTTTTCATAATATACTTAATTTTGATTTATTGATTTGCTCAACTGTTATATGTATACTTTGATGCATTATAATATAGTGATTAGTGATCCTTAAACAATTTTCATCGGCAGTCTAACATTATTTTACAATATTCGCGGACACTTTCAGAAAAATCGTCAAAACTCAAAATACGCCACTGCATTATATCCATGTGCAGTATATATGTAAACGTCACACTTAATAATGCGTATATTATACAATTATACAATATGCATCGCAGTGCTGCAGCAGTGGCGATCGTTTCGGCGGAGACTTTAAGCGCCCAGCAAACGAGCTTTACATGCGTGCTACAGTGGTAATATATAGGTGGTATAGTGGTACATAGTATATGGCAGGGTTATCGTACGATACACGCACACACACACACACACACACATATAGGTACAGAACAAACCGTTGGCCGGTGTCACGCGGCGGTGTACCGGGCGGATAGAAAACAGGGACTAGCCCTCGGACGAACACCACGCCTTAGCCGTGTATATATGAGCTCCGGGCCGGTGGCAAAAGCTCGTATCGCGCGTAATATTATTACACACATACGGCCGGCCGTGTTTATAAGCGGCATGGCAGCAGGGCTCGTTGCCAAGTGCTGACGGCGCAGCGCGTTGTACAAATATACACAGTGAACGTCTTCTGGCATCCGAAACGGCTATGGTCGCCCACGAGACATGCTGCGGCGATATAATATACACGGCGCCGCGCCGCTGCTGCGCGGCTTATTCCCCGCGACGACTAAACGCGTAATAATAATATAATAATATAATATAATATATACATACGTACGCTCACTATAATATTATAATGCGCATATAGCTACTATATTGTACACTGCTGTCGCGGCGGCGGCGTCAATTGAATAATTCAATTCCCCCCAAAAAAAACCTCCCCGGGCGAAGTTTTTGTTTTAATGTTTATGCAAATCGCATTTCGGGTTATTAGCCGCGCGCCCGGATTGCGCGGCGCCGACGTCGTCACCTTGCGCCGCGGCGAATTACTATTCGCCTCGACCGGCCGAGTTTTGAACTTTGCCGCGGGTTTTCGCGCCTTTCGAATTATATTTTAATAATAACAATAATAATATACATAATATACAACGACCCTTCCTCACGCGGTACACCGTACGTATATATATATATTCACGCGAAATTGCTCGGGTTTCCTCTTTCGCGGTGTATTGTTTTTATATTCTCATTTCGCAATTAGCTTAAAACGCTCTCGCCGACTTTGGTACCTATATATATACGTTACGATATAAAGTCTCGAAACTTTTGTCCGCCATTCCCCCGAGTCTGTTCCGCCGTCGCCGAACTAATTGACAAAGAGTCGAAAAGTCGATGACTATATAGTATATATATATATGTACGCGCAATAACCCTGAGCTCGACCTACCCCCGCGCGACCGACGGTGGTGACTATTATTATTTATACAATATTTTTATATCAAAAGCTCTTTCTTCCCCAGATGGTTTTTATGTTTTCATCATTGTATTATATATATATATATTATTGTATCGTGCAGCGGACGACCGCGCAAAATCTCCCCGTGACGTGAAAAATCGCCGTAACCGAAAAAAATAAACCAAATAATAAAAACGCGCAAAGGGGGACATACACATGCACACACACACTCAAACTCTCTCGCTCTCTCTCTCTCGTCGCGATTTGATGTTTAATAAAAACGGTTTTCCTGCTCGGCGCCGCGTCGTATAGGTCGTGTACACGCCGACGCACTTGGGGCGCGCGACATTTGCGTTATCGTATATATGATATCTAAAAATATAATAACGACGACGACGTGTATTATATCGGTCGTGGGTGATGAGAAGCTGTGTAGCCGGTGCGGCTGACCGCACGATACCGAAAATGTGCGGCCTTTATGCTGCGGCAGTAGTCGGCGGAGGGTTGATCGGGCCGCCGGCGGGTCTTGCTTATACGTATTGAATGCGCATACAATATAATAATATAATACATAGATAGGGGACGAGAAACAAAAAACTAATCGCGACAGCCCGCGACGAAAACAGCGCGCGCCTTTGGTGTACATACATACGCCGTTTCCGAAACGACCCCGTTTTTTCTACCCCCGGTAGTAATATATATTAGTACATATATTATATACATACGGCGATACTATTATTATTATTAATATTCGCGTAACCGCGATTTCCGTACATAAAATGGCGTTGGCTTTGTCACATTTACTCGGTCTCAAATTGTCTGCTAGATGACGAACATTTTTGTATAAGGTAACACTCGACACAACACGCTCGTGCCCCGGGGTTGTGTTCTGGTCAGACGAAAATCGCAGTGATTTGATAATATTTGCGTCGTCTGCTCTGATTAACATGACCAACAAGACGACATCGCCGACAAGACGACCTCTTCACACACACTCACACGTTTATAATAATATAAAAATATATGTTTATATTTGTTCGCGGTGGCGTTGTTTGACTGACGAAACGCTAAGCCACGTGACGCGATGATATTAAATACTATTTCCATTTCTCTGGCCGTGTACTATGATTAAAAAAATATTTTGTACGTCTTCGTCGCGATCGTCGTATATTATACATTGTTTAATAAATGTAATGTTTTCATTCCTCCGCCTTACGGTAATTAATGGGCCCCGTCCGCGAGCAACTACAATAATTGTCCACGACCAGACACTGTGTAGCTCTCTCGAATGTAACAGACATAATATAATAATATGATATGAGATAATAATAATGCAAGCGCGTATGCAGTGACAATTAAAAGAGAAGAAGAAACCTAACCACTCCCGACGAACGCGACGACGATGGTGTACGGTGTATACGTAATATTATAAAGACGCGACGACGGGACCGCGGCGAGAGAGAAAAAGAAATACGTCGACGTGATCGAATGAGAAAAAAAATAATATATAAGAAAAGATCGCGCCCAGCACGCGCACGTTATTAATTTGAATAAACTACGCGTTACGTCATCAGCCATATCGTCGTGTAAAACACAAACACATGATGATAATAATATAATGGATATTTGTGTGATTACTGCTCCGCTGCAGCAGCACTGCAGGCTGGCCCCGCCGCCCGCCGAGGTCAAACGGTCCATTAGGTGCTTATAAAAACGACGGAAAACGAAAAACGTCCTTCTATATTATATTACACGGCGGCTGACAATAGCAACGGCAACAGAGCGTATTATATATTATATATAAGTAGATGATGTTACTGAAGAGTATAACCATACCACGGTATACCACGTGATACCGCAGATATGCAGATACCTGCAGAAAGTTTCGAATAATATCGCGCATAAAGCCGGATTCACAGCTACGTCGAGTGGGTGCCGGGTCGATCAAATCGCATTCTGATCGAACGTTACTTTTTTGGTATCTTGTGATAACCAAGTTGTAACCGAAGAATTGACAACAGCTACACTTTTAAACCAGTATGGTTACCAGTTGCAACAAATATTATGTTTCCAACAGTACATTTTCCGTAAAATTACGTTTCCGACATAATAATTTATTTTCCAACAGATTAAGATTCCAAACTACAAAGCAATATTATTATTCATTAAAAATAACAGTTCTTATAATACGTATTCCCAACGGGAAGTTTTTCCACATTATAATACGGTTCCGAACCAAACCAATTTTTTGTGCACGCGTAAATCGTTATAATACACACGGACACCACATACGGTGTACCTAGGTGTACCTACTTGTATAACAAATATTATTTTATCAATTGGTCGTGTATTATATAATATAGTGCCTATACAGTATACACCATCTTTCGAACAAATGTAGGCAAGTACTGAAATACCGATGGATCCGTCAACCACGCGGGAGAAGGACAAAAACATAACTTTTTTTTTATATATATTTTAATCTATATTCTATACGTCATCTAAAGTATTGTATGCTCGACGATGACGACCGTGACGTTTCGCGCGGAAATCGATGTTTTCGGGGTGAGCGTTTTTGGTGAGGGGAAGGAATTGATCGCGTGATGCACACGAGTTTTGGGCTTTAAGACCCGGCGGCGGCGGCACACCGAAGGGATGATGAGCGGCGGGCCAGTCAAAAGGGCAAATATTATTATAACGCTTCGCCGTATACACATACGCATACGTACATTATACAATCGCGTCCCTCTTATGCTAATGCGGACTGCAGAGGGGCCTAATTAAAGAATCATCCCTCTCGGTCGCGGCGCAGTTATTGAAAACCTAAAAAACAAAACCGCGCATATACGCCGAACCCAACGAAAAATTAAAAATACGTGTACATAATATTATGACGCGCTCGCGGTCACGAACTCTGTGGGGGTGGCGTGAAAACCCTGGCGAGTTCATAAACAAACAGCGGTGCACGTGTTATATTATTATATAATATTATTGTTGTGGACGAATTAGGTTCCAGTACGCCACTGCAGCTTTTCTGCGCAGCTATATGGGATTATGTGTATACTGTATTGCCGCCACGTGGTTAGGTTGTCCGGTGCAAATACGCAGCAGTCGTGTCAAGCTTAAAAGTCGTCGATAAGCTGAAAAAAATCCCCAAAATAGTATTATAGCCGAGTACGCCGTTGATAAATCTATACGGCGATGGTTTTTTTCAGTTTCCGTTTCGCAATGCAACAGAAAGAATAATACATAATTTTTTTTATACACACAATAATATATTGTCTAAAAGCCGTTAATGTTTAATGATTCCTTTAAAAGCGTACACCCTGCACGCCATGTTGTAATCATCCGTCGTCTATTATTCACGATAATAATGATTCTACTTAGATCTCTCCCTCGTCACATCACTTTCGTCGTCCTTTGACGATATCGTCACCAAACTCCGGTACATTCATATTATATTTTAACACGATACGGGTTACAATAAAATGTGAATCAAACTCCCTTGTTTTTAAAAATCAAACATGTAACTAAAGTTATGTAGGTATATAGGAACTCACAGGTATATAGGAAGTAGGAACTCATTTAATGATATACAATATACTACAAGGCCTGACACTGAGTAAATAGTGTCGTTGTCCGCGGGTCGACTCGATCTCACGCGCTACGACTCAATGAAAAACGAGTTAATTTCGAACCGATTCATACGTCAACACCACCGACAAATAGTGGTGAATTTATTTTTTACTTGAGAAGACGCAATTCGACAATGTCCATAACAATAACGTACGATTTTGATGTTCTTAATGTTGGAGTAAATGTGTACTCACATTACCCATATTGTATGATTAAACTTTATATGAGGCGATATAAAACTAATTATGGCTCTCTCTGTAACTGCTACAAATCATATCTCCGGGGGCTGGGGGTATAAAATTCCTAGGTATTTGTACCCCTGATATACGACATTTTGGGGTGCATAGACTTCCTATAGAAATAATAGGTCACAGTATTAATAACGAAAAACGAATATTATAACAACTTATTTTGACTGCTAATTGAAACATCTTTAAACCTCGTACGTAATATTATAATATAATTTTGTTTCTTATCGTTTTACAGACGCGTGTGGATTGTCGGACGTAGGGCACATTGAGTCGCTGCAGGAAAAGTCACAGTGCGCCCTGGAGGAGTATTGCCGGACGCAGTACCCGAACCAGCCGATCCGGTTCGGCAAGCTGCTGCTCAGGCTGCCGTCCCTGCGCACAGTCAGTTCGCAGGTCATCGAGCAGCTATTCTTCGTTCGGCTGGTGGGCAAGACACCCATCGAGACGCTCATCCGGGACATGCTGCTCAGCGGCAGCAGCTTCAGCTGGCCGTACATAAACTCCATGTGACACTCCGTCTGGAGGCAGATGACGGGCACGCCCGCCCCGTTGTGATGCCGCGCCGCCGCTTAGTCTATACATACACTCCTCGTTGTCGCGTCGCGTGCTAAAAATATACAACGGGAACGATGTGCGATATCCAGCACCCACATATTATTTTATAAAATAATGTTTTGACGTGGCTGTGACACGCGGACGCCGCCGTGCCATCACCGCCGGGTACCGGACGTGCTGTCACCTTTTCCGCGAGCCGAGAGCTAAACACCGCATCACCATCGTCTCCGCCGCTGTCGTATCACCTGCACCGATCATATATTATATTATCATAATGCAAGAAACGTGTTCGACGCACGATGACCTACACTAAGGCATCACGCGATTATTATAATATATTTTATTATTATTATTATTATTATTATTATTATTTATATATTATACTATAATATATATTACCTATGCGTTTTATTATTATTGAATTTCTTTTTTTTGTTTGTTTTTATTGTTTATTATTATTATTTTAATTTTTTTTTTTAATATTCCAAAAATTAGGCCCTAAGCGCGTTTTAGTCTACACGCCACTTAGACGACTGGGAGAGTTGCAATATATGTTACGATTTTATACCGTATAAAACATTTTTTTCTCGGGTCAAGCGTGATGAAAAATGCCATTGGTTGTACATTAAACAATTTAAATTTTATTATTACTACCTATTGTTTTTATTATATTAACAGTAGTCAATCTCGTGACTGTAAATACCTATATATAAATATATATATATACACACACGAATATCATGTACAAAATATGATTATGGGATATATTATATACATATCGAACCAACTAAAAAAAATATATCTACTTACAAATATCTAATAAATACAACGCCCAAAAAGCACTGTAATAATAATAATAATAATAATAATAATAATAAACGTTTTTGAGTCATATTATTATGATATTATACTATTTAGGTTATTGTTTTATTTTCCTTTGCAGACTTTTTTTCTTTTTTTCTTATTTATATTATGATATTATTACGCATTTATGTATGATATTTACTATTATTATATTATAATGACACGTTTGAAACCATATACCTTATTGCAATATTACCTTATATTTAAACACTCCATTTTTCTTTTACTCTATCTTTATAATATACATTACGTATACCATATAGAACTATTTGTAAGCATAAATTGTTAATCAGCAGACACACACCGTAAAAACACAACAATAATGTAGGTACGTTTCGTCCGTGCGCACGTCTTGCAGTGCTCTGCCGTTTCTAAAGTACAATTATACATACACGCGCTTTTATTTATTTTCAAAATATTCTGAATGTTTAGTTGCTTAAGTGGCATGTCTAAAGTTAAACTGATTAAGGCGATGGTTGTATAGCCACGCCCCGTCGAGAGCTCATATTATAAGCGTTTTAAAGTTTGTGTTTTATTTATATATAGGTTGGTATAATATTTAAATAGGTATTATGGCTTTTTAATGATTCGTTATATTTTTGTTTTTATGTTACCGTTAATTAATGTAGGGTATACAATTTTTTATTGATATTTGATTCGGTAATCGAAATATAACTTTTTATCATTATGACGTTTGATTTTCCTGTAAACGCTATCACAACACGGCCTCATATTTAATTAATATTATATCAGCTACGTATTATACCTATAAATAATAATATGCAACAATATATTATGCACCCACCCGTTTAATTGTATAGTTATTATTATACAATGTCGCGTAATTTGAAAAGAGAAAAAATTACAATACTCGATCACAACATTATTATATTATGGTGGTATAAGCTGATGTACAATAACAATTCAGTGGCGCAACTGCAATAAGGGATGACTATATAACACGATGGAAATATAACCCCTCATCGCACCTGTCGACCAAATATGATTGTAATATAATTCATTATAATGTACGTACAGGTGCTGTATATAATATTACATCGACATGATAATAATAAAATAAGCTTGACAACAACGGTCGAGTACAGGACATATCGTCGTCATCATCTTCACAATCGCGTAAAAATCAAATTCGTTTTTTTTTTAAATCAATTAACCGAGAGTTGAGTATAAATCTTCTCGATTTGTGTCGTTCGTAATACCTGATTTTTAGACATAACCAGCTAACCTGACATATTGTACCTACACACATCACAATATTATACTTAATAATTATGTAATAAATGATTATCTACTTCAATAATAGATTAAAATATGAAGTAAATAGGTATACAAAGCTGTTATGCTGTACGTGTTGTTATTTCTTACTGTAATGATTATGATAAATAATAATATTCTGGTTGTATTCGCGAATCACTAAATTAGTCGTATTATAGACGTATCATCATGTCATAGCACTGTCCACGTAATAAAAATCTGTCTTTATAAAACTATTTTAATAGGTACCAACTATAATATCTGTAGAAAAATAATATTCCTAATGATAACTGTATAATATATTATAGGTACCTGAGTATGGACGATGCTGACCAAACTGCATTTCTGTCTTAACACATATTCTATATATAATAATATATAATATATTAATTATGTAGGTAATAGAAATATTCAAAAGTGTGTAAATTGTGTATATAATATCTAGTTATGAATTTACGATGAATTTTTATTATTATTATCCTATATATAATATATAAAATGTTAAATTTCGCATACGATTTCGTAGTCTGCACGTGTTTTACAACTCGGCCAATACCTACCTATAGTTATTTTGCGTCAAACGTAAATCCCATAATAGATGGTCTGATGGTATATATAATAATCTGGTCGTATGTTATAATAATATATTGTAATATTATATATACTATGTTTATGTACAATTAATATATATGTATAATTAATTTGCAAAATGTTATGATTTATTATGTATAATGATAATATGATGATGATAATAATAATAATATAATATATACTTGTAAGACGAATGTTTTCACGCGGATTTGTTGTAAATATTTTACTATTTGATGTGTATAGTAAAGAATGCCATATTAAAAAAAGGTGTTTTATTTCAATATTGTTTTATTGGTAATTTTTCTTTTGTATTTTAATTTCAAACGATAATGATATCGATTATACAAATTGCGATTGCTGTACAAGTAAATCGATTCGATAACCGGTGTTGGGGTAAAATTTCGACGATATGTCTAATAAATTTAGTTTTATTGAAAGTGAAATATAAATCCGGCTTCTATGTTGGATTTCATATATGTATAGGTCTCGTGAATTCAAGTTTTTATTTGATGAACGTGACTTTGACTTGGAAACAAAATAAATTTAAGCTATTTGAAATGAATTATGCAGCAGAAAACCTTGCAATAATTAGAAAAGAAATAAAACTGTGATACCAACCCGATTCGATGGACAGGCCAAGGTGGTGATGTGGAAGTCGTCTCCTGGCCCGATGCAAGTTGGGGACGATATTTTGTGTGATATTTAGTCATAACTATACGGATAAAAAAATAAGGCCTATGATACCGGTTTTCAGGGTCCTATTTAAAGCCTGCGTCTTGCTATACCATTATAGTGCCATATGGTAATTGGTATAGCAGTGTGCGCACATAAACGGGTCCATATATAGGTGTCAACTGACACCCCGATTAAATTAGGGGTTATGGTAGTAAAAGTGTGACGTGGGATGAGATGCTATTGTAGTAATTACAACGATGTCATAGGTACCAAAAACATTTTTATATTTTCATTTAAAACGAATTGAACATAGTAAATGGTAAACCCCCCCCCCCAAAGCACCACTAGCACCAAGACGGTGAGTATAAGTAATAGTAGTACTTGTATATACTTATTAAAGTTGTATACATATATATTATTTTTTATAATACGTCAATTGTATTATACAACTATGTATTATGCATCGCTCGCTCCGCGCGTTCGTCAATCCCGATATTATAGTGTTTGCACTGTTTGCAGTATCAGCTATTGCGAGCAAGAAAAGAAGTGCGTTGTGTGCCCATGCGGCCATCCATTTACATATTATTATTATCATCACAATTTGCGCTACCGACTGTGTCGTGTAATATGTGTGAGCATGTGAAATATCACGTTTCGCATTTTCGTCGAAAGGTCATTGGCCATTGCGGACCGTGTGTATGCATGCGTATACTGTATACGAGGTGCATACCTTTTAGAAATTTGGTTTCCGTTTGGGAATCTTGCCAAAACCAAAGATGAAAAAATCAAAAAAATCTACAGATAAAATACTTTAGGTGCCCGCGAGATTCGCCGTTCCCGAAATAGAAAACGAATTGCACTTTTTGGCCGACCGATCGACCGGCGAAATTCTTTTTTTTCTGTTTTCTTTTTTTGTTTTGTCCTTTCATTTGTTTGGCAAACGGCGGACGTGTGTTTAAAACTCACTATGTACAGTATACACGTAAGCACTACGACGACGACGACCAACGCGCCACCGAACGAGGAATGAATGAGACTTATTTTTAAAACCATTGTTTAAAATGTATTTACGATTTCGTCCTCCCGCGTTTCAATCATTTCTTTGTCCCTTTTAAATTGAACGTATCTTCATCGCCGAATAAGAGAGGAAAAAAAGAAATTAGGTATAGGTATACTCATTTAAAATAGAATCGTTGACGCGCGTCGCGTCGTCTTGGGTGTTCTGACAAGTATTTTTTAAATTTTTTATCATACGGCCTGCACCACTACTATTTATATATATATATTATATGTATATGATATAGGTATACCTAAATTATACACAACGCCTTCGAGCAGATGCTAATTATTGAAACATCGGGGATGACATTATATATTTAAAGCACTGCACGGCCTGCGTGTTGACAGCACTATTGAAACCGCACTATACTATACCGAAGTTAAAATATATTAATATTATCAAACGTTACATAATATACTGCAGGGATAAGTGTTCGATCGCGGGAGTCCACATAATATTATATAGACGGCACTTGGCAAAAACTCAACACAGCTTATAGCCACCCCTCCCCACTCCACAACCACGCCATACAACTATGAATTATAGCTTAATTGTAAACTTACCACTATCTACATTAAAAAAATAACTGTAGGTAGTACATATATTGAGAGTATAATTATGAATATCCTTTAATATAATAATATTATAGCGGTATACGAGTAAAATGATAGCTACATTATTATATTATATGGATTATGATATATAATATATATATATATATATATATATTATTATATGATTTATGGATGATTATTATAGGTATAATCATAGATTCATAGGCGTAGGTATTAGTGTATTACCTACATATATTGTCGAGACATTACCATTTTAATGGACTTATTGTAACCACGCACTGATTCTTGCGTGTAAATTAATCATCTGTTTTAAAAATTCATCTACGGTTAAAATAATTGTTGTTGTATGCTGCAATATAGTAATATAGAAAGAAAAAAGGATGTGACTGATGATAATAAATTATCATATTTATCAAGTTTACCACTGGCCAATGAGAATTAGCAAACTTAAGTTTTATAATTAATATTTTGTTTACGTAGGAAGTATTCACTAGCACTTATAACTTATAAGCTAAAACAATATAAATTATAATGTATGTTGTATGATGATGTTTTAAATTCTCCATAACGGGTAAATTAATTTATATTATACAAATAAGTATAAGTAAAATATATACATTTGAGCTTTAGGTTTGTATTATGTTAGTGTTTAAGAATTAATTGAATGGTCTTATGAAATACCTATAAATAGATTGGTACATACTTACATATAGGTACTCTAACCGAATAAAACTGATAAGACAACGTCATGTTATACTCTGCAATTTAACAAGGTGTTTATAATATTTATGAATTCCCCATCATTGTTCAGTTACATTGTGACTAAATTTTGTACACCGAATGTCGTTGATAAGATGCGATTGCGTTGACTAGTATTATAGTTGTATTATACCTTATACCGTAATAGTGATAATATATAGGAAATTAGGAACTCGGATACTCATATTTCTTTAACCGTTTTATTATTTTTCGTGTATGAGTTTGTTGCAGATGCCGGGTTACGTATTTGTAGTTTGTCTCTCATCAGTACCTTACATAATATATGGATTTATTTAATGTCCATCATGCATCAATAAACGCACCACTAATCGATATAATGATTATTAATATATAAGTCGTAAAAACGTGTGTTGTGCAATTACAAATTGTATCAGAATCGATCCAGCATTCTTGCACTAATAAATAATAAATAATACAATTATTAATAATATACCTAGGTAATAATAATTTTGATGAACTAACTTTTTTTTAAAAAGTAAAAATGTAATGATTTAAAATGGTAAACAAATGTAAAAGTTAACTTGATTTTGATATTTTGCGTTTTAAATAGGTAATTTTGGAATCTAAAATACCCAAATAGTAAATACTAATAAATATAAGAGAAACGTGGAAAGAAATGTTCCGACAAAATATGCGTGGCTGATAATGGTAAAGATTCAATTACGCATAGAACAACGGATTCCTGACTTTAATGGTAATTGTAGGTACATAGGTATTAGGTATTATAAGTACCAATAATAATTTATAATATTATAGATGCTTAAGCAAAGTCACACACACACAACATACAATTCGAGTAACTCAATTATACCGGCAATTGAAGTCAACAAAATTTTCAATTATCAAATTATCAATTATCTGGTATGTGGTAATTTACATTCATTGTAAATATTGACTTAAGGATAGAACATCAAAGAAATAAAATGTTAAGCAATTAATTTAATTTATGTTTATTTACTGTCAATTATAATTACGTAGGCGGGTACTCTTGATCAAAAAACTAATGTTGAGTCTTAATCTTAAACATTAAATTAATATACAAATGTAAGAATTTTACTTATATAGTATGACAGCATCAACATAACTTAATAAATATTTTATAATATTAAAATATTTTCGAAATAATTTTAGGTGTACCTTGTCTCAATGTACTCTATAGAGTAAAAAAATAAAAACAATGTAATATAAATGTATACTTAGGACGTCAAAATATAATATTTTTAACTACCGTATTACCTATTGTATTCTGTATAGTAATTGTAGTAATAATTAATAAGTAATAAGTATAGTAAAAAAAAATTCAAATTCTTCATTATACTTACTATAACTCTATTATTGTAATACCTTACTTTGATATATTTTAAAAAAATCTTAATAATATTATTACCTACGTCCTGCAGGTATTTGGTAATTGCGAGTAAATGGAACTGAAACGCAAAGGTGGACACGAAAAAATGTGTTGTATAAATATAAGATATTTGATTCATATTAATGTGTATAATAATATATGTACATTTTCAGTTGCGTATTTTCTAATTGTTTGTATGGGGGGGGGGCGGTCTAAATATTAAGTAAGTTGATAATATTATAAAAAAAATGCATACGAGTTATGATTTAATAATTATATTATATTATATTTCACTAATATTATGAATACTATCCGCGCAAACAGCAATTTTATGATTTTCTTTAAACAGAATCCAAACAGTTCACATTATACCTAGGTATTGGTTATTTATAAAGATCGCAATCGCATATAACTTTATAAAGAATTAAATAGGATATTAATTAATCTTTGGTCTAAAGAAAGAAAGCTATACAAAGACTATGCCTGCAGGCTACTCCATTACAGAGATAAAAAAGATTACTTAAGTTTCTTAAATGAAAAAAAAAATTGAAAGGGGGACCGGGCACCCAAAGGTATTTTCGTTTTAAAAAGCAAAAAAAAAATTCAAAATAATTTTACAGGTATAGAAAAGAGAATGAGACTGCAGCCTTATTTCCCGATTATTAGTAACCAAAAATTAAACAATTTAACACATTATACCTAGGTATTGGTTATTTATAAAGATCGCAATCGCATATAACTTTATAAAGAATTAAATAGGATATTAATTAATCTTTGGTTTAAAGAAAGAAAGCTATACGAAGACTATGCCTGCAGGCTACTCCATTACAGAGATAAAAAAGATTACTTAAGTTTCTTAAATGAAAAAAAAAATTGAAAGGGGGACCGGGCACCCAAAGGTATTTTCGTTTTAAAAAGCAAAAAAAAAAATTCAAAATAATTTTACAGGTATAGAAAAGAGAATGAGACTGCAGCCTTATTTCCCGATTATTAGTAACCAAAAATTAAACAATTTAACACATTATACCTAGGTATTGGTTATTTATAAAGATCGCAATCGCATATAACTTTATAAAGAATTAAATAGGATATTAATTAATCTTTGGTTTAAAGAAAGAAAGCTATACAAAGACTATGCCTGCAGGCTACTCCATTACAGGGATAAAAAAAATTACTTAAGTTTCTTTAATGAAAAAAAAAATTGAAAGGGGGACCGAGCACCCGAAGGTATTTTCGTTTTAAAAAGCAAAAAAAAAATTCAAAATAATTTTACAAGTATAGAAAAGAGAATGAGACTGCAGCCTTATTTCCAGATTATTAGTAACCAAAAATTAAACAATTTAACACATTATACCTAGGTATTGGTTATTTATAAAGATCGCAATCGCATATAACTTTATAAAGAATTAAATAGGATATTAATTAATCTTTGGTTTAAAGAAAGAAAGCTGTACAAAGACTATGCCTGCAGGCTACTCCATTACAGGGATAAAAAAGATTACTTAAGTTTCTTTAATGAAAAAAAAAATTGAAAGGGGGACCGAGCACCCGAAGGTATTTTCGTTTTAAAAAGCAAAAAAAAAAATTCAAAATAATTTTACAGGTATAGAAAAGAGAATGAGACTGCAGCCTTATTTCCAGATTATTAGTAACCAAAAATTAAACAATTTAACACATTATACCTAGGTATTGGTTATTTATAAAGATCGCAATCGCATATAACTTTATAAAGAATTAAATAGGATATTAATTAATCTTTGGTTTAAAGAAAGAAAGCTATACGAAGACTATGCCTGCAGGCTACTCCATTACAGAGATAAAAAAGATTACTTAAGTTTCTTAAATGAAAAAAAAAATTGAAAGGGGGACCGGGCACCCAAAGGTATTTTCGTTTTAAAAAGCAAAAAAAAAAATTCAAAATAATTTTACAGGTATAGAAAAGAGAATGAGACTGCAGCCTTATTTCCCGATTATTAGTAACCAAAAATTAAACAATTTAACACATTATACCTAGGTATTGGTTATTTATAAAGATCGCAATCGCATATAACTTTATAAAGAATTAAATAGGATATTAATTAATCTTTGGTTTTAAAGAAAGAAAGCTATACAAAGACTATGCCTGCAGGCTACTCCATTACAGGGATAAAAAAAATTACTTAAGTTTCTTTAATGAAAAAAAAAATTGAAAGGGGGACCGAGCACCCGAAGGTATTTTCGTTTTAAAAAGCAAAAAAAAAAATTCAAAATAATTTTACAGGTATAGAAAAGAGAATAAGACTGCAGCCTTATTTCCAGATTATTAGTAACCAAAAATTAAACAATTTAACACATTATACCTAGGTATTGGTTATTTATAAAGATCGCAATCGCATATAACTTTATAAAGAATTAAATAGGATATTAATTAATCTTTGGTTTAAAGAAAGAAAGCTATACGAAGACTATGCCTGCAGGCTACTCCATTACAGAGATAAAAAAGATTACTTAAGTTTCTTAAATGAAAAAAAAAAATTGAAAGGGGGACCGGGCACCCAAAGGTATTTTCGTTTTAAAAAGCAAAAAAAAAAATTCAAAATAATTTTACAGGTATAGAAAAGAGAATGAGACTGCAGCCTTATTTCCCGATTATTAGTAACCAAAAATTAAACAATTTAACACATTATACCTAGGTATTGGTTATTTATAAAGATCGCAATCGCATATAACTTTATAAAGAATTAAATAGGATATTAATTAATCTTTGGTTTAAAGAAAGAAAGCTATACAAAGACTATGCCTGCAGGCTACTCCATTACAGGGATAAAAAAAATTACTTAAGTTTCTTTAATGAAAAAAAAAATTGAAAGGGGGACCGAGCACCCGAAGGTATTTTCGTTTTAAAAAGCAAAAAAAAAAATTCAAAATAATTTTACAAGTATAGAAAAGAGAATGAGACTGCAGCCTTATTTCCCAATTAGTAGTAACCAAAAATTAAACAATTTAACACATTATACCTAGGTATTGGTTATTTATAAAGATCGCAATCGCATATAACTTTATAAAGAATTAAATAGGATATTAATTAATCTTTGGTTTAAAGAAAGAAAGCTGTACAAAGACTATGCCTGCAGGCTACTCCATTACAGGGATAAAAAAAATTACTTAAGTTTCTTTAATGAAAAAAAAAATTGAAAGGGGGACCGAGCACCCGAAGGTATTTTCGTTTTAAAAAGCAAAAAAAAAAATTCAAAATAATTTTACAAGTATAGAAAAGAGAATGAGACTGCAGCCTTATTTCCAGATTATTAGTAACCAAAAATTAAACAATTTAACACATTATACCTAGGTATTGGTTATTTATAAAGATCGCAATCGCATATAACTTTATAAAGAATTAAATAGGATATTAATTAATCTTTGGTTTAAAGAAAGAAAGCTATACAAAGACTATGCCTGCAGGCTACTCCATTACAGGGATAAAAAAGATTACTTAAGTTTCTTAAATGAAAAAAAAAATTGAAAGGGGGACCGGGCACCCGAAGGTATTTTCGTTTTAAAAAGCAAAAAAAAAAATTCAAAATAATTTTACAGGTATAGAAAAGAGAATGAGACTGCAGCCTTATTTCCCGATTATTAGTAACCAAAAATTAAACAATTTAACACATTATACCTAGGTATTGGTTATTTATAAAGATCGCAATCGCATATAACTTTATAAAGAATTAAATAGGATATTAATTAATCTTTGGTTTAAAGAAAGAAAGCTGTACAAAGACTATGCCTGCAGGCTACTCCATTACAGGGATAAAAAAAATTACTTAAGTTTCTTTAATGAAAAAAAAAAATTGAAAGGGGGACCGAGCACCCGAAGGTATTTTCGTTTTAAAAAGCAAAAAAAAAAATTCAAAATAATTTTACAGGTATAGAAAAGAGAATGAGACTGCAGCCTTATTTCCCGATTATTAGTAACCAAAAATTAAACAATTTAACACATTATACCTAGGTATTGGTTATTTATAAAGATCGCAATCGCATATAACTTTATAAAGAATTAAATAGGATATTAATTAATCTTTGGTTTAAAGAAAGAAAGCTGTACAAAGACTATGCCTGCAGGCTACTCCATTACAGGGATAAAAAAAATTACTTAAGTTTCTTTAATGAAAAAAAAAATTGAAAGGGGGACCGAGCACCCGAAGGTATTTTCGTTTTAAAAAGCAAAAAAAAAAATTCAAAATAATTTTACTGGTATAGAAAAGAGAATGAGACTGCAGCCTTATTTCCCGATTATTAGTAACCAAAAATTAAACAATTTAACACATTATACCTAGGTATTGGTTATTTATAAAGATCGCAATCGCATATAACTTTATAAAGAATTAAATAGGATATTAATTAATCTTTGGTTTAAAGAAAGAAAGCTATACAAAGACTATGCCTGCAGGCTACTCCATTACAGGGATAAAAAAGATTACTTAAGTTTCTTAAATGAAAAAAAAAATTGAAAGGGGGACCGGGCACCCGAAGGTATTTTCGTTTTAAAAAGCAAAAAAAAAAATTCAAAATAATTTTACAGGTATAGAAAAGAGAATGAGACTGCAGCCTTATTTCCCGATTATTAGTAACCAAAAATTAAACAATTTAACACATTATACCTAGGTATTGGTTATTTATAAAGATCGCAATCGCATATAACTTTATAAAGAATTAAATAGGATATTAATTAATCTTTGGTTTAAAGAAAGAAAGCTATACAAAGACTATGCCTGCAGGCTACTCCATTACAGAGATAAAAAAGATTACTTAAGTTTCTTAAATGAAAAAAAAAATTGAAAGGGGGACCGGGCACCCGAAGGTATTTTCGTTTTAAAAAGCAAAAAAAAAAATTCAAAATAATTTTACAAGTATAGAAAAGAGAATGAGACTGCAGCCTTATTTCCAGATTATTAGTAACCAAAAATTAAACAATTTAACACATTATACCTAGGTATTGGTTATTTATAAAGATCGCAATCGCATATAACTTTATAAAGAATTAAATAGGATATTAATTAATCTTTGGTTTAAAGAAAGAAAGCTATACAAAGACTATGCCTGCAGGCTACTCCATTACAGGGATAAAAAAAATTACTTAAGTTTCTTTAATGAAAAAAAAAATTGAAAGGGGGACCGAGCACCCGAAGGTATTTTCGTTTTAAAAAGCAAAAAAAAAAATTCAAAATAATTTTACAAGTATAGAAAAGAGAATGAGACTGCAGCCTTATTTCCAGATTCTTAAAACAATAAATTAAATTAAATATTAAATGTTCACTAGCTGTAAAGAAATTAAAATTTCTTAAAAGAATGTAGGATCTAAATCTAAATCTTTTCTATCCTATATCCAAAAAAACACTCATCAGAATCGATGGTTTTTAGATTTTTTATTATTATATTGGTATACGCTATCCTGGCTTTAAAACAGTGCTTAAAATTATCATAATATTATGTTCGGTATATGGCTTGGCCAATTTCATTTTATTCAGAAGTACTTCTATTATCCCACCTACCAACCCAATCCTGATAAATACTAGTCAATATTTATTAATACCCACCCAATTTACTCTGCAACTACCCCTACGTCTTATATTCCCTCGGTAATATTTAAATATTTCCTTTCATTGTTATGTTTACAATATCGAATTCGTTTTTAAGAAAAGATCATTGTAAAGCTCACGACCAGTGATGATTATCTACTACCATCACAATATAGCTTCAACTTAGCTTTTATAGGTTTGTCATTGACCTTGACCTATAGTCTCTTGGATAAAAAGAGTCCTGCGAGTTGTGCATTGCCGATCTCTTGAATTTTGTGTCTGCTTATCAAATCGAACTAGTTGATTGCGGCACGGTTTCTGTGACGCGATTGACCGCCGCGCCACAGCGCCGAGTCGCGCAACTGCTCACGGACCAGCCTAGTCGTTGACCTTTACGAATTACGGCTGGTCCAATAGCAGTCATTGCGGCTCATCGCTGAGGCCGGATGCGGCGATCAATCGCGTCTTCTATACTCTATTCAAAATAAGAATGCCCAAATTCGGGCATAAATACTGTTAACCTAGCCTAACTGGTAGTAACTATCGTATCTTTTTCTTATGCACCCCAAGTCGAGGACGACTGGCGTCGAGTCAGGCTCTCTGTTTGGGAGGCGTTTAGCTGCCGGCGCGGCAGAATTAGTTTCGCAGCATCCGTACGCGCTCACCCACCCTGATCTGGAGACGTCGGAGAAGACGACTTTAACGTTAAGGAACACTTTCCTTTGAATAAATTATTAAGAACACTTTGTGTACATAAAAAATCTTTTTTTCTTTTTTTCATATTTTCGAATGAATATAATATACAACAAATTTTTTACATATTTAATAACGACTAATAAAATGGTAAAAATATTTTTTTTTCAACATTACTGATACGATAGTTACTTATAACTTTAATAGGTTGAGTATTTATGCCCGAATTTGTGCATTCTTATCTCGAATAGAGTATATGAAACCGTACCTAAAGTTAGGTACAGCTTAAAGGTATGATTGGATGTACGTTTTCTAATTAAGACAAATTTGAACACTTGGAGACAACAGTGCAATACAATAAGCAGGTGAAACGTAGGTACTCTTAAAATCAAAACAACTCTTATGTAAAAGTATTATTAAATATTTTTCTTTTAGCTTCATAAATTTATTAAAAATACTAGGGAAATTTGGAGACTTTGAGCAACATTATAATTTTTTCAAATTTTTATAAGAACTTCTTGAAATATGATCTGGAGAATACAATACTTCATTTCAATTATTCAAGTTTTTGGTTGTATTAAATATTTTTTCAGGTTATTTAGCCTTATGAAGTTAAGCATGATACAATATTGGTTATGTTAGGTTTTATACTTTTATATGTTATCTTAAAACTATAATTCATATATTTCATAGATTATAATGATTATGATTTTAATTTAATAACCAAATTTGGGTATTTTTTAATGTATTATTACTTGAGATCTTACAAAACTGAAGATCATATTCAAAATGGGTTCAAAATCGAATAAACAAATAAATTAAATATTCGAATTATAAAATTAAAATTTTAACTTATATCCAATTCAAATATAGTTCTATAATCTATATAGTATCTCGACTTACATACTTATTGTCAGTTATTACTCTGGAGAAGTTGTACCAAATGTACCATAAGACTCCAACAGCCAATAAACTCCAAAAACATAAAATGTTTTGACGTGAGCTTTAGTTGCCCCGTGATAATCATAATATATGTATAAACAAGAATCTCATAGGGGCCGTCGTTCCTGTGGACACGATCGGACAATTATTACTTTTTTTTTTTTTAGCAATTAGCACAAAACTATTACAGCTCGACAATTAATGTACATATACAAGATAAGACGATACAAAATCTACTTACAAGTAGTATTTAACAATACCGGCTGGATCACCGCCATACATGATTATAGTTTTCACTCTGTCTTAATACATTACAATATCAGTTTGGTTTAGGTATGACAACAAATAGTTTACATTACAGGTTAACACTAGGACACTCAGTATTTAACAATACTATTTTATACTTAAAAGTTGATTTCAATATATCGTTTTTACATAGTGAACGGTGAAAATGTATTTTGAATTTTTAAATCTCAGCTAAATATAATTAAAATAGTATAATATACTCGTATATGCCAATACTTGACAAAAATAAAACTGTTTGAATATGAAACTGATAACTAACCTAGCATAACCAATTATTTGTTAACATTTAATTTTTATTACAAATTGTAAGCCTTTTAAAATAATTAGAAATTGTCTTTAAAAAGTTTCTCAATTTACACTCTCAATATTATAGTGTCACTCATTATACAGAAAGGAAAATTACAAGAAGATAAAATATCATATTTTTAAATAAATGTATGTATTTTTCGTTATGAAATAGTTCTCGTCTTATTTATTTTAAAGTCTTAAGCCCTAAAAAATATTTTATTTATTATGTGTTAGTCCGGATTAAAAAAAAAAATAAGAGTTCTGGATTTGTTGACAATTAGAAACTAAATCTGACAGAAACACATAGTGAAAATAGATAGTAATAAGAGAATAAGTATTATAGGGTTCAGATTTTAAAGCACTAAAAAGTACTGAAATATGCTCTAAAAACATCAAAAATAGCAACAAAAGAATATGTATATCAACATTTTTTAAAATTTATTATCCATTACTGACAGTTAATTTTATCTTAAAACTTTAAAGGTAAACTTGGAGCAGCCATGTAAAATCAGTATGTTAGTTTGAACAGTATTTTAATATTTATTAATATAATGAAAGCAAGACCAAACATTGGCACATAATTGTTATATGTATAAAGAGAAAAAGAGTTTAACTCAAATTTGGCCCAAGTATAGCACTTCTACGGTAATTATTACATTTTCCTAATATCTTTCAGATATTATGAAGCTAAAATCATAGAGAATCAATGGAGAAGACCAAGGTAAAGTAAGTAAGTAAGTAAGTAAGTAATGGAACACACAAATAAATGTGGTTTATATAGTTTCCGACAAATTGAATAATTTAATTTGGCGGCGAACGATAATTTACCAGCACGATTGTGTGAACGTTTTAATTCATGTAGTACCCACGGATTAAGAAAAAAAGGTTTATATCACGGTAGATTATTTATAACATATAATGCGGTAGTACAAACTTAAAAATGAATTATAAATGTTTATGGTATTAGCATATCAATTGATTATTATAAATTCCGACAACAAAATATGTTTATAAATTAATTTTTGTATTAGCTAAATACGTTTTTTTTTTTATATTATTATAAACACCACATAAAGTAAAGTATTTTATTAACGTATTAAAGTATTATAATAATTGTAATTCAACATTTTTTTTTTGGTCAATAATATAATAGGTAATAGTTAAAATAATATTCTTATACCTATAACAATCTTTTTTTAAACCCGTTTTAAAATTATTAATTTATATTTTTTTTTTTTATATTTTGTTATAACTAGGACCCAGAATTATAATCACTAAGGACGTATAAAATATGAATGCAATTTTGCACTTATTACCATTGAAATAATATGCACATTTTCTTAACAAATAAATATAAATTTGTAAATGCATATGCCTAATTCTGGGTAATAGTTATAACAATATTTTTAATACTTAATGTGCTTTTTCATAAATAATTATTTAATTAAGTTTATTTCACCAATATGTCTCACTGTACCCCGGCCTCCTTTATATACATTGGGTCCCAAAAGTCCCATATCACCTATAGTATCTCCGCGGAAAATCAATTTAATAAAATGCTCTTTTTTTACTGTAAAAACTACAATAATTCCAATTGAATGGCATAAATTTCAATTTTATTTTTATACCCATTACTATAAAAAAAAACAGAATTTAAATATATTGATTTTCCACGAAGATACTATGGGTGATACGGGACTTTTGGCACATACTGTATAAATCATAAATACTTATACTTATAAGTTATTATACTTCAACTTCCAATCATACCTACCTAACTTTCAACAATCAACCGCATACTCGATTTGATGACACCTAATTCAATGCTTCGACCGACAATGCCAACTCGCGGTCAGACTCTTTTTATCCTCACCTATAAGCCAAGGTTGCAAACCTACTAAGCAGTAGTATCGGCTTAAGGGTCGAGTGAGCTTTGCAATTCTAGATCCTTTCCTAAGTATTCGATATCGTTAACCTAACTTTTCTTTTTCACACTTCTTCTCCCTTACTCTCACAAGTTCACAACTACCTTTAACCTATTCATCTATATGTTCTGCATTCTGACTATCCACTTCTACCGTCTTTCCATCCAACCTTTTCTCCCTATAGATTTATTTTATCAACTACATTCACACTGTGCTCTACTGCTCTCTTATAGTGTACACTCTCCAATCTCTCGACCAATACAACCTGAAGTGGCGTGGCGAACTTGAAATTGTTCAAGTGCTAGTATTACGTGTCACCCACCCAACCACACACTAACACTCGATAATTACATTTTTTTAACTACATGTCATAGTAAACACTAAAATACTATAAATGATAATCCATTATTATAATTTCCCATCTACCCCCCGCTCCTGAAATTCAGTGGCGGTTACCCGCTTCGCCAAGCCACTATAACCTAATCTTACATCTCTTTTGCATCATTCCCTTTCATACACCAAACATTCCGAAAAATTCTAAATCTCTTGTCTTAACTATCTTCACACCATATCATACACTTTTTATTTTCTTTCATTCATCTCAGTCTCTCATACAGGTCATCGTACCTGATAATCGGAGAAAATGTTTAAATATTACCAAGTGAATATCGGACCTGACTAATTTCCTAATTTTTATCATGACTTAATTGGTAGTCGGAATAGCGTTATACCAACAGTTATATTCGATATAATCGATCCCCTGATCGATTTACAATATTAAAAAGAAACTTAATAGCGGTACAGAAAAAAGAAGAAAAAAATTTAAAACCTACACCTCTGCCTAACATAAGTAACACTAGTTTTTCGTGTATTATAATAAATAAATAACAATAAATACTGTTTACTAACCTTCTAAACCAAACGATCCCCGATGTCGTGTCCGAATGAGAATCAACTATTCATTACCTTGTCTCCGATACATTTTGACGTTAACACCATCCACATCGTTCCAATTTGGGGATATCCATTGTCGAATACCATCTCTGAAATAACACTCAGTCAGTAAAATGTTTAACAATTTATGCGTTGTTAATATTTATTTCATTACAATTCGTTGAATGTTTATTCCCAATAAATATTAATAAAAAATGTTTTACACCCAAAACCTTGAAAACATAATACAAGCTCCTTCACAATGAGTAATATTATGAGTTTCTATACACACAATGTAATTATTAAACTGTTTAACTAATTTTAAACTATTATTTGCACGAATCTATTTACCTACACCATTATACGATACCTCAGTAAAAAAATAAGAAAATGATTGATGCCTCTGTACTCTGTAAGTACTATGATATTAAAAAAAAATTTATTGAAAATGGGTGATATGCATTTTGAGCTCGTAGGCTATATTTCTAATAATGACCCTGCTGCCTGCTCTATATGTTTTGGTGAAAATATATTAAATTTACTATATTATAATATAAGGTAACTGATAATAGAAAAATAATTTAAATATTATTAAGAATTTATAAAAATATTGTTATTAAAATAAAATTATAACAGGAATGTTCAATGTTGATCGATTGAAAAATAGTAAAAATATTTCTATGCTCAAAAATATTAATTGTTGTTTTTACGAGGCATAAGAACTTCCACGGGTATGTATAACTCTATTAATTTAGGTATATTATATAATTATTCTACGACCTGCAGGGCGCGGTGAAACGACGACGACGTTTGTGTTGCTCACATAAATGAATTAATCTGAAAAGAATACGAAAACAATTTTACGTAAACATCAATTATTCCGGCGAAACCTGTGTCGTACTCACATCGCCGGCGTACAGGAAACTACTTTGAAATGAAAAAAATTGTGATTTATAAAAAATTAAACCGAACTCAATCATTTTTTGTTCATTGAAATTTTAGACTCGTTAATGTCGTTCGTTGCAATGATTGCCAATTGACATACATGATAGGTTTTATATTTTTAAGTCAATATGAAAAATCCACAGAGATAATATATTGCAACAATCGATATCGATATTTTTTCCAATAAATATTAATACAAGCCACGGACTAAGATATACTAGTATATCTTAGTCCGTGATACAAACATTCTTTTTTATTAAAAAGTAATTTGAACCGTTTGTTGTTATCAATGTTATTATTTTTTTGTGCAAGTGAATAAATTCAATATAATATATTATGTTTTATTTTATTAAAAGGAATATTTGACTGTTTTTTTATGTGATGATGAAATTATACGTTATTTAATTTTATTTTGAGTACTTTCTATTGAATTATTAATATTTATTAATAATTATTATTTATACTAATATTATTAATAGTTTAGGCGTAACCAACAATGACCAGGTAACTTGAGAAACAATGGGCGTAAGCGCTATGTTATCGTTAATAATCTAATTTTTAACGTAATTATTCTTACGTTTATTATTCTTATAGTTGTAAGTAAAATGCATTAGAAACATAATCAATTAATTGATTGATACTAGAATTATTCTTGCAAGTGATATTTAGATAGAATAGGACAGAAAAATGTATTGTATTTTTATTTTGTCTTTCCTGCAAAATTACGAAAATGTAGTTTACTCCCTTTTTCGATGTAACCGTCGATATTATTATGATAAAATACCTATTATAATAGTATAATCATAATATATACGATCATATTATAATCATATACAATGTTTTCAATATAATCCGTTGAATATTATCAATAATGTTTTTTTTAAATTTTTATTATACTTATCTAGTTATTATGTGTCAATTATTTAAATATAGTGTATACAAGTATTTATTACTATTACCATTGATTATAGAATAGAATTATCTATTCTATAATCAATGGTATTACTTATTAGTTATTAATTAATAAAGTACTGACGAAATATTATGGTGTGTTTATTTTAGTTCAATCATTTATTAATACTACACCCATTAATTATATATTAATTTTTGAAACATTGTGTTCAAGAAAACAAAAACTAAATGTTATTATATTGACACGATATTAGAGTTGTGTAATGTACCTTTATGTAAAAAATAGATGAAAATAATAAGAACTGTTGAATTTTGGGGGTCATATTATGTAAGAACGCCCGTATTAATGAATGACACTATTTGTATAAAAATGCGAGTGAATTAAAAAATGTTTATCTGTACAAGAATATAATAAGCCTATTTTTGATATGGAAATGTAGGTGAAACATAAAAGCTACTCATGTCGCACTAAATTAATCATTTATTTTCATTGGATTAGGAAAAAAAAATACCAGTTCTAAATTATAATTTATAACGTGTATTTCTGTAAATTAAAGTAACATTTATATTCTATTTCTATTTCATGTACCTACCTATATGTATTAATTATTATTATTCTACGGCCGAAACGCGGCGAAACAAACCTTTTGGGTTAGGTATTCGAGGTTACATATTTTATATAAAATATGCGTTTACGACACTTCGGTAACATTAAATATGTATTTTAAGAAAAAATGTAAATTAGAGCCTCAAAAAAATGCGAAAACATACTTGCGTAGACTTCGACTATTTCTGAAAATCCTTGTGCCGTATAATGCATGCACAGTGCACCACCTCAACGCCGAAGTGGAACGCTTTAACTCTTCTGAACTGAAAATATTATTGTAATTTATGAAAAATTAAATCGTATTTAACACAATATGTTTTTCGTTATTGGGCTAATTTACCGTTGCATGAGATTTTAGAATTGACTTCGTTCTCTGCAACGATTTTGGCAATTGCCATAGATAATACATATTATATTACGTCCTGCACATCAGCTGATATTGTAATACATCTTTTCATACCAAAGAGTTCCGGTTTATGATTTGTTCATTGAAATGTGAAATGACAATAACCAAAATAGTTTATAATTTTAAATTTAAATTACAATAATAATATTTTATATTATTTGTTTGGTCATTGATTTAGATAGCGTTTTTTGATATTAGATGCACAAGTATATTTTTACATTAGCATATTTCAACAATTTATGAATAGTTATATTACTCAAAAGTATCATTTTTATCAAACCTAACAAATTTGCTTATAGTAAGAAATATTTTTGTTTGACGTTATATTAATTTATCATTAATATTATAACCTTGAACTAAAATTTATAAAAAAATGAATCATTTTCTTCCTCTAATTTAAATTGTATAAGCAGTTATTAACAATTAAAAGTAATCTATTAGAACCATAACTATTGTTGATTATTAATTATTAATTTACATTGTAATGTTTTTATATTTGTTTAAAGAAATCACAATTTAATGAATCAATTTCACTAGTATACAAACTATCAAACCCCTTGAAGTAATAAAGAGATGAATCGTTGATTCAGATTTTAATAATAATTTATTTATTTTGTATTTAAGTACTGATACTCTTAATTGTTTAATTAAATATTTTCTAAAAAATAAACTTTGATAATTACTTTTACTTTTTTTTTAAATATGTTATGCTACATAATCTATATTTTGTTTGGAAAATGACATCACTCATAACCCTGTATTATGATGTATAAATATATCCAGGGACATAAACATTTGTCAAAATTGTCAGCTTTGTTGTCTACAACAAAATATATACTAAAAAATGGTCTTTATGAGGTGCATTACCCCAGCACCCGTACTTTGAAAATCATGAATTGTAATCACTCAGTATTATGTACTTTATTTTGTACAATTTCGTACAATCAAAATTAAATTTTGTACAACACTCAAACCCCCCAAAAATCCAACTTCGTGTTACGGGTGCTGCGGTAACGTTACCCCAGCACCCGGATCACTTAATTTTCACGAATTTCAACTTTGAACCGCACAGTATTATGTACTTTATTTTGTACAATTTTGTACAACACTCAAACCCCCCAAAAATCCAACTTCATCTTACGGGTGCTGCGGGAACGTTACCCCAGCACCCGGATCAGTTAATTGTTTAGATATCGAATCTGATATCGAAGATACTGCACAACCTTGTAGGTAGGAATAGTTGTTGTTGATTAATTTATAATTTTATAATTTTATAATTTTTATAATTTTATAATTTGAATTTATAATTCAAAAATAATCAACAAATAATATTAGGTACTCAGATATAAATTTTTAAAATAATGTAAATTTTATTACGTAGGTACATTATTTTAACAATAGTTAAATTAATCATTCATATAATATCACTTTACGTTTTTTACATTTGATAATTTATTTTCTGATAAGAATAACAAAAATAAACATCATTTTATAAATTTTGTCATGCAGTAGGTATACCGTATTTTAATATTGTCGTTTTATTGTCTGACCAATTTCTTGTAATAATCACACATTACGAGTTGTAATTTATTATTGTTATCTTATTGTTAAAAATATAATATTGTTTCTCTAAAAATAATCTAATACAATCTGATTTTAGGTTGTACAATAATAAATACTATTTATAATCAATGAACAATGATACTAATTACTAGGTAGTTGGTACGTCGAACGTGGGCATTATGCTACATTCAATATTGTCGACTAGTTCGTCTATTCGTGTTGTCGCGCTTCTAAGCTTTACTACAACAAAACGTATATCTAATATTTTGACTAATAGATTCATTTTATTCTAGTAATTTACCTACCTACCTACTAATGAATATTATGCAATATGTTTGTTGTCTATACAGAAGAAGATATTGATTATCTGGAGAGCAATAAACAAAAGGAAAAATATAAAATAATCAGTTCTATGATTAAGTAGAGAATGATATTCAAGAGAAAAGAAAAAGCCAAAGTTTAAAAAAGTATTAACATAGATGTTCTAGAATCTACCTAGTAAAATAAAATTATAATAATTATAGAATTATAAATTAATCAACAACAACTAATCCTACCTACAAGGTTGTGCAGTATCTTAGATACAATATTGATACAAGATACTCGATAACGACCGTTAGATGAAATAGTATTTTTTTGGGGGGGGGGGGGGGGTCACCTTAGATAGTGTACAAAATAAAGTACATAATACTGTACGGTTCAAAATTGAAATTCGAGAAAATTAACTGATCCGGGTGCTCGGGTAACGTTACCGCAGCACCTGTAAGATGAAGTTGGATTTTTGGGGGCTTTGAGTGTTGTACAGAATTTAATTTTGGTTGTACAAAATTGTACAAAATAAAGTACATAATACTGCGTGATTACAATTCTTGATTTTGAAAGTACGGGTGCTGGGGTAACGCACCTGTCTTTATGCCTCTAAAACTCCTATACACAGGATGTAACAGAAAGATATGACAAATGAAATAACTTGTATTCTAAACAATATTTAAAATTTTTTTTTTTTCATATAATTTATAGATGTTTGTACTACATGTACCATAAGCACTTTTTTATTTTTATTTTTTTGTACAGAAAATAAGAAAATTTAAATTTAATTTAAATTGTTTTGAAAAAAATCAAAATAGCCAATTTATAAACATAAAGAAAAAAATAGTTTTAGCTTTTACAATTTTTAATTTGAGTAATCCGATTGCCGGTTTGCGACTTATAAAGATAAACGTTTAAATATTCATTCAACTTTCTGCTACCGGGTAATTCGCCAAAACAAAAAGTAATAAATAATAATCATTAATCAGTCGTCTCAGAATGAATACAAATTACAATACAAATACGATAACCATATTGTCTAGGGGCTAGTACAGTTTTCCCGATTATGTATTATCAGTATACGGATATAGTTATCGCATAGAGTAATAATATGGATTATCGTTACCTTCAGATAAAAACGTCATCTCGACTACTGGTTTTTATTTTCGGTTTTGATTAAATTCACAGTAGCAGAAAATTGAACAATTATTTAAACGTTCATAAGTCGCAAACGGATTACTCAAATCAAAAATTGTAAACGCTAAAACTATTTTTTTCATTATGTTTATAAATTGGCTATTTTGATCTTTTTCAAAAAAATTTAAATCGAATTTAAATTTTCTTATTTTCTGTACAAAAAAATAAAAATAAAAAAGTGCTTATGGTACATTTAGTACAAACGTCTATAAATTATATGAAAAAAAAAAAAATTTAAAAATATTGATTAGAATACAAGTTATTTCATTTGTCATATCTTTCTGTTACACCCTGTATAATGGAAAAAATTTAAAAAACCTTTTTGAATATTTAATTTACCTACTGATATAACTGTACATTTTTTTTTTAATTGACACATAAATAAATTTTACTTTCCACCCTTATTTATATTTGGTTTAGGACAGCCCTAGTATCTACTAGGGCTGTCCTGTAGATATACCTATTAGATATTGGTAATGGCGATTTTGATAATATACAAAAATTACTTTTTTAAGTGACTGAAGGTATGAAAATATGAAATGTAGTTCCCAAGCCATATACAAATAGATAAACATACGTATATCACCTGACTATAATAATGTGATTGGTACTCGTATTTTAAAAAAATAATAACTTGTTAAAATTAGAAAATAATTTAAAACAGAGTATACAAAATCGAGAGCTCACGAGTTGGATGAAAAAACAAAAGTAGAAAATAATACTTGTTTTTTTCTCTTTCTGATTCAAGGAAGCTTTTAACAATAGATGAGTTACATATTTAAAAGTGGCTTACTCAAACTCGATATTAATAGTATTAAAATTATAACCTCTATTCATTCATTTTTGCTTGTAATTGGAAGAAAAAAGTTAATTATTACTATTCGCCACAGGTAGATTTTTTACCTTGGTTTGAATTATCTCCAGGCATCGCAGCTATAATAAAAATAAAAATACATGTTCAATATAAGGTCATTTTACTAGTTACAACAAATATTATCAAATTAATAATTTTTAAGGTAATATTTTTTTTCCCCTTAGTTAGAACTTTTTTGTTTTGAAATAAATGTATGTTTTTACTATGATGTTACCAACCTCAGAATAATAAATAATAACATGGCATTTTGACTTTTTAAGTAGATAATTATATACATGACCATACTTAACAGAACCACTTTCGAACGTGGGGGTGAAAAAAAATTGGCTGGCCCACCGAACTTAAAAAATTCGCACAAGCCGTAGGATGGACTTGCAAATTTTTTACGGACTTACAATTACTTGCTAATTATACGGAATCGAACGGTACCACTTTCGAACGTGTGGGTGAAAAAAGATGGGTTACGTGCATTTTAAAATCTAACTTGCTAATTCTTGCTAATTATTTGCTAAAAGTTGATGTGGGTTAGATTGGTTTATGATAAAAAGGGTGAGCCAACTTCACAGCCATGTTCAACACGACCGTTAGTGAAATAATAATGTGCCTGTCCCTCGACTACGCCGCGTGAGCCTCGTCACGGAGACAATTGGAGTGGTTTAGTGGTTACGGCACAGAATAGATTAAATAAAATCAGAATAGGTTACCTCAAGCCGCGACGGCGGCAATATGGCAAACTACGCTATCTCTGTAGCGTTGTATACGTTCACTTTTACTGTTGCGCCCCCTGAGGATGTCAGCGCAGCTATTTTTCTTCGTAGTAACATGCTTTCGAAAAATAGGGTTTATTCCAAAATGATTAGACTTAGCGTTACACAACCTATTATAAAAATTAAAGGTAACAACATTATCTAGGGAATGACATATCCATTTAGCTTTTTATTAGTTTTTGACGAAAATACGATCATTTTAAGTTGTCGAAAATTGTAACTTTTTAATCATAAAGAACTACCGTTTCAGCTGTTTAATCAAAAAATGGATATGACATGCCCTAGATAATATTGTAATCTTTAATTTTGAAAATTTGGTGTTTTTCTCTAAAATCACTCTAAACCTTTGTTTTGGCCATTTTTCGTAAACATGTTTTTTGTAAATTATAATATGAGTCCAGCGTCAGTGCACTCTGCTACTGAGCATTCCATTTCCTCATATTTTACACCTTTTACAAATTATTGCTCTTCTATGAGGTGCTATTCATACAACTCACTTTTGTTGCATTCGCATTATGGTGGAAGTCGTGGAACCATTCTACCATATCCCAACTACCAGGGTAGTTTATAGTACGGCGCGTTATCTTTTCGTGGTGTGATAATAATATATTATTATTGTGATAGCGGTTGAAGTTTGAACCGTGATAGTGGCAACGGGTTCGTCAAAAACTTGGCGCGTCTGAAACTCCGAACTTCCGAAGGTATTATAATATTATTGTCTTCACGTCTAAGTGTCGAACCGTGGCGCCGTCCGGTGGAGCTGCTCGATTCGGAGCCGTTTAGTGTGTAGCGAATCTGGCCGCATCACGAAAATCGGGCACTCACGGTCGCCCGTCGTGGAATTGTCGAAGGCTTGACAACACGGTTTTGTCCAACAGGTTCGCAGGTACATTTTCGACACGCGGTTCCTTGGTCTTCGGTTCCGCAGGCCTTCTTAAGACGTCATGTCAGCCCAGTGTACAAAGACTGCGTGGCTGTCGTCGAAACTCAAACAGTTCGCACTGGACGAGGAAATCTATTTGAACTACATCGAGAGCGTGTTGGACGGCGAAGAAGATCGATGCGAAAAGATCAGCGCACTGGAGGCGATTCTCGGCGAAGTATTGGTAAGCGCCTTGTACGGTTTCCGAGCTATCAACCAATATGCGGTCTTACACATTCCGTGTACACTACCCAACTATAAAATGTATGCATATAGTGTGCGGTCTACCAATTTTTATGTTCTGCTGTACGATAATCATGTCGTTTGTCATTGTAAACCACTTTATACATTCTATATTTGTATCCTCCAAGCCACCGTGTTAATGTTATAAAATCAATGCTATTAAAGTTAACAACAATTTAGTTGGTTTGGTGTTGTTTGTGGTATATCATAGTGAGTTAATCCAAGTCCGACTAGTATAATAGATTATAATCATCTTTTTAAAATGCCAGTTAAAGAATTTCATGATAACTATATTTTTAACCAAAGTACCTATCTTAAGTTATTAGTTATGTACATGTTTAATTTTTAATTTATAAAATCATAATAAAATTTGTATTGACCGTGTACTATACTTTTACAGGTAAACCGCATATTTTTTTGATAAATTGCTTATTGAAAGATAGCTAAAACTTGTGACAAAATAGAATTCTCAGTTTAAATGTGTAAAAATGTTAAATGTTATTTTTACTATTCTACAGAGCGAGAATGAAGTGAAAACACAATGCATGGAAATAATTGACATGTATGACATGCATGATGACAATGACTCTAACAAAATCAATATACCTGTAGAAGACACTGAAGAAACTTTAGTTAAAATGCTAGAAAATAATATAAGGACCGTTGTGACGGTTCCCAATAAAGCCAACAAACTAAATTCAGACGAGGAAGATTCTGATTTAGTTAAAATTAGAAAAAATATTTTAAGTCAATATGCACAAGTATGTCATGACTAGGGACTAGGGTTCCAAATTTTTAGGTTTTTTCATGTCATTATATAAAAAATGTGGACAATTCGTTCAACACAAAATATACAGTATTATTTTTTAATACTTTTATAATTTTTAAGAGATTAAAAGGAGGATATTTGTTTATTTTTCAGTTTTTTTTTACCTAAAAATATGGACCCTTGTCAGATCAACACTATTTTGTCAACAACGTATTCAGATCTATGGTGTAAAATGTGTATATATTAATGTGTTTGTTTTAGAAAGAAGCAAATTCGGAAGAAGAAGAATGTGACGATTTAGACATAGAACATAATACCAATGCTAGTTCTGTATTAGCTTTAAAAAAAGAACAGAGAGAAAGAGCAAAAGAACAGAGTTTACGTAAAAAAGAAAAAGACAAGGAAGACAGGTAAAATTTTGATTTATATTAATTCATTATTATAAAGATCCAAAATTCTGGTAATGATTTTCATTATTTGAAAATCACATTGAGTTTATTTTTTTGTTTTTTTTTGGTTATCATCACCACTAACAACTATATTAATAATGATTGCAATTACATTTTACAGAGAAAAACAAAAGCAATTGGTACAAGAGAAGAAAGACGCTAAGAAGAAAAAAGCTCAAAAAGTTGAGAGAAAGCGTTGAAATACTCTACTACAGCAACAAGAGTTTTGTGCAGTTTAACAGTGTTTTTTCTTCTTTTCTAATTAGAATTTAGCTGGGACCAAATGTTGACAACAATTGCCCAAACATTTTGTGTACTATGTTTAATAACTTATAACAAAGTTGATATTATACGTTTAAACATTTTATATAACGGCTGTTTTTTCAAAACATGAACGCCCAACTTATACAGCTTTATATTAATATCATTATTATAATGAGAGTTAATTAAGAGTTAATCGTATTTCTGTGGTAATTAATGTTAAATTGTACTAACATAAAATATGTATTAATAAATATTAATTATTAAAACTAGAGTTCCTTTTTAATAGTTGACATTTTTTATAACTTCTTCCTGGGTTTTTTTAAATTCATATTGATAAGTATACTCTGCGTGGAATAAGACAATGGACCAAAACCGGTTTGTAATGCACTGGCTGGCTGGCAAATTAACGGTTTCAACGGAGGGTGCCGGCTGAACTCAACTATGGCAAGGCCAAGGTGGGAAACCAGTCGCCACCTGCACAATGAAAGTATATTCTTTTTACGCACAGAGTATAGGTTTTAAGAAAATGGACCTCGCAGCAGTATGGCGGACTCCAGCCGACTTGATGAGGTGAATTCTCTGAGCACAAAGCCTACAGTGATGGGTTCATGCCAACATGTGAAAAAAAAGCACACTACGTCTAATATTGGAGATGCTGATTGGACATTGGTCCAAAAAGGGAACCAGTTAAAAAAAATTATGAAATACCTTGTACGCATACCAGGATTCTGGAATCTGCCCTTAATATACATAAGCATCTGCTTGATCAGCTTTCTCCGGTCACTTATCTGTTCTATAATTGCTATATTTTTAATTTTTTTCATAAATGATGTTGCATGGGGACAATCCTTGTGAAAACAGTTCACCCTCAAGAAGTTGTTCCATACATAATAAAAATAAAAAAAAGTCAATATAATTTTATACATTATAATAAATCTGTTTCATCCCTTTGGTTACCTAAGAAGAGAATTTATTTGTATTCAAATAAGTTTTATCACCAACATCCAAACATATTGCATTACATTGAAATTTTAAGAGATTAATTTCAATCAATTTCCTTTAACAAAAGGGTCAATCTAATACTTAAAACATAAAAAAAAACAATTTGTATGTTAGCTATAATTTAAAACAATATTAAACCACTACAATACAGTTAAGAATTCATGTGTCATGAAACGTGATTCCCCATACAATCTCATTAGAAAACGAAATGCTTTAACTTATTTTATATAACCAATATTTAATTGTAATATTATCTGTACTTTTACCCTTAGAGGGGTGTTCATATTAATAAAATAAAAATAATATGACATTTTATAAATCTGTGATCAAATTTTTTTTTTTAAATAAACAATATTTCAACTTGTTCCGATAATAATTCATATATTATTATTATGGTTTAAACACATTTTAAGACAAATGTTTTGGCTTTCAGAAATGTAGGTAATCTATCCAATGCCCAGACTCCATGGTATTTTCTAATCTTTTTAATCAATTTCAAAAGAAAATAATTTAACTGTCAAAAAAATATATTGCAATACATAATAAGTTTAACATTTTAAATTTCAACATCGATCTTTTCATTTACAATTACGGTAATTAACATTTAAGATGAATATCTAAACAATCAAAGACAAATCTACTGAGATTCCAAGACAACTGCAGTAGCAATATCAAAAAATAAATTGTAACAATAATCAAAATTATTCTAATTCTAAAAGACAAAAATATATAGATTATACATAATCAATTATTTTTTTACATTATAATTAAAAATTATACATATGTTTTATTTGTGCTACAATGGTGTTCATTAATTTAATTTCAATTAATTAAATACAACTATCAAATAGAAATGACTTAAAGTCATTGAATTAGGCGTTCAATACAATTATAATGAGTTATAGTAAATATTCACTAGGTAAATTAATACTACAATTTCAAGTAATATTTAGCAATCAATCAACAATGGAATGTTAAGTGACTATGAAAGGAATACATATCAACGTGCAATTGACTAATAAACAGATGACAAGTCAAGTGTTAAATGGCGAAGTAAATTTGAACGATTCACTCTAGATGTTTTGATTTCTTGTAGTACCATTGTCTTACAGTCCAAGCAGACTGCCATTTGTGCACTATATTTGGTGCTAAGAAATCAAATATTCATAAAAAAAAACAAAATTAGAGTTTATCCTCTGCAGAATGGGTTTAAGTAAAAGGTCATTACCGAGTGAGGTTTTGTGTGACTGTAGATGAACCATGGTAACTTGCAGACATACTGTTATTGGGACAGCCAACTGTCATGGTTTTTTGAGGACTAGACGGTGCACTGCCCCAACTGCTCTTTGACCACCAAGAATTTTGTTCAGATATTGCCACATTTGGACTGAGCGCTACAACCGGGATTTGGGACAAATGATCAGTAGGCATACGCATCTATATTATAACAAATATTTATTTTACAATATAGTCAAAGATTCTGTATGATTGTATTTTAAATATATTACTTTGGTACAACATTTTGAACACACTGTACGTTGGCACATTTTGCATTCCTGTCCCCAAGGTCCAAAAATGCCAAATCTAGTTTTCATACATAAGAAGCAAACCTAGAACAAAGAAAATATTTATAAACCCGTTTTAAATCTCTTTGTGTAAAATAAATATGTAATACTTTTCGATTTTCAACATCTTCTTTGAAATTTCCTTCAACTGGTAAACTTTCTATCTCTGCTTTGGTAAGCACACTACGAATATGTATTAGCTCTTGCAGAGTCAAGGTCAAACAATCACTCTATAAACATATTTATTGATTTAATTAACTAAGCAATTTAATATACTTAATTTACTACAATATAGGTAAATTAATATTAACTTATCAACTAACAGTTATGAAATCATGAAGAATTTCAACTGAACATAATAATATTATGAGGACTCTCAACCCACATGTGTTGTCTCAGTCTCATAAACGTTTAGCACAGCAAATTTGCTTTTGTTAGATTTTAATATTATTAGAGTGTATAAATTTGTTTTTAAACTTCAACTTAAGATTAATATTTCATCTTATAGTTTCTATTGATATTTTAATTTAAAATTCATTCTTATATTAAAAGCTAGTTACACAAAATTGGTTCTGCTGAATGTAAATTTTCTATGTTGTACATTTTGTGAGACAGAGACAAAACATGCAGGTTTGGTGTCTTCTTAATACTGTTAATAATGTAACTAACAAAAATTATCAACTTGTTTTCAAATACCAATTTCAAAGTAGTATGATAAATACATTTTATAAAATAAACTAGCATAATAATTTATCAATATGCATGTTGTTGTAAAATAACTTTTATCGTCCATAGACATTGCATTTTAAGACACTATGGAGGGGGGGCACTTACAGTAGGTAAAGTGTTTTTGAACATGGATTGTCTACGAGATTGCTTCCACAATCCACCCATTGGCTTGATAAAAGACAGAGATGATTGATCGGCAATTGTATGCCTTCGTTGCTGTTTTCTAATCGCATGGATATTTTTATTGGATTTTGTGTCAGTAGGTCCACATTTTTCTTCTCTTCCTACAAACAACATCAGTATCAAATAATAGTACATTTTATTATTTTGTTTGTATGTTATGTTGCAAGTAACAAAATATCAAATATTTATTTCAATTCTGATTGCCCAATTAATTAGTGTTGATCGTTCCCAATTTATAAGTTATGTAATTAGAAGATTACTACATTCAACATTAATTGTTAAGTAAGCGGTTTACATTGAACCAAATTAATTAAAACATGAATCATAGTCATAATTCACATTGTAAAATAAACAAAATATAATACAATTTGTAAATGATATGCAGATATTTTTTCACTATAACAATTGTAACATGAATATAAATCTAATTTGTTACAATTACATAAATTATTTTGATTTATTAAGTGTTGTAACAAAGAGTTAGTTACATTTTGTTATTATACCAAGGATTTTTACATAAATTAATAACAATGTATTAAGAATATAAGAGGAGTATTAGTATTACGGTTAAATGTTATTGTAGCAAGCATAGAAAAAAATCTTAAAGCTTTATTTTAAGTATAATCATGTAGAATTTTACCCAAAAAGGTAATTTTCAATTGAACTCACCTGGACTTTGTACACATAATATTATACATATATGTTTAGAACATACATTACAGCTGGTCTTTTAAGTTTCAACATAGTTTTAAATTCTACAAAATAAAATTCTGTACCTAAATAAAATATTTACAAAAACAAAACAAAAAAATCATAAACATAAATTACCAAGACAGATGAAGCAAAAGTGTTGATCGTGGTGCATTCTAAATTATGAACGTGGATAGTAAATTTATTAGAAAAAAATAATCCTTCATGTCATATATCAATCACCTCATATTTATGTACAAAATATAATACAACAATTATAAATATTTTTTAAGATATGTATGAATAATTTAATTATTCAAGATTTAAATTATAACAGTATTTGTTTTCTTACTTGGATTATAATATTATTTAGTATTATAAATGAATGAAAAATTGTATTTTAAAAATTAAGTAGTTTAAAATGTCTTATAATGTTGAAAATATGACTGCATGGTACAGTAACGAGCATTATACAAAATCACAATGGTTAAATAGTTTTAACATAAACAATAAAATGATGAAATAAAAAAACAAAAACAAAGAATTTAATAAACATAAAAGAACTAGGAATGTTACAAGAACTTAAGGCAAGATTGATTATTTTAAGATATCACACAGGATGAGGTTGGTGACAATGTTTTTAATTGAAAGTGCAAATCACAGTTGTGTGGTTGGGAATCACTACCTTGAGTGGACATGCCCAAATATGTAGATTCTTCAGTTTTTTCCTCGGTAGTAGTCTTAAATTTATTATCTTCTTCATCGTCATCAAAATCGTCTTCAGAATCAGAGCTCTGAATATTTAATATGAAAAATACAAATATAAACAAATAAATTCTAACAAAATAATGTGTTATTATACAAACATACAACTAAACGTGCTAATGCAGAAAAATCCACTTTTATAAGTTTGCGCTCCTTTGGATCAAGCATACTTTTGATGGATTGGTTTGGCATATATTCTTCTTCTGAACTGTTCATAGATGAATTGTCAACGTGAACTAAATAGGCATTTAAAATTAATTTGCATTGCATCATTAAATTATTAAGCAAATAAAATAAATTACTTTTTGATTTATTGGAACGAGAGGAGTTTGGAGGACTCGACATTGATCTTGATGATTTTATATTACGGAAAGGGCTTTCTAAATAAACGTAAATACAGAATTGTAAATTAAAACTGAGCACATATAGAACAGTATTGAATAATTCATGTGCTAATAAATAACAGTATAATAACAAACAATGTTAAGAAATAACAAAAATGTATTAAATTAATTTTAAAATTCAATGAGCTTACTGGTTAATGAAGTAGAACGCAACTTAACGTTTCCACTTTTTATACATTCCAATAGATGTTCCCTTGGTGATAGTTTATCTTGTCGACGAGGAGCTAATTTTCTTGCAGCAGCCTGAAATAAGCATTAATACTCTAGTAAGTAATATAAAAAGTAAGAATTTATAATTATTATTCAATGCATAGAAAAAAATGTATATTAATGATACTGAACATTAATACTACCTATCAGTAGGTTATGCTAGGTTTATCAAAGAGATAAAACATTTTAAACATTGAGATTGTCTAGAATCTTGATTATACTAAATTAAATTGAACAATTGTTATTTTTTACATTTTTATATATAAATGTAGGCACTTTAAAGGAACGCAAATTTACATTCCTTTTTAATTTTTCTTCCAATGAAATATTTCACAATACAATATAAGAAAAATTGATATTATAATATATTATTGATAAATTAATTCACTTTTTCTTAGAACAATCTATAATTTTACAATGACTTTATTGACATTGATTAATTTTAGGATTGTTATTTTGTTATTTATTAATAAAAAGGTTTTAAAAAAAAACTTTAAATATCTGTTAAAACAAGGTCACCAGAGATAATACTTACAAACATAAATACAATAATGTTGTAAAAATGTACACAAAGCTTTACAAATATAAAATTCACTGATATTATTAAATATAACTTAATAGAAATTAATTTATAACTATTTTAACAATATTTGATGAGTCGAAGGGCATCAAATACTCGGCACTGGTCCAACATTTTAACGTCTAACGTTTTACCAAAATAATAGGCCTATAAAATATATAATAAACCATACAAACCCCATAATTTCATAAAGTGATAGATTACTATAGCAATTAAATCAGTGAATGTAATAAGCAATTTATTTGCTGCACTAAATGAATGAACATTATAGAATTTTTTTTTTTTATATCTTTTGTAATGTGTTATTTGTTACCTCCAATTGAATTTTTTTTAATGTTTTTTAATACTTCTTCAAGTTTTCTACCACATATTACATTATTTTTATTTTGTACAAGTGCTTTATTAGTATATTGTCATTATATTGCCTAACAAATTTCATTCTTTAAAAAAAAAAAAACACAAACATAATTTTAATGTTACCATATTATGTCTGCGTAAATGTTAAATAGTTTTAGCCATTTAATATTAGGTATGGACTTAATAAAAAATGAAAATTTCGCACAAAATCGGGGTATATTGGTAGATTGCACATTTTACTAGTGCCAAATACTCCATTATAATGCAATAAAATTCCTAATACGTTAAATAACCTGTATTCTCTAATTTAGTTATTTATTTGTTTATAATAATTATTAAAATTTACTCACACTTTTTAATGGAGGCCTTGATCTAATAAACTCAAGAATTGCATCATGAGCATCTCTTTGAATTCTGGCAGGAATTTCTGGAGGAGTAACTCTTTTTAAAGTATATCTTCTAGACCTTATGTCATCCATTAACATTTCATAGGGGGTTAATGCATATTCAACAAATTCATCTCCAGTATGAGACCTTTGATCAACTTTTTTTAATTGTACACCACGTCGCAGTTCTCGTATTAATTGTATCCATAAACGTGCCTACAAATTATTTTTATAAATATTATTTTGTTTGTTAAACATACAATGTACATTGTACATACACATTGTTTATAATAAAAAACTATGATATAATAATTATTATTTGTATCATCATTATTTAATTTATAAAACATGTTAATACAACTATTAAAAATTATTAAAATTTGTACCATAATATAAAAATATAATATCCCAACAAGTTCAAATGTAAAATAAACTAAAAATTCCTCATAAAAATCATTTGAACCTGTATAACTTATAAATCAAAATTATTATTTTGCGCTATCATAAAATGTAATTTGTTGAACTATAATCTAGACATACTTGTAAAATACTCCACTTTCTGCGGTTGGGCTAACAAAAAGTAACACAACAATGTGTTAGTTTTGATGCCATAATAAATATATATAATACAAACTTACAAATTCACTTCCTAAAGCCATAATGCAGTAAATATTACTCACAATTAAACTTAATTATGTGAACACAAATAATAAGCATCAACGCTCTACTACTTAACACAGGCTAATAAAATTATAGTTTTAGGATGATCATTAGTTGATTTATAAAAAAAACTACAATGAATATTCATTAAGCATTTAATAGCTTACCCAATCACTGTAATCCAATGTACTTAATTCAGCTGAAGTCGAATTTCTGTGTCTCAAACTGACAGTTCCATCAGATAATTTATCTAAAAATGACGAAAGCTCTAGAGCCTCTGCCACTAATGCCCTGCATACTGCTTTATAATGAGTTTCAGAACCCAATCCTGACACACCTATATGTCTACTGCATTCCTAGAATAAACATTACCAAAAATATATACATTAAAGTAAGAAATATTAACAATAGAGATACTTGAGATATAATTTTCTAGAGTTGATATGGGATTGGAAAATATTAAAACCCAAGAACATGAGTTTAATAGAGTTTAAGTGATATACTAGTGATACGTTTTAACCAGAATCAACTCAGACCATGATACAAGTCAGTACATAGCAACTGTGTATCTAATATATATACACATACACTTTTTCTTCTTGAACATCTTGAATGTCAAGTATTTAATATTTAATACTTACTACTATTTTTATAAAATTGAAGTTTGTAACGGACATTTTATATGAAATAAAAATAATATTCTTCAGGGTGATTCACCAACATTTTAACGACTAAGAAACTACTCATTTAAATTTTGAATTAAGTGCAACAAATAATCTACTAAATAATATATAGTTGGGTTTTTTTTTTTTAGTTTAACGTTTTCAATTTAAAAACAGAAGTTGTATTGCCATAGGACACTTGACACTCTTTAAGTAGCACAAACAAATACAAAAATTGAAAAAATGGACTTTGAGAATGCTTGGCAAATCACTCTGTATTGTATAACCAAACAGATTTCCCAAAATTATATTTATTTTTAATCTTGAAGACCCTGACATTGGGAAACTGTTATTTTCTAAATTTCAAAATCATGAGCACTTTTAATGAAAGTTAAATAATTATAAAGATGAAGTAATGGTTAATTTTAAGTAAAAAAGTAATATTTACCTCTAACACATCATCAAAAGTAGCAAAATTATTTCGTGATATTTCTTCACATTCGGCAGAATCTCTTTCAATTCCTTCATCGTCAGTTTCACCTGATTGCCCATGATCCATAGATTGAGCATGCAAACCATATTCAACTGCAAATTTAAGGCATACATGATAATTAAAATGAGGACCCATAAAAATGTATCTGTTGTTAGTTGATAAAAAATACAAATAAAACACAAAAATAGTATAATATATAATAATGAATTAAATGAGACACATAGGAAGTTTCACAGTGTTGACCGACTTTTCAAGTCAATACCTTTTAGGTTCTGAGCAAAGCAATGAATGTATTATTTATGTAAGTGTCGGAAGATACTTTTTATAGTAGAAAAATTTGATTTTCAACTTTGTGGGTGGTTGTTTTGTAGTAGCAAATTCAGAACTAGTTGGTACTTTGGGGAATCAAAAAAAATTCCTAGACTTTTTAAGTTTTAAATAACTCAGGAAAAACCAAAACAATTTTATGCAAAACCAGTACTTGAAAAAATCAATTTTGTTATCTTGTTAACAAAATAAAATAAAATAAAACATAAAATAATTTTCAACATTCTTTGACTCTTTTTGTGCTATTAAAATTACTTTGTCCATTTTTTTAAAAATTATTTTTCAATCAACTTTGAGATCTACAACGTTAATAATTACAATTTACGATTTTATTCATAGATATAAGCTAAATATTATATCTGTGTTTCTTAAAAAATAGAAATAGCTCATTTTAAAAGTTAATTTATGTCAATATTTTCAAAGCTGGATTACTAATTTCCATAAAATATTCAAATTGTTATCTATATTATTATTATTTTTATTTTTGGTCTGAATCATGTAAAGTATACTTAGTAGGTGAACAGGTCTTTAATAGAACAAACAACCCAAGAATCACAGTATAGTGGAAAAGTTGCTAATACTATCTCAATATTATATAAATATGATGCATACAATAAAATATTCAATTTATCAAAGAAGTTAACATTTTATAAAAGGTTTATTTCCAGCAATATATAAATATATTATTTTAATACAAATATAATTATATATCATAATATAGTTAGTTAATTTGTTTTTGAGCAAGTACTCAACTTAAAAATTTTTACAAGTACTCAACTCGACTTAAGTTTTTAATAATCAAAAAGTCAAGTACTTGGATTTAGTTCTAAAAAAGTATTAAGCTATTTCAAGTACTCGATTAATTGATTGAAAAATAGTTGTAAAAATTACAAATAATATTACAATGTTTCCAATAGGAATACCAAATAAGGGTCATAATTTAGTTTTAATTCATCAAAAATGTATTCTATAAATATTGTTTGAATAAAATAATATACATGGGACATATATTATGCTCCATGGTTTAGGTATACCATATACAACCAAAATTAATTATTAATAGATAGTTTTTATGTTAACTTTAATAAAATGATAAATATATAGGGTGTTTTTAAAGAAAAGACAAATAATCATCTTTGCAATGGACTACTTTTTGTGGAAAGTAGTGGCAATTGTAGCACACTTCTTTAAAGTAGTCAGTACTCAGTACTCAGTTCTAACAACTGCTAGAATAAGTAGAAGTGGATAATAGTGAATGGAAAGTTTGTACATTTGAAATACCATGATTACATTCATCAGATCATTAACAATAAAAATTACCTTATCTATCACAAAAACTATTATAAGTAAAGTAAAACTTTTTTCAGTAGACAATTAATTTTTTTTTACTGTCAAAAACAACAATTATTATTAAAAACTTTTAGAAAAAAAAAAATATTATTTGTATCACCTTATTCATGCATTGTGCATACTTTAATATATTTTAGAATTTTAATAATCAATAAATAATGAATATTCAAATACCGAAAATATAAATATTATGATACAACAACAGCATGATAAGATTCCAAGTACTACACTATATACAATAAAATTATTCTACAAACTCTAATTATCTAAATACCATCAACCAAACTAAATTAATTATGACAAGATTATATAAGTTTAAAGTGTTAAATAGTTATTATTATACTTAAATAACATAACATAAATTAATAAATCTCTTTCATAAAAATCAACATTGACTTAAGAAATATAAAATAAAAAACCTCATAAAAAACTATTTTGTAATTAACAACTCACTAAATTTATTGTTATATAAAATATATAACAATAATAAAATAATGAGCTTCATAAATATGTTTTGGTATTTTTAGAAGTAATATAATTTCCAAATGTTGTCAAATAGAAGTCTCAAAATATTAATTTATTTATTTATATAATTGATATATATATATAATGTTTTGTTTTTATTATAACTTCAAATTTTATGTTTTGTTTTAGATTCTGAGTTGGGAGCTTTTTTTTATTGTTGATTTGTGCATGGTACAATTTTTGTTTGTTAGTATAAAAACTTTAAAATGTAATACATGCTCATGATATATTATTCTTAGAGCAACTAAAAAATCACAAAATACTTTGTCACAGTTTTTTTGTGTAAGCATTTAATTAAAGATTTTATATTTTTATAATTGAACCTTAAAAATGTATTACTAGGTTCCTTCAAAATAGTAATAGTAAAACAGAAACCAAAAACATCAAAAATACAAATGCATAGTTTTTTTTTTAAAGGATTTCCAAGTTCAAATTTCAACGAAATATTATTTAAAATAAATTGTTTTGTAATTCTTAAATGATAATTTGTAGACTTACAATTTTTTGTCACTATGTATATTACTATATTTGCTTGACAGAATGAAATTTTCAATATTTTCAAAATATTTAGATTAATTTTTAATAATTTACCTATCCACAAACTTATTCACTAACTTATTATTGTTAATTATTAAAGAATATGATATTAGTTTATATTACAATATACTTACATGAAGCTATCATTCGTTTAATTAATGATTCCAACTCAGGATTTAATGACCTTTCTTCATCTTCATCAATCCCGAAATCCAATACTTGAAAAACAATATATCCTAGACTGGCAATCACCTATATAATTTAGTATTATAGAAGTATAAGACAAAATATAGTTGTTTTTAATGTTTAAGTTTATAAATTTAGGTACAGTAGATAATTTTAAATAAATGTAAAAAACCTTATTGTGTTCTAGACATATTTAATAATAGAAAAAATATAATATAATAATTATATAGTATGATGATTATTTTGTATACATGAAAATATATTATCTTAAGAAATGTTGATATATTTTTCATTAGATTTTTATTTTTCTTAAATTAATATAATAAGTACAAATTTAGATAATAAAAAAGGGCTTTTAAATTTTGTTTGATTAAATAAGGTATAAAATTAACAATTTAATTTAATTTAAAAATAGAAAGTATATTAAAAACATAAAGATTAAAAATAGTAGTTGATTTAAAAAAAAAGAAATTATTTTAATTATAACCTACTGATTTTTATGCATTAAGATTTATGTTAATTTATAAAACAATACACAGTTCCCAGAATACCAAAATGAAAATTTAGATATTTATAAATTAATAACCGACAAAACATTTTTGTGTTAATACATTTTTTATGATACCTATCAAATTTATTACACAATGTAGATATTGTAAAATTAAATGTGTGTTCATTACTTAACTAGGTAAATATGTAATATGCTAATAAGTAAATATAAAATAAAAATGTTTCTAAAATTGAATCGATTGCTTGATATCTATAACTACCAAATAAAATAAACACAAACTCTTAAATTATTATTTAAAAGAAACTCGCGAATCATTTTAATGAAATCAATTAGTACCTATATTTTGTAGTAATGTTTATTAGATAAGTAACAACTATAAGTCAAAAATTATAATCAATAATTTTTCATACTAAATAGTCAATTAATTTATATCTATAATTACTCTAATCATAAATAATTATAGGTTTGCTCTTGCTACATAATAACATATTAGAAAGAGGTACTTGATACTTACATGATGTTGAAGTATAGTTTTATTATCATTTTCATTACTAAGTTTTTCAATATTTTCACGAGATTCAGCTGAAACAAATATAAAAATGTATATTTTCATTATTTTCTTGTTCTAAATTATATAAAAAGCATTGATTAATTTGTATAACAGTGTAAATTTTCCAGGTCAGGTTCATAAAAACAATAATTTTATTTAGGGAGGGGAAGATTTTAATATCTTTATAACAAATTGATTTAATTTTTTTAGAATGAATTAAAATATGTATAATTATTAATTATATAATGAAATTACATCAAAAAATTATTTAACATGTTACGGAAGAACCCCTCACCCTCCCCACATACTCCTGGTTAATCCACTCTAACAGGTCATAAGTTAGCTATGAGTACCTACATTAAATAATTTATCCAAGAATATTAAATAGCAAATATGTATTTGTGCATGTATAGATTTAAATATTTTATTCTCAAAACAATAATTTTCCCATAGACACTCTGAAATTAATGACATCCTAAGTGTGGTATATGGAGAGGAATAGAAATATAGAATTATTTAAGATTTATGAATAATAGGTTTATTTGAACACAAAATGTGAATAATATAATTGAAATACATGTATTATTCTTGGAGACAACTTATGGGGAAATCAATACAGTGGGGGCCAGATTATAATTACGAGGAGGTAGGTATATCTGATTTTACTCTTTTTAGGTACCTACTCATATTACAATGAAAAGTATATTAACTTTAAAACTAGGTAGCCAGATTGGTATCTACCTATAGAATATTGTATAATCAATAAATATTTTTATAACAAATATACATAATTTAAATACATTACCTACATTCATAGTCGTAAGGTGATAAAATCTATTGGAAGGGGGAGGAGACTGAAGCTCTTCTATAAATATAAATATTCCCACAATATTTATGATAATGGTACTCATTTTTCAAAAAAAATACCTTTTTTAAATATTTTTTAGTTGTTATAATAACAACTTAATAGATAAGAATTTAATACAAGGAACCTCATTGACCCAAAAAATAAAATTTTATCTACACTAATAAAAAAAAACCTTAACATTTCAAATGTTATATAAATAACTCCAAAACAGTCAAAACATTATGAAAATATTATCATGTAAAAGAATATGATCAAATAAACACTTTGTGTAAATTTCAAACAATTCCAAATATCTACAATTATTCGTTTTTAAATTACAACAAAATTTCAAAAACTGAGAGAGAAATAGGATAAATAGTTCATTTACGGGTGAATATCCAATTTCGAAAAACTTAAAGCGCTTATAAAAAATTAATGTGACTTTCCGTTTTACTTTTTTTTTGTAATATGTAGAAAAACTTATGAACTTATGAGAAATTTTGTGATAAATTATTAAAATTTTTGATCAAGTGAAAATAAAATGTATCAATGTTTAAGAAGAAAAAACTAGGTATATAAAATCAAAAAATGACAAATGTCTAAAATAGCTCAAAAAGTGTCAATAAATGGGTAAATTTGAAGCATTATTAGTTTATGAGTAAAGCTAAAAAAAACAATATCGATTTTGTCAAAAATAGTTTTGCATTCCTATTCTATTATCATTTTAGAGTCTGAGCAAAACAATTTGTAATGATGTGTTTTATTAATTTTTTTTTTTTTGTAGTCAAAATAATGCTTTGATTTTTATCTTCAATAACTTTTCTGGTATGAAAATGAAATTAGTTACTGCATTCAAGTGGTCAAAATTAAAGATTTCCAATAGTTTTTAAAAGCGTTGGGAAAAACAAACAAAAAAATTTAAAAAGAGGGCATTTTTACTCAAAACCAGTTTTTTGACAAAATTGATTTTTTTTTTTTGGTTTAACACAAAAATAAATAACTAGATAAATGACATTTTCAATATACTATCAAATTTTCAAAATATTTTGATTCTTTTTAAGCTATTTATAGGCAAAAAAAAATTCATTTTTTTATTTTGGTTGATAAAAAATTTTAAACTGTCAAAAAAGTTAAAATTGAATACAAGGTTCCCCATAAGTTGTTGTTAGTAAAAATTTAAAAAAAAGTTGAGCGTTAATCCACATTATTTTTTTATGAGCTACTGAAGTTAGCAGTATAACTTTTGTTAATGTTACAACATTTGTCAGTCACAAGAATTTACTGATTATTTTGAGTTAAAAATTCATAAAAATTGTCTTTTATAAACCTAAGATTTGGATATTTAAAACAAGATTTCCCATAAGTTTTTCTTCCTTTAACAAAAAAATATAATAGTGGAAATTCAAACTAATTTTTTATGAGCGTTTGAATTAATGAAACATTGGATATTCCTTGTGAGTTATTTTAAAAACAGTTGAAAAATTAAAGATACATAGTCATGATTTTTTATAAGCATTTATAGTTATTTTGACAACATTCATCAGAATCTCGAAAATAAAAATAAAAATCTATTTTGTAGTTAAAAATGTATACAATTTTCAATTTTAATAGCTAAGGACTGAAAATGTCAAGTTTTTTCATAAGTAGATAATATTATAAACAAAAAATATAAAAGATATTTTAACATCGTTTTTTTTATAGACATTTTAAGTTCAAATTTGGACGAAATTAGATAGGTATTAATTGAAGAATAACAATTTTAGTTATTTTGTTGTAATATAAAATATTATTAGTGAGGACTTGATAATATTTTAAGTATATTACTGTAAATTATTATTGTTTATACATACAATGACGACATGACGTTTTCAAATATAATTTTTTGGGCCAAAATTAATTCAACCTACTATATTGTCTATATTACTACTAATAGTAAAATAAATTACTTTAATAGCAATAATATCTAAAATAAACTTAGTATTATAAGCTGATAGGACCTTCTTTGTTCAGAATTGTTTTTTGTATAAAATGATTTTATTTCATCGAATACAAATTTAACACATAAATTACAGTGACTCCTCTGGGCACATATCGTACAGCAGAGCGATACCAAATGCCCACCTTTTTATTCCTGATTATTAAGAAAAGTGCTAAGAATTTTCAATTTTGATCTCTCAAATATACCAACTAGATTCCAATTTTCAATTAGAAACTAACATCATAGTTGAAAACCTAAGTATTTTTTCTACTTCTTGTTTAAACATACACAAAAAAACACATCATTCTAAAATAATATTATTTATTAGGTATGTTCTGAAATGAAACATGATTATGATAAATAATTACAAGTATTATTGTCATTCCCCACAAATTCAGTTTAATGAAGCACAATTTATCTAAATGAAAAATACATGAATAATTCTGTGGGAGGAGGGGGGCAAATATTCACACTGGGATGATATTATACCTATATTATTAATTATAATTACTTAATGACTAAAATAAGTAAAACTTGTACTTAAGCTTTAAATTTTTTTAATTAATTGACAAAAATAACTAATTCAAGTATGTTACACATGTAGCCATGTAGGTATTGCCCAAATGATTTGTTAGTACTCAATTAGGAGGCTGGGGGACTTATCCCTCTCAAGATAAATTAATCTTTGAACATGTATAATATAAATTCAAAATTAAATAAATAATAAAAATGCACATAGCACAGTCAAATGCTGTAGGCGACATACATATTCAATGCCAATGTCAGCAATATCACCACAATAGACATAAATTCATAAGTCATAAGCCCTTTTGTAATTTTTACTTGTATAATGTTCTGTAAAGTGTAATTATATTTTGTTGAGTATTTTGTCAAGTTTTATATTGATCTATCTTATAGCGGATAACTAATAACAGGCTCCATTCAGTCAAAGTTAATAGTATTCTATAAAAATATACCGGCTCCAACTGGATACATTTTAAGAACATTTATAGTGAGGCTTCAACACCCTCCCCCCAAGATTTTTATGCTAATTTTGCCACTTCTAGTACTTATATCTAAAAATATTTATAAATTATTATTTAGATATAATCATATCAAAAGACATAACCTAAGTATTTATCGATGTTTAGTAAATTTTATAAGACTTGAGTTTAAAACCAATGAGATCTAGATATTAACTATAGAAGTGATACCTAATCTTTTGAATGTTTTTACTATTCATACATACACTATTTCAAAAAATACCTTATGTACCTACCTACCTACGTAATTGTTTGAGTTTATAATAGAGTTAAGAATAGAAGCTAGTAAAAAATAAATCAATGTCAATTGTTATGTACCTACATAAAATACATACCTAACAAATATTACTTTTAAAATGTATTGTGATACAAAATTAACAATGTTTACAGCAAGATTTACATTTTACAGTGTGGTTTTTTCTGGGCTATATTAAAAATTTAGTGCACTTGTATAAATAGACAAATATATATTTAGGCAAAATAAAAATGTTTCCTATGCTTATTGTCATTACTTTATAACTAGTTACTCCAATAACAATAACTATCAGATCTATACTCTTTGAGTCAACACCAAAATGCTCGCTAAAATGTTAACACAACTGGTAGATAAGTTTTGGAAAAAACAGTTTTAATGACTACCTAATGCAAACTATAATTATATTGAATGTTTTATAAGGTTTTACATTTATTGAATAAGTATAAATCTCTGTATAAACATACATATTTTGACAGATAGGTATGTATCATTTAATTTCATAAACAGACAGTACAATGTATTTTTCGAACTAAATTAATTCAGTTCAGATACAATCAATTAAAATAGTAACGGAATTAAATATACCAAGGAATATACCTATACCTATGCCGATTGCTGAGTTGCATAAAAAATTGAATCATTTAATAATGATTCACTAAAATTTAGTAGACAAATCATGCACTAAACCTTTTAAAGGATTTAACCATTAGTTCACTTTTAATTCATTAAATGTTTTGTGATTATTTAGATTTTAGGCAACCCGGCAGTTACATTTTGACAAACACACATTCTTTAGTTTAATCATGCCTACTACATATTAGTTAAGATATTATGTATATAATTTTTTTTTTTACTGTTTAAATCTTAAGACTATTATACATTTTTTATTTAATAAAAATATTACATTTTTTCCAGCAGTTATACAATTAGGTAAACCATAGAGTATGCATAATGAAATTATAGTTGTTATATAATTTTCAATGTTTAAAGAATTAAAGGAGTTTGTCTGTAATATCTGTGCCATATTGGCTTCCTTAAGGTTGTTCAGCAACACGGTCGATGCCATTTGGCGATAAATATAGATCTGAAATTAATTGTTTATTATTTTATATGTGTAGCTGAAAGTTATTAGTTTAGTTAGATTAATTAAGTTAAGTTGATTAATGTCTAATAGATTTTTTCTAAAATATGTATTTTTCACACTTTGTAAGTATGAGTGTATGATCATATGAAAGTAATTTTTATTTTCTACCTAGAAGTTATTACAATATGTACGTACTGGAGCAAAAACCACAAATTTATTTATTTTTCAAGAAAATAAAACAAATAGACAACATATATGTTGCCACAAGTACTTGTTTGTATATTATTTTTTTAATATCTTAAGGTGAATGGATATAGATTTATAGATTTGGCAGGAATCTGATAAGAAAAGATATTTGTTGGGGTGATTATCTGATTGACAGTGATTAACTTGACTTAACTGGCTTAAGTCGAGTTACTACAGATTAAAACAAACAAAAATGTAAAACATTTACTATGTATACTATGTATATATACTTTACATATACTATGTATAGTACAATGATAGGTACTAGCATTTCTAAGTTCAAAGGTTATATTTTTTACCTGAAGGTATGTTGATACTCTTTATTCCTATACCAGAATAAACGGGTACATAAATAATATTACATGTTGTAATTTTTTTAATATTTAAATATAATAAAGCTTGGGAGTAGAAAGGGACTGAAAACAGGTTTCTAGCTTAGGTATAAGGGTACAAATATTACATAACTTGAATGGTTATCCACAAGGTACAGACACTTTGAATTACCGATGTATAAACTATGTAAAAATGTCGGGCACAGCCTATGGCACAGTTTATTTACTGTTTGATAAAATAATTAAAGGTAACAGCATAGCAAAAGCAAAATTAGGTATGGACTAAGTGGATGAAGCTGACTATGAATAAAGGTACTTAGGTTATAACTAGGGCCCGGAACTTGATGACCTAAAAATCTTTAAAAAATGAACACAAAAAAAGTGTTAAAATGACTTATAAATATCAAAAAATTACAAAAATGACTATAATGACTTTTAAAAATGTTAATTTCTTTAAATTTTTCTAAATATAGTCTATAAATTTATTCTGGGTAAACCAATCAAATCAAAATTACAATTAACACAGGGGTTTCTCACGCACGTCTGCACTGGGCCTAAAATAAAATTGAAACAAAGACACAAAATAATATCAATACGTAAATAATTGAAGGATTCAGCTATATAATATAATATGTTAGTTTTTTTAAATATTTAATTTTATCAAAATAATATAGAATAAAACATGTTCTTTCAGGAAGAAAAATGCAAATATACCTACAAAAGTAGAGAAATGCACTAAAATTGTTAAAAAAAAAATGACCTTACAACTGGGAATTACCGAAAAAATGCAAAATAAAATTTATACTATTGAATTCTGCATAGCACAAGTCAAATTTCTATAAAGAAGAGCCTCGAATACAAGCATTAGATAAAAAGATGCAAATGCATCAAGTTCCGGGCCCTAGTTATAACTATTTTATACAGTGAAACCTGACTTAACGGATAAAATGATTAAGTCCCAGCTAGGGTTGTCAATATCAATGATAACATTAATTGAGTATATTTATAATTATATCAGCTTTTTTCTCATAAAAGAACAATATTTTCATTAAATAAATATGTATGTGAGTTTGGCTAAAATAATACCAAAACCTGTCTACAATGGACAATATTGATGGTCCCGTGGATGTCTGTTATACACGGGTTTTACTGTAATTAAGTATCTTATAGCTAATTTGTATGGGTGCAATGGTGCATGCTTTCAAGGTTCAGTCAAATGTACAATAATGTTTAAGTAAATGTATGTGTTACTGTATTTAATAAATTATAGTGGCAGTAGCCAGTAAGGAATCACTATAAAAACAATTCCCTTATCATTGTCCGTCCAAAGAAAAAAAATATAAGTAACTAGTAACAATTTCTATGCATACTTAGTTAGTCTCCATGTAGGCCTAAATAAATTCAAAATCAACTTGTTGATTCCAAAACTTAGGGTAAAAATATAGATACTGTGATCTGTAGTCACACTAATTAGAATTTGTAGTTATTAAAAATTAGTGTGAACTACCTAGATAAAATTAAAATTTGCAGCTAGTGATATTAATTTTCAAAAATTTGTATTAGATAAATGATTTACAAGACATACCTATTTCTTCAGTATTCAAGATGGTACTGGGGTGTATGAATCCATCCTTATGGATACGAACTTCTTCTAGATTCTTAACCACTCGACACCTGTTTGGGTCACGTTCAAAAGCATTCTTGAAACACTTGGCACACTGGTAGCACAGGGCCCATGCATGTTCCTCGCTGACAGGTGTATTGAATGACTTGATTATGTTCACAAGCGAAACACAATCATTATCATCCAACTTGCAGAGGTACGGCTTGAAATTGTTCGGCACATCCATGTCTGTTACTCACATGGGACTGGTGTAGTCACAGGTCGACAAGCGACACTTCGGTAGACGACAAGGAACACTAGCAGCGAAAAAGCGCGTCGCGAACATCAAGGGATCCGACGAATAACGATACGTAAAAAAAAGCTCGTCGCAAAGTACAAGGACCAAACGATTGAGACGTTTTCAACGTTTTCAAAAACGGACAAGGTTTTGGTGGTCAAAAATCCGAGTAAATCAAAGTTTGAATGTTCCGCAGAACGAGGGTCGGACGGGATCGCGACTCGCGAGATCTCGTAATGACTTTAGGTAATAGGTTATAGCCTGTAGGTACGTAAGTCGTAAACAATAATGCCACTTACGGGATATAATTCATTCGGCAACGACAATTTCCCAACCAACGACGTTGACAATTAGTAGTTGTGATGTCGCACATTCGCACAATAGAAGTTTATATGAATATAAAATTTAAAATAATAAATAAATAAGCGAACTTAGCGAACGAAGAATAACAGATGAACCTACGGCGATGGTTGCAGCGGTGGTAACTGGTAGACGGTAATGTTGTCGGTGGCGGCGGTCGCGGTCAGTGTTTACTCTGGTGGAATTTTTTATTGTTATTAGAAAGGTTATTACGGTTTGTGTGTTAACGAACGGGCACACGCCACTTGCACCGCCCACAACAACGACACTAGTCCGACGCCGAATCAAAATGTTTACCCCTTAGATCACGTCATTATATATTTATATTATAGTATTATACTTGACACTTGTATAGTTGTATATATGATCTAAGGTTTACCTGTAAGGCATCATTATTCAATAGAGGTACCTATTATAATATTATTATTAATATTGAGTAATTCAATAATTTATAAAATAAATACGACAGGTACGCAAATCATGTCGATTTTATAACTTCTAGAATAAAATCAACGGTAGGTAGTGTTTATATTTTTTAAATATTTTATTCAAAATGCGATAAAAATAATATTTTGCTGTCGGGCCACTGGGGGATTTGATTAATCCGTAGTTTATTTAAAACCTAAAGCCATATGACTTTCATCAATTTTTCACCAATATTCAATAACTTTAAATCCTTACAATAAATGTATTGACTATTTATGGTTATACTGAAAAATGTTGTATACGTACGGCGGTTGACCTTGTAAATCTGCAATAGTGCAATGGTAATATCTACGTCTTCAAAATAAAATAAATATTTTTATTTTAGGTAGGTACTCGATAAAATATTAAATTTTTACAAATTTAATGTTGTATAAAATATCTTTAAAATAAAATAAATAATTTTATTCGAGAAAATATTCAATTTTAACAAACGTTGTACACATAATAATAATTTCTAAATGTTAAAACAAATTTTGTTTATAGATATAATATGTCGTTTTTAAATTATATCAGTATCGTTTATGGTTTTCTTTAGCCACATAAAGGTATAACATAATACATTTTAATTTAAAATTATGGGAAAATAATTTTTAGTGATCTTATTTGTAGGTAGGTATATACAAATTACAAATTATCTCCATGACTCCTTAGCTGACATAGCAAATTGTACAACAATCGAACCAAGAGAAATTGGTTGATATAGGTACACAGATACACTTTTAACTCCATTTAGCCTAAAAATAGTTGACATATTTTGAAATTCCTAATTTCATATTATTAAATTTATTCATAATTGTAGAAAAGTTTTAATTTTCTAGAGGACCATCTGTAGACTATTTTTATGCCTATAATACCTTCACCAGTATAACGTTATATACTATATAGCTAGATAACTCATCATTTCCAATATACCTAATAATAATCATCGATATAGACATAGGCATAGCCAGAAGATATCTACGTGGGTTATGGCCTTATAGCTTATGGGTATACAAGGTCTTATAAAATGATTAGAATGGTATTCTTAATTCCATATGCCAGTAGGTACTAGAACAACATTTATTTTAATTAATGCGAAAAAATATATAATTGTAGTAAAATTAATTGGTACCTATGTATATAGACCGATAATAGATTACCTAAGTAATTTAGTTTCGTATAGAACAATGTCATACACGCAATTTTTTATTTTGTTGTTGTCACGTAATAAATTTCGTGTCATAACTTAAATTAAAAATTATTTTAATGGTGAATGGAGATTACCACTTGTAAGTTGTAAGTGTGAAAAAAGGGGAACATTTTTATGGTGTTTTTAGTTTTAATTATTATTGTGACGCACTCTTATCATATATTATTAATTATTATAAATGTATGATGTACAAAAATACAGTATAAAAAAAATGTAACAAATAATTATGTAATATACTGTCTAGATATACTTAGCCTTACTATTTGATTGAAATTAATGTGAAAGTTTATAAATAAAATACAATTTTTTGTGTAAAAACCCGGTAAGATATGGTCGGAACTACTGCGGGGGCATGGGACCCCCGCCACGGGTTAAGCCCCTCGCCAAATATTAAATTAGCTTCCACAAATATTTTTCATGTCTTGTGTAATATTTTTTTTATGATTATTGTTAAGCTATTTACTGATATTTCCTATCGATAGTTATAATGCTTTAATAGTTATACAACTTGCAATATAAAGCTAATTTATACTAATGCGACGTGACTTATAAAAACATAGATGAGAACTTGAATTTTGGCTCAAAATCGTTTCAACTATCATTTGTCTATCATTGATATTGAAAAACAGTTAGGAGATAATCATGATAAATAATACATTCTTAAAAAAACAATAAATATATAAGTATACAATGTCAATAATTTCAAAAGCCTATTTAAATAGCTTAAAATATTTATTATAAGATAATATATTTGTATGAGCTGTTATTATTTATTAGGAACGTAATAGTTCGAAATATCAACTAACTAAAACATAATATTTTAATATTTATATATGTATTATAAGGCCGTAGGAGGGTTGGGAAGGGCCCAGGCCCTGGGCTCTGCGCTTTCTGTTTGCATTTGGGGCCTCGAGTTTTAAATAAAAATGTTTTGTTTTTTTCCCTGGACCTCACAAATCCTAAAGACGACCCTAGGTATTATTATTTATTATTTATCAGCATAGTTAATATAGCCATATAAGTTTATATATATATAATACAAACAAAAATTATTATTTATTAACATTATAACATCTTCAAGTTTTAACTTTAATGTGTATATTGATTTAAAGTTGAGTTAGTTCAGAGTTTCTAACGTTCAATTTAGGCCAGTGGCTTGTTCAGCTTTTTTAAAAATGCAGTATATGAATTTTTGACTATTCTCAGACCAAAGTAAATATGTCTACTTTCATTACTTTATTATACATTTTATATTTTTATATAACAACAATAAGTCAAAGGGGTGGGGGATATCACGCCCTTACCCCCCCCCCCCCTCCCCCCTCCCCCCTCCCTCCAACCCTGTGTGTACGCCGCTGGTTTAGGCGCAGACTGGTTAAAAAAGGCATAGGTTACTAAATCATTTTAGGACAACATTTACGTCACTAACTGACTAGATGTACCTACATGAATTGGGCAGTAGCCAGTAGGACACATCGCAATATATATTAATATATTATAATATATAGATTGGGAAAAATATATTTAAGGGCAATGGATGCTGTATACTGTATAGCTTCCCAGCCAGTCCACGAATGGTTCAGTTACGTAGCATAATATTTTAACGGATTTTTCTTGATGAATTGATGAATTGAACTTCAGATAGGACGCGGCCTAACGACCTAACGCGAAGAAGTGGTTTTCCGTAGATGGAATTTATTTGAACGAAAATAACAAAAACTGAAGGCGCAATACATTATATAATATTATACATGACATATTATTATGACCATCATTAATTTATCATCATACTCATGTATATGTAACTATTGTAACTAAGTAAACGACACCATCCGTCCATTCAGTATACTACCTATATTTAATTTCATATTTTATAAATAATTAACAAGACACTATTACAATATTACATACAAGTCTCGGTACCAGTCAATAATAGTACAATAATTTAAGGCAGTCCGGAAAACGTTTCGTTTAGAGCGCCGCTTGTTAAAAACGCGTGCCTGGTGCGCTAGTAGTTATGTAACTCTATAGTGAATTTATTATTAAACTCGATTCATAATAACATGTAACTACAAAATTGTGCGATAATATTATGCGCCATGCGGTTATGCAAATATCGAATACCTACCTACCTACGCTGTTATAAGCACACATACCACAGTAATATTATGAGCTTAGAGCGTTGTCGTTATATAGCCGTCACTCGTCGTCACCTACTTGTTAGTCGTTGTGTGGGTGGTGGGGTGGTATTATAGGTGCGACCGACCGCGAGTCGGTATGACGTAAACACGTAATAGCGGAATGTCGATCGCGGCGTGGAAGAGAATGACGGTTGGACAAATAATATTCTTTGGACAAGCGCACTTACATAATATTAATATATATTAATAAATATATAAAATACGTTATTTAATAATAATAGTTTGATACAAAATTAAAAGTATGCACGAACAAATTCGAAAATATGCATTCCAATCCTTAAATAAATATGAAAAAAATGTCTAGTTCTATTACCAAACCTGTATTTTATTTAATAAAATTCATTTTATTATAATAGATGAAGAAATCAAATCTCACAACAACCGCGCAAAAACAGTTTGACAATTTTTGATATTAGTTTTAATCAATAATCCCCACTTTTACTTATTAATTATAATATTATTGACGAAGGTTACGAAGTAACGTTTATTCTTTGTGTGCTAACGTCTTTTAGTACATCAACAAGTATAACACAAGAATTCAAGAACATAAATTTTTTTTATATAGCTTCAGTTTTAGCAATCAAAACTGGTTTTAGATTTTGAGCGGAACCAGTGGGTCTTAATGTCTTATACAATTATTATTACCTATGTATTGTTGTGTGTGTGTGTGTGTAACAACTATATAACGAGTGATGTCATCTTTAGAAGCAACAAAAGCTTAATTTAAATCAATTTTGAGTGTTACTTCCGACAGAAAATTTGATGTAGTTTGTCCCTACTTTGGGGTTTGGGTGGTCAAAAATGAAACATTTCCAGTACTTTTCTAAATATTTTTGAAAGACAAAAAAACAGTTGTAAAAATAAAATAATTTTTATGCAAAATTAGATTTAGCAAAATCAATTTTGTTTTTTTTTTGTTGAATTCAAAAATGAATAGTCGTGAAGAATTGATTTTTTACCAAATATTCATATTTGCATTTTCTAAACATGATACAATTTTCAATTAATGTTTTGGCTCTTTTTGTTCTACTTATATAGTTATATAGATATTTGAAATTTTTAACTTATTCCAGTTTTATATCGATTTATTTATTTGATTCAATTTTTGTTTAAAAGTATAATCACAGCAGCTTGAACATTTAATAAAACGTTCTCGTTAGTTGTTCTTCTATCCATTAAAAATTATCGAAAGTACAATACCTACCTATTCATTATTCAATTACAATTTTTATTATAAGTGTTTAAAGTTCACATATGTTTATTAAATTCATCAAAATTGAAAATAACGAAAATAATGTGAAAATTGTTTTGTAGTTAGAAATTTATAATTTTTTTTAAATTTAACACCTATAACTTGAAAATATAATGCAAGATTTCTCATAACTCATAAGTTAGGTATCTTTATATTAAAATTAAGTTTAGCGTAAAGCCACTTAAATTTTGACAACATTGGATTAGTATTTCTCCACCACAATGTTGTGTGATTTTGTTGTACCTAATTCAAAAAAATATTTACTGTAAAAAGTTAAAACATTCCAACAGTGGCAAAAAAAAATAGTGTTTCTCAAAATATATAATTGTAGCCTGTAGGTGACCTAATGGCTAACCCTTATGTGGGGCACATAACACATGCTCCTATTGCGGCACCCCACCCCCTTTTATACAGCCCTGCTCAATATGTAATAACTTATAGCAATTATAAATATAAAAAAATGCATAGGTAGGCACTCTTTTTTTGAAGTAGTGAGAAGAACAATAATATCATTGGTAAAGAGGACTGCGTGGAACATTGGTTTAAGCCTCCACCCTTCTCCAACTAAAGTGGTTTTTATAGCATTATAATTTATAGCAATATAAAAATATTGTAAATACATTGCCACAATTTTTTTTTATACTGATTTCAAGTTTAAAATTTACGAAATTAGATAGGTATAAGGCATTTAACACGTTTTTATGGCGTGTGGCGTACCTATGTTACGCCTTATGGCGTCATTTCTACATTTGTTTACTGTTAGTTTTATTTCGGCCAGCGTTAGTTTTTAATATTCTTTTTTTTCGTCAGCGTTGTTCACCGTATATTTAATATACATACGTAAGAAATGTCTACCTCAAAATTTACATTTTTAAGTCTACCATAGTCCATAATACGTAAAAATACATCATTTTTACCAGCACCAAATGTGTTACAATGTGTATACAACGTTTTTTAAATAAAAAATTATGATTTTAGTTTTTTTGTTTTAATAAAAAAAATATTTTCCGTAAGGGATTTGAATTTTTTTGGCTTTTCATAATATGTTTATTACTATATTAACAATTCCCAATGAAATGTTGAAAAACGTCAGCGGCATCAGCGTGAGCAGTGGCGGCGCGAACTTTTTCGACAGTGAGGCAAGAATATGTTAGTTGCAGTACACAAGACCCACCTATTTAATTTGCGTATCATTTTGGTGTCATTTTGTGTCACTGACTACTGTACAATACACTTTTGTGTACTGACTAGCCACTATAGGCACTTAGAGACCCACAACCCCTTTTAGTTGTGAGACAATTGTCTCACAAAAACCCTCTCGCGCCGCCACTGAGCGTGAGTATTCTTGATCATTCTCGTACATTACCACACTCCACACATGTAGGTACACATTACCTACTTAATTAGTATATTACAAAAATATATAAAAACCAATCATTACCACAGAGCTAACGTCAATAGTGAACACAACTATAAATAAAAGTGACACAATCAACCACACAATACTCCAAACATAATTACATCATAATATGCAAAAATAACTATAAATAATGACGTGTAACTAAAAAGTGTTATTTATAACTAAAAAGGTGAGCAAGTGGGTACTGTTATGCGATACAGTAGGGGTCGAGTGGGTCACTGTAATAGATGTGTTAAATTGTAATTCAATGATATAAAATAATTGAATACGAAAAACGATTCTGAACAAGACGGTCTGTCGGCTAAATTATTATATATTACCTATTGGTATTAAAGAAATTAATTTTACTATTAGAAATACACTACTAACACAGAAGGTTGAATTATTTTTTGCCGAAAATTGCAATCATGCAATCATTGCATTAGAAAATGTCTTTGTGCTCGTAAAATATAATAATATATCTTAAAAGTTTCAAGTACCCACGAATAATATTTTTAAATTACGACGAAATAATTAACATCGTTATTCTTTGTTTAAATACTTATCTAATTTCGTCCTAATTTGATTTTAATCTTAAGTTTTAGTAGTTTTACCCGATCGTACAAAGTGAGTGTGTTTTGCACAAAGGTTCGAGTTCGACAGTACCAAAATTGATGATTTGAAATTAATATACAATAAAAATAGATATAGTTAGATTAATACATTGTGGACCAACATTAAGTATTAAATTATAGTATAAATGTATTATACTCATTATTCGATACTGTTTGCAAGTAATCTTCATTCTTCACTATCCGCATCTTGGTGATTCCTCACAAAACATGTGTACCGATCCAACATTATAAAAGTTATATTTAATCAAAGGCAGAAGCCTAGTATTTTGATAAAAAAAAGATTTCTTGTTCTCTGAGATCAGAAAAGACATACATTTTAATACACACAATACACAAATATGAAAAACTAATGAAACATTCAATGCATACATATTTAGTTAACCAATTAAATATTATTTAATTTAAAGTAGGTAATCTATGCTACAAGGATTTCACATAGCTATCATGTTTTGTTTTGTCTCGAACATTTATCAAATACTAAGTTTACTCTTAAACATGTCCACCAAAACATTTGATAAGAAAGGGTATAACCAATTGAATAACATTGTTAAAGCAATAATGAGTTTATTTTTAAATTAGCATTAAGAATAATATTTTAATGCTATTTATAATAAAACAACTTGTATTAAGTACTTTAAAGAATATAAAATAAAATTTAAAAATTGACTTGCTGGCGGAAATGCTTTTGGAACTTGTTGGCTTTAACTCCTAATTGCATATACATTTTTGTTTGAACTTGTTTCATAACTTTCAAATCTCTGGCTTTCCTGTAAAAACATAAAAACGTAATTTATAAAATAAATTGTAACTAATTGTTTAGTCTTAGGAGATATAAGAGAATATTCCCTAAAGTAGTTGAGAAGTATTATGTCCAATTATAGTCTAAATTGCGGTATTCTACTCCTACTGTTTCATATAAATTGTATGGTTTATATGTCACCATAATTAGTGGCGCCAAACACTATGCCCAACCGGTTCAATTGAACAAGTTATAGGGAAGGTATACGGTTATAAGGAGGAGCAAAATACAAAATTAGCCCCCTAAAAGTAGGTAGGGTGGGTGGGTGGTTGTCAAAGTAATTGAACTAGAAGTTTAAAAATAATTTAACTATATTGAAAAATATAGTCTAGTTGATTATAGTACTTTGGTGGCCTGTCAGTGTATGACAAGTTAATTAACATTAATGTGTATGTCATGTATGAGTATATCTATAAATTGTATTACTTGTATGTATGAATGATTTATTTTTAATCGGTAAACATTAACAAGTTAACTACTTTTAAACCAAAAATTGTTTGTTCTAATAATAAATATTGTTTTTAGTTCATTGATATTTCAGTTGAAAAACAAATATTGATTGACACATAAGAACAAAGTTAATAAATAAAAACAAAACTCAGTCTAAAGAAAATCCTAGTTTTGTCATGCAGTCAGATCTAAATACTATCTATTTGAATGATGACTGTAGATAAAATTTCCTTTATTTAACTAGCTACATTTTAATTGAATAAGATTATTACCTAGCGGCAGCAGCAGGAAAAGTTCCGGTCCATCCGACATGTCTGTAATGATTGATTACTTTGTTTAGTTTTGTTTCCTTCATAGCTTCCCAATCGTGATTTGGATTCAAATTTTGCCTTGAATAAATTAATAATAATTAAATTACATTTTATTTTATCAATAATTCTAAACAGAAGACTAATATAATATGATACAACTTAGTCAATTTGTAAACATTTGTCTTATTGCTTTATCTGTACCTGTAGTATCGCATTAAAGATCGTTTTCCAATTCTAGCTCCCGAAGGAAGAATTAATTGAGAGGTAACATCTTCAACAATACGATAATCATCTACGGGTATGTCTGCTGGATAACTAGACGAATAGTCATAAAAGTCTGAGTATTCAAGTAATGCTTCACCTTCATGAATCATTTTAGTATGACCTTAAATTATTTTAAATACAATTTAATTATTCACATTATTTCACACAATTAAGTTATTAAGACCTTATTCCATTGCAAAAGTACCTTTATCAATCATATGTGCTTGTGCAGACTCTATTGAATGGAAATTTTTTCCAGAATCATTACACCATAAACACATAAATCCTTGACATACCTTTTCTCCCAAATACACCAATAATCCTTTCATATCGACCAAATACTCAATGTCAGGTATGAAAAATGAATGAACGTCGGACATGTGCTTAATATTTTGAAATAAGTTTTCACTGGTCTGAGGGCAGAATAAACATATGTTGTTGACTATGGGATTATTTTCGCTGACTACTTCCCCCCATTCTTCGTCATCATCAACATCCTCATACTCGTCATCGCTCTCTTCAATAGGTTTATTCTCAACTGGTTTAACTATTTTCTTAGCAGCTGGTACACCAATATCTTTATGTTCATTGTCCGATTGCAACGCTAAAGTTTTATGCTGTTTAGAAGATGTATGGCTATCAAAGGACTTTTGAGAGTTATAAGATTTTCTGCAAATAGTGCAATAAATCGAACTCTTTTCATTTTCTTCATTTTCCTTGATCTGCTGATTTAGTATTCGAGATTCAAATGTTGGGTGGTCAACAGGAAGAAGATTAATGATTTTTCTTTTGAGATTATAACGATGCCAGTCTGTTTTATAGTGTACACGATGTGAATCACCAGTTTCAAACACAATCTGACATGTAACACATGTCAATGCACCTTGATACGGGGAACTCATTTTTCTAAAAAAAATTTAACGAATATAATTAATTTAAACATATTAGGTATACCTAGAGCATTAAAAAAATGATATTTAAAATAAGTTTTAAAATACTAAAAATATTGTCATTGATTTGGTAGGTATTGTATTAAATACTAACTAGGTACATAATATAACCAATAGTATTGTATTAACAATTTAGTGACACAAGCATGTAGGTTTAACCAAATATTCTGAAGATAAAAAATTTAAAAAAAAGTAAATTAGGTATAACCTGTTTACAATCAATAAAAGCCTGATTTTGTTTACCAAAATTTAATTTTGGAATAATATGTGTACTAATATTTTTACCAATAGCAACAACAGGTCATTGGAAAAAAATTATTTTGTCACAATCCGCCTTTGCAGTAAACTTAAGTTTAGTTACTAACATCAGTATTTTAATATAGAAATGTTTAAGTATTCCCTACTTTTATCTGTGATTAAAATACAATGTAGGTGACGAGCGTTTGTCTCTATATTAGGCATGTTATATTAAGCCTGTCCATTACAGCTATTATACAGGAAACGTAAAAAATTAATATATTTTTCTAATAATCATTGACAATTTGTGTGGAATGTTTTCAAGCAGGAGTCTAACCACGATCAAGAATCACTTACCTCAGTAATTAATTAACAGACGTTCAGCAGCAGATACAACAAAAAGTTAAATAAGTATAACTTTACTACTTTAGTAACAAATAACAATTGTACGTCAAGCTCACGACTATAGTATTATAAATATTATTAAATGTATAATACGACTATACAAGAGTACAACATTGAACCGTTTTAGTATTTTAGTTTTCACGTGATATAAAACAGCCAACAAATAGATAAGATTATAAGAACTTGATGTTTCGATCTGAAAAAAATACTTACGCAGTAGCACCAATTGTGAGAAAGGAGGGGCGACCAACGTTTCGTTTTCGTACAGCCTGCGAACAACTGTCGTGAGTCGTGAGTCGTGACGTGGATGGAAGAAACCCGCGAAATGCAGTGTTTTTAAGCACACTAGATGTTAGACCTTGAAACAATATTTTTGTAGTACCTACAAATAATTGAATAAAAATTGTAAAAAAATGTCTCACTTTTAAATGAAAATGTTTACATCGTATGGACCACGCCAATAATAATCATAAATCGCGAACGCAGGGCCACAGCCCCAGTAGACATTGGTGCAGGTATTTGAAATACTTTGTAAGAGTATTGTTTTGACTAATTATGCTCAATGCATTTTTAAGACTAGTTTAAAGTAATATTTTCAATACTGTTTATGATGACTGATGAGTATTTGATTAGAATATGTAATCCCTTTTAAAAGCGTTTTTTAAACTCTGGTCAATAAAAATTTTAATAGGTATACACGAACGTGATGAATAAATTATTTGTTATTTTTAATTAGGATCTGGAACTCTGGAATAGTTTTGTGCACTAAAAATAGTTGTAGCTAATGTAACTTGTAAGAAACGCGTTTGTTAGGGGGAAAAATAATACGAAACAGACTTTTTTTCTAGAATCAATATTTAAAACGTAAACAAACTATTTTAACGGTTGTATACTAATATATTCCCGTATAATATGCGTATTAGAATTTGTAATTAATTCTCATACGAACTACACCATGATTTAAAGTAGACAGTAGTTTAAAAATTGTAATGTTCCGTGTAAAATATTTTATTTACTCTGTTCAGTTTAGTTAACATAACTAAAGTTCTTTAAAAAAAAAGGAATTAGGGTAGCAGACGTGTTTGCTACCAAATAGGTACTTAAGCCCCCCACCTTAAATATTTTACAGGATCTCCGCCTTTGACAACGCTGCTGTTGTGCCGCTGGGACAGATTATAAACATTATACGATCGACATGAGTTTGATGTTCGTTGTGATTATTTTTCCTCACGTTATACCGTGCTGAGTGCGGACACTAAACTCATGTAGGTATATAGTTTTGTACGATACCAGTGGCGGTCGAATAAAGGATCCTCATGACTTTTTGCAATATTTATGATCTTATGACTATAAATTATATATTTAATGAAAATAAATTTAACAAAAGTGCATGTTAAAAATCAACCATATTCTTCCCCCACGACAAAATCTTTTAACCGCCACATTACGATATTCATACAGCAGCTGTACAACCGGCAGTATTTTGTAAAGCATAACCGAGGTCCATTACTCATCTTTGCGCCCACTAGCAGCCCTGCTGGGCCCAGGTACTCAAGGGCCTCAGGGCCTGGATCTCAAGCAGCCGATCGGCTTATGGTTTTTTTTCGAGCCATTTTAATTCTCAGATTTTGTGTTCAATGTCAAAGCGTGGAAACTCAGTCAGGAGATCGAAACAGATGAATGAACATTTTCCGGCCGATGTCCCGTATTTATTCTTTGCAAACTTTTCCCGTTTGACCGGCAACACCCGAGATTATTTCGAAGGAAACTGACCAAGAGACATACTATCGTGCACTGTCGTATACTCGTATACCACGGCCGCGATGGTGCCCTCAAAAAGTTCATTACTATAATACCACTAACACACTACTGTCATCTGCTTGATGTATTTTTGTTCTTCCCGGGGAAGATTAAATTTCCACCGGCAAACATCCCATACAATATAATATAATATTACACTGTAATAAGCCATGTATAGACAGGTGCCGTAGTGTTGGAGATTATACTTCATGCACAATAAGGAGGGATTGCAGAGTTATTTCGTTATCATACATATCCGTGAGCTAGACAATCATGATCGGGAATCTAAATACAGCGATATTCTTTATAAACTAAATACAGTTATGTCGTTTTAAAATATTTGATTTCCTAGTTTAATATAAGTTCTTGTACATTGTAAAATAACAAAAACCTCAACCAAACAAAAATCTTGTAAAAAATTAAAATAACAATATTATGTTGTAGTTTCATTTGTATTGAATCAAAATATGTAAAAGTATTTAACACATAAATTCAAGTTTTACAAACATGCAGTGCTGATTGGTGTTACAATATAATTGTCAGTGTCTGGGAGGTAAAAATTAAAATAATAAGTCACATAATTTTTTTTTTAAATTACTGGAAATCTTTATTAGAATGGCTACTGTAATTTAATACATTTTTAGCTTATGGCATCAACCACTTGTATAATAGTGAATAGCCACTTAGTAAAACATATTTGCAGTCGCCTACCAATTATAAATAAATAATAATAATAAAAAAAACAAAGAATACAAGAAGGATTTTAAATGTTACCTAATATTCATATATATTGTAAATTAGAATCCGATAAATGAAATATTGAAAATTAATTAGTTGGTTTTGCAGTGTATATTTGATTATAGAATATTGTAAACTAATTTTATTTGAATAGTTAAATTTTGCATATTCTGTCTACTAAGATATTTAGATGGCATCAATATCAACATCATCTTCATTATCATCGGCATTGGATTTAACAGCAACTGGCGGTGCGGGTTTTGCTTTTAATGTGCTAGTATGCACACGGTCATTATATTCAATCTGAAAAAAATAATAATTTCAATAAATGATAAGTAACCATGTTTGATCACATGGATGGACTAATAAACTTTCATTCATTAACAATACTAATAAACAGTGGCGGATCGTGAGGTTCACAGGATGTGGACCACAAATATTTAACCCCGCCAGCCTAATTTATAATGATTTTGAAATAACTATCACATTTATTCATTAGCGATAATATAATATAAATTATTAAAATAAAAAAAGTTATGTATGTTAAATGACAAACAAGTGCAACAAAAAGACAAATCTTATGAAAACATGAAATATTTGAATACACAGCACTATTCACATACACACATTGCCAACTTTTAACACAGGAAACTAGTTGAGTGAATAAATAGTAGTATGTGCGAATGGTAAGTTAAATTGTTTTCATATTCAAACATAATTACGTGGAAAAATAATTTAACGATAAAACTGAAGACAGCCAATGATACCCCAAAAATCTAAAAAAAATAGAGCTCGGACAAAATCCAACTGTGCCTGGCACACAGTGTAATTTGTGCGCTGGGGACCTGCGGAAGATTTTATACAGCACATTGGATTTGTGCCCGCCGCATAAAAACGAATATTAAAAATTGTATATTACAATTGATCACTTGAAACTATGTATCTGATGGTATTTTTTTCTCGATAATTATCAGTTATACAGACTATAATAATTATTATAGCTTATGTCTTTAATTAATTAAAATTATTTCTTTTAATTCAAAATTTTGGGTGGAGAAATTTTGCCACCACTGTTAATGAAACAAATTAAGAAAAATCCACACAGAACATCATAGCAAACTTGTGCCAAATCTAAATAATAAAAGTTTTACCTCTACTTCATCATCACTGTCGTCTCCGCTCTCCTCTTCTTCTTCAGCTTCACGTAACCATGTAATGAACTGATTAGCATAGTTATGTATTTCCTGGCTAAGTTCTTTAGAGACATATTTCTTACTGATCTTACTGGCCCAGTCTAATAATACAGATTCCTCCAAAATGTCGGCATCGTAGAATAGCTAAACATTAGAAATAAATTAATAATAATTGATTAATCAACAAATAATAGCAAAATTTGGTAGAAAAAAAAACCTTCAGTAAAGCAGAAACTTTTGGCAACAAGCTACTTTTATGGAGTCCAATCACTTGTTCTATTCCACCCAATAGATATCTTTGAGCCTTTTGATCTTCATGACAAAAACGTAAGAACAAGACACGATGTTTTTTCAACTAAAACCAAAAACAACAGAGATATTGTTAATTGTTGATACAGTGATATGTACAAAAAAATCAATGATTGTTGTCAAGAGCACACAACAGTATATTATAGAAATGTACCTGTAAATGGATTTTATCATCAAACAATAGTTCAGCCAACACTAATGTAGCTTTGCTTTTTACTTCTAAACGCTCAGCTTCAGCCACAATTTCTTTGATAGTAAACGAACTTGAAATTAAACCCGAATCACGTGCTTTTTGAACCTACAAAACATGTATAGTATTAATAGTGTTGTAGTATATTATAGGTTTTAACTAAATTATTAGACTCAATATAAAATATAAATAGATAAAATGAAACCTTGTTACATAAAAAATGAAACCCATATAAATTTATAGCAAATCTTCTACTGCAAGTTTAATTTTTAAAATAACAAAATCAAATTTTTAATATAGCCAAATTATTTTAAAACCTACAATATTTTTTTGTATGTTAATAAAAAAGTAATGTTAAGGAATTGGACAGATACAATTTGATATAGAAGTTTGTTTTTATTTTTTTTATTGGTATAAATTAATGCTTTTGGCTGTTTTTTTAAACATTACATAAGAAATAAACAAATTGTAGGACATTATTTATGTAAGTAAAATTTGTGTGGTCTTGTTAAGAATGATTAATAGTTTTTGGCTATAGACATACTTATTATTGGGACATAAGTTGCAAAATTGGTCAGACTCACTAAGGAGTATTTGGTCCTTTTGTCTGGGACACGAATGAAAAGTTGATCTAACAAACAGGGTGGATCAAAGTGTTCTTTAATCAATTTCAGCAAAATCTAGTTCTATTTATATAGTAAAATTTATGTTCTACATATAGATACAAATTGTTAGTTTCTACAAATTATCACCATTAATTGTGCTATTAAAATATATTCATATTTAAAGAGCAGCCTCAAAGCACAGGTGTAATTTTTTTTATTTTTTAAGTACAAATGTAATAAGTTATTATATTTTATTAATTATAAAATATCTATGATCACAAACTATCTGTTGGTGGTCTATGAAGTATATTTTACTCATTAAATTAGCCAGAAATCTTTTCATTTATTGGTTTGGTTACTTACTATTATATCTAATTAAACTTAACAATAGTAATAAATACTGTTAGGTTTTTTTTTGTGTATTTAAAGGTAATATTCATTATATATTATACCACCAAATTGTTACCTTGTTGTAAAATATATCCATTCTTTCTTTTTCAGTCTTATCCGTATCTTCATCAATGGTTAATCCTTTAGCTCCATCAGTTAAATCTTGCATACGAGCTCTAACTGCAGCTTCAGATACATCAACAGCCCAATTATCATTACCATCCTAAATTTATCAAAACATAACATGTTATTAATTAAAAAACACTTTTAACAAGGTCAATATTTGCATGTCATTTTTATTTTGAAATGGTACCAAAAATAATTGAGTTGGAGTCAATTAATAATTATATTGAGCCATAATTTTAGCCATCAAGTTTATATTTATCAACTAGAAACAGCGGGTTTTGATTTCTTTGCATTTATGTATTGATATCACTCAAAATATTAACGCAGCTTCTGCTGGCCAGGCATGCCATATGATGTACATACAAATATCAATGTGTCAAATCTTAAAGAATTTCAAATCTTACATCTTCAGCTAATTTTCCTGGAGCTTCAACAATCAATTCTGAATTGTTATCTTCCGGAGAACTAGACCTGCCTCCTTCACCGTTTTCACCACCATGTTTCTTAGAACGCTTGTTACGTTTTCCCTCAGTTAATGATGATCCTTGGGCTGCTGGATTTAAATCTATAATTTAAGAGTTTAATATAATATTGGTTGTCCAAAGTATTAAAAACTAAAACCATTACTTGGTGGATTCTTCAATATGTAAGCATTCAGTTTATGATTGGATTCCAAAGAACCATAATTTCCGCAAGCTTTACAGCCCTGATGTATTGTTCCCTTTCTAGTACTTATGATCAATTCAGTTTCTGGATTATCACACTCTGGACATAATACATACTTTCGAATAAAACCATCCAAAAGATCCTTAAAATAATAATTGAATGATTAAATAATGGTTCAAATATAAAAATATTTATTAAGCAAATTAAATTGTACACTTACTTGAAGTTTGGCAGCATCATGAGCTCCATTTACAATAAATCTATCATGTTTAAAGTCAAATTGAGTTTGCGCACCTAGTTCACAGCCAAAGAACTTAGTTGGATCTAATGAAATAATAAAAAGTTCAATAGTATGTATAAACTAAAAATGTTTTTTTTAAATTACATGTAGCTGGTCTTCCAATAGCTTTAGCCACTTCAGCCATATTGACAATTACGGTTTTGATGCCATTACCCTTGCCTTCAACTTTAGCCATAAGTCTAGGCATTTTATATCGATAGAATGCATCACTGACATTCCGATTTACGTTTAAGCTACCCATGGTTGCAGCTGTATTGTTCCTATATTAAGTGTAACCCGTCACGTTTCCCTGAATGGTTGCGATTTCCTGTGTCGGTTGCAGCAGTATTTTGATGTCCTGTTCCAACAAATTTCTATACAAATAGGACATTTAAAAAGTAAAATTTTATTTCAATTTTTCTTCTTAAATGGCTACTTTATATTTACCGAAAACTAAAACCTTGGTATTTTAAAGAACTCATGCACCTTGTAGCAGGGCCAATAAATGGCTCTATGAGCTTTTTACAACTGCCAGATCTTGCTCTGGATAATGATGGCGATACTGGAAAAAAATAATTCTTTCATTATTAAATGAAAAAGTATACATCTTATAAATAATAATTGTTACTATGTTTGTACACAAAAAAAAAAAAAAATACTAATAGGTTAAACAAATATTGTCAACAATATTTTTTTAAACAACATACACTTTTTAAGCCATCATATTTTTTCAAAAAGTAAAAATCAAGGAGTTATAAAACATATTAGTGTATCTATCTGTCCAATTCATGATTTTCTATTATATTTTTATTTTAAGTTTTAGAATGAATATATATTTTCTATTAATCAAGATTCACGAAAATTTTTTTTTTAACGATAAATAAAGATATTAGATAGTAAAAACATATTAACTTAATTTTATTATTAATTAGGATTTATTACGATTGAAGTCTGCAGCGTTCGGCAACTCATAATACCAAGACATCAAAACTACACGGGCAAAAAATCGGCTTCTGACCATAAGATGTACTAGTTTAGGGCGCACCACAAACACTCACCTATACGAGATAGCACCACCATATGTTTACGAGAGGTTTTCGGTAATTTAATGTTTAAACTGTGAATCGGTTTCAGATGCCTGAAATCTATTTTGATTCGCGACAGTTTTAAATATCGGCGTCGACGAAAATGATAGCGGTTCGGAACTTTTTTTTATATAATTTATCAACGAAAAAGGCGAGCCACGGTGCACGATGAAAGCCGACTACAGACAGACTAACCGGAGAGTGTGCAGGCGTGCGGCGTAAAATCAATATACCTACTGGTGGTCTGGAGGAGGCCCGAGCCAGTGACAATTCGCGGTTCGTGGGCATGCCCGAACACGCCGCCGAGCGTCGTTTTGTCCAGGTCAATAAATTACCAGTGTGGGTACTGACTTCTGTCTAATGGGTTCTACACTACACGCGTATACATCCAATACTATTTACTCGCACGTTTATCCGTACAGATTTTTTATACGACAATTATACGCGTTTTCCCTAATTTTTCACAGCTTGGATCAGTAGATAAAAAAATAATATTTCGATTAAGTTCGCTAGAATTTGAGAAAACTTCCGATTTTTTCCGCTGTAAAACTCGTATTTACTAACAGAAATTGAATTAAAAAAATTACGAACTTTGTGCGCGGTGGGGTTCCGGGTTAACTGTCATTTTGGGGAAAGGCCACCGGGTCGGTGTAATTGCAATGGGCGTGTTAGGAACGAGTTGCATTTTAAAATTCAGACTGCGAGTATAGAGGAAATTGAATATGAATAATCAATATTTAAAAACACGATTTAATATATATAAGATATATAGGTACTAATACGAATATATGGTGAAATTATTACGAATTACGATTAATAAAGAAAAAGTTCATCTCCCGGAAGGTTTTCTGCGGAAAATAAAACATCGCTACACAACTTTTAGCATTCAATAAACGGTTTTAGATTAGAAGCTATTACACGAGTTAAATATACAATTTGTAAATAATAAAATAACGATTTCATACTATTTTGACAAGTTAACTAAAATTATTAGTTGTTAAGTTTATGTCCAAGTTCATGTTATATTCCCATAATCCCATACCTACTTAGTGTATGTACATAGTACAAGTGTTACTTTCATTTTTTATTTATTTGTTTTAGTTTATTTGAACAACATATTGACAATCGTTATTAAAACACATTTTTACAACTGTTGAAATATTAAAAATTACATTTTTTTTGTAGCAAATATAAAATCATTTATTTTCAGGAAATATCAAGAATTTATTTAATAATGAGTAAATTAATCAATATAAATTGTTTATAAGTAGTTGCATCATAAAAACTAGTATTTAGATAATTCTGAATACTTTACAACAGAGTCTCCAACCTTTTTAAAACCACTAAAAAAATATAGTGCAAAATACACTATACTAAAATACTAAATTAAAATTATTCTTTACATAATTCTAAATAATGGCATGCTGTAGGTAATAACCATTAAAAACTTGCACTTATTTATATATTATGTTTATTGCATTTCTAAAAAAATAAAAGTGCAAATGTGATTATATATGTTTTAGCCAGGAAAGATTTTTTAATTTTTACATTGCCTTTGAGTAAGACCAATTGGTCTGAACCATTGGTTTAGAGACCTCCACATTGCAACATTAGTTTAAGTAGATGTGTATACCATAAGACAAAGATTTTAAATAAAAATAAAAGTTAAGTCATGCCTGTCATAAATATGCTTGTTTATATTCACAAGTGATAGTATCTTCTTATACACTTAACTTAATGTTAATAACCACTAACGTCAAGTAAACGAGAGTTTATGAGTAAGGGATAAAAATTAAATCATTATTTACAAATTAATGATATGAATATATGAGTATTGATTATATTTTCTTTTTGTTAAAGCAGACCACTCAATTTAAACTATAATCACGACAATCATATTAGCATTACCTACTAAGTATTTATTCCTTGAAGTTAATGATGGAAACTAATCACATGTTTAAAATAAATCATGGACCTGGTATTTACTATTCATTGTAATATTTACCAATTAATATACCGGCATTAAAGTAACTAAAAATATATTTTATTAAGAAAACTTATACAAATTAAAGGTAGGTACATAAAAAATATGTTAAAAATTTAAAACAATTATAAGTAAATACCTATTAAGTTTGTCATAAAAAAACATAAAATTTTTAAATTTAAAATTAAGGGAAAATATCCATAATAATTATAAATAGAATAAATATATAACATCAACACAACAACAACTGTTGAGATAAGAAAATTTTTCTTAATAATCAAATAGTTATACAACTATGAAAGCTCCACAATTTACGTAAGTAAGACATAGGAATTGAGTAATTATATATTATATTGTTACATCTTAAAACATACTACTATTATTTGCCATTTGAACCCTCATCTAAACTACTTATAAATGCATATTACTTATTTATATAGAGTTATATAGAGCAATGGCCATATGGATAATTGATAATTTAAGTATCATAATTAATGTTTAGATATATTTGGTACATATTATGCAAAAATATAAGTGATTAAGAATCGTAACTTTTTTTGTTACTTGACTGAGTTAAGAGGACGCCACACCCGCATGTGTTGTCTCCGTCTTACAAACGTGTAACATACCAAATTTACGCTCAGCAGTTCACGTTTTATGCCGTTAGCTTAAAAATTAGAGTGAATCGACCTATTTTAAAGTTGATGGTAAAAACTTTATCTGTGTTTTGTTGGAAATCTTTTTACTATAATTCAGTTTTTAAGTGAGTTATGTGTGTTATAATAAATGTAAATTAAAAATGCTCATAACTCACTTAAAAACTGAATTATAGTAAAAAGATTTCCAACAAAACACAGATAAAGTTTTTACCATCAACTTTTATAATAGGTCGATTCACTCTAATTTTTAAGCTAACGACATAAAACGTGAACTGCTGAGCGTAAATTTAGTATGTTATACGTTTGTAAGACGGAGACAACACATGCGGATGTGGCGTCCTCTTAATACAGTCCATAAGGATACCACCATATAGCAGTAAAACAAATGAACAGGTACTAAAATAAAAAAAAACTGAACAATTTGCTGAAATTTCCTATAAGAATTTGATGAAGTGAACAGGTGTTAAACTATATTGTTTAAAAACTAAACTGTATATTACTATTTTATTATAAAAAAAAAATGAATTGTAAGAAGAAGCACTTTAAACTAGAATAATAAATATTAATACTATGGACTCAATTAAAAATAGTTTTCAGATTTTACGCCTTAATCAACATTAAGTGGTTTAAATAGATTGGTATTATTTTTTATTTTCAAGTAATAATAACATTTTTAAGACAGTAACTTTCATTAAAAACCAATTTGAATTGTTTGTTTGTACAGTATACAAATTATCAAACTTTGGTTATTTTATTATATGCATTAATATTTTCACAATGTGAAGTAAATACATTTCTTAATTAATACCAAACAATATTTTTTTGTGTTAATATATTCCTTACTATCAAAATAAAGATAATAATTGATTTATGCTATCAACTCATTTGTTATGTAAGCTATCAAGTCAGTAGTAATATAACCTATGACCTAGTAAACCTAATGTATAAATTGCAAATGTAGGTACCTATAATTAATCCATGAAAAAAAAATTATAATTATAACACTTCAAATCACACCTAAATATGAGTTAATGTTAGATAAAAAATGGATGAACACAAGAATATAAGTATCTCTTAATTACCAAATTTTAATAATAATAATAATAATATATCTGATACACTATTTGAGGTGGAATAAGTAGGTAGATACTATAATATACGTTAATATTTTGTAAATAACAGTTATTAATAATTATCTGTGATTATTTAGCTATACGTGGTTCCTGAAATATATTAACGTGGTCTCCGATTATTAGGTAATTAATGACAAATGCTTAAATAATAAAATAGGCATACAAGTTAAAGAAAAATCATTGTTTATTGGTATATTATAGTGCTTATTATTAAAGTCTAAAAATATAAGACCTATAATTAATATGCAGTGGGTAGTACAATTATTAAATAGTGGCAATTTAAAACAAAATATTGTCATTTCACTACAATGGAACTAATAATAGATGATTAGTAACCTACCAACAGAGTTTAATATTAAATTATATATTATACGATATCAGGCTAATAGTGTTTTAAATTGAATACGAATTGGTATATACCGGTGGCTAACATTAACAATTATTATTATTAGGGGTTACTTTACGTTCTCGTAACAGCAGATTTGATATTCGTGGGACATAATATTATAACTAATACGAAAGAGTGAAATGTGTCCAGGACGGAATGCATTTAAATTGGTCGAAAGTTAACCTCTTAATTCCGAATCAGAGGCGGCTGCGTTTGGTGCCAGGGAATCTGGCGGGGAAAGGAAAATTGGCAAAATAATGTCTATAGGGAAAGGAAAAAGCTCGAGTAGATTTTGGGGGAAAGAACGCGTGTTATATATCACATATGGTCCGCTGTCGCTAAGCAATTTGTAATTTGACCTCTATAGCCTGTATTTATAGAACACGTTAGCCACACGGGATTTCAAGGTTATTATCGGCAAAATTCTAGTGACACGTAGATATAATGGGAAAAATTGAACAGACTTGCAGCACATCAGAACTTAGGGGGGGGGGGCAATAGTTAATTAATTATTCATAAGTATGAATGACACGTGTGTGTCGCGTCGTCTGCTTACCCGTGTCGAGAAACTTCATATAAATGGTGTCGCCCTTCTGGGACGCGGGACTGACGTTGAAATGATTAGCGAATGTCGTTCGCTTCCGTCGACTTGGCCAAAGCTAGAACACAAAACAAAATCGTACACGTATTACAACACGTCGACCGGAAAACCCGCGGAAAAACACCGGCGCCCCACACTATAAATACGACATTTTAAGATAGGTCGATCGACCGATTTATCGTTGGGATCGACGCGCCGAGTCATTCGTTGTTACGATAACGATTGATACGTCCGACAAAATTCGTTTCGGGTACTCACATCAGTGTCTTTGACAAGTCTCCAGACACGTCGCGTTCTTGTCGCGGGAACCGTGTCGTCGGCTGTGCAGCTGCTGTTGCGGGACGGCGCAATGTTGCGATATTCGAAGTTCGAACCGGTCGGACGACGGACGGCAAATGGGAATGTGAAAAACTTGCGATGACGACGGGACCGTCTGATCGATGTGGATCGTCCGGCGCGCGCGCACACAATAACAGAGACAGAAGACGCGAGCGTCAGTCGCTACTGTAACTTCGTGTGGAGTGTCGTACTTGTTGCGAATTGCTGCGGCCGAGCCACCGAGTGCGCGAAACGGATTGTGTTGTTCTACGCGGTCTATATGGTCGACGGGGGGGGGGGGGGCGGGGGCGTAATGCACGACGTAAATTCTTTATCTATAGCACGGTGCACGGCTAGTATCTAGAGCCGTGATCTATATTCTATAGTGCGTAATGCACTATACTGTCCGTGGAAGATCGGAACGGAAAACGTGAAACGCCGAAAACGATTATTATAATATTTTATAAATACCTATATGTAGGTAAACGTACGGGAAAAAAGTCCAAGATGGTACCATTGAACGTCATCGGCGGCGGGGGCGGGGTCACAGAATTGCGTAAACGAGTTACGTACCCACTACGTAGTCGTCCGCGGTACGGTGGCGAGACCACGACTATGGTGACGGCGCAGCCAACGTGACGAGCCCGGGGCCCACGACAAGGTTGGTCACTCTGTAGCCCCGCCGGGTCGCTCTTATCAACCGCAGCCCCCCTCACTCGAATACCGGATGTGGTATCTACGGTACAGTCACGTCGTTATTATAATATAGTAGTCGCCCCGATTATATTATAGGGGGATAGAAAATAAATCGCACGACCGACTACCGAGTACCGTCCGAAGACCGTGCACTTGCCACTTATGACGCACACACGCACACGTACGCGCGTACTGTACTATTGGATTTCTGTTTATTTTCCGTTCCGTTTCGTCTGATAGGAGGACGTCTCGCGTGTGTGTGCCGGCCGTGATAATTCGCAGTTCCGCCAGCAAGCGGCACGACGTCACGTACGCGTACCGTTCGTGACAGCCGCCGTTGATGGTGTTCCGTTGGCCGTCCATAATAATCGTCACAACTAACGTCTGAGACGCACGTCATGGCCGAGGTGGCCAGGAGAAACGAGGCGCCGCCGGGCGATGGGGTGAGACAAGTAGCGATTAACTTATGTACTTTTGTATAATATTTTGTTTCTGGTGAACCGGGCATCGCTCGTTGAGCCGCCGTTGTCCCGACTTTTGACCGGAAGACCGGTTTTTCGAGTAGGACGATCTGACGCGCGAACGGGTTTTGACCGTTCTCTGGATGCACCGCGTGCAGCCAACGCCTTTTGGGCGGTTTCTTGATTTTCCCAAACGTCATTTTTCATCACTCGACGGGCACATCCTTAAACTGCATTTTGTTTTGATGCACTCGTAGCATGTAATATACTTATGTGTACCTAATGTATTGATACCGTGTTTACTTATTTGAATTAAAGAGATGCAAAAGTTTATTTATTTCGATCTATTATATCTAATTAGGGTCGGTTAACGAAATGATCAAGTCTTCGCTGATTATTTTTTATATCACCAAGTATTTCTGAAATCTTTTTAATTTTAATCGTATAGCAACAAAATGTTTCAAAAAAAAATGTTGATAACATTTGAATTGATATGATAAAACTGAATTTAATATAAAATATAGCTTGTTAAAAAAATATAATTTTTTTAGATAATGTTTTATTTACTGAATTAAATTTATTTATTAAAACTAAAATATGTTTTATTTATTCCTAATTCTACTATTTTGATAGCACTTTAATTGATTCATTTGTGAATTGGGTCCATTTACTATAAAAAATCAATATATATAATAGATAATAGTGGGGACAATAGGTATCTACTACCTATATATATTTATATATAATTTAGGGATTGGTATATAGGTACTTTATTTTTAATATTAAGGGATCAAATGGTACAAAATTTTAAAATATAACTTGGTTTTATATTTCCTACTATTTACTTAAGATTTTAGTTACCTATTTGTAGGATCTTGAAACTTTTCACCATTATAAATATTATTAATACCTAACTACCTATTGCTACACAATATTTTCAAAATATTCATAATAATTTTAGCCTTTTTAAACCATGAACCTATATAGAGCATCTATGATATGTCAGTAATTTATGTTGATTTATAAGTTAATAACAGCTAGTAATATTATATGAAATAATACCTATTACAATTATTATTATGTAATATAATACAACTATGATATATGTTTTTTTGAAAATTTTGTTCAATCTGCCATATTATTAATATCAATATAAATACTTCAAAAAATATCTTTAGAAATATTGGGAGAAATATAGACTGATAGTTTTAGGTCACTGTTGAAAATGTTTATATGGAATTATTGATTAATTTGTATATTAATTAATCAATGACTTATAATTCAATTTGAATTTAACACATCCATTACAATTATCTCCACAATGACAAGATACATATTATACAGCAGAGTGACTTCCTTAGTTTTTTTAATATGGTGATTCTAAACACAAAATAGTGAAAGTCACAAAACTTATTGAAAAAGTTATTGCTATAGTGCTATATGACCACTAACAACATGATAGTAATGTTGCAGTGTCTGTATGAGTATTAGAGTTATTTGTTTTTTTTTTTGATCTACGTGCGACGTGCAACATACAAAATTTATGTTCAGTAAAATCAACCTTTTGTTGTTAGCTTTAGTTTTACAGTGACTGACCTATTTTCAAACATAAAGTTAAGAACATTATCTGTGGTCTTACGCTAGCTGTGTTAAGATATTTCAATTTTAAAGCTTAATGAGAAATTTTTAAAATGTAATATTTTTTACATGCTCATAACTTACATAGAAAATTGTAAAAACGCCAACATACAAACACTGATAATTTTCTTAACTTTAAGTTTGATTATAGATCAATTCACTTTAATACTTAAGCTGAAAATACCAAGTAAGTTTGTTCTACTGAATGCAATTTTATTATGTTTTGCACGGGTCAGACAGAAAACAAATAGTGTGCTGATATCCTCTTAATAATCCTTTCCAATTTATGCAAAAAACGTTTTTTTTTTTTTCATTTTTTATTAGATTTTGCATAAACCATTGTTGTATGTTATTACAAAATATTAGTTTTATTTAAAATATAAAAGTGTTTGACACTTGACATTATTATTCCCTATAAATTACTAATGTACCGTGATTTCTTATAGTAAATGATAAATAATTAAAATTAAGTTGATTTTTAAAATGTTATTTTTATTGTATTATTAAAGGCTGGTAACGTGGAGCCAGCTCAAGGCGAACAACCACAACCCCAACAAGGACGGTTCAACATGTTCTTTGGAGTTGTGAAAACATTAATTGTTCGATCATTAATTATCTATTTTATTACATCAATGTTCAAAAAGTCATCCGTTGTACCTCCTGATGGTGTTACTCCAGGTGCTGATTCCATTCCAAATATCAATTTTTTTGAATTTGGTACTAAATTTGTATGTATTTTATGATTATTATTTACTTAACAATTGTTGGTATTAGGTGTCAGACTAATAAAAATGTAATATTTTTTCAGGATATGTATGTTTATTTATCAGAAGACAGTGTTAAGAATGTAATAGATGAGAACGAGCTTGTTTGGAAACAAACTGATTTAGAATACGGAGACTGGTCTTCAGGACCTAATAATGATGGTACTTATACTATTCAAAAATCTTTCATTCCATCACCGGTAACTGATACATGATACAATTAGCTTGTTAAATTAAATTACCTATCTAAATGTAACTTTTTTTGTTTTTTAGAATTTGCAAAATAATGGATCAATTTATTTACATGTATACTTCATTAAAAAGACAAATTCAAATATAAGTAAAAATGACCCTTACGTTGTTCATGCATTTAAACAACTAAATAAGTTTAAAAAAGTCAAATTCTTAAAAACCCATAATTTACTTACTGGTGAAACATCTGCCACTCCAGAACAAATTGAAGTAAGTGAAATTACTTAAAAAAAACGTTTGTCTACTGTGTTAATATTTATAAATAATGACATGTAGGTAATAGTTTGTTTTATTAAAGAATATAATAAAGACTATTGATAAAAGTAATTATTACAAAGTAGTTTTTTGAATTTGATTTCATAAATTTATGTTTTAGAAAGCTGAAAAATTTGATACTGAAATAGTATCACATTGGCATCCAAATCTTACAATTTGTTTAGTCACTGATCAAACAAATTGGACTAAAGGAGCTCTCCCTGAGCCATTTTCTGAATGTAAGTTAATGTTTAATTAAGCAATTTTACTTATTAAATATCAATCAGTTAATCGTGTTTTTAAAAATATAGATCTAGAATTTTTACCACACAATCGATATAAGCCAATGGTGTTTTTCAATGATTTCTGGAACATGCTTAGAGACTATCAACCTATCAATAAAACTGTGAAGTAAATAACAATAGTTTTTAATAATTTTCAAAAATTAAAATTGCGTTTATTAATGTTGCAGTAATTTGGATTTAACATTAACATTCCAACCATTGTCATTATTTAAATGGCAAATGTATTCGGCTCAGACTATGCGAAACAAATGGACGGCTGGATTTTTAGGTGATACTTTTGCATCGGATGCTACTGAAGATGATCAGGATCAAGATTCATTAAAAGAAGCATTGTTGGAGACATCACCATATATTTTAGGAGCTACAATCATTGTATCAGTATTGCACAGTGTTTTTGAGTTGTTAGCTTTCAAAAACGGTAATTTATTTATATAAAAACTACAAATATGTATTATTAATACATATATTGGTTATAGTTCATATTTCCCCAATAGTTCTTATATTTAACATAGGAAACCTCTGTGTACCCTAGTGGCAAAGTGTCAACAATAGGCAATGAGGCAGACAGTTTCTACCTACATTTAAATTTAAGCAAAAAAAAAAAATTTAATAAAATTTAAAAAATTTGAATTTGGTGTAAAAGTCAATGAAAATCCTGATTTTTTTAATAAAATATTTATGTCCTAGAATATAAATTAATAAATATCCACTGTGTAATTTGTTTACATTTATTGAAACATTTTACCCAAAATAGATGCCGAGAGATGCCAGACCATGTGTTTTATTCCTATAAGTCAAGGGCAAACCTATTTGATAAGAAAAATATTTTCAGTCTGATTTTGAAGACTCTTATCAAGATAAGATTTTTTATGCAATTATTGAGTTTATTAAAAAGTTTTTTTTTTTTTATTACAAAATTTGTCTTGAGTGGGTTTCAAATTTAAAAATATTTATAACTACTAATTAGAAACTAGATTATTTATAAAAAATATAGAATTTTATTTTTATCATTATTTTCTTTTAGTGGCAAGATTTAATAATGGAATTTAAATATTTTCTGTAAAAATTCGATCAATCCTACTCCTGTTATATGTGGTCTTGTGTGAAGGGTGCCAGGGTTTGGGATTATGCTATGTAACATAATATGTTATAAGCAGTAGTGTGGTGAACAGGGTTTTATAATTCCTGCTAAGGCGTCATGGTGGACATTTTTTTTTGTGATGGATACATTATGGTAACTAATATCATAAAACAAAATTTAAAATATTTACAGTCACATAATAATTCTATATTATATTAAAGGGATAAAGAGTGGATAGCTACTGAAATATATGTTGTGCATCATGATTTATAAATGTTCACCACGCTACTGGTTATAAGACACGTCTCAATCTTATCGATGGCTATTATTAATAATAAGTCATTTTAATGTACCGTCCAATTTTTCATGACCGTATCTCGGATTACCTCCACAATTTTGCGATATTTATATTTATTATTTTATACCTATAGAAGATTGGTATAGCCATGTTTAATGCTTATAATTTGTATATAATAACTACATTTTTTATTTTTGTGTTACGATAGAGTCTTCCACTAATATAATAAAATTTTTAGCGATGGTGTACATGGTTATTCATATAAACACAAATTACAAAGAAAATACCTATGCCCCTTAACAATTTTATCTTTATTTTTTAATTTGTCTACTCGTCTGATTTATCCCCTCTTTGCCACTGATGTTACTGTACATAAATAATATATTTTTAAAAGGTTAAAGATTAAATTATTATTTTAATATTTTTCAGATATTCAATTTTGGAAGGAACGTAAGTCTTTGGAAGGTTTATCTGTACGTGCAGTATTTTTTAATGTGTTTCAATCCGTCATTGTGCTATTGTATGTGCTTGATAATGATACAAACACAATCATTCGCATCAGTTGTTTTGTTGGGTTAGGTATTGAATGTTGGAAAATCAACAAGGTAAAATAATTTACATAAATGTTTCGAATTTAAATTAATAAGATATTCCATTGCATTTTTAGGTGTTGGACATAAGCATTGACCGGCAAACACGGTATTTAGGTATTATTCCAAAATTTATATTTAAGGAAAAAGGGTCCTATGCTGAATCTAGCACAAAGGAATACGATCGATTGGCTTTTAAATACTTATCATGGGTACTCTTTCCTCTCCTTGCTGCATATGCAATTTATTCACTTGTCTATGAAGAACATAAAGGATGGTATTCTTGGGTACTCAACATGTTGTACGGTTTTCTTCTTATGTTTGGTAAGCATTATTTGTTTTATTTAGTTTAAAGTAAAATGTAGACTTTTAAATTAGTTTAATGTTCATTATTTTTTAACTCAATTATCATTTTATTTTTTACTATAAAAATCCATAATATTTTTGCAGGTTTTATTACAATGACTCCACAGTTGTTCATTAATTATAAGCTCAAGTCTGTGGCTCATCTTCCTTGGAGAATGATGTCTTATAAGTGTTTAAATACATTCATTGATGATATATTTGCATTTGTTATTAAAATGCCAACAATGTACCGTTTGGGCTGTTTTAGAGATGGTAAGTAAAATTCTTGAAACTACTGTAACATCTTCTCTAACTCCACAATACCAATCCTTGGCGCCTGAGTTGTTTGATTAATGAGTCCTTAGTGATACGATGTCCTTATTATTGAACTAATTACTTTATGAACTACCTTTATATATTTGTTTATAAGTTCTTTATTTATAAATTAACCCTCAACTTAACTCCTCAGTACTAACTATATAACAATTCTACTCTGTGGTGTTCAAATGTTTTCTCCTGTACTGATGGGTATCTGTCCAAGACACGTCCTTCTTCCACACTTGCCCAGTTCACAGTGGCTATCTTTAAGAGATAAATTTACATTCAGGAGCTCTAATTTTGTATGAGTGTTAATATTAAAGTGAATTGACTTATCTTGATTTAAAATAAAAACTATCTGTTTTTTGATAAATTAATTTTAAAGCATTTTCAAATTCATTTGTTTAAATGAAAATTAAAATATTGAAAAAAATAACCAGATAATCTTCTTATTTTTTAGTTTGACTATAGATATCATTTTCTAATAGGTAATATGGTGAAATTAAAGCATTGTTATATTAGAAATGTTCTATAGGCTTATAACATATTATCTTTTTTATGTATTTCTTATCATGTTTATGCGTATTTAATATTATATTAATTGTACTCTTGCCCTCCTGATGCTTAATCATTAGTTAAATAAGTATATTTTTTTATTTTTAGATGTTGTATTCTTCATATTTTTGTACCAAAGATGGATATATAGAGTAGATCCGACTAGAGTGAATGAATTTGGCTATGCTGCCGAGCCAGCTGACGAAAAGCCACAAGCTATTGAAGACAAGTTGCAAGCCATTGAAGAAAAGCCACAAGCAATTGAAAAACAGAAACCTGAAGATGATAAAAAGAATGATTAATACAATATTTTCAATCCTCGTCTTTAACAGTCAGTAGATGTATTTTGTTTCAACTTTTTTTTTTAATATTTATTATACCAAAACAAAATTTATAAAAATATATCAATTTACATAATGTACTGCTTTAGTATTTAATAATTTACAAAGATTGTTCAACTATTATTGTAATAAGATAGTGAGTTTGTATGGATAAATTAAGTTTCTTTTATTTTTTGTTATTTTAATTTTTGTTAAAGGATATGGCGCCTAATTTTTAAAATAATATTTAAGACATATGGCGTTCAAGTTAAAATATTTTGTTTTGTGTTTTTTATTGTTATCATATATAAGGCTTGGGTTTGGAAGTTCATGCCTTTGCACACTTCAGTATAGTTATTAAAAACTTGTCATGCATTGTATGAATTACAAATAAGTTTATTAATCCATCAGGAATTTAAAATGTTTTGTATTACATACAAATCTTCTCTTCATTAAACCAATAAACTTTTTTTTGTAATAACCTTGGTCTGTTGACATTATTTTAATATATTTATACCTTAATTATATCAAATACAACTGTTCAAATTAGTTTATATGTGTTTGCCTTAATTATTTTTGCATGATATGATATTATGTATAATATAAAAGAAAAAACTCAAGTTGTTTTTAGTGTACAAGATAAACAAAAAGTATGCATAAACTTTTTTTAACTGCATGGACATCTATGTCCTAGAAAACAAATATAATTACAGTATAACCTCAATAAGTGAAATCGGTTAGGGGCGAAAAAAAATTTGAATTATAAAAAATAGTGTATGTACATACACAGGCGCAGGGGCCAAAATATTAATTTGAGTTATTGCAAATTCGACTTATAGACGTTTGAGTTATCAAGGTTTCACTGTATTAAGATTTTGTTGTAAAACTAGATAGATTATCAAGACAAATTTGATGAAACTTATTTAAAAGATTGATTAATTTTAGTATTGTACTTCGTTATAACATACTAAACATAATTTATTAGATGACGTCCAAATTTAATTATGAAAAAAAAAATGTTAAGCTATTACTAAATTACTAGTTAAATTTAAACTCTTTGAGTACATGCTATTTTTGTGTTGTATTATAACATTTACTTGTGAGTAATATTAATCTAGCATTTTTAATTGAACAGTTGTTATTGTAAAATATTGGATTTCATCTTTTATATACCGAATTAAATTCTTTAAAAATGAATATATTTCAATTTTTTACAAAATATGATTTTATAAAATATATGAACTATTAAGTATAAAATGTAGTAGTAGTATAAAACTATAATATTAATAACGGATCATTTATTTGTAGCTTATAAAATAAATTACACCAAATAGATCTGTTGCTATTTATATTAATCAATTCATTTATAAGTATTGCTCGCAAATAATTCGTACATACAAAAATTAAGTTTGTTATTAAATAAAAAAATATTGTAATAATTGTGAATATATTTTATATCTTTCAACGTTTTGAATGTTAAAGTTGTAAACTGAGTGATTTGTATTATAAAGTTATTCCAAATTTATACAGTATTAAATAAACATAACAATAATTTTATATCTAAAAATGTTATATTATTAAACAATAAATTAATAATTATATTTGTGATATATTACTTTAAAATAAACTTATAATATTCTTAACAATATTGTTTATTGTGTATGATTTATTTTAGTTAAATATTATCCATTTCAATTGTTTTTATTGTATTAAAAAAATGTATTCTATATTAATTTAAATATTTAATAAAAAAATATCTGTAGGTACCTTTGAGATGAGCCGTTCATGATTACACACTCTTGAGTTATGGTCATCTTAACTTTTATGTTTTATCCCTTAAAAGAACACCTTTTTTCGTTATCAGTAGCCTTGGTTTATATAAAATGAAAATTTGGTGCTGGTTTAGTTGGCTCAGACCCAGAAAATATTTCCTTACCACTTATATACAATTCAATACTAATCAATAATCATATTTTCCATTGCTTTGGAAATTTTCAAATATAATCATGATCCAAAAGATCCAAGACGCTTAACTTGGGCTCAACACTTATGTGAAAAAAGACTATCCCTAAATAATCGGCTATGTATGCTTAAACATTTAATTAGTAACAAAGTGACCCCTATTAATATTAAACTCTTTGTGTACAAAGCCTTATTAAAACCCATCTTGACATACGGACTCGAGCTGTGGGGAAATGCTAAATAGTCCAATCTAAATACCATAAAAGCTTTTCAAAATTTGACCTTAAGAAAATTAGTAAATGCTCCTCCATATATTTCAAACCATATTCTACATGTCATAGATTGTAACTTAAATATTCATGACCAAGCTAAATATTTCTATAAACAATTTCATAACTGTCTATCTACTCATTCCTCTCATCAGGAACTTATCATCCCTCACAATCCCAGGTAGCCCTCCAAGACAACTGAAACGTAAATGGTGCAGATTTATTACATTAAAAAAAAAAAAAACTAATTAAATCACACAAGATTTTTAAAACAAATTGAAAGTGTCATCAGTGGGTGGCTTCTTTCCCCAAATTATGTTCCTCATGTGTTTTTTTTTCTTCTTCTCTCTTGGCTCACATAATATACTCATAATGTTATATAACAGGGGTGGCCAGCAAGAAGAGACTCGAGAGCCTCCCAAAATATTAATATATTATATGGAAGAGCCAAAATGAAAAAAAAATAGTAAATACAATTGATTTTTTCACTTTTTTTAAAATGTGTAAAAATGTTTTGTATCTTAAGATAAAATGGGAGCCGCATAAGTCTATGATGCGAGTCGCAGTTTGGCCACTTCTGTTATATAATAGAGATTGTATATTATCTTCTAAAAAAAAAAAATAAATAAAAATATTAATAACAAAATTACGGGATATTATACTTACTAAACACCAGCTAACCATTTACCTAATTGAATTTTTGGTTATTTTTGGCATTTAAAATCTTACTATTATAGTAGTATAAATTAATTGTGCTTTTATAGCTGCAATACTTTATTGTACCACTGCCAGTAGAGTATCAACCATAGTTAAAAAAAATAATATTATATTAAATTGTCTTTTATAATTAATTATATTCTTTTATTGTCTTATTTCTAATGATAAAATTAAAACAAAAGGTACTTATGAAGTCAATTCATATACAAATTAACCGTTTATCTTACCTCAGTAGTCAAATTATAGATACTTAGGTTTCCATTTAGATAACAATGTTTTTTAATAAACTTTAATGTTAGGTAGTGACTCATAGGTTATGCCTTAGGTTAGGAATCCCTTCAATGAATATCCGTTTGCAGATCAAATCCTGAGCCCCCCACGATACTGAATATATTTTGCATTTTTTTTATACATTTTAACTCCTGAAATAGTTGCTTTAACATATTGTGATGTAGGTGAAATGATACTTTTTATAAATTTGATTTTAAATCAGACTATCAGCGTAAATCGCTGTAGACTATACTCAGTAGGCTTAGCTCAGATTGTTGTATCTTTAGACAAAGAAAAATAAGTTTGAATGTTTGAACTACTAAAAACTAAAATAATAGAAGGAAAACTATTTTAACCAAAATTAAAATAAATGTAATCAATGACCAGTGGAAATATAATGCATTATATTAAGTTAACTTATATTGCCTTATTATGACACCAAAGGTAATGTACCTATTATAATTTTCAATGAAACACTTAAGTAGTAATACATGGTTATTACAATATTATAATGTCTTACATGCATTTCAGAGTTTATTTTTAGTAAAGAGCTTGTATACAATTCTTAAAAAGCAGTGATTGCCATCTAAATTTATCTTATTACTTTTATTTAAAACTCAACGTTTTGAATATTAACCACGGTAACGAACTTACAAGCAATTTGAAATTCTACATAGAATAGATAATATATTAATCTCATAAAAATAACTTACGCCCCTTCTTTGTTTTCTAATCATGCATTTTATAAAGATTTAAAATTTGGTTAATTGGTTCGACCCTTTAGAAAACAGCCAGGGACGCCGCTGACCCCTGCTGTTATAATTATACTCTACTTAACGCACATGTGTGTTAGTTATGAGTATAGATCAGAAGTTATAGGAGTTGCATATTTTTCGATTAATGATTTATTATTATAGCTGACCAAGATTTCTCATTCTATACAACGAGATTAAATACAACAATTTAAAATGCATATGTTTTGTGTATTTCGTCAATTTTAGGGGAAAAGATTGTAATCTAATTTGTTTGTATATTTAATGTTTCTTAAAAAATTTCTTTCATTACCTTATGTATTTTATATTAAATTAAAATACAGGAATTTGTCGAATTTTGAATAATTTTTTTATTTATCTGTTTAATACATTATTGTTTGCATATTTTAGATTTGTAAGTGTTTAGTGTAAATCTTATCGATATTAACTTCTATAACTTCCTAGTCCTAGTTATTACTAATTAGTAGTTAATAGCTATATTATAGCAATGTAGAGAAGATATTAAAGATTTTATCTAGCCCCTGGCGTTGATAGGAGCTGAATTTACACGAGTTTCGAATTAAAATTCAACGATAACAAGAAAATAATTTCACGTAAATTTCGGTTTTTATTAAAATATAAAATTCAAAAAATATTATAATATGATTTTGAATACCTACTTATTCTAAATTTCCGTAAGCATTAGCATGACCGGTGTGAAGAATATTTGTAATATTTTAAGTATACCTATTCGTCACATCAATACACTATAATCATAGATCTTGAAAGATATTAAATTCATATTTTATAGAGCAGCTTTAAGTACCTACCTACTTATGACCCATGACTTTTCCTAGACAAACATACAGTATGTTTACAGTCGTTATTATAATGTCCACACAGAGTCTGGTTATTGTTTTGTTTCTGTTTTTAAAAAAAATAATTTAAATTGTCCCGATTACGTTGGGAAAAGTAGAGTTTATGTTTTGTTTTGTTTTCTTGTCCTGTATGACTGCATGGACCCGGCATAATATTGCATCTATATATTATATGAGTATTTATTTTTGACCCCAAAGAGTAAAGACATCACCTATCGTTTTTTCAATCATAAATAACGAAATTTTAAATTATGCTCACCAAACAGGTTCTTCGATTTTCATCGACAAAACGACGGTGACATTGCGGTGCCTATACTAAAAGTGAAACGAGAATTGATAGTCGTCGAGAAAACTGCGCTGCGTCCGTTGATCGAGAGGCACATCATATTATTTCCAATCTCACAACGATAATATAGGTAAACTGCAACTATCCAAATAACTACCTATTTCAGTTACACGGCGGTTAAATGACAAATATAAACATTTACGCAATGTCGCGGATGCGATTCTTTCCAGTTATATAGTACTTATAGTTGTTTCGCAATTCAATACGATATACCAATTATTCTAAAAATATTAAAAAAATTCCTAAAAAAATATATTCTAACACAATATTGTAAAACATTGTATATAATATTTTATGTGGGTATGTTACATAATTACATTATAATAAGTATGTTATCAAAATACTGAATAATTTTATAATAGATTTTTTCATCCTACATAATATAATGGCTACACAACAATTTTTAAATTGATAAATAAATTATGATAAAATATGCATTTAATAAATTTGTCAACACTAAAGGATTACACGTTGATTAGGTATTGATGATAAGATAAATACAATTTTTCTATAAACAAAAATAGTTTGTGAAATTACATTTTTTTTTAATTTTAAGTTTTTTTATTGCACAATCAAAAGCACGAATTTGTGTAACCTATGTATGAAAATTAATAAATAAAGACATGTCTTTGAGTGAAAAAACTTTCCATTGGAGAACCTTTGAGTTGTTGATATATTTTTATTATATAGGTATATTATTTATTTTATATATTTATTTTTTATTTTTTCATACTTATTGTAACTAAAAATGCAATCATTTTACTTATTGTTTATATGAATAATTATATTAAATTGATGCATGATATATTTACAAATTCAATTTATGTATATTTATTGAAATTTACGAATTTTAAATTATAGATATATTTCTTATAAACTTTAATCATCGATTAATTAGTTAACGCTTTTTAGCCTAATACTGATCAGCATCATGTACGGCTTTACTAAATAAATAAAGTAAAGAATAAAAGCAACAAAACGACAAAATGTACGAAACATTATAACAGATGTTAGTGCGAGTCTATGAAAATATTTAAAATAGACAATTAAAACAAAAAAAATTGTTACGAATTTTTATTAATCACAATATTTATTAGACTGCTCGTAGAAAAAAAAAAATAAAGCTGTGTTTATTTTGATGTATTAAATAAAAACGCACATAACATTATAAAAATATTTGCTCAAAATGACAATACCTAAATAGTATATTATATTACGCGCTTAAACGCAAAAAAAAATCGTCAAAACATTATGCAAAAATGTGCGTACAAATTATAAATTTACATTAGCGAGACCATGAAACGAATTTATGTCTTGACTATATTATAAAACTATAAATTCTACGAGCTGAAAAAAAACACGAAAATAAATTAACTTCTCAGTCTTGATTCCTGGTATAGTGTTTACGCCATAGGCGGAAATTTGCCACAGTTTTAGAGGGGGGCTAATATTTAAAAATATTTTATTGCATATCAAAGCCGCTCTCTGGCCTTTGCACTTGCAAATATAATATTAGTAATATTACCCTAAACATCATGCAAAACTATACATGATTTATTTTAAATATACCATGGGTGTTATACATTTACTCATACATATAATTGAATTTTAACTTTAAATATATAAGAAAGATAATATTAGTTATACAAATTATAAAGAAAAACAAAATTATTAAATATTAATTTACAATAACAACCTTGTTACCAAGTTTTTATATTAAAATATTTATTTTAAAATAATATATCTATTTTTTTTTGCAAATTAATCCAGTATGATTTCTCTATCAATTGTTTTGGAAATAATAATAATTTTCTATACTATAATGATAGCTAAATTGATGAATCTATTTTGCAACAATGATGACCTTAACCATATTTTTATTTTTTTCATTACTGAAAAACTACGATCACATTAATATGTAGACACTGATATGAGAATTTATGGGGAGAGTGAGTGCAACTTGCATAAGATTATATATTTTGTGGGGATATATATTTAGAAAGTACTGAAAAGTCAAATCTTCTAAACTAATACTGCTTTGGCCAGTTGAAAAATTTATGTACTTTTTCACAACACACATTTCTGATTGAACACTTATACTTTTTACATCCAATAGCTCCTAGACAATACACAATTATCTTTAATATAGTGATAGCATAATAATATAAAATAAATCAATTATAAAAATTCTATTTTGAACCCACAGGTCATATTATTTATTAATCCAGTAATATTGAATTTTGATAGCAAGTTTTTTATACTAAAATTACCTTATAATGATTAATAAACAATTCACCCTTTTATATTCTGAGCGTATTGATGAATGTATTGACTTTACAATGTTGTGTTGTTGTTTTTTGTGTTTATTATCACGTTTTGGAGCATTAAAAATGCTCCAATTTTTAACTTTGCCCCTAGCTATCGGTCGCAAATCGCATCTAGTTGGTGAAATTTGGAAGAAATTTGGAAAAACCAACCAAAAAATAGGAGAAAAGGTAAAGTTTTACGCAAAACCACTTTTTGACAAAATCGATTTCTTTATTTTGCTGTAACTCAAAAACTAAAAACTCTAGACATTTGAAATTTTTACCAAGTATTAACATAGGCATTATCTACAAATGTTGTAAGTTTCAAAATATTTTGATGTTTTTTTTAGCAATCTATAGAAAATTAATACAAGGTTAACCATAAGTAGTCAAGTAGTAGGTATACTTATCAAAATTAAAAAAAATCAAAAATCGTTAGTCAGAATTTTTTTATAGCGTTTAAATTTCAAATTCTTACAAAATCCATCAAAACCACGAAAATACGTAACTTATTTTGTAGTTAGGAAAAAAAATTGAATGCAATAATAGCGAATAATAATAATTTTCACGTTAAACTTAATATTAAATGATTGACAATACTGCAGTTTGCATGCACAGTGCACACCGTTCTCAATATTTATTAATCGTTTCAATCGATCTGTATTTTCTGCAACACGGCCACCCATTTCACGTACTTATATATATATGTATAGTATAGAAAAACATTCTGTAATAAAAAGTAAAAACCGAACAAGCTTATAACTGCGGACTGCGGTACTTCATCACACGGACTCAATTTAATGTACCTATACAGACATACCTACAGCTGTAAACTGTATACAATATACAAACGGGTAGGAAGGTACTGTAGGCACCTATATTTTATTATGCCTACTTTACGATGTATAGGTACGCATATATTATTATGACATAAGTATGTACGTAATATAATAAAGTTCATGATCTATACATATTATTATACGCATGTTATATGTATACCTATATAGGCTCGTATTGAAAACGTTCGAGTGTGTAGTGACAAAAACGGTATTGAATTGTATAATATAATATCATAAGTATATTTATATACGAATAAAAATGAAATTGTAGTCCAAGCGTGCGCGCGTATTGTGGGACTCGTCCTCGGCGCCTACATTTAGGTACATAAGTCTTGCTGCAGTCACCCGAGGACACGGTCGTAAATGCGTCTACATTATAATACATCTTGTACACACACACATACATATTATAATATGTATAATAATAATTGTAATATAATGTTGTGTCCAACTCATAGGCACTTCCACGGCTGACTTCGAAATGTCAACGTGCAATAATTTCTAAACGGAATCGAAACGCACAAGGACGTCCAGTGGATTTTTGCGTCTCCGAAATCGTCGCGGCACCTACGTCGTGGTCGTCGGCACTATACGATATATTGTTGTATTTGTAATAAAACGTATTATCATGCTATATATAAGTTACGCGATAGACCATGGGTGTTGTGTATTAATGCGCGTACTGGACTAGGTCGACTACGTTGAATCACACAATTATATCGAGTTTCTTTGAGGGGTCTACAACGAGTGACCTGTTTTTTTTCTCCAAAACATGCCTTACAGGGAAACTTTCACGCCTCGTAAAGTGATCATATAAAAATTATTTTTTTTTGTTTAAAAGATAAACACGTTTCACAGGACGCATTGGACTTGGATTTTCAAAATCATATAACATAAATAACACGAATATGACCAATTTTCAAAAGCTTTTTTTTATCATTCTTTTTGTTTTAAGCTACAAAATAGTCAAAACCCAACGCGCCCTGTAAAAAATTGTCTTGTTTCCAAAAAAGAAAATGGGGTAAAAGTTTTTCCTGTACAACGAGTTTTGAGCAAAAAATCATGCGTGGAATTTTTGGTCGGCGGTGCCGTTGACATGCGCAGGGTGTGCATGCAGCGTGTGCATAGATATCCAAGTACCTGTATACACTATATACACTATACAACCACACTAGTCATCATTGACGACTTACACAACAACAAAGGGCTGCGACAACGTAATAATTGTCCCCTTAATAAACACACACGAGCAGGGCCCTTAAAGCATGTTTCTATACATAAATAGGTACGCTAAAGCGTGTGTACCTATACCTATAACGTAGTATAGGTACGCGCCACGTGGTATATGTATTTACCATATTACTGTCACCTGTCAGTAGGTTACCACTTACCTGCTCCGAATCAAACGTTTTGTTTTGTCGATTCGTACACCGGTATAAACATATTATATAGACCAAAAGATAAAGAAATAAGGAAAAAAAGATCAGCAAATGGGTACCGCTCTGCTGTAGGTACAGTATGTGTCTATAGGGGAAGATAGAGAAAATCAAAGCATTTTTACTGCCCCAAAAGGCGATGACAGACACACAAAAAAACGCATCATTAAAAAATCAATACATTCATTTCTCCGTTCAGAAACCAAAATGAATTAACCTGCAGGTGTTTGCCGGGATGAACGAGTACTGCGGACTATTCACTCCCGAAACGGCCAAAACCAAACACGTCAACATTGGTGGTCTCTCGATAGACTGTTTTATTATACACTAAAAACAAAAAAGGAATTTTTACAATATAATATACTGATTACTTTTTGATGAATATTATAAATGTTGATATTTTGTACAGCGAGCTCCGCTTAGTGTGATCACATTGGTGTATGGTGCTGATCATTCTGAATTTATTTATTCCATAAAAATCTATTATTATTCTTACATAATATTAATTGATAAAGTAGGTGTATTACAATGGTTGGGACGTTATTGTTCTCTTGTATTGCTACAAAAACTTCCCCCCCGAGACAATTAGCTCGCTATCGCAAATTTTTTTTTTTTGGATTAGGTATAGTGTACTATTTTTTACACTATCGTTTTAATGTAGAGCGTTTTTTTTTTAATTTTCTTGACTAATTCAACTATGGAGTATTAATTCATTATTTGTTTATGCTCATCACTGTTTTGAGATGACAGGCTTGTTCCATATAATATCTCATATAGCTATGCCATGTACTTTAAAAAAAAAAAACCTAAAAACGTTTTATTTCAACTTGACTTGATATAGTTGGTTTACCGACACCGGGTCTCTGAATGAGATGTGACTAGTGAGGGGATTATAAAAAACTGTAAGTTGGTCGACATGTCTTGAAACAGTTGTTGTCTCTGTCGTATGATGAACAAATAAAACAGAAAATTCTTTTAAACCTTTTAATATAATATTTGTCATTTGCAGTGATACAAGTATAATATACAACATAGGAATTATTGTAGGTAGGGATAAATGAAAATTTTCGATAATATTCTATTCGTACATTTCTAGTGCGCTTTAGTATTTTGCTATATTATGTGTACTGTAGAGACGTATTATGTTAATCGATACAAATAAAGTAGAATCGCTGCAATTGGCGTGATACTCGAAACCACACTGCCTAAAAGAAACCATCTAGTTGAGTATAATAGTTGATCAAACTTGAGCGTTATACACAGTGGCGCCCAACCCTATGACTAGGTGTAGCAGTCGCTACACGTTGAAAATAAGGGAATAACAATATTCAAAAAAAAATATTTGATAACAGAAAATTCTTGGAAAAAATACTCATATATGTCACTTTTTGATCACTTTTATGATTAAATTCAGTCATCTAATCGCTTTCTTATAAATAGCTCAAACCACTTCCAACTCTGATGATACCTATTCCTTGGTATATTAATATTAACAATTAGTGTAACCAAAAATAGACCATCCAATTTTGGGTTTTGGAAGGGGTGGGTGGGTAAGATTATGTCTTGCTACACCTGCAAAATATGTCTTGGGCGCCACTGGTTATACATATATACTTTCCTCATTAGCTCTAAATTAAAACACTTACATAATTACATTGTACCTACATACAGGTATAATAATAATTAATAAGTAATTTTTATGTTAGGTATACTTGTAATTTTTGGAGCACAGATGGATTGAAACTTTTCAGTATCGTATTATTATCGTCGTACTTTTGAAGAGCCCCACAACAATAATGACCATATTGTATAATAAGTCGACAAAGGCGTAAATAGGGATGGCTGTAGCTTAGGCTTAGCCCCCCTTAAATTACTCATAGCCCCCTTTAGATATATTATTAATCTTCGTACGGATCAATTATTTGATAATGTGTTTAGAAAAATATTGTATAAGTGCTTGAGGAATAAGGAGAGACAATAATGTGTGCAAAATTAAACCATGATATAAAAAACCATATTATAATAATATATGGTTACATACTTGGTTCTCATTAATTACAGACCACTGTTAAAATTCATATTATATTGGTAGGTATCTACAGTAGAATGGATGGCGTAATCATTGGTTTTTTGTACACGTCCGTCAAAATCAGCTAAAACTGGGATATAATTAATGTTTGAAAACCGATAATGCCGATAAATATTGTGTTCAGAAAATACAAAATATACGATATTGTACAATATATTGTATCGATTTTATTTCGTATTGAGACGGTCGTAGCCCGTAGGTGCATTGCTGGTATGCGATATCGTATACATGGACATTATAATAAATACAACAATGATGACATCGTCGTGCGAATATAATTTTTTCTTTGATTTAAGATTTAATGTCCTAGGTCTGGTTTGTAGTTTGTTTTTAAAAATGCGCAATTCCAGCGCCGAGGTGATCTTCTATTTATTCGTAGCTAAACTCGCGTCCCCTGCAAAACAAACATGCACGGTACGCGAGTATAAATACAGGTCCAAGTCCGATAGATCAGGCACAACGCAATCAGCACCGCACTCGATCGCAGCACTCAATTCAATTCGAAAAAAAATTCACAACATCCAAACGTCAACATGTCCGGAAAGCTCGTCGTAAGTATAGAATATAATATTATTATATAAACACGAGTTCTAACTTCTTAGTGTACACAATTATTATGTCATCGAGAAATACGCGTTTCTGAAGCTCGCAGACTATAATGTTAGGTATATAATAATAAATTTGACGCGTATTTGATGTGTATATTATAGTTATGGATTGTAGGCGCTGATGAAGAACCTATAGATAGATGGCTTAACCTATACGAGTTGATAACTATTATAATATAATATTATGTTGTAAATTTCACGTAAAGGTAACGTGTGTGTGGTTCGGCTTACACGATTTGGTGAAGTTCAATTTATAGTACCTACCTACCTCCTATATAATATAACAACTATATTAATATATAATATTGTTAGATCTTTTTCTTGGTTGCCGTCGCTCTGGTGGCTTGCATTGGTTCCGCCGCCGCCCAACACATTATCTACACGGCTCCGGTCGCCACTTCCTACTACCACCCCTATGGATACACCTACCCCTTGACTTATAACTACAGGTTCGGTGCTTACCCGTACCTCTTGCGCCGTTGATGTACACTGCCGACGCCACTGCCTCTTTTCCAATCAGTGAGTATATTATTAATTATTAAAACACTATATATATATATATATATCGACGTGTAACCAGCGACGTGTAACGATGTGTAGCGATGATGATTTTATTCGTAAGACGTTATATATATTTCATGTTCCGATCGAATAGAATAGGCACTCGCTATAAATAAGTTATAACTTTGCAAAGTTTAACACACGTTCATATTACTGCAATAATTAGCAATATTACAGTGCAGTCACTACTACTATCCATATTGATTTTTTATGAACGTTAGGCGTTAGAATATATTATATTAGTTGTATTACTTTAGAATTTATTTTAAGAGGCAATAAACTGTTATGAGTAATTACATTTTTTTTTTACGTTGTCGATATACACATTTTAGTTTTTATACGGGTAGTTATAGTTATTTGTTGCTCTAAATCATAATATTAAAAACCAAATCGCTATAGAAGATTAGTTTTAATTTTGTATAAAGATTAAAATTCAAGCGTAATATAAATTTACTATAAATACGGTTTTTATTTGCAGATAATCCTTGAAGAAAAATATACAGACTTCACGCCAAACCATGTTTAAACAATATATGCAAAATTGCAAACCCTTTTATTTATTTGGTATTAAAAAAAATGTAATTTATTTTGAGATGTTATAATCATCATAACCATATATATGTCATGTTGAAATAAAAAAAATATTTAAACAAAATTATACATACTCTTTTTGTTTTTATTTATGCTTTATTCTCGTATATAAAATACCACCACACAGAATGTTCTTGATATTTGTTTTTAAGAATATAATACAATATATTAATATACTAAGAGACATTGTATTATGTGCTATAGCCTAAAAAGAGGCATTACAGCTAAGGGTATAACTGAGTATTTGGAATGAGACTTGATGTATATTGTCGGCCTTGTTATTATATTTTACTACCATTATATTGAATAGCCGAGTTCTAAGTATCTTTTATTTTCCTACGTCTAGACACATCATTTTGAGGGGTTTTTATTTTATTTGAGAAAAAAAGGTTGTTCTTGGAAGTATGGTCTTTGAGGGTACAATATACTGGTTAATATAAACTCGGCTCGTGATTACCATTTTGTCGTAAAAAGCAGATAATTAAAATTTCAATTGTTATCTCGATTATTCTTTCAATTCCATCCATGCATATAACTAGGTGAACACACTATTCAACTCGTCCGTCGACATCCAAATAAATATTCAGAGATTACAGAAATAATAGAAATCACTGTTCGAAATATAAAAAGAACAAAATAGGTATGACAATAGTCAATAACAATGAATATAATAATTATTATGTACAAACACACAATTTGCTTACCTACTGTTTTAAAATAAATGAATGTATTTATATATATTACAATTTATAACATATTATAATTTATAAGTATACACATTGCGTTTCACGTACGGATTTTAAAGTTATGATTTTTTGCACAAATAAATGTATTTTTTGTACATAATATTTACAATTTTTCATATATTTAAATAAAATGGAAACTAAAATGAAAACAAAATGATGACGGACGTTGATTTACTTTGGGACGTTATGCTAAATAATTCTTAAAAAAAAAAATAATATAAGTACCTATTATGTTTGAAAATCAGGGCCTAGGTCACATATCAAAACACAGAGAAACTTCCATATTATACGAAGTCTCTTGGGAAACAAATAAAAGTTCGTATTATAGAGAAATTTATAAAGTAGAATTAAATAAATTCGGTTTTGTTTCCAAAAATACTTTGTAGAACAGACTGCAATTTTGTTAAATGGATGTTTGTTATAATATACTTATATGGAAGTTTCATTGTAATACGTACATTGCCTGAAAACCCGGGTCCTAGTTTGCGTGGACACCTTAACAATTTATATTTACCAAAAATCGGAGTCAAGTTTACAACTATTGACCACATTTTTATAATTTACATTGCTGGACCGAGTTTACAATCGCACCAATATAATATGCTTGTCGTTATAGATATATCAATCGCACTCGTCAACCCACAGATAGACAAAATGTAACAATAACCGACCGTCAAAATACGGGCAGAACTGTTGAAGTCAAGAATATATAATTTTTGTATTTTCCCGTACGTCAGGGTAAAGTACTAAAGTGTATCAAGGTCATATTGTAAGTCTTTGTACGTATAGGTTTATAATAATAATGGATCAAAAAAATTAAAACAATATAATGCGTTTCTGTATTAGGTACCTAGGTGAAATTATTTCGTACGACAGTTTACATTTTCCTGATAGTGTTTGTTCTTTTGTAATTTTGTTGCTCAAATTTTTAATTTTGGTTCTCTAATTCACTAATTACGTCCCTCTAAAGTTTAGGAATTAAACCGATTGGGTCGATAGTCAAATTCACACAAAGAACTCTGTATATAGTAAATACTAACTAGTAACTACCTTTATACCTATACGCATATATTATCGATTCATTATAATTACCTACTACATTTATTATAAACTAAAGCATAATGAACATTGTATTTTAGAAATGGTTTGTTTTAAAAATTCATTATAAGACAAAATATAGATTATCATTTCTTTACTTTAGCAAAAGGATGTAGGTAGTTTTGTAGTAAAATAATAATGCCCTGGTGGACAGTTCGAAGGAAAATATGAACTCAGAGTACCTACTATATTATACTTACAACAGTAATTGAAAAAAAAGTCAAAAAAAAAAGTCATGGCAAAAAAAAACCATGGTAAATTTTAGTTTTATTTTTAAATACAGATGGTCCTACTGTTATTAAAATTTATAATCAATTCCCACATAGGTGTACAACAATTTTAATTAATATTGTGTAGTAATTAGAATTTTATCTCTTTTCTATGGCTATAATTTGTCTATTATTTTACCAACTATAATTAAGTTAAAATGTCAAGTAATTGGTAGTTAATACACAATAATATAATGAAAATATGTAGGTAATACTAATACATAAGGTTATTCAGAATATTCAAATAAAATAAATCAAAAATAAATCAATAAAAACTTATTGTACATGCTACTGCAGTTAAAAACTCTGGTAACCTTTTTTTTCCTCCTTTGATTTCCAAACCGAGATTTCTTAGTATTTTTTTGTGTTTTTTCACAATGTGGTAATTTTCTTTTATTACTTAATGTCTAAACTAAAATCTCTTAACACTTAGATAATGTTTATACAGGGTAATTTGAAAAAAAATGTTAATAGAAATTCCTGCCCATTATTTAAAATTCTATAGGTAAGCATTTATTAAAATAATAAAGTAAAAAACTTAAAGCTTTTTTGACACTTTTTTAGTCATCCACTACTAATAATATTTTGCATAAGTAGTTAGTTAATATTATATACCCTTTATTCTTAGTTTCAAAATAAAATACTATAGAATACAATTACTATTACTATAGAACTATAATATAACTGTCAAAACGTAACATAATTAATTTGTATAAATAAAAAAAGTTGGTTTTTTATGTGGCTTTTTTCCGTGTCTTATTTTTCACGTGGCTTTTTTTTTGCTTATTTTTCCTTGGGTTTTTTCTACATTCACCTACAACTATATTATAAAGTACATTTTATACTTAAACAAATTTAATTTTAGCACCGGAAATTAATATAATGGTATTGTCATCCAAATAATAGGTTTTTTAAATGGCGATCATCAACGAATTTATAGATGAAACTGTGAGAACCTTCTTGAGTCGTATAATATACTATAATAGGGAATGATCAAGAACTCGAGAGCACATTATAAATGTATTGAACACAAAACACAGACGAGTCATAAACGATAAAAACTATATGCTATTTATTAGGTATAATTGAAATTTAACAGAGACTTACTACATTCAAGACTGGTATTTTGTACCTACTATACCTACAATATTGGTACCTATTTCAGTATTTGGTTATTAATACGACCGTTCTTATTGTAGGCAATATGACCTATTTTATGCTTAGACTCTTCTTTGATTTTCTCTACATAAAACTATGAAACGCGTCGAAAAAGTGTCCATTTAGTCGTTACATCTCATATAAAAATAACACTGTATACTATAAGAGTATAGGTAACAGTTGTACAGAAAAACAAAAAATAATAGATTTATTAAATAGTATATAAATTAGCATCAGCTGCAGTTGGATACAAAATATTACCTATACTGATTTATAATTTATATACTAATCTATTTATATTTTATAGTTTTATGGTCGTTTTATGATATATTATTTCACTTAAACACTTTATTAACAAAATATGGCTATATAATTCTACTATGTTTTATAATAATATAGCTTTATGTAGTTTTAATAATGTTGTATGCAAAACGTAGGAGGCATAAAATTAAAATATGTCTCGGTCGTTTCGACGTGTCCTGCAGACTGAAGCAAAAATATCTTATTTTATCGGCCCTCTATATATCCTGCAATCGTTCTTAATCCTTTGACGGGACAGACCAAAACGTGTATGTATTATAGGTACTTATAATATTTATGGGTTATTGTGGATTATGGTGGCGAGAAGTCAGATCGATCGATAAATAAATAATATAAATTTATGAATTTATTGTCACGTCCACACGTTATCTTGTTATATTATAAACACACTGACGTGCGTATAAAAGGTCGTCGGATGTATTAATAATAATAATATGGTCATAATAATAATAATAGAAATACATTACTGCCAGTCGACCGGTTTTTTAGGATTTTTTTGAGCAGCTTGCAATCCGGTAGCCATATTCTAAGTGTCGTTTCGCGACATAAACATTACACCATATATATATATTATAGTATTTACATTGCAGAGACATTGCATACAATTAATGTATTATAAATTATAATACGAACCCGTTTACCTACAGAAGACGACGTGTGTAACCGAATTTGTGGTTATGCCGTAGGTAATAATACGTTTTTTATTGTTCCCCCGACCTTCTTGTGTACGCACGGGTCATCGTTGTTTACAGTGTGTATGAGATGTAGAGTCTTACACGAAATAATTGTGTCATTATCACCATCTCAATAATTTATCCACAGATGTTAAGTAAACAGAGTTTTTTTTCTACAAATAATACGATTTCAAACAGATCTCAGATGACGGTATACCTTCACTACAATTTTTATCATTTTTACGTAAAGATATCAATAAATACCTTTTATAAGCATAAAAAAAATATCCCGCAATCGAATTTTTGGTCGATCGCTTTTGATCGGTTCACCAACAGGCAACAATATACAGCGATTGATAAAAGATTTTCACTGTTCAGCAGAACGTAAAGTAAAGGGAGCCCAGTTTGTGGTAAAATAATAATATGTTATGCGCGGAATATAGTTTTATATTTTTGTACCTATGTATTTCTATATTTTATATCATATTATATGATATTATGTTTAACCCAGATCAACTACCTGTACAACCTCACAGAAATCGCAAATCGCAATGTTTGGTCGATCAATTTATTATATATTATACTGTTCCGCACATCTATATATCATGTTGGCCGACATTACCAGTTGTGGGTACCTACCTATATATGTATTATACAGGTTTAATATTATTATTACAAGACATAATATATTATATTATCATATTGTCACTAGAGTCCTTCATTGTGGCTGCTACCTTTACAGACATCACTACGCCAGACGTATATAGATATATATATAAAGGCCTATGGCTGCAACCCAGTGATCCCTGCTGGCCTGCTCCAGTACATACCCCCGCAGTGGCGTAGGTACACAGAAATTTCCATTTGGGTTGGTTTGGTGGGGGTTGTTCTATTAATATGTACATTATATTTATGTGTGTGTGTGTGTATGTGTTTAATAAAAACATCTTCACGTTTTTATACGGTGAAAAAAACCCGAGTGTTGAATACAATACCATGAAGACGACCGTCGTAAAAATCGCACACTCTTATGGCTCTCATTAATATATATTATTATATTATATATAGCGCAATGTCAGGGACCTATGTTTATAGATTGGTGGGTCTAGTTGAGTGTTGACTTATCGTTGTTAACTATATTTTGTCAAACAATAACGACCGTTTTAAGGGAAATATATATTAATAATGAATAAATATTTTTAATACCTACATTTTGGATTGAAAACCTCTACTTCTGTTAAAATAGGTATTTTTCATTTCCACAATGTGATTGCACTAAGGTTTTAGGCATGTACGCAAAAACCATTTATATTTTCGATTGATTTATACAGATATAATATTGAACGTACCTATTCCAATATAAATGTTCATTATTTATTAACTGAATTCAAATCAACCCCTACCCTAACGGGAGAATCAATGCTCACTTCAGCTGTTTCCAAGTTAGCGGTTCAACCGAAACTAAACAAAAGCTTTTCTCAGGGCAGATTCAAATCGTTTTTTGTTGTTTAAATTAAAATTTGTTTTAATTTGCCAAATAAATAATAATTAATAAATAACTTGTGCCTTATTTTTATCCAAATAATCATTAACTATCCAAATTAATTTTAAAAAACGTACACGATTTAAAGCTTAAAGTCAAGATTCTCAGAGGTGCTATGGCTGTTTGGCTTCCTCACTCATGTATTCAAGTACAAATATATTTTTATTTTTTGTAATTATTTATCAAATTTACCTATTGCACTATTATATAAGTACCTTTAGATTATAAATATTATTTTATTATGATATTATGATAAAATAAAAGTGTAGATTATTCTTATTATAATTATTTAGAAAGTGCTCATAGCCCAATACAGTTATTTACAGATCTATTTATATATATATACATATATGCTTAACTATAATATATAATATTATGATTGCAGATCTCTTCTCATATAATATAATATGCTCATTGCTCAAGACGAGCCGTTCCTATGATGTTATAGGTATTCAAAACCCGGCTGCAGTCGGCCTCGCTCCTGAAAATTACCTCGTTTGCTGAATATATATATTAAACAAATGCACATTGTATATTACTGCAGTCTGCAGGAGCCAGCGATGTGTGTATAACGCTGAAGATAAGCAAACGAATTTCCGGCGCGCGCGACGAATTTTCTAATCTCCGCCGAACGTGGCTGCAGCCCACACACGCACCGCGCACACACAAACTCACGTCGATAATACATAATACATATTATATAATAATGTATATCACTGCATATAAATTCATTTAAATGTTTGATACGTATAGTAATAATAATAATAATATGCAGCATAAATGTAGGTACCTACTTTATAATGTTTAGGGATCGGAAGTTATAGGAGCTAAAAAAGGCCAAAAATGCACAAACAAATTGTAAAATATGCACTAAAATTATTCAAAATTCTAAAAAAAAGGTGTTGTTATTAATATGCACAAAAACAAATTTAAAATATGAAAAATAAAAACGTATAATATTTAAAATATGGTGGAAAACTTATTGAAATTTTGAAATTTTATTGAACGGAAAAAAAACTTAAGAAATTTGAATCACGGTGATGACAATAAATACCTACATTATATAATATTAATGAGTTGTACATTCAATATTATTTTAAATACACTGTAAGTTGAAAAAAATAAGGTCGGCAAGTGAGTACTGATCTGCTGTACAGTAGGTAGGAGTCTAGTGGGTCACTGTAATGGATGTGTCAATTTTGAATTCAATGATATAAAATCATTGTACATGAAAAACGATTTTGAATGAAGACGGTCTTGTCTCTTGTCTACATAACTAAATATATTTTATATTATTGCTATTAAAGTAATTAATTTTACTATTAATAATACAGTAGGTTGAATTAATTTTTACCTTAAAACTTTGCATTTGAAAATTTCATTGAGTGTATAAAATATAATAATAAAAGTTTCAAGCTCCCCCGAAAATATTTTTTAATTACAACGAAATAACTAACAACGTTGTTCTTTATTAAAATATCTAATTTCGTCCAAATTTGAACTTAAAATGTCTATAAAAAACAACCGTGTTAATATATTTTTTTGATTTTTCAGTTATACTATTAAATACAAACTAGAAACCTTGTTTTAAATATTCAATCCTTAGATATAAAAATTGAACATCTTATACATTTTTAACTACAAAATAATTTGCAAACATTCAACATTGAGATAAATTTTGGTCAAAATTTGAATTTGAAATGCATATAAAAAAAATTGTGCCTATATGTATTTTTAATATTTTTGAATTGCTATTACAACAACTTATGAGTAACCTTGTTTTAAAATTTCAAGTCTTTTGACCAATCAAAATATTTAAAATTTCTTATGCCTATAAATAGTATAAATACCTCAAAAAGATTTAAAATACATTGAATATCTTATGGTGTATAGAAAATGATAATATACACATTGTCTGAAAATTGCATGTATCTATGGTGATTATTTTTTGTGTTATCTACGCCAAAAAACAAAGTAGATTTTATCAAAAATTCTTTTAGCGAAAAAATTCCCGTTTTTCCTTAATTGTTTTTTTTTTTGTTTTTCCCGACGCGTTTAACAATTATTGAGAATTTTTTACTTTTGACCCTCCTCCCCAAAGTACTAACTAGATTCATTTTCCTACCAGAAAAGATACTGATGAAGAAATTCGAGCACTTTTACTGCCCCAAAACGTGATGACAGACACACAACATTGTAAAATCTATACATTCTTCGCTCTGCGACCGGTCAGAATCTAAAAAATCAATTTTTTAAAAAAAATATTATAATATTGTGCGTATATAAATCAAGAAATATACTTTTTTTTCACTAAAATTGCAGACGAAATATGTAAAATATGCATTTTAAGATCACCATCATTGTATATAAGTTCGGATTTCTAGTTTGATTTTTTATAAACCTGGAGCATTCAGAACTATCATCATAGGTGACCAGTCAAAATATCTCTAATGGAAATATCTCTCATTAAAATATTTTAATATTTATTATATTTGTATTATCTGATATATTTTTCACGATTACTAGTGCGATTACAAACCACGATAAACGACTTAACCGACGTAACGACTGCATTGATACGACAGTGTGTCAGACGTCAGTTTAGTTTTTTGTTACTAGAAAATGTACTTACTTCAGTAATATTTTAATCATACAATTTTAATAATATTGTTGTTATAAAAATATTAATATTAATATAAAATATTATAAATATTAAAATATTTTCAAGGGAGATATTTCCATTAGAGGTATTTTTAACAGGAGATATTTTGTCGGAGATATTTTGACCTGGAACCATCATCATAGCAACTCTTACAACTTCCGAGCCCCAATAATGTGCATCGATTTTTATCGAATCGTCTCACGCCATCACGCTCGTGCATATATACGCACCACTACAGCAGTGCATTATTTGTATATTTTTATAAATTTCGTCGTCGTCCCCTGCGGCGACCGTACATCGGACAACACATATTATTATGCAGTGTACACATGTATATAATATCGTTTTATTATAACCACGAACAAGGTGTTCGCTGGGTTCGGAGACACCACGTGCGATTCTTTGCCATGCGCGCCGCTCGTATCCGTATCCAAACATTTCGCACACCCCGTCGATACACCCACCCACCCACCCACCCATCACACACAATGCACGAGCACTGTGGTTTCGGCCAACGCGGAAACGGGTTTACCGTCGCACGGAGTTTCGCCGCGGCGGGGACCTATTGACACAGTTTTTCTGACGACCCTTTTTCTGCAACAACCCACCACCATCCCCAACCACCTTCTGCCCGACATACACACAATACGATGACGACGACAATGCGCATATACTTTAATAATATATCATATTATTATTATTATTATTATATTTTGTACCATTATCGTCGTAGTCGTCATTCCGTCATTGTGTCGGCGAATAATGCGCCGCCGCGTGACCTGCCCCCTCTCCCTCCCGCTCAGGAAGAGGACGCGCATCGTATTATATATTTATATATAGGTACTATATTATACACAATGTATATAAATGAATATATATATACGTGACACGAGGTACCTACGAGTCTGCCAGCAAAACACGTTCCAAATGTCAACCCTTTTCGCCACAACTACTACAAACACTATATGCGCGACCGCCGCGCCTCGCCAATAAGCACCTGTTTCTCAGCTGCTGCTGCTCGTCGTCGTCGGCGGCCGCGGCGACCGCCCGAGAAACACCCTCCCCCGCTAGTCACTCACCGTCGTTTTCACATTATATTATGTATATTTTTTTCGCAAACAATTTAGGACTGTCCTGGGCAAATATTCTGCAACACCAGGCGTATTGTACACAAAAATATAACACAATGCACGCCCCGCTTGTGTGCGTGTGTGTGTGTGTGCGTGTGCGTGCGTGCGTGCGTGCGAACGCGGAATTCGACGAATCGAGGTTTCCGGATGGTAAGCGTATGTGTGTGTGTGTGTGTAATATGATAAAATTGTTAAGGCTTCGGTAGACTTAGAAATGGAAAGTCTGAGTGATAGATTTTTTTTCTCTTGAGAAAATTCGTGTAGTTTTTTTTTTTACAACTCTGGTCAAAGTATCAAGAAGTTGTTATATTAATATAATTTATAATATATTATTATTACAAGCCCGCCAAGCCTAGGTTAGTTTATTCGCAGGATACAACGCGCAATACGAATCGAGATTATTATTATTATAATGGTGTACTTATAGTGTGAATCTAGGTTAGGTTATATTTAGGTTAGGCTGCAAATCATCCATAGACAAAAAATTCAAACCAAAATATATAGTATATACATTAATAAACCTAAATTAATAATAATATAATATAATTATAACTTATAAGGAATATAATTGTTGAGCTATATCAACTTTTTGTTGAAAGATAATAAATAAAAAAATTACAATAAATATAATATTATTATTAAAGCTCACCAAGCTCAGCTAATTTATAATATAATAGCTATAGGTTGAATTAATTTCAAGTTCTAATTTCCTAATTTATTTAGAAAATATAGTTTTTTACTAATCTGTGTAATTTAATTATTATTAATTGTTAAATGTTTGAGTTTATCTATAAAAACGTTTTTTTAAATTTCGATACGTATTTGGTTTTTAGATATTTTGTTCTTGGATATTTTGACCGATACCACCTATAGTGCAGAGTAGTGACATTATTGTAGGTCGGACAAGAGTGTGTTTAGAACCACACTTGTACCATTTTTTGCTGTAACACGTGTACCGAAGACTGCGTATATTGTGTAACTATAGTATATTATATTATTTTATAAAGGAAAACTACGAGAAACTCGGAAACAAAACACGGTTTGTCGTAAACAAAATTCGGTCGGTCGGGTAGGTATATTATAATAATTATTGTAGAGGACCGTCCGTATGGCGGCATGTCATGTACGGGTAGAATTCTCCTCGACACGGTCCCTCGAAAACCCGAGTCGTCCAGCACCCGAACACGTGTGTTCGTTTCTAAAACCTCTTGGAGCAGGTTACCCGCCGAAAAACGTCCCGAAATTCCGTCCATTGTCTGGCCCGGGATGTATTGGCAGTTGCATCGAATTATTTTTATTTTTATGCCAATAGCGTGATGTATATAGGATACTTTTTCTTAATTTGTTGGCTCGTGTGACGACAACTAACAATGTCACAGGCACAGTACAATTATTTATTATGTGCGCCGACTATAGGTAAAGCAGATTTGTTGTATACATAGACCTTATACTCTGAGTATAAGGTCTATGGTTGTATACAATAGCGTCATAGTGTATTATGAAGTGCACGTAAATCTTGTAGTTATTGGATTATCTATATGTAAGGCACCCATAATAATAATAATAATAATAATAATGAACGATAATAATACGTATTTGATACTGCACACATCAAACCCACATAAATGAATTATTTTTTAGAACTCACCGACGAGGCCTGCTGTGTTCGGACTCTGGTGAGAATGTGAGATCTTACTTACATACCCACGTTGTGGAGTGTTGCCATTGTCGATTTAAAAATATTTCCAAAAGACCTTTTACCTTTTTTTTCGTCCTGCACTCCTGTGGTTCGCGTTACGTATGATGTTTTATTATATTATTATTATTATCATAAAGATCTGAGCGTAGATCGTTAGATCATAATATACATTTGCAGTATATATAGCCAGCAGGTACATAATATGATCTAAGGGTTTAGGTATGTATTGTACACAGTCTTACGCTGTCATTGAGTTTATCGGATTACATCCATATAATGTTCTGACTTTCCGAGTGTACCACTGACAAATATTGGTTTTACATTGTGTAATTTTTTTTTTGTGTATATCTGACGTCACCTTTTTGAGCGGTTGAAAGTTTAAATTTTGAACATCAAGGGTTGTTTCTGGTAGTAAACTGGATCTACATAAAGTTGGCACTTCGGAAGGTCAAAAGTAAAATATTCACAGTACTTTTCATATTAATCGGGAAAAACTAAAAACAATTTACGCCAAACCTGTTTTAGACAGTCGATTTCGTTTTTTGCTGTAATTCAAAAACAAACAAACGTAAAGACTTGAAATTTTCATCAGTTTTTATTAGAATTTTCTAGACATTATATAATTTTCAAAATCATTAGATTCTTTTTAGCAAGATGCTTATAGATTTTTAATTTTCTACTTTTTTCGATTTGTATTTATATTATTTTCTAAATCAAAAAGCTTGAAAATGTAATACTAGGTTGTTACTCATGAGTAAAAATTCTTTAACTGTGGTATGAACTATGAATAGGAATTTTTTTAATGTCATATAGTAGATGCAGTTTTTTCTTTATAATTAATTTTAAAAAATATTTAAATATATGTATAGTAAGTAGTATAATAAATTAGGTGCATTTATAGGTAAATGCTATATGGTTATACGATTTTCAACTTAGGTACTATATTTTTAATATACAACATTATTCTCTATTCCCCTATTTTATATTTTTATTTCTATTTCATATGGTTTTCAAAAGATTTAATAATATTACATACAATTACATGAATATATTTTATGATTAATGAAAAACAATGTTTAGTGTACTTATTTATTATTATTAAATAATATTAGGATACAATAGTATAAAAAATGAATAATAGTATAAAACTTATTTAAAGTACGAGAAAACATGTTATAAAGTGTGTTACATAATTATTATTGATTAATAAATAGTATCAATAATTCTGATAATTCATAGAACAGTTGAGATTTTAAATATTTAAACCATAATCATTGAATGTTTAGTAATGTTTAGTAATGTTTAAAATGTTTAGTATTTGTTGTCAAGGGGATTTTTTCCCGGTGCTTTTCCCTCTAGATTCAAGTTAGCAGTAGGTAATAAATAATAATAGGTATACGAAATAAATATTAAAATGTATAATAATTAGCTCTATAATATCTGTATATAAATTATACGATGTTTTTAGTAAAAAATAGTTTAATCTATCATATTACTAATAGAAAAATAAATAACTATAATCGAAAAAGGAAAAGAATTATAATACATATTATTATACTTGGAAAATAATCACTGACACACCGTTTATCCATAATATTCAGAATCGGTTTTGGGTGTACATGGAATGATTTATCATTAAATTTAAATTTAACACGTCCGTAATGGGGATAATCGGTCAAAAAGTCCATTTTGAAAAAACTCCAGACTCATTTTTTTATTGTTGGACAAAAAATCCGAGAACATTTTTATTGTCAGATTATAAGTCTGAAAATATAAACTATTATTTATTAAAATATATATTTATTTTCTTATTCAATACTTTATTTGATAATTATTTTTATACCTAAAAATTAAAATTGTAAAGTAAAAAAAATCAAAATACAATGGAAATTCACTATAGTTTAATAATATTTCTAAACTGTAAGTAGGTATAAGAAATAGTAGGTAATCAAATATAATATCGTATAAGACAATTAAATTACATTTTTAAAATTTTGATTTTATGAATAAAAGATTTAGTATATTTGGACTTTTTGTCTGACATTAAAAAAATTAGTCCAGACTTTTTGTCTTTGGGATTTCGTAATGGGATGTCATAATGTGTCCTTCTGTAATAGCAGTGACCAGACTCAATGACAAGGTACATTTAACAAAGTCTACTATACTGTAGAGCAGTGAGCAGAGCGACATGTGATCACGAATTCACAACGAGTCAACGGTTATAATAATATTTATTATTTACATATTATAATATATGGGGGTGGGAAGTATTTGCTTATAATAAACAATTTAATGTCCGTTTACGCTGTCGTAAAATTAAAAAATAGTGTATGATTATAATTGATTCGATCAACCCGTACAGCTTACACATTGCAATTTGCAGCCAGCATAATATGAATATGAGATTATACATTATCATACATACGCGTTTACGATTTAATTCCAAACGATGTACACAAATCATTATTGGTTTAAACCAGTGACTTTTCATATCCGCTAAACCATGATAATATTAATATAAATACGCGTATTAGGTCATGCAATCATCTCAAATATCTACAAAATTAATATTTACTGCGTGATATAATAGGTACGTATTTAATTGTATTGCTTTATTATTATTTACACTGTGCGTTGGCGCGGTGCAGTTTGTATTGCTGATAATGTGTCGTAATAATATATTGTAATTCGCTTTTGCAGAAATGCGCTTAATATTATTATATATAGTTACTGGAAGTCGACAAAACTGTGGAGTTCTAATAGAATCATAACAACCAATATCGTTGCACGACGAACGGACAAAGTCAAAACAGCATCAAAAGTATATGACAAGTAATTCCAGTAGGTACACTGTACACCTTTGCACAATGACGTTCTGAATTATTTTCAGACCTGAGGCGTTTGCCCTATACTATTTGATCACCTCGGAGCAGCCTACTTGCACCCATCACACCTTTTTTATAAATCATTTGTGTAAATTAATTAAGAAAATCCCGTATTTTATGTAAGTTATTGTCATATTAACTAATTTTTTTAACACACAATTTTGACAAAATCATAAAATTTAAACTATAGTATTTTAAGACAATTATTATTAAAGTATTACAATATACAAATCTACTTAATCCACGTATCTATCTGGATTTAGATAATTCATTACATGAATCATGATGGCAACTATGTGTGCATATGAGCTATATGCATCGACAGGTAGTACCTTATTCTGTCCACATGCCTCGGGGCGCAAATGAGCTACTCTTACAAATGGGCTGTACCCAATCGGTATCCACATCTTTTAGTCTACATTTTTTTTTGTTACCTACTTAATAGTATAAATATTATTATTAAAAACTTTTTATCGTACTAAATCCATTGCCCGGTACCCACCAATTTTTGTTGTTGTTGAGGCAATTGCTTCAAAAAAGCCTACTTCGGCACTCCAGCCTACACATGATACAAATAAATAATAATACATTATGGTCAACGTCGGTTCTTTACCTATATTATAATATATAAAACGTATATATAACAGTTCAATACGCATAGCTTATATAATATACCTATACGTTGTACGTCCCTTCACCCCCTCGAGACGAATTAAACCATTGGGTCGAAGACACGGAATTCTCATAAAAAGACCACGATGCGATAACCATCATAATTTTGCACCAGGTCGCACCCTGCTCGTACAATGTACGTTTTTAACAGTCATCGCGGTCATTGTCGTCGTAATCGCCACGCTGGAAGAAACTCCAAATTTTGGGGTAAATAACGACGGCTCTCCGCCCTCCGTCACACACTCACAGTTCACACACACACGAGAATATATTCACGATTTATTCTTGATGTACACGTACGATAAAGCGTGTCAATAGGAATCGAACCGTTTTTGAGTGATGAGATTGATCTTCGTTCGAGCATACAAAAGACCCGGCCCGAAAAATATTTGCCGCTTTTAACGCACTTGACCGACCGCGCACTGCTTCAATATAAATGTAAAATAATATATTATTATTGTTATCTTGCTCTGTGTGCGTGTGTGTGTGTGTATAGCCGACTGGACCATTGTCTCGGAGAGGGGGGGGGGGTTATAGGTAAATACTATATTATATAATTCATAAATAATCATAATACATAACAGAGAGCATATCGAAACATATCGAACATTATTCCGCGGCGTAAATTTCATACAATGATAGAATAATTTAATAATAATAAATAGTTCAAAGTACGTGGCAGTAGAGGGGGGGGAGTGGCTAAAATAATAATTTTTCATATACATTCAACACATCCATTAACTGATAACAATAACTTACCCACCCACCATGGTTACCAACGATGTTTCGTTAAATATTTCTTAATATTGATTGGGGTTGCTTATTGTACAAGTACCAAAATTTAAGATGATTCATGATCATACATACATTCATACATAATATTAATATACATATCATGTTGTTCTGTGTTATTTTAGATCTATATTTCAAAAACTTTAGACAACTCTATATGAAAGCATATTATAACAACTGAATTTGAAAGGGGCTCTTTTAGTGGCGAACTGGGAGAAAACAATCGGTCCGGGAAAATCACAGTTCAAGCGGTCTTCATTTGGTAACAGTCACCATCGCTCCTTTGATATACTATACTACTATGTTTTGTTTCTTATTTAAAATTTTAGATTACCAGCTGTGCGATGCAAGTATTAGTTTTACAATGCTATGCGTGTTGTTTTTATGTTGCCACGAAAAAATGAATACAAATAGCATACAGGAATATACAAGTAGAATTAAACAACAATTGTACGGCAAAATAAATTAATCTTAATTATAATTTTTTTTAAATTTATTATATATTTTCACCAACATAATATAGACTGTTTTTTTTTTTTTAATAAGCATCTATGCCATTTAAGATTTAACAAATTACTATTTGATTTTAATAATTCAATTTTACAATACAATTAAATAATATTACACATGGTACTAAAGAAGATTTACCTTTAAGTTCTTTTACAAATGATCATGGTCTCTAAAAAAATTAATTTCAGCCTTATTTGATAATTCATTATTAAAAGAATTACAAAATACAAATAAACTACAGTTCAATCAATCATGAGAATATGCCAAATTATATTATCGTATATAAGTTTCAACGTGAGTAATGAGTAATGAGTAATTACTAATATGAAAACAACTCGTCGACTAAAGAGGATTATTATTGTTTGATGTCTTGATGATAAGTCTAGGGCCCGGGAGTTCACGCATTTGCAAATAGTTTTTTTACTAGATAGATAGTAGATACGCTAAGAATTCGAAGCACATCATAATGAGTTCAAAAATAAAATTTCATTTTTCATATTTTGACGTTTTTCATATATATTTATGCTCATATACTTGCTATTTTTTAAATAGCATTTTATTTTACAGCATTTAATTAATAAATATATTTTTAATTGTAAGGCAATAATATATACAACCGATGTACCTATAATTCGTTTAATATGTTAGACAACAAAATATGTCTGCAAGAAAATAAATAGTAAAAATTTCACATTTTTCAATTAAACAGATCAATAATGTTTGGAGCGAGACCATCCACAAAAAATATATTATAAGGTAATGTCCTAACAATCTACACTGATTTAAGTAATTAGGTATACCTAATTGCCGATAACCGTTGTTTGTTTTAACTTAAAATTTGTCAAAATTAGTTATTCTTAACCAAAATGCCTTAAGTAAATGTAACATTCATATTAATTAAATATTGTATATTTTTTTCATTTTATTAGTTATTATTAAAAACGCAAAAGAAAAAATTGTAAATCCATATTTTGATAGTTTTTTATTTCACGAACTTTCATGGATATAACATATAAACGTATAACCTTCTGACATCCGCTGAAATGGTTTGGTGGTATGACTTTTCTCAAACAACAATATAATATAATGAGTTTCTCCCCCCCCCCTACATCTCTAAACATAGGTCTGAGGACACCACTGATAGGTAACACGTGTCGGCATCTCGGTGGCATCAATCACAGAACGAAAACAATAATTAATAATAATACATTAATACAGTTACGCTACCCGTAACTTACGCATATTATTATATTCAATGATTGAATTGTGTGTTCTTTAAAATTGCTTCTATAATATTATATCATGTTCAATAAGACATTTAAATATTCAGGTAGGTACTTACGCACATTTTTGTTCACACTTCAGAATCTCACTTCTTATTTTTTCTCGATTCGATTACTGCATATTATATTGTAATTTTAAAAAACCTATAAAGTTAATAATTATAAAAGTCTCAGTTTTTGAAAAACTTTACAGGTAAGTACTAATCATTTATTTTATACATTATGCGTTATCTACCTACCTGCTTACCAGCAGTTGTGCCCTAAGTACGTAGCGATTTTTAATAAAAAAAAACGGAACGGTTATCATACATTTCAATTACATAAAATATTATGAGCATAACGACTCCTAAATTAATTCGATATGATTATATAATATTTAACGAGTTTACAAACAGTTTATTTAATCGTACGTTGGAAGTCCGGGTAAACCACCGCTCGGCGTGCAGCGTTATGTAGGTACTTGTATATTGTATATAATATTAAATGGTAGGTATAGGTATTACCACTCACGATTGTGCGAAATTTTAGCCCTGAAAACTGCCGGAGTAAACCATATTATAATTATTATAATGTTGATATCGTTAAAATAGGTTTTTTGTTTAAATGGCGCAATCGTTAACGAATATTATAAGTACATACAAGTATTTTGTATCTATTTCAAGTGTGCTAAAAGTACAGTACACTCAATATTAAAGATATTTATAGAACCGCATAGAAATGCCTATTATGATATTATTATTATTTTATAGCAGGTACTGGGTAAAAGTACATCCTTATATAGCTACCTAGTAGGACAATTATAGGTGTAATATTAGTGGTAGTTTACAAAATAATAGTCCGTTTTGGGCAAACACCTGCAGCACATCCATTTCCACTCGATTTTGGGAGGAATTGATTTCTTTTTTTTTACATTGTATTTATGATCATATGGTTGGTATTTCCACGTCTTATGACCGTCCGAAATTCTGGCACCGGAAACTGTCGCAGCAGAATACCATAATATAATAATGGTGATATCGTTTAAATGCCGATCGTTAACGAATAAGTATACAATAGTACATATACAAGTATTATTGTATCTATTTCAAGTGTGCTAAAAGACGTATGGTGCACCCCAATATTAAGGATATCTAAATAGCGCGGTATACAAACGCCTATTATTATTATGCCCATAGTGACATTGTTATTAAACCTCAAGTACAGGGCAGAGGCACGTCCAATAGTCGTCGATATAATAGTTCGTATATTATAATACTTATGTGTGGTAGCTTACAAAATAATAGTTCGTTTTTAATTCAAATTTAGGCATCGCGTCCGTCCGCCATCACTAGAATTCGGGAGGAATTAATTTCTTTTTTTTTTGTATGTACACAACAACAATATATAACAACACAAAATGACTCGGTAGACACGACCACTGTGCGTGCATTATAATATTATAATGTGAATAAACTATTCAGGGATTCTAAACATCGAACATCGTGAAGCGTGTGAGCATATTATTATATTATTGTTTGCACAGGGTATTTTAGCACCGGAAATTTTAATAACGTACACACGACAATGGTGTCGTCGTTATATAGATAATAGGACGTTTGTTAAACGGCGGAGGCGATCATTATTATTACTGTTGTTATTATAATACTGCAGTACGCGCAGTAGTATTATACTACGTATAGGTAGGTCGTAGATGGTATGCCTACCCCAATTCAAGTCTCGGGCATGGTCAAGTCGTCAAGAGCACATTTATCACTACAGTTTGGAGTACCTACATATACTTAAATACCTCGTGTCGAATAGACACGAGTGAACAAAAACTTATAACGTTAACGACTCTGCAGCAGTATATATTAAATATATCGGCGAAATGTGCAGTCTTCAAAATACCCTTCCGCACAAAAGGCGTCGAAATAATTGTTCTCGTTATAAGAGAACACGGCAGTATACCATGTTTTATACATTGTTATTCTCTATGCGGACCAGACAACACATCATTATATACGAACAAAGTAGAAATGTATTAAAAAGAAATTACTGGCGTCTGAGAACAAAATTGTATACAGAATTCATAAAGTGTTCAGAAACCCATATTATTATTATATTTATAACATAAAGTAATAAGTATAATATATGTAGTGTATAAAAATATCAAATGTATAAAATAAATTTATGTTATAAATTATAATATAATCTAATTGGTAATTAAATCTAAAAAACAATACAATTGCAGAATGTTTGGTACATGTAATAATATGTACACGGATAAATATATATATCAGAAATAATAATAATATATTATAAAGTGACAGTCGTTTTTAAATCTAAATGGCAAAAAAGTAAAAATAAAATAGTGCAATAGTGTATCCAAATAGTGTGTCAAAACATCAGTCTTGATCTCCCATATATAATATTATTGTGTGATATAATTTTATATTATGTATTACATTTCAGTTTACGATATTTACCATAATTATGCCAATTTATTATACCTGTATACCATTTGGCACCTTATTGTTGTTCCAAGACATTGCGACCGAGACTGATGTTTTGACAGACAACCTGTTATGAATCAGTTAACACAAATCACAATATTATTATATTGCCCATATATACAATATTACAATTATTTAAAAAAAAAAACTAACAACCCCACGCTGGCCGACTTTGGTGTTTTCGAATGGAATGCAAGTTTTCAATTTTTTGTTTTTCATAGAAAATATTTTTTTTTGACAGTCTTTAAATACCGAAACGGTGGGTTTTAAGTTTGGTCAAGTGTAAATCATCGTGGTTAAAAGGCGGTGGATAGGTAACACGCCACATCGTCGTAGGGACTAGAAAAAAAATACGCAACAATAGACGTCTTACACTCGCGGAAACCTTTGTACAATATATTATTGGCGGCTGTGGAGTGCCGACAGTTTTTAACGTCCATAAATCTATGTACAAAACAGTTTAACTCGGTGGACCTGACACCAAATCTGTTAATATCCAAACGGACAAGTAAAATCATCCGTAAACCGATTTTTTTGTCAAGGTAAAACTTCTCATTTCGGCGCGCCACTACAAAACAGCGTATATAATATATTTATACGACCTCCGTTGACCTATAGCAGTGGTTAGTAAAAAAAAATCTCTGATTAACAGTTTATGTTTGATGTACATTTATAAGGATTACTAAGACACTTTAAAATTAATAAATGTCAATAGTTTTATATCCATTGAATAAATTGTTGTCAAACAAATACTAAAATATTAAGTGCCATCATCGATGTTGCTAAAAGTAAAGTTTAACTATGAGAAAAACGAAAGTAATGAAGTATTATATTACATTGACTTTTTTTTATTGGTATTGACAATTTCAATGTATTTAAATTATAATCCTTATAGGTACATTTTAATTACCGGTTTATCATGATTTTTTTTTTTACCCAAAACTGTGACCTAGGGGGGCAGCTGTAATACAGTGAAAATACTTAGCTTATATAATTTGACGTAAATAGTAAATACAAAATATAGTTTGAAAATCGATAAGAAAAACACGAAAATCACATCCGTCGTCGTCGTCAGAGACATACAGAGTATAATAGTACTCTAGCTTATATACAATAATAAACAATAATATTTTAAGTTCACATGTCAGTAGTAGGTATCTACTCCGCGAGTATAGCATTGTTAGCCTTTAGCAGTCGTCTCTTGATGTCCTTCATCTCACTCACCTTCTTGGTCAGGTACATGACGCTGATCTGGTTCTCGATGTACTTCTGCCGCTTGGCGTCCCGCGATCGCTTGGCCGCCTCGTTGTTCTTCTGCCGCTTCATGACGTACGTCTGGTCGTATTGCTGCTGCCCGGGCGTCAACCGATGGTCGTCGTTGTTGTTGCTGCTGCTGCTGCTGTTGTTGTTGTTGCTGGACCGTCTCATTTTCTCGAAGTTCCTCGGCGGCCCCAAGCTCTCCATGTACCGGTTCCGGAACGACAAGAAGTCCGACTGTCTGTATATAGCTGCCACCTCCTCGGGGTCCACGGAATCCATGTCATCCATCGAGCACGCCTTGATGTACTGGCGATGCTCTCGGTCCAGGTCCCGCTGTTGCTGTTGTTGGTGGTGATGGTGGTGAAAGTGGTGATGATCGTCAGTAGTCGTCGTGCACGTCGTCGTCGACTCGGGCGACGGACAGTCAGACCGGTTGGCGCTGATGTCTACGCCTCCACACTCCCCACTAGTCACTCTGCCGTCGAGCATCCTGTCGTAGTAAGGGTAACTGCAGAAAGCACAAACAAATTACAATATTAATGCATTACTGTTGAACACAAAAACAAACTGATAAAATAATAATAACAAGATGTTGTGGGTGGGGACAAATTAAATTTAATATTATGTATTATGATTATCGTACCCGAAACCGTAGCCCGGCTTGGAAAAGCCGCAGTCAAATCCACCGAACGGAAAATGGTTGGACTCGGACGAAGACGGCGACGACGTAGCCGCGTATGCTGGGCAGCCGGGCAACATCAGCGTGGGGTCCATCGGGAGACCGTTGTATGCGGCCTGCAGCTGGAGCTTTTGCTTGTGGAGCTTCTGCTGCTGTTCCTGGTGGTGTTGCTGCTGTTGCTGCATCTGTAGCTGCAACTGGAGCTGCTGCTGCATATGGAGCTGATGCTGTTGCTGGATGTGCAGATGCTGCTGCTGGATGTGGCTGTGATGGTGGAACTGAGTGGCCGTGGACGGCGGGAGAATGGGCAGGAACGGGTTGTAATCGGGGACGGCTGTGGACGAGACCATGTGCCGGTAAGCAGCCGCGTCGGCATACATCCCATGTAGTGGCGCCAAGTGTTCCGAGACCATCAGAGGCGACGACGAATCCGGCGTCCAGTAGACCTTGCATTGCGGCTGCGGCTGCGGTTTTGGCAAAGGCGACGATGCGGCGATGGCTTTCGGTGACAGCACCACCACGGTGGGACGCTGAGCGACATTCGCGGATGGCGGAGCCGCCGGTGGCTGTGAGGGTAACACTCTTCCGGCGCTCAGGTCAAGCGGCGTCGATTTTCTACCATTCGACGGTGGCGGCGGTGCGTCCCCCGTCGGTTGCTCGGGCCCGTTGTGTTCCGCCACCGTTGCTGAGACGGCGCAGCTATCCTCTTTCTTCACGGTCAAGTCCAGAGGTACCGCCTCCGTCGCGGGATCGTCTAGTTCCATTGGCACACTCATCGCTTTCGTCGTTTGAATTTCAAAAGCGATGCTAGCTGTTATTATAATAAATAATCAGCAGGTACTGTAAAACAAATAGTGACGTTTTAAAATCAAACCGAAATAATTCGTCGCACGATAGTTGAATGTCTGACGAATGATGATGTACAATAAAAAATTATTCACTCGTTCTCATATAAGCCATATTAAATAGATAATATATACGCACCGGAATCGTGAAATCCACGGGCATGTGTATAAGTTAATATCGACCGTCTAGTTCAAGACTACAATACAGTTCAAAATGTTTATGTTAAAACTTGTTAATAATTATAGGTACACCATTATAATTATCTTTTTCAAAACAATTTCTATTCAAGAACGAAAAACTTTTTTAAGGTTGTTGCAATGCGTTATTGAACTGGGTGGTCGATTTTACGTTACAAAATAAAATATATTAAATGCTTTCAATATTATATAGACGTATGTGGTCGATCGTTTGCAGCGGCGGTGAAGTTACAGACAAAATGTGTTGATATTTACATCACCACTGTTGATTTCGCAAAAATACAATGACCGAGTGGCAGTGATCGCCGTCGTGTGGGGCTCTCCACCATCGAATAATCAATTCCGATTGGCGGGTGAACCCTTTAAGCGCGGGGGCGTGTGACCAATGGGACGACGGTAACCGCGGTCTGCGTGTGGTCCTCCACTTGTGTGTCAACAACGCCCTGACGGACGGCATAAGTAGGTATGTGACACCGTGGATTAGATTTTGGCATACATTTTCGATTATTTTTCCGGGTCACCGCGTGTCTATTTCACCGAATTTTAAACGTAATTCGATCCACCGTTTCGAACCTACCGGCTGCCACTGTATCACAGGTTATTGCTACTTTATATTAGGTATACACGAGGTTTAAATGATCCGAAAAATATCGAGCTACCTATAAATTATAATATACATATTATGGTACCGTGATTTATCAATATGCAGAGCGATCCAGGAATTCCGACACGTAGTCCGTTACAATAATGATGTGCTTTTAGAGCGGGAGGCCGTACCATCGAACTTTCGGGATCATTGTGGCAGAATAACAGATTATTTTAATGAAACTACTCAACAAAGCTAGAAATCAAGCGTTTATAAAAAAAAATGATTGTTAATTAATGTTTATGATTTAGTAGGTTAATAATAAAGTATTAACAATCAAATAATACATAATACCTATATGTAAATTGTAAGGGTATTTAAAATGTGATAGCTACTAAGTATAACTAGTGATGTAAAATTTCATAAATTTAATTTTGAGAAATTTCTGAAACGTAGGTTTGTTACAAAATTGTTATTTAAAGTTATTTTTTATTAGTTTGACACAATTAATTTGTATATTCTTTATTTTTTTTTTATGAACATTTTTCCGGTGACCAGAAATTTCCATTTTAGATATTTCTAAAATGGAAATGTTCATTGTACATTGGTATGAAAATAAAAAATGAGAATATTTTACATAAATCCATGGTACACTGGGTCCGGTAGTACCGAACGTATAGCAGATAACCTAGTTACCGCTCGTCGGACAACGTAGATGAAAACTAAAAATTGTTGATTATAAAATGTAAAACATTCTAAAACCAAAAGTTTATGACGCGTGCGTGTCTTTCCCTTTTTAATAAATGTGTGTGGCCTAATGGTTAAGGGTGGATGTTGGAGGGGGGGGGGGTGGGGGGTAGTTGGCGAAGGGAAAAATAATTCCGAGATCTCCTCGCTGCAAGCACGCCGCGCCGCACTGAAATGCGACGTTATACGCTCACGGGATTCGAATCTGGCGCAGAGTTAATTCAGATGGACGAAAAAAAAAATAGAAAAAACCCGAGAGAAATGCTGACCGATAAAAAAAATTAGCTAGGTACTAAAGTTTTTCGGAAAATACGACTGTGTGGGTCCGTGTTCACCTCGCGTACATACAAATATTTGACTGTTTGTATAATGTATACCTTTTTTACCCACCATGTTGACATTGTTTTAACTTTTAAAGTATAACGATAATTGTGATTTGTGTTCAATAAATGTAATTCAGCTCCTATTTATACACAGCCGTTTCGTGTCTATAATAATATAGGGCGGTCCCCTTTTCAGCAAAATGTACCCTTCCCTTTTCGGCCAGTAGTTTTTTTATTAACATTATTATCTACAACTGTGTGAAAAAATAATAAAATAAAACAATTTGGCAATAAACTGTTTTAACATAATATTACATTAATTGAATAAAAATGAATATAGTTTAATAATACATAGATAATAAGAACTATGATAATAAAATATGCATTCTTGAATATGTCGAAAGTTTAGATTTCCTAATACAATAGTTGAATACAAATTAATACAATCTTATAATACATATGTAATAATAGTTATGATAAAAAAATATGTATTCATGAATATGTCAACAATTAAGATAAGGTTTTATTTTTTTATAATTGTATGATATTTGTTTGACAAATTTGTAACAACCTATTTTACTATTTTTATAGTCTTCAATGTAAGCTTAATTTCGTCGATGCCGTTTCACATTTTTTGCATCACGAGGCGTTTTTAAAATGGTGATACTTCTAATTTTTATGTAAATAACTGTTTGAACTTCATTAATAAGGACAGCTAACAAGATCATTATGGATGGAGTATGTTTATAAAAGCTTTGATTGAAAAAGGAGTGGAACGACTCGCAAGCATTAGTAGTTCTAGTCAGACTTCCCAACGCAGCAGCCCAATATTGAGGTGGAAATAAGCTCTCTTAATTTATGCGTTATTCATTCAGTTGTTATAATTTTAAATTTTAAAGAAAACTGTAGGTACTGGCCGAAAAGGGGGATGCCCATACACATAACCGGGTGTTTATTATCGAAATCTGATTTTTATGTACCTACCTACTTGTAAGGCTGTACCTACTACCCCGCAACCGTAAAACTTTTTATCGTTTGTTGGTTTTGATATATACAACGACGGCAAAAAACAAAGACATTGTTTCCGGTATCGATGCTTAAATTTACCGACATGCTTTTGGAAAATGTTATACTCCGATAACCGTGTCAAATATTTTTGATATCATGACGTGTATAAATATAATATGCTAAATTCTCTACGTTTTCTAACCACGGCTGTCGACAGTATATTATGTTTATATTGCAGCCATACTATACTAACCAGCTTGAAAAATAGTGAAAAAAACACATTATGTGGAAAACTGGAAACCAAAGCATTCTTTGTTGTACTCAAAATCTAAAAACATATGAGGTATACATATAAAATATATACACTGATCTCACAAGTGTAATTCATTTATTATAATGTAATTATTAAATTTAAATATGTTCAAATTAAAAATGTGCCAAGCTTTTTCGTCGAATAATGTATCAATTATATCATCTTAATTTAATTTCTTTGTTAAATTTGACTTTATTATCAAACAACTAAAGAATTTAGTCTTTTGTCAGTAGTCCTTGATCTCAAATAAGACTTGATCCTTTTCAAGACGAAAAATACCTCTCTGCAGAATAGTTAGAAATAGGGCTATAGTATAAAATATGTTTATAAACGCAATTTCTACATATGAATACAAATCTTGATAATTATTTTTAATGATCAGAGAGTACATTAATTTAAGTACAGAGTTAGGAAACTCTTCACATGGTATTGTTAATAAAAATGATAACCACGCAGTAACAATTTTATTATTTATATTATTATTATTATTATTATTATGATATCAGTCTTCAAAATTTGCCTCCCCTAAAATGTTTCCACTCGGGGCCTAAGCCCCTCTTGCTGCTCCCCCCCAAATACTACTCGTGAACCTGCCCGTGCTCTACATATCGACAAAAACTGATAGGTATATAAAGCTATATGTTATGTTATTACTTATTACCAATGTATAATAATAGTTTTTTATTTTACGAACAGCTGAGCGTGGATCAGTTGTTGTGCCGTAAACATATTATCTTTTGTAAACATAATTATTGTATGAACATTTTTTGAAATATTATTGACCAAAAGTCAACTGTAACGGTGTGATAACAATATATGTGCTCGAATTTACTGGTTAACACATTTCGTCAATAATGACGATAGTATCTGGGCTGGGACAGAGTGGCTGCTGCTAGGTTACACGAGAGCAGATAGAACGTCAGAGGAATCGATATAAGTTACCAGCATAGTGGCTAAAACACAAATCATAATATTATAATATTATAATACTATTATGTAATGCATATGTATACGAAAACCGCTACAGTGTTCGTTCGGGACGGAAAAATAACGACTTAGGCCTGAGGGTTGTCGTCACTGCACAGTTCGCAGTAGGATCGCGCAAATTATTAATAATTTACATTTACGTTCGGTATCGGCAATAGGCCTATCATGCATGTGTACCTAAATACAAATACGGTGATTCACCGATCATGCTTGCCCCTTTTTTAATTCAATAATGCATTTATTTAAATTCACGTTTTTGAATTTTTATCTATATCTTATTTTAAAATTATTCTTGAGATTTTCTTGTATTAATCAATAGTGTTCTGTGAAGATACAAACTACTGTTTTTAAAATATTAACACTGCTTTTCTACCGTTAATAATTAACCAGATAAACATTTTTTACATCAAAATTAAAATTTGAACCAGTAGTTTTTGAGTTATTTAACTTTGTGTACCCCTACCAAGCATAATAACTAATACGTGATAATAGGCTTGGCAGATATGAGGGGGCTATGGTGGTTTGAACATTGTTGTAATTAATATTAATCTATCAACATTTATAATTTGCAAAAATGGTCCGAGTATAGTAAATACTTGATCCAATATATCTATTTTATATTTTTGTAAAACCATTTTTAAGGACTATCGTCCTTGTTATAAATACATTTTAATCACCGAGAAACTATAGTCATTCAAATTTTGAATCATGATTTTCAAAAAAATTATCTTTTTAATCATTTATTGTAAAAATTGGGGTTCTTATTTAAAAAACAGAAATTTATATCGTCACATACTCACATCACACTATCCTCAAGTAATACAATAGAAATCTCGAGATTTTTCAATATGTTCTTTAAATGAATTTAAAAAAACAGAATTCGAATACATTTAAAGTAAAACATGGGTAAGTGAGCATGCTTGGTGAGTCACTCTGTATTAACATACTATACATTACATAATATATATACATATTGGTATATTGGCGACCATCGCATGGTATACTGCAATCCGGATATAACGCGATGGGCAATTTGTTTTTATTTCCCAAAAGATTTACGAGGTGACATTTACGATATATTTAACCGCGATCGGGACGACGGGATCCGACTTTAAATCTTTTTTTTTCAACCCGGAAAAAGGGTCACAAACGTTTGATAAATAGTAGTTTAAATGCGTAATATATATAAAATTATAATACGTGTAGAGCGTGTTTGAATGATACGTCACGCTCATCCAAATCGGTAGTTTTAGATTTTATTTTTTGTGTACGTCTCTGGCCAAACTTTTTTAGATACACCTTCTACCCACCACATTCGATAAACTGTTGAATATCAAAATTAGATAGGTAGTTACAATCAAAAATGTCATATCATTTTTGTTACGAGGATCCGTAATATTTTATAATAATAGTATGTGTTTTTTTCTATTAATCATCACCTTTTGGGGCAGTAAAATGCTTTAAGCTTTGAGGGGGGTTTCTGGCAAAAAATCGGATCTTATGGGAACTTTTGGGGGTCAAAAGTAAAAATTTCTTAGCACTTTTCAAAATAACAAAAAGAAAATTAAGGAAAAACGGTAATTTTTATGCTAGCTAGTATTTGACAAAATTGATTGTTTTTTTTTGTTGCAAGTCAAAAACCAATAACCGATACTTGAAACTTTTACCAAATGATTATAATATCATTTTTATAGATAGTAAAATGTTCATAATATTTTAACATACTATTATGATTTATGAGTTATACAATACAGATTTTTGACATTTACGATTTTTTCTCTATAAATTACGATAGCAAAACGTTTGCTTCAAAAACCTTAAAATCTAAAACACAATTCCACAATTACCATTAAATTTTTTTGAGCTATTTTTAGGCATTTTTGAATTTTAAAGTTTTAAATATTGATTAAAAGTTTTTTGCTGTGTCAAAAAGATTGGAAATGTAATACAAAGTCCATTTATTAGAGCTATTTTTATCTAAAAAATTTATAAATACAATTATTTTTAATTGACATTTAAAGTTAAAATGTAATGGTTATCTAAACAGAGAATAACAATTTTAGTTATTTTTTTATAATTTAAAAATATTATTCTTGGCCCTGGGTACTTGAAACTTTCATAGTTTATTATTAAATTTTAAACATACAATAACATTTTAAACTGCAATGTTATTTCTAGTTATTATTATACATTTCTTAAATAGCAATATAATTATACCATAAAGTATACTTAGTAATATAGGCTGACTAACGGTCTTTGCTCAGAACAGTTTTTCGTGTACAATGATTTATCATTGAATTCATATTTACTACATATATGACAGTGACTTACGTCTTACATTCGACACCTATAGTGTAGCTGAGCGGTTACCATCTACTTCCTCCCTTTATTTATTCATCAACTTTACGTTTGAGAATATGACAATTTAAATTTAAATTAGAAACAATATGTTATATCACAATTTTTTTTGAAAGTTTTTCTTATTGCTAAAATGTTGAATTCAATTATAAAAATTATAGGCGGCAATACTTGACAATTTTTTTAAATTTGTATTCAAATTTTGCTGTAAGTACAAGATTGATAAAATTTCGAGCTTTTTACATGTTTGTTGTTCAAGGTTAACCTACGCTAGGTGACGAAGTGACCGATATATGCGGTTATGACTTTTGATCTACATGTTATTATTATATAATAAAAAAATGATTGCATAGTGTAAAACAGACACACCTACTGCTTACAAAAATTAGAAAATTTGTAATTGATTATTGAGTAACATTATTCTATAAAATAGCACTGGTGCAGAAATTCCCAAAAAGTTCATACTAAGATTGAATGTTATTTTTTAATTCACTCGAATGAATTGTTCTCCAATAACCTCAGACAATAATTTATAATAGGAGCATACATAGGTTAGCAGTGTTCGACGTTCAAGTCTCTGCATCTCGCCCGTAAGATATTAATGAAATTATTTATTTCAAAGTAGATATTCAATAGTTTATGTTATCGGTAATAAAAATAAATATCCAACCTTTACTTTAAGGTAATGATTTATAATTTTTGGTGTTATTCGACGTCGGTTAATAAAAAATATTTATTCAAATGAGATGTAACAATACGTTATTTAGATAATACATTGCGGTATATTTATTTTGCTGTTTAAAAAAACCGTGAATGTTAAGCTAATAGCGTTGTGGGTATTGTTGTTAATAATATTAATTATTGCTATACCTATAGTAGTTAATACGCAAAACTGTGGCAGAATATTTATTAAAGGGTTTAACTAAAATACTCAATGAAAAAAAAATAAAAAAATGTCAGCTTGCATTTAAATGTTTATTTTGAGGATATGGTAAAGTTATTTTATTCTACTTTTACTTAAATACAATTTGTTCAGATACGACAACCTCTAAAATTACAGTGACCCGGTGTTAAGCAAACAATTATATGATCAACCAGTGGTTACAATTTATGAGAATCAACTTTATTATCTATAATTTAAAATTAACAATAGTTAAACATATTATATTTTATAGTAAATTAATAAAAATAAAGCTAAACAAAATTAATCATGGACAATGATTGAGTTTTAATCATATTGTATATGACTAACTTCACCAACTAGTTTTTCTCATAGACTAATTATTGTATTTATTTTAACATCAATAGTTATGTGCTCACCATATCAGTGATTTATAGTATATTATATTTATTCAATATTGACAAATTTAATTAATGTAGTTTATTAAAATTGATCAATTTTAAATTATAGATATTCCTAATCTTTATGTCACCGTAGTTATCGACGATCTATAATAAATAGTAAACGCTAAGATATTTTAATGTCGAACTGGCGCGTATTATTTTGAACCTCGCAAATGTTGTGATTTTAACGGCCGTTTCCACACGAAATTTTACCGCAAGGCGCAGATGAGACATAATAATTTAAATAAACTAAACGCTTAATAATAATATTTTATTCTAAAAAGCTAAAATCGGAGATGCGGAATCGCGGTATGAAGTATAATTATATCGTAATCAAAACAGCGCGATGGTGCTCTAGTAGATAAACAAAATAAATGGTACAATATTAGGCTTACCTGGTGGAGCTGCAGCGTAATAATATGATAATGTGCAAATACGTATTTATTATAGTTTCGCGTCGGCGTGGATCGTTGACGGAGGGTGTTTAGAAGACGGCCGAAGGTCGCTCACTGTCCGGTCGAAGTGTCGAACCGATCGTCACTGGAGTACTATTATACAACTACCGCAGCGTGTACCACCTCGATATGCCGCCGCCGATCGGATCTTTCGGCAGACTCGGTTGGTTTGTGGCGAGGGTGGTGGAAGGGACGGCGGTGGCGTTGCCAGCGGCGAACTGCGGCAGTGATGGTCATTGGTCGCATATCGGTCGAGATCTGTGCCTATTTATTATTATTATTATCATTACAAGTGCTGATGAGTGTTCATAAGAGGTACACGTCCTGCAGGCAAACGAAACGTGTTTCCCCGACCGTCCCCCACCCCAACCCCTAACTCCGACAACAAACCGTCCTCCGGGACCGACGGGTTTTTTTTTGTCGTCGTGGGAGTGACGGAGATACTTAGTACCTAAAGTATTATACCATTATGTTTACAATAACAATCCACATGTAGGTACAAATGCACGTTTTTTTTTTTTTTTTGATATTGATGATTAACATTTTTTGACTAGCACAAACTACAAACCTATATACGTGTACGTTTGTCCACCTTTTAAATACAATATGTTTTTTATGAGGGTTGGACTTCCAGCAATATAGCTTAATATATATTATAATGGTGATTGGCGCGTATCCATTGTCGTTTGCTAATTTTTGAATGAGAAATCGCTTCGTCGAAAAACCTTTTCCCGTCAGATCCGCAGACGCATATTTTTTTTATTATTAATATTGTTATAGCTATACATTTATCGTTTTTGTAATAACAATATTGTGTTGTTATTATATTATTGGCAAGGGGAGGAGTAGGGCGGGGATCACGTTCCCTCGTTTATTGGAGCACAACAATGTAGCAACAAGAATTTTGAGAAATCGAATTTAGAGCGGCTGTGGGTTTGAATGACATTAAAATGCAGACGTAGGTACAAAGGTACCTAAAAGTTATGGCCAAAGGGTTCGTTTAGGATCAACATATTATTATATAATTATGTGTACACGATAAAATATTATATAGACAATAATGCGTGGACATTGTTGCTCAACTTTTCGCGTGCGAAAACTACTTTTTCGGGCTTTGGTACGCACACGACGACGATGAGTGGACGACGTTAATTAATTTTTTAGGTAGTAAGGCCTTTTGTTTAGCGACTTAAACTCGTGGTAGTCGTATAAAAGGATATTCGTAAAAGCTGCAGTTATACGGATCAAACACACTGCGCAAATGTGTGAAACGATGATTGTGTCAAAATTAATATGACATTAAAAATGTAACAAATTATAACACGTATTGTGATATATTGTTTCGGTTTCTTATCGATGTCTAAACCGCTGTACAAATATGACGTCTGTATCTGATCGATTGCATATTTTATTTTGGTTTTAATAACGATGATTATCTAATACAATAATACAATTAATCGATTATTCATAATAATATAGTATATAATAATGAAAAGAGTTTTAAAAATCCGTACTAAAAATATTCAATTTTTTTTTTCATTATTATTGCCTTAGTTGCAAGTGCATTCAGGTGGCCTACGGTGCTCGGTACAGGATACGGTGGCAATATGCACACCGATGCACGTTCGATAATACCCGAGCCGTCGTACCGGCGGTATGATCGAAATGCAGTTGACTGCATCCAAATATCACTTTGAATTTTAATGTAAACAGACAAATTTGATACAGAGTGGATATTACGAGGTGCAAGGAGGATACACTGAACGTGGTTGTTATTGTCACACGTATGGACAAAAAAAAACACGCGTGCACGAAAATAATTTACTACAAATTATGCGAGTAGAGTTCGTTTTTTTCCCGTGTATGTACAACCTATTGACGGCATTATTGACATATTTTAATTAAAAAGTCATCAGCTGTATATTGCGTCCGTAAACATTGTGAATCATCGTTGTATAAAATTGTATATTATATTGCGTAGTAATAGACAATTAATAAAACAATCAGAGTTTATGTTTTATTATCATATATTAATTTTCATCGAAAACCTGTTTTTAATCAAACATTGTACAATAATTTTGTTCTTCGGTAAAATATGAAAATACATAAAAAAATGTTTGTTTTTGGAAATAATAATAATAATAATAATAATAATAATAAACAAATACAAATCCATTCAGTTATCATGACATATTATAATAAAGGTTAAAACACTATGTCAATGTTAAAAAAAAAAACAAAAAATGTTCTACGTACCGAAATTATACATAATATACAATTAAAAAATTGGTACGAGTTGGTACATTGCGTAACGCATTAAAATAATAAACAACACAATAACTTACTATAATATTATAGTCATAATAATTATGGAATGGAAAAATTAACAACGTTAGCATTAAAAGAAAAAAAAACCTATTAATTTAAATTTTAAATTGTATTAATATTTCTAAGTCTATAGTATAATATTATATAGTATTATTACTCTAATATAATATATATATTATATTATATATCGTTAATCTTTTTCACGTGAAATCAAACTATTTCCGTATACGGTATTAAGTGCACTGCGAAAATATTAATTATTTTGATTAATTGACATGCCATTAACGTGGGATAAAAACTAGACATTAATTTTTTTATTTAAAAAAAAACAACCTTATTTACGTCTCTTACAAATCATATATTATAATATAATATATGTATCATGCGTGTATTCGAAAACGAACAGACCATATTATTTTCTAAAACTATTTGACTAGATTTATCGATACATTCTTACAATTATAATAATAATAAAAAAAGAAACAATAAAAACAATAATAATAATAATAATAATAAAAAATAAAAACACGTAGAGATATACTATAAGATAAAATTTTCGGAGGGGGGTACGACGACCGAGTGTGTCGTTTCACACGCTCGTGACGTGTACCTGAACCGACGGTACCCGCAAACCTGGATGCCCTATTTCATGTAATTACATTATTATATTTGGTCTTGGAAATCCAACGAACGGACTGAGCGCATAAATTGATAACATAATAATATATTGTTTGATGTATCGATCGATAGTACCCACAGACATAACGGCCATATGTCATTTCGTGATGATCGTATTTAATCGGTCGAAGTTCATAATATTATAATAATATAGTGTAATATATTATCATGCTATGCAACCTAATACGTCACCTATATATAAATTATAAATATTATGATATTATCATAATATATTGAAATTAAAACGATTTTTTGGCTCCGACTTACACTTTAAAAAATAAAAACAAAACAAACAAACTCGAGGCTCGTCCTACCTAACGGTATGATAATGTTATAGGTATGTACACAAAAAATAAACCGATCGGATTTGTTTTCCCCCATCCGTTGTACCCGCGCCAACGTAACGACGACGGTCGACACCAGCTAGTCGGGACCCGCGGCCCCGACCGACGTTCGCCGTCATGGTGAGAACACCCGGAGGCTGCGCAACAGTTTCGCCAGCACGTTGGCCAGCCCCTCGGCATGCCTGGTGAGCGTTTCCGTGCACACGTCCGTGTCCACCAGCAGGCCGTGGAACGTGCGCAGGACGTCGGCCACCTTGAGTATGAGGTTGCGGGTTTGCAGCGGCGACGACGTGTGCCTGGTCATGTTGCCGCTGAGCACGGTCATTCGACGCAGTTGCGTCACGCACTGCGACAGGTTCGCCTGGAACTCGGCGCTCTTCGGGTTCATGTAGCACCGGATCAGGACCTTGGAGGACGTCACCAGCTGCCTGGCTTCTTGGCACAGTATGTCCTTGGCTTCCTGCGTTTGGGCCGCGCGCAAAAAACAAATTAATGCCGTGCCATATTATACACACTTACACACACACACACACACACACACATACATATATATAATATATATATCTCGCGCGTTGCGCAGTACACAAGTCTGTGCCGGGGAGGACACCCGATCCCTACCGAATCCTCACCCGCGCCAGTCACCCACCCGTTTCCAACTTTGGCGAGTAGGAGAAGGTAGGTAATAACTAATAAGGTATAGCAGGTACTATATCGTACGTCTTACGCCTCGCCACCTAACCTGCAGCTCATCAGTGCTAGAGAGCTTGCGCCGCGATAAATGTCTTGGCGAACGTCCACAAACGCTTTTAGATATCCCGAGACACGCATATATATATATGTTTTATGCCCTACCGCTGTCTATTTTACAACATTATATGAAGTTGCTGTATACGCAGCTCGTTTATTGTCTATATATTATATATACCTATTACTGACATTTAATTAATATTTTTGCACATATGATGTATACGGTATATTATTATCGTGTTTGATTATTTCGTGTACTTGCAATATTGTTAAAGGGTTAAGTATTAATAATATTATGAAAACTGAGATTTGTCCGATAAGCTGTAAGCCTGTACTTAACATTTTTAAAATGTGATATATGTAATCAGTTAAACAGCCTCGAGTCCAGGGTTTAGGGATAATATCGTATTATAAATCAAAAACAGTATTGCGTGTTACTGTTTCGGTTACTATAAACCGAGAGAGCCGAAATAAAAGACAAAATATCAACTCGAGACTAAAATCAAATTATAAACATTAATTCGTCGTGTTCATATTTCACACGAAAACAAATATGTTTAAATCCTATAGTCACGTGTAAGTCTGTCATAATTATATACCTAAAACTTTTTCGCTAACTGTATATGATGACGCCTGCAAGCACACTTCGTGTTTTTAATTGTACATCAAGTATGGCGGAAGGATAAAAACAGAGGATTTATAATTACATTAAAAGTTTTACACGGAGCAGGTTTAATTATTGCCTAGGAAATTTAAAAACTCGAGAGTGCGTCACGAGTATAAACATTCATATACGATATATCGCGTTACACTAGGTTTGTTCGGACAGAGTGACACACCCACTCGCACACATCATTGCATGAAATAAAAATAATAATGTAATAATATGTATAGGTACTATACCCGCATATCGCTTGTAAACAACTTAATACTGTATCGACAAATCGAATAGAGCCATAGAGGTACCTAATAGAAATATTGACATTCTGCTCGAAATACAGATTATTGAAAACGATAACGAACACGTAAGTTTAAGTTCTATATAATCAAATAGCTATTTTTTTTTTAGATTAACAATAATTTTTATTTTTATTTTCTGTGAACAACTCTTTGTTAGACTAGACTAGACTCGAAGTCTTGTTCCAATCAGTACATACTATAGGTACACGCATACCCACTTTCAAAAGAAAATTTTACCTAATTGGTGTATTTGTTGGGAGGAAATTGTTCGATAATATCAATAACTATCAAAATAACTATCATGAAATGAAGAGAAAAAAATGATTTTGAATATTTTTGGGCAATTCGAGTATTGTTATGTTTTTGAAATGTTCTGTTATTTATAGGCATTTTAGATTTTGAGATTTAGTAAGCGATATTTATTCTTACATAATTTTCTCTCGTGATTTTACGTCAAATAAACTCATTGAATACATAATTAACACTAATAATCATGTACTTTACCGAAGCCATATCTTATCGAATGCAATAATGAATAATTATCATTGCTTCAAATTGGAATACACTATCATTGGAAATTATAGTGACCAGTTAATCAAAGATGAGATAATATACTTTTTCGAAACTTACGCAGCAGAGTGAGTTTCCTGGTTTATTTGTTTTCAGAAAAATAGGCAATACAATTTTACGAAATCCAAACTAAAAAAAATACTGACGCGGAAGCAAGTACGGTGAGATTTAATATAAAAAACTTATATATATGAGGCATATTATCATTCGTTACCTGGAACTTGGTCTCGTCCAGATGCGTGCCGCCGCCTTGAGCTTGGGCTGCGTTACACTGTTCGCCAAACTCGTCCAGTCTGCCTGTCAGTTCATTGATGACAGCCACCGCGTCCCTGTTGGTCGAATAGCAACCGTTCCGCATCAGCGTTTCCTGTATCGCACAAAATGTATAATATTATGTATGAAAATAATAATAATTATTATAGATAATATTATATTATGAGGATCGGACTTGAAAATATAGTTAAAAACCATCATGAACCCCGACAATTAAAATTAAGGGACCAAAATTGAATGGTAACACACAACGAAATACCAAGGAAGGTAAGTATATTACAAGTTTAGCCACGGACCAATAGGACGCTCCTCCGCACACTTGGACCATATTCAACATGTTTTCAAAATAGCCACGCAATTACGAAGGATACCCGTAGGTGGTCAACAGAATAGCATCCAGATACTACATGGTATCCGCAAAGCCTTAATGTATGCCTACATCGCATGATGACACACCCGTCCTCATTTGCAGGATTCCTTGTTTTCTTATCGTATTTGGATCCTACTAACAACTTTTAAAAAAGTTTGGACATTCACCAAATAAAATTTGATTTTAACAAATGTCATCATTCTTAAACTTTAAAACATACATACCTTACAATAAATTATCCTTTTTTTAGATAAATAAATGGAAAAAGTTGCTTGTATCATTGTATGATCTGAAGTAAACATATAAAGACGTTCAAATACGTTTTCAGTATTTAAGTTCAAGAAATGTTTGATTTTAATACCTATAATAAGACTCAAAAATGTAAAACAAGATTCCTCATAAGTCGATTAGTATTTAAAAGTTTAACGTAAAGCCACGCCGTGCTCATATATTATGATTACTTATAGTACCTATTACGACTGTTCAAATACAGGTGGAAATTTTCCCGAAAAAGACAATGTTTCCTAATTGCGGACAAAGTAATAAAACCGTGAGAATTGTGGACGCAACCTAAAGAGGTGACATACGAGTTGCGGACACAAAATATTTAACATATTATACTAAAAACCAAACCTCTAAAACTGAAACATGCTAAAACCAATGAACGGCCAATGATGAAATGGAAATAATATAATTGACCTATAGTTAGGTAGACTATACACATATATACCTATATTTCTATATACCTACTAGATTCAAAATTACAGATCGTATATAACACAATTATGCATACCTGTGACGGCATCGGCGGCATTGGCGGCAGCGGTGGTTTCGTCGACAGCGTCGAGTCCACTCTGGGCGGGACCTTGGGTTTGACGCGGGGTAGCGTCAAGTTCTGAGCCCGGGTGGGTAGGCACGGTGGCTGTGAGTCCGGGCTCCGTTGTCTGGGCCTCGAACAACACGAGAAACCGGGCAGCGTTTTCTCGCTGGTAGCCGCGCACGGCCCGTCCGGCGTGGTGGCCGCGCTGGCGGACGTCCCGGCGTTGGAGACGGTCCTTGTCTGGCAGACGCTTCGGCGACGGCGGTCGTCCGTCTCGTCGCCGGCGTCCGGTCGTCGGTGTTGGTGTTGTTGCAGGTGTTCAGCGATGGCATCCGCGGCCGTCGGCATCACCTGTACCGACGGTGGAGGTGCCGCTGCTTTGGGAGGAGGTGGAGGTATTATGAACGACGATATCTCTTCAGACGTCAACACCGCGTTGGACCGCTTCTCTTCCGGCCGCCCGTCACCGGAAGTCTGCTGTGGGGGTGGTGGCGGTATAGTCATCGTGGCCAGGAACGACTCTAGGTCCAGGCTCATGAGATTCGTGTGGTTTTTGAACCCGTTATCCAGTACGGAATCTATATATTTATGAAAAAAATGAGAACATAGAAAACATTATAAATTATAAATTGATTAAAAAGTAAACTTTTCTTTTCAAATTTCGTTGGCCATATAATTTATTTAGAGATCTCGAAGTCGACCATCACTTTAATTATCAAGTGCGCCCATAACTATTTTGTATTATAAACCTGTATGTTCACGTACCCAAAAAACGGTCCGCGTTCTGCTGATGGTCGTAGTCGGCAAACAGCGTCGGTGGCAGACTGCATTGGCTGCCGGCATTGGAACCGTTCATCTGGTTGATCTTTGCCTCTTCAATGGGTGGTGGTATCAGTGTCAAGTCTATCAAGTCCGGTTCCAAGTACAAGCTGCTCCTGGGCAACGACCGGTTGTCCTCTTGCAGGTTTTTCCACAGTTCCTGCGGTCGACGATGTTACATAATTATAATATACAATAGGTAGGTATAACGTTGTTAAACATATCTAAGTCCCTCGCACAATAACCCCGTGGTCTGTCACCGCCCCGTCTTTCTCACCTGCAGGGCTTCGTGTCCCGAATTCGCGGCTAGCCCTTCTGGACTGTGCAGCCCGAAACTCATGTCCGAGTCCCTGTTGGAATTCCGCTCGCGGTGCGAAGGGCTGGTCGACGGCGTGTTTATAGACTCCGTGTCGCTCTCGAGATCGCCCAGGTTCAACGCCTGGACCGCGGCGGTTATGCTGTCCTCGGTGCCCTTCTATGATATAAACATAAACACGCAAGCACACACCACACATTCATAAAGGGTAATTATGGTTGTATACGAGACTTCGATGATCGACCGAAAGATATTACGCACTTGAGCTAACAACAGTAGCGAATCGCTGTGTTTGAGCTGACTCAGGTTGGTCGGAGGCGGCGGCAATGACACCGAACCGTCGGACGATATATGGGAACCGTCCGAGTCGCTGGATTCGCGCTGATGTCTGTTCAGATATTGTTCCGAGTTTTCCACCAACTCTTGCATCTCGGCCACTCTTCTCAGTACCTCTTCGTTATGGGTGTCCACGAAGCTGTTGTCGCTTTCCAGTATTTCCATAGAAACTACGCTTTGAACGTCGATTCCTGATTTATCTTTTACATCGCCGTTCGGTTTGTACCCTAAATGACCGTTTTGATGTTTTTTCAAAGACCTACGAAAATGACATTGTCATATCGTTAGGTATTATCGGTACACGCTTACCTATAAATGTATGTCTAATACTACTTATAGATACGAAAAAAAACCACTTACATTGTGTTCATATTGTTATCTACATTTCCGTTTTGCATACCAGTCCATATTGTTCTGTTTAAAGATCCGTAATCATTGGGTTTGAGCTAAAAATAATTAAAGTTACAACTTCTAACAATTGTAATATGTATATATATATTTATACCGACCATTTCGTGTTTGAATGGAGTGTACATTGGACAAAAAGCAAAATTAGTCAATTTTTCTTGTTCTTTGGCGTACATGGTAGAAGGGCCGTAACTCCAAAGTGACGGTTTCACAGTATGATGAGAATAATATTGTGGTGCTACAACAATAATAATTATTAAGTTAATTTCACCGACGAGCAATTATAAAAGATGGCTGTTTAGGATGTGTAAACTGCATAAAAAATATATTGTATATTATATATTTAAAAAAAAATTGGTGGGTTTTTACTTTTTAGGGTCATTCGGTTTTAAGCATGTGGCTGATAGACAACTGACGTTTCCTACAAAAAAATTGTGTAGGAACTTATAGCTTTCTAATTAAATAGGTTTCCATGTCGTCACTAATACACACTTCTATATTGACAAATTATATAGTATACAAAATAGGTACTAATAAATAATTATTACTAATCCCATATTAATGAATAACTATTTTTTATTTGGGATTTATGCAGTGCTATAGTGATATGATATTTAGATATTATTGCATGTTTATAACATAGAAAAATAGATTTTAGAACTTACCCAAATACCTATCCTAATATCTACATTTTTCTGCGACTCTTTTAAAAATGTTATGTATATTGTAAATATAGGTAATCTAGGAATTATAGGTATATTCAACAATAAAATACGCATTTGTAAGACGATTGTTTGCTTACCACTATCCGTGTGTAGTAAATCACCTTCCCGGTCGATTGGCAAATTCATAGTCATCAAAAGTTTAAAATAGCCTTTTAAAACAAGTATAAATTCGTCGGTATCACGGTCCTCCATACAAAAACTGACTTCCTATAAAGATATTCATTCAACATTAATACCGAAATGATAAAGTTTTTCAATAGCTATTGTGTTTACCTTTTGTACTGTGTTTTGTAAATACAACGTCACAGTACTTGAAATTTGATCGTCTTTTTGTACTTTTACCATCGTCACTTGTTCAATATCTGCCAAAGGCACAGGCTGTAAGGGAAATCAATAATATTCCGTAAATAAAGGCGATAATTTCGTGAAAGTTTAAAAACTAATCCTTATTTCCACTTAACATCGATCGAACAATACGTAGAAATAAATGTAATTTTGTTCATATTATTGAGCAAACTGTTCCAGAACTCCGTCGAACATTATATACGATATAACTTCAGTGTATATTATAAAAACGTGTATCGCAGTTTATATTTTATACCGACACGGACAAAAGTGCCAATCGAAGCAAGACTACTTTTTTTATGCCCGACACACATTTTTTTGCACTCAGACGATATAAAATAATGCAATTATGAGACGCTTACCATACTGTTGCGCAGTCCCACGATCTGACTAATTCCCATTTTAGGACTGACTAGAATCACCGTTTCCAAATTGCAATCCTGCGGTGGCACACACAATACCATTATCATTAGTTTTATATTAAAATTGAATTCGCCGGATCCATTGTAAATGCACTTACGCGGACATTGGTGGAGAAACATTTTGCGCCGTAACTGGGCAATTCGGAAATGATGGTCAAGTAGTAAAGTTTTGCCTGTAACGCCGTAAGTGTTTTGTAATTGGTACCCGTCATTGTTTGGTTGAGTTTCAACAAATGTGTTAGTAGCTTCCGCAATTCCTTCCGCTTCATCGACTCCATGAGCGATATGGGCACAAACTTTTCTAATCCAAACTCCCGTCTACACGACAAATGGAATAATATATTATTAATTAATAATTATTATTGATACGATTGCATTGAATTTAACTTTTTTTTTCTATAACATTGTACTTACTCGATAGCTTTGACAGTGACTTTACAGTAGGGAATATTATTGGCCATAGCATGTTGGTGGATATGTAACGCAGCTAACCGCAAGGCTATGTCGTACTTGAGTTCCGGGGCATAGCGTTCTTGAACCACGTCATTACAACACTTCAGAGGGGAAAAAAGAATGGCGTCAGTCACGATGAGAGCGATCTCGAGTATTATCAATTGGGCTGCGTAAAACTTACTTGTAAGTACAAATACTCAAATGCGTTCAAATCTTTTTGAGCCAAATCGCAAGCGTCTCTAGGCACGAATGCCACTCGAAATAAACATCTGAGATTATGGGAGCCTGGCCTCGATGCAACCTTTTGGCATGAAATTATCGATGTATTCAAATTAAAATATGTAAATACAATATAATTGAGACGCTTACCCTAGCCAAAGTGTGTTCGGGGTCCAGTAACGTGAGTTTATGTCTACGGAGGCTTTTGACTTGTTCGAGAACTAACGCAAAGTGCTCCCCGGCCTTAATACACAGTTTGTTTTGCAACGAAGCCACGACATCCTTTACTTTGGTCGTTGAGTCATATTTGAACGATTTGGTTTGTCCGTTTTCCAGGAACACTTTGAGCACATTGGGTAACAAGGCTATGTTCGGGTCGCCTCCACTGAACGCAGACACCTACATAATAATGATACAATATTATAATATTTATTACATATATCATATATGGCTATATGAGTATAAATAGTTTTGTACGGTTCCGAAAACATCACTACAACGTTTTACACAGTACGTATTGTAAAACTTAATAATTTCTGCACTATACACCACGCCGATAAGTCACCCGTAAGTAATACGATTATATTATTTTATTGTCGATCGATTTATTTAAAACGACTACACCGGATTTGGCATTATAATCTGTGAGTATAAACTATACATTAAATTATACTATTGTAGTAATATAACTTACCGGACATAATGGAGAACCGTTTACGAGAACTCCTTCCGCAAAACGCACTCTAGATGGATTAGATTTGAGTTTAGCTTTTTTTGCTGAACTTAATAAAGCCGACTTCCTGGCCGACTGCAATCAAATAGTTATAAAGTGATTACTATTAATGTGGCACACAGTAAAAATAGTAAGAAAAAAACTCACATTGTCGAGCGGAGGCTGACACACTAGTAAAGTGATTGTCTCGTTACAAGACCTCACCAGTTGTATTACATAATCTCTAAGACCATTTTGAACATCTTCATCGTTAATCTGAAGAATTTGATCACCAGGTAAAAGTTTAGTATCACTAGGTCCTCCCTCAGTAACGAACCTGTAAACAAAAAATAATTCTTGTAAATATGTTGTTTAATATTAATTTATACTGTCAAATAAAATTAAAAACAAAAACAATATAGGCGAAGTACACAAGACCTAGGTCCTTAAGTCTTCGGACCCCCTTCCCTAAAATTTTTAAAAGTAGAAAAATTGTAGCGTGAATTTTGTTATTAGCTAAATTGTATTAAGGATAATTTTATATTTTGTTCAGTATATACGAGTATATTAAAAAAATGTTAGACCCTCCCCATGAATTTTTATTTCAGTTACGATCATGTTTATACGACGGACGGCCGGTATTTTTAGTTTAACTAATACCTATATGGCTATATAAAATAATAAATTATACATAACTAAAGATATAGGTAAGTATAGGTACCTACTTATTCAAGCTTTATTTTAATTAGAAATAAATTTTTTCATCTCGGTAAATGATAATGTAAAATACGAAACTAATCATATTATATTTGATTTAACAATATGAAAAGTCGTGTCTGTTTAAAAGTAAGTATAGAATTTTAATACATAATAAGATTTCACGCATTAAAATTCCGAACAGCAAATCGTAAAAAAAAGCAAAATAATTAAACGAATTTCGAGCTGTACCTATATTTAAATTTCAAGTTGTCTCATAAATAATGTATAGGCACGCTTGTCCGAATTAATAAATATTTTTCAATGAAATACGTTTTTAAAATAAACCCTTCCGATTGGACTTAAATATTGAAACAAATGCATAACAATATTATATAAAATCGTCAAATCGACGTAAAAAGATAACGTAAAATACATTCAATGCTATGTCATATAATATATAATATGTAAAATAAATAATATGTATACTATGGTCAATGGTCATATATTATATTTCTGCACAATATAGGTACATATTAAGTAAGTTCCTTATCAATTATTATCATATTTACCGTTTGGATGTTTTAATATAATATAATATTTTATGATATATTCTAGTCTCCGCATACTTAGCCGAATTCAGTGAATTTTTTTTATATTCACAAAGAATGGCGAGCAGAAACTTCTAGCAAGAGAACAACAACATCAACAGCGACAACAACAAAATTGATAATTATAATAATCACAATAAAAACGTGGCGTGCGTATACGAAGTTTTTCCGGACATTTTAATGATTGGATTTATGACGTATAGATATAATATATTTTATTATATGGGTACATATTATAAAGAATTTCAACACAACAAAATAATACACGGTCGGCAATGTACGTGTTTAAATGGAAAACGTCACTTCTGCATAAGTATTACCGTTTTTCGGTTGAGTGCGTTTTGTTATATGTGTCGTGTTCGCGTTTAGTGAATTAATTGTTGTTCCTGCAATTATTGTGGATTCTCGACGATTCCGTTGAAAACGACTCCTACAGTTGTTCTGAATTGGATATTTTTATTAAAATGCGCGTATTTTTGATATAATGGTACCTACAGTATTACAACACCGGTTTGTTGGTGCGGAAGGTGGCGAGCGAGACTACTGCAATCATCCCACTAAATAAATGCGCCGGAAAACTTTTTCACTTTATGAATATTAATATTTTAATATTTTGTCATTATATTTGGCGCGTTTTATATTAAACGTAGTTTTCTCACAAAAGTTTAATGCGCTGTTAATTAATATATACTCACCGATCATTGTAGACTTATTTAGACCTATTCGATATATTATTATTCTTATCTCGGAATGATGAAGTGAAATACGGTTTCCAAAACACAAACATTAATTGCAAATTTTGAGAATCTCGTTAAAAATATTGTAAAAAAAATTTAAATGTTTTCCGGAATGAATACAAATTTCGTTTTCAACACCAATCAACTATTTCCGCAACATCGTTAATAACTGTTACCTATACTCCAATTCAATTATAAAAGTGAATTTTGCATTTTTATACAAGGTCGACTGCAGGATGTTTTCTCTAAAGGGCTTGTTGCCATTTTCGCTGAATTATGGTGACACCTAAAATATCCCCTTTACCGGTTCATACATATTATGTACCATCATGATATGGGTGCCGAATTAATGCATTTTAGAATAATTAATTTATAAGCATAAACGAGGATATCGGCCACGGAATAATGTATTATGTGATTTACTAGTGAAAAAACAAGTTGAAAATATTCAAATATGACCAATCGCACACACCTATAATTCATAATCACATTATAAGTTATTATTATTATACTTGCAATGCTATATTGTCATATCTTTTCCTATCTATACAGCATTCGAACTACAAAATATATTACACTATTATAATATGTTGCACACAGCATACTATAAGTAATAGCTGGTACAAATCATTTTTAACAGAAAAAAAAATGTTTCGTGAAAATATGATAAATTGACTGGAGTATACATATAATATAGTTTTTTGTAAACGTTTCGCTTATATTATATCTCTGCAGCGGATAATTTACGTTGAAATTAATTGAATAGGTAGTCAGTTTTAAGCGTCTCTAATCGATTTTTTTGAAATTTTAATAAACTTTTATAATTAAACTGCATAGTCAATTACAGTCTCCAATATTTATTACTCAGTATACATCACGCCATCGCGGTTATCTATATGTATAGGTATTATGCGCTTTACAAAAAAAAAAAACGTTTCTGAACTTAGGAAAATTACCTATAACCCAAGCAGCACACGTATTTACATAATTTGTGTGGGTGATATTTTTTCTTTATACATTAAGAAGAATACAATAAAATATTAAATTATGAATAATGTTGATTATAGTCATGGTAATGAAAAGTTTACAAAGTTTGTACATTATATTAATTTATCCAATCCGGTTTGCTGGAGGAAGGATAAGATGTTAGATACCGGTGTATTATTATATTTATTAATTTATTATGATATGAAGGATTGATTAACGCTCCACAATAATAACAATAGTATGTATACGAAAATGAAAACCAATAACCCACTCAAAATTACAATCATCGATTGCAATCGCAAAGTCAAAAACATCATATTTATATACTATTATATACTTTTTATAAGTCTTATACAAGGTGATATTTTGTTCGTAATCACCATATTTGTAGGCTTAAATTATGTTTATATTCAAATTCTGATTTTCAAAATTTTAAAATACACTTGATAACCATATTTTTGATTTTTTGTACCATTTAGGGATGATTTTGTGATATAATAGTGTATTGGATAGTATCATATTTATGGTAATGGAGATGTATGTATGTATGTTAAGTAGATATGGGGGCTTAGCTGATTTGAAAATGTAAGTAATTACTATTGATCTATTAATATAAATAATCTGTAAAAATGATCTAAGTATAATAAATACTATATCAAATATTACATAATATTATAGTTTATATTTCTGTAATATAATTTTTAGTATTATTATCCTTAAGTATAAACATTTTAATAACTCGGAAACAATTTATTAGAATTTTAATTTCATCAAAATATTCAATAAAATCATCCTCTAAATAATTTGCAATAAAAAAGAAAATGGTGGAGAGTACGCTTAGAAAATCACCCTGTATATTATTATAATAATATAATAAGGCGAGATGCCTAATTACGATAAACTACAATAATATGTTTACACCTAAATACATACAATGGAATAAAATACCAGAAAGTTGAATAAATAAATCTGACGACTTGTCAGTTGTCGGAATATTATATTATATTCTTTCGTTTTTTGGCCCATATACCTATTAGAATAGGTACCTCCTATAATACACGATTGACACTAATGATCGCGAGGACAGCGAGGCCAATATTATACAATCAGACATAAATTATTCGCGTACTGCAGTCATATACCGGTACAACACTTATACATATAAATCGATATACATATTGTTATGTTTTAATATTTAATGTACAAACTCGTACCTATTGCGTAGCCGTATATCGCTGTAAGTCTTCTAGAATTTACCCCCGGGACACAACAACAATAACAACAAATGGATGGTCTGGAGGACTCTAAACCACCTGCGTACAACGCAGGAGTTGGAAGAGCGAGTGAGAACCTGAAAAAATTGGGGAATAATCGATGGGGAGGAATAGACACGGACTGTGAATGAAGCGAGGCAATGGCACACACCTTCTAATTTACAGCGAAAGCCCAACAAAATGCGACACTACAGACTTACAATCCGCGAACAACAATAGGCTCTAAAAATAGTGAAATACTGGAGCAATGAAATATAAAAATACACCAATCATAGGTACGTTATATAACTATTATTACCATTTTATTATTATTTATTTGGTGTATTTTACTATTATTTGTATTTATTTGTATTTTGTTTTTGTTTTACTTATACTTCTTGACTCTCTGGACTCTGACTAGTTGATATTATTATATAGTTTATGTGCAATGATAAGAACTATGAATTTATTATATTTAATATTGATCTGTCACCCGATTAGGAAAAATTAATTAATTAAATTAATACAACATGTTATGTCTTAACTTTTAATATAAAATAAAATTTTACAAATGTACGTAGGTACAGGTCATTGTATCGCTTTTCAATCACGATGATGACGACTATAACCAGCAGTAAACGAAGACGATATTTTGTGGTTCGCAAATACCGTCAGAACGAGTTTGAAAACATCTCTACTCGACGTTGTGATATTATGTATGTAAATATAGTGAACTAAGTGATGTAGTACGAAGCAAATCCTATTTAATTTGTTGTAATATTTTTATCGTGTTCTTTTCATTGGCATAATAATTGTGATTTTATTATTTTTACGTTATTATAAAATAAATATGTTATTTTACTATTAACTTTTGTAATATGTTGTTTGTGTTATTTTCTTTATCATATTATAATAGTTTTGTTATTATCATCATTATTATAATATTATTGAACGCTGCAAGTCTGTGGCGAATTCCCAACACGTTATTTTATTTAACTCGTCATCTGGTGATTTGAATTAGTTTTAAAATATTTACGGTTTGGTTTATCATTAGGTATTATGATTTTACGATTTTATTTTAGACAGAAAAAAGTTGCTAATCGATTTTAGAAATTAATTGTGTTGGTACAGGAATAAGGTATATAAAGAGGTATCTACTCATAAGAAAATGGAAAATTGGCTTTATCAAAATAAGAACGATTACATTAGTAAAAAAAAATAATAATAAATATCTCTGATCAATTATTTATTATTTTCAGGTGCATCATTAATTTACAAGAAATACAAACATTTAGTCAAACATAATTTAAAGTGAAGTTACTATAACAAGAATCAGAATATTGGCCATAGTAAAATATCCCACAGTTTCCTAATGGCCAAAGGAGAACACCCAAAATGGGCCGCCTGCGGAGGCCAAGTCACTGTCAAACACATACTCGCGGAATGCTGAATATATTTCGACACAAGAATAAGCGTCAATCTTCCAGAATCAATAGTTGAAACATTACTCAACCGTTCTCAATCTATCTTTTTTTATATTTAAACAAGTAAATCAATAATTTTTATCTCGGCAAGCCGCGAGTACCTATTTTAGGTATAATTTGACAAATATTTTCGTCATATTATTTTGTTTCTTCGCCACACGAATTCAAAGCAAAACGAACGTTGTGAATCGTATTTCGATGCGTGCGATGTAGAAATCTAATAAATACATAATATGTGGCTTTCGCCTTTCGGTGACATCGGATTTATTGACCAATTTCGTTAGTCCCGGCAGGTATATAATATTATAATATATATATACCTACTCTACATTAGATTACTTTTCGATACCTACGTTCATAATGATGACATATTACACCGGTTAAAGTGACCACACGTCAATATACCTTTATATCCAATTTATATTGTATGCATAATGCAAACGTCGGTTAAAATATACGTCTGAATTTTGTGCTATATAATAAATGTCTAGCGACTATCGCGTGATCACACGAGTTTCAGGATATTATACTACTCGTATATACCTATCGCATATTATATTATTATATAGCTATAAAGGTGTTCGCGGCAGATTTAAAAACAAACATTATTTTTGCAACATATTATCATACACGTTGTAGATTTATAATATATAGGTATACCGGCTACCTATAAATGTTCAATAATATTCCGAACAATCAATAATTTAGTGTTTGTATTGCGAAGAATATAAGTATGGTCACAGACTATATAATACTACAACAGTATACATAGGTAGTTCTTGCCGTTGCCATAAAAACGTCAAAACTAACGACGATGTATATATATATATATTATACACAGCGCGAGCGCTTAATACTTCCCGAACTGGGTCAATCACAAATTGACATTCAGTTATTTACGGCCGTGTAAGCTATTATTTTGTCTACGAAATGTACACACTTATTTGTACACTCGCACGCATTCATTGACGCGTATAGGGAAAAATAATAATAATATAGATCCTCTTCTGCAAATCGAATCGGACACGGGGTACCTATACACGGGAAAAAAAAGTCCTAATCGTATACACAAGGTTGCAGTAGAATTTTTTTGACAACCGAGTGTGTTTTGAACCGTGTGTGTTTTCCTATTTTTTTTTTCATTAGTATTCGGCAGAAACCATACAATGGTAATAATAATAATAATAATAATAATGGAAAATCTCTATTTTATCTCGCTTGTCTGGTAGACACGACTACCTGTGCCCGCTCGATCTCCTTAGCGGGGGGACGACCCCATTGGAAACACACACGCACCGTTCACATACGACTTATATTCTTCTTATTATTGTTATCGTTATTATTATTAGTAGTAAATCCGACCGAACATGTCTACAACACGTCGGTAGACGACGATACATGCCATCGGGCCGATCAGCGGATTAGCCGCACGGTACAAACATAAATATCCTGCGGCCAAAAACACTACCTGCTACTATATGCATTATGGTTATATAATAGAAAATATAAAGAAAAAAAAATATTATATTGTATTGTATAATATTATTTCAACCATAAATCATATAATATTTATATATGTACGAATACAAAAACATATTATCCTTTACTGCTTCATTGAATGTAAATAAAATAATAATACTATAGAATATGTAAAATGTATATCCCAAGCGACCCAAGCCCAAATTTCGAGAAAACGTACGTACAATTATTATTCTGTAAAATAATTGACATAGGTTCAGTGCGTGTAGTGAGTGTCCCGAAATCACGATTAAAAGGTTACACGGACTTTGATGAGGTTTTTTCCTCATTTATATAGTTATTCGCTGAGCAGGTTCTAAGTACGGGATGATTATCATAGAACCTCAGGGCCAAGGGAGCTGATGGCATACGGAAAATATTGGAATTTATTGTGTTGTATTTGTTTGCTATACTATACGAGTATTCCAACAGTAAAATGTACTCTTGTAATTTAAGACTGAAAAATTAAATCCATCATCATTTTTTCTGGTCAAATCTAAAATAAAATTAGAATGAAAAGATATTATATTATATTATATTATAATATTGATATTATTACGGAGAAAAAACGAAGCTGGCAAAGAAGTTGAAATATTATTTAGCTAAGTCTTAGGCTATTATATTTTTATTTTTAATTTTTTTTGTTGTAAGACAATAATTATTATTTTTTTGTAAAATTAAATATTTTCCCCAGAATATAACAATATTAATGATGATTATTATTAACTATTCCAAAATCGATATTATAATTTATAACCCTTCCGCACACCGTGTTACGCAGTTTTCACAAAAAAGTAGGTAGGAAGGGTATAGATTATTATAGACTATACAGCGTGAATTTGCACCCGCGGAGATTATACACAGGTAGTCATCTATATAGTACGATAGAGCCTGTTGTGTATTCACGTACAGCTGGCATAACTCGCTATAGTTATATTATCATTATATATCGCATGCCAACAAGTGTGGACCGTGATAACATCATGGCCATCACCCTTGAAATCTATCTATTGCTATTCAAATCAAAGCTTTCATTAGGTATTTGCATATAGCAGTAACGTACTACTATATACGTTTTGTCTGAAATGAAAAACAATTCATTTTTTTTTAAATTTTTAAGAATTTTGACAGGGAAAATAACGGTTATCAAAATGTTTAATCTTAATTGAAAGATTCACTAATAGTTTAATATTTACAAATTATCATAAAACAATTTGCGTTCCAATCGAGATTGATTAAAGCATGCGATTCGTGTTTGCTTATTATTATTCTTAGAAAATCAAAAACTTAATTTGCTTTAACTTAGTCAATTTTCACTTAATTAAAAATAAAGTTTTAACTGGTTTTTGGACTTTTTTGCATTTTTGAAAAAAAATTGATTATTATGCCATTTAATTAGAATTTTCATACTTAAAACTGTTTAAGAAACCGCATTTAAATATATTGATTTGCCACCGAAACACTAAGCGGGTAATACAGAACTTTTGGGATATACTGTAGGTACCTATATAGACTGCGCATTACACTCGTTTTATGTATATTACCATATCATATGTGCGAGAGAGACAGACACTAGAATGTTTTAAAAACCTCCTCATCGAAAATGCCAACTATGCAGAGTCTGTCTCTCTATAGACATATAATATATTATATGGTATGTCTATGGTATCTCTAGCACATATTATGTTGGTCTTAATATAATTCGCACTGATGCGCGGTCTATATATTATAATATGTCTATGGTGTGGACGTGTGTGCGTGATCGTATAATACCTATGAGTATTAAATATAGATCGAATGCACACTATGCACAGGTCCTCAGAGATCCAAAACAACGTATTAATAAAACATAATTGCGAATATAGAAGAAATAGGTACGCTACACGGCAGCGGTGGAGGTGGTGGTCGAACGACATTTATTATATATCTTTAGGTATAGACAGCACTATACATTATTAATACTTCGCGAGAAGAACTATATAATATGTATAGGTAGATACGCTTTTTACGAAGAAAATCAAAAATACGAATTCTAGTCTCGAGTCGAATTCGTGCCAGTCGTTCTCGATTCTGAGCAATTTATTGATAAATAGGTGAGAGGTATAATACGTATATTGACGGTATGGTAGAAATGTAGTCCAGGGATGGCAAACCTTTCTGTGCCCGAGCGTCAAATAAAAAATGTCGGTTGGATTTTATTTTCCTTGCGTGTCAACTAATTGTATGACCTTTTTTTAAACTTAAATAATTCCTACATTCATGATGGCTTTAATGATAAAAAAAAACAATTTGCGCGTGTCATTAAAAGAGCGTGCGAGTGTCACAGGTTAGCCATCTCTGGACAATATCCGTTTCAACGGATATCGACGAACATATTTTTGAGAAAATAATAATATGCTATAGCCTATAGCCATATAGGTTGTAGGTACTATAAGGTACCCGATATACTTAGTATACACTGCAATATAATATAGTGTATGGTACTTCATGTTCTAATACTTTATACAACATATTATAAATTTATACCAATAATATAGATTTAAGGCGGCCGCGGCATATCGCGAGTGATTCTCTAATAGTCATCCGCAAACTGAATATAATATGTAAACAAAATATTATTATATCCTTTTTATAATAAACATATTATATATTATAATATTATGTCTAACCGTATACTAACTACTGAAGTGCCTATGTATAATACCGATATAATATAATATATTGTATAAACATATTTTGACGTCATATAATATATTATATTATTATTGATTGTCGGGGTAATTAAATCCGCATACCGGTATCCGCTGTTACTGTAACCTACAAGCGGCTACAACTATATTATGATATATAGCTGACGAGCGGCCACCTACTGTACATATTATAATAATATTATGATAATCAATGAACGTATCGAAATTCGGAACGACTCGACATTATAAATTATCATCGTTTCCGTATTAACCGCAAAATCGTATAAAGTATATAATATTACCATCGGGCAGCTAAAATGTTGGGTCAAATCGCAATTTATTCTCATACTATGGTATTAACATATTATAGTAATGTACGTGATGACGCATTATAATATTATATGTGTGTGTACAGTTCACTCGTGCACGTGTACGGCACTTATTAAATAGGTGCTTAGTCCAGAATCTCTATCGAACCTGCAATGGATTAGCCAAGGCACGACTACATATAATGTCCTAGACGACAATGACGATATTTAACGAGTAATGCCGTCTTCGGTTTCGTTTACCATATGAGCTACACGACCACCCACGAAGACTAGCACGGAAAAATATATAAAATCATTTAATAAATGTAAGAACAATATCGAAAAAGTATAACAATAATAAAACGGTTATGTTCAATTTAATAAAGCAACATTTTTTTTTTATCAAAACCAATAATTATAACGAGGACATATCAAGTTACTCGGATCAATAGCGACCATTGTATACAAACACTCCGCGACAGCGCAGGTTCGACAGCATTCAACTAAATTGCAGAACTTGTCAAATATCCTTTGCCTTCCGCAGGAAAAAAATACATCCAAGTTGACACAAGTTTAAAAAAAAAACAAAATATCTTCGTAATTCCTTTACCTTTCAAAAACATCAAAAATATCATCAGTCTACGAATAACCAAATAATCAGCATTCAAAATTGTCTACCCAGACCTATAGGCTATAAGTACAATTTTATTAACCATAATCAACAATCGAAAACTCAAATACCACGTCGACTACATTACTCACAACTTTCGGCCGTGAAAACCTGCTGCGATTTGGAAACAGAATACTTATATAAAAACGAAGCAGCAATGCGAGCACACTACACTGCGCACACACGTTATGCCGCACGCTTACGAGTTCACGACGGTTTGAAACATTCGCCTTATTATTCATGACGACGGTGTTTTTTTTAACAATATTATTACAGATTCATTTTTTATGTTTTGACTCGTTGGCCCAATTTATAGAATTATTTTTGGATAATTCTCAGGTATAAAATTAACGTCATACTAGTAAGGGTTATGTTAGGGACTACGTCTTTCTTATATATACTCATCATTTCTTATTGTTCTAACTCTATACAGATTGTAAAATATATTCGGCTGGTAATAATAATATCAAAGTATTCAAGGTTAAAATGAGCGGAGTAGCGTACCAGAATTTTGCGTGGTACTTCTGTGCCAATCCACCCCGCCCATCTAAACTTTTAAAACTTATAAGTTATAAGTTTATAACTTATTAACTACTCGTTCGAATTTTTATACAAAAAAATTCTCAAAGAAATATTATGCTTCGGAGTAGGAAATTAAAAATGTAGGTCGTCAATAAAGTAAAAAAACCTAAAAAAACTAATGAATAGTAGTAATAATAATAATAATAAAAATAATAGTAAGAGCTGCCAACTTTATACTACAGCAGAAAGAGGTAAAAATTATTTTTTCCAAAAACGTAGTGTTGTTATAATATTATGACTTCAAACTGTGTAAATAAAATAATATTTCAAAAACGATGGATAATACGTCTGTACAAGATACACTTAGTGTTGACTGCTGTCACTGTCTATTGTTCTATAATATATATATATATATATATAAGATAATATTATACACGGGTACATACTTTGATTAAAATATTATATTACAAATCGTATTTGTGATTGTTATGCTTTCGTCATTTATACGAAAGTGGTCTAAATAACAGAAACGTTTAAAATGACAGATTTTTTTTATATTCGATGAGGGGCGGGTGAGGGGGTATTTGTCAGTGCGTTATGTATAATACTTTATTATGATTCCCATTGTCGACACTTGAGTTTAAACCCTATAGGACACTTCGCTGGAAATACTATATGGCCTTATTGTCCGATCGTCAGGGAAATATATTATTATTAGGATCACATACACTCTGGTTTTGTTTCCAACAAAACACAACTATGAACTATAGTCACTAGCACAAAACGTTTGTGTGTTTAGAACCGTTTCGTTCAAATTACCCGGAACGATATTATATAGCACATAATATACTTCGAGTCTTTGAAAATTACAATAATATTGATATTAAACTCGAGCAATAAATCACACTATAATATGATGTTTTACGAGTTGATGTTAACCTTTCATAAATTTCGTTTTTGTCAAAATTGATTAGAACGATATAGGGAAGACATGACGAAAATTGTTTATCAAATAACAGATCAAAAAATGCAGTAATTCTTATTTCATTTATTACTCTGAAAATTAATTTTTTTTATTGCTATTTTGCTTCAAACAAAATAATATATTATATCATATACCTAAATGTTATGTAACCTGCAGTTCTTTTTGTTGATTTTAGGACACATTGTTTTTCTAATTTTTTTACTCACAGAGAAATACCGCAAAATATCTTTAATTTTTTTTATTTACTCAAAAATTATTTTTTTGATGTAGGTACCTATTAAAATATAATATTTACTATCAATCCGAATAAATTAATTTTGCTCCATACATTTTAATATGTAGGTATACCTAGTGCCGGAAACACAAAATTGATTAAAGGTAAGTATTATTATAAAATATAAAAAAAAAATAATATATGATATTATATTAACAATTTTTAATAATATTTACTCATTCGTTACAACTTACAAGTTAACATGCAAAATAAAATGGTTCAAACGCCGAGTTAAATAATGTGGACAAAAAAATGACTTCAAAGTGATTAATTTAAATTCTATTCAGAGATATTTTGAATTCGCATTTTATCCTTCAAACTTCAAAGTAATATTTTATTAAATGTACACGATTCTGGATTAAGCTAATCAAAGTAAGTATACATAGCATGTACATGGTTAAGAAACGTATAATTATGATTTAAATAAAGCTAATACAGATGTATATGAATATTTATTTCTAGTTATTAACTTTATGTAGGATGAAAACCTTTGTAGTTGAAGCCTTTTACCATATACGTATATTTATATAAAAAAGCTAATTTAATATTGTATGTTGTTCTTACAATAATAGTTATAAGTATGCAAATTAATATTATTCAACGTTACATTTTTTTTTTCATATTTGAAAGGATTTTAATTATAATTAAATACGAAAGACCGTAGTACAAAAAGGAGTAAGCGAGATAAAATAATAATCTCTAAAATAAATATACCTATCTGGAAAAAAACACGACTTATATTTTTCATGAATATAGGTAGGTATAGTAGGAGGAGTACCTTTTAATGCGAAAACGTACACTTAGATATTATAATGTAGGTATACCTATATATATATTATAATATATTATACAATTATAGCGAGGGAATAAAATATGTACGAAGCGCAAGACATAAAACGGTAATGGAGGTGTATCTGTCTAATATTAATTATTAATAGCTTTATATTTATACATATTGGCTAATTGCTATAATAAAAATCTAGCACCAGGCCGCCGGACGTGCATACTAAATTGATATTATAATACTATCCATTTCTCTATTTCTCTCTCTCTCTCTCTCTCGACGTAAACCTCAGTTTATTGCACAGACGATATAGTTGTACCTACCTAATTAGAAGCTCGAGTCTCCACTATATCATTGCGTTAATACAATTATTATTATTACCGTAGTAGATCGAGACGTTATAATGAAATAGCGCACAAATAGGTATATGGTAGGTATATATAATTAATAATTGATAATATGCGCAAACGACATCGGCGCGGTGGGGGCTGTGGCGTCGACGATAATATAAAATAGATAGGTCGAGGTAGGTAATAGTGGTAATAGGTAGTACCTACACGGCTACAACACATTGGGTATTATTACTACATATACCTATCTATCCTACAACAACAACACGACAGTCGTCGACGATATATAAATTTAACATCTAATTATTATAGTCTGCGGCGCCAGATTTGAAATTTTAGGAGTGCTGCAGCAATACGCTCTCCTCTGCTGTCAGTCGAAATGGAAAATGCTCGGATTTCCCCCGAGTAAACGTCATAATATTGCACTTAACAAATACAAGCGCGTAATATATATATATATATGTCTGTACACTGTACATATGACTCGAAGAAAAATCGCTTCAAGCCAACGTGCAGTCGTATACGATACCCGAAAACTAGCCATGTATATACGTATATTATAAGCCACCGAATAATTCAAAATATAATTTTCTTCAATATTGTTCTCAAACGCAATCTGTATACCTATACATATAGGTACGACCATAATGTATGTAATATATTTTGTACATGTGCATCTAACCTACTATATTAAATTCATCCAAGTGCACGTTCAGACGGACTTCGTCTACCGTAATACTATACTATATAATAATATGTATTATTGCCGTTACATCGATTTTTAAATTATTATTATTATTGTTACGAGAACGTAAAAGGGAAATACATAAAAGTACAAAAATAAAGAAAAAACAACATATTATGTAATATATAAAATGCGACTAGTGGAGAAAGATTGGGTTTTTTTTCCGGACGAAAGAAATTTTGTTTTAAAATAAAATATTATTTCTTTGCATCTAGGGTAGATACTTGAAGAATTTTTTCCTACGTTCAGTTTTTTACTTTACCGCACACAAGTAACGTGATTGTAGTATGTATTTACTTTTTATTTGTATAGACTTATAAACCCGCCGTGTTTGTTCGAATTCCCGGTATTAAAAATAATGCAGAATTGAATGCTGCTTGAAAAAAATAAAACGTAATAATTCCATAAGCAGCAACTGTTTAAAATTGCAATTAATTTATTTTCTGTATATATTTGTATGAACAATATTATTATGTACGACCCATGTGTCAAGTTTGTACAGACGAAATAAAGGGCAATAAACCTAAATGGGATAAATATTTTTATTTTTTTTGCATATAAGTAGGATATAATTTGCTCGGTGTTACAGAAACGGAGTTATTGATCTGAGATTATAAATATTACCGTGGTAAGGCAATGTTTGTTCGCTTTTCAAAAACTCGTGTTCGTTGTAGATTTAGGCGTTCAAATTAAACTATCAAATGATTGTAAAAAATGTTTAAAAAAAAATACCATTTCAGTAGGTTTTATTAAATTTTCTCTAGACATAACGAGTAACGGAACTCGGAACTAAGCTCTTTAATGTAAAAAGTAAACGTATAAATCCTTTAAGCCTAAGCTCCTCGTTGCTGTGTGCGGTTAACACAAATAACGTAATTTATAGATCAAAGTATCAAACTATTTCGCATAGCAATGACGTTTCGGAACGATTCGAATCGAAGTTATCTGTGATACATAATATCATAGCTTTTGTTCAGATTATATTATATCGTAATATAAAACTATACGTATATCATAATATACTATTATTATACAAATGCACAAAGCGCAACAATAATGATAAAACGAAACGATGGTAAGCTAAATGCCGTTACTGAAATTCTGTTTAATGTAAACATCATAGTACATTTTGCATTATATATTATATGGACATATGGCTTATACATATTTATGAGCACCTTCACGTTTCACGGTGTGTAGTGTTTATTTTGTATAAAAAAATTGTGATACGTACTTCAATCGTATTTCAATCGATATATATTTTATATATATATATATATGTGTGTGTGTGTGTGTGTGTGTGTGTGTGTGCGCGCGCGCGTGCGCTCCCTGGTATCAAGTATTTGACATCTGTTTTATTTTTATTTTTGTTAAGTGACGTTTTCAATGAAAATATCTGAAATGCATGCGAAGAAGAAAGAGTAACGAGAAAAGTCAGTAAACCAATCACAAAATAATCATATAATAGCGAAAAATTGTAAAGGGTCATACTCGACGTCTGTTGTTGATGGCCATAAACAAGTATAGGTACCTAAGTTCAAATAAAATCGTTATTTAGGAAGTGGTATAGAAATATGGAATAGTACCTACTATCGACCATTGGGGTTTTATACTTTTCTCCTGTCCCAAATAAAAACATGTTGTAATAAAAACGGTTGATTGCATTGAAAATGGCAGATTTTCAATATTAAAATTATTACCTACTGCATCGTAAAGATAACAATGGATATTAATGTATATACAAAATACGCCGCTTAAGACTCACAGAAACAAGGTTCAGTCGCTATTATTAGACTTAAAATCACCTAGAACGGTCCGGATGAATCCAAAAACATTAAAAATGTCGGTTATAAGACTCCAATTTCGTAAGAAAAATTCGTAGCAAATAAACTTTTGTGTTGGTAATAAGTTATTACTGGTTTCTAATAATGCCATATGGTATATAGTATGATACTATGATATATAATAAGTATGTATAACAAATTTATAAAAGTTGAAAATTTATGGAAGTTAATATGTATGTATTATATATTTTTTAATAATATCTAATATGTAATAGTAAAAATAGCAAAATATAAAGTTCAAAATAAATTAAAAATTTTGTTTGTTTTTTCCGATTTTGCCTATAAGATTCAATCGATTATAAGACTCACTTTGTGCTAGTCCCAATGTGAGTCTTATAAGCGGCGTCTACTGAATTAACAATGTCTAGAGTTGGGTGTATTAAATTAAATTAAATTTTGTTTTAATACATACGTGTACGGTGGAGGACACAGGTTTTAAATGAAAACGAATCTCAATCCTCTTTTTGCAATTATGATTTATTTGTTTAAACAATGTCATTGTAATTGATTAACAGGAGGAACATATTTTCACATCTATAATATACCTGAAGGTATACTAAATTATTGAACACGGCGAGGTCGTCTCTCGTCATGCCCGCAAAGTGATTTCGATGATAATCTTAACGATTGTGTTTTATATATTTTATGAAAGCAAATTTAATGAGTATAACAGTAATAACAACATGTTGGTATCTATATTGACAGTAATGACGTATGTTTTATACAACGTGAATTATATTATAAAACATAGTTTGGTATCGATAATTATATAGTATTATATTTCGTTGAAGTAATCTTAACAACGCTTCTTACAATGTTTAGAAATATTATTAATAAACAATAATATCTAATAAACTATTGTAAACAGAATTGTTATAGACAGGACTTTATATAATAAATAATGATCCAAATCGAATACAAAATATATCTACGGACTTCGATAATATATAACTACTGTATATTATTTTGTTCAGCTAGGTATTTATTTCTCTTGATTCCAGAACACTGGCTCAAATTAACATTTAAATATTTTTCCTCGGAGTACTTACGACTCACAATATTATGACGTATGTATACTGTACAATAGGCATCTTCTTGTCATTTCATAAATGCCGAATGCAAATATCGTACAAGGTTAACCAATTACGGGCCATAAGTCAGAAACGGGTCCATATACGTCAACAACTCACTGCCTAGAGAATATTTTCCGCCGAGTTTTTTTTTGTTTTTCGACAAATTTTTCTGTGGCAAAATATACTATGCAATAAATTCCAGTCTACGACATACCTCGAGTGCTCCACAGAAGCATTTAAACCAGGGCTTGCAAACGTTATAATAATGATATAATATATATATTATATATATAGGTATATATGACAAAAAAAAAAAAAAAACGATTGAAATTTGTAAACGTAATTAAAACGAAAAACGGTAAACAAAAATAATTAAATACCACAAAATATATAATAAATCATAAAAACATAACGCAAAACGTAATCTATATTATATTATAGAATATCATTTAAACGAAAAATAAGGCAAGACGAAATAATTTAAAATCCATTTACCTAAAAGTTATGAATTTATGATATTGGTTTTGTAGAAATATTTATTCCTTGCCATTAATTTTTATCATAGCAATCAATCCAAGAATTAATAATATTCCGTATCTGAGCCATTCCTCGCATTAGATATCATTTTTAACGGTAAATGATAAACAATAAATGCAAAAGTTGTGTAACGTTTTAATTCAAAATGACGATAAACACAAAAGTTATAAAACGTTTAAATTCTGAATAACGATAAACGCAAAACATGTACAATGTTTTGCTCTTCTAAATAATAAAAAACGCAAAAATTGTTTAAGGTTTAGATTAAAGATAACGTAAAACAAAATTTTTTTTCAAATGTAAGCCCTGATTTGAATAGGTACATAATTGTATGCATTATGCATACATAGAAATTTAAAACTCACTCTATTTGCAGGGTTAGTTGATTGATTTGAGACAAAAAATAAAATGTACAACGACGTGATCGAAGGGCCTATATATAATATACATTATAATATGATATCGTTTATGACAATTGTGTATGTTTTTAAGCTTTGTAGATCTTTATTAAAACACTTCATATTTTAATCGTTTGGTAAAATATGAGTTTAAAATTACCAACAACAGCTGCTGCTATGCTGTTAGGAAAGGAATAAATGGAGCAGGCGAACTTAATGATTCACAGAAAGCTTAACGAAGTGGAAATATGATATCTATTATACTGTACGTAATATTTTGTATATTTATTACATTTCGTTCCATCGTTCGGTTATTTTTTTTTTTTGTAATAAAAACATTCCATATTATTGAAAGTACGCAATATACCTAATTTTTTTCATATATTAATGTATTTAATGTTTTTGTTTATCTCATAAAATTGTATGAATCTATTTTTTGATTTTTTACTATACGCCTAATTCATTTACGCAGCCATACGCGTATGTAATGCATATAATTTAACTTACCTATATCATATAGTAATTATTATTGAATTACAAGCATCACTATAGACAGTACAGGCGTAGCCGTCTTCCATAATATTGTTATAACATGCCAATATATCGAACCTGCAGCCACCTGGCATACGCCGATTATACTTTTATTAATATAAATTGTATATAATATATTATAATATTATATAGTATTGATAAATAAATAACGATTTCATATAACATGATTATGGCCGACATTTGGTGTAACTCAAAAGTCGACCAACTTGAAACACCTAATAAATTATATTGTTTATTTTCGAACACATAATATTATGCATCTACATTATAAATTGTTCATAATAAAAAAACAACGGTATAATAAAGACTGCAACATTTCATTGAATACGAATAATATAATTAAGTTAATTAATTGGTTTAGTGAATAATATGTAGGTATAATAATTATGTACCTATATTAGGTGATTTATATATTTAAAATATATATATATTCATAATATCGAGAACATACTATAATACATTTAAATAGAGTAAGATACTTGTACTATGATACTATGTTAGGCTTTGGTGCAGGCTTCGGGGAGGGGGATTTTATAGTGGTAGAAAAGTTATTGTCTAGCCCCTCCTTTTGTTATAAGCTCTAATTTATTGCAAATTTATTACAACACGTCTTTTTTTCAAACCATTATTTTTTTTAACTGAATAAAGTTATTAGTTAATGTATTTAACTCTAAAAGCTTAAAGTCGATATGGAAAAAATATTAACTTAACTCAGTTAAAATGAAATTAATTGTATATTTTTGTACATCACTCAGGGCACACATTAGTATATTGATCATTAGTCATTATTTCACTCAACTATTTTACTCTTTTTGAATAAATAACCATTTTGTATTAATGCATTTTACTCTATTTCCTTCTTATTATTTAGTAAACACTGTAATGGTTGAGAGCATTTAGGCTATTATAAGTTTGTGTCTACTAAATTATTGAATTAAGGATTGTTTATTTGTTTAAAATTATTATTTAATGCATGAATAAATAAAAAAATATAGAAGTAATTTTTAATCTTAACCATATTATTCATCGATTTGTATATAAATATCGTTTGTTTTTAATTTGACGTAAAAACGCGTGTATAACACTTAATATTTTTAAAATTTACTGAAAAAACTAAATAATTACAATGGAAGTTAATTGAATTACCTAAGTACCAATGTTATTAAGTTTATTAAAGAATTAACTTACTAATTAAGTTTAAAAGCTTAAAATAAATACATTTTTAACTAGTTAATGCCCAGCTTTGCGCGTAGATGCACTTAAAGCTATACACAATATTTCAATACGGACAGTACTAATTTGATATATTTTCACTAATTTTACAATTCTACAAGACTTCAAATACCTACTGCTATTATTGGAGTGTTTACATTTAAAGATTTATTATTTAAAGAGGTAAACTTTTATAAGGGAATCACCTCCTCTCTCACTATAATTTTACTTTTTAGACACAATACATATAAAAGGTATTTTTTATATTTTATCACCCAAAAAATTAATACACGAGTATCTAAGACGGTATCTAAGACACTATTATAATCACTGTGACTGCAGTGTCAGTATTTTTACTTCGACGACTAAGTCTCCCGTACTGTATCGATGCTCAATTAAGACTGAAGTAATAAATAATAAAAATTTATTTTACAAACGTTTAACTTTAGACTCCGAGTATTAGTGGAACCAGGAAATGGTTAGAAAATAACAGCAAAAAAACTAGAGCATTGAGATAGAAATAAATCTAACGGTTATTGCGATTAATATCAATACAGCGCGAAGACTGCAGCGACTAAGACTCGTGGCAGGGCAAATAAAATGTTACCAATATAATTATATATTACATTATTGAATAGTATCTAATATTATCTTTAATTTTAACGTGTCGCAAAATTCCCTGAGAGTTCAAGAGGATTGTATTGAGAACCGCAGACATTTGCAGCACTCTTTTTTTAAATCAAAATAAATGCATAATGGCATTACGTTTTTTTATTTTATTTAACAGACGGTTTTTTGTTGTTGTTGGTTCGAGCGTTACTCGAGACATTTTGTCAAGTGTCTTGTACAAAACAAAACAAAAAAAAATTCCACCTCGCCGAGTGTGGTTTTGTATATTTAACAAGGTAGAACAGTGATGTAGACGGGCCACGAATGTTCGAAATCGAAATTCTTGCGGAAACTAAAGTCATTACTCTCCGGTGAGAAAATGTCGATACATACATAAATATATATATATATACATATATAATATACAATAAACATACATACAAGTACATATTATATACATAATAATATATTATATATATAGGCAGGACGCGCGCGTTGAGATATATATATATATATATGTGCATTTGTAGATAAAGCCGAACAAATGTATTCGAAACCTTTGAGACTTTTACAAACCATTACCGTGTACACTGACGTTTTACATTTGAAAAATATAAATTTATTATTTACGTTTAACGCGCGAACAATAATATTCTCCGACGGCGCTCATACACCGGATACCTATAGGTACGTGTATTTTGCAGACTAAATATACCCCTGTTCACGTACCCATATTATACCGTGCACGCCGGACGACAGTAATAAAATGTATAAGAAACAAATAAATACCTCAGTCGCCCCGCGGTGTAGATATAAGACGTACCTATAACTCGACTACTTACGTACATCGTTTATTCGGACCCGAATTCATGTGTCGGCTGTTGTGGTTGGAGGGGGTAGTATAGAGGAGGAGAAACATCCCCCCCCCGCGGCACGTAGCAGATTGAAACTATAATATTATACATTCATTTTTATTCGAAATTAATATTTAGGTACCTACTTACGTTCAACCCGCGAATGCATAAACACATGGACACAACGACGAACAATTATTGCAGATTATTACACATATTATGGCTGGTATTTGGTAAATAATATTATTATCGTATGAATCTATAGTTTCGTGCGTTTGGGTTTGATCGAAATCGATTTGCGACAGCCCCACCCACCCACCCACCCACCAACCCACCGAAAACGTTAACGCGCGGTGTATTTTGGATCTGTGGGCCCGAAACGTAATTTGTACGTCGTTTACGTCTTATCATTTCGGCGGATTATAATATTATCATAATATAGTAACGTGATAGTTATTATTTTAATATCATTTGCGTTTTGACAAGGGCCGCGCAATAATTCCACGCTGCAGTGGAAATCAGATAAAAAGTACACGGGGATATTTTTAAAAATATATTGTTTGCACAGTTGTACTTATACATACGCCATCTTTGTGCGCATATTATAATGTGCACTGTTGTACATAGTGTACAACAGTAATGACCGTCAGTACTATATTATAATAGTATACAATATACCTACATTTATTATTATTATTGTTATTTGTATTAGGCTTATGCAAAAATCGCACAATCTATACATTACGCTAAAAGTACTTAGGGTATTATTATCATTATTAAAGGCTTACACAAATCATCAGGTATACGTCCAACATTATATGTTTATGGCAGAAAATGTCTATATAAATTATTAAGTACGTTAGAAATTAATTCAAATATAATACACACATGACACATGTTATATATTTTTGCGCAGCTTATTTATAATTAATTATATAGTTTTTAAATTTAAATTAAGAGTGATGAAGTGCATATAAAAACGTTATCGACGGCCAATATTGTATATTAAACTGCATATTATGTAGACAGTACATAATAGTTTTAAAACCTTTGACAAATTTATATATTTTTTTTAATTACCTATCTCCTATGTACTGTGTCTTACTTTGTATAATAATATAGCCAACAGGAGTTCTGATTAAGTATTTATTTCACTCAAGTTAATTTAACAAGTTGAATATGGTATTTATTTTATTTTCAAAGTTAAATTGACTTGCTTTATAGTTTATTGATAACGGTCTTGTTTAATAAAATGTTATTTTGCAATGCACAGGGTCAATAATTTTATTATTTACAGCAACTACGCAGTGTGAGCGTTTTTATTTTATACATTTTTAAACAGCAATAATACGATTTTGGAATGTTTGTGAGACATAAGTGTACCTACGCGAATAATACAATTTAGGTGTTTATATAAAACATAATATATACGTCATACATATATAAGACAATAAAACCAAAATCTTGTTTCACGGTTTTTGTACACATCAAAAATTATCTCCATCATCAGATTATTGTATTTTTTTGTTGGTTTTTATAAGATCATTCGGAAGGAATATAGAATAAACGTATAGGTACCTACACATATACCTAATATTTATATATCATATTATGATACTCTCTCAGTTTAATCCGTCCATTAGATATACACGCCTTAATGTATATAAGAGATTCGGAGGATAAGATTCGTATATAATATTATAAAGGACGCATCGTAGAATGGAACGCACTTAAATCCTTTTGTTTCGAGTATTATACGTTTCTATGAAAATGATAACAAAAAACAGTAATAGTAATAATAATAACAATAATAATAATAATACGAGGTCGTTGCTGCAGAGTGTATATGGAGTTTTTGTGCAGACTGTCTGGATAAAATGTTATTACATCGACGAACTCGATGATGTACGCGTAAACAATCGTAATACGATATCATCTGTTTCATTCGTCGGTGGGTGTATACCTACGGATACTATTATACTCTATAATGGGTATACTGTATACCGCGATTTATAAAGCTACACGTGCCACGGTCTTGGCTTGATTTTTCGACAGAGACTTCGGAGTGGCGCACAATAATAATAATAATATTAATTATAATATTGATATCCCGTCCCTTCCCTTCCCTTCCCACACGGCCACACCACCCGCTGATTCATTATTATGATGACCGTGGTGAAGCCGATAGTTTAGCGTTCATATAATACAATATATTACTAATATCATGTCGTTCGATTATTTTCGGTATAACATAAATAATATAATAATTATTTGTTAAAATCCAATAAAATTATAATAATATTATGTCCGTTTTGTTCACGCGCGACCACAACGACCCCTCGGGACGACCAGCGATGTGCAACCGCGTGTGTACAATATTGTATTATTACATTGTGTGCAGACAAGTACGAGAGAGAGAGAGAGAGAGAGAGAGAGAGAGAGAGAGAGAGAGATAGAGGGTGGATGCGTGTGAGGCAGATAACCGGCTGTATAGAGTGCAAGCGCGGAACGTCGCGGAAATCAAAAATATAAATCGGTCTTCGGGGATACTGTCAGAGCAAACTACTATAGCGTGCTCCTCTCGCCAGAAACGTCTGCGGCGTCGAGATAATGAAAGTAGGTAGGCGCACAGGTATTATAGAGAGGTAGGTCCGTATAGGTAGGTTGGAGTATAATAATACACACGTTCGTAGAAATATGTACGTGGGTGTGTGTTTGGGTGGGGGGGGGGGGGTGAGAGGATGGTGATTACGGCTGTCATGGTGGTGTGTGGGGGTGACAAATCGAGTCGGAAGGAAACCCCGAGAAAAACGCGAAGACACGCGACCTTTATGTGAAAAAATTATGTTCTGCTTTCGATATGATAAAAAAAAAATAAAAAAAATAAACCGCGTAGGTATTTGGCGTACGCTCGAGACGTGGTGTGATGGAGCCCTGCAATCCATACATATATAATATATTATATAGCATATACGCTACGCTCATCCATCGTATATAAATCGCTGCACAGACCTCATTCTTTGTTATTTTTTTTTTCATAAAGTCAATTATTATTATTATTATATTTATAGGTATACACGCAAGCGCGCGCGCTCGGTAGATGGATGGTACGGCCGGCGGTAGACGATAATATACGATTCGTGATTGTTGTGGAATATGAAATGTCCATAAAAAAACATGTACATCGCGGTCGAGCTATATACACCTCGCACACACGACGAAACCGTATTTATATTTTATACGCACACGCGCACACACGCACACACACACATCTCATATTTGTCGTTGTTATAACGGTCGGATGGATTTTTCGTTTTACGTTAAACTCGCATGCGCATGTACCGAACGCATGACGGTAAGTATGTTGCGTGTCGCGTATAGGAGGAAAAGTACTATTATATACATATAAAACATACGCCTATTATACGAGGGGACTAGAAAAAGCATTAGGCAAGAGATGACTGCAGGTTATTTGTACGCGACGGGCGAGAGGAAAATCGTGTGCCGGCGGGAAATCCGAAGATGAATTGAACGTCGCCGAGTCCATTAAAGTGAAAAAAACCAGGGGAACTAGTAGTTGTGCTGTGTAGTAATAGGTTTCCAGTGTGTCTCGTTACCGTATGATAATGGATGTGTGAAATTTGAATTCAAAGATACACAATTGTACACAAAACAATGATCTTGGTGGCGGGCGGGATCATCTATTTCTGAGGATAGCTTATAAATTATAAATTATACTAATAATAGTATCTATATACTATAGTATAATTTCTCGACTCGGTAGGTTAAAATAATTGTTGCCAAAATATCGAGTACCTACAACATATCATATAAGTCAATAAGTTAAAAGTTTAAATCTAGATTTGGACATGTCAATGATGCATTACACCTGATTTCCAAGGTCACTTGATCTTACGCTGTGAGACTAATTAATTTGGAGATATGTTAAAGATACTGTGTAAGTACGTACCACCATTATCATCAACCAAAAAGGAGATAAGAAATTACCACGGAAATGCATGGAATGAATTTGAGTTCCAAATATTATAGACGTTGTTCTTGTGACTCAGGGATACATGGAACATTGTAGGTACAATTAAATACATTTTTTTTTTATCATAATATAATGATGAAATGTATTTATTACACTAAACCTAAAAATTAAAAATGTGCAAGCATTTGAAATCGGATGGATAATTTTGAATAACCATGCTTGTAGAAAATGGTATTATAGAAGGAATATAGGTAGTGGAAAGTTCAAGTTTCTACAATTAACATTTTTTTAAATAATAATTAATGAAGATATCTAAAAAAAAATGAGAAAATAATCGTTATTTTTCGTTTAAATATTAATTTTGTCATAACTTAAACATAAATAGCGCTTATAACAATATTCACCTAAAGACTTTCAGTATTTTTACAGAAAATACTCATATAAATATTTGGTAATGCCAAATTGTTAATGTAAATGCCATAATGCATACAAATTTGTTTTACGTTTTATCAACATCTATTCGTATTTAAAGTTCAATATATAAAATACTTCATATTATACATTTATACATTAACTATCTAACATAAGTATAACATAAACTGACTTACCTAACTATAACAGGTTTTTCACTGCCAGCTACGAATCCAAACCCTAGTTCGGAATGTCTTTTTAAAGTAACCAGTCTAGGTTTTGGGCTCTCCTCGGCCAAATCGTTTCTGGGATCATCGTAACTGGTAGTTTTTGTGATATGGCTAGTGGATAAAAAAAAAAATAACGTATTAGTACAACAGTAAAAGTGCATATTATTATGTTATTATTTAGTTTGATGGATGAAAAATTGACAAAACGGTAAGCAAAAAAGGTCGAGGTTTCTAATGTATATCAATCGATAACAATAAAATAATTAACACAATAAATACATTTATTACTCCATAGTATATCATATTAGTATGTACGTTCATTTGAGGCATTAAAACATACAGCTATAAAACGTTCCATCAAACATTTTAGATTTATCTATATTTGATTTTGTATACAGTACTAACGATATAACTCATCAACATAATTATTATAATTGCTACTAATAAATAATAATTCTAATACATATTAATGAAGTAATAATGAAAAATAAATATTTTTTCATTTATATTTAAATTTCCAACTTAGCTTTTTTTACTATACAAAACGATAAGTACCAAAAATAAAAAATTACAACTTTATAGTTTTAATGACTTTTTAGTTGTTATAAAATATAACACTTCAAAAAGCTAAGGAAAAATATAATATTATAAAATCAATGGCAAAAATAAGTGAAATGAAAAACAAACATAATTCAATTTTAAAATAATACATAAATAATATTATAATTTAACTATTTAGATTGGTCTTGGATAACTTAACTAGATCAGCTAAAAGTTAAAACAAAATGGATTTATAATTTAAGTAAAATGTAATTTGTTAGTGGGGGAATAAATAAAAAAAAATATACAATATGTAAATGCAAATATAATATTATAAATGATCGAGGAAAAATAAAATAAATATTAATGAAAAAATGTAACAGTTTTATAAGCCACTATATTTATAATATTATATACAAACGAGATATTTAATGTGCTACTCCCATCTTTTTCTTAGCTGTCAATAATTAAGTGTTAATTGTTAACAGTTAAAAGTTAAAACCAAATGGATTAATAATTTAAGTAAAATGTTATTTGTAAGCGGAGGAATAAATAAAATATATTATAAATGATTTAAGAAAAATAAAATAAATATTAATGAAAACATTTTAACAGTTTTACAAGCCACTATTATAGCTATAATATATTCAAACGAGATATTTAATGTGCTACTTCCATGTTTTTATTATCTGTCAATAATTAAGTGTTAACTGTTAAGTACTCCGAATTATACAAGTATAATAATATAACACGAGAAATCACGAAAATCACTTAACAGTACTGCGGAAAATGTTGCAATAATATTACCGCGGTAAATAATCACATGTAAATAAGCAGAACATGTAATATTTCAGGGAAAAATGTAAAAATTTTTGTCGGAGAAAAGAATGATTTAATATGCTTTACTTAAATTTATTTGACGATACAAGTGACGAAAATATTGTTCAAAAATAACGCAGAAAAATATCAACAAATGAAACAGAATGATGGCTATGCACAAATCATTTTGCAAAAGTGTTAGCTGGGACCCGGGAGTGCACAATAATGGAATCAAGATTTTCGTGTAAAAGCTCCTAGTCCAAGAAAAATGTGCCCAATTTTTCTTTAACATTTTCCACACATTCTGAACATTATTTCAAATGTTCCGAAAGTCGCAAACACTTTATTTTGTAAATCTTTGAACGTCTAACAACGCTATACGACTATTTCAGTACGAGTGTGCTACACTGCTACACTATTATAGGCACCTGTAAAATATAAATGGATTTATTCTCTCAATCCATAATGATTCTAACCAGTACGACTTGTAAATCAATAGATTTCGATTTTTATACAGTATTATTCATATTTATTTTATAAATATATTTATTAAGACAATTAATATCATATTGTGTTACCTGATAGCTTACCTACAAAGTATACTATCAACTTACTAATAATACAAATTAATGATTAAAAAATAGGTTCCTTGAATAAAATGTTTTTTACAATTATTTTGTTGTGGAACTTGATACACCTATCGAATAAGGTTTGTTTGGTTTTAAAATCATAAATTCTAAACTACACTTCAAGAAACGAGGTGAATAATAAGTGTGAAAATCTTCATCTAAACTGGAAAAACTTTCAGAATCAAAATGCGTCACTAATATTATTATAACTGAACTATATTTATAATCAACTAATTCCTACAATATTAAAATATAAAAATAATAAATACCTATATGATTATGACGCACACACTGCTATTATGCGGGTTAGCGTTTATTTTGTGGGTTATAGTTAGGTTGAACTATCAATATATTATAGTTCATTTAAAATGTTTGATTAATCTCGAGTAGTTTTTTCCTTAATTACATTTTTAAAATTTTTTTTTTTAACACAATTACAATAATTTACAGTAAATTTAATATTATTTAATAATTCCCCCCCCATAATGTAGTGTATAGAAATTAGAATTACTTAAGTGTGAAATGAATATCTAATAACGGTCAAATAATAAAGCGCGATGAAACCAGTCAACCTATATAATACCTACAGCTGATAGGTTTATAAAGAAATTACAAGTGTCAAGTAGATACAAAGGTACCTTCGTATTCTGAATTTGATGAATCCACTCGACGAGAATTGAAACGAAGCGAATTCGATTTGGTACCTAATTACTTTCTTTGACACATTCATCGTGGTATACATGTTTACAATGGCGTTATAGTATCTATTCAGCGTCTGTATTATTATTCTTAATCCGCAGCTGTCTACACTCCACACGTTAATACACGGCCTGATAATATACTATAATGTCCAAATAACCATAATATTATAGTGTTGTATGGGTACATTATATTATAATGTCTAAATAATCATAACATTAGTGTTGTATGGGTATCTATTTATTTTCATTCCTCAAATATAGGTCGTATTATATTGCAGCATCTCATTCCGATACATGCAAACCTATCTATGTATATAAATATGCCCAATATCATATATATTTATGTTACGGACAAAGTAGGAAATCCGAGCATTGTACTACAATACATTTATTAATCTCGATTTTTACGCCGTACGGATCCGTTCGAAAAATTACAATTAATAATGTTTAATTAGGTGATATCCTTGTAAGTACGTTAAAAAGTTACTTTTTTAAGCAAAAACCATAAAATAAAATTTAAAAATTATCGGTTATTAGTGTTAAGTGCTCTTAAATTCCCAAAATGCTTTAAAAATTGAAATAATGCCCCAAAAGTTAATAATTGTCAAAAAATGCAAAATAAGAAGTCTTATTCTGATTCAAAAATACATAAATGTATTGTATATTATGTTATAAAACAAGTATCGTGTATTTAGATTTGGAAAACAAAGCAAAGTGTATCTATATATCTCAGCACTACTGCTGATAATGAAAAATAAAAAAACGAAGGTACTAATGCCCATCCAGGTGCCTATGCATATGCTATTTAATGCCAGTGCCTAATTCGTATTAGCACAAATTGTACAAATTGTGAGTATTTGTCGAAAAAGTTCATCTCTTATAACACAGAATCCGTTTTAACGTGCTGGTAAAATATTTTTCATTAAAAAGCAAAAAGATCACGGATGATTTGAAGTTATTTGAACATTTCTTATAATATTGTCAATATTAATATTTAGGTTTATTATTTTATCCAATGGTAGGTAACTCTATATACGGGCTAAACGGTTTTTAATTTTTTTATCTTTCGTTATTAAGTTACACGAAAAGTGTAATTCGAGTTTTCTGAATATATCTTTACTTTGTATTAATCAAACAATTATTGTTTCAATTGTTTTTAAATCATTAAAATACTTTATTTACTAAATACGCGCATAAAACGTTTAAAACCGCTAACCTCAGCACAAACGTTCGATTGTGTATTAACAATTTTTAACCTTATGACTTGTAAATTGTGATGCCATTGATGTATATGAATACCAAACAGTTAATATCAATACACTTGCATTATTGAATAATTGTTCGACAATTTTGGTTTAGGTTCGTTCGTTCGTTCGTTTACGAATCGAATCCGCTTTCGATCATGTCCCGTTGACTAAACTGCGTTAACTATTAAAACTCAACTAATTTCTATGGATAAACATGTTTCATGTGTGGCTTTTACTGTAAACAGTTAACAGTTACAACCTAAGCTAAAAATTTCAATATGTGTATAGTATATATAACTAATTCCTACCTGTAATATCCATATCAATATTTTAAATACATAATATATTATATCTATTATTTACATTTATATACGTTGAGAGGTTATTCATAATTCATTAGGTGATTTTTCGTTACGAACCAGAAATATTTTAAGCTTTAAGTCAACATAATATAAATTATCATATTATAATATATTGTAGTAGAAAAAGATTCAGAAATTTTAATATTACCGGTTTTAGAACATTATTATGTATGTATATTTAAAAATCTTTTTTAACTTCAACCCTTTTAAATTATTAAGTCAAAGAGAAATAATGTTTACAAAAGTAAATTTTGTAGCTTGTAATATTTTGTAGGTAATATAGTCAAATTTTTTTTATTGGCTTTTATATAAAATAATGATATATTTTAATGAAAAATGTAAATTCAATAAAAAATTATAGTTTACATACAAGTGCTATAAAAACAATATATAAGGATGATTTAACAAGCATTCTCATCGAAACTCTTCTTTCAATATGTAGATAATATTTAAATAAATTCTAATTTATGAAACTTTTAAGTATACCTACTTAAATACTTAGATATTATGTTTTGCAATATTAGGAATATCCTGTGTTGATATAGATTTTTTTTTATTCAAATGAGAAATTATTTTTTAAGTTAAATTGTAAACAGATTATTTTTTAAAATTACTTATGTACCCAAATATATTATTAATACTTTCTCTACTGCGGATAATGGGGTACATGATGATAAGCTTACAAATATGGGGGTTAAAATGATTTCAAAATTATTATAATAATTAACTTATTGTGTTTATAAAAATTGTATGAGGATAATAAGACGTATAAATAATAGACCGAATATTACATCTATTTTATATTTGATTTAAAGTCATTATTAGGGATTATATTATATTCTTAGTATTTACATAAAGTTTAATAACTCAAAAACTACTCTTTGGAATTTTGACTTAGATGTATTAACATTTAAAAAAAAAATATAAGCTTAATATTTTACAGTAAAAATGTTGGTTCTCATTTGAAAAAAAATAACACAGTATTTGTATACACTCATTAAATGTTATATACCTAACTAAAGTACCTATCTCCCATTTTGATATTTATACAGGTACTTAAAAATTCCAAAAATCAGAATTTTGTGATAACTACATTATTGAAGGATAAAAGAGAGATGACTGAAAATCATGCTATATATTTTTTTTCGATCTAGGGCAAATCGCCGTCGCCGTTTCGCCGTTGCCACTTCGCCGTTAAAAAAAATTAACTCATAACAAAGCATAAACTTGTAAATATTTTATAATAATAATTAATTGTACTGATATATTTTAATCATTATAAGTATTTGCATATAACATTAATAATAATAATAATTTTATAAATATGTTTACAATACCTACACATTTTTCAATATTCAATAATTGTAAAAAATATTTAATTTTCGTCAATAATTTATAATAGGAATAATAATAATAATAAATAAAAAATTAATAATTTTAAGCATTATAAGATACCTGCATATCATACGTCAATATTTAATTATAATAAAAAGATCATTTCAAAGATATATTCTGAGAAATTCCTCGCAAAAATGATGTTAAACTAAGGTTATTGTAGTTACTCACAATTTTAATTAATCTTTTATCTAAATATTTTTTTAATTTTTATGTGTTTTTATGTATTTAATGTGTATAGTAAATAATAAAGAAGTAAAATGCTCAACATTTTTTTTACGGCGAAGTGGCCTCACGTCGAAACGGCGATTTTTTTTATCATTAAATAATAGGTATAGGTAATTTTTATGTTATATCAAAATGTTTTTCTTTAGATAAAATGTAAAATTTTAATTCCAAGTTCATATTATATTTATAGGGAAGAATAGGAAAAAATTCAACTTTTAAGTATTATTAGTATTATCTCTTAAAGGTATAAAACATACACTGAAAATGAAAAAAATTGTATGATGATAATTAAAAAAGTATATGTTTACTCATTTGTGTGTGAATACATGATATTCATTATGTGGAACATACTATAAAAGGTATTACAAAATATGTCATTAAAATTAATTGAAAAACTAACAAAAAATATTATTAAAATTTTTTATAGTAAGTATGCAAAACATAAAGAAAAGACGATTTATGTTATTATATTTGGTTGAGAAACGCGATGCCAATAACATACACGTCACAAAAATAGGTAAAAGATTTTCAATCCTTTTGAAGTAATTTCTTAGTAAGTTAAGTTTTAAATTATAATAGTATTTCTGTATGGTAAGTTTAAAATCTAGAAATATGTGATTATATTATACAAGTATTGACATCAAACTTTTAGTATTACATTTTAAAAATAGGTCATAAAAAAAGTACATCAAACTGTGATTTATCATACGTCGTAACTTATAATTATTGATGTAATATGTTGATAGGGCCTTGTTTCTGACTAATTATTGACGGAATAATTATAAATTATTATTTATATTTTATTTTTAACAATATATATATAATTAATAAAAAAAATTGTTGAACAACAGTTGCAATCATTGGTAGTAATTGTTATTTTATTTTAACTGTTTTTAAAAGTTTAAAATTATATAGTTTATATTTTTTTCATAAAGATTTTCAAATTTTATTTTTATTTCTAATACATATCGTACATGACATTTTTTATCATCGTTTAAATTGTATATATCCTAATAATCTTGCAGATTAGCTTAAAAAACGTATATATCAAGTATACATACGCCAACGTGTCATCTTTTTTTTGGCTGGCGAAAAATGATTCATGGAATTAAATTACCCATTTATACAAAATAGATTTTAATCGATTCACGCCCTTTTTTAATCGTATATCCACCAGAAAACCACAACGAAAAAAACAAAACAATCCAAATCGCTTTCCATTAAACAAATGTATTCTATACACAAAAATGTAGTTCTAAATAACAAAGTGATATGTTTTCACACTAAACTAATTTTGAAGATTAATCGAAGAAAAGAAACACAATAACCACCAATAAACCAATCAAATCGTTTAAAAATATAGATGTATGATTTTAAGTTTGATTTAATATAAAAGTAGGTCACGAGGAAATTTCGTTTGGTTTCCACGAACCATGTACCTATAAGGAATATCGGTGAGTAAAAGAGAGATCCTTTTACCGAAACAAACTCGCTTACTGGTGATCAGCTGTGTGAAACTTTCAGGTTCCCGAGGTTTACCATGCTTGTAAAAGGGATATTTGGCTTGATAAAGTATACAAAGCCTCCATTTCTCCAAGTTCAAAATTTCAAAATATATGTTTATTTTATATTTCTAATTGGCTGAAGTAATAATTAAATTTTTAAGAATATAAAAAAAACTTATATAGTTACCTAGTTAGTTAATATTTGTATATAATTATTTACATAGTTATCAACGCTCAACTTGATGATAAGTTCTGCAATAAATTGAGGTCTAATAGATAATTGAGGAAAAAAAAATGTTAATATTTTAATTGTATCAATTGAAAGACTCCGGTTGAGACGTTATATTAACCCGTCAAACCGTTCACAATAAAATAAAATAAAATAAAATAAAGTCTTCCGAAAAGTTTCCTTATTTTGTATTACTCAAGTTTAGAACAGCACAATGAGAGTATTTATACTCTTGGAAATCTTTTTGTATTATGGTATAAAGTTTTATAATTAAAAATGTAAAAACATAACTATATTTTCTACCACCGACGACGCTAAGTATTTAAATTTATTATGATATTATAGAATCTAAGTAATAAGACTAATTGTTTTGTTGCAAAGTTTAAATAACAATAATAATATTTAAAAAAAAAAATATATATATGTATATTATATTCATAACTTTGCGGTTCATAATTAAATGTAAGCACCGGTTAAATTCCGACTCGACAAATAACTGCAATCTCGTTTCAACCGCGAATTTATGTAAAACAACCAAAATTCGTTTGAAATCGACTTCCAAAATATTATGCTCATAACAACATGCCACTCGAATAACACTGTGTGCTGCAAAAATATGCGTACACAATACGCGCCGCACCAGTATAGCGTGCGGTACAATCAACATATGACGATAGGTACATAATATTATTATTATATCGTCGGTGGCCGACCCAGTTTTTGTTAATACAATTATTACGGTTGTATTATATTATTATATACGAATACACGTCACGAGGACATTGTGCGGATACCGAAGGTACCTATATCATATATCGTTGTAAATATTTACCGGAACAATATAATGCCGCCAAAACGGTTGAAATCCCGACGGTGGTACGCCCGATGCGCGGATAACTCGCAAACGAGAGACACGGTATTATAATTATTATTTGTCGGTTCGCCGTCGTTTTATCATTTAAATATTATACTTCAAAGCAGACGGTTCTCCGATTCGCATTATGGTACAACCCATTATATGTAGTAGTTAACGTACGACAATACGCGCGCGTAAATGATTATGACTATTGAGTATATCCACCTCAAACCAAATATACTTGCATCACCGTATCTATACGATGGCATAATAATTATTGATATTTGTACTGACATAAATACATAATATATTATAATGTTACCGTCAAAGATATAAATTAAGGAATTAACGTTAATTACTAGTCAATAACGATATTTCCGATCAAATAACGAGTTATCTCAATGAGGCCTAGTAATCTGTAAAAAACCTAACCTAACCTATAAGTCCTGCGGAGTTATTACCCGCACACTTGTTTTAATCTGTTTATCGTAACGCATCAATTTCCATACGTAATTATTATTAAAGTCTCTGAATAGTGTATAACTATTATATTGTTATGTCATTAATTTAAATTAAATATACGGTGTTGAAAACCTAATACTTAATCCTCAAATGAAAATAATTTGTGAAGATTTATAAATATTATACAGCGACAAAATGTTAACTTGTCATGAGAAATCAACAAATGACGATAATTAAAAAAAAAAAAAATTAAACCCGATCCGAGGCTTTGTGATAATATGCAAGTAAACATGATATGCAAATAAACATGATATGTGGTGGAACCGTCTATAATACAATAAGTAAACAGTACAATATAAACCTACCTATCACGATTAAATGCATTATTTGCATATATTTAACCATGGTACCTATACCTATATAATATAGCAGTTTATTATATTGTATATTGAGAGATTTTTTTAATAGTTAATACTCATATTATCTTAAAAGTCTTAACGTTTGCGAAAATATTTGTTTACGTTTTTACTTTTTCAATGACAACATACGTTTTTTATTTCATATTCCTTGGCAGAATATATTTCTAAGAATTCCGATACATTTAAATTTTAATTTAGAACGGCTAATTAATTACAAATTAGTTAAATATATTTAAAGTTGGTAGTTTTCAGATATTGAGGGTTTACCGTTAAAATAATCGCTCTGATACAGCCATAGATATATATATATATAATAGTAAGTACCTACCTACTTAAACCAGATGATCCATTTAAGTGTCTACGCTAATTATTTTAAAAAGTTTCAGCTTTTTTAAAAATATTCTTTTTGTATAATTTCAAAACAAAATTTCTGAAAAAATAAATATTTTATATCATCATCAATTTTTAAATGTTTAACTTTTTTGAATGACACCATACATATGTTGTTTCACATTTCGAAGCAAAATATAAATCGTAGTATTTCAATCTATTCAAATCAAATGTTGAACAAGCAGTTCATTAGTTATAAGTATTTAAATTTCAGATTAGCCGAGTAGTGGATAACATTTGGCGGGGTACCCCTGTACCACTCTACTTCGCTCAATTAAACTTTAAATGCTTATAACTAATGAACTATTATACTAGTCAAACGTTTGATCTTTATAGATTGAAATACTCCAAATAACATTCCGATTCGGAATATGAAATAAAAAACGTATAATGGGCTTCCAAAAAATAAAAACTTAAAAAATTATAACGTTCAAAAATAGAAAAATATACAGTTTTCTTTCTGCAACGACATCAGATTATGTAAAAATCATATTTTCAAAAGCGTTGAAACTTTATGAAATAACAAACGAATACACTTAAATGGATCACCCTATATATTATACATAATAACACGCGTCGCTGTGTGCGAAAAGCTTACCAGTCCTGCGCAGGACTTTCACAGGAGCGAATTATATACCTATATGTATATACATAGCAGTGGATACGAGCCCGGAGCCCACGTAATAAAATGCACCGTTCTTGAAATATTATTATTGTAAAGTTTTTACCAATCGTTTCCCGACAGCAATTATTATACGTAAATACGACAGTTCCGGCGTTCCGGTTTCCTGTCATACGCAAATCCGCGATTACCGTTAAATGTAATTTTGTTTAACAAGCATTTAAATCCACGGGAGCACCGCAAGCATTATAATTATGATTAGTGTCAGAGTGTGTATATTATTATAATACATCGTACGCATACCCGCCGCCTGAATGACGCTGTATACAATATTATAATATTATATACGCATGTATATAAGCATTAAGCGCGCCGCAAAAGAGTCGCTCCTCTACAAAAGCATGTTATTATAATTTATAAATACGCGGGGAAATTAAAAAAAACAAAACGATAAAAAAATGATATTCCGGTCGTGACTTTATTTTTATTTTTTTGAACAACTTCCGTTTCCAAATTTAAATTAAACCGTTCCCGGTGCGCCGCGCGCATAATATAGTCCCTTGCAGTTTGAGCGAGCGGGCGGGTCCATCCGCGCACTCGTCCATATGCAGGATTATAGCATGATGGTTGTTTTCGTAGAATAATAATATACGCGTGCACATAAGGACAAAACCTGAGAGAGTGAGTGAGAGAGAGAGAGAGAGAGAGAGAGAGAGAGAGAGTGTGTGAGAGTGTAAGAAGGAGAGAAAAACGGAACTCATTAAAAAAAAAAACAACAAAAAACCGCTCGTACCTCCGCTGCTATGTGGCAAAGTGGTCGGAAAAATGTGCCCAGCTGCACGCGGCGTCATGAATGTTTGATTACGCGAGGTGCACCGTACACGCGCGTTGTATATATGTACATACGTGGTGCGACTTTGTAATAATATTGTACATAATAGCTGCCGTTGACTGTCGTAAGAAATTAATGAACGCGACTATAATATGAAACCATATAAATTATTATAAATAAATTATAAATACGCATAATAATGATATATTATAATGTATAAGCATCCGCGGGGAATGAAAAGAGGGCGACGACGGTTTTTGGAGAGAACGTGCGATGCTTTTTCTCTGTCGATTTTTACGATCGAGACTATACTAATATTATGGTTATTATTATTATTATTAGGTGCCTATATAAATATTATATTCTCTACGTATTATGTATATATATTATACACGTTATTATGATATTCTTTGGTGCGTATAATGTACACCACGCCACGACGACGGCCAAACTGCTGTAATCGATAGTTTACGACTTTGGAAAATATTACGAAGCGGTTGTTTGGAGGCGAGGGTGGGTGGAAGAAATACAAATTGAAAAAATAACGCTGAACGACTCGATACGCAGTCATTAAAATCGAAGACGACGATGGTTGAGCATGCGCAAAGGTTCTGCAGCTATTTCTATAGAGCTTTAATTTTTACCAAGTGGTTTGGGTGCAGGTGTAGGATCTTTAGCCCGTCAGACATCGCCCACCCAAAATATGCGTCTTTAAATGATACGACAATCGACTGGTGTTGCGGTTAACTTTTTGACAGATTTAACGTAAGATATACATTCGATATTTTTTACACGATGGAAAACTGGAGGTGGTTCTTTCACGGTACTCTATATAGGTTGAAATGTTTTCGTCGTTTTCCTCTCGAGTACTATAATCGTATTATTTTATGCGTTTGATTTTTACTTCACCGAAACACTGGCTGTTTACAAGTTTTCAACCACCGTCGTTCTACCCGAAACTGGCTATACCTATGTATACGAAACAAAAACGACATCGTCGCACCCCGCTCAAATTTATTGACATGTTTTCGGCCAATCCGCGCAAAACATATAATATATACTTACACAATGGTTCGATACTGTGGTGTTAACTTTAAACTATACAGAAATTATTACTTTTTCATATCCCGTTTGACGTTTTTGGGAAAACCTTAGACCACGTCATATCCTCGCTAGCCACATTTATTGTTGGCCAAAGGCGATTTACGACCGATGATTTCCGAGAACCGTGAGTTGAGGGAAGGTTAGGTTCCGGACGGATCAAATCTCGACAGGCCGAGAAAAACATTAGAAAGCCTGAAAGCATGCGTGATAATTTAATACAATTACTGACAAAAAATACGCGCGTGTGTGTGTAAGCAAACATTTCGACGTGTATATTTGAAAATTTTAACGTAACATGTCAGAAACCGATTTTTTTTAATCGCCAACTCATTTTTATTTTTTTTTTTATAAATGTACACGTAGGAAACCCAATTCAATTCGAGTGGAAAATAAAGTTTGGTTTAAAACAATAACCAACCCACGTGGTCCATTATATCGCGTGTGTAACAGCTCGCCGGCACGCGCGCGCAATACGAATCGATACCGCTGCAGGTTTAATAGATATATAGGCGGGTATGCCATTTTACGTATTTTTATTATTTAATGGGAATCGTAACTTTTTTCGGCGAAAATCGTAAAAGCCTGTACACGCCACACCTCCACTCATGAGACCCGAGGCGCTCACCATTATGGACGATAATGCATTATCGTTATAGCACCACCGAACGCGACGTGTCACGTCGCCGTCGTTTCAATAATATAAAATATTTATATAATATGCGGGCGGAGTGTCGATTTTACACTCTGGACCGATATTAGAATATTCGCCTGCGGCTGCAATATTGGTGTTTTAATAACGATGACGATGATGATGATGATAATAGAGATATATTAATACTATCTGCATGCCGGGGTCCGACAAATAACGCAACGTCAAAATAATAATAACGATAACGATAATTCGGTTTTTATCGATCAGTTCTGCGCGGTTGGAAACAACTGTAAAAGTACCCATACCAATATACTCATTTAACGTTATGGCAATAGGTTCGAATACAATCAAACGGCACGTATAATATAATGACGTGTCCTGACCCCTTTTTAAGTAATAGACCAACAACATCGGCGGATTCTAAACACATTATATTATATTATTATATTCTATAAACTTAATAATAATAAAAACAGAGTAACATTTATTGGATTTTTTTTTGTTGCTTGAATATGTCTCAAATATTATTTATGGGCTGTTTTTATGTTTGTAAGTATATTATTATGCATAATGTATAGGTACTTATCGAAGACGCGACATAAAATAGTACCCCAATATAATAACGATTGTGAGTTTAAAAAAAACATTTTTATTTATTATTTATTTTTATGTATTTATACGAAATTATAAAAAAACGAGGCTCTTCACTTCCTCTTAATATGTATATGATTATTGAATCAAAATCTAAAATTATACATATATGAACGTAAATCTTAAATTTCAATATAAAAATTAATAGCGAAAATATTATGTCGCAAACGTAAAAATAATTATGTAATAAAAAAAAAATATGAACAATGTCCCTTGGGTCCTATTTTCTTACAGCCACCTTAATAAAATAAAATTAAAATTTATCATATTTAATTTCACGTCGTGCTCGTTGACATTTAATAAATTCATTAAAAACACTCCAATCGCTTGACAGGAGTACATTCGATTTTTTTTTTTTAATTTTTTGCTGACTTTTATATTATGTATCCCTTCTTTTTCTGAACAAATATAGTTTGTACGTTTCTTTATTATTATTAAATATAAGGAAAGCAATGAAGCATATTATATAGTAGAGTTCTGCAGTTAAGGCAGAATAGGGGAGGCGAACAGTGTATTTGTCCGTCACTCTGCATGCTTAAATATAATATAATATTATATTATATGCAGGTGCCGAAGGAGTTAGCGCAAGTACAAAAAATACAAAATTAAGAAATCGACTGATAAAAATATGTAATAATATTATGACGTATCGCATATATGCGTATACATTATATATTTTGTACTGCAGCATAGGCTTAATTAGAGATCCCAGATTTATTTTTTAAAAATACGGAACATTTTTTAACATACCTATACTTGTAATTTACATAGATGTTAATCATGAAGAGGGAGTAGTCCCTCAAAATTCAAAAGTTATAATCCAACCATATTAAAGAACAAAGCTTATTTAATTAAATGTCTATATTTAAATGAAGCGCCTACAATAAATAAGAATATTAGTACGACTTGGTCCGTTGATGTACGTACGCTATAATCTATATAGCTGAGCAGACAGTTTTCTATACGAGGACTAATAATATACAATGCACGCAAGATTTGCTGTCTGGTGAGTGGTGTACCGGCCCATAATATGTACAATGTACATCATACGAGCAACGTACTATATAGCACGCGTTACATATAATCAATACCGTTTTGTTGTTTTTTTTTTTTTTTATAACAGTAAAATTGACCTGTTAGTGAAGCATCAAATTTAAAAAAGATAAAAAAAATAATAATTATGCGTCATTGTCATCGATTTTCAGTTTAATATTTTAATAAATACCTACCTATATATATTATTTACCACCTCCGTGCGCGCGTCTACAACAAACATGTTATCACAAGCATTATTGATGTACCTATATAATATATCTTTCTTTTTTTTATTTATTCAAAATACAATAACAATCTATACACAAATAAGTACAATGAGTATAATTTCAATTAGGTATAGGTACAAAGAACCCGACATATTAATATCTAAATATGATTAAGACATTTGATCACTATACTAGTGCAGTTGAATGTAATAAAATATTAGGTCGAGACCTGCTCCAGTATATTACCGCGAACGGACAGCCACGGCTTACTACGATATTTATGGCTGGATTTTTTTTTAAATTTTAAGTGTTCAAACGAAATCAAGTGTATGTAAAAATTCAAGAAATTAAAATGTAACGACTCGAATACAAGTAATTGTGTATTAATGTATATATCTAGAACGATTTTAACGCTATACTTGCACAATCACACAAACCGTATTGCAAAGTATATTTGTTTTCAACTTATAATAATTAATGTACGTACACTATATTTTACATAATGCATCGTCTATATACGTTACGCGACTACACGCTGTTTATTCAAAACGGCGCGTACGTAGGCATGTGCGGAAATGGACTTAATTTAATGCATCCTAAGCACATTATTGCTAAACGAGCTTTGTCTACATCTCAACGACTTTGTAAAATATGCCGGAACTTGGACGGCGACCCCGTGAACGTATTATGGTTTCAACCCCTCCGCAGTTTTCCGTATTTCAATACACTGGCTACGCTGATCAACTCGCGATATCGCTGTACAATATTATTATGATTAGAAATTCTAGTTTATTTCAATAACGTCTTGTTTGCGCAAACTTCGAGAAGAACGTTGAATAAATAATTTACTGTACACTGTTTAAGTAAACAACCTCTGTAGGTAATAATATAAGATAGTTCAGCTGGGTAATTGTTTCGTGTTTGTACATAATTCAGTGATGTGCAACGTCTAACGGTTCATTTCATTCGAAACGCTATCCAATCAACACGAATCTTCTAAATAATAATATGTATGTCTTAACCGGTGAAAAAAATCACTTATTACATTATTATAGCCTATAGGTAATAGTCGCTGTATGTGTTTTAGCATTATTTACAATTATAGTCGGAAAGACCGATTGCCTTAAAGTGGGTACGTATATAGTTTAGTTACTCGTATTAACTATAAATTATGTACATACATAATTATTTACAATAATAATTAGTCTTAAATATAGCAATACAATATACGTATATTATACTTATAAATAGTTGAATATATTATTTTATTTACAATTTAGCACAATATATTCCAGCAATACAGCTGATTATTATTTTTTCATTCAGAATAATAATATTACCTTCGAAAATATGATTCGAAAACATCAGTATTATTGTGCTTGTATTTTTCACGAATATTATCCGAAGGTAATGGATGATATAAGCCAGAAAACTCGCCAAGTATAAAAAAATTACTTTGACCTTTGATGAATAAATAGCTCTTTAATCCCTTCAACAGTACGAGGGTGAAATATTATTACGCTTTATTGTTTGTCTTCCATACTATATATTATACACTATACATATTAGGTATATAGGTTAATTTTACATTGCGTGTCTCAAATTATGCAATTTTAATTGCATCTGAATTCATAAACGATTTCAGGAGAATTCACGAACCGAGTTCAATTAAAACAGACTTCAACGACTATAAATACAGACATAAACTGACGAATAAAAGAGAATATTAGATTCTTTTAACTCCCCTACAGTTCGTTGAGTACTATTTTTTTCACATAACATAACATTTTTTTTTTTTTGCAATAATATGCTCGAGTATATATAGGAATACAAAAAGTATAACATAATAAAATAAAATAATAAATAGCAAGGAAAGACAAAAAAACCAGTTTTATAATATTTTCAATTTTTGTCACGTGATCTCACATGCATAGTAGGTACGCGTAATGAGTATAATATTATGTAACAGACTTGGTAGAAAATTCTCGCATCGCGGGTATGTAATTAATAGATAGTATACATAATATTATTTACATTTAGTTACGAAAAAACACACACACGCACATAATAGTGTTATAATTATATTATTAGGTACATAACATATAATATAATATAAACACAACGATAATAAAAATAAAAACGACGATATTATTATACAGGTGTACACGTGAAGAAGGCGCGTTAGTTAGGCAATTCAACGACATCACGGTATTGGGAACATTGCACAACACGGTTGAAAGGAAAACGACTAAATGAACAATAGTTGTAGCTGTTAATGCTGTAAGTATATTATGTTTACTGTTATTTCTATTATTCCGTCACTCGGACAACAATTACATTTAAAACAATTCCATACCTTCGATCGAATTGGCTTTTAAACGGATTACACAAGATATCTGGAAAACGATTACAAGTGTATAATAATAATATAAATATATTATAGTGGAACGATGATAACATGTCGAATCCTGCACGTGTAGATATTCCATAAATCACGTACCTAACTACTTTATTATTTCGTTACAACGTGGAGTTTTCGACCTCAGGTCTTTCTAGGAATGTACGTGGTAATCATATTTTGAATGGACATAATACTTATTTTTATGTACGTACATTTGATATGGAATTTCGGTCATAATGAAATTATTATATTATTATTATATGCATTTTATTTCGTAAAACCCCAAATAGAACCCGGAAACTTACCCGTATATAGACCCTCCCCAAGCATATTTTTATACGTCTGAAAATTAGATTTATGGTCACCGACTGAATTTATAAATCTGCAAAGATTTATAACAATTAACGTTGGGAAACATGTCGGGCCGTCGAGTATGAATATTTAGAACGTGATATATCGACTTGACGAATAAACACCTCCGCAAACACCGCCTGACCTGAATATTAGTAAGACGAATGTGTTAATGTTCACATACAAATGTTTCCTCTGTCTTTCAACCATTGCCTGGATAAATATTAATGGTGAGTATATTTATTCATTTTATCTTTGGAAAATAGTCTATGCGGGTTTTTATTATTTTATTTTTAAATAATATATTTTAAATCATAATCATGTAATCTATTTTCCATTATCACATATTCTATGTCATCACTTCTTCTTATTATTCCTAAAGGAACAGATTGTATACCTATACCGTATAAATTGAAAAAAAAAATTATTAATAATAATAATAATATATTTTCTCAAGATGTTTCAAACTTCATGCTAATTTATAGTTCTAAAAAAACAAATTATGGACGAAAAGTTGAAAATAATTAATTAATTTTGAAATTAAATGTAGGTTTAAGGATTCCAATAAAATGAATATAAGCAAAATAAAATCACATGTTTATGAAAAAATTACGGAATGATTGAGCACATGGCACAAAATTCTAATACTTATAAATAATTATTTTGGTAGTATCATATTATATTTTAACACGATTATCTATTGGTGTAACATATAAAATGTAATAATATAATTATAAAATAATAATTAATTGTCAGTACGACGTGTCTTCTGTATTGACGTTTTTAACTAAAGTTTTTAATTTATACATTATAGTTGAATTAATTAAATATTATGTAGATTAAAACTTTGTAAATGAATATATAAATTATAAATAATATGAAAACAATGTACTATATTCTACTATTGTGTCACGAATAAATATACTGTGCACAATCGCTAAAAAAAACCTAATAAGATATGATTATTTATGAAAAAAATATACTATACGATACGATCTTTACTATTTTTTTGTTGGTGGAAAATTGTTTTTATTTTTTTGAACGTGTACTTTTTTTATCGATTTTATTGGGGCACGACCTCGTAATAATTTAGGACAGCGATACCATATATCTACATAATATACCATTATTATAATATAATATGAAGATAAATAATAATATATATCGAGCAAATAGCGTAGGTATACATTATTGTTCTCGGTGATTTTAATATGCCTACATAGTTTATACGCAAAGTTAACGCGTTCGACGCGCAGCAATTATTCCGTAACGATTTTTATTTCCTTTGGTGGTAAAAAATGATATGAATAGGAATAAGTATGTACTGGAAGAAAAAAATTACACTGTTGACTTTTCGGCGGGCGATAAATTGCGGTCACTAATTATTTTTTTATTGAACCGTTCAAACGACCTATACTCGTGATTCGTGTGAACACACGCTGTGTAGGCAGATTGATTATGGAGTTAATAACATTGTTATTGTCGATGCGTCTTCGCTTATTTAAGAATTTATTATACAGTGTTCCTACAAATTTTAAACGTAAACGCTTCGAACGGATAAAGGGATGTACGGTCACTGTGCGAAAAACGGCAGAAAAGTAAATATGACTTGAGGATTTTATTTATTTTTTTATGAAACTGTCGCCGAAGTAGCGATGCGGGTTTCGGTTAAACGCCGGTTCAGTAACTATATCGGCAAGATCGAAACCGGCTGAAAACGATTTCGTGAGATCGCGAATTATCGATATTTCTTATCAATTTTTATCGTATTTATTCGAACAAGAAATCTTTTTGAAACATGATTTTAAAAACGAATTCTATGATCGATATACATCTGCACCGTGCATGAAACGTGCAGGTCGGCAATGAGATAGTTTGTATTTTGCCGTTGAGTCTGTGGCTCGACTACAATATTATTATTATTGAAGGGTCGAGGGAGTGAGGGACTGATATGCCATACCGCAGCATAATTCCGAAAAATCATGCCCGACGAATAGGGTTGTTTTGCACTTGTTACCTATCCGGCTTGTAATAATAATATAACAGGTCGACGGTTATTTATTTTTACGCTCGTGGATCGTTAAAAAAAGGTAATATTTTTGTTGAGCTCATGAGTATTGTTTACATTTGTTCGTTTGCAGATGGGTTTGCGTTTGGATCACCTTTTTCGTTTAGAGTACGGACTTCCGGACCTAAATTACGCATACACCCACCAGCATGTATGTATATTATTATTATTCTAGTCGGGAACCTTGGCCGACGACGGACAAATGTTTCGTTACATTGTAATAATAGTGTTTTAGGTATATAAGGTACGCTGGTATTTGTGTTATATAATATAATGCTCACTTGATAAAATAAGGTCTTCCATCGCCGTCTAGGGCCTGCTCCCAGCCGTACGGCAAAGATTTGGCACCGGGATCTTTGGGCCACGCTTCCACGGGCGGTAACCAAGACGCCGTTTGTGTCACGTGACTGCGAAAAGGAAAATAAAAAACAACGTCAAATTAAAATAACAATTATATTTCGCTATACGTCATAATATAAGTAGTTTTGACCAGATTTTGATAGCCGTACAGAATTCCGAACACCTCATTCGTATAATATAATTGGCGTCCATATTATAAGTTATAATTTATAACAGTGTTACAGGAGGCGCACGAAACGTATTATTATAATTTACTATATGCACCACGACTATGGCGTAATATAAAATATACACCCAAATATTGCATATAGATATGTATTATATAACAGGAACTATCGCGAACGACGTGTTATCTATATATACCTACGTATAATATAGTATTTCATTTGAATATTATACATTATGAATGTTATATAATAAATTGTACATATTTTATAATCGTCATTTGTATTCCATTTCGGTGAAACGCCCACGAATCCAAGTGATGGTCTTCCCGAAAGTTCAACGTCAATATTTACTTAAAGTTAATTATTTGGGTTATACAATTATACCTGGCTGTATCGAAAGTTTCGAGTAATAATAATGTAAGTACTTTTAATCATAGTAGGCCGCACGCTATTTAGAGCTCTGTGTTGTTTTTATAATATATTTTATGTATTAAAATGTTTTTCTTATGAGATGTTTTTCTTGAAAGACGTAGTCAAACATTAACAACAAGTATCAACACAACTGATATGATTTAATAACAAAATAAACACAGACGTTCGATTTGTTTAAAATAAAAACTATTACATGAATTGTCTACTATAACAATGCTCGGCCATAAGTCCATAACTTAAGTCTTTTCGGTGTACTATATTTAGTACCGACAGTCGAAACACCGAGTTAACGTCTCAGATATCAGAACAGTGTTATTACTTATTAAGTAAGTAGGTCAGAGAAAATTATAATGTATATTTTTAATGTTAGTTTGGATAAATATAGACTAGGTAATATACAGATGAAAAAAATTGTAGACAACAAATTGTATAATAATATTAATCAAGGAAAAATGGAAAATGTAATAACGAGTACCTATTATAATAATGATAGACAATAATACACAATCCTCTGCAATCATCGTACACCAAAATATAGATTAATATTAATTATTAGTTTAATATTTAATTACATTATTTTCAAAATATATTTTGATATAAACACAAATGTTGAACTGTAACTAATTAAATCACTATTTCTATAAAACGTAATGTTATATTATTATGTTAATAATTAGTATATATTTGTACGAATACGAACTATACATAATAGTGTCAATACGACCTATAAGACTATACACAATATACAAGAAATATGTAAATATGCATTATATATATATATATATATTATTTACAGATATCATACAAAGACTAGAGATTTGACATATTCACTTTAAATTATGATCTACAAAAGTACAAAAGTACAAACACTACGCCACTTGGTTCTTGATTTAAATATTGAATTGAATCTTGATACTTTCAAGAATATTAAATGTGTAATTAGAAGCGTTATAATGAATTATAGCAATGACACGCTGACGAAATTTTAATTAAATATTTGACACCAAACGTGTTGACAAGATAATACTTTTAAATAGTAAACCCAAAGCACGTACACTTTAGAAAATATACGTTCGTCGAAAAACATTTTCATTTCGTCTTTTCTGCCAAATGAATAATACCTATACGGTCGTATGTTAAATAAACATAAGAGGTTTTTTCATTGTTTTTGTCTTATACAACTGTATATAGGTATATTGTACATACAGGGTGATTTATTTAAGCACGCTCACTCCCAGTTTTCCCTTTAATAGAACATTTATTCAAATTCTGATTTTTGGAATTTTTAAGTAGCTATACCTAAAGATCATATTTTCAAATTCCTGATATTTTTGTACTACTAAAGGAGTATCTTGTGGTGATGCAAATTTTATATTTTTCAAATAAGAACCTTCATTATTTACTGCAATTTATTTAGTGGACGATTTATTTGAAAATTTGGATGTACCTATCCTATATCCTTTCTGAGTTATTAAAACGTTTATACTAAAGATAATAGTCCTTAAAATTGGTTTTAAAAAAATATAAACTATAATATATTAATATGTAATATTTATTATACTTGGGCCATTTTTTCAAATCATTTTTATTGATAAATCAATCGTAATTACTAGCATTTTAAAATCAACTAAGCCCCCATATCTACTTAACCCATTACTATAGATGTGCATAAAGTTATAAGTTATATGGTACAACAAAATCGAAAAAAATCGAAAATGTGTCTTCAAGGGAATTTAAAATTAAAATCAAAATTTGAATACATGCTTTAAGCATACAGATAGTGTGAACTATAAACTTAAAAAATCACTTTGTACATCGTAGTTATTATCAAAAAAAAAACTCCGTTAACGATTGGGTTGTGTCAATTTGCTTGTATATATTATGATAAATGATAAAAAGCGTAAATAATAACAATTTGACTTGATCGTCCACCGGCACAAATGCACAAATACGACCAATATACATTATGACTCATATTATCGCGGTAATGGTATAATATTATAATATATTCACAATGATGCCGAATACGTCATAGTTTAATCGTTATTTACGGCTGTACCTATACCCGCAGCATGATTTTGAAATAATATTACTGTACAGTATAATAATTGCGTACGATTCCAAAATGGAATCGTTTGTGGGTTTCGCGATCGCTGTTTGCCGCGGACGTTTCGCAATCGCGCACAAACGCCGACAACGATTACGGTCGGTTCGAGATCGGCCGCGATTATTATTACCGTTTGGCTGTATGATGATATTATTAATATACGCGTCCCAGTAAATCGTTCGAATTCGGGTTTTCAGAAGCGATTCTGCGACGACTGCGCGGGCAGAATAAGGAAAAAACGGTATACAATATTTATGAATAATTTCAATCGTGTACTTATTACGGTTACGCGTTACGCTTTACACTATTATTAATATATTCGACGAGGGCCATCCGTGTTGCAGCGGACCACCCCGTTTAAGTCCGGAGAAAAACTTTGAAGCGATGCACAACACCGTTTTATTGATCGTGCGCGAGCGCGTACCACGGTGACATTACTATGCAAATGTGTGCAATTTACCTTTGAGAATTACTATTAAAATGTCTTTATGCGCGAGAGGAGACAGCCACCGACATACTATAGTGGGTATCTCATAATATTATATTATAAAAGTTGTAGGTACCTACCTACGTCGCACCTATACGCAGATACACCTGCGAGAGTGAGTTCCGATGACCTATTTACAGGATGTGACCTGACAAATAAAAATTAAAAATAACTACGAGTTAAACACTTAAACGCTTGAAAAAAATAACCAAAATTATATAGATAATAAATTATTTAAGAAATTTACATAAATAATATTTTGAAAAAAAGTTTATAATACGATTAAAATTTAAAATTAATTTGATCCAAAAAAATATTGATATTTTAAAACTGTAAAAATAAACGGCTTCATTTAAAATAAACTTTTTTATCCTTAGTATTTTTCTAAAAATATGATTTATAAACTTACCACTTTTTATTTTTCCAAAAAAAAATCAAATCAAATTTCAATTTTTTATTTTTTGTATTAAAAAATAAAAAAATGTACTGTACTTGTAGTGCAAGCGCTTGCAATTAATTAAATAGGTCTATAAAAAAAAAATATTGCTTATAACAATATAAAGTTATAATTGTCAGGTCTTTCGTCACACCCTGTATATTGGCTATATCTATACCATTTTCAGGAGAAAAAAAGGCGAAAAAGAGTTATTGGGTATGAGTTAAAGTAGGTACCATATCAAGCACGACCGCTAGAAAGACACGTCTGATAAAATATTATTAAAATTTAATAATATGTAATATGTGTTAATGCAAATGAGGATCGTCGTGAAGTATAATAAATTAATCTCTCTCGTACGAATCAGCGTACCCCATCATAATACGTAATTTATGTGGTTTTCTTCAGTTTCAATATTATTATATCTCATAATACCTATCTTATATATATATATTGTATAATATCGATAACTCTCATTTATAAATTAATAACATCTAATATATATATATATGTAGGTAGTTGCTGGCTGATCGCGATTCCAACCACTGATACTTTCAACCACAAGTCATATCGTATAAGATATTACATTTTAAACGACGTTTCGTGATTAAACATACTGTACGTACAATAAATAAGGGCAAATTTGTTCTTTTCAGAAGAAGTTGTAAGTACGATAAATTCTATACACGATTACGTATAATATTTCCCATCAATGCGCAGGTAATTTTTTATTGCATTGAATAAATACCTAGGTATTTTGTTTGCAAATTATTTCACGTTGAACATGTGCACACTGCACATATAGGTACATATTATATTATAAAGAGCCCGTTTCCTTTCGGATAGTGCGATTAATGGTTTTTTCTGCAGTCAAAGTTATTAACTACGAATATCGGTTTTTATGCACTTAGCCTAATCGTTTCAAATATGCCAACGACGCTTATAAATTACAATAATAATGTTATTAAAGTCTTCTTCCCCGGTCCCATGATTATTGTTTCGCCGCCCGTATTCCGTTTTATCATCATCCGCGCGCGAATTCGTATTATAAAACATTATTGTTACACACCATGTCAAATTTATATGAACAATTGTATAATTTATTTGACTTTCTCTAAATATCATAGTGACGAGTTAACATTTTATGTATCAGACTTGTATGGAATACAATCATGCAGCTATAAACTCACAATAAAAATTAATATACACAACTTTATTATATTACATTATATTATTATTATGTTAGTATGTTGCTCACGTAGAAACCGACAACGATGATAATATTAAACATTATGATGCCGGGGTGTCTATTATTGTCACGTTATTATCACAAATGACGTACATAATATGAAATCTCGCGATTGACATGTCAAAATTGACAAATTCCCATTATTTTTCGAGACAATTTCAAAAGGAAAAGAGGGGAAGTTATCCGCTCCTGTGTATAGTATAATTATTGAAGTCGAGACTCGACTGTCGAGTGTACCACTTCATTGAGTAAGCACAGTAATCGATGTGATGTTAAATTTTAATTCGATGATAATAATCAATTTGTACGACGAAAAACGTTTCTCAACGATTTCTGTCTAATTGTTTGATGTAACAGAGGTTAAGAAACAGTTATTATTTCAATAATAATATTAAAATGTTAACAAATTTTCGTCATTTTTTTTTTTTTTGAAGTACCGATAATTTTCAATTTTGATCTCCCAAAAGTACCAACTATATATCCAATTTGCTACAAGAAATCTCCATCGAAGTTAATAATCAGAGTATTTTTTTTCTACAAGAATAAGTGTTGTTAGACATACAAAAAAAAACATCATATAAAATCAAAACATCTATCGTAGCGAAGTGCTCAGAATAAAATAGGTATAATATAAAATGTATTCTGAAAAACAATTATATGATTCCGTAACGCGTACGCTGGACTTCTGGAGAAATGGATTCAGTGTTTTACGATACACACATTTTAGGCTTAAAAAAAAATTAAACCTATTAAATTGTAATATATTAGGTATGTACTTTCGCACCAAATACAATCTTTGTAAAATGTTTTTCCTTCAACACACAAGACTAAACTAATACCAAAAACTAGTAAAACGAAACTAGTTTTAGATTCTTAGCGGAGCAATGAATGTATTGATTTTACAATATGTATTTATTTACACTATTAATACCTTTAAAGTAGAAAAAAATACTATGATTTTTGACTTAAATATATTTTTTAGTATGAAAGTGAATCTAGTTGGTACTTTGGGAGATCAAAAGTAAAAATAATCAGTTCTTTTATAAATAATTGAGTAAAAAGGGCATTTTTATACAAAATAGTTTTTGACAAAATCTATTTTTTTTTTTTAGTTTCTAGTGAATAGCTATTGAACCCAGCAATTAGATAATTGATTTTCCTATTTAGTTGTAATTCAAAAAAAAATAACCATAAATAATTTGCCAAATGTTTTCATTAGCATTTATTATACACATTAAGTATTTTTTCAAAATATTTTGACTCTTTTTGTGCTATTAATAGACATTTTCTATGTTTTTTTTTTGTTAAGTCAAAAAGTTTGAAAAAGTATGACACGGCTTCTCATGAGTATTAGAAACTGTAACTAAAAGAATCTAAATTATATTTTAACACAATTTTTTTTTTATAGACATTTTAAGTTTAAGTTTTGATTAAATTAGATAGGTGTTTAAACGAAAAATTTTGGTTACTTAGTTATAGTTCAAAAATACTTTTCTTTGGGATAGGTAGGTACGAAACTTTTATGTATACATATTATAATGTCTTATGTTCACAGTATTACAATAATTACATTTTCAAAGCATTTAGATTGATTCTATGCTATTGCCTATTTATAGTTTATACCACGAACAATGAACATATTATATTATTCACACCATTCTACGGTAAGTCGATATTGACTCAAAAGTTAGTAACAATAATATATGATATACATAATAAAAACTATTATAATAATTAAATATTAATAATATTGTAAATTCAATATGTTTTCGTCAAAAATGTATTCATTTTGCCGTTATACTAATAGTAAAATAAATTACTATAATAATAGCAATGTAAATATATATTAAAATGTATTTAATGATAAGGCGGACCACCTTTGTTTGGAATCGTTTTTCGTGAGCATTGCGAGTTATCATTGAATTCAAATTTAACACAGACATTACAATGACTTTTTAAGTACATCCGCTGCATAGTAGAGCAGTTACCTACTTTTTTTTATTATAATGTACCTACATACAATTATATTTGTATAAATAAATTAGAAATATACTGAGGGGTAACTTTTCATATGAATGAAAATTATTATACCTATTGGTATTTAGTGAACAATAATGTTTACAACCAATTAATAAATCAATCAGTGGTAAGTGTCATCTGATGAAACATTGAAAACAATACTCATACTATAATATTAACAGAAAAATAAACATGGGCATTTTAATCAGCTTTTGAAACTATATTATAGTAACATACAAAAGATTTCCATAAACAAATGAACAAGTTATGTATTCGCATCTGAAAGCCGAGTAAATTATTTAACTGTTCTGAAATTAAAACCCCTATAATTCGTTTAAACAATATTAATGATGCAATGTTTTAATAATTTTAAAACGAAATATTTCAACGTATATTTTTTGTTTGATTACGAACGACCAGAGTTCACAAACACTGTGGATAAATCATTAATTTCGGTGTTTTGTTTTTGTCAGCAAATTGAGTGGAAATCGCTTTCACGCTGAACCAAAAGGACAACAATAAAAAGGTACATTTCACCACAATATCGCCGAGTCAAACTGACCAAGAAACAGCCTTAATTATTGTTGTTTAATGCCAAACTCTCATTTAAATCGACGAATATACGCCATACGTTTCGTAGTTTTAATTTAATTTTTAATAGGGTATTTAAAATTGCGTCACGTTTAGAACCAAAATATATTCCGGGCTGGAGACCCGATGGATCTTTGCCAGATAGACCTTTCGTTATTATTATTCCTGTTTGTTTTTTAATTTTTTCAGACAAGGCGCCAATTTCAACGCAGGCCTTTATTTACAGGTCAGTTTATCCGTCTGCTGCTTAATAATAATTTATTACCACTAGTTGCTATTTTTTTCAATCTCCCTCCTCGGCAGTAAAAAAATAAAATTGGTCTGCTTCCAGATGGTCTAAATATTTCGTTTTATTAACCAGTAGTGCAGTAGTTACCAGAATAATGAGTACGAAAAGCGACAGTGGCGGACAGGCAAGGTTTAATCCAAAAAAATTGGCACTGACAAAAATAACCAAAAGCCTATTTGTAACGATACGTATTCATTTGTTATGGTAATTATTATTGTAAAAAGAAAATATTTTGACAGCCGTTGGACTTTTCTTAATCGCCTAATATTGTTATGGTGGTATAATCGTTGATTTATGATTTTATCGAAGCTAACATTGTCGGTTTCACGTTGTTGGATTATGTTGCAAAGATGTTTTTACTCCATTTGAAAGATAATCGAGAAAAATCAATTAAATTAATTCGGTGATTATAAACTTTGTTGATTAATGGAATTTAAATTATCTGTCACAAACACAAGAAATATGCATACTAATCACTCATCTGTATATAAATGGAATTTGTATTGTTGTTTATATTATATAATATACAGAATACAGAAACCTGTAAATTCAGCCTAATTTTAATATTATTTAGAATTCATTATTTCAACATTTGGATTTTAAATTACAAATTATTTACAAAAACACTTAAATTGTAACTCAATTGCCTAAATATACCTACTATGGTATTCGGAAATTTAAAATATTTCCCACAATACATCTTAGGTATATTTAAATACTTGATAAGCACAAATAAGTATGAAACAGGTTTTCATGAAAATTGTATAATAGGTAAATACGAATTTGATGGTAAAAAATGTTCTGGCGTCTTAAGAAAGTTTAAATCACTGAAAGGTATATAGTATTGTTATTATACCGTAATTATTATGTAATATTCGAATGGATGGCGATGCACTGATGCGCATACCGCCCACGTCCAATACTTAAACCAAACAAATCACAGAGACTGAACTGTGTTGTAACTGGAAAGTGGATAAACTATAACACGCGGATTCAGGATCATTGTTTCATATTTCGATCCTTTGTCGCTCGAACGCGTCATTTGATTTTCATATGTCGCCGAGTACTACACATAATGATAATATATACATACACATGCACTATACAGCCACTAAAGGTATTCATATCTGCAGAGAGAGAGAAAGGATTATTCATAGAGCCTTGGAGGTATCAAATTATTATTATATTATACATAGTAGGTATTTTAGTTTGCCGGGAATTTTAGAACAACCGTGTGGTTTCAACACACACGTTTCGTCGTCTCTCTATGTTGTGTGTGTGTGGCATGTCCACAGAAGACTTATACAGTCAAAAAGCATTCCGCAGACGACGAAGTCGTAGAAAATCACGCAGAGCACACGCATTCCAACCGTAACCAAATAAACGTATATAGTGACGATGGGAGCGAGGGGTGGTGAAAAAAACCACGACAGCGTGCAAATAACAACACACACACACATAGATAATATTATTTTTAAGAGTGTGCAAGTCGCGGGCGCAAGGGTGTATGACGTGTGCTTTTTGTTTTAATCCCGTTTTTTTGCACACGTAGTTCAAATTCGATATGACTGCGACTCGCGGCGTCTCGTCATCAGCCTGCACCGTTGAAACTACTATACATTCATCGCGTCGGCACCAATTAGGGGTGCAAATAACGTTTTCGTCGCGTTCCTCGCACAAAGACTACACACCGCGGTCCGCGGTGGCGGCGGAACGGCTCATCCCGTTGCCGTGGTAACACCACAGTGAGCTTCGGCGTCATCGCCGGAGGGGAAAACGCGTCGGCCACTGTGTGTGCGTACACATTATTCCCGGGTAGCGATGTCGTCGGAAGAACGGTACCGGTGATCGGCCGACGAGAATATTGCGGTCGAATTTAGCCATCTGCGGCGACTTAACCTCGCCGCCCGTGGTGTACCTATATACGCAGAGGTTTAATAATGAACACTGAGCAGCCCGGATTCGGTGGACGACGGAGCCGTAACAATCGCCGGCGAGAACTTCTACATTTTTGAAACGATCGGCTCGCCATAGTCGTCGTCATCATCATCATTCGGTTGTGCAGCACAAACGAAACGAATTCAAGTGAAAATATAACAACGTGTCGCGGTTATTATTATTTGCACGAGTTATGATGGTTTTACATATTATATAAAACACTTGAAACTGTGATTTTATGTAACTTTTTTAGCTTTTCTCTGCATCATTGTGTTGCACTCTTACCGTGCGTATTACACTGCAGCAGCACGCACCGATAATTTTTTGTTCACACATGAATTTTCGCCGCGTTCACTAAAATGCTAAAGCCATTCTGGTATACGTTCCGTTGACCGACCTGAATGTCCGTCGCCGACAAGTGGGTACACTGTTAAAAGTTAAATCGATGAGAACTATGTACATTAATAATATAATAATAATAATAAATAATATATAATAATATAATATATAATAATACGCGCGTAATACTCGCGTATACTCCATTTTTTCGGACAGTGTGTTATGTGCCTGAAAAATCACGGCGATGAATAATTATTCACCCTCAACGGACACGATATTATGTGACACGCAGCAGTTTGGTATTTTTTTATATGAAATTATAACTACCTATTATTATTATTATTGTTATCAATGCGATTTGGGACTCGTAGGTAGTTAATGTTTAGTAAGTACCTATAATACAATTTAATTACGTGACAACTGCCGACAATAAACACTTTTGTGCATATTATATCCACACATCCCACCTATTATACTGCAATGACGTCAGACGTACATAATGATAAACAAAGCAATCCAGTATACATTCGTTATATCGATGTCTTAACTTTGTTTTTAGATTCATTTTTACACTTCAAATTTTATATCACTAAAAACAATGGTTTTTAAAGAAAAGTAGGTATCATTTTTATAAATTTTTTAAGTTGTGTGTGTTTTTAATAACAACAAATATATGCATTTTCTGAAGCAGAGTAGGAATAAATTATAATAATAATTAGATAAACTAACAGATTTGTCAATCGAAAATAATTTCGAACGAGTAGTTAATTATTTATAACTTTAAGGTATTTAATATTTAGATGAGTGGAATATTAGACCAACATTTTGCTGGGTGGTATCATTGAGCCACTATGCGCCGCATTCATCGAAACTTTAAACACATATAGGTACCAACTAATTAACTACAAGTTGGAATTTCGATTTTTATGTATCACAATTCTCCGAAAAATATTCTGCATCTGAATATGATATAAAAATGTATGTTGTCGTTCAAAAAAGTAAAAAATCATATCATTGAAAAATTGTAAAAATATTTTATTTTTTTAAAATTATGTTTTTGATAACATAAAACTGTTATTTTCAAAAAAGTTAAAACGTTTCGAAATAATGGCTGTATATCCACTTAAATATAACGCCTCGTATTTAAGCAAGCTGTAGATTTCAGGACTTAGGTAATTAGGTATATTCACTATAGATACTATAGTGCACTCCACAATAATATACATAGTATTATTATATTATATCAAATGATTTTCTAATTTAAACTATGGATTTTTATTTGAAATATAATAGTTTAAATCTCAAAAAGTCTGAAAAATAACTCATAATCGTGTGTAAAATGTTTTTTTAGTAATAAATCAATTCATTGTTTACTTTTTTTTAGTACCTACTATAGTAAGTAGATATCTTGTACACTAGCTAGTTTGTATATACTATACATTATATAAAATTCCTGTTTCTAAAAATGTAAGAGAATATTTACCTCGAGTATGAAAATAAAATTACGTTTTCATAATGTAGATTCAAACGATATGGTTTCGACTATTTTTAATGCCATCTCATTTTGCAGAAAAGAGATTGACGTAACAATAAATTAATAGTGATGTGACTCTCAAAGAGTCCATTATTTATAAGCCAGAAGTTAAAATAATTTTATATAAATTATAAATACTACTTAATTTATGTTAATTTTAAAATCAGGTATCCACGTTGGCTTGAAATTATATGCTCAAAATTTGCGTTTTCATTAATATTCGGAATTTCCAATTAAAGGAATCTTGAATTTTATTATAACAATATGTACGCAAAACTCAAAGAAGTTTTATCATTTTGTATTGTTCAGCCCGTATATCGTTATTAGTTATAACTTAATTGAAATAATAAACCAATCAAATATAAATATTCATTTAAATATAGTGTGCATTGATAAATTTAATATTTACAACGATTCGAGCAAAAGTAAAATAATAATTGATTCTATACAAACCATACAAACTAAAAATCAATATAGGTTAATTTATTTATTTAGTATATATCAATACTTTCCGGGAGAACAAAATAAAGAACTTACCACGGAGAATATTCAATATTTTGTTATAACTATTATTAAAAATAAATGTTATACTTTTTTTATGATTTGAAAAAACCATACTTAATTAAACTCAAAAATACTTTTGCGTTTTCAGTAAAATGTATTGCTACATAAATTCTAGTATACTGAATTTTTGATTAAAATAAAATATTACAATTTACAAGTGATCGCTCCTTAATTTGATAAAATGGTTTGATTAATAGATATCTAAATGACAAACATTCTATCGCCAAGTATGCAATTAATTAATTTTAGTGTTGGTAGGTATTTGCAGTTTAAATTAAATGTATGTTATAGAACGTAAGATTGATAGATAATATATTTTTTTTTATAATTTATACGAATTTTCATAAGTAACAATAATGTAACGAATACAATTCGGTTTTGTACCTTCTATATATTTTTTAGTTTATTATAATTTATAGATAAGGTTAAGGTATTTAAAGTCTTATGTCACTAAATCTAAAAACTGAAATTACAATTAGTAGTGCTACTCTTATATTATAATATAATAGTATATAAGTAGGTATTTTTCTAAATTATATAGTGAAGTGGTAAAATAATTTTAAATTGTACGATTTGTGATGATTGGTAGTTTAAATTTTCCATTACCTACTTTATTATGTGTCGTCCTTTTTAAAGTTGAATATTAAATCAATTAATTTTAATTTTGGCCAGTAATTATGTATCTATTGATTATTGTTATTTTTTATGATCCACCTTTACGGTTTAACTTATATATTTTTGGTGAGTGAAAAAAAAAACTTCTGTTATAAAATACCTCAAAATATGTAGGTAGGTACCTATCCTATTTTCATTTGTGAATATGTGTACATTTTTTTTTAAATGTTTATATTTAAACTGCCCAAAATTACATTAAACAATAATGTAAATATATTATATTTTATTTTGCTCATTACATTTTATTTTTAAATTTGTAAAAAAGGATTATTGTTAATTATTTTAACAATATTATTTATGTACGACGAACAAAATAATATACTGTATTGTATACTAACTTGTAAAAATAAAATAAAATAATTTTGGGTATGCGCGTACACGTAATACGTTTAGGTATTAATGTATTATATTACTTAGAATAATGGAATACGTAAGTACCTACTTGTGTACTACGTATTCTTTCAATTTTGAAAAAAATTAATTTAGTTATAGTTACGTTTATATTAGTGAAATATCTATCTATACATTGCCCGAAAGAAAGTTACCTGTTAACTATCTTAAAAACCAGGATTTTTTTTCAAATAGACAACATTAACTAACTTATTTTTAACATTATCTTGAGATTTTATAAAAGACAATATATTTAATGATTGCTAAATATGTGTATACTATTTACTTAGGTATGTAGGTACAAAACCTGTAAAAATATTTATTTAAACCCGTACATAATATAATAATATGTATGTTTAACGGTTTTCTTCTCAAACCAACAAAAATATATCATACTTAATATATTATCTTTCTTTAACCCTACAGGCTTTTGAATTTAATTTTATATTTATCCTCTTTATTTTTGTAAGATATAATTTACATATTATATTGTTCTTTTTATGTTTATCTCTTACCTAATTGTTGAAACTAATTATATATTACAACGTTTAAATGAAAAAAAAAATTTTTCGAAAATCGTGTTATTTTTTTTCAGATTAAAAGTAGGTATTCAATTCTAATAAAAATAAGTATTTACAATAAAATCCATTCTCAACTTATTAATTAATAATACGATATAAGATGAAAATTGACCTAGTTTTGTTACATGAATTATTCCGTAAATATTATAAATAGTTTGTAATAAAATGAATCACCTAAAAGACTCAGCCACTTGAGTAAACAATAAATAAAAAGGTTGTTCGGTTTCAGTTTCCTTTTTGCCGAGTATAACTTATTGATTGTGACTTTTCAAAGACACAATTCATTGAATGAGCTACTAAGGAAGGTTCCAATTTCCAAGTACAAGAACTTAAAAAACTATATATTATATAATGGAAAATTAAAATTTTTTTAATAAAAATTGTATTATTTAAAATTATACAACTCAACAATATATAATATAAATAACAATTTACAATATATTTATAACATTTACATAACAATAAAATATTGTAATACGTCATTACGATAGCATTACTCATATAATTTATTTTTTTTTTTAAACGATATGAAATTAATTTTTAATAGAAGGGTAGGTACTCATTAAAAATATTACCATAATAATGTTTAAGACAATATTATTTGATTGAATATGCAAGTACTTATAATGTAATGTTTTTTTACAATTATATTTCTACGTAATCACGTATGGAAAACATTCTTTGAAAAACTTCACGTAATTTCATTAACATAGAACTAACGAGACGAGAAAAATAAATTACAAATGTGTTACTTTTAAACTATTAGTTCATTATCTAACTATTAGTACATTTTACATAATTTTACATTTTTACATCAAGTGTATAAGTATGATTAAGTACGAGAAGAAGAATATTTGTAGGTATACACTATTTTTTTTCACACATTTGTGAATCGTGTAAATCAATTATCGGACATTTGTGCCTATACCTACGTAAAAACTTGTGGTTGATCACTATAAAATAAAACACACTCAAGGACGTCGACGGTAAATGATCGACATATGTGCTACATAACGTTGCCATGCCGACCACCGACGGCGGACCACAATCTCACAAAACAAAGCAAAAACCATCTGGATAGTAGATTCCATCCGTATAGCAAAGAAAAGGCCTCTTATTTTCGTTCTTCTTTATATTTTTATTTTTTTAACTTTTGCGGCACAATTTACTTTTCACCATAATTTATTATACCCTAAAACTATTGTCCCAAATGTTTTATACCACGCTTTCCACGTTCACCCCCTTTCCACTGTCTATTACACGTTTTATATGAGTATATAGTATACTATACACCCTTTCCCGAAAACCTTTGTTGAGATAATTTCGTTTTCACTAATGCACTGATAACAAATGTAGAATTCGTTTTTATTTCCTGTCCAATTGATAAAAAAGTATAAGACACGTCCTTCGCAGCCCATAACAACTATGCAGATTTACATTTTTGCGAACGACATAAAAATCAACTAAACAGAGTAAATATTTTAATTAAAAGCGTGTAATGTAAAAGGTATATTGTTTGAATTGTAATATCAAAAAAAAAGCGATAGTAGTGATACTAACAAATTATGTTTTAAAAAGTAACACGCCTAATTTTGTAAATTCAAATTTGGTTTAAATTTGTGTTAATATACGAGTGTAATTGTCCCTTGATACATATTATAAAAAAACTTTCAGCCACTAAAGTAAGTTGAGAATGTAGACTGTACTGTAGAGTATCCTTATATTTTTAATTTGCGGAGTAAAAATCGATTAGATTTTTTTAAGTTGGGTAAGCTTAGTTACATAATTCTACAGCATTTTTTTTTGTCGTTTATTACTTTTTTCTTGGAAATTACTGAGAAATACTTTTTACATTTTTAAAGTACATTGTGTGATCAATATATAGCTAGGTGCTTCATGAAACTTTTTGAGCTGTATTAACTATGCTCCAAAATCCAACCAAAAAATAATCTCTATCAAGATTAAAAAAGTACAATAATGTTTGAACATTACTAAAATAAAATAGTATTCTAATAAATATTGAATTTTAGTAGCAACCCTTATTTATAAATTACCTCCAATGTTTCTGTTTATAGAACCAATAGTTCAATTTGCATATAGTACATGTCTTAGTAACTTAGACACAAGTAGGTGTCTCAACATTTTAATAGTTCTTAGTTAATTTAACTTAATGTAGAAATGTTCACAATAGTTAACATTTGTAGGTCCTTGATATTCTTCATTAAAGTAAATTTAATATTTTAGATACTCGAAATATTACATAGATAGGTATTAAATATTTCTTGGGAAATTAATAATTTTAATTGCATATTTTGATTTAAAGACTTAAGGGTTATGAGTAATATACTTATATAATTAATATATTCTAATCTTTTTAAAAATCGTATGGGCTTATAATTATATCAAATCATACTCATATATGTGCTAATACCTACATAATATTATACAATGCCATAATGCAATGTTGAATTACACATAAATTTAAATTTAAACCCGTTGATTAATAATTGTATTTTACACTTATTACCATTCACCTATTACCCACCAAAATGTTCAATTGAGATGTTTAAAAATGATTTTATTAATTTTAAGTAATATAAAATACTATTTATCTATAATATACTAGAAAAATTAATTCTGCTTAAAACTCTTAGTAGTATTAACATTTAATGAGAACTGCAGGATATAAAGAAAAGTTGTAATCAAATTAATGTTTATTTTACAGATGTTATATTATAATATATGGACTAGACAATTTACCCAAACATATTTTTATACGAAGTCATTTTCATACCTCCCATATTTTTACTCGGTGGTTATTATACCAATATTAATTTTCATTCCCCGTGAACTAGCGTCAACAGACCGAAACTAGCGGTAAAATAACATTAATATAGAATAATACATATAAAGTACTTATGTATATTGTATATACACACATTGTACATGTATGCACATTGCAAAGTACACAATATGTGTACAGTTGTATGTCCGTTTGTCATTTGTCATTATGTTATGACAACTTCCCGTCAGTATACGATCAATGTATGTTCAAAAATAATGACTTAGAAAAAAAAACAATGATCACAAGCACACTTTTAAATTATTGATTGTCATTTTTGGGACGCTATGTTGCGGATTGTTGACCACCGGAGATAAGTACGAAAACAGGGAATATATATTTTTTTTTGGTGAGGGAGGAGGTGGATATAAAAATGCCGTTGACAATTTCCGGCAAAGTCTGAATAGTTATCTACGACATGTAACTGTGAAATAGCAGAAATAATACACTTCTATACAGTACAAACATCTTATACCGGATATATGGGATAAAAAAAAAAAAAAACGATTTCGAAATATTCAAATGCTATGTTGTTTACATGCTCAACTGGAAATATAATCAGAATATTTGTAAATACAATTCAAATTCTATACAAGTATTTGATAAGAATAGATTTTGATTAAATTTATTTTCAAGTAAATTTATCATTGTTTGACCATTAATAATAATAATTAATTTAAATAAATTATAAAATTTGGTTTCATAGAATATATCTTTGTATTTACAATTGCTCTACTTCTAATTATAGGTCTTTGAAAATTAAATCACAAACATCGTTACTATTGTGCTTGTATTAGTAATAGTAGGTAGGTATTTAGTATGTACACAGAAGTAAAATCCTCGATCCATAGATCAAAAACTATGGTAATAACTAAATTAGTTTAAATAATTATACATTTAAAAAAAATGGGTAGGTTGTGTACATAGAGATAGATGATACACTTTATATTTCAGACATTTATTATTTTACTTTCAACTAAATTAAAATTGTTAAATGAATAAATATGGAATCATAATGTTTAATTATTGTAGTCCTATTATGCAAAATATGCTCTAATATTAAAAAAAAAAAAAAAAAATTTATAAACAAAACTATTTTTGACAATAATTGTAACAATTCAATAATTATTATTGAATTGTTAAAATTATTAATTTTATTTGTACATGACTATGTAATTAGAAAGTCCGAAACAATTGTGTTTAGAGGTGTTATTTAAAATATAAAGTTTAATTGACTCATATAGTAGTAGTTTTGTTATTTGAAATAAACTGTATAGATATAATAATTAATAACCAGCAGTAAGTTTCTAATTAAAAGATTAAACCACGAGTAACTTTTAAAGCATTTAAATTAGGTACTCTAAAAAGTATTAAAATTGAAAAAAAGTATCATTATGAAACCATTAACCTTCTTTCTTTGCGTACAATAATCTAAACTTAGTAATAATAATTTAATTAACATTTTTTTGCTTTAAATTGTACTATTCATTTTAAAAGTAGGTATGTTTAAATATGTGCTCTAATAATAAAAAAATTCAATTTTTTTCATGTTTCCATTTGTCTGTACCTAATAGTAATGTTGTACCTGAAACTCAATATTAATGAGTTTTTTATCTCATTTATTTTATTCAAGCTGTCTCCGACACCAAAATATTGAATATTGATGGTTTACCTATCACAAACATTTATTCATACGTCATGATTAGGTGCGAATTATGATACAAAAGCAATTATTATTTTTCTTCCGTAGAAAACCCGTTGAAAAAAGATTATCAAGTTAATATTTTCGTACTATAGGTTTATTAAATTATGATTTTTAGAGGCATATTATTATTTTGTATAATATACTGTTATATAAGGCGAAGTGTTTTCTTTTGTAGATTTTTTGATACAATATAGTAGGTATAGGTAAATAATATTGATATAGACAATATATATACATACATTTCTATATGTTTGTGTTTGGTAAATAATGGCGACTCAAAAACGGACTGTGTCATGTCCATAATACTACACAAATAAATTACCATAATTTACACAGGGCATTTGGCAAGTAGTATAACGTCCAAAACAAACATTTTTTCACTGAAATTTCAACAGTCATGTAATAACAAATCACTATAGTGTACTCTTCAACCTTTCTTTTATGTAGGTAGTTTTGAATTATTTTAGTATGAGAAATGATTTTTTTTAAGTGTCTTCTATAACGATCGTTGTCCGTGACCCGTCGCGATGCTTCAATAGCGTACAAAAGTAACTATTTATTTGTCCCCTGAGCCGTCATGCCTCGCTGTTCGGATGATTTGAATTTTAAGAGAATATAAAAAATACGAATTTAGAAACTGCTGCACATCAAACGGCATTTTTAGTACATAGTACCCATAGAAAACCGTTGATAATCTACAAAATTAGGCAAACAAAAAAACGGTCAAAAAAAGCATTTAATTTGGTTGTTATGATCATTGATGTAAAACAAACAACGGCAATTTTCAAAATTTCAACGAACTTCAATATAGTTCCCTCAGATATGTTTTATACAGTTAAATGGTATTATTCCGGTTGACTAGATTGAATCTACTGTGGGATATAATCCCTTAACTGTTGATATAAATCACTAAAATCACTGAATTTGATTTTTTTATGAAAAATAGATTACCCATCTATGTATATTTGTGCACTTTAAGATATAATACATTTCGAGTAGTACTCGTTTACCTTATAGAATAGTTACCTAAACAAATAAATCTACAAACTAGGAGCTTAAGAATAATGTGTGAAAAATGGCTTCAAAGAAGATAATCCTTCAAGGAAAAATACTTTTCTATAGATCACAATAGTATGGTACACTTAAGATAATTTTAATAATTATCAACCTATAATGCTTCCACCCGTTGTGTGATGGAATCTCAAATTTTATTCTATTTAGAATACATTAAAGTTGTACTTTTACATTTCTAAATTGTTATCAAATATTAAACAGCTTTAGTATAAAATGTTTATTATTTCTAATGAACAATATATAAACAATTATTTTACAACCAATCATTATTTACGAATCACATTAAATTGTTTTTAAGTACCTATTCAAATAAAGAAAACATTTTTTTTTTTTATTACCCATACTATCTAATTAATTTCTACTGATGATTTAAATAAAATAGTTCTCGTTAAAGCTATATTTTGAAATTTAAAAGAATGTTGGTAATAATGTTCATGATTTAGAAAAAAATGAATTGGCATTAAGTAATAATTATATATTTTTAATATACCTACCAATTATTTGAATTTTTTTTTGACATATCGTAGTCATATAATTATTATTAACTTATCTTCATTCTTAATGGTTAATTTTAAATTATTTAAACAACTAACATATTTAAAAACCAATATTTTTTTTTTTATATTAAATACCAAAATGTAAATGAACACAAATTGACATTGGATACATTTTTTTTATGAATATTCTTATTCTATTTATGTATCACACAATGTGACAAATTAATAAAGTAAAATAATATTAACATAAGTAGGTACAATAATAAATCGAACTAAAGCGAAACACATAAAATAATATGTTTATCAGTTTTTATCAATTATGTTAACAGTAGCATCTATAATAACAAAAACAAGATACTTATTGATTATCAATTATCAAATAATAAACTAAAACGTACTTCAAATATAAATAATATAAATTCTTGACTGTAATATGATATTAATATCATACTTATACATATTACATATTTATATACTATAAAATTGTAATAATATTTATGTTTGAACTCGAGACATACCTTATAGTCTCGATTCTACCTTTCAGCAAAGGACTTCTTTGATTGTTGACAGCCACACAAGCGATCGCACCGAACATCACCACCAAACATAACAAAACGAACGCGCGATATTTTCGAATTGAATATTATATTATTATTACTAATATTTAGACTTTACGAACACCGAAATATACGAACAAGTGACCGCGACGCGAACGAATGGCCGACTAGCAAATCCGGCGGTAGTGGGAAACTGATGGGAAAACGGTAGCCGTGTCGAGTCCCGTTGCACGGCGACCGAGTGATGTAGAGAAGGAAGAACTCGTCCAGCACTCGTTGCGTTTCTTCAGAATCCCTAAAATGGACTTATCCATACCGAGCTGGTTTTTTCAATACATCCTTGTGCTAAGGCCGTTGTACCGTCGTTGAATGTTGGACACATATCTTTCTCGAAACTCTCTTTAGAAAGCCATTCAATTGTCTCGCGGCTTCCTTTCTTTTTGTCCGTCGGTTTCTGGCAGTACTTAACGAACCGAAATCACACGATTTTAAGCCTTTCTATCGATGGTCACTCATTCGCTTTATATCTCTAAAGTATAGGTAGGTACATAATTATTGACAGATATTTAAAATACCTAGGTACCTAAAGTGAAATAAAAACAAATGGCTAGTAAAAGAACATTATAGGTCGTGAATTATTAGTATAATAATATAAACCTTCAGTTTTTAAATAGTTCCCACGATATTAAAAATGCATTAATTGGTATGAATTGAAATGCTGGCACTAAAAGTTGGTACAATATATAGGTACTATTTTATTTTTTGTAATATTATGATAATATATAAATATAATATCATGTTGATTTTATAAACATAATATATTCCCATTATATTTGAAGTTAAATATATATTTATTATTTATACTTAATTGATTATAATTAATCGTTTCAAACATTTGAACAGATAGGTTACAAAAATATCAAGGTTATGCAATTTAAAATTGAAATACATTTATATATAACTGATTTTAAAAATTAAATTAGAATTAAGTCCAGTATTCTGCATTCCAAATAATTTTATAAATAATTTAATCATCATAAGTGTATTAGTACTAGTACAGTCACTAGGCGTACGCCAAATTGATCTAAAATTTGTTCGTCAAATATCGACTTCGAGTTTAAAAATAGTAATTTTTAAAAACAGAGTGCAGTAACCTTTGTTTTTATAACGAGTGTTACTTAGTCAGGTTATACAAAAGGTACATACATCGCTTAGTAGCCAAAACCAATATCGCACTATGAAATCTGATTACTTGCCAAAGTTACTTCCACCTCGAATTTATAATTTACTTAACAGTAGCCTTTGTAAATCAGAGGGACTTATGATTTCTGATTGAAATGATGTTAAAACAACCGATGACGCGTTGAAAATCGTCAAAAATAAATATAGCTCACTGTGGTATTATATTTGTATACAACCCCTCAAAGCAAGTCTTTGATTATTAATTTATAATCACTGAACATATTATAACAATATTTATTTTATATACACAAAACAACCACGATCAATTAACTAGATTAGTACAGTTTTAAAATTATTTTAATCTAACTTATACTACATGAGTACCTATTTAAAAATCCACAAGTAAAATTGTAATATAAAAACCAAAAATAGAAATAATAAATTTTATTTTAATAAGAACTTACGTAGTTTATTAAATCAGTTAGTGCATATGAATATATTATACATGTAATTACACGCACAAGGGATAAGCACTAGAAAAATATTAACAGACAAAATGTTCATTCACACTCGAAACAAAGTTTAAAAAAAATTATAATTTATTATATTGATAATAACATGTATAAATAAATCATAATTTATTCTGATAAACATACGAAATAAAATCATCCGGTATAAAACCACAACACCGTTATTTATTTCAACCATAGTCGAAGATCTTTATTTATCAAAAATGACGCGTTGTATATTATATTATGATTATTATTATTATTTAACTCCAGTGTAACACACACACACATGTATACCTACACGTATATCATATTTTTTTTATATTTTTTCACTATACCATATGCTGCCAACAAAATTACTGACCACGCGCGTCTACGCACCTTACGCGATTTCCAATTTAAAACAGTAGTCAGCCAACAGCCGTACACGAAACCGCTAATGTAACCCCTTCACATATTATTATTATTAATATTATATATTATGCCATTGCCACACGACTGCAAAACCGTGATCAATGTGTGCGTGGTAGGTAGGTTAGGTAGGTACATTCAACGGTCGTGTTATGGTTAATTCCTATTGCCCTCGGGGGTCATACACAGAAAATGCACTCGTGTCTCATGTTATTAAACACGCAGGTCAATACTGCGCGGCGTTATGATATTATTTGCGTGTGGTATAATAGTAGTTGTAGTTGTAGTGCTGCTGCCGTTGAGAGCGTACAACGTGTATAGGTACCAGCTAACCAGCTATATACCGCGGCTACCACACGTCCACACAAACAAGTTAGAGCACACACCAATAAGCGCACTGTCTACTTTAGTAGATACGAACGCTGTGCACTTTTTTCATAAATTTATTTCTCATATAATGCCTACCTATATGGCTATATTATAAATACTTTATTATCTCAACACCTGAACCTTTCATATTATTTTTATAATAAACACATGTATAATCCAATCCATCATGATGTAATTTACGATCAATTAGTTATTACGAATTAATGCTAAAGTAAATACCTACAAAAAAAAGGAAGTATAAATAAAAATAGTTAAGTACCGGATGGAATTAAATTATTACAGTTTAATATTTATTATGGTCTTATAGCTACTTGCGATTTGCCAAGCATAAAATGTATAACGCATTCCTGATTAAAGTTTATCAATATTATGATCCGAATAATAAATAACATATATAATGTTACCTACATCATTATTTATAGGCATGCTCATTGGGACTCGTGGGGTTCTACCCTCCCCGTCAATTGACAATGTTGGTGTATTTTTATTATTATTTATCAAAGATTATAATATATTAACAGCAAAATTCAACTGTGTGGAAATCGGACAAATAATACCCTTTATCTCTAGGTAATCTTAGAACTGAGTCGTATAGGTAATATGATCTTAGTTGAGAATATGTTATTATATGTACGACTTAGAATTTGGATTATAAACAATCTGAGAATTCTGATGTATAAAAATCGATTTTTGAGTTTATAGGTTTTAAGTATTTAAAGTTTAGATCAGCTGAGTGGTGTGAAACTATAATTATATTAACTCCTCGTTCTAAATTCGATTTTTCCACATTAAAAATTCTCAGAAAATATTTTGCTACGGAAATTAAATTAAGAAAGTATGCTGTCATTCAAAAAAGTAAAAACTTAATAAATTATGATAATAAAAAATAGGTAAAATAATGAAAATGTATTTTTTTTTCAAACCATCTAAAAATATACGTCAAACATGCGGCTACCCAACTCCTATCAAACATATTATTATCACAGAATGTAGAGACACACTAGAGGCCCGGCAAAAGTTCGACATACCCAAGCACCTTCGCGACACACTTGACCCCGACAAAGACACCATTCAAAAATTTTTATTATTTACAAAACATATTAATTTGTACAGTTTAATTTAATTAATTTAAGTACCAATGGTCCAGTTATCGAGGCTCGAACCTAATAAAAAATAATAAATTATTAAAATAAAAAATATATATTTCCAAATACGTTAAGACTTTTAAGAATTAATGCTTTCATTGCATTTATATTGAATACAATACGATACACAATAGACATTGTGATGATAAATTATAATTTATTTTTTATTTAAATAATATCAATACAAATTGGTGATGTCTGTGCGAGAATTATCTGTTAATATATTGTTACAATAATTCCACTATAGGTATACCTAAGTATCAGGAATATTGTACACTTTTTTAAGTATAGGTATTTCACAAATGTATAATATACATATAATCTCTATACCTATCTTAAATTTGTACATACTAAACAGCGAGAACTGATATTTTGTATTTTTGTCTCACATATTAAAATGTATAATATATGCACCTAGCCTAACGAAGTTCACATAGAGTTGAATATTTATTATCGCTATCCTATTTCCAGAAAAAATAAGTTTTAAATTGCATTTAGTCAACTATAATGGCGTTAAGTGATTTTATGCTATTCATTACATTACAAATGAGTAACATATGCAAATATATGATACAAAGTGTGTAATGCATACTAAAAATTAAACTTTAAATATTAGATAGTAATATTAGATAATTTAACTGAATACTATATGTAGAGAATTTATACTATCAATTTAAACATACTTTTTTTCATTTTACTGTTGTATTATGATTTTTAATGACCGATATTTTCGTATTTTATATTTTGTTACTAAAATAATATTTTATAATGGTTCTAAGATTTTATAATAAGATTTAATCGAATGAGAAGATGACAGTTTAGCTAAAATTTAGCAATAGTTAACCATGATGTTAATAATAAATTAATAATTATATTATAATATTATACAACAACCGAAATTCTTGAAACTATTTAATTATGTGTGTATTAATTATTTAATTTAAATATTTATAAATAAGTCATAGAATCTATGTTATTAGCATACAAATATTTCAATATCAAATTTATTGATTGAAATAAAAGTATTTGTACCTATTTATATTCAAATACTTTTGAAAGAAAGTATTTGAATACGTACTTCAAATATAAATTACTCACAGTATTTAAATACTTATTCTGAATACATTTGAAAAGTATTCTTAACAAGACTGGAAGATAGAAGTTGAGCTTTATTACTGTTTTCAGTTTCGCAACCTAAATGCCTACAAAGGGGAAAATAGTAATCTAATGCGAAACCAAAATTTGTTTTATTTTGTATTTATACCTATCTTTACACCTAAATAACAAAAAAACCATTAAGGTAATTTACATTAAAATTAAAACAGTTTTTGCTAACTATTGCTCTGACCATTTTAAGTAGATAAACTTCTAAATAAGAACAATACATTTAGTAATTTTATAAAAACTGACTAAAACTAACTATATAATATCATTATTATTTTTAAACAATGTGCAAATTAATTTAAATATAATACCATTGTCACTAAAATTATAATTGTTATGAGTATGTTATACTTATTATGAGATAACTTATGGCTTTACAAATAATGATCGGGATTCGGGGTAATAATTGTACCTATAACCTATTTCAAATATCTATTGATCATTTAAAACTGAATGTTTTATAACCAATTAACTATATATTTTCTGTGATTAAAACAATTACTTTCTAACTAAAAAAAATTAATAGTATGCAGTTTTATTTGAATCTTATCGAGTAAATCAATGTGAAAAATAAAAATAAAAATAACTAGACTATCCGTGTCTGAATAATTATTATAGTGATCTTAATAAAGAATAATAAAATGCCGTTGATTTTGTTTAGTCATACTCATACGTCACGGTAATGCTTCTCAGTTAAATTCAATAAAACACGGTATCGAGACTTATAGATAGTTTTTTTTTTTATTAAAGCGTCTCCAAAAAATAATATTTAAAAACGATTAATACACTATAAGAAAATTCTAAAATTCCAAAACGCCCAAAACAAAAAATACTATTTTCAATTGTTGGTAGCTAAAAATATTATTCAAAACAAAAAATATTCGAAATACCTACCTATGCCTATTTCTTATTTGATATTACTTATCCATAAACCTAACAAATGTACCCCATCTAAAGCCAAATAATATTCCGGAATAGATTTTATGTCTAAAACATATTAACAGAAAATTAATTGCTCTATACGTGCCTCGTTTCAAACATAAAATGATTTTTTTTCGGATCAGCCAGGAAAACATAACCTATTTTAAGTTACTCTGTTAAATACAATTAAACATACATTTATTCAATATTTTTACTTTTTTAACTGAATACTGAACATTATATTATATGATTTTTATAGTTTTAATTTTTTTCAAATTTTGCGTAGGATGCTATAGATTTTGTTTCTTTTTGTCATTATTAAAATAGCTTAATTTTTCTTTATACTTTATACAGTTACAATGTGCGATTTATGATTTTGTCAAATAGTGTGTGTAAAATTGACAGACAATAAAACATTTTATGGTACATTTAAGATTAAAATATATGTATTTATGTATCATAATTTAAAGCATATTATATAATAGGAGAAGCTTTGTGTGAGTACTGATTGTAACACTTTCTTAACACTATTAACATAACATCACTTTACAATAACTTTTTTTTTTGGCCCAATTTCACTGTCGGTTACGAGTAAAATATTACGACAACAAAAAAACACCGTTACAGCTCATGTAAGTTTAATTTTCAAAACGTTGTTTAGTTACATTTTAAATACATGTATCATTACTAACCTCTAGTGTTCATTTGACCAACACTTGTTTACAACTTTAAACGTGTATTTTACTTTTAAAAAAATATTGTTTTATGAACAAGTAAAAAAACATGTAAAATATATTTATCAATAATTATAGTAATATTAATAACAAGAATTTTGTTTTTGATTAAATCGGGAATGTCAATAAAAAAATTATACCAAAACTATATGACACGTTGAATTTGTTGCTACGGAGTTGTTTGTATAAATTCTATGCAACGATAGAGAATAATGTTTTTCACTAATCTCGATTATTTTACAGAACTAAATTAAAAATGGCTTTTTGCAATGATCCAAAGTTCAAAATATCCCAGATTTCTTTTTAATTTCCCCATAATAATATCTGATTATGGACCGGATCAGAATCTGGTGGAAAGGAAGTTACAAATACAAACATAAATGTTTATATGTGTCGTGTAAGTGGAGCCCGTCGTATCCTTGTCTACCATTAGGTTCCGTATTAGGACGCACGGAATGTCACCTTGTTAGGAATGCAGATCGCGTTTCATCGTCGCATTATTATTCTCCGGGGTTCGCAATTGAACGCTCAGGTCTTATCCGGCCACGCGGCAATTGACAGATATCGGACGGTCAGCCCAAAACTAATTGTCAACCTGGCCACTGACCACATACCAATTTAAACATTTTTTTTTTAATTTAAACGTAGGATTTGTATGGGAAAAAGTCAAACGATAATTATTAAAGTAGGTCAAGTAAATTAGGTATTTAAGACATAAATAATAATATATATTGGAACAATATTACTTTACAAGTTTAACTCTTAAATGTTTCTCTCTAAAAATTATGTGGCCAAGAAGTTCAAATTATATAAAAAAAAAAACATTAATAGTATAATGATTTCAAGACACTTTTCGCAATAACTAAGTAACTGCAAAAATATATATTTCAATAACGTTTAGAAATACCTATATGCTAAAAAACCAATTTCAGTAAGTAGTAACCAATCAATAAACAATAGAAAATCACTTAGGTCTTTAAGACATCACTATGAATATTATTCAGACATTTTAATAGAAAGAAAATCGAGGAAAGAATACGTAGTTCGTAGTATGATCAATAAAATACGGTGGAGTATGAGTTAGAACTTAATAAGTTGGAAAATGTAATTAATATTATAGAATTGGTAAATAAATAACAGGCTATAGTTATTTTTCTAGTAATGCGGTAGGTCAAACTAATTTTTAGCAAAACATCGCATAATATAATATTTTTTAATAATTATTGTTATATATTATTGTTATTACCTAACTTATAATTCAATAGATCAATATATCGACGTAAGGTGATAATATCGTGATAAAAACATAGCTAAAAATTAGTATAAATATTTTGAAAATTTATCTGTCAATAGAAAATAACAATTTACGTAATGGTAAAAAGTCTTAAGTCCCTAAGGTGAATATTTTTTGAATTACAAACAAAAATCATTATGTGACGTTTAACTTAATTTTTAACCTAACCAATTTCATAAGAATTATGAAATTCAAATGCCCATAAGAAAATGTGCATATATATTTTCGATATTTTTAAATTTCTGTAAGAAAAATTTAACAAGAACGTAACTATAAATACTCAAGCTTTTTGACTGTCAAAAAAATGTATTCAACAGAAATATAAACTAAAAAAAAAAAAATTTTAAATGTTTATAAACAGCTCAAAAAGAGCCAAAATGTTTTTTTAAGTTGTTCATGTCTACAAAATGCTAATATAAATATTTGGTAAAAATGTTATATCCCTAAAGTTTTCCCTTTATGAATTACCCAACAACAAAATAACGAAATCAATACTATCAAAAACTTGTGTGCATAAATATTTCAGTTTTTTCGGTTTTGTTTTAAAAAATGCATAGAATTATCCACTTTTGAGTTTTGACAAATAGCAACTCAATTTAATATACTAATACAAATACAAATATATTATGTAATTCATATTTTATTATATATTATATAGGTTACAAATATTACATAATGAAATCATATTTTTTATTTTATATAGGTTAAAAAAATAGAACAAAACAATTTTGGAGTGTCTAGATCGCAATTCAAGGTTATTTCTAGTATTATATCCGCTATAAGCGTATTGGGGTTAGAATAGTTTCTGTATCCTTTTACAAAATAAGAGTAAAAGTGTAACCAGATTTGCTAACGAATACTTCAATTGGAACATGATTATTGATTACTAGTTTCGGACAAGAAATATGGATGGATTCTTCATACAATAGTCTTTACATGCAACTTATCATGGCGCATAAAACTTGATGGAAATATATAAAAAACATTATTTTTTTTATTCGAAAATGTGTACTTAATCAGATCAACACACAATATAGTTTAATTATAAAACATAAAGATAATTTATTTGAATTTGTTATAAATTTATGCAATAATCAATTAAATTTCTTGAAGTTAATACTAAGTTAATATTACAATAGTATGAAGTAGGCATTATTTTTTTAAATATATATTATCTTATAATAGAACTAGTTATTATTTTAATCGTATTTAATTTCTACATCAAAATTATTAAAAACATAAACAAGTAGGTATTACATTTATAATTTATTCCGTATCAACAACCAAAGACAATATTAAAATCGATATTCATTCATAAACATAAGTAAATACATGATATGGCACTGTATCATATAGTTTAGGAACATAATTAAGTTTACACCACAATTATTAATTAATAAAAATACTATGTTTTTAGCAGATTATCTGATTATGTTTGAATTATTACGTCCACCTATATCCAATAAATATTAATGGTCCGACAAGGTCGTTTAATTCACCCCTCTGGTCTTTTTTATTATTTCACAATAGTTATATGACGTACGTATGTATACATTGTATAACGTTTATTTTTATTATTTATTATTGTTTCTCACTTTTCAATATCAGCTTGCTATCTTGCAATATCAATTGCTCACACTAATTCAATATATTATTATACCTATTCATTAAAAATTAACTATCAGACAAGTAACAATGCTGTTTAATATTTAATAATGTTTGTCTATACCACATTTGAGAATGCCGTTTTTTTAGGACATTATACAAATTAAACACCTTTATCAAATATTCAAAAATATTGTTATAAATGATAGTCTTAAGGATAGTTTACATCGCAAAACTATTTATTTAATAAACTAGTATTGAGACAACTACGAGAACATTTCATTCCAATTCCTATAAATTCTATGTAAATAGAATAATTTAAAACAACTTGTAGACCCGACGCCAAAGAGTAAACGATAACCTTCCGCTGACTTTAAGAAGCTGAACTTACCGTGACCGAAGAAGCACACGCGTAAAGTATACTATTAATTTACTGTGGTATATTAGTATCACAGAATAAGTTGGATATAATCAGAGATAAAACGTTCATAAGGAAGAGACGCGACACAAAATACTATAGGTAGGTACTCAACATATTATAATGGATAATAATATTTTAAACGGATTTATTCTTGCATGAGCAATTTCAATATTATTACGTTTATATTATATACCTAGTTACATTTTAAATTTACTTCTAGTTTTTATACTTATGCATAATAATAGTAACAATATTATGTCACGAGCATTGTGGCACGTAAGTCCATTCACGTGTCTTACCCAATTTATTATAACGTGGCCGGCTAAAATAGTTTAATACAACTGTAGATCATTCAACTCTGATAAATCTGAACAAGTGATTTTATGATCTGGTACAATTTTGAATAGAATTTAAACCATCATAGAATGTAGATTACGGATTACTGCTAATTACTTACGGAACATTTACTAAGCACTTGTATAAGTATGACACTGAATTAAACACTTCATTGCCTAGTTAAACCTCGATATTTACAAAAACCTTAAATTACTTTAAATTATTGAATCACACAACATTTTAATCACAAAACTATATCACTTACGCTTAATAGTAACTACCTAATGATTGATTTTTTTTTTTTGTTGGGTTATTAAATATTAGAATAAAACAACCAAGTTTTAACAAATAAACATCTTCTAATTCTTTCTCATAATATTTAATTATATTTTAGGGTTGAGGTATCATAATTTATGCACAATTTCAGAGTAGGCCAATTTAACAAGGCTAAACAGTTTCAAAGGCGGCCTGTGAGGCGAAAGGGGCGGTGAGAGGGCATCGTTATTCTAGACCATAGGTTCTCAAACTTATTTCATCCACCGCCCACTTTGAGAATCAAAAATTTTCTAGCCCCCCCCCCCCCCAAATATTTTAACTTACCATATGTTATGTCTTTTAAAAACAGATATTACAATTATTTATAATATATAAATATGCTATATCTTATTTCTAACATAAATTTTAATTAGCTTTTTGGATGACAGCAATTAAAACGCATACTTAATCATACTTAAAAGTAATAATATATACATTTTTTCTATCGCCCCCTAAATCCAACTCAACGCCCCCAAAATTTCTTTGGGCATCCTACCGCCCCCCTGAAGGCCACCAACGCCCACAAGGGGGCGCTATCGCCCACTTTGAGAACGACTGTTCTAGACGTTTACCGGGCAAATTATGACTCACCTTAGCCCTCCCCTGGCGTCTTGTGCCTATGTTATGCTTTAAAATGCATATAAATAAAAATTGTTTAGTATAATACCCTACTTAAATTTGTTATGTATTTACTTTTTTAAGGATAAAATAATAAATAATAATAAAAATGATCTAAGGACCATATTGACTGTGTTAAATTTGTATGATAAATATGAATTTATATAATATTATAGACATTATGTAGACAAATTTTAATAATTATGTATCTAAAGACAATTTTTCTTAATATAATATTTTAGGAACTTTTATGATCCTCGTAAAAGCAAATATGGCAATATTATTTATTGGTATTATTATTTTAAAGTACCTATACGTGATTTCTACGATAATACAAAATTATATACAAACGTCATGTATTTTGATTCACCATTAATTTATTCAATATTTCAAATTCCGATGTCATTATTATTAATTGTTCATACTATATATACCAATTATTGATGGCCGAAATAACGTTCAAGTATATTACACAACTTATTGTTTATTATTTTCGTAATTTTCTTTTTATGTATACATATTTATCCCAATTAACAGAAAAACTGCGGTAAATTTAACAAAACAATTGGCCTTGAAATTCATAATAAAATTACGAACAATGATTTGCCAAATAAATGTATACAAAACACAGAAAATTGGATTGTATGCTCTAAATTCATTACTATAAGGTATTCATAATAATTAATAACTATGACTTACAACTTGACATATCATAAACAAACATTTAAAACTAAAATAAAATAACAAATCGTATGACAAATTAGACAAATTAAACGAAAACATTTACAATAAAGTATTAAAGTTGTGATTTTCGTCCTGTTCTTCGGTGCAAAAAGAAAAGGATGTCAGGCCAAGCGCAGTGTACGACAAGGGAATACGTTTTTTCACTACGAGGACTTAAACAACAGGACAGTCCTTATCGGAAGACAGTGACGCTTAAATACAGAACGGTAAAGACCATGGACGAATAGTGGATGGCCCTTGGGTTTTTGGGCTCAAAAATGGTTCTGACTGCCGATATTTTTATGTAGGTACTTCAAAGAGACAAAACCACATTGCTTCCAATTATCCAGCTAGAGTGTGAAGGCTCTGTATACACTCAGACGAGTGGGCTGCTTATAGATGTTTAAAATGTTAAATAGTAGTGGGTATATTCACAATACTGTAAACCATCAGCAGAACTACGTTGACGCCTCGACGGACCCTCACACACAAAGCATAGAGAGATCATGGCTGGATGCGAAGACAAAAATTCTGAAAACGATGAGAAGTACTGTATTTGATTGGCTATTAATTCTTATAAATTAATTGTGTTCCCGCGTCATATTGAAATATCTATTATTTATAAATACCTAATGCAGGATGATTAACGATCATAATATTCAATTTTTTTAAGTAAATTATAATTATTATCAGGTATACAAATACAATATACATATTCTAAAATTCTAAATACCTATATCTTACCATTATAGGTACTTTAACCTATAATATTGTGTAATATTTTAGAAATAGCAAATATATAGAGTATTCAAACTCTTATATTGAATCAAATAAAACTTGTTTTATACGTATAATAACCATATTTTCTAAGTCATGTTAAAAAAAAAAAAAAACTGTAAATCTTTAAAAACTAAACACTTTTATCATTGCTTTATACAATATTTGTCCTGAAAATTACATAGTTTTTAAATCGAACTAACTCAAAAATCTTACAATATGAACTTTAACCATTTACTGAATAAAATGAAAAGAGAAAATAAAAAATATTTAAACCACCGGTAGAACTAATGAAATTACGCAAGATTAATGATCCTGTCCTCCGTATGTTATCTTAGTATAATTCAGTAAATCTTCTATGACATGTACTACCTATACAAATAAAGACAAGTTTTATTAAAAATTATGATAACATTTAATTAGAAACTGATTTCATTTTAATGAAAAATGTCGTGTTACATAAAAAATGTATATGAAACAAAAAACAAAAATAAAATATTTTAATATCACTTAGAAATGTAATGAACAATCTTCCTAATGTTAAATACAGTGCAAATACTATTGTACGAACTTTATTTGATATTACTCCACTAGTCCACTTATATATAATAGTTAATAATAAACAATATATATTTTTATATAAAAAAAAAAATGTTTTCACATTTATTTGTGACCACTCGACGATATATTTTAATGTACCTACTTGATCATATTGATGGAGAGCTTATAATATGGTGTTCTGAAGAAATAAAATCGAGTTTTCAAAACTAAAAATTCAAATGTAATAATTTTGTGTATTTGATAGAGGCACATTATTTTTCATCTCAAAAACCCTTTCATTAGATTAAATTTGTATACGACGTTATTTTTTCTCTCCCACTCAAAAACCGCAAAATGAAAAATGATATCTTTCAAGTATACACTCGTAGCCGCCAATCTATAACCCCTTTTATCATTTCAAGTTACAACAAAGACATTTTGTATCGTGATACGTGTTCGTAGATATGAATCCGTCCTACTGATTTTCAAAAACTCTTAGTGGTTAATGCGATTTTGAATACTACAAGAACAATTAAGGCGTGTATACGTTATACCTACATAGATATATAAATTGTACTATGAACAATCGATAAATAAGCACAAAATAATAATAAGGGAATATAAGAAGTGAAAAATGACATGTAGCGGGCACGTGAAGTTTGCACACAAGTTATAAAATTGAATTGTTGCATGCGATTTAACTTTCTAACATAATGCGCATCGACAAGATTGACGAAATGGAAAGAAACCTGATATTTTCTTGTAGTGTAATGGTGATCGGTGGTCGTATATAATATATAAGCCACGGAATATTATACTTCAGTATGCCAAATTCAAACAACACTTTTAGAACATTCTGTTAAAATGCAGAAAATATTATTTTTATTAAAAATCGTTCGAGTAATAATGGAAGAACCATGTAATTGTTCGTATTATTTTTTCAAATATAATATTATAATATGTATGTTGACCACGTCTTATTGACTACAAAGTTCTTATTATTTATATTTTAACGATTTCTTGAATATTTAAACTGTTTTAATATATTTTAAAATATTATCTCTTTTCCAAAAATGTTTATTTACATATTAAAATGTTTAAATGTTCCAAATAATGAATAGGTACTTATTATTAAATATATAGGTACCTATAATATAGCATGTATATTATTCCTGTGTACGTAATACGTTTTAAAACTCATTCTGTACCGATCAAGTTTCAACATAAAAAGATATTCTAAAAATTGTAAATCTTAAATAACAACTATTATTGCATAAAGTATGGTGAACATTTATAAAAAAAAAAAATTAAGAAACATTATTTTTGGTTTTCCTTAATTTGAAAAAAAGAAATACAAAAATAGCTTGATATTTTTTTATTAGATATTTTGTAAATATAACGGTTGTTTTAAAGGGTGACGTCGCATTTGTGCTGTTATTCATAATTAGCTATATTATTACCCATTTTACACTAGGTATATGTTATACGACATGTCTCATGCTTATCGCTGACGACACTTTTCGTCATCACTACGATCGTTCCAAGAAATCTGGTTTTTATAACTTTAGTTTCAATATTAAACTATAAAAATATTGTTTTGTATTTGTATCGTTAAAGATTTTTTTCTCTAATGTACAAATTATTTTATGGAGATACCGGTATAAAAACGGGACGAAAAGCGTTTTGTTTGTAGTTTGTCGACATAGCAGGATAAGGTACTCAAAAATGGTACAATCCCATTTCAAACAAAACATATCAAAATTCGAAAACTTATGAAAATAATTATAAACTTATCACATATATTATAGTAATGAACTAGTATAATATTATACTAAATAGGTACTTGTATGTATGTTCATGAACTTGAAATGTTGGTATGCAAAACTATATATTAAACACAAATGTCAATTTAAAATTCTCAATTTGCATAACTTGACAAATACAGATGTATGATCTAATGGTATTTTTTTAACTAGGAATCATATAGTAAAACAATAAAAATATGATAAATGTAACATGGACATATATCAGATATATATAGAAACGTTATACACATTCATAACCGATATGGTCCAATTCATGATCCATCTCTTATCCCCGAGGACATTGATAGTCATCAATAATATACTACCACTACCAACACCATACCAATAGTATACTAAGTCAATAATTTTATGATACAATCCACTACATGCTCTATCTACTCTTTTCTTAGAGTTTTTGACCTAAGATCTCAATGCTTCGACTTCGATTTGTAGACATTTTTCAAATACCGTGATTTACCACAGGAAATACCGCGAGTACTGTTTATATTAAAAAAGATTACGAACACTACTATACTTGAATCAAAATCACCAATAAGCATACAATCAAGTATTTCTTCGTAAATAAATATCAAAGGATCAATGAATAATAAATTATACTTTGTTTGAAAATAATAATATTGGAGAGATTTATTTTTATTAGGTATATTATTAAATTAATAAAATTACAAAAACATTGATTATTCACAATATTAAACATCCAAGTATTCCTCGATCAATTATATTTAAATAGTAATCATAATTTATAACATTTAATAACGGATATTATCTTAACGACCGATATGATAACACTAGAACAATACTTAAACTCGTGACTAAAATTGAAATACCGATTTTTATAGGTAGATAGTAGATACTTGATGTATTATTGTTAACACTTAATAGACGATTAACATAGATGTTTATTACCTATAGGTATGGTGACCAGACGTACTTATTTTATAAGGACAGTACTGTTTTTTGGTAACATGTCCTACTGTCCTAAATAAATGGTCGAAGTACACTTAAATGTACTTATTTTTAATAATTCCAAATCTAAAAAAATTACCTAAATTCAAATTTAAAGGATTTAAAAAAATTCTGTTATCAAAAAAAAAGTTTTAATACTGTGATATAGACGATATAGTGTTAATATTGTAATCACGGTACCTATTAGATATTATCTAATAATAATATCATGAAGACTAGTCTTCATGAATAATATAAAAATAATATATGTATATTATGTTTAAAAATAAATAAATGAGTTTAAATTGATGTTATATTGTTAGGTATTTATATTGATATAATATATACACATAATATATATTAGCCTATATTATTATGTACTGTTTTTTCTTTTTTAATATCTGGTCACCATACCTATAGGTATTTTAATATATAGTTAATTTTTAATATTTATATTTTTTTTTTGGAAAACATCCCGTTTGAAATTTAAATTCAATTTTTAACTAAAAATTTAACAAGTTTAAAGCATTGGTTAATTCATTCAACAGAGCTACATAATAATGTTAATTAAAACTTTATTTTAAGTCATACTGAAATAACATCATTTGAGCTCGTATAGCTTATGTGCAAATTTCAGAACTGCAATCCAAAACTTTGATAACTATGGTATTATTAGTTCATTAATAAAAGTACTAAATTAATTTTAAAGTTGTAATTAGTATTTTTCACTTTCTAGAGAAATATTTTCTTAACATTTAGACATTTTTCTAATATTTAGATTACTTTATATCATTATTATTATTATGGTAAATATGGCAGGTATCAAGTATTGAAATATTCAGTATTCTAGTAGTTATATTTAATTTTATAATAAATTTAAATATTCAGATGAGTTGGAGTTGGACAGTGGCACTCGCCATGTGGGGGAGGGTGGTCCGGGGGTCAACCTTCTTCAAAATGCCTTCATTCCTGGAAATATATATCTACAAAATGCCTCTTACCACTAATATCACTAGTACCTATGTAATTACGAGAAAATTATTAATAGTACAAGCAACAAGCCCCTTCGAAAAAATCCTGTGTGCGTTACTGAAATAAGATATGATTAGTATTACATTTTTTAAAATAGTAATAATATAATATTATAATATCTTTTAAATTGCAATAATCGATATAGGTACTGTGTTATGACAAAGTTCTAGATCTAGACCAAAACTTTTAACCTTAAATCCATCAACTAATATACTTTTTTTTTAATAATACTATATTATGCACTTCGGTCTTCAATATTTACCATTAGTGCCAGATTTAAATATAACCTAACTCGTACATTTTGTATTGATAAAAATATTTAAGTTTTTATTTTTATGCATGACAACATACATTTTCGTATTTTAAATCAAATATTTTTGAAGTACTTTGGTATAGGTACATAAAAGTCGAATTTCAAATGATGTTTGATTGTAAGAAATATTATTTTTTTCTAAAAATATTGATTTGCAATGACATCAAGTAAATTTATGTAAAAAAATATTTTTGAAAAAGTTAAAACTTTTCGAATTAACCAGCTGTGTAATGGATCATATTATATATGTATGCACTCTCGCATATATCATTTATTATTATGCGTGCGCGTGTATTTTCGTATTGCTTCTCACCGCGGCAACGAATCTATATACGTTTGTTCTGTGCGTGCATGCGTGCGTGTGCGTAGACACATTAGGTCGTACGTCGGAATAGACAGAAGAGAAACGACCTACGTGGATGTAGGTACCGTGTACAGTGGAAACGAGCATATATTACGTTTTCTGTGGTCGCTCCTCGTTCGCCCGCCGTAAACCTCCGCCGTCGCACGCAGCCACCCCGGTACCACACCGGAAACCGATCCCCGGACGCAAAGGGTGCGCGGCTTTCTAGGTATTTCGGTAATTTTAATTTTTTTTTTTTTTCCCCCCGTCCCCGAAATATAACCCACCGTGGTGACGAGACGCGATTTGCGTACAAGCGCATTTATACATATATATATATATATATATATATTTTAATAATATACATGTGTCATAAGAGTCGGATGCTGCGGCGACGGCCACGCGGTGTCACGCGTGTGATCTATATATAGGGACCATATGGTCGACACGTGCGCGGCGTTGTAGTATACGATAATACAATAATATGTGTAATAATATTACACGGAGGACTATTCGAAACAGTCGAAACATGGCGAAAGAGACGCGACGCATACGGGCCGCACCTTGCGACGGATTTTCGTCCGGACGCAACACCGCAGCACACTTCCGCGATCGCCATGTATGGGCGCCCGCGTGCTCTGCGTTTCCGCCGCATACGTCTCCTCCTCAATATAGCTCTCTCACTCTTAAGTATTTTTTTTCACTCTCTCTGTATCTGTCTCTCTCTCTCTATCTCTCTCTCTCTCACACACTCTCACTCCCGACTCCCTTCACCCAACCCACTAAAACACGAACACCGCCGACACGTGTGTGTTTTTTCTCTCGTTTGCTGTTATTATTATTATTATTATTATGTGCGTTATTATTATGTATCGTATAATGATATTATGTTGAATACGCGGAACGACGGACCGACACCGCTGCATCCATGCACTATGTCTACTGGACCGTCGGAAGAATAATACATTAAAATATAATATCGATTATAATAATATTGTTACTGCAAATTTGCAAGTGTTGCGCTCGACGGCCTTTATATTATATGATTTCCGTTCATACATACTACATTACACCTTCGTAACACAAACGCCAAACGTTCGTTTTTTTAAACGTGTGATAAAACAGCTGGGTGGTCACGGCGTGGGTGTTTACTTTCACGATTGCGGATTGATGAAATAAAACGACGAGGCGCAGCAATAATAGTTTTTATACGTATACCCATATACGTGTACATTTGAAAAAATATAAAACTTATATGAAAACTCCGATATATTATATTATATTGCTCAGGATTTTGAAGCATGCAACGTCGAATATAGAATATTTGAAAACAAAATCTCAGTGTTTTGATTTTTGTCATTCATCTTAGTTTAATATTTTATTTTTCACTAAACTTTACCGCCACAGCCACGCAATTTCCCCTATCTTCGACATCAAAAGAGTAATGATTTTAGTTCCCAAACTTTTGTTAGAAAACATTTTTTTTATGACTTTATACTCATATTGAAGTTTAATGAAAAATTATTTTTTATACAGATTACCAGATTTTTTGATTTATTTTGATTTTGATTTTTTATTACAATATGCAGTACATACTATCTGGTAATTTATTTATTTTTTTGTAACACGTACATATCATTGATTTGTTTTAACATTTTATTCAATTTTACTGAGTTTCTCAAATCCCAATTATTACAATGTTAAAAGTACCACGAAGACTTAATTTAAATTCAAAGGCTCGTTTACTTGTAACTGGAAGTAAAATATAATGAACTTGTTTTGGTTATGGTCCAAATGGAATTACAAGAATAAAAAAAATATATTTCCAATTACAAAATAGAAATAGAAATTGATGAAAATCAATTATCGTTAAATAAATGAAGTATTGTATTGGTGTGTACTTTTTTAATGGTGAGATTATGTAATGAATTTTTTGGAAATTGATAGTAATTCCTGACTTGCCTCTAATGTATATTTCTGAAACACAAAATAAAAAAGAAGAACCTAAACCTCTGAATTTATTGTTATAAAATGTTTGGTATTCGACAATCTGAAACTAGGTTACAATAATATACCTACCTAATAATGAAGTTTAGAAAAATAAAAACTACTGTTTAATTCGTTTATATCAAAATCTTATGGAAACCTCAGAATATTCACGATAAAATATAAATACAATTTATATAAAAATATACATCGAAATAAACTTTTGATGTCAACTTTCTGTACTTATAACAACTTGTATAAAACCATATTTGGTTAATAATATTAACATTAGTTAGATTATTAGATTAGTATTCATAAGCCACTTCTGATTTTATTGGAGTCATAATTACTTGTTTTTAGTAGATGGGTATTGGTTATAGTAATTTATTCTTCGATCTAAAATTGTAAAATTAACGCTAACTTGTAACAGAGATATCGGTATGAGTAAAATATTAATTTTATTGTTTAACCATTTATAAGTCACCACTGTGTTGTTGCGTTCAGCTTAAAAATTAACTATAATATATTAAACACTGCACTGACTTAAAATAAATCATAGAAAACCCATAAAATACATTCGGTAAATCAATACCACAATATCTCTGCTATACAAAAAAAAACCGTTCAATTACCTTAAATACATATAAACATAACTTATTCCGATTTAAAACATTAAACTGTGTGGTTTTCATTTTTACTGATATTATTTATGTAATATTGTAAATTTGTAATGTATTAAATGTGTTTACTTATATATAGGTACCTGGTACATAATATCATTATTCATTAGTACTTAGTAGAAGTAGAAACCATAGTTTTGACATGTAAATTATATGCCTGTATATTAACATTAACCAAAACTTAACATTTACATTTACAGAAAAGATTAATTTTATGTATTCGTTGTAAGCAGTGGCATAAATAGATACAGATTACAGGGAGCCGGGAGGATGTAAAGTGTTAACAATTTACACAATAGAACCAATATGAGTAAATACAACAGAAATTTTAATAAAAAATACCATGCGTAGAGAATTTTATGTAATAGTTTATACTAATTATTAAATACATAGAAAATAGATTTATAAACAATAACTAAATGGTATAATACTACATGTTATTATATGATAACAAAGTAACCCTATGCCGAAATAAATGTAAACTACCTACTCTCATTCAGTATCAATTGATATTATTTATTGTATAATTAACATACCTATTAAATATTATATTTAAAAATAACATAAGTATTTAATTAATTACCTACTGTGTTTAGATAAAAAAATTACCCGTAAACATATGTGTTTAAAATTCAGTTTGTTTTATTTACACTGAAGTAAAGGTTACTATTCAGTTTTCATATTTAAGCAAGTAATTTTTAACAAAATCTATTAAACAATATGTTTTTTTTTTTGTAATATTATGGTTATTTGTCACATATATACATGATTGTTAAAATATATAGAATGGGTCTCACAGTTGGTGGTTTTATACTTTTATTAATCACTGAAAAGTCTGTAGACATGACAAATGATTATCACGGACAAGACTATAATTCAAAGTTTGAGTAAAAAAAAATAAAAGCGTAGAGATTCATTAAAATGAATGTCCGACAGTTGAAGTTCAATTTTTCATTGACATTCTCCTTTTTTTGGAGTAAAAAAAATGTTTAGCCCAATTTTATATGATATAGGTTGTACAAACATATTTAAATAAAACAGTAAAGAATGCTGATGATTTAAAAATTGATCACAATATTTTTAGTTTTATGTAGTCACAGCATATAATAATCTCTTTAGATTTTTAACAGATCAGTATCTAAGACCTATTGACTTATAGTATTTAAAAACAAATATATTTAAAATTACGAATTATATATTATAATTGAAATAATAATCAAAGAATTAACTGACATGTTTCAAATATGTTCTAATATAATAGTATAAACTTTATACGTAATAATATAAAACGTTTAACCTTATACTATTGTATTATTGTTGAAATCTAATAAATAATAGATACGTGTATTTTTTTAAAGGGTTAAAAGCTTAAAACATTAAATTTACAAAAATAAACAATACAGAACATTTAACTCCTTGTACTGTTAGTAATATTAGTTACTATATGGTAATGCTAGTACTGCTACAGGCCTATTAGAATAAATCAACTTTATGTCCGTGTCAAAAGCAAAACAATCAAAAGCTGTCCGCCTACACAATAATCACTTGGTCCTTACAATTTATCATTAAATCATATTTATGCACCATCACTCATCATACATTTAGTATTGATAATATTTATCGTGAATAAACAAAACTATAAAGTTGTTTAAAAGCAAAACTCAACATAATTTTATTACTTTAAAGCTGGCTGTTTTATGTACATAAAGAAATATTTAATGGTATTTATATATGCACTGCATGTGAAGACATTTATACGAAAGATTTGACATATTTTAAATGGACAGGGATTCTTTGGATAATTTTATTTTTAATTGGATAATAAGTGATTGATGTTTTAATTTTGCATTCAATAAATCATTGTAAGTATCCAGCAATGGAATACGATTCTTCAAAAATTAAACTTTAACGCTTTTGTTATAAAAAAAAATTATTACTACATACGTATTTATTTGCAAAAGAATGATTTATAAAGAACCTAGATCTAAAAAAATTTCACAAACGAAAAAAATTTAAAAACACATAAATAAAAATAAATAAATAAGAAAGCCGAAAATATTAAATGTTTAAAAATATCACTTAACTAGCTAAAATATTTTTAAAATTATACCTAATTTGTCTAGTAAATTTTAATATGAATATTTGGTGAAAATGTCAAGCCTTCATTTTTGAATTACTATAAAAAAAAAAATATATTTTGTCGAAAACTAAACAACTTAACCATGGTTTTGTGTAAAAATTCCTGTTTTTTCTTATTTCTTTTTTTTTTGTCTTTATTCTGTTATTATTTTTTAAGTACTGGAAATTAATTTTTAGGACTTTGGACTTATTCAAAGTACTAGCTAGATCTTCTTTTTTCTAGAAACCTCAATCCCAAGTTGAAAATCTGAGCATATTTAGGTACTGCACCTAAAGTTGACTCGTCGTCAAGACACAAAAAAACCATATTGAATATAAATCAATACATTCATCACTCCACTCAGAATCCAAAACACAACTAATCTATTTCGGAGGCCCATAAATATTATGTAATATATCCTATAAACCAAATAATATTACTCGACATTTTTGTTGTAATTGACCTTGTGAGTACAACAATTTAGTTATTTATAACATCTTATAAATAATTAGTTATGAGTTATGATACTGAATCATATTTCATATAATAAATTACAAAAATGTATTATGTTTACCTGTTTAATAATTAATAGTACATTAACATTAAATATTATTTGTATATATAATATTATAATAAGTTATAAAATATATAATATAATATAGGTGGGTAGTATGTACTTACACACAATACTCGCAAATATAATTTATTAAATACAAATATTTTTTTATTAATTACTGATACATTTAATATTAAGTTGTATACAAATTACAAATTGCGTTGTGAGTCACTCACCAGTGTGACATCTTGTTCAACAGTCATACACAAACATAATTTGATGTTCATCAGAATCCCACCCTCAATGGTAGAGTTACACATCGGGCATCAAAATACCTATGAATATCGTGTAGTGTTATATTTAAGTGCTGTACTAAAGGCGTCATATAACACATTACCTATTTTCTAATATGTAAACACAACAATTATAATTTATAAAATAACACTCATAAAGGCGTATAAAACTGTCTATTCCTACAATACGAACTTATGAATAAGATAGATAACTTTGACACTTAGTGCATACAAAATACAAAAACCTTTGACGCCTTGACCTTTCTCAGGAAACAGGTGGCAGTGTTATCCATGGTTATCGAGGTCCGAAAGGACCTGAGAAGATCAAGACTCGTTTCACCACTGCACAACACTATATAATAATATTATGTCTGTATAATACCACTTATTAATATAAGACCAAAACTCATACAGGGTGCTCCAACAGCCTTAAGATTATTATTATCATAGACCTTCATACTACATAGGTACTTTTTTAATCATAATAAATAAAATAGTCATAATATTAGATAGATAGCTATAAATAAAAAAATGTCTTAATTCTTTACACTTTTGAATAAGCCAAAATTTAACAAAGGGCATAACATCCCCAAGCATCCCCCTAGTAGTACCAATGCTTATATTTATCCTAAATATAGATCGCGTATAGTAGATCTGCTACGTTATTATACTATATGTTGTGGCCAACAAAATAATTGGGTACCTATAAGGAGAACATTTGGCAGAGAGAAGGACAAAAGAATATGGTTTTTTTAAAAGAACGGTGCATATATACATATATACCTTCCACATAATAAAATATAATTTGATAGAGTTACACTGAACGAGAATGCGCTATGCTCATTGCTTTTTTAATACTAATTGTAATGAAGTAATTTGGCATTTGTGTATTACTGCAACTTAATACTATTTCATAACAAAGGTTATTAAAACGACCTATAAAAAAATGATTAACTAATAATAAAATATGATAAATTAACAATTTCATAGTAAAAAACAATAATTTTCTTGAGTAAATAATTGGTCTAAACGGGTTAAAATTGTTCAATACAATGTTTTCCACTTGATCCAAATATACTTTGTCCATTTCCAATAATGCCGGAGGACTTGTGCTGTAGTTTAACAGTATGGAATATGGATATTGTGGTTACAAAGTTTATATCTTAATGTGTAATTCGTGTTCAATAATTTGCCGGCCAAACCACCCAATGGAATAGTTATTAGTAATCTTGTATATTATGTGCATTATATGAAAATGTATAGAATTAAAATATTAATTTAATCCGTGACTAAAATTTAAATACCGCAAGTACCTATTGATAACAGCCGATGACCAAATTCAGTGTAATACAAATAATTAGTTTACCTACGTGCAAAATATTAATCAACGAAATAATAATTTTTTGAAATAACAAATTTTTATACCATGTGTCAATGACAATGATAGAAAATATTAAATAATATGTTAAATTAAGCTACGGTTAAGGAATTTATATATAACGACAAAGAATTACAAAAGCCTCTGTACTTAAAATATATTGTATAATTTTAAAACTTAAAAATTTACCTACCTATTGGCTATGTTATTAGGTTCTAGTGCTTTTAAACTACTCAATTAATGTTAAATGTTAGTATTTGTCTTAAATATTTAAACAAATTCTATAACAACCTTCAAACTGATATTGAACTTTATTAAGCTTACTTACACATAATTCTATGTCAAGGAAACTTTAAATCATTTTTTTTCAAAATAATATTTATTATTATAATCATAATTAATCGTTTACTCTAATTTGAATGCTAAAAATATTGATTAAGATGCGAGTATAGTTAATCACTAATTTCAACTACCTATACCTATACGGATTCATGAATCACATTTGTTTGTTAACTCTTATAAAAATGCAAATAAATAATCTATATTGATCAAAATATATGATTAATAACAAACTAAGGGCAGTACCTACACAAATAAAACAAATAACAATACTATCAAATGTTTCGTCCCATACCATTTAAAATTATTAATTAATGTATGAATGTCGTACTTTAAGCCTTAAGGGAATATAAAACTCAAAACTATAATATGCGAATGTTTTTCAAATGTTGACACAAACACGTTTAATCATAACAAAGTATTATAAACTAAGTAACAATAGTATTATAGTAATATTGTAATAGTATTGTAATAGTAATAGTATTATACCACTACACAGGTAAACCTATACAAGAGTTTGGTATGTACATAATTATAATTATAATTTTTTTAAAATTAACTGCATAGACCTAGTTGTCTGCAGTCGTCAACTCGCCCCCCCCCCCCATTTTCGTCAGGTTTGTTGATTTTTTTTTTCAACAATAAGGCTCTATATAGATTATTTATCAGCATCAAAGTGCGAAACAAAACTAACCATTAAATATGCAAATCCTGGTCTTACATTTAGGGGTCAGCAATTGTCTCTTACACCTATACAATATCTGAACATCTCGTAATATTCGTTTACGGACTCAAGAGTGCACCAATAACTTGAATTCGTAATGAACGATTTAAAGTCGACCAAAAATCGACAAACTTATACGATGACACGAATACTTAAATGATTGCGGTTTATATTCGCCAATCGACGGTTTAGGCTTAGTAACATAACAATAATAATAGGTATGTATATAATATTATATTGTACATATATATACGGATGCATCACTCACTTGCAATAAAAGAGTCTATTGTCGTTGGCCAGGTGTACGCTCCATCCCGGTATCAGCCTGTTCTGTATGGACTGTAGGAGATGTGACGTGTTCTTCTGGCCGTGAGCACCTTGTCCTTGGTGGAGCAACATGAGTGCGAAGAGTCCTCCGTCGTCAACATGTCAACATCGGGCAAGAGGACGGTCGTCCGTCCGGCAGAACCGTAGCGGCGGTGATCGTCGCCGCCGCCGCAGCAGCCACCACCGGCATGCCGCGGATCGTTGTACAGAAACCCTTTTTATCTTATTTTCAATCGGACGAAGGGGAGTAAGACGAAGGAAATGTTTATTTTACACGCCGAGAAAACAAACCGGCCGAACGAATGATTATAATAATTTATACGATTATTAAAATGTGCATAGAAAAAAATGTATTAAAAATAATTTTTTACAATTCTTTGCGACGGTGAATTGTTTATCCGGTTAATTCAATTTTTGTCGCTGCATCGGAATCGGAGAGAACGACGACAACAACAACGAAAATAATAATAATAATAATAATAATAATAACAATATTTATATTATTATTATTATTATTATTATTATTATTATAAGTATACGCAACGACGGCGGCGGCGACGGCGGCGGCGGCACACGACGAACAATGCTTGAGCGGATAATGAGCACTACTATCACGGGGGACACACGCCGCGCACGACGAGGAGTCGGTATCGCGTACGCTCACGCACAAGCGCCGGTGCCAAGGGTCAGTGCAGACCGGGGCGTGACTATACAGTGGGCAACGTGCGCGCAGTGCGGCCAAATCGTCGGCGAAACACTGACGAAAAGCTTCGAAGCGCCACGCCGCCACCGCCCCGGATAGGAAAGTTCCGACGCCGCTGACTTGTTTTATTACGCGAACGTCAACCCCGCCGGCCCACGAGCGTGCAATCACCACTGCCACCACCACTGCCGCGCTGCTGACGTCTTTTTGACGAAGGAATTAACTAAATAATAAAAAACACAACGTTCGGTCGTTAAATATTCAAAATTATTATAATTTTTTCAATCAATTATAATAATGTATCCAATACATCTCTTAAGTCCCTGTTATTTTCACGCCCAGAAGTGAAAAAAAATAAACGACGTCTCGTTAGATATTCCAGAAAAAAAAACTTTAGAATATTTTTAACGACTGAGCGGTTTTTTTTGTTTTTCATTATTAATACCTACGTTAAATTTTAAAACCATACCACTCTATTAGCTGGCATGTAAACATTTAAAAATAATATTCAATTAAAAAAATTCTTTGGCGATTGTGCATCTCTGCAAGATAGTAATTTTTTGTCTAATAGGCACTTTTCAAATTATAATACAGTAAACACATATTATATTATTATATGTAATAAATATTTCATATTTAACATTAATATTATGATGAATAGAAATTTTCTAACAAGATATGGCATTACAAAACCTAAATATTGTATAATATTCTTAAAATTACCTACAGAAATGTTTTATAATATTATAATATTATAGTAACATGACAATAAATAGAATAATTTAATGCAATTTCGAAATAAAGATAGTAAAAACTGTACATCATAATAATATATACCTAAATTAATACAACGATATACAGTGTGGTTTACCAAGAATGTTCCCCCTCCCATTTTTTTCCTTTAAACATAAATTTATTCAAATTCTGATTTTTTAAAAATTTTAAATATACCTTAAGATCATGTTTTAAAATTAAGGAGCGTCCTGTGGTGATACAAACTTCTGTTTTTCAAATGAGAACCGCCCCCTTTTTTACTGTAAATTATTTATTGGATAATTTTTATGTTTGTAATTAAAAATTCAAACGAGTAGTTTCAGTTATTAAAATGTTTATTTTAAGGATAATAGAACTAATAATGGTCTTACAAGAATATAAAGTTCATGTTATATATTGAATCTAGTATTTATGATACTTGGTCACTTGGATCATTTATATAAATTGTTATTGTTGATAGATTAATATTAATCACTAAAATATTCAAATCGCTGTAGCTCCAATATTTTCCAAACCCATTATCACAGACCTATTATCCTTAGTAGGTACACAAAGTTAAATAACTCAAAAACTACTCGTTTGAATTTTGATTCTGATACATCGCCGTAGCTGGAACAAATTTTCGGAGGGGGTTTTAAGCTAAAAAAGTTGTGTTTTGATTAAAACAGAGATTGAAATAGTTATTTTACCTACTACCACATAATATAACACGAAAAAATTTCGGGGGGGGGGAGGGTTGAACATCCAAACCCCCTCCCCCCAGATAGTCCTTGATCCTTAGTAGGCACACAAAGTTAAATAACTCAAAAACTACTCGTTTGAATTTTGATTCTGATACATCAACATTTTCACAAAAAAATATCCGCTAAATAATTTAGAGTTGAAAAGGGCGGTTCTTATTCGAAAAACAGAAGTTTGTATCTCCACAGAACATTCCTTAAGAAGTACAAAAACATCTCAAGAATTTGAAAATATGCCCTTTAGACTTTAAGTATATTTATAAATGCCAAAGATAAGTTTTAAAAACTGCATTATTGAAGAAAAAGACTGGTGAGCATTCTTGGTAAATCACTCTGTATACATACAACGATAGAAGATAGTATAAGCATATAAATATATTTATGTTATACATCTCATAATAAACCCGAAAATTACACGAAATACGAAATGTCCAAAGAAATATTTCCAAACAAAAAATGAAGCAAAATTAAACATTTTCAAAACTTATGGTCCCAACTCCAATATATATCAAAAAGTATAAAGTAAATGTTTTTATACTAAAACTTTCAAATTTGGAATTAGGGAAACAAAGTTTTATAAACAACATGCATTGTTTTTAAATCTCCTATATTCTTAATTCCATAACTTTTAATCTACTTTGTGTTTGCATACATTTTAGGCTATCAATATATTAAAGTTAACTACTTATATTACACCTATATATGTTTAAGACATAAAGAAAAGTCTACAAATTAAAGCAAAACACGATATAGTGTTTATATTAAGTTGATTAAGACAATATTTATTATGTGCAATTTTCATTTAGGTATTTGCATTCAACAGTATCAATCTGTACATTTCTGATTTATTCCGATACAATATGTTGGCAGGTAGGTTGCTTGAAAATTAGTGGAGAAGCTTAAGAGGAAAAAATGTATACCTAAGTATTGGTGAAAAATGAAAATATAATTATATACTTTAAAAGTTTAAAGTACAAACGAATAATATTTTTAAATTACAAACAAAATATGTAACTATAATCGTTATTCTTTGTTAAAATATCTAATTTCGTCCAAATTTAAATTTAAAATGTCTATAAAAAATAATTTTTTTAAATATTTTGATTATAATATAAACTACCTGAGAAACCTTATTTTGAACTTTCAACTCTTAATTATAAAAATTAAACATTTTATCAAAACTTTGTATAACATTTTCAAGCTTTTTTACCCAACAAAAATGAGTGAATATCCAATGTAGTAACAATTTGAATTTCAAACGATTATAAAAAATGAATGTGACTTTCCAGTAAACTTTTTTGTTTATTATAAGTATAAAAACTTGTGGGGAACCTTGTATTAAAATTTAAAACGTTAAATATAAAAAGAAAATTTTTTACGAATTTCTAACAACAAACTGATTTAAAAATTTTTTCGATTTTGATCAATTTCATCGTCAAATTCTAACTTTGGTGATTCATAATTATTGTAAATTTATGCTCAACTTTTTTTTTAAATTACACTAATAATTACTTATGAGGAATCTTGTATTAAGATTTTTGACCGATAAACATCATTTATCGACAATAATTGTTGTTATTAGTTATAATAGTTATTTATGTTACTATTTGTATACATTTTTAAAAAGGGTTTCAAACCCGTTTATTATGTAAAAATAAAAATTGTAATTGAAAAAAAACTTAAAAAATCGAAAATTCTTAACGCCTATTATATTATTATGATATTATTGCTAACCAAAGTACTTACTATGTTCACTTTCCTACCAGAAAAGATGTTAAAGTAGAAAATCAAAGCATTTTTACTGCCCCGAAAAGTTGATTACAGACACAAAAAATTAGCAATTTTCAGGCAAACTAAGATCTGTTCATTGTGTTCGAAACCGTTTTTGGAAAACATTGATTAAAATGTTAAGACTTCCGCCCTACAGCCAATGGCCTCCTCAAATTATAGGTTTGGTTATGTTCGTGCGTGATTGTTTACATATAAGGAATTATATGGGTATTATATACCATTATCCCAATCCTAAGGATGCGCCAAGTTAGAGAAAATGTGAATACTAATTTATTTATTATGTGTTGTTACAACACGTACCTATATATTATGTGGTATAAAGTATAATACCATAATTTTATTGTCACTGAATATACCTACTTATTTTTGAGATGCCAACTCAGTTATTGTTTTAGAAACGCACTTTTTTATTTTATAATAGCAAGGAAACTAAGTTAACCTTGACCGAGTCTATACATACCAACACTATTGCCTATACCTTTTATATCCAACTAATATATTTGGGCGTGCCATTGAATTTCAAATCTGAATTAGGCGTGGTAAACGGTAATAAATACAAATATTTTTTGTAAAAGTTACTGAAAAAAATGACATTTCGTAGTTGAGAACCGTCATGAACAAATTTCAAATAAAAGGAATTTCATGTACCAATAATAATTAATAAATTTTAATGTTAATAGTTTTTGTAAATTAATTGTACCTATATCTATTAAAAAACAAAAACTTATTGATAAACATTCCAAAAACACGAGTGAGATTTATTTTAAACTCTTGTATAGTTACACTCATATATCATAATTTTCATTTGCTAATACATTTTAGGGTATTAATAAAACCATAAATAAATAACATTTTGTACAGAACAATATAGATACATTTTGTGTATCAAATGTTGAATACTAATATTGGTATTATATATATTTATAATAAATAATAAATTATGAACAACTAACAAATTCCAATTGAAGTAAATTTGCAATAGTTAAAATAAATAAGTTGTTGTCATTACTCATTAATGTATGTATTTAAAAAAAATATTTAAAGACCAGCATAACATAAAGTTTTAAAAAAATTTACTCTCCGCTGTAAAAATAATTTACATAATATAAATGATATACTAAATGATAGTCGAAATATTTAGTCATAAATTATTTTAAAAGTCGAAACAGTGAAATATTGATCTAAAAACAACGTAGATACCCAACTAACTTTATTTTTAATTAAATGTAATATGTCACATATTATAATTTATTGATAAATCGTTGTTCATTATCATTATTATAGTGGCGTGGCGAAGAGGGTAATCAAGAGACAGCCAACTCTGAGTTTTTTTAAGGGGTGATGTGAGGGTGGGTATAGGTAACGGCTAATAGGTGATAATTTAATGTTAACTTTAGTACCTACCTATTTTTTTTACTTATTTTGTTGTATTCAAATATAGAATTCGTGAGGACTTGAAACTGTTATATATATTTTATTATATTTTACTATACGCAATGACATTTTCAAAGTATTTAGATTAATTAAATGCCTATTTATACCATATACGCCTACTTTATTATCCTACTAACAGTAACATAAATTACTATAATATAGCAATTTAATATTAAATATATTATCATAAAATATATTTAGTAATATGACTGACAGACCGCGGTCTTTGCTCAGAATTGTTTTTCGTATGCAATGAGCTATCATTGAATTTAAATTTAACATATATATATATATATGTACATTACAGTAACTTACTCAATGACGATTGACGAGACACACTCGACAGTCGACACCTACTTTACAGCAAAGTGGTTATCAACTTTCCCTCTTATTTTTAAATTCCTGTCATTTTCAAATTTTTAGTTTTTTTTTTATATAATTTTTAATTTTATATCCTGATTATTTACCTACAAAGTTTATTTTAGTATTACATTTTGATATAGTGTCAATCAAAAATACAGTAATGTACGGAGTGGAAACACAATAAATAGAGTACCTTTAATATTATTTAATAAGTTTCGCCGAGAGAGTAACTAATATGATTTATTTGACAAGATAAAAATTGTTTTTGTTAAGTATAGGTACAAAGCCGTAGCTAGTTTATACGCATGTGTCCCACATAGACCAAATAATATTTTAAAATACATATTTAATTTATTTGTTATTTTTGTATTTTATCCTAAACAGAGGAATTGATTTGATTTGATAAATTTAATATTATGATATACTATAATAGAGACGTGATGTGAATACAACGATCGACAAAAATATTTGCAACATGGGACGTCAAATATTTCGTTAATTCAATTTATAACATATCAAAGCTCAAAGACGGGACACCTATGACCTATAAATCTATATATATCGCAATATCACTACTATATTATAAATTATAATCATTGTTTAAAATAGAACATCCCGTCTAAATATCATACAATTATAGTTACGCTTATTATTATTGTTATTATTATTGTTATTATTGTGATTATTGTAGTCTGCAGTTGTTATAACTCTCGAACGTCAGAACGTGTACCTATATGTAATATAATATAAGACAGAAAAATCACAATAGCTGTATAGAATCCTGGATTAAATCCTAGAGAGAACAAGGGGAAGCACACCACTGGGACTCACAGTCGTAAGCAGGCCTGTTCTGGCGTCAGTCTAAAATTAAATCATTTGGTTTATACCCTTTTTAGTAATTAAAATGGTTGTAATGTAATCATTATTAAACAAATTATTTTAAATGCCTATTGAAACCTAAATAAAAATGAGTACTAAATACTTCTTATATAATTTAATTGTTCTGATTGCAATATGTTTTAATGCTAAATTTAAATTATAATTTATTTCATACATGCTCATTGTATTTGTATACTTATATAATTAATAAACTATTTTTAAATGATTTTGAGTATGACATTAAGACATTAAGTTATGTGTAGGTTATAGGTCATTAGTCTCACGTACATTATTCATTGTTCAAATCCTTGATAAAAAGTAATAACAACAGGACTTTTTTTACCGGTGGAGACTGGAGGCCCACAATCAAGTATTGGCTTGTAAAGGACTTAAAATGGACTTGCATATTATAGGCAATAATTAATAAAATTTTAGGTATATTAATGCCAGCTAGTCTATCATAAAGAAAATTAGTCTCCATAGACGGTCTAACAGTGGGTATTCTGTAAGTAGTAGACTATTGTGTAACTAACTATATTGTAAATAAAACCAATACCTAATAATGATTTAAATTTATATTTTACAAAACGATACGTACCTACGGTAGTGCGTAATAAAAAACAGAAACGCTTACCTTTGGTCGAGGTGGTGGTTCAAGCGGCGTCCGAGATATAAAAAAATGAAAAAGCTAAAATTTGATCTATTGATTGTGTCAAACGAGGAAATTACTTAAATACAGTCAATAAACCTCAACATTATGCTTGGTAAGAAAAAATAAAAGTCAAGTCCCAAGAAAAACTGATCATCTAAGGTATATTCAATGATATAAAAATATATTTTCTTGATGCATTATTATAGATAGTACCGCGTCCACACTATTTCACTGAAATTAACTTTAACTAAAATATAAATTAATATCTATAATATAATAATACAATAATAAATTAATAAATACCTAATTAAAAATATTATTAAATACCCGCTGCTCGATTACCAGTAGCTGGTTGTCTCCGCGCGGACCTCAGTAGGTTTATTTTGTTTTCTCCTTGCTCGCGCATTTGGACCGTAGATCATATTATTTTATTATGTTTATCTATACATCTATAACTATTAACTACGGTTTGAAGTTCGTACATCAAACAGCAGAGCGGATGTAATGGTCGATGATGAGTAGAACACGCGCCGTCAACTTGCAGTCAACACCGATGTCGTAATATTATTTATACAGCCCGCGGTATTATACACACATAATATAATTACCATTGTCTAAATAACACATAATATTATTTATTATTGCAATGGTCGTTGGCTTTTCCAGCGTACAAAGAATATTATGTTAAATAATGTTACATGACACATGTGATATTGTGATCGCTATAATAGATGACGATCCATCTATTGGCGTGTGGCGCTATATTGGAGTATTATAATCTATAATATATTAGTAGGTATTTAACTTTAACTACCTACATAGACATTACCTAGCCATAGACGATAGACATATTATAGATAACTTATAAATTATAATTTTATATTATTATATACCGGAAATCTATCGCAGTATCGCCACATAGGTACTTAGAAGTTAGAAGTACGATTTTGGAAAATAATTACTATTTCATAGAGATCCTCGATATACCTACAATAATATTATTAAAATTTGGCATACTAGGTGATTTACAACTTGCGAGAACCCAAAATTAAAAAAGGTGGGCGCTGAGAGTCGCACTATGACAGTGCACCATAACGGGTGTGTTAAATTACTTAAATTTGAATTCAACGATAAATCATTGAGCATCATACGAAAAACGATTCTGAGCGAAGCCGATCTGTCAGCCTACATTACTAAATATATTTTATGATACTATTTCTATCCAAAGTATTAACTAGATTCACTTTCTTATTAGAAAAGATGCTGAAGTAGAAAATTGAAGCATTTTTACTGTCCCAAAATAATATGACAGCAACAAAAAAACCACACACCATGGTAAAATAAATACATTCATCGCTCCGCTCAGAATCTAAAAAATAAGTTAATACGAGTATCACCATAATATTCTAAATCTCATATTTATATACTTTATAGTCTTATAGATTATAAATAATTTATTTAAAATGCCCAGGATCCAAGTGCAATAAATTCATAGCTATAGATTTTTTTATTTTACTTACAATTTTTTAATTTATTTATTTGTCTATTAAATTTAATTATCTGTTTAAATATTTCTTTAAAAAAATTGGAATTATATACCTAGAATTTTATCCTCTAGAAATCCTCCCGCAGAGCTAACCTGTCTATTATATATATATATGAATATATTAAATTAATCTACCCCCCTCCCCAACCTAGCCCCTTACCAATCCCAGGATCAGTCACTGGATGAAACCATTGATTAAATATACAATGTATACCTATACAATATACATTGAACCTATATTTAATCAATGGTGAAACACACTGCGTACACTATAAACTGTATAAACATTTGGTTTGGAAATGTTGAGTTATATCGACAGTTTTTGTTTAATCGGCTAAATATTGATTTAATATTTAAAAAATATATTTATTAATAACGTATATACTTATGAAGTTAAAGCAAACTATAATAGTTTATAGTTTATAATTAGATACTAATATTAGTTCTCACTTATAACTTATTAGGGATGAGTGTTGAGTGTATGACCATACAAATAATATTTATTTATCTACCTATAGTATACCTATAGTATCTACCTATAGACTATAGTATACTATATACAAATAGTTATAATACCTAATATAGGTATGAAATCAGTGGCATAATGGTTATAGTGTTATACCATTAATTTTATAATAAATATACAAGCATTATAAGTAGGGACCGGATTTATATGCAAATGCATATATGTATTGGAATAAGCTTTTTGAAATCTGATGAAAATTGTCCCCGATTTAGATCACTCTTATTAAAATAACACCAATTTTATTTTCCATATTTTGCATATTTCAACGTTTTTACCTATTAAATACATATTGAATGCATATTTGTAGTTTGAAAGTGCATATTATTATTTATAACACATATATTCGTTTTTCGTCGTATTTTCACGTTCACAGACACATAATATCAATAAAATTGACACCGGTCGTTATTTCCAAAGATAAGATTAGAACAAACAACCGTATTAAGAAAAAACCCTGGATATAAAATAATGAAGATAATTTCTAAGATTTTGGAAGGAGAAATAGACGGAAACTATGAACTACCTGAAGATTTAAATGCAAGTGATATTGCATGTATGAAGTACGCTCCTATAAATACTGCTGAGGTCTAGCGAAGTTTTTCAGTGTATAAAAATGTACTTACAGATAATCGGAGGAATTTAACGTTTGAACACATTAAGGAACTTCTGATCATCCAATGCAATAAGGAAAAATATGAATTCAATTTTTGTTTCAGTTTTTATTAATGTGAGCTAATACTTTATAGATTGAAGATACAGAATGTTGAATGGCGACGAAGACGAATAAATACTTTACAAGCTTTTTTATACTTTTTTATAGGTATAGATATACGTTAACTAAAATATGTAATGCTTAAGTGGTTTGTCAAGAGTTGACATTGTATATTTTGTATCTGTGGACAAACTTTTATTATTATTGAAATTATGATTTTCTATTTTTCCTATGTGTATAGCAGCGATTATACCTTTGTGTTGGCAACACAGATATTTACCTAATTTTTCACTCAGCATTTTTGAAAATAATGTTCAATGATGGACAATTTATTTTTTTAAGTAGAAAGGTATTTGAGTATTTGACGTATTCATTTACTGATATTTCTTTATTTTTATGCTTTTCAAGCGTGATTTTTAACAATGATTTTAGATTATAATAATATAATATTTTTTTAATTTGGTTATGACGGAATATATATTTATTGGTAATTGGTATAATATATTTATCGGTGAAAATTGTCGGGCCGAGTTCACATCAAAAAAGATAGATAGGTACATAATCGTGGGCCCAGTTTACATTGCCCATTTTTTCAATTTACCTGCATAGGAAACTAAAAGAAACTATTACTCTTTATTAATTTATTTTTACTCATATAAATTACATTTTATTATTTTATTACATATCAAAGTTTTAATTTTTGGGCGAGGCATTCAAAATTATTTGCGACCCTACCTATATAGTTTAGAAACGCTAATCCGTAGAAATATGGTCCAATTTATGTGTTTTTTGGTTTTAACGACATTATATAATATCGTATAGGGAGATTGCCTAGAGAATGTAAAATAATAATTAATTTTAATTTCATTCTTAGTATTTATACAAATGTTATTGCGAACTCCGAACATCGATTTTAAATAAAATATTTTAATGTCAAAGTTGCACTCATAATATCACAACTTGCTAGTTGCTATGCAATTTTAAGAAAAATATAAATTAAAGCTTATAAAGTTATAAGAAATCTTTTCCATATTTTATTCTTCTCAGTCTTCTCTTATAATCTTGGTCCATAAAATGTAATAATAATAATATTTAATACTAACCCAAGGACAACAATTTAATAAATCTGAAAAAAATGTTTGCTGTATATAAGTTAAAATGTAAGAGTGACAAAAAAAAAGAAAAGGAAATCCTATTGTAGTTGCCCTTTGAATAAGCCTGCAATATGAAGTATTATAGAGAATAGTGATACTTTTATCATCTTCAAGTATTGAAGAATTGTATTATTTTGTTTTAGTGCATTGTTAGGCTTCTTTAAATTCATATACCTAATTATAATTTTTCAATTTCAATATTTGATTTTTACTATTTAACTACCAATAATAGCTAGGAACCTATCAAATTAAAAGTATTAAGTTTAAAAATAAAAGAAACAATTTTAAAATAATATCTAATGAGTAATGACTTAAAAAAACAGAAGTCAAACAAACCTTAAATATTTGTATAATATAATCATTGAACAACAATAAAATCATCACCTTGTATAGATTATTATAAGTTATAACCATAAAGTATAAAACTATAAACCCATTAGGTACCATAAATATTACTAGTTATACTTTTTAGTTTCTTTTTATTAGGTACCTACCTACATATTGTTTTATAATTTTATTTACCTACTTTTATTTCCGAATATGACTTGACATTACACTTTAATAACTAATGCTGTATTATAGTGTTCAATAAATAAATTGTTGTTTCTTTTGAAAGTTTCTAAAGTTTTTTATGCAATAAGTTAGGAAATTAAAAAAAACTGTGAACATTTTTTTCTTATAGGTATAACCTATATGCTAGGTAAAAATATACTTAAATCATTTCTTGGTTTTTGCTTTTACATAAGTATAAAGTTTATACTTATACTATAAAGTTGATAGCGTGTAATTTTTCTGTTCAATTTTAAACCTCTCTAAACAATGTCTTACAAATAATGTTACTTATATAAGGTATATAAAAAAATTAAGATGCCTAATCCTAGGTATTTATATTCTTCAATAATTCTCAAATACATATTTTATTCTTTGTTTACTATATTTTAGTATTACATGTCAATTGCTTGCTCATAAGTATTTAGAAAACTAATAGGTAAACTAAAATTATCCAACTAAAACTGATTGCCTTGATGCATTCAAATATTATGCTTAAAATTGAAATGCCAGTAACATGGAGGCAAAGGATTCATGTGCCATGTGGATATGTGGTCTACATTATACATTTTTTTTATTATTATATTTGATTCTAATAAAGGTCATACGATAATAATAATAAAATAATTTTTCTATAATATCACATATTTATAATAAGGCAATGAAATACCTACCTACCTAATATAATGTAGCGCTAAAAAATATTTTTAGTTATGCAGCAACATGTTTATTTAATTTAACATACATATTAAAATCTACTTTAATTTTATCAGTATTAAGTAATAATTAGGGCTCGGATTTTGTAGCAAAATAAATCCTTAAAAAGCATTTCAAGTAGTCCAAAAAAGCATTTATTATATTTAATACTAAAGAAACAATTTTCAATTACACATAAAATTAAATATTAAAAAAGGAATCTACGATCATATATTTGGTCAAGTTACTTTCATTAAAACTCATTTTATTGGGTGCTAATATATTTTTATACAATATAGTAAAAGACCTTTCCATGTCAACCGATGTAATGGGTGCAATGCACCCGGTGCATATTTCATATAAACTAAATCATTTAAATCATACAGATATAATTCAAATAATTTTCTTTTTCCTTGTGTCCTAAATACAACTGTAGATAATTGTAGATAAGACTATATAATTTCTGCACAATAACGATAGTTATTTTATCAGTCATACATTTATTACTGATTTTTTCACTGGTTTTATAATTCTGGTAATAATAATATAGTCCAAGTATAATATACATAGAAATAAGTTTAATTTTCAAGAAAAATATGTAAAAATTAAGAAAAAAGAACCAAATAGGGTAAAAAGCAAAAAAAAGTTTACTTCATTAAAATCAGAATGATTCAAAACATATTTATATATAAGAATTATCTTTCTATCACACCTCCCTCAAAAGAAGCATTTGCTACAAAATCTGAGCCTTAGTTATAACTTATAATAATGAATCATTGTAAAAATTTTAAATATTATAATGGTAAGGAAAAAAAATTGCACTGGTGTTCTATTGCATCTGTAGACTGCATCTGCATCATGTGTCCTACAGTGTATTATTATTATTTTAAATTTAAACTTAAAATTAATTGTTAATAAAGAATAATTATGGTCACATAACAAAGATCTTTTTAAATTAATAAAAAAAATTCTTCAAAATCTGTATGCTCCAATCTCAATATATTATTTTATAACATATTTATTAACTTATTTTCTTAACCTATTTTTAATTCAGGTATAAGCTGGAAGTGTAAGTTACTTAAGACTTATATTTATTGCAGTACCAACAATTTAATATAAATTTACCTTTTTCAGATTTGCGCATATTATTAACTTATTACATTCCCATCAATAATATCAAAACAAATATTACTTTTTAATAATCTTTCATCAGTTTTCTTATTTTTGTTATAGGTATAACTCACATATATTTTTAGTAAAATAGCTGTATCAAATAAATAGTTTATAATTTAAAAACCATAACTAAATAAATAAAAAAAATATAAACTTTCAAACAAACTAATTAATTTATTGTAAAAAAATTATTTATAAAACTAATACAATCTACTTGATCTCATATTCAGTACCATTCATATAAAAGGACAAAAAATGTTTGAATACTTCTGGATTGTAATCTTCTAGAACTGGTTTACCTTCATCAAAAATACAATTTTTATACACATTTAACAATGGTGTTTGCCAAAAAATATTTTTCATCCCATTTTCTTCAGGACCGGCCAAACTATTTAATTGAAAAACGGAAAAATGGAACCATTGCGAATTTGTATGTACACATTGTAATGTAATAGGTTCTGGTAACTCTTTAACATCTTTCCCATATTTAGATTTGGCATTGGCAACAGCAAAAGCATAACATTTCATCAATGATCGTCCCATGATTTGTGTTTGTAACACAGGTGTTTCGTATAAATTCTTAACTTCTGTCTCATTATAATGTATAAATGCTGTATGAATGTTGTTAAATTTACCTACAATAGGTGAAATAAACTCATCTTTATGATAAATATTTATTTCATCTAATGATATCTTGTAATCCAATGGACTTAAATCTGGCAGGTCTCCTTGAACGTCATCCATAAGAGAAGGTAAAGAAGTGTCAGATAATAGCAACAAATCAGCTCTTAAATTAAGACTTATATTTGCATTTCTTTGCAAAGGCACTTTAAAAAAAACATCTTTAGCAATTACTTTATTGGAACTCATATTTCCAACACTTGACTCACATAATTGCAACATCCTACTGACTATTAGATTATTACGTCTATTGTCTGGGATACCATAGTCTCTAGGGAATTTCCATGCCGGCCTTTTCGGATCTTTTCTAATGGGCAATTTCTCTTGAACTGCATCATATAAAATAGATGCTATGATAATTCGCTGGATGTGATCATCTTGATTAGGTAATCTATACGCTTCGTAAAGTTCTTTGAAGTACTTCGGTAAGCCTAAGCCAGTCTCCGGTTCTATTGCATTGGTAAAAACTTTTGCTTGTTCCAGTCCATGAACCAAAACGTTATGGTCACCATACACAAGACATGGGTCATCATTCCACAGCGGATGTGTGTTGTTTAGTTTGGGTTCCAATTGTACAGGTCCAACAACATTGTCAAATATCTCTTGGATATCTTGTTTTTGTGCCTCAAATAACGGTTCATGTAAAAACTGCTTAGCGTCTATAATAGGTATACTACGAGATGTAAGAACTTTTTCAGCATTTGTTTCAATTAGTGTCTTCTTGCGCTGGACACGCCATTGCCATTTTATGAGACGACCGATGTTTTGTTTGTACAACACCTGAGTGATTTTCATCACGAAAGCGATACAAACCGTTAATACTTAAAAATGTTTAGTTAATACTCATGAATAACATGCAAAGAATAACTGACATTTAATAAACTAAAATTGAATAGAAATAAAAATGTATAGAAATAAGTACAAAATTAAGTAAATTACAAACCTAACCTTATCAGTTATCATTGGTTACCACGATAATCTTTCGTACTATCATTTGTAGCGATACCACTGATTTTCATGGAATAAAAAGTATAAGTTAAAATATAAATTATGACAATAAATTGAATTTAATTATGTACAATATAATACAATTATAGAATATTATAGGTAGTATTATAATTAATTTATAGTGTGAAAATGTTCCGTAGATCCGTACCCGTACGGGTTGGTTGTTGTTATGATTTAATCACGGACGTACATACGTATGTACGTCCGTGGATTTAATCATGAATTGATTTAATTATTATTAATTGTATATTATAAAGGATTTAAAATGGTATCTTTGATGTGTTTGTATACATTTGTGCACAATATATATTTGCATTTTAAACATTAACCGAAGAAAAATACGAGTAGTCAGTAAAGGTATTTACTTATAAATAGGTATTCTACTAGAAACTAAAAAATATGCCAGAGATGTCCATTACATTAATATATCTGAATTTCGTACCAAGAAATAATTATTATTGAGAAAAGACAAGGCTGTCAAAAAGTAAATTATAGGTACTCATATATTATTTTTTATTTGTATTATAAACAGTTAAAATCTATTATACAAGATTACTATACAAACCAATTATGATAAAGGCATACAAAAATAAAAATAAAAACAGCATAAAAGATTAGGAAGGCATCCAGTAATGCCACCGCCCAAGAGGAAGGTTGTTTAGAGCAGGGATGGCCAACCCGCAGCCCGCCTTGGAAAGTTTTGCGGCCCGCAAGATTTATCAAAAACAATTATTACAATTAGTTATTGTATTATTTGTATACAAATTCTACATTTTTTCTATTTTAATAAAAAAAAAAATATATGTGGCCCGCGAGATTATTTGGGTTGGCCACCGCAGGTTTAGAGGGACTATAGAGTAGGCCCCCAGGCCAGCATCTTTTGAGACGTCTGTTTGGGTTGTTAGGGATGTTGCGAGAAGAAAGAAGTTTGATTAAAGGGTTTTGGAGGTTTTTAGTTTTAAGGTGGAGTGAGGAGTAGTGACTTTTTACTAGCTGGTTTTTGTTTGGATATTGAGGTCTTTGTGGAGATTGCTGTTTGTCATGTACCATGGAGCGGCGACGATTTGACGGATGGAAATTCCAGGAGTGATCTAAGGTTTGAGAGTTTCGCTGAGATCTAAATTTGGATACCGTTTTCACAAACAGGTTGTATGTACAATAATACATATTATTTAGTATATACGATATTGCCGATATTATAATTTATAGGTATACCTACCTAATATACCAAAAGCTAAACCCTATGATCAATGAAATACATTTTCACTAAGGTATTATAATATAGAATGTGATCGGAATTTCTTGTTTTGTGTAGTATTATTATTAGCATATGGCTCCGACATAAATAGTAAAGACACAATATAACAATAGGTAATAAGGACTAATATGTGTACCTAGTTAATTAGAGAAATTGCATAAAATAATATATAGTAAGTACCTTGTCCTATACATATATAATAATTATTTATACATTTATTTGCGCCTTATTTACACCTATTATTATAGAATATATGTACTCGACAATAACTAACTATTTATGTATTATCTTTATTTTTTATTATATTGTGTGATTATTAATTAATTAATAATTAAAATCAATGGTATTAGGTACATACTAGTATACTACAATTTGTATACTGTATTCTGCAAATAAATGTGATGTATACAAGGCATTGCATTAATTCAATGCAATAATTAATGTAATAAATTTCTAATGATATTTATTACTTACTTGTTTTTATTATAATACAAATGACGTCAATCAAATTACATAACTCCAAGAATTTGTAAGACAACATGAATACTTTTTAACGTGTTTTCATAACGAATCAACGACGAAACGAAATATTATTTACAACGATTTTGGTGCAGGTACCTATTTGGAATATTACTTTGGTTTCAATAATATTCTTATCTATAATAAGTGATTTTTTCAAAACAAAATACAATTATAAAAACTATCTCTATAGACAAGTGTAAAATTTAAAATATCAACTATTTTATCATTTAAATTAAACAATAAAGGCTAAAAGGCCAAGGTCGTTGAAGACTGTCTTGTGGTAATGTGTCATTTTTTTTTATTAAACATAATAAAAGTACATGATATATTTTTAAAAAATACAATTATATGATTATCTAGGTATCTTTTATAAGCCGAAGCTTGTATTACTATATGTCTAAATTAGAGATAAAGTAATTAAATTACAATAAAAACAAATATCTACAAATAAAGAATATAAAAATTATAAACAAAAGAGAAAAAATAAACAATTTATTATTTTAAATTTTGTAAATAATATATTTTTTACAATACTATAAGCATAGAGATTATTATTTCAAACCTAAGAATAAATAATTATAAACAATATTTTAGACATTACTTTAAATAGTCAGGTATGATAAATAATTTAAATACGTAGGTCTTAAATACATATATAGTCAACAAAATATTGACCAAATGATTTAGAAGCATACTTCACAGGAATATTATAAACTCTATTCGCTCTTTTGTTTTAAAAAAATTGTATACTATTGCTTTTAATGAAACGTTGAAAAATAAACATAAGAGCCATTTTTTTTTTGAATAGGTATGTATTTTGCTGGCAATACACCCAAGTCTTTGTAATCTTGCCTGGTTGATTCTTCTAAAGTACATTTACCTATTAAAGCAGTTTTGAATTATATTATTTTGATTCATTTGAAGCTCATTTAGAATATTATTCACTCCCTCTTTCCTTAACCATACCTATAAGCCATATTGATAAATCGACTGATAAAGTGCAAAATATTATGCGCTTTGTATATTATTTTAAGTTTAAAAAATGTATGTTATTTCATGTACTTTCCTAAATGAATTATTATTATTTTTAACACATAAGATATTAAGATTTTGTAACCAGTGCTTCAGCCGGTTCGACAATTATTATTTATTAGCAAAAATATGGATTTTATATTTTCATGGTTTGTCCCGTGTTTTCTTGTTACACGCAATGTATACTATGCTAATGTAATATTAGTTGCCTATTATATGAGTGAAAAACAAAATCATAATGCATAATAATAAAATAATGGATCATCATAGATTTTAAAATAAAAATGAAAATATTTAAAATATCCATCATGGATTTTTATATTCATATTTCCCGTATAATCCAAACGTTTTTGCCAACTCATACGACTTACCGAAGAACTCACATTCTCATTTGTGATTAACTGTACACATGAAAGCTACATATTTAAAACAATTCATTCGTGTGTTTTATTAAATTTGAACTTGCACTTCATCGTAATAATATGTGAAGTATTAAGAATAAATTGAACAATAACACAACTTATCATACATTAAAATAAAACGTTGCGTAAAAAACCTTTTAAATTATATTATGTATACAAACATTTAACAATTTAAAATTGAATATTATTATTTATTATTTTGTTCAATGCAATTTAATATATTAATATACAATTTATGTAATTTTACTATACTAATTGTATATTATGATAATTTAATATTGTACAGTTTGTTTAGAAAATTACTTCTTCTAAAAAAGTGTTATTAACCAATATCTAATAGGAATATTGAAACAACCAATTTTTATCATTAGAGCTAAAAATACTTAAGAGCTTAAGAGAAAAACTTAAGAGCACATATAAAATTTAAAATTTAAAATTGTATTATTGTTTTTGTTCAAATAATTAGCTATAAGCTTATATTCTATAAACAATTTAACAACAGGATAAGACAAATTATGAACCTTGGTAATACATTTTCCGAATTATACATAAAATAGGTAGGTACCTAGTACCTACTAAACAGTGGCTCACCGATGGGGGCCTTGGGGCTGAGGCCTCCTCCTCCTCTCAAATTATTTTTTATATTATTAGAATTATATTATACATTATTATAGCACTTATATTGTTTTGTCACAAATATATTTTTATTTTTTATTTTAATTTTACAGGCTAGGGCCCAAAATAATATGAAGTATATAAATATATTTACAATGACTTAATAATAAGTAACAATATAATAATAACAAAATGTGATACATTTATGTAATGATAGTGTATAAGTAGTTAAAAACAATAAATAAAATTCAATAAGGAAACTTGGCTCAAATATTAAAGGGAAAAAGAGGGGTCGTTATTTGGAAATGCGCATAAGGCGAATGATTGGAGAGTTGAGATAGTAGTTTGAGCCTGAGGATGAGAATGGAATATGGCAAGAAACAGTAGAGAGGGTACGGCAAGAGGGGGCATTGAAAGAAATACGAGATAGTAACTCTGGGCAATCAATGATATTGTTTTTTTTTAATTGACTTTTATATCAGATATAATATCTGCATGATTTAAATTAATAAACAGTACCTATATTTTTAACCACGTTAGTCGTTAGATATGGATTAATAGTTGAACATGATACGGTTTATGCCTTTATGGTAATCAGTAATCACCGATCGATTATTCCGTTGGAAATTATTTTTAATTTTATATACTAGTGGTTAGGTTGGGCAGTTGATATCGATATCGACGATAAAAATTATTATTATTACTGTTTATGTCAATGTCATGATTATTTATTGTCGAATTAGTGGTAGGAGGTAACTAGTAGGTAATTATGTATTTGTGTGTAAGGGGAAGTATAGAATAATAGGACAATTAATAAGACCCCCTCCCCTGAATAAAAATCCGGAGTACGCGCCTGGTATTATATACAAGTTATGGTAGCTCAAAATTGTCAATTTTAATGTTAATACTTTAGTAAAACCAAATTTTTTTTTGATAAATCTTTATAATTTCATTTTTTGTCCATTCCATTTCACAATTTTAATTGTCAGCGAGAATCCCTAATCCCTATTATGATCATTGCCATTTTTACTTCACTATTATTACTCTGATGTAGCTTATAGATAATTAATATTTCAATTTCAATACTATTTTTGTCATGATAAGTAGGTTCTATACTGCAATAATAGTTAGTGTGCTGTGACAAAATGCTTATAAAAAAAAAATTCTGAACTCTAAAATAAATAATGTATAAGAAAATATATTATAATTTATAAGTTATTACGTCTAAAATATTTCACAATGAGTTTAAAAATTGAAATATTATAAATTATATGAAAAAAACAGTAACTCTATAATTTTTGTAGAAACAAAATTACCTTGAACATAGATAAATATATAACATAAAATAAAGTCAATGATAACTAGTGACATTGTAATATTATATGACAATATTCACCTCTAGTTCGTGTTGGACCATTATTATGCATTACGCTTTACTACTAGGACACATATAATATATTTCCTATATATACATTATAAAATATAATGTAATATAATATATTTATATATTTATATATTTCCAAACGTCTACATGTTATGATAATACAAATAGGTGAAGAAATAATATAACATCCCATTTGACAATACGACTACACGTGAAGCTCGATAAAATAAATAAACAATAATAATTATTAATGTATTTATTTGTACCTCTAACAGTCTACGCACATGATAATATTTCGTATTCAAACACGGCACAATGTATAAATAATATTACATATATATATATGTATATTATATAGGTATCCACAGATATCATAATTTATGAATTATGTTATTTTGGTGTGCAAGTGCGTGTATAATCAGGGTATAAATCGGAGAATAGAAATTAAAAGCAAATGTCAAGGGCTGGTTTTCGGCGTTCTGGGCTTCGCGATGTGTGTACATAATAATATGATAAACAGTGTCCGCCTGTATACGCATGTATAAAGTATCTCTACGGTACATATATTATTAATATTATTATTATTATTACGAGTTTATGATGTATGATGTATCTGGAAGGTGTTATACACTTATACCACGTCCTGACCCCCCGGACGAGACTGACCGTCTGACCCACTGCGATTTATATCCCGGACTCAAGGTCGCGACGATACGGTGACATCTTGTTGAAGCACATCGCATATATACTATATGAATCACCCAGGACAAGTCTTTTTATATATACAGATTATTTGAGTGTATAATATACAAAGTAAGCAATAAAACGAGCCAACGCTACGTTTAATGTCTATCGCCGACGAAGATCCCACCTTTCTTGTTTAATCATTTTTATTTTTGTTTGAATTACTTTACAATTTTGTATTTGTGTACACGATAAGAAGTCAAAAAAATATTTGATTTTCAACTTCAATATATTTTCTGGTGGGAAAGTAAATCTAGTAGCATTTGAGAGATCATACTTTAAAATTCTCAAAAGCTTTCAAAAGCATCAACAAATCAAAATCGAGAAAAACAAGAATTTTTATGCAAAATCAGTTTTTGACAAAATCGATTTTTTTTTTTTTTATGAAACTCGAAAACGGATTAGATTGAATGGATACTTGATATTTTTGCCAAATGTTTATAATTCCATTTTCTGTACATGATAACATTTTAAGAATATTTTGACTCTTTTTGAGCATATGTTTATAGACATAAGAAATTTTCAATTTTTGTTCTTTTTTAAAAAACTATTGTCGATAAAAATTATTCACACTGGCAAAAAAAAACATGAAAATTTAATACAAGGTTTCTCATAAATTGTAATAAAGGTCAATTAAAAAAAAATCAGAGTAAGTTCACAACGATTTTTAATGAGCGTCTGAAGTTAGAATTTTAACCAAATTCATCAAAATTACAAAAATTTGCAAATTATTTTGTACCTATAAAAGTTTATAAAAGTTACAATATTTATAGCGAAGGATTCAAAATTTAAAACAAGGTTTCTCATAAGTATTTTATACTGTTACCAAAAAACTTAAAAATTATAATTTAAGCACAGTTTTTTTTTTAATAGATTATATTTTAAGTTCAAATTTAGACGAAATTATATATTCACATTACACATTACACATTTTATATAACACATCCACTACAGTGACCTACTCGACACTTAATGTAGGTACAGCAGAGCAATATCTACTTGCCACCTTTTATTATTATTATGTATATTACCTATTGTTACATATATCAAAAATGTATCTACCAATTTTTTATTCAAAGGGCGCTGCCCGTTAGTTGTTAATAAACAAATTTATGAATTTACATATACGGTAAATTATTATATAGTATGCCTAATAATATTGTTTACAGTTACAGTATACTATATATTATATCCAGATAAAGTAATACAAGATTTATGAAAATTAAAATTTGTATAAATGGGAATGAGAATCAAAACAATCATAACTTAAAAAAATATTCAAATTTTTGTTCTTTCTGCGGAACACGTATCATGTCGAATATGAAAATAAATTTTCAAATGAAACGATATTTTTAATTTTAAATATTTTTTATTGAAATATTCTCTATGACTATTATTATATGGCCATTGGTCGTTCAAACTTTTGCTAGTCTCCCGAGTAAGACCTGCGGGACAGGGTAGGTCGACAGTGATTTTTTAGTAGCTGTATCTTATAATAAAATTATATTATTAGGTCTGTGAAGTTAGAAGAACTGGTTGAGACACACAAACCGGTTGTAACGACATTAGAATAATGTCACGCGAGAGCCTATTTATGTTTATTTAATATTTAATACTTTTCATCGTTTTTGTCGTTGTCCTTTACCAAAAGTTTTAGTCTTTCGATTAAAAAAATAAACGCCAATTATACCTCTGCAGCGTTTTGGGGGAAGCCAAGTTAGAAACCCATTGAAACGCGTGTGTATAAATACCGTCCGGACGTCGACAACGATACCAGTGATCCACGATCTCTTCATCGATACACAAATTATTACTACTGAAACTCTTCGTGAAAACACATTCATCGTCATGTTCAAATTAATGGTAAGTTTCGCTATATTATACGTTATAATAATAATATTACATAGCAGTCGACGTGCCGTAAGACATGAGTATAAATTATTTTAATAGTAGGCAGGCGCAGTGTTGTAATTGTTGTCGTTTGCATTTATAATAAATCATACAAGAGTGAGTACAAGTGGGCGGCTGAGCTGTAGAAAAGTTTTTTGACTATGACAATCAAGATTGAATGTTTAAATAATATACTATTGCGTTCGTTATGTTATATTTCCACGTTTTGTAATTATTACTGTTTCGGGTTAGAAGGAGTTTTCCGAAAATTTGATTGCACCGTTGGCGTCCGTTGCATACGAACTACGACAATATTATCAATACTTTGCGCATTTAAAAAAATGTGTTATTTTTAATCATTTTTTTTTTAACTATGTAATTAAATATATTTTATTATTATATAATAATATGACGTACCTATGTATTGGTCTAGATAATTAAAATATACAATTTAATTTTCCAAAGTTATAACATTAATTTGGAAAATATAAATAAATAAATATAAAAGACAAAGACTACAAAAATTAAATTATGTAGCCAGTAAGGGTTAACGAAGGGAAACGTCATGCGTATGCCCATAGATTTTATAATATTATTATTATTATTATGTAGTAAATTATTTTCATTTATATGTTATATAGTTGTTGGTTGTCGCTGCTATGGCTCTGATCGCTACCGTCACCGCTCAATTCATCTACCCATACACACACCATGTCGCTACTTACCCGTCCGTCTACACTTACCCGGCGTACCACTACCCGTTGGCTTACTCATCAGCCTACCCATCGGCGTATACTCTTCTTCGCCGTTAAGTCCATCCACATCGATATGGACTGCAAATATTGTGATCCACCTCTAACAAAACTCCGAAATCTACTCCTTGAAGATATTATACATATACCAAGTACTATAATATATATGGTATAAGTCCTAACCATCATAAGGCCATATGAATCGAATATTACGTAAACAGTTTTTCATCTTATATTTTTATAGAATACATCGGGTTCGATTATAATATTATATACCTACAAATTAAAATCGACAAGTGTATATTGTTATATGCGGACATAACTATGATAGTATTTATTGCAAATTATATAATTTATATTTAAAAAAAACGCATTTGATGTATATAATTATTATTATCCGTGTATCCTATGTATCCTATACATTATATATACATTGTATATGTCTGTCTTGTTATTATTATACTTATTGCTGCAGCCTGCAAGTGCTATAGCTATACACCTATTCTATTGGTTATTAAACAATACACAAATAATTACCATACGCGCATAAATATAATAAAGTATTTTAGTGTTTACTGTGTATATATTGCAAACTTTATATTATATTACCTGACAAGTTATACCGGCGTATAATATAGTTATGATGAGCATCGCCGCATCGGGTAGTGTTTGAGAGTATATAAATCTCACCCCTCCTCCCTACTTCTCAAGAACATGACCATTATGAAGCGACTTGTAGGATCAATTCTCTGCTCCTTTGGATACATATGTGTAATATATTATGTGTGTTAACATTTTTTTTTGTTTATATTTATACATGTATGTATATATTTTTAATGAAAGGTACATATTTTATTATAATATAGTTATGTGTAACTAGATGACAGTAAATTCCTATACCTACTCTGAAAAAGCTATGATTATCCGATGGTTAAAGTTCAAAGCAAGAAGTGGAATATAAAGTACCTATACCTTAACTCCGGAAATTCTAGGCCAGATGGCCTGGCTGGTTGAACTTTCGGAAGTATTCTGAACACAAAAGTAGTATTAGTTATAAATTATATTATACCTATTATTGAATTTATATTATCAAAGCTATTGATATTATGATTTATGAGACTTACACTGTCCAGCCATCCGTTCCTCTGGCGGTGTGTCCCGTTTTATATGATTTCAATCTTCATTCTAAAACTAAAAGTTATTCAATATTTTAAGTAACAATATTATAGTTACTCATATGTATTATAAGTTATGATCCTCTCACTGGTCAAAATCGATGTATGCAATATATAATATCAAACGATAAAAGTGGAAAAGTTACGTGATGGGAAGGTTATGCATTTCAAAAGAGATTGATTTTGACAGGTTGTCACTTGTCTTTAAAGTTTAAACTATTGAAATTATACATTTAAGTCATGTTTTCCACCAAAATAGATACATAGCAAATTAGTAAATAAAGAAATAAAATGCTCTTTAATTTTACATTCATATTACAGCACTGCAGCAACAGTGCTGGCGATGGTGATGGCAATGACTCGGTAGCCTTGGCGGTGTCTTTTAGCTGGAAGCAGTCAGCAGTCAGCAGTCAGCAGTCAGCAGTCATCATCAAAGTATATATTCACTGACCGCCACATTGAATGTAAACAATACTGACCATGTCAATGTAAAAATAATTGAATTTTCTGATATTGTGTGTTAGAAATTGAAATGTTATAAATGATAACAAATATTTAAAAAATTATAAATTTTTAATAAAGGTTTTTGTTGTTAACTAGTAATTAACATACTGATAATATCAAGTTAGTTAGTTACTATACTATTTATTTAGTGTTAAAAAATTATTATATTTATTATTGATTAATTTTGTTATGTGCCTATACGTTTTTTAATTGAATAGGAACTAATTAATGAGTTATTTCTTTTTTACAACTAGGAAAAAAAATGAAAGTTTTAAATGATGAAAAAGGTAAAATTATCAACATTTAGTTAAAAGTAATATACTTACTATATTAAGAATTATTTAATTAAATTTAATATTGTTAGGGGGGCAAAGGTTAGGTTAGTGTTAAATTAATGTTTAGTTGGAACGCTGGTAATCAAATTCTATTTGGGTTCCCTTTCTTTCAATTTCCCAATTCGAGCACTGATTAGATGTACACGAGAGGTTAGCCGTTAGGGAATAGACTATTTACCACTTATCAGTTACCAGGTAGCCTAGTAGAAAAACAAGATATAGAGAAGATCTCCTCGACATCGAGCAGTAGCCAGTGAACACTTAACACTCAATAATACCAAAAAGTCATTACTTAAAATAATTTATGCAATTACGGGATGCCAGTAACACACATCAAATAAATCCAATTAAGTAACAATTTCTCAAATGTCGCACACGCGATCGACACACTGCGACTGTGGCGAACAATAATCATAAACTAATTAATAATATGTCGACTTAACTGCAACGCCGTTAACTATTGTAGTTTGTGATACTGCATTGTTCAGACAAAAAGAAAAGAGGATTAACCATAGACCTTAAGCTTCGTTATAACGTAATATTATAATTAGGGTTAGGATGTTTATGACCTTAAAAACACTAAAAAATGCATGCAAATATGCACACTAAATATCAAAATATGCCCTTAAAAAAAAAATTAAACATGTTATTTTAAAATTGTATTTCTAATCCAAAATGTATTTTAAATTAATTTACAACCTTTTAACAGTCTACACAGTAACGACCTGTGGCACACCATACACTAAACTAAAGATTTTATAATGTAAGTTATTTTGTCCTATCGACACACTATCGCAATCATCGGTCGTAAACATGATTAATAAACATAGAGTTAAAGTTAAGATAAGTACGTAATAAAGATAAGTTAATTATATACTACGAGTTTCATATTTTCTCATTTTCATTAAATGTGAAACCGACTGTACCTACCTATAGGTTTTTAATATTTCTATTGAGGTTTATATTGTATTTAAGTTTTGGCGAAATATGCATTTATTTACTATTTTTTTGGCCAAATATGCATTTATTTACAATTTTTTTCAAAATATGCATTTATTCATAAAAATCCTTAAATATGCAAAAATATGCAATGAAATTGAATGTATCTGATTCTATGTCACACAAAATGAATTCATAACTTGGTCTGCAATTTGCACGACTAAAAGAAAAAATATGCAAAAGTCATAAACATCCTAACCCTAATTATAATATACTCGTATAATGAATATTAATGATAGTGTAATGGTACGATTTCCCTATCGTACGATTTCCCTGCAGCGTCTGGTCTAACACGGCAAATCGTATAGGCAATATAGGTACAATACTATGTTAACAAACAGTACAACGATCCGTATTCCGTAATAATGTTCTATACTTTTATGAAACACATACTTCATAATTTTTATCTTACGATAGTCGATCGATTTGGAGTTTTGTAAGCTACTAATTTTATAATAAATTGTAACGGTTTGATTATATCCAAGTTGTGTAACTTTCAGTTCATTCATATTTCAGGTCCGTCAGCCTGGCACCCCAAATTTAAATGTCGAGTAAAACCAAACAAGAAAATTATTAACCAATTTGTAATAATTTGTAATAGCTCTGATTTCCTTTATCAGCATCTTTTAGGTAAAAATTCCCAATAATTTTTAAAACCTAAAAAAAAAAATTTTCCTAAAAGAAAGTTTTAATAAAATGTATTTTTATTTTTATTGTAACAAGAGAAATAATAAGCTCTAATACATGACATTTTCACCTAATGTGTATATAATAATTTTCTATACACCATACAATTTTCAATATTTTTTAACTTGTAAGCTATTTAGAGATATAATCAATATTCGGGTATTTTTATTTTTATTATTGCCGTGCCAGAATGACGTCAACCTAGCACCCGAAAAAGAAAACTTAAATTTGGGGGTTAAGACGTGACGGTTCGCGTTGGAGGCCAATAGTAGGCCATTGGCTTGTCGAGCTGTAGTATGAAATATGAAGTATGTAATAAATAAAAGAACAGGATATTCGTGATAAAGACTATAGATAATAATATAATAATATTATTACGATAAAAGTGTTAAACCCTAGGTTGTCGTAATAAATATCAAAAATTATCGATTTCGATGTCCTGAGTCCTGGCGATGGATTTGAATTGTTCAAGTACAACTTTATAGTCCCGTCCGCCTATTATAATTCATTGGCGTGGTTGCCTGCAGTGTTAATTTTGATGAATTGTTTGTTCTTATTTATTTTAATAAACTCGGGAATTATAACTGTACACGGTGATAACATACTGATGATTATTGATTATAAAATATTTTCTTCCACTGTACCGATATAGAAACCAGCTTTAAATCTAACACGATCGACGAGTGTGTTCTACCTAATAGTTTATTGTTTCTAATAATATTAATGTGTGGTTTCGTGTGGACTTGTCTTTCACTGCTTCTCGTCTTAGCGGCGGTGCCGAGCCTTCTTATCTTAAAACCGTAATTATTGTTAATATTTCCAATTCAATTAGTATTAATAATCATGATGATCAATTGAACCGTTTTTAAGGGAGGCTGGAGCATAGCATGTCTTATGGAGAAGTCATTTCATAATATGACATGACGTTGATTCGGGAGACACAGTGTCTGTGGACGATGATAACGGCAGCACCATCTATCGGAACAGTATTAAACCGTTAGTGCTTGTCGAATAACCGACCACGTCCGCCGCTTGACAGCTCCGCGTATGATTTTTGATTTTTCTTTGTCAAATGTTCGACTTCCATAGTTTCATGTACTCACCGGCAAGATTTGAAATTATCTCATAGATTTTTAAAGATGTTAAAATTCGTCTGCAATATTTGAGCATTGCTTAACAACAGTTATGTAATTTCAAATTACAAGTGAAACACTCATTACCCACCGGAAAGTTTGCAGTACATTTATTGTTGATGCCCTTCTATTAAAAATAAAATGAAAACGACACCGTGTGACAACTGCCGACCGGGCCGTACCGTAATATATTACTACCAAAAACCATAACAATAGGCGTGCGATTAAAGCAGACATTAAATATACAGCAGACTGCAAACGCCTTCCAAAAATTGTTTTTAAAAATTGTTCAGTCAGATCTAAACGTTTGATTTCAAAGTGTCGCAGCCGTCGGCCGTCACCCGTCCGCCACCATGGTCGTTCGTCGCGTGTGTGTGTACTATAGATGAACTCTGTGACACTCACACGGTCACAGTAGTCACACACAGTCACACCACGCTGCGTCGCTGCCGCAGCCCTGGCCCCTGAGCCCGCGAATGCCGTCGAGTGCAGCAGCCCGCGCCCCGCCGGCCGCCAGTGCCACGGTCCACCGAGTTGTAGGTTCGTCTCTGCCGGCTAGAGTGACCAGTTTACGGGTAAGCGAGAAACACTTAATACGTGTGAACTGTGACTGTAAAAGCTGATCAATATTTTATAGTTACTCATAAGTCATAAGCTACAACTATTGCGTACAAATTTTTTTTTTTGTACAAACATTTTTATTTTTTGTCCGGAAATTTGTATTCATGTTTGAATTTAAAAATGTATTATAAAGAGAATAATCGATTTTCTCGGTTCTGTTGGCAGCACTGTGCAAGACCGGCCGACGGATCGAGATGGACGCTGCTGAAATGCTGAATTCGTCGGCTGCGGCTATCCGGCGGCCGGCAGGAGGCAGCCCTACGACGCTTTGTCTATTGTCTGACGTCTGTTCAGTGTTCACGGTTGTCTCATGACTGATGACCTCATATCTATGTCTCTACTCTTCTATAAAAAAAAACTCCAAACTCTTAACTAAGTCCTAACTCGGAACTCCTAGTCTGCTGTCATGATACGATATCGAAAACTTTACTGTTAAACGCCGTTTTGCTGTCTAAACTTTAATTTCGATTGTTAACCTATTATAGATGTCTCCGGTCTCGACAATCAAGTATTATTGTTGAACGTTTAATGAACATTAACAACTAAACAGTGTCATTGAAAATGAACAATTATTTAGTACAAAATTCATAAACATGGATCGACTTCCTAGTGTCATTTTAACGGTACGTGCTAACAAAGGAGTTGTGTGAATAGATAGGTGCTTATCGGCTTTTGTTTAACCTAGGTTTTTATTATATTTTTATATCAAAACTGTTGTATTTCGATCAACAGCTTTGTCATTAAGTAGTTATTCGGGAAATTGAACAACCACACGATGCCGTTTGTTCTCATTATTGATTTTTATGTCGTGCAGTCCACATGTTATTTGTATAATAACTGTGTTGCACTTATTCCTAAATTATAATTGTTAACCAATAATATTAACTTGAAGTTTAGCTCTAAACTTGTAAATACTGTTAAATTTATTATTTATACCTGTAACGTAACATATGTACCTATTACCTACTTCGTGGACTTGTGATGTTATTAAAAAATGACATCTAAATAATATTTAGTACGTACATTTTTAGTTTTTACAGTATTACTCAATATTGTCTATAGTGTCTATACATTATAATGCCTAGGTATGTAAAATAAAATTGTAGATTACTAATTTATTATATATTAAAAAAAAGAGATTATAATAGCCATTGCTGTGTTATTAAGTACGGTAAAGACATAGAGCATTTGATTTACATTTTTTTGATTAGCATATTATTGTAGTTATTTGATTACATTTATGCATGTGTAAATATTTTATATTGTATGTACTGGACAGGCTAGGCCCAAAGTAAATAATCAGTTACCTAATGTGAAAAAAACCAATAGAATGCAAGTATAATACCTGGAAAAGAAGACATCTGGTTTAATCCTATTCGGTATTAGATGGATGGGTGAAGGTGGGATCATTATTTGCATTGCTCATTAATATCTGAACCAAACTGTTGTAATAAGTTAAAATTATATATGAAAAGATGTTAAACTTATCTATTTAACTTTATTGTAGGTGGTTTACTGGTATTATTGAGACTACAATATGCATATTTTTGAAAACAATTTTCATAATAAATAGCTAATAAAGTATAAGTTATATATCCATACAGCTATACATATTTATATTGAGGCTTAAATAAAATTAAAATGTATTTAACACATTTATGGGGTATGATTAAAAAATAAGGAAAGTAGAACATCTGTTCTAGTTTTAGATAATGTACGATGGTAGGCCCTCACCCTCTTAAACGAATGTAACTGTGGCTCGTAATTATTCAAAATAACTGTCGATTATCAGAGATTTAGTAGAAGCACAGAGATATGTTGTGCAAAGTTTATTTGAAAATATTAGGCAAAAAGTTAAAAAAGTGGTTCTGGATGCTACATCATGATAATGTCCCGTCCCAAAACTCAGTCAGTTTTTATCGAAAAATCAAACCCTAGTAGTTACACAACCACCCTACTCACCAAACCTAGTATCATACAATTTTTTGTTATCAAGTTAAAACCAACGTTTAAATGATGTTTTACAACAATTGTTGACATTAAACCAAATACAAAAATAGATCTTTGGAACATTTGAATATAGCCTTCAGTGCTTACCGGGAAGTTATTACCATGAGGAGAAAGGGACATTTAGGTCTGACCAAGTGTTTTAAAAAGTAGAAAAAATATGGCCACCGGTATTACTTTTTAGAGGTTACTTTGAAGATGACTTGTGAATAATAGGTACTAATAATTGTACTAATACATTTTTATTTAGAAAATCTGGGTTTTTATTGACCACACATTGTATAATGTATCATAAAAATTATATTTAATGATACATTAAGTATTTTTCAATCGTTGATTATGGTTAAACATATTTTTCTTTATAAAAAGTATATTGTATGTATATAATAGGTTTAAAGTTTTATATAACTAATATGACAGTAATATGCACCAAAGTTACATTAAAATACATTGTTTATATCGTTCTTATTATCAACAGTAAATATGCTATTCTTACAATCTTTATATTATAATAATTATAAATATATAAACAAATTGTAAATTTTAGTCAGTCAAAATTTTAGATAATTTAATTCTGAATAATGATCGTTGGTAATTATGCTGTTAATATTTTATTAATGGTATATAATTAAAGTTATCAATTTGATATGACCATATGGGTAGGTGTCTAGGTACTGTATGTTTTGTTAAATAAAATGATATAAATAATTATAATAACTTAAAGTATAAAGTTTTTTAAAATATCTTGGTTTTTATTAAACTACTTGGTTATAGGTATTATTTTTTAATTAAGTTAACTATATTAATTAGTTTAACAGTTAAAATAATTACTGCATTTTTGATACATGGTTAATAATTTAATGATAAAATGTTGTACAAGATAAATTCATTGCATATAAATTATTATATTGACCTAGGTCTTAAAATATTCTTATTATTTTACTCTAAATGATTATTATTGATTGTATTTATTTACATTGCAGTAATTACATAATAATATAAATGTTTGATAAAATTAAATCTGTTGATATTAATTGTTTTTGACATTTTTTTTCTTAAATATTTTACTGTAATTTTCTGTTTTTGAATACAATTTTTACTCATTGTGTATTTAATCCTCCTGAGTAATTTATGAATATTACTTAATAATAAAATATGATTAGCTATGTAGTTATACCATAATATACATTTTTATATAATTAAATATATACTTTGTAGGGTTATCAAAGTTATACGGTATAGATTAATTTTGTAAATACTATATTTTTATTACTTATTTATAATAATAGATATGTATTTTTGACCTACTTTATTCATTAGTTATTCATAGCGTATATTTTTTTAGTATGTAAATTATTTAGTTAGCATTTTTAAATAATAAGTAATGTAAAACAAAAGTTGTTTACTTATACAACATGTATGATTGATTGAATAAGTACATAAATATAGTACATTTTCAATAAATGTCACTAAACTATTATTTTGTTTTTTTAGGTGAACTTAATCATCCAAGATTATTACCATATTACAAAAAAGGAAAATTTTAAATAAATTACAAAGGTAACATATTATATTTTTATAAATTAATAATTGATTGTTATGCGTATTAAATATGTATTGTTATTAATACCAGTTTTTGTAAAAAGTTATTTTCTTTATATTTAACTTGTTATTTAATATTAATTATATGCCTATATAATATATTGATCTAAAAGAGCATCAGTTTATAATATTTACATATGAATAATGATATTATTTTATTTATTTATGGTTGCTAAATTTTGTTTGTATTTATGAATAATGAATAGAAATTTATTCTTTTTTTTGACGTTACCCTGATAATATGCATTTATAAGATTAGGTTCACATTTAGGTCTACAAATATGTTTCTGCTCAAAATGCGGTCTACAAAAATAAATGGGCTGATATATCACAATTGGCAATTAAATAATAAGATTAATTTATTGATAAATCAACAATCAAGTATTGTTGTGAACGTTATCATTATAGGTACTATTATAATTTCCATACATAATATGTGTATTTAAAAAAATATTTAACAAATAATACAATGATTTCATGCATATAAAAAAAATGTAGCATGCTATAAAATTTGAGTCAGCTTAAGTTTGCTATTTGCCTTGTTGTTAGTCCTCGTAATAAAATAACTTATTCGTAATAAAATAACTTATTTCTCATCTATACGCTTAGGGCTATATTCATAGTTGGCGCTTAAGAATAACTATTGCTTAACCCAAACTTATGACTCAAAAGGGATTCATAAACGAGACTTTGGCTTAAGAAAAGAAAAAGTATTACTTAGATTAAGGTTGATCGAAACCTACCTTCAGCATTGTTTTTAGTTATTATCATAAATTGTTATTTTTTTAATTATCAAAATTAGCTTAAGCAATATTCTTAAGCATTGACTATGACTGTGGCCCTGAGTGTCTAATAAGCCCATGTTTTTTTTTAAATACAACAGCAGTTTTTAATACTTTTTTTTTATAATATATGTATATAATATTAAAATTTAAATATTCAAAATTATAACATTAAAACATTATTTTATATAACATTATATTCAAAATATAATGGCACATTCCAAAAAAAAAATTGACACTTAGGATCAGAAAAATTGTCCATCCTTGTTATATGGTATTACATACACATAATGACACATATAATATTGGATAAAAAATTAAAATATTAAATAGTTCAATACAATTTATTGAACCAATTATGTGAAAGGGACCATTTAGCTCATTAATAGGACACTATTAATTTGTTAAAATATGTTTTTGTGATTTTTAATATAATCTGGCATAAGTATATTACTTAAATTTTATTTAGTTATGATTATTCTTATTCATTAATAATTTATAAAATTGTTTTGATTTATATATATATATAATGCATATTATATACTGACAATGTTGTTGGTTAACGTAATAATATAATTAAATATAATATAATTAAAAATATATTTTGTATTTGTTCTTTTTAACATAGAATATTACCAATGTATTCAGTAAGATAATAATAATAATATGAACAACTTATTTACTTAATAATATACTTTATATTTTGTGTTTCACATATTTAACATATTTTAGTATTTTACAGTATGTATAATGTAATGTATTTTATATTGTTTTGCATACTGATAATTGAATATTATTATAGCTGGTGTTTTGTAACCTAATGGTTCATATTTGTAACAAAAAATTAAGAATACATTTTATTTATTTTTTTAGTTTAAAGAAGCAATGGATCTTTTTTATGAAGAAATATTTCTTAGATGCACTTATAAGATGTTCACCTATAAACACCTGTCATCAAAGGTATGTTTCTACTTCATAATTCCTCTAGTTTCTTTTTTAATGTACTAAATTATAAATTAAAATCTCATTTTCTCAAATTAGACATTAGTACTTTTTGTACAAAGATAATGTTAATATATTTTTATTTATTATATTTATATTTTATAGCATTTTTATTTTACAAGTCAAAGTTATTTAGTATAAAGAAAATTATATAAAATAATACATATATATATTGATCATGGATTGAATGCCATTTGATTTTTATAAATACAATTCTATAATTCATTATTAATCAACTTGATTTGTCTATCTGAAAATTTAAAAATATTTGTATTTTATAAGTATCTTTTATTTAATTAACTTTTGAATAATTTTTAGTAGATTATTAATTGATAGCGTGAGCTATAATTATTTCCCTGTTAAAAAGTGGGACACTTTCATAAAGTTTTTTAGAATTACCGATACACATTTGTTAATATTATAAAATTTACTACCTAATTATTATGCTAATTAAAATTAGTCTTATATTAAATTAATATTTATAAATAGTAAACATTTGGATACTAGATTTTATCAAACTTATTATATATAAGTATGTATAAAATAATTATAATAATAGTGGTCACTACTTCAATGGTATAAATTATGTAACTAAAACCATGGACTAAACATAGTAAAATATATAATAAGTATTCAAATATTGAATTTTTATGAATGTGGGACAAAAACAGCATGCAGCTTTTGAAAGTGGGACAATTTGAAAAGGGGAATAATCCTCCATAATATGATATTGCATTATAAACAAGTATAGGCAACAAAAACAGCTTCCTTCTACACTAAGTTGCTTACTTTTTTTTTATCATTCAGTGAAGAATACATTAAACAAGTATTAATGAATTAAGATTTATAATTTTGTATTTACTTATTAATTCAATTCAAAATGTCTGAATTCAGTAATATTAAAATAAAATTGATTATTTAAAGTATATCATAAGTTTTCCTTCAATTTTCAAAAATGAAAATTTGTTTTGTTTAATTTTCTTTAATAGACTTATATTTACTTTATAATATTAGGTATTAGATTCATGTATTTGGTTGTTTATAAATTATTGCTCTTGAGTTAAAATAAAAGATATAGTTTCTATTCATCACCATATGACTATACTTTGTAGCTTGCACTATCTTTCAACCTAATAAAAGCTAAATGTTTGATTTTACTAATTGAAAATAAAAATACACATTTTAATAATAATAATAATTTACTGATATTTATTTCTTGAGTTATAAATATGATTATTTGACAATAATATTAGTCAGGTTTATAATATAATATCACAGGTAGTTAGAATGTAAGACTGTGTTTTATTTCTATAACATCAGTTACGTACAGTCGTACAGACGTACAGTATACATAATATTATATCAATACACAATTCTGATATTTGAAAAAATTTAAAATTTCAAAGTATTCAATTACATTTGTTTTCTCAAAAATTTAAAAATTATTTTTTTGACATAAATTTATTCGGTTTCGTTTTTAATAAAATTATGAGACATTATTTCACTAATATTAAACACATTTTAATGTGTATCTACACTTCACACGAGTGCATTATATGCAAGGAAAATAATAAAATAGAGGCAAATAACCTTGATGTAAGAGTGCAACGATCTTAACGATGCCAAAACCCGAAAATCAAACCAGTTATTTTTATTTAATTTTATTAATCACATTTTGTTGTAAATAGTCGAGGCAATAAACGGTGGAAAAGTTCTAAGATTTCGCTACTTTTGTTATTAATAAATGATTTAAACATTGACTCGATAATTTAACATAGCAGTATTAACTAGTATTTTAGCACTTAGACAGTATTTAATAGTAATTTACTTAATCACCAAGCACAGCGATAAAATAACTTTAAGATAACTAAAAAGTAAAAATCTCAACGTTTTAAGATTATTATTTCTATCATATTTGAATTATATGTCGATTGTTGATGTTCGTACCAAAATTAAGACGAAGTATATAATAAATAAATCGAAATTGCACTTGGTCGAAAATTATTTTCAACCTAGAGTTGTAAAGGTGATGTAATAATTTCGGAACGACCGCGTTATTTGTTTAGTTATATTCGTTTTGACCGCGTGTGCATATTGTGTGTAACCCACCGTTGCCCTGTTGTGTGCGTGTGGTATTATTTCGTCAAGCTTTCGTGTGTGTGCTTTCTTACTTCTCGGCCACGGGCCATTTACGTCGACTACCGGTCGGTCGGCCGGCCAAGACCGCTGTCGTGCGCGCGTGTGAGCCTCGCGGTGGAAACCGGTTTTCCGGCACGGTGGATTTTCTTTTGGTTCGTTAACCTTTTTGCGAGAAGAAAAAAAGATTGGAAAAAAATTGCATAATAATAAACGAATGGCTAACACGACGACGATGGCCGACGGTGATTGCAATGTAATCGCAATTTTAGTAATTCGCCATTTTTATTTTTTTCTTCTCCGAAAATTATACTACCTTCGTGCGCCGCATACACGTTGGTACCTAATACCTATCTATAATGTCTCGTCTTACTCATAATAGCAAGAGGGGTGGCGGGGGCACCTCTATTCGTATGTATGGTAGATAATAGTAATGTATATGTGTACGTATGTGTGAAGTAGGAGGGGTGGTCCGTTGGGCTTGGCGGGTGGGCAGTGGCGGCGGCTGAAGACGTTGACGAGCGTCGTCCTCCGGACGTTCAACTTGGCCGATGTCAAGGGCACACGCTGGTGGTTCGGCTACACGAATCACTGAACTCTTTCGGATCGTTTCTTACACAATCTCGGCCGCGAATAGCTGGAACATAAATACAAGTTGCACACACATTAAAATAATGCGTGTATGTTGCATATTATAAACTGTACCTACGTTGTGTTGTATGTGTTAATTTTCTCGTGTACGCCACATCATTGTTATTAACGCTGATGAGGTTACACGCGTCCTTTTCATAATTTTGCTGAACAAAATACACGTATGGGATGTAATCATGTACAGATATTTTCGATGATTTTCAATTGTAAAAAACAAAATGAGTTACCTATTAAATGTAAAACAACATTTTTTCCACTCCGAAGTAAACTAACATTAATTTGTACTGTCGTACATATTTTGTATTATTTTATTCTAAACTAGTAGTACTTGTTGATTTTTCAACCTATTTAATGTAATTTTAATATGTTACTAAATAATATTTATGTAATTCTTTTTTTCTGAAACCATTATGGTATTTTAAGTTTTGTATTATTAGTCTATTATATTATTAGAATATTTAATTAGTATTAAAACAAAATTGTTAGTTTTATTAAAAAATACAAAAATATTTAATTTTAGCTTACCGATTTTATCTGATTTTTTAATAGAAAGATTCAAGGTTTTTTTTTTTGCAAATATCGTTAAAGATATTCTTGATAATAACGTACACATTTTACTATATTATAACTATAATATAGTATAGGTACACCGTACAGTGTACAGCTATACATAGCTAGCTATACATATACTATAATATTCATAAATAAAACTAAAATAGATTGTAACTTGGGTTTTATGATTATTTATGAAAGAGGATATTTTAGCGGTTTGAGAAATATTATATTATATAATATTATTTAAATTTTAAACCAAATGATTGCACAAAAATATAATTTTGTATACAATAATTATAATTGAATATAGCATTACACTATTACTTAAGTTATTTGTATTTAATAGGTTTTAAAGCTTGGTTTAATTTTAACTAATTTTAAAGGTTTTCGTAGCGGCTTGTTACAATATGTAATTAACAACTCGAACGAGTTTAACGAATGAAATAATATAACAACGAGCGCTTGGTAAAAATCCGGTTACTATTCGACGTTTGGGCCAATTAAACAAATTAATTAATGGATAATTTAATATAATTAGAACTATTATATAAAACCTGCAAATATTGATGAGAAAATGTTGGATAAAACGATCTTATACTTAATATTATATATTATTCTTATTATATGTACCTATGAATTATTATAATTGACCTTTGTGCTTATGTTATGCTGCAGAAATATTTTAATAAAATAACATTTGGCAGTTCTCTTTTGAAAGGCATTACAATATTCCCTAAAATAGGTATTACAAAATATAAATTTTGGGAACTATGTATGTAGTTGGATGTCCAGGTGTTCTTATTTAATCCCTTGTGCATTTCTCCTGAAAACGTTTCAAAATCGATGTAAACTGGCGGCTGGAAAGATACCTTTGTTAACAATAAAATTTGTTCTTTTGTGGCAGTTTCAGGTATAAATTCCATCCATTGTAGTAAGGGACCTTTAGAATCGGGGCGTTCAACATTGGTGAACACTGAACGTGTGTACACAAAGGTAAAGACTGAAATATACTTATTATTTTCATTTTGGGTTTCTTCATAATCGTTAAAAATTTTGTAGTACGAATCTCTATCGCATTGTGTATTTAGCTGCGTGGGCATAACTTGAAGATGCTTTGTCATTAACAATATTATATAAACATTATGAATTCAAATAAAAACTAGAATTATTTCTTTGTAGTTCTATTTCGATTTTCATAGAAGTATTCTTGTATGTATTAGAAATGTATACATATCTACATTTTGTGTTGTTGACTATTTTTATGATCGTGTATATACTATATAGCTAGTACAATGTTTCCATTTTTCTTTGTATGTGTTATATACGTACACTTAAAGATTTTAATGAAATTGTATTTAGTTTATTGTTTCTTTATTCGCCGGTTGCATTGGTTTCGCACCGAAGCGTAGTTACTAGTTTGTAATAACTTTTAGGTTCGAAAAGTACAAAATAATGTTTAAACTTAGTTTGAATAACAATGATTCGTTTATCTGTTTAAAGTATTCTTGTATGAGATACTCAAGTTTAATTATATTAAATAAGTTTAAATTATTTATTAGTCTTACCACTCATTTAAAATTATTATTCAATTATATTTATGAAATAAGGAAAATTAACAATCGGACATAAAAAAATACATTTATTAATATTTTACAATTCAAAGCCTAATAGTTAATAATATGTCATTTCTATTAAACAATACATTTGTTTCTAGGTTAAAAATTGTACCAAGTTATAGGTAAATTCAAGTTATATTATGCACCTATTATTGTAATAGTATACATATATTAATATTGCACATGCATATTAAATCATTTTTTTTATTATTGGTTAAAACAAATTTAAAGAATATACGTACTCAAATCGTAATACATTTTCTTTTATTTTTACGTGTTAAATGTTTTGCCTAGAATCTAGATAAACAGGCAATAAGATAAAATATCAATTTGAGACATAACCAATCTTACTATAATACCTACATATTTTATTTGTTAAATATTTTTAGCAATAATATACAGTATTAATAAACTACAAAGATATAACCTTATAACTATTTTCCGACATAAGTATTAGTTTCATCTTTTACAACTCTCTTGAATGTTTTTGCCATAACCAGTTAATAAATTAATATTATTAGCAAATAATATTATAATATTCTATAATTACATTTTTATTATTTTCTTGAGTAAATTAAGTGTGTTATATATTTATATTGACTACTTTATTTCTTTGTAGTTATATTTATTGTACCTATTTGGTTTTGATGTTGATGAAACCATGAATTAAATTTTATTGTTGATGCAAGGTTTGGTAATTTTTTTCTACGTTGCTATATATAATAATATTATAAATATTTCATGTTATAATATTACATGTCAAAGTTTTTATTTGGGAATTATATTTTATCACAGAATAAATGAAATTATTCTGTGATTTTATTATGTCATTTATCAATACGCGTATCATATAAACAACTTCTCGTCAATCCGGAAATCGGTAAAATATGAAATAAGAAGAAATTAATGTATTTTGTTTTCGTCGTCGCTGTTATACTGATAAAGCCCGTGACATAATTTCCTCCTAAGGTCTGCTGTAGTGGATATGGTAGTGTCGGTCTAGGAGGGTGCGATACTGCATGGCTGCAGCGTGTGTTCGAGATGACGAGACGCTACCGCATGGCCGCGTGAAACAAAAGTTTGCGAAACATTCGAAATAATAATAATCATAATCGGTCCGTCTGTCTGTCCGTCCGTCGGTCGAGCGTCAATCCCTGGAATTGTCGCCACCGTCCGTTCGATTCCAGTCCTCAGTCGTCGGTTGTGGCAACACTGCGAGCGCGACGCGTCCGTGTTGTGCGTTCCCTCGCGCGCGAGCCTGCCGCGCCGTTCGTCGTGTTATGTTGTTACCTGGTGCATGTGTGCGTGTGCGCGCCGTGTGTTGCGGGGCGAGACCGGTTTGGCGTCATTCGCGAACACTGCAGACAAGGAGCATTTGACCATGATTTGTGCCGGGCTGAGGTCGTTTCTTCTCACCCATTGTCTTCGTAGACCTTCAAGGACCCGCAGCCGTCTTTTCAACCACCTGTCCGTCATAATATTGAACATGGTATATTTTCTTTTATTAGTATTTTCAATTTTTTACGTTTCTCTGCACTCCGTCTTGGTATATATTTTAATATTTTTGTAAGGTTTTATTTTTTTTTCGATCTATACGGGTCTCTGAAGAAAAAAAACGTTTACATTACCTGTAGGTCTGTGCGCGTCGACGACACTTATAATTTTATTATTTCAACCCTTTCCGAGCACTTCCCGTCTCGTCACTGGGTAAGTATTACTGTGACCGTACAGCGTCAATATTGTCGTCCACAACGTTAATTATTATTAAATTATGTACCTATATGTATCTGTTTTTACCGATTTAATAACGCGTATTCCGTTGTTGTTAATGTACGACCAGAGAAACCTTACGGTGCCTAAACAGTTTGTCATTACTCATTACGTAACAGCAACAGTGGCGGCTCGTCAATTTTTCCTCTTCAAGGTCTCCAGTCGGTCGTTCTGGAAATAAAATTCTGTATTTAAAAATAATTGTTTTGTGTATGTTAAATGTTTCCCTGTGTGATACGCTCAAGGTTTTGGCGTCTTCATCTCCAAACTCCCTAATTTCTAAAATTAACTTAGTTAGCTTATCAATAATATATTTCTTCTGGTAGTATACTAATATCTACTACCTACGGCTCGTTAAACATCATAAATCTATTATTTGTATAGTTACATTTTAATAAGTAATAGGTGGTAGATATTATTTGAATTAATACAAAATTAGTCTACAGTTTTGTTGTACTCAGCATTTAATTTTAATGCTGTTTCATTTTATAATAAATTAAAATACAAAACTCGTGTATTTTTCTTTTCAAATTGATGAAATTTAGAGATCATTTTATTAAAACTAATTTATTTTTATATTAACCGACTTTTTAATTAATAACATGTTTCTAGTAAAATTGATTGCACTCATTTTGGTAGTCACTAGGTAGTCATTTAATTTTATTTAACATGAATCAAAATTATTAAATTTGTCAAAATTAATTAAAAAAATTATAATTATTATGTAAATATTATTAATTATATGTATTCATGACGTGTACCCATATAATATTATATAATATATTTATTTATTGAATTTTGGCCAGTTATATACAATTTTAACTTTTTTTCCTTTGTAATAGTTTTGGATTTTAATCGTGTGGGTTTAAAATTTATTTAATTTTAACACATTACACTTATATAAATTTGTTTTTTAAACATTATATTTTAACTTTTGCTTGCAAAATATGATGTAATTCAATTATGGTTCATGAATTAAAAATAATAAATAATAAATATTATAATATTATATATTATAATATTATAATATTATTAATAAATTAATAATAAAAAATCAATTTTAGTATAAATAGGTATAATTTTCAGTTTGTAACGTTACATTAGTTTAATTGAAAATTGCTCAAATCATTGTAGGTTACCTATATTTTGAGGTATATTATAATATAAAATAACTATAAACCAATAAATAACAATGTATAATTCAATAATTACTTAATTTATTTTAAGACTGTAATGTCTGAATTTTGTACTCGTTCAATTATTAATTTTCTGAAGCAGTTTTAAAATCTCGTTTAATATTAGTATTTATATACATTTTTTTTCTTTTGAACTTAGGTTATATTTTTACTATAAACTAGCCAGTCGAGTTTAAAAGGAGATTACTAAACCCGTAATGATAAAATATAATCGCCAAATTTATTATATTATGCACTTTTATATTGTTGATATTTTCGTAAACACAACAATATTATTAATAGTGTTGTAGTGTATACGTCATTTGGAAATTTAGTATTTTAAGATACTCGATTCCCGGAATTCTATATATTTGTAAAAAATATGTTTAGGTATATTTATTAAATTTTAACTGCTATTCTAAAGCAGTGTACAAAATCAACAACGTGTATACTGTATAGTGTGTACTACGTGTTCGATTTACAATTCTAAATTTTTTCCGATCGACGAGGAGTAGAAGCCCCTTCCTTCTATGCATCATTATAACATAATAATGTTATGCTCGCAGGCCCCTGAATTTCGTTAAAATTTCCATGTGAATATTGTTGTTTTTTCATCGCCGAGGCTGCATGCTCGCAGTATTGTTGTCACCCCCGATGGAAAAAAAACGGTTAATCATATAATGGATATTGGCTTGTATAAAGGAGTGACGGCAGATAGGACAGAAAACGACCTACACCACCGCTGCTGACTACCGTGCGTACACGCGGGGACCATTGTTAAAATTCTTACCCTAGGTTAGTTGTTCACCCTTACCCATGGGCGTTGGCGCCGTATGGTATGATATTGCGCTCGTTGTCGAGAGGGGGTGTCCCTTCGGCCTCCATGGACCCCCCCCCCCTCCTCCCCTTTCCTACGTCGTTCGTTGCCGGCTAGCAACGCCGCACACCATACGTCCGTAACGCGCATACGCACCGGTGTACTCACGGCTCTCAGACCTCGGTTGCCGGCAGTACGGTTCTCGTCTCGGTCCACGTCCCTTGCGATCCATCCGACGGCTTCGATTTTTTTTATTTTAAATAGTATTTTCCTTTCTCGGTGTTCAGTTTGTTTTGTGTGTAGTTTTATTTTTTTTACTTACCACACCCGTTTGCGTTGGTGGTGAAAACCATTCGTCGAGGTAAGGATGCGTTTTCGTTTATTTTTTAAACGCTTGTTGATGATTATTGTTTATTATTCGGCTAACAACACGTGGACAATTTTTAGGTGTATATAAGTTGTTTTAAGACATTCGATTTATATGCGTCTCTTCAAAAACGTCATTCATTTAAACACCTAGGTGGTATTCTTAGGCCGGAACTGCTCTCGATTCAATTTAAGGTCATTCTTTAGGCGTCGATTTGTATTTTCTATGTAGATTTAAACGGATTGAAAATTATAGTATACTGAACTAAAATATTCCTAATCGAGTGTGCGTTTTAAGTTCAATACCGCAGTGTATAAAACCATTCGGTAAAAACAGATGGCAAGCCTGTGTATGTATGTGTTTGCTGTTTGAAGGTCATAGCCGGCTTCGGCTTCCTACGCGACCCTCGCCCATCCCCCACAAGTCACCCTAATCGAATGAACAGTCTGTTTTTATAATATATACGTATATTATATACACACGTACACCCAAAATTATATATATATATGTATATATTTTCCCTTTAACCCCCCCAAGTCACGGTATTTCACGCAAACTCAATTTTCTTACACTCTTACCAATTCACATTTTAACTTTTTACCCTTCGGTATAATATCATCTACTCATACTGATAGCATAAAATAATATTTTCTTTTCAACTTTTTAACGTGGTAATTTATCATCCAACATATTTCCACTTTATACGAGAATAACGAATTCAAGAATCGATTAATATTGTTTTTGTTGTTCCCTTCGTCCCTTTTGCGTGACCTATAGCATTTGTGCTCTTCCCTTTTATACATCTAAACATCTGCCTTGAAACCCTCGTAGTAAAAATAAATATTACGTTGAAATGTTTTTTCTTTTGTACATTAAAACAATCGGAAAATATTAGTTATCATAATAACATTAGCTGTTTATTTTTTAAACCTAGTAAAATACAACAATTGTTGAAACTATTTTATTTTAATCCTATGGCTGTTACATTTTCTACTAAATTATTTTTTATTATATTAATACCTAAGGACTTACTGGCTTAGGTTATTTTAAATTAAGTATTTTTAAGTATTTTTTTTTTAACATTACGATTGCGTCAGATAGTAGTATACAAATTAAATCTTTTATTATCTCAAGTAAGTTGAGATAAATTTAAGTATTTATTTTAATTGTTTACGGCTAATTTATTATTACTCAAAATTGTGAAATAAGTTTGTTTTTTAGTTTATATTGTATAATTAGTACATAAATGTAGGTATAATAAGCTATTACACCCTCGGAACTAGAGGTTCTAACTACCTCTTTTGTAATTCATTATTCATATCTAAAATAATATTTGCTCACTAAGGCAGCAACCACAAAAATAAAATTATCGTAAAGTTCTAATCCTTTTTTTATCTCGTAAATTTAAAAAAAAAACGATAATATTCGTTATAAAAGATTGTTACTGTTGCCGCAGTTCAAGTTGCCATACGAATAAATAAACTACTATGGTAGTTGTTGTAAAGTCAATTATGATTGGCTGCTGGCGTGTTCAGGTTACTAAGAGTTATTGAACCTGACAAGACAACCTTGAATAGTCGCTGAATTTGGCATAGCGGTATTCACCAAACATTGTCTCTCTTGGTATATAATAATGATCGTATAAAAAAAATTTACTGCGGAGAGGGGATGACTAGAACACTGGAAAAATCGTGATTCAAGCTGTGGTAACTCCAAACCATTGCCGGCGTTTTATTTTGTATCCCGCAATGGTTGGAAGTTCCTCACTTTGGTCACGCAAAACCTGCTCATTTAGCTTCAAATTACAGCGCTGTGAAGTCTTCATTTCAACTATCGATATTATTTTTGTAATGGGTTTTGGTAACTCCACCACCGATTGCGTTTTTAATTTTGTTCCGCAGCCGGTGGCGACTGTTTCCATACGCTGTTACAAATATTGTCTTCAGTTCTGCCGTATTTAGGAATAAATGGTTGTTTATAAAATATTAATTATATATAAGTTATTATTAATGTTTTATAATCTTATTTTAAAAATCACTCTAATTGTATTTCAGTACTAGTATGTACATTGTGTCTAATGTAACTTAATATCATTGTATCTTTTATTATAATCAATGGTAATATCCAAATAGTTATTGCCGTATTTAAAATATATATTTTTATGTTTTTATTCGTAATTTAAATAAACTATTTTCGTAGTCAACATACATATAATATTAATATCATATTTTAGTGTAATCCTCCTTACAACTAGTGATGCTATTAGGTTTTGCTACCCAATATTTGTTAGGCGTATAAAAAGATTCAAGTGTCCAGGAGGGAAATCTTTTTTTGGAATCTTATAAAACACGTTTTATAATGACTCATGTTGGTTGTTGTGATGGATTAACCTTATATAACTACTAAAATAATTCATGAATTGTATTTTGTATCAAGCTTACTCTCTAGGGATCTTCTGTTTATTTTAAATATATTACAATCGAAGTGTTGTTGAATTGATCTTGATTTGGAATTGATAAAAAATTAAATAACAAATAATAATTACTTACCTATATATGAAACGGATTAATTTTATTTATATTTTATTTTGTCTAAATATAATGTGGTGGAATGTTAATTATCAAATCCTACTCGTTTGGTTATACTGTATATTAGTCAAGCGGTGGTAAATATTTATCTGAAACTGGTTTATTGGAAAAAAAATGTATATTTTAGTATCCTCATGAAGAATAATGAATATTTTTCAGACGAGCCACTCTAAATATAGCTGCTTGAACTCATTATGTATCCCTCGGCTGTCTAGGCGCTCGGTAATGTCAAAATTAGTTACACTCGTATTTTAAAAATGTTAAACACATAATTTACACAGTATTTTCATTTTTCTTGTACATTTCTAGAAGAGTATAATTATTGTTCGTAGTAAAAAGTAATCCTGGTTTTTTCTTTTAAATGTTAGATTTTTTTTTCACGATTTTCTTTAGTGTAATTCTTGAAATTTGCAATAACATTGTCGAAATAAAATTTAATGATTAATACTCGCCATACTATTTCATCATGGTTATAGTTTTATATTATTTACTATTTGTGGCTGTGGGAAATGTAACTTGGATAGGGTATTGTATTACGTATATCCTTGGTCAATGATGTATTATTTATTATTGTGTATGTATGAAATCTTAACTACATACGTGTATATATATATATAATTGCACAGACATAAATTGCAATGGTTATATGGTGAGAGGAGGAGGAGGTAGGCAGGTTTTGTTCAGGTGAATGGATAGAGTTCTTAGACCGATGGCCGGACGTTCAACTCTTCTCCACGGTACATGAACTCGTAGCGGTAGTGTCGAATAGGAAACCCAACCATCTGGGAAATTTTTTTATAGTTCCTTTCTTAGCTCAATTCGCGTACTAAAGTTGCAATTTTTTTCACAAAATAATTATATAATATTAAAATATAAATTGCATTAGTGGACGGTAAAACACTTAATTTATGAACTCATCTGTAATTTTGTGTAAAATTAAATAATGTGCATCATTGGGTCCCGATAGTAGGATGAACTATAGGTGCCAATGACCATCATGGTCCAAGGATAACCGTTGGCCGTTTTTTATTATTATTTTTATATCATTATCCATGGTTGAGACCACGCCCATTTTGTATAATATGAACATTATTATTATATTGCTTGTGTGGAAAAATGCTCGTATTAAATATACATCTCTATCTTTTATAACCGGCCGATAGAATTGCCCAACCGGCTGAAGGTCAAGAGCCTCCTTCAGACAAAATTTAGATCCTACACTTCCTGGCTATTTTTTTCATTTAATTTTAATTCTAATACAGATGGGGTTTTGCAGAATTGATAATTTGCTTAAGTTCAATTTACAACAACATTAATTATAATGAGTAAGAAATTTGATATGTTATTCACGATTTCCATTAAAAAAAAACAAAATTTGTTATTGTGATTGATTTGTTTCTTTTAAATACAATGTTATCAGTAATCAATATGATTTTATGTTATTTTCGGGAGATAATTTGAAACTTGTGTTTTATTAGCCTTGTATAATGGTAAATGTAAAATTATTTCATTTATTACCTTATAACTTATAAGTAATAACATGAATTAATGATACATTAAAATATAAAGTTAATGTATGTTATAGACATACCTATTATTTTATATAATTTGGTTTATAACTTATAAGCGTATATATTTTTAATTCATACCCACAATTTAATTTTTATAAAGGTAGTAAAAGGTAGAGCAGATTAACATAAATATATTATATTTTTTCAGATTTGAAGAAAGTACAAGTAAATAATACCAGCGTGGTTTATGAGATAGTAATGTTATATATTTATTATACAGTGCGATTCAACAAGCATGCTCGCCCCCATTTTTTCATTTAATTATGAAATAATTCAAATTCTGATTTTAGGAATTTATGAATTTCTTATATTTCTAAAGGAGTGTGGCGATACTGTTTTTCACTTGATAATAACCACTCTTTTTTACTAAAAATTATTAAGTGAAACATTTTTTTAAAAAAAATTGTTTGTACCTACCTATAATTCAAAATTCAAGCGAGTAGTTTCACAGTTATAAAAATGTTTATTTTATGGATAATGTACTTAAAAATAGTTTTACAAAACTATAAAAATATGTCACATTGAAAATTTGGATCTAATGTTTTGTTTATTATACTTTGGGCATTTTTACAAATTATTACTGTGTCTAGACGCCCCATGGTCGTTAATTTTAAGGAACACCCGATCATATACGAATAAATAGCGCATTTATTTTAATGTAAGTGGTATTTTGTACTTTCTATTTATACTTACGAATTGAACTCATTTGAACCTAACCTTTTCAGTGAGTTATGCAATTTTCAGTTTTTTACAGATTTTGCTTTCAGTAGAAGAGATTACTAGAAAATCGTTTCATCTTCCATGAAAAATCATAAGTAGTAATACTTATAAATATCCGACGGCAGAAAAAATTAAATATAAAGCGCTCTCGTAAAATTAATTTGACTTTTCAGTAAACTTTTTTTTTGGTTAATTAGACAACTTATGAGGAATCTTGTATTCAATTTTCAAATCTTAGGTATAAAAAGAAAAATTTGAAGAATTTCTAATTTAGAACGCTCATAAAAAATTATTCTGAATTTACACTAATTTTTTTTTAAATTACTCTAATGACTAATAACAATAAAAAAAACAATACTAATAGCCTATGATTAACCTTGTATATTATATTTTCAAGTTTTTTGATCAAACAAAAAATTATTTATTGACAATAGTTGAAAAATAATCGAAAATTTTCCAGAGCAATAAATAACTCTAACAGAGTCAAAATATTTTAAAAATGGTCATAAATACATTTTGTGAAAATTTAAAGTAACTATGGTTATACCTACTTAACTTTATCTCCCGTTTCGATAGATTTAAACCATTTACGAGATATTTGTCATTCCAACGCATTACGTTCTTTTTCAATATGACTTCGTAGTCGTTTCTATAAATAGAAATTACAAAATACCCCTAACATTTAAATAAAGACGCTTTATATTATATGAATGCATGTATATGTGAATACATGGTAAATTATGTCAACGATCATGGTCAGGCGTCTAGACAGCAAATAATTAATCACTAAAATTTTAAAATCTCTATACATCCCTATCTTTGAAACCTATTATCACAGACCTTATTATCCTTAATACACAAAGTTAAATAATTTCAAAACTACTCGTACGAATTTGATTCTGATATTATGTCAAAATATTTAGAAAAATGGTCCACTAAAATAATTTACAGTAGAATAAAGAGTGTTTTCCTTCTCATTTGAAAACAGAAGTTTATATTTCCATAAAAAAAACTCCTTAAGTAGTACTAAAAATCTTAAGAATTTAATAATATTAGGAATATTAAGGTTTAATTTAAAATTCCATAAAATCAGATTTTGAAAGCTGGTATTATTGAAAAAAAATTGGGTTAGTGTGCTTTGTGAATCACTCTGTATTCAGAGTACAGTGTGTTAGTACCGTACATACCAGTGTGTTCTATGTGGAAAACAAATAAGTATACAGGATGATTCTCTTATCAGTAATCATTATTCTTTAGTGTTTAATGTTGATTTAAGAATCTATTGTATATAATATTAGTTAAAACTTTGGTACAAATATTAATTTTATTATTATGACAAAATATATTCAATGTTTATTATTTCAGGAAATGCAGAAAGTGGCTGAAGCTGTGACAATCTTTGATGAAAGAAGTAAAAGTTGAGTCAAATCAAGACAGTATTGGACATATGTTATTTTTTTCCTTACATACATTTTGTAATGTTGTAAAATATGTATATAAACAAATATTGGTATCAAATTCACTATCTACCACTTTTTGTTATGAATTCTGTATGTTTTTTTATAGACCATTATAAAGCAGAGTTTAAACATGAGTATGTAGTGAACCATCTTTAGTGTACATGTCAAAACGTATCTTATAATTATTTACAAAATGTTTTTTAGATTATGTCATACATGTGTTTTGATAGTTTAAATATGTAAATGTACTTATATGTTGCTATAACCCAAAAATTTACTTAGTGACAAATGCTTGAAAGTCGCTTTTGTAGTAAACTAAACTAATAATAATACTTAAGTGGATTACGCACTAGGCGTTAATCGCACGCGTTCTTATTGGCAATTAATATTAAATACGTTTAAATTCTGTGATTAATCGACTAGTGTGTAATCCACTTAACTGAGATAAACTGATATAACTGAGGAAGTAGATGTTTTTTTTTACTGAACTAAGAAATTGAAAATTAAGAGCTTTTGATTCTTGAATAATTAGTTACTATTGATTTCAATTATTTGTTTGTTTGAAAAAATATCTTTAACTGATAATTAAAGTTAAGTAATCTATCAATACTCAATAGTAAAGGTTAGTAAAAGATGATGTAGTTTTAATGTTAAAATAAATAAAAATTGACTTGAAAAAATCAAGTTTTTAAAATACCCACGTAGTTAGTGTGTATAATTCATTTTGTTAAGCTTTTTTTTTTCATTAATTTTAACCATCATATTGTAACTAGGTATTAAAATTTAATATATATTTATTTTCATTTTAACTATGGATAAAATCCATATAAACTTAAATCATTGTTTAAAATATTCATACAATTTTCAACACTGGTTGATTACTTTGTTATCTGTTAAGTCATAGGTTCTCAAACTTATTTTATCCACCGCCCAGTTTGAGAATCAACAATTTTTTAGCGCCCCCCCCCCCAAAAATAAATTTAATTTACTATCTGTTATGTCTTTTAAAAACAGATATTACAATTTATAATATATAGATATGCTGTATCTTATTTTTGAGTTCTAACATAAATTTTAAATTAGCTTTTTGGATGTATACAAAAATTTTATTGTCCCCTAAATTCCTTTGGGCATCCTACCCTGAAGGCCACCAACGCCCACAAGGGGGCGCTATCGCCCACTTTGAGAATGACTGTGTTAAGTGTTATAAGCGGTTTCCTATGTTAGCTTAATTTCACCTCTTTCATGCATCCATGTTAAATTTTGCTTTCAGGGTTTAAGTTTAATTTATTTTAATATTTTGTTTTATCAATTATTGTAATTCAACACAATTGATTATTTTTGTAAACTTCTTATGAATCTGAGGACATTATATCTAATTTCATGTTTTAAAGTCAATTAGTTTCACATGAATATAATTGTCTGCCATGATTTGATATTATTTGTATTAATGTTATAGCTTTACTTCAATTTACCTAATAAATATACATGGATTTGGTCAACTTCAAAAAAAAATTATTTTTTTAATATTGTAAATTGAATCTTATGTGGATATTAACACTGTTGTTTATTATTTACTCATCAACTGTAATAATTTGTATAATATATGTTATCCAGTCGTATAGTATAGTTATAATATTATGATAAAACCTAATATTTTTAAGTTAATATCTTATTGAAGCAAAATCCTAATTTATTTAAAAGGTTAATTAAAAGTTAAAATTACTCAATCTAGTTTTTAAAATGATTTTTGAATTTATATAGTATGTTACTAAGATAAATTATTTATGTTTAATGTTTGCATAGGTACTTTACATTTAAAACTAATACAATTCAAATTGCTAAAGTTAATTAATCGATGATTTGTAAAAAGCATTTGTGACCCTAGTCTTTACACACATATGATCATGATTTTTTAATTTAAAGTAGTTTCCATTGATATGAATGTATCATTATTATATGCTAAACATAATTAAAAAAATCTTAGTTATAACAATGTGTTCTTGTTGACTGTTGTCTGATTTAAAAATATTTGAAATGAACATAAAAAATGTAATTAACGGTTCTCTATAATGTAAATAGCTTATATTTTATTAAACCTTCAGTTAAGCCATAGATAGCAAATTAAAAAAATGCTAAAAAGTGATTTAAAGATAACACTGTGTTATATATAATTTATGAAAATTGTATTTTAATTTAAATTTTTAATCATATCACAAAAATTATTTTATTTAAATTTTAGATAGTTAAAAACATTAATAAAAATTGTGTATATAATATAATAATGCATTTTATTTAATACTTATACCTTTTACATAGTATTATTTAATTTATTTTGAAACTACAAACAAAAAATGTTAGTTTTAGTAGGTACTCAGTAAAATAGAAACATGATTAAAAAATATCCTTGAATATATCAAAGTACCTACATCTATTGCATTACAAATAAATAAATACATTTTGACATTATGTTGTTTTAAACATTTAAAAGTGATATATTTGATGATGACAGTTATCAATCAACCAATTAAATGATTATCAGTCATCAAATATTTAGTAACTAGTTGAAATCATTGATATTTAAAATTTTAAATAATAAAAAAATGTGTTATTTAAGAAATAAAAACAATTTTAAATTAATTTTCTTTTAGGCAATTTTTTTGTTTAAATTGTTAGTAGAAATAATCATTTTATACCATTAGTATTGTAAAAGTTTTGATTTTGTGACTGATATGTAATTGAAGCAATGAAAGCAACATTTAACTTTTTTAATGTCAATAATATAATTAATTTAAACAAAAACTAACCTCTAATGGAGAGTTTATAATTAATAAGGAATAATCATTGCTTCAGATTAATAAAAAAAAATTCATTAAGATAACAAATGTATTGAGCTGCTTAATAACAACATTTCTTTAATAATTTAAATATTGAATAGAACCTTTAGTAGTTGAAGCTAACACTAGTTGAATTGTTCAACAATTTAATTTGTATTGTATTATTAACTAATATATTATCTAATACGCACAGTTTTGCTACACAACGACAACTAGGTACATAAGGATGAATGCAAAGATCTATTTTGTTGTAATGAGTGTGTGATGGACTCTTGTTGATATCAGCATACGTCAGCAATTATAACAACATTTCCTATGACTTTTTTTTATGTGGTTGAATTTAGTACCATTGCATAAAGAATCCTTAGAAAAATTGTTTTTTTCTTCTTGCTAAGACTTTCCAACTGTAGGTACCTACATGTTTTATTCTTTTTATATTTTAAAACAATTACTTTATTTACTGTTGATAATTGCCATAATCTTATTACCTATGTTCTAATATTTACACCAAAAAGACTGCAGCTGGTTTGCAATTGGCATCCTATTCATGTACCCAAGTATACATAAACGTATTTTACAAAAAAAATGGAAATATTTTGCCTATACACCCTTGGTGATTACCACCAATTGTTATTGTGATTTGTGGTAATCACCAAGGGTTTATAAACTATGGGTACCTAAACCTATATTGTATATAATGTACAGGATGTCCCAGGAGGATTTACCCTTTGTGATATGCCGATATCTCTTAAAATAATGGAGATATCATAATTCAATTTTCTTTTATAAGACACACAGGTACAAAGACTACAAATATTTCATATTCTTTTATTTAATTTAATATTTTGATAAAAAAGTTTAAAAAAATAATTTCTTTAATTAATCATTTAAAAGAAACTGAAAATAGCCATTGTGTGCAGTTAATTTTTTGAAACTGAAAAAAAACTACTAAAACCACAAGGTTAACGAAAAAAAAATGTTGAAATGTCAATATTTTCTGAAAAATATACTCTGCAAAATTGCTATTTAAAAAAAATTTAAAAAAATTTAATAAAAAGTAATTTTGTAAATTTTTACCTAAACATTAAATTAAATTATGAAGTAGTCCTTGTCTCCGTGAGTCTTACTAAAAAAAACAACTGAGTTATGATACCTTTTTTATTTCAGGAGATATCGCAATGGGTAAACCTTGTATATTGTTACATCTTCAAAACGTTCACAGTAGAAAAGAAAAACAATCATAATATATAAACGTTAAAAATAAATAAATATAAAATATATAAAGAAAAAAAGTATTAGTATTTGTATTTGATATATTTTTCTATTATTTTTCCATAAAAATAGCTACTTAACACATAATTTACATTTAACACAATGCACAGGAAAAAAACAAATTTTAAAATCAGGTATTTCTTTTGCCATTGCCTGTAATATTCTCGTTTTTGATACCCCAAATAACAAAATCGATTTTGTCAAAAATTGGCTTCTCGTTTTTCCCTTAATTTTTTTGCTGTTTTTACAGACGCATTTGAATTTTTTAATTTGACCCCCCCTCCCCTCCAAAGTACCAACTAGATTTCTACAGCAAAAGATGCTGATGAATAAGATCGGAGCACTTATTTTACTGTGATGACTAGGGCTCGGATTTTGTAGCAAAATAAATCCTTAAAAAAGCATTTATTATATTATTTAATTTTAATGAATTATCATATTATTTTCGCGTTTAATTTTACATCAACACTAAATAGTTTTTTATTATTAGTATTTAGTTTATGCCATATTTTTGTCCCAATAAAAAAAATTGTTGGAGTATAGATACGCAAAAAAAATAAAAATAGTAATAAGGAGCTCCGTGCCCAGTGCACCCCTCTAATTCGATCACTAGACTAATAAATACTCCATCTCTAAACCTTAGTAATAATTAAAAAATATTAGTGTATAAAAACAAGTACCTAGTGGATACTTGAATAGTAAATAGGTAGTGAGCTGAATATTATCGTTTAATTAATTGTATTGACATTAATTATCGTGCATTCGTGCCTGATTAGATACTGATTTCTGATTAATGAGTTGGTGGACGTCGGTGATCGGTCGAGTAAGTAATTAATAAGCTATATGTATTATGAGGTATGTTTTCAATTTTTGCAGTAGTGAATTATATTCACATTCAAATATTAATTTTATTAAATACCTACTATCTACGTAATTTTTTTTTAAATAGTCATGTTTCTGAAACCGGTTGTTATTTCAATAGAAATGTGTGTAAACAAAATGTTTTAAATGTTGATTTGTGAGCATGAAAATTATTAGATAAATGTTTTATGAGTAAAAAATAAACTATTTACATCTACATTCTACAGAGTTCGTCAATGCCTAATAAACGCTCTAAAATCTATTGTTTTAAAATGTACAATGCATTACAATTTACAACCTTATATGTATTGGTAGTAAATATTTGGTATTTACGATTAATTTGATTGTTTACTTAGTATTTACATACTATTTCACTATCACACTAGGTGGTAAACTTAGACATATATAGAATTTGGAAATCGCAAAGCTATTGTCTCGTGATTCATGGCACGTACAGAAGTCAAATTATCGGTTTGCATATCAACATTCAACATTTATAATATACCCAGGAACCTACTTAAAGTATGGCGTTTGCTGTTTTAATAGTAGATATTTCAACATGGTTAACAAAACATTTATTTTCGTTGTATAAAAATAATACCTATGCAGTATTAAAATACTAAATAGTACCTATATACCATATTATATAGTATAATTATTAATTATGTTATAATGTTTAAATTGTATATCTACTAAGTACCTAATAATATTATGTATATATTGTCCTAAAACTGAAAATGTAAAACAAGGTTCCTCATATAGGTGTAATTAAAAAAAAAAGTCGAACTTTAATCCTCAGTAATTTTTTATGAGTGTCAATAACATCTTTTTTGGGTTCAAAACGTTTGAAAATTTGATGCAAGGTTCCTCATAAGTTCTTATAAAAGAAGTTGAATAATATTAAAGTATTAAAGATAAAAAATATATAAAAATAAATGTATAAATTTAAGATATTAAAGATTTTTTTTATAAACATTTGAAGTTCAAATTTTGACGAAAAATATAAAAATATAAAGAACTTTAAATTGGGACTCAATTAGATATTTAAACGAAGAATAACGATTTAAGTATTTAATTATTTTGTTGTTATTTAAAAATATTATTCGCGGGTACTTGACATTTTTAAAGCCTATATTATTTTATTTTATGCATGACATCGACGAATGTAATACTTTTGACATTTTACAAATAGTAAAATACCTACATTACTTTAATAGGTAGCAATATTAATATCATAAAATATATTTAGTAATATAATAGGCCGATAGACCGCCTTTAATCAGAATCGTTTTTCGTATGCAATAATTTATCATTAAATTCAAATTTAACACATTCATTACAGTGACCCACTTGACACATACTGTATAGCAGGGAGGTACCCATTTGCCCACTTTTTTTTAGTTATTACTTATTTCTTATAAATGTTGATAAAAATATTCACGTTTTGTAAAAAGCTTGAAAATACAAGGTTTCTTATAAGTTGTTATTAATGCTATTTTAAAAGATTAAAGATAGATAATATGCACGATTTTCATTTTTGCTCCTAATCGTTTTTTGTATGTAATTATTTATCATAGAATTCAAATTTAACACATATACATTTCAGTGACTTACTCAATGACAAGGTACACTCAACTCCTACGACCAGCAAAGTTGTTTACTATTACTTCCTCCTCCTTTTTTTAATGATTTTTTAAATATTAGTTTTATTCATATTTGTAACTAAATACCTAATTAGTAATTGATAATATTATTAAAGACTAATGTATGTTTACAATAATTGTACAAACTAATTAATTAATATAACTGAAATTAACTATACATATTATTATTATAGTATAATAATATAATATATTATGGTATGGTATATTATGGCATATTAAATAAAAACTTGTGTCTTGCAGTTTGTACTATAGTTTGTGTTTAAATAATATGTTCGACTCTAAATGTTGTTCCTGTTCATCAACATTCAACAGCCTTGATATTGAAAACTCTTCATGACAAACAAGAACTAAGTTAGTATTGGCCATTGGGTGAACAACAAACCTAATAATAAGACTACCACACTATTATATAATAAATAAGTAATCGGTTTAATGTATGAGGTCATTGTTTAAAGAGCATGAATTTTATTGACTAGGATAGTTACTATTTTTTGCAGGGAAGACGCGTTTTTAGATAAAATGTTCTATCATTTTTTAAATCATAAAAATATTAACATATTTTATGAAAATATACCAAAAAAAGGCTTAAGATGGTTTTAAAATCGGAACCCACTCTCTATACGCATATAAAATATAAATACGGTCAAATATCAATATATTATTTGAACCTTATTATAATTATCTTAGCCTTTTTATTAGAGTGAATGTTTTGTATATATTATAAGTTATAATTTATAAATATATATGTAAAAATAACCCACATAATTTTTAGCTTTAAATTTAAGCGAAATTATACTTCTAAATAAATATTATAGGTATTAGATCATTCAATATTTTTATGTTTGTAGTCAATCGCTCAATTAACATTTCAGTTTGACTAATTTGCATTAATTAATTTTACAATGTAGATTAGGTATAAACTTGTATTGCTCAATGTTGTTGATAATTTGCTTCCATTCCACGTCAGTGTCGGCAAAATATATAATAATAATGATAAATAAATAATAATAATAATAATGTATTAACTCATAAACAGTATATTAAGTTATCGTAAAATATTGAAAAAAAACTAGACGACATTGAAACCCAGATCGGATATTACAGAGTCATACGAAGAGAGAGAAATATAATCAAATACACTTATAGTTTGCCTGGAAAATGTTTACCTACGTTCCAAGGTTTCGTTGTATCGAAAAATGTCTGTAGTCATCCTACAACTACCATTCATTGCATTGGACACCGAAAAGCCAAACCGTGTAATGTGCGACAAATCGATGTTACATAAATTTTTTATTTCAGAAGATTTGTTGTGATTTAATCGAGAGCATCCGTTTTTAGTAGTGTACGAAAACATTACTACGCCAATAGATAACCATTCAAGGTCCTCCTTTTATAGGGTTTTGGTACCTATATACCAAAGTGAGACGTCCGTCTTGCAGTTCAGTTTGTTCAAGAATTCAGCCAACAAAGCACATAATATTATCTATACGGAAAAATGAAGATCGCTTTGGTAAGTTTATACTCTATGTTGAATACAATAATAATTAGATATTGAGATAAATAACTCGTATTTCGTAATTATTAATGATAATAGTGTAAGTGTACTGTGTACTCGCACTCAATATATTTCACATAGATACCACACTACACAATATAAGGGTAAACGAACTTGTATATTATTTACTTGTAGTGTTTGTATAATTTCTTGATGAGAGCTACATTTTCTTTTTTTAATTTAGTTGTGGACTTTGTTTTTAATTTTCAAATATAGGACTTCTGGACGTAGATATCTAAATAATAGCTATTAAATTGAATTATCGAGTTAAAATAATAGGTACACATACACATATTGCGGATAAAAATAAGATCTAAAACTAAAATCCGAATAAGAACATTTTTACTAATTATATCGTTAATTGTCTTTCAATTCAGTTAAAAATAAAGAATTTAAGAATAAAACGTGAAGAAATAATTGAATAATATGCCAATGCAATATACAGGGTGTAACAGGTCTATTTGACTAATGCAATAACTTTTACAGCAGTAACAGTGATTAGCAAGAAGTAATCATACATTTTAACTCACTTTGAAAATTGTTTAAAAATTAACGACTTAACCAAATTAAAAGTTCTAAACGCCAAAATGGTTTTTAAATACTTATTTATGAAATAGCTATCTTGGATTATTAGAAAAATATTAAATACAAAATTTAAATTATTTATTTTTGTTGTAAAAAAATAAAATAAAATATAAGATATACAAACTATGGCGCAGAGCTCTACAAATCATTACAAAAAAAAAAAACTTAAAAATATTGAATAGAAAAAAAGTTATTGCATTAGTCAAATAGACCTGTTACACTCTGTATATTATATTTTTCTAAATTATTTTACTATTTTGATCATTCATATACATTAAATACCAAATAGATAATAAATATCTATATACATGTTTATGTTTGATATATAATTATAATGCATTTTCTTTTATATGCATTTAAAAACTATAAATCGGGTTCACTTGGTTTTTATAAAACCGTTAAAATCATAATGTTAAATAATTGAACAAATAACAAAAAATTGTATAAATATTATATAGGTGTATAAATGTATTATATAATCAATTTAAATATAGGTACATTCCTTTCATTTCGAACTAAATAAAAGATCAACATTCCGCCTTTTTAAACAGCCTATCATTACTGTTATCAATATAAATTAAAAAACAAACATTTTAATTGTTGCAAAAAAAAAACCGTTTACATTTTAAAGCTTAATCAATATATATGTATTTAAATTAATTCATACAATTTTTGTAAATTCATTATATTTATAATGATTTAATAATTAATTTTGGTCATTTCTGGTTTATTAAGTGTACACAATTTTGCTTTTGTTGAAGGGCACCTACTTACGAAGTCCACGGCATTGCCGGATATAGCCACACCAACTACGAATCTGATATAGGTAGTTTAGTTTGATATAAAAATGCTAAGATAGTTCAAACCTGGAATAGAAAAATAATATGTAATATTTTTAATTCTTACAAAATGTGTAACTAATTAAAATAAATTATATTAAATGTTCATTATCGTAATATGACAGCTAAATAGTATATTATAGTAACATAAATTAAAGTTTATGAATTTTGTATTATTTTTAGTTTAATTATTGAATAAATAATATATAATTGCTGTGACACTCAAATATACCTATAATGAATAGTAGTCAATGATTACTGGGATTAACTTGGAACAGTTAAAGTGATATATTATAATATTTATAAGTATATTTGTGAAATTATAAATTAAAACGGATCACTACGCTATATGTTTTAAATAAATAAATATAATAATCTTACAATTTACAGTAATAGAATTAAAGATTAATAATACGTGTTTATAAATAAATTATATTCACTTTATTATAACAGTTTAAGTAGATAAGTGCCACTATAATATAGTCGCTTGTATTTATAGTCGAAGTTGACGTCCTTCACCGTAAAAAGCACCGCGTACGGCGGTGATATGTCGTCTTAAATGTGTTCGGACTTTGTCGTCAAAAAAAAAAAAAAAAATATATAAAACTGGTCATTTTTCATATTCACGAGTATATTTTCGAGGTTTGTCAATTTATTTTACGTTTTTATATTATGTTGGAGACCAGCTGCAGGTAGTTCTACAGTTGAGGACGTGCCTATGCACATTTTCGTTAAAAGTAAATCCTTAATCCATCAAACAAAATATGTATTACAGTTATCGATGTATTGTACAAATAAAGACATAAAGTGAAGCAGATAAATACCTACCAGTATATACGTATATTAAAATAATGTAATTAGAAAAAAAAACGTTTACAATTTCTAAACGTGACGCGTGAATTGACAAGTATCAAATATTTAATGTCCATGTTATTAAATGCATATTAATATACCTATTTCGTTTTTATATACATATATGATATCCTATGAAGTGTAGGTATCGGGTATAATATAGACGTGAATGCGTGATGTACTTAAGAGTACAAAAATACAAATATATAATTTATACGATAATTTGACTTTCAAGGGCGCACATAACCTCAAAATACATTTTGTGGTGGTGAATAGAGATTTATTTTAAAATGTTTAAATGTTAAATTAGCTTATTATTGATACCACATTAGTTATACATTTTGATCATTATTTATAATGCTTTTTTTTGTGGATAAATAGATATTTATAGTATATCATTACTATTTACTGTAACCTGTAGGCACATCGACGAGAATGAAAGACAGGTATTTTATTGCTATTCTATAATAGATTGGTACCTACCGTGTAAACGTTTTGCTTCCTATCGAATCGTCGTATTTCCTTGTCACGCTATCACTACCATCTCATTATTTACCGACAGTAGGTATACCACAGTCTCCCAATTGTCAATAGGTACGTAATATTAAATGAATATTGCTATTTTCTCATCAGATTTTTAAAGTTTGTGGCAAATACTTTTTTAAACAATTATTATTTGTGGTACAAAGATCTTTTAAATGCATAATTGTATACCTACCTAATACGCAGTTTCACGTACCTATTTATTTAACTGTTATTCTAAACAAATTGATTTTGGTGTTCTAAGAACTAATCACGACACCTTTAATTTCATACAAAACTTATTTAACAAATCCCAAAATTGCAAAAGTTAACTGAGAATATCTCGAAGTTTTGATTTCATTAAGTCTCACGGTATTGCATTTCAAAATAAGATGTATATTTCAGTATTAATCATGCAGCAGACAATGCCGCAAATATAAGAGAAAAAAATTCTATGCATATCATGAATGTACATATTTTTCAGATTTATTTAACATTGAAATAAATAAAATAATTAATTTAATTTAAAAAAAAATTCTGAATTGTCAATGGTACAATTTTATAGTGTAAATAATTACCACTTACCGGTTATTGTGGTATTTGGAATATTGAAATTTGCATACCTACCTTTATTATATTGCAGTGGAAACATGTATAGGTAGGTTATTCTATGAAAAATAACAAAATATGTTTTACACATTTTCAGTACAAAAAAAATAATACTATATACTAATAATTATTATAACGCTTATATTATGGTGTTCGCAGTGTTTGACGATTTTCGTTGCGTCGGTCGTATTCGTGGCTCACGATTGTCGGGCCGCACCGGCTCCGTCTCCGTTCACTGACGAGAAGGCAGACCGCGAGAGCTTAGACGTCAACGAAGTGGGACCGACCGAGGAGGACTGGAAGCTGTACACCCAGTTGATGAAGACCAAGTCACACGATCCGTCGGACGCCGAGAAGACCCGCGAGCTGCTGAAGGAGATCGAAGAGTATTCGCGGCTGGCCGCGCCCGTCGACGCGGTTACGACCAACATACCCGACGACGGTACGACAGACCTGCCGGCCGCTGACTCGACGGACGTCACCGAAACGGATCCGGCGTCGTCCGACTGGTTTGCCTCGACGTGGAGGAACATGAACCGGAACGACGACGACGACGGCGACAACGGGCCGCGAATGGGCAGACAAGACGACGGCAACGTGGAAGACATTATCAAAAAGATTTCCAACGACTTGAAGAAACTGTACGTCAAGATCAAGCAAGTGATTACGGTGGTGAAAAACTGGTACGCATTATGGAACGTAGCTAATACGGTGTTCGTCGCGGCGGGATAAATTATAACACATTAACACGTTGTTTAATATTGCAGTATACAGTGATACATTAATGCCTATATAGATAATATAATATGGATAATATTTACTTACATACTATATTAAACATGCCTGCTTATTAACATTGTAATATTATAATAATAATATTATTAACGGTTAACATAGATGCAGCGGCGTATATCAAAAAAAAAAAAAAATGGGGTTGCTTAAATAGTTTTATGTAACCTGCCCCTCACAGTATTGTTATACCTAACGATAAATTGGGTCCTATATATATATTATATTAGCATATGGCTACGCGTCCTATATAATTATCCTTCTATCATTACCCACCCACCCATAGTTAAGGCGTGTTACCTGAGCAACACTTGAACACAACGCGTTACACGCCACTGCATAGACGTCACCCCTTGGCCCTTGCTCCTCGTTTGTGTAACTGCAGCATTGACGGGTCCATTTTTTTTCATTCACATAGTCACATGTAGCTGCCACGGCTGTATTTATGCAAAAAATAAAACATATATACTCTATGAATCAGATTTTTGCAAAATATGTAGTCACTATTGTCATATTATTTTGGTTCTATTTCTAGCAGGGGAGGGTTTTTGGATTTTAACCCCTCCCCCCCCCGAAATATCAGGAACAAAAATACATTATCTGACCTGACTGACCTACAAATACTGACCTACATAGTCGATTTGCATTGGTAGGTAGGAACCTAGACGAACAATAGCGAATATAATGTATTACACCTATACTTAAATACGATTCAAAGTGAATGGGGGTTGACGGTTGTGTGTTCTACTAAACATACCCACCGATTGTATTTTCTACGCACATAAACAAGTCTGATATTATGAATTTTGTATAGGTACGTTAAGACTTTAAGAGATATGCGCATTCCAATTTCCAGTGTATTGTTCAATAATTGTTGCCCGTTGGCAAAAATAGATTATAGTAATTCGTTAGTAACTAGTAAGTAATAGTCATATTTATAGGTACCTATATACGTGCTTCATGCAAATTTCCGTATAAACGTTGAAAATTGTTTAAAAATATGAGACCATCGCATTAGTATAAGGGTCACACATACCTTCTACTCACTAATTGTACAATAAACTAAGCTAATTGTTATTGGTTAGAAAAGTAAACTGGGTAGAAAATGTATACAACGTAAATAGTAACATCGGATAACATTAAAACAGTTATAAGTAAACATAAAAGATGTGTTTCTTGGTTGGAAAACTTAAAAACTTCGAATGTGTCTGCTTTGATTGTATGTATTATTGTTTTTTTTTTAAATATTTAAATTCTATTTCTTTATAATATATACATTATAATTTATCTATTTCAAAGAAATTGTCTAAATATTTTTAGAAGTGTGATACTTTTATTACCAACAGTAGGTACCCATTCACCAAATATAAACTTTAGAGAAATGATTAATGTCAAGCCATTTATTTTACAATAAGTATATGACAATATACTTAATTATACAATAATATAAAAAATATATTTATTGAAGAAATCAAAAACGTCAAAATATTTATTATTTATTTATTTATATTTTATTATTGTATTAACTTATAAGTTATAACAACATACTTACATATTTTCATTATATCATACAATTGCAAATAAGTACAATCATCATTTTATTGCCTATTTAGTATTTATTACTTAATATATTAATTTCTTATTGTATTCTAATTACACATTTACAAATTTTTATATTTTAAAAACTTGTACAATTGTTTATACCTAGGTGCCTATTAAGTATTAGTAATTACTAATTATATTTAATTTTAATTTTTAAATATAGATATTATTCAAATCTAGTCTTAAAATATAGACCATAAATGTTTACAATAGTAACATATTTTGTGGTAGGTACTAGGTACGTACTAACTTTGTAGTGTAGATTGTAATTATAACTCATTATCATATCATTTTGTCTATCATAGGCCTTCATATTGTTTTTATACTTCTTAATATTTTACTTTTTAGGTATTTCTTTTGATCTCTGTTAGGTATATATTTATTATTTAATGACTACCAATAGAATTGTCTCTGTTTCACTAATTTCTAATAATTAAACTTGAAAATTTAAATTGTATTATTTTATATTTCATGCTATTCTATTTTATGTAATTTTATTTATATTCTCATTACAATTAATACTATACATAATTTTAAGTTTTAACCTATTGTTTATATCTGGCTGTCTCTGGGTGTTTAGGTGATGACAAAAAAGATCTATTTTATCATATTTTTGTGTATCTAATAGGTACATATTAAGAAATAAAAAAACTCTTGGTAATATAAATTACCTTCCAAAGATGACATTTATTTTATTCATTATAATATATATTTTAATTTGTCATACTCTTAAGTCATAACTCATAGCTAATCCTAACGCTTCGTTAATCCTAGTATTTTAAAATTGTCATGAAACAACATTTTTTTTGCAGGGTCAACCATGCTAAGGGTTCAAGAAATGAATTTGATGGATACCCAATGTCTGCAAGTGCTTCTGAATCGGATGGAGTATTTGTAATTGCCGATCCTCTAATTGGGGATATAGATAAATCTAATAAATACATTTTACCCATAAATGACGATTAAATTATAAATATTAATTTCCGATTAAACTTATATAACTTATTGAAATCGCACATCAACCTCAAATCGGTCATTTAAATTATATCATTTAAGTCTATTTTTATTTAGTAAAATATTGTTTTTTTATTGTATCATTTATTTATTCTGTACTTACATGATGATATTTTTCCATATAAAAACAATTATTATATATATATATTTGTATTGTAGTGTGAACACTTATTATAACAATGTTTGTGTTATTGCAGCTAATAACAGCATACGACTCAACGAGTAACAACTGAAAATAGCTGCATACTTATAATACCTATCATTCAGTCTTGTAAAAAATACTTTTAGAATATATTTTTTCACTGCAATTTTGTGTTAGTTTTTGAATGATTTGAAATTAACTTTAATCTTAATATAATATACATAATAATGAATACCTACAACAATATAAAAAATTACAAATGATTGTTGTATTTATAGTGAGTATTTAATATTTAATGATCAAATACATTTTTATTATATTTTAATAACATGACTTTCTCAAAATATCTACCGTTCATCAACTATTAGTAGAAACATTTGTTTTATCACAAATTTAAAACTATATTTCTAGCCAAAAAAAAAGAAATTTTTAATAAATAAAAAATGCAAAAAACATTATTCAGAATACGTATTGGAATATTTTTTCAAAAAGTATTTTAAATAGTATGTTAATAAAAAAAAAGTATATGAATATTGAATACATTTATTCGAGTACTATACAATACTGCTACCATTATTTACCTATTGTACCAATTTATTATACTTTTAAAACATTTATTACTACCTACCTAAAAGCTATTATAATGATGAACTCACCCAATTTAAGTCGAAATATTAAAAAATATATATGTATATAGAATAATGTATACCCACTTATATAACTTATAAGTTGGGGCCCCAGTGTAAAGTCCAAACGATAATCGCCTCCATCTGGTTCTACCTATATTCAAATCCAAACTATCAATTCACACAAAATCCACACTGTACAAGTCTCTATTGATACCCATTTGAGCATATGGTACGCCAATATGGGGAGCGCCAAACCTTCTCAAACCCTCATTATACAAGCCTTTCAGTTCATCACTCTTCGGCTATTAGCCTCAGCGGCTCAGCTCCTTGGTACGTTACAAACGAAACTTTACACAAAGACTTAATAAAAATTGTAATAGTTGATCAACTAATCAAAATACATTATAATAGGTTACACTCTAAACTCCATCAACACCATCCGTCCTTTAGAGAAATACCTTCTTCTTCTTATCGTGCCCTGAACTTAATAAAGACTAATTATGTTTTAATACTTTTTGTGATGCCATTATCTCAAAAACAATTTTATAAATTAAAATAAAACAAAAGAGTTAAAATAACTAACATCAATGGTTGAATGCTGGCCGGCGGGTCAATCCAAAATTATCGTTGGGGAATATGAAATTCAAAATTATAATTTTAATTTAATCTTATCAGGTACATACCTATTTCCATAATATTATTATGTTCATATTTATCATATCATTGGGAAAAATATGCGACAAGTCGCTTGCGCATGAGCAGAAAGGTACCCATAACTGGTGACTTGTCGCTAACATGTACATCAAAATATTGAGCTGTGGCTCCATCCATTGTACATTTGTACCTATATGGCTATATTATGATTTAAGACAATGCCACAAACTAATAATCCCTAAGGCTTGGAGATTGGACCTATTTAAGGAGTTCAGAATAGGCAACTTTAATAGCACGAGCGTAGCAGGGACATAATTTCCCATTTTTTCATGGAATGCAAAACAAATATTGAAACCTAAAGCAATACAAAAGCCGTTTTCACAATATTTATTAAAAATTTGATTCTATTAAAACTTGCACGACTATGCACGACATTTTATTTTGCGTTTATTTGTATATTTATGCTTTTTGGGGCATTTTTTAACCCCTTCAGACCCCAGGCACATTACAATGTGCATACAATTGAATAATTGATATAAAATGACTGATAAGAGGTAAATTGACGAAAATTGTTATATCATATGTTAGAACCACGATTATAAAGTTCTTTATAATCGTGGTTAGAACACGTGATATTTTCGATTTCAGTGTAATCATAAGCGTAATATATATATTATACATATTTATGTTATATCATAATCATGGAATAGGCGTATCGTTGATGGATAACTGGTAGGCTGTTGGTGCGTTTTCGACTAAACTGGATTGCGATAGTTTTGGTTGCGTTAATTCGGAGGCGCCATTTTTTGAACCACTCAGATGACTGTTGTAGTTGTCTCTGCATGTTTGCATTGTGGTTGCAGGTGAGATACAAATGTCATCTGCGAAGAGAGCGACGGATGCCTTGACGTTGACAGGGATATCATTTGTGAAAATGAGGTAGAGTAATGGGGAAAGACAGGAACCTTGCGGAACTCCCGCTAGGATATCTCGTGGAGAGGAAAGTTTATCTTCGATACGGACACAGAATGATCTGTTTGAAAGTAAAGACTGAGTTATTTATAAGCAAATGATGTAAACAGCCGGTATTTACAGTGATGTAGTCGTAATTTTTTTAGTAAGTTTACGCTTAAATGAACTTAATATGTTAACGTGTGGGGCCTTGCCCCCCCCCCGTATTATGACGTATTGTTGCATACCAAATCGATCAAAGATTGACCGGCCAATGATAAAAATAAATCATAAAAATTATATGCTTAGAGCTCACTAGCTCAGTCACTGGTACCTACATTTGATTTCAGTGTGATTAGAACATCAACTTAAGTCATTTATTTTTATGTTTTTTGAAAATAAAACATAAGTTGCTTTACATATTTTAATCTTGCAATGTATAGTAATGTGTAATGAATGAGTAATGTGCACATGAAACAATTTGTATGCAATATATTTTGGAACTGTCTAGACAACTTAATATTGATCCAAGAGTATGTGTACCATATTTTTTTTCAAGGTATTATCGACCATACTGCCTAATTTAGAAATGATTTCAAAAATCAATCAAAGATTTGAAAATTCAGTTGAGGATCACTATGGGTTTTTTTTAACTTTGGAAAAAAAAAAAATTAATGGAAATAAATAAACCTACTAATTTTTCATGAGCGTTTGAAATTATTAATAATGTCAATTATTATTATAGGACCTCGTTTTTTTTTGTTCGGGACAAACTCCGAAACTACTTATTGGATCGTCTTGCAGTTTGTTTTAAATTAAAAGCTAATTTTTGAGGCCTAAAATATATGCATACCTAAAATGAACATTGACATTTATTATGATTATAATTTATAATAATATATTATAATGTTGTCTCCCTTAAGGATGTCTATGAGTTTTTTTAACTTTGGAAAAAAAAAATTTAATTGAAATAAATAATCCGACTAATTTTTCATGAGCGTTTGAAATTATTAATAATGTCAATATAATAAAAATATAGCCTATGTGACAAAACGTCTTTAAATTTATTATAATATAATGATATTTTATCATGGGATTCAAATTTAATACCAGTGCGGCAGTGCTAATACTATATTATATTAGTGATTTATATATAATAATATTAAAATTGTATAGAATTTTGGTGGCCCTGAAAAGGGCCGTTTTAACATATTGGAATGGGGGAGAAATCTAAAATTAAGCTTTCTTTTCGGTCTTCTTGGGCAAAAGAACGGCTTGGATGTTGGGCAATACACCGCCTTGAGCAATAGTCACTCCGGACAACAATTTGTTCAATTCTTCGTCATTTCTGATGGCCAATTGCAAATGTCTGGGGATGATACGTGATTTCTTGTTGTCACGGGCGGCGTTACCGGCCAACTCCAAAACCTCAGCTGCCAAGTATTCCATAACGGCGGCCAGGTAGACTGGTGCTCCGGCACCGACGCGTTCGGCGTAGTTTCCTTTCCTCAACAGACGATGGATACGACCGACCGGGAACTGGAGTCCGGCGCGGGACGACCTGGTCTTTGACTTGCCTCCTTTTGCTTTTCCTGCTTTGCCGCGTCCGCTCATGATTGTAGATTAATTATTGTTGGTTGGTGATTTGGGTGATGGACTGAGTGTGACTGATAAAAATTACAGGGAAAATGTCGTTTATATAGTGCCAATCTGGATAACATGTCCGTGATTGGTCAGAAAAATACAATATGACGATCAAACGTGACATCGTTTGCTTTACGGTCACTACCGAAAAATGTTGTTTTCAATCGGCGTTCTCGTGAAATATCCTTCTAGAGAAACTAATATTTTCAAGCAGTATAAACCAACCGTTGATCTTGTTTACACGGTCGTCACTATAATATTTACACCAATCAACAAACGACAAATCGCTATGGTTTAATAATATAAGCACACCGTATCTATGGTGGACACTATTCAGTTCATAACCGTTCAGTTGTTCACAAGTACATTATTGAAAGTAATCGAAATGGCTCCAGGAGGAAAATCCGCGGGTAAAGCGATGAAGAAGTCGTCCGGAAAGGCCCAAAAGAACATCGCCAAGTCCGACAAGAAACGCAAGCCAAAGAGGAAAGAATCGTACGCCATCTACATTTACAAGGTGTTGAAGCAAGTGCATCCCGATACCGGCGTCTCATCAAAAGCAATGAGCATCATGAACAGCTTCGTCAACGATCTGTTCGAGCGCATCGCCGCCGAATCTAGCCGTTTGGCCCACTACAACAAGCGATCGACCATCACCAGTCGGGAAATCCAAACCGCCGTTCGACTCTTGTTGCCCGGTGAATTGGCCAAGCACGCCGTTAGTGAAGGAACAAAGGCCGTGACCAAGTACACCAGCTCCAAATAAATCGTTTATTCAACGACCTTAACGCATCTAAAACGGCCCTTTTCAGGGCCACCACACATTATACGACATACAATTTCGATATTTTAATAACAGGGGAGAGAGAGAGTAGGGGACGTTGGAAATATGTATACAGTATTTCGTAACACAATAAATTTTAGTGTTACAGTCCACATTTTTTTATCCTCTTCAATGTAAATTGTGGCGATACAAGTTGGTCCAATTACATCCACAGATGATATAGATAGTTTAGACACTGAGAAAGGATATAGGCTATTTTAATACTAAAAACGAGCTGTAAAGGGTTGAAATAGGTAAGGTATGTATTTTGCCCTCAATGTAACACCATTATTAATTTTTTAATGGACAATGAAGTGCACTTGATCAGCTAGTATTTTGTATAAAGTAGGTTTTATTTTGAAATAAATCCACCAAAAAATATAAATCATTCAAACTGTAGTTATATTCAACTACGTAAAATAATAAAATAATAATAATTGAAAATCACGGGCATGACTGGCGGACGACGTGGTTTGTTGATATATGCACCTGAAGAGGTGCACACAACATGTTAAACTTACTAATTAGGTTTACGAATGACACAACATTAATTGTTATATTTTTTGACTTATACCTTATTCTGGTGGTACTGGGGAATGGATCTAATAAATAGTGGAAACACGTTTACTTCTGAAAACTGTATCAATGTATTATAAATAGAAATCCCTATCACGATCAGGATAGGCAAGATCCTAAAAAAAAAAATATAGTATCAAGACACATGATAGGCTTATGTATTTAGTGTATCAATATACAAGATACCTACATTGTGAATGTAGAAAAGATACAAGATACATAATACTTTATAATATGTCCAATCGAATTTTATAAACTATTAAACGTAAAACGTATATTATACACAATAAACTATACTGTCTATACATAAATACTTATAAAGTCATAATTATATAATAATACAATAAATCAATAGGTATTACGGTACACATTATACATTTCTAACTAATACATCACTAATCACTATATAATATAAATACACCAAAATTAATTAAATTACATTTTAGATTTATTATAAATAAAATCATTTAAGAACAATTAATATTTGTCCGATAGATTATAATATCTACTGGGTTAAAAGTGCACAAAACTAGCAAATGAAAATATTATGCAAACACAAACAAAAATTACAGTTCAGTGCTTATCTGTATGACTATTGAGTATTATTGACTGTAGATACGGGCACCTAATTTAATTTTATGTTTTTCAAATTATAAGATTTTCGAATCAAATTTCGACTTCATTGCACCTGGAAAATTTTTCGTAAAAATACATACCACGACGAAATTGTCTAACGTCTACACTAATATCGAGTACCCAATACTCCACCTATGTACTCTAATATTCGGTATTCGTTACACATTTTTACAAGAATAAAATAAATTATTAAAATAATAATTCTAAAAAAATCAATGATAAAAATTACAAGCGCACTTTGATACTTCCCGTGCGAAGGAACCCCAATGGTTAAAAAACTGTACAATTTTGGTGGCCCTGAAAAGGGCCGTTTTAAATGACTGTGTTTTATTTGCGAGACATAGGGCACATCAGAGGGGGAGAAGATTAACCACCGAAACCGTACAAGGTACGACCTTGACGTTTCAGGGCATAGACGACATCCATGGCGGTAACTGTTTTCCTCTTGGCGTGTTCGGTGTATGTGACGGCATCACGGATTACGTTTTCCAGAAATACTTTCAAAACACCTCGAGTCTCTTCGTAGATCAAACCGGAGATACGTTTCACGCCGCCACGACGGGCCAACCGACGAATAGCAGGCTTGGTAATTCCCTGGATGTTATCACGAAGTACTTTACGATGACGTTTGGCTCCTCCTTTTCCAAGACCTTTTCCTCCTTTGCCGCGTCCTGTCATTGTGAATTGATTAAATTTGCTTGAAGAGATATGGGTAGCTGCTTTGAACGCTGAACGTTGACTGATGCTCTGCCGACCGGCGTCGTTGTATTTATCCGTTTCGGACAGCGCGAACGACCAATCATAATGCTCGACCGCATTTCTCCCACTATTGAACTAAACACCGCGAAACGACCAATGGGAGCTATGCATTCGGTTCCGATTTGTGTATATATACTGGTGACTTTCGTGGTCAGAGTTTATAGTTCGTTTCGATTCTGTTCCAACACAAAACACAACAATTCGATAATGGCACGTACCAAGCAAACCGCTCGTAAATCAACCGGAGGAAAGGCTCCCAGGAAACAGTTGGCCACCAAAGCCGCACGTAAGAGCGCACCAGCAACTGGAGGAGTGAAGAAGCCACATCGTTACCGTCCGGGAACCGTCGCCCTTCGTGAAATCCGTCGTTACCAGAAAAGTACCGAATTGTTGATCCGCAAATTGCCGTTCCAACGTCTGGTACGTGAGATCGCACAAGACTTCAAGACCGACCTGCGTTTCCAGAGTTCTGCCGTCATGGCCCTTCAGGAAGCCAGCGAAGCATACTTGGTCGGTCTTTTCGAAGACACCAACTTGTGCGCCATCCACGCCAAGCGTGTCACAATCATGCCAAAGGACATCCAATTGGCTCGTCGTATCCGCGGTGAACGTGCTTAATTCTGTAGTACTCTTTGCAAAAAACACCTTAAAAAGGCCCTTTTCAGGGCCACCACTTATAATATTACAATCAATGTAGGTGTACCATATTATTATGTTGTGACCAACGATTTCAAACATTTACTGTAATATCCAATATCCGTCATTTGCCAGCAAATATTATTTCAGTTGTATAGTTATTTGAAATTTCATTAGTGACGAGTTCTTATTATAACAAAAACAATTACATTGTTCACTGAAATGTGTTAATCTAAAATTGAGTTTAGGAAAAAAAGAGCATATTATGGAAAAAAAAACAAAATCAAATTATTGTATACTAGGCAGTGATGTAAAAATACCGTATTATATTATTATTCATTTGTATAATACGTGTATTATACGGTATTTCAAAAAAGATTGTTGGTGTTTACATTATTGTTAAATATAGTTATTCAAGTATTGTAATATCAAAACTATTGAAGTTTATTGATGAATAATGATCCATTTTAAATATTAAATTAAATAATGGCAGTTATGAGTCAGGTACTCAGGTAATAATAAATACATAAAAATGTATTGTTTCTAAGTTCAGAATATTAGGTTTTAATATTTTTAGAAATTAGAATTAATATTTAATTAATTAATTTGTAAGTGTTTTACTGTGGTTACACAACTATTTAGACCCCCCTCCCCCTAACACTATAGTTTTAGTAGATAAGAACTTTTAACAAAAGTTCGACCCATTGTAAAAACAAACAGTACCTAACTATACAATTATTCAGGAACTGAAAATAATTGTAAATTTTGGTTATAAATTATTTAATATAACAAAGTAATAAACTAAGAACACTAATAACTTATAAATAAATACATTTATACAAAAGATTAAGTGATGACTAACAGAAAACAAAAACAATCAAACAACTAATAAGTATTATTTAATTATTATTAACAATTGATATAATGATAAGCGATGAGCACCGCTCCGGTGAGCGGTGACATGTGCCGTACGGCCGTGTAACATTAAACCGCCAAGGCATCTTCACCGCACAGTTTATGGGGACCAGCAGGCTGTCGCGGCCGTTGTTATACCACTGTTATCAGTTGAAACAAAATGCATTGCATGCATAACCGGCCTACCATTTATCTCTGGTTTTTTTTTTTTTTTATACCATTTGTATTTTATTTTTTTATACATGACGTATAATATTAATGAACGCAGCCGAGCTATAATCTCGTAGCTTTGGACAGACTGAAGTCGGATAATATATTACATTTGGGTAATTTTTGTAATCTATAATCGGTGTTCGATATGGAAACACGTTGCTTACGACAGCACCGTTATCCGAGCTGCATCGAAGACAAGAATATTGACGAGTTATTTATTGTCGTTTTGTACATACCTACATTATAATAGTAGTAAAAGTACAAATAGTATAGTAATTTTTGTTATTATATACGAGGTGATGCACTGTAAAATGTTTAACTTGCTTTTTTTTCCTAACCCCTCTAAAAATACATATCAACAACGGCTCAATATAATTTTTTTATTTATACTATCATAGAGAAAAGACAATTTTAAATAAATTAAACTCGCTTAATGTTTTCCAAAATACAGTGTAATAATATAAAATTGTATTGTTTCAGATAACAAGAATATATTATATCAATACATACATTTTTGTATACTTATGCCCGGCAACGACGGGTAATTCAGGATTGACATTGGTTACATATAATTATATTACTATTATGATAATTAGATTTTTTCAAAATCTGTGTATATTTAGAAAAAAAATAATGTATATTTATAAAATAAACAAATATTTGGCAAGGGCGGGACAGCTAGTGTTACATAAAAGAAATCAAAAAGTCAGCAATCATTAGTTGTCTAAAACTGAACATTTTATACATTTTTAACTACATAATCAAAAAAAACTTGCAAAAATACGTTATTTTTACGTATTTTCTCGACATTTCAACAAAAAACTACCTGAATGTTGATTATGAATAAAGATAAAACAATTAGAAATGTCAAAAGGTTTTTAAGCTTATAAATGTTTAATACTTTTTAATACTTCATAATATGTTATGGTATTATTAAAACACTATAATTATGAACAAATACAAGTTTTCTGAAAGTTTTGTTAATAATAAAAATAAAATTAGATTAGCTCAGTACACCACTATTTCAATTTTTTTGTTCTATGATCTAGATATTATCCGTTTTCTATAGTGGACGATAAAGAATTTAGAAACTTGTTAAAAATGTTAAACCCAAGATATGAGCTTCCTTGCCGACAGACTGTATCAAACATTTTATTTCCAAGATCATACAATTTAACATAAGATGTTTAAAAAAAAAAAGTTGAAAATACTAATTCAGTTTGAATCACAGTGCTAAAAACGACGGTGACGCCGCGCAGTAGCAGAAACTTAAAACAGTCATTTTCGAAAAGCCCCCATTCTTCGGGAAAATGGTCGATTATCAATCTGCAAACGTTATGGTCTTGGGAAACTCGTGGGCAATACGTATAAAATGTTTTTGTCAATTATCCGACAGACTTTATTAAACGATAGACCTTTGAACATGGTCTACGAATACTCGGCTGGAAGCGTGGGAATAACGAACAGTGATGGTTTTACAATAACCGGTGGCGACACAATAATCACGACTTTTCGTTAAGAATTTAGTTGGCTTTCCAAAAAGTTTAAAACCAGATTCATACGACGGTTTTTTGCAGAGATATCGTGAAAAACATTCGTACAACCGTGCCCCAGAGACTGACGCGAATCATAATAGTTTACTAGTCGGTACGGAGCGGTGAATATATACTTACGTTTTTCGAAACGTTCAACACCGCTGCATTCAACAGTAAACAAACAAGTTCGTTTAAACTTGAACATTTTCAATCGCCAACATGACAGACACCGTCGCCACCACTCCGGCTCCAGTCGCCGCATCGCCAGCTGCGAAGAAGTCTCCTGCCAAGAAGAAATTGGCTGTAAAAGCTAAGAAGCCCGTCGCAGCTCATCCGACCACATCCGTGATGGTAACGTCAGCAATCAAGGAGTTGAAAGAAAAGAAAGGTTCGTCGTTGCCGGCCATCAAGAAGTACTTGGCAGCCAACTACAATGTCGATCCCGCCAAGTTGGCGCCATTTATCAGGAAGTTTTTGAAGGCCGCCGTCGCCAACGGTACCGTCGTCCAGACCAAGGGCACCGGTGCATCGGGACATTTCAAATTGCCCGTCGCCGAGGTGAAACCGAAAAAGGCCGTTGTAGCCAAGAAGAAGAAATCACTGGTGAAGAAAGTGAAAGCCGCCGGAACGCCAAAAAAGAAGAAGCTGGCAGTTACCAAGAAACCCGCCGTCGGTGAACCAGCAGCCAAGAAAGCGAAAAAGGCCGTCGCGACCAAACCCAAGGCAACCGCGCCGAAGAAGTCTCCGGCCAAAGCAAAAAAGCCGGCAGCCGTTAAACCCAAGTCGAAGAAAACCCCAATCAAAAAAACTGCAGCACCCAAAAAGAAGTAGTGTTGTAATAAAATATTACCTCTCGGCCACCACCACCTTCTAAAACGGTCCTTTTCAGGACCACCAAAATTATTTAACATAATATCATTTTAACTTTTTCAACACTGATTGCCACTAAAATTTTACCTTGTTCTCAACCATTAGACTTAGAGTCCCAAATACATAAGAAAAAAACATTTATCCCCCCCCCCAACCATAAATTTAAACCTATACATTGCTACGAGATAGAAGGTCGGACAAACCTAGGTGATTATTCGTATTATGGAACACGACGTGATTTTCATCTAAATATTTTAAACATTTATTATTATTATCGTATTTTCTTGAATATAGCAGATACTCATCTGACAATAACATAAAAAAATACTTTCATCATTCAGCTCAGAATCTAAAATTGAGCTTAGGAAATGACATACTTACATGCGGTGTGGGGATTAGACAAGTACTTTTTTTGTATCTTGATAAAGATATAAGATAATTTTTTTAAATATGATTGAATCTAACTTTCTAAGAGCACACTTTAGCGGGCGGGGCGCGTGTACATTCCACAGACTATGATCTTTTTAAACCTTTTTTCATGTAAATTCCACCGGTACGTTTTCAATACTTGAAACAAAAAAAAAAATGTAAACACCACCGATTTATTTTTATATTCTCTATAAAAATGTTTTATTTCAATATTACTCGAGCACATTTATTTATATACGTGTATAATATATATAGATACTATTATATTATATCTTTACACTAATTTAAAAATAATTATAATTGACAATAATGACCAGTAGTTGGTTTATAAAATAATATAATATAATATACGTAATAGCATTGGCTATAGTAATGTTTATAGTTAAATTTATCATATTATTACATATTTTATTTAATATACCGACAGTAAAATAAATTGTTGTGCAGCTATTCTACAAATAGTTGTCAAATTACACATTCTAAATGTTCCCACGTATAGAACGGATCTACTAACTGTCAGAGGTTTTCTTGCTCACGGGGGCACTGCTGTGCTGACACCGCCGCATTGCTCATCTACCTACCACTCTTCGCACCTTCTAACCTACCCTAAATCACAATGACAGTTCGGTTTACAAACTTAATAAAAGTCTACTACACAAACGCCCAGCCACACACCCACTATCTGGTCCGTCCGGTCTAGTATTTCAGGCAATTGATAAGGCTGAACTTATTGCAGACTCTCTCGCACTTCAATTTACACCCAACCCTGGGCAGCCTCTTCCTGAAGTCACAGCATATTATACTCAATATAGCTCCACCGAGTCTCCAAGCCACAACACGTTTTCATCCCAAGGCCAAATTGCATCGCTGTTATCCAAACTCCCAAAAAACGAAGCTCCTGGCGTGGACAAGATTACCAACACCGCGCTACAACTCCTGCCGAAAAACATGGTCCTGACTCTAACTAAAATCCTAAACGGCTGCCTCAAGCTGTGCTACTTCCCAACAACCTGGAAGAGAGCCACAATAATCTCCATCCCCAAACCAGGCAAAGACCCTCTCAAACCGGACAGCTGCAGGACCAATCGCTCTACTCTCGTCCATTTCTAAAATATACGAAAAAGTTGTCCTCTCCGAACTTCAAAAACACCCGACAGACAAAATAAGACCGGAACAATCTGCCTTCCGACATGAGCACTGTACAACCCAACAACTGGTAAAATTATTAGATCATATCTGCAACAACCTCAACAGCAATATCCATACAGCTTCTGTTTTCCTTGACGTTGAGAAAGTGTTCGATCGGGTCTGGCATAATGGTCTCATATATAAGATGTCAACCTTAAACATCCCACCATGGCTCATTAAGACAATCTCATCATTCCTATCAAACCGCTCTATCTGTGTCCGCATTGATGACCGACTCTCCTCGCCCCGAGCTGTCCTCGCAGGTGTTCCAAAAGGATCTTGCCCAGCACCAACACTGTATCTCATTTAAGTAAATGACATCCCTGTCGTCGTGAGGGCTTCCGTCGCTCTTTTCGCTGACGACACGATGATCTACACCTCCAACCACAGCCCAAACTTTGCTCGAATACAACATGAGAGACAACTACGCGTGGCATCTGACTGGTTTGAAAAATGGAGCCTTCTAATAAATGCTACCAAAACCATCTCCATCCTGTTCAGCCGTAAACAGACTATACACCTACCTCAACTATCTATCAACAACACTCCTATACCCTATACCAATGTGGATGTTATTAGTTATTATTAATATTACATTAATTACGATCTTTCCAAGTTATGACAATTGACAATAAGTTTGTAAAATCTTACTAATTTAATTTAATTTTTATCATAGAATATTTATTTATAATTTATTTTGTAATCCAGATTTTAAAAATGCATTTTTCAATTATACTAATTATTGAATATTTAGTCATATTAAAATTGTCCTAAGCTCAACTTTAGATTCTGAGCTGAATGATGAAAGTATTTTTTTATGTTATTGTCAGATGAGTATCTGCTATATTCAAGAAAATACGATAATAATAATAAATGTTTAAAATATTTAGATGAAAATCACGTCGTGTTCCATAATACGAATAATCACCTAGGTTTGTCCGACCTTCTATCTCGTAGCAATGTATAGGTTTAAATTTAGGGTTGGGGGGGGGATAAATGTTTTTTTCTTATGTATTTGGGACTCTAAGTCTAATGGTTGAGAACAAGGTAAAATTTTAGTGGCAATCAGTGTTGAAAAAGTTAAAATGATATTATGTTAAATAATTTTGGTGGTCCTGAAAAGGACCGTTTTAGAAGGTGGTGGTGGCCGAGAGGTAATATTTTATTACAACACTACTTCTTTTTGGGTGCTGCAGTTTTTTTGATTGGGGTTTTCTTCGACTTGGGTTTAACGGCTGCCGGCTTTTTTGCTTTGGCCGGAGACTTCTTCGGCGCGGTTGCCTTGGGTTTGGTCGCGACGGCCTTTTTCGCTTTCTTGGCTGCTGGTTCACCGACGGCGGTTTCTTGGTAACTGCCAGCTTCTTCTTTTTTGGCGTTCCGCGGCTTTTCACTTTCTTCACCAGTGATTTCTTCTTCTTGGCTACAACGGCCTTTTTCGGTTTCACCTCGGCGACGGGCAATTTGAAATGTCCCGATGCACCGGTGCCCTTGGTCTGGACGACGGTACCGTTGGCGACGGCGGCCTTCAAAAACTTCCTGATAAATGGCGCCAACTTGGCGGGATCGACATTGTAGTTGGCTGCCAAGTACTTCTTGATGGCCGGCAACGACGAACCTTTCTTTTCTTTCAACTCCTTGATTGCTGACGTTACCATCACGGATGTGGTCGGATGAGCTGCGACGGGCTTCTTAGCTTTTACAGCCAATTTCTTCTTGGCAGGAGACTTCTTCGCAGCTGGCGATGCGGCGACTGGAGCCGGAGTGGCGACGGTGTCTGTCATGTTGGCGATTGAAAATGTTCAAGTTTAAACGAACTTGTTTGTTTACTGTTGAATGCAGCGGTGTTGAACGTTTCGAAAAACGTAAGTATATATTCACCGCTCCGTACCGACTAGTAAACCATTATGATTCGCGTCAGTCTCTGGGGCACGGTTGTACGAATGTTTTTCACGATATCTCTGCAAAAAACCGTCGTATGAATCTGGTTTTAAACTTTTTGGAAAGCCAACTAAATTCTTAACGAAAAGTCGTGATTATTGTGTCGCCACCGGTTATTGTAAAACCATCACTGTTCGTTATTCCCACGCTTCCAGCCGAGTATTCGTAGACCATGTTCAAAGGTCTATCGTTTAATAAAGTCTGTCGGATAATTGACAAAAACATTTTATACGTATTGCCCACGAGTTTCCCAAGACCATAACGTTTGCAGATTGATAATCGACCATTTTCCCGAAGAATGGGGGCTTTTCGAAAATGACTGTTTTAAGTTTCTGCTACTGCGCGGCGTCACCGTCGTTTTTAGCACTGTGATTCAAACTGAATTAGTATTTTCAACTTTTTTTTTTAAACATCTTATGTTAAAATGTATGATCTTTGAAATAAATGTTTGATACAGTCTGTCGGCAAGGAAGCTCATCTCTTGGGTTTAACAATTTGACCACGTTTCTAAAGTCTTGATCGTCCACTATAGAAAACGGATAATATCTAGATCATAGAACAAAAAAATTGAAATAGTGGTGTACTGAGCTAATCTAATTTTATTTTTATTATTAACAAAACTTTCAGAAAACTTGTATTTGTTCATAATTATAGTGTTTTAATAATACCATAACATATTATGAAGTATTAAAAAGTATTAAACATTTATAAGCTTAAAAACCTTTTGACATTTCTAATTGTTTTATCTTTATTCATAATCAACATTCAGGTAGTTTTTTGTTGAAATGTCGAGAAAATACGTAAAATAACGTATTTTTGCAAGTTTTTTTTGATTATGTAGTTAAAAATGTATAAAATGTTCAGTTTTAGACAACTAATGATTGCTGACTTTTTGATTTCTTTTATGTAACACTAGCTGTCCCGCCCCTTGCCAAATATTTGTTTATTTTATAAATATACATTATTTTTTTTCTAAATATACACAGATTTTGAAAAAATCTAATTATCATAATAGTAATATAATTATATGTAACCAATGTCAATCCTGAATTACCCGTCGTTGCCGGGCATAAGTATACAAAAATGTATGTATTGATATAATATATTCTTGTTATCTGAAACAATAGAATTTTATATTATTACACTGTATTTTGGAAAAGATTAAGCGAGTTTAATTTATTTAAAATTGTCTTTTCTCTATGATAGTATAAATAAATAAATTATAATGAGCCGTTGTTGATATGTATTTTTAGATGGGTTAGGAAAAAAAAGCAAGTTAAACATTTTACAGTGCATCACCTCGTATATAATAACAAAAATTACTATACTATTTGTACTTTTTACTACTATTATAATGTAGGTATGTACAAAACGACAATAAATAACTCGTCAATATTCTTGTCTTCGATGCAGCTCGGATAACGGTGCTGTCGTAAGCAACGTGTTTCCATATCGAACACCGATTATAGATTACAAAAATTACCCAAATGTAATATATTATCCGACTTCAGTCTGTCCAAAGCTACGAGATTATAGCTCGGCTGCGTTCATTAATATTATACGTCATGTATAAAAAAATAAAATACAAATGGTATAAAAAAAAAAAAAACCAGAGATAAATGGTAGGCCGGTTATGCATGCAATGCATTTTTGTTTCAACTGATAACAGTGGTATAACAACGGCCGCGACAGCCTGCTGGTCCCCCCATAAACTCAGCGGTGAAGATGCCTTGGCGGTTTAATGTTACACGGCCGTACGGCACATGTCACCGCTCACCGGAGCGGTGCTCATCGCTTATCATTATATCAATTGTTAATAATAATTAAATAATACTTATTAGTTGTTTGATTGTTTTTGTTTTTCTGTTAGTCATCACTTATTTTTTTAAATGTATTTATTTATAAGTTATTAGTGTTCTTAGTTTATTACTTTGTTATATTAAATAATTTATAACCAAAATTTACAATTATTTTCAGTTCCTGAATAATTGTATAGTTAGGTACTGTTTGTTTTTACAATGGGTCGAACTTTTGTTAAAAGTTCTTATCTACTAAAACTATAGTGTTAGGGGGAGGGGGGTCTAAATAGTTGTGTAACCACAGTAAAACACTTACAAATTAATTAATTAAATATTAATTCTAATTTCTAAAAATATTAAAACCTAATATTCTGAACTTAGAAACAATACATTTTTATGTATTTATTATTACCTGAGTACCTGACTCATAACTGCCATTATTTAATTTAATATTTAAAATGGATCATTATTCATCAATAAACTTCAATAGTTTTGATATTACAATACTTGAATAACTATATTTAACAATAATGTAAACACCAACAATCTTTTTTGAAATACCGTATAATACACGTATTATACAAATGAATAATAATATAATACGGTATTTTTACTTACATCACTGCCTAGTATACAATAATTTGATTTTGTTTTTTTTTCCATAATATGCTCTTTTTTTCCTAAACTCAATTTTAGATTAACACATTTCAGTGAACAATGTAATTGTTTTTGTTATAATAAGAACTCGTCACTAATGAAATTTCAAATAACTATACAACTGAAATAATATTTGCTGGCAAATGACGGATATTGGATATTACAGTAAATGTTTGAAATCGTTGGTCACAACATAATAATATGGTACACCTACATTGATTGTAATATTATAAGTGGTGGCCCTGAAAAGGGCCTTTTTAAGGTGTTTTTTCCAATGAGTACTACAGAATTAGGCACGTTCACCGCGGATACGACGAGCCAATTGGATGTCCTTTGGCATGATTGTGACACGCTTGGCGTGGATGGCGCACAAGTTGGTGTCTTCGAAAAGACCGACCAAGTATGCTTCGCTGGCTTCCTGAAGGGCCATGACGGCAGAACTCTGGAAACGCAGGTCGGTCTTGAAGTCTTGTGCGATCTCACGTACCAGACGTTGGAACGGCAATTTGCGGATCAACAATTCGGTACTTTTCTGGTAACGACGGATTTCACGAAGGGCGACGGTTCCCGGACGGTAACGATGTGGCTTCTTCACTCCTCCAGTTGCTGGTGCGCTCTTACGTGCGGCTTTGGTGGCCAACTGTTTCCTGGGAGCCTTTCCTCCGGTTGATTTACGAGCGGTTTGCTTGGTACGTGCCATTATCGAATTGTTGTGTTTTGTGTTGGAACAGAATCGAAACGAACTATAAACTCTGACCACGAAAGTCACCAGTATATATACACAAATCGGAACCGAATGCATAGCTCCCATTGGTCGTTTCGCGGTGTTTAGTTCAATAGTGGGAGAAATGCGGTCGAGCATTATGATTGGTCGTTCGCGCTGTCCGAAACGGATAAATACAACGACGCCGGTCGGCAGAGCATCAGTCAACGTTCAGCGTTCAAAGCAGCTACCTATACTCTCCAAGCAAATTTAATCAATTCACAATGACAGGACGCGGCAAAGGAGGAAAAGGTCTTGGAAAAGGAGGAGCCAAACGTCATCGTAAAGTACTTCGTGATAACATCCAGGGAATTACCAAGCCTGCTATTCGTCGGTTGGCCCGTCGTGGCGGCGTGAAACGTATCTCCGGTTTGATCTACGAAGAGACTCGAGGTGTTTTGAAAGTATTTCTGGAAAACGTAATCCGTGATGCCGTCACATACACCGAACACGCCAAGAGGAAAACAGTTACCGCCATGGATGTCGTCTATGCCCTGAAACGTCAAGGTCGTACCTTGTACGGTTTCGGTGGTTAATCTTCTCCCCCTCTGATGTGCCCTATGTCTCGCAAATAAAACACAGTCATTTAAAACGGCCCTTTTCAGGGCCACCAAAATTGTACAGTTTTTTAACCATTGGGGTTCCTTCGCACGGGAAGTATCAAAGTGCGCTTGTAATTTTTATCATTGATTTTTTTAGAATTATTATTTTAATAATTTATTTTATTCTTGTAAAAATGTGTAACGAATACCGAATATTAGAGTACATAGGTGGAGTATTGGGTACTCGATATTAGTGTAGACGTTAGACAATTTCGTCGTGGTATGTATTTTTACGAAAAATTTTCCAGGTGCAATGAAGTCGAAATTTGATTCGAAAATCTTATAATTTGAAAAACATAAAATTAAATTAGGTGCCCGTATCTACAGTCAATAATACTCAATAGTCATACAGATAAGCACTGAACTGTAATTTTTTTTTGTGTTTGCATAATATTTTCATTTGCTAGTTTTGTGCACTTTAAACCCAGTAGATATTATAATCTATCGGACAAATATTAATTGTTCTTAAATGATTTTATTTATAATAAATCTAAAATGTAATTTAATAAATTATTGATTATTTATATTATATAGTGATTAGTGATGTATTAGTTAGAAATGTATAATGTGTACCGTAATACCTATTGATTTATTGTATTATTATATAATTATGACTTTATAAGTATTTATGTATAGACAGTATAGTTTATTGTGTATAATATACGTTTTACGTTTAATAGTTTATAAAATTCGATTGGACATATTATAAAGTGTTATGTATCTTGTATCTTTTCTACATTCACAATGTAGGTATCTTGTATATTGATACACTAAATACATAAGCCTATCATGTGTCTTGATACTATATTTTTTTTTTTAGGATCTTGCCTAACCCTGATCGTGATAGGGATTTCTATTTATAATACATTGATACAGTTTTCAGAAGTAAACGTGTTTCCACTATTTATTAGATCCATTCCCCAGTACCACCAGAATAAGGTATAAGTCAAAAAATATAACAATTAATGTTGTGTCATTCGTAAACCTAATTAGTAAGTTTAACATGTTGTGTGCACCTCTTCAGGTGCATATATCAACAAACCACGTCGTCCGCCAGTCATGCCCGTGATTTTCAATTATTATTATTGTATTATTTTACGTAGTTGAATATAACTACAGTTTGAATGATTTATATTTTTTGGTGGATTTATTTCAAAATAAAACCTACTTTATACAAAATACTAGCTGATCAAGTGCACTTCATTGTCCATTAAAAAAAATTAATAATGATGTTACGTTGAGGGCAAAATACATACCATAACCTATTCAACCCTTTACAGCTCGTTTTTAGTATTAAAATAGCCTGGATAAAAAAATGTGGACTGTAACACTAAAATTTATTGTGTTACGAAATACTGTATACATATTTCCAACGTCCCCTACTCCCTCCCCTGTTATTAAAATATCGAAATTGTATGTCGTATAATGTGTGGTGGCCCTGAAAAGGGCCGTTTTAGATGCGTTAAGGTCGTTGAATAAACGATTTATTTGGAGCTGGTGTACTTGGTCACGGCCTTTGTTCCTTCACTAACGGCGTGCTTGGCCAATTCACCGGGCAACAAGAGTCGAACGGCGGTTTGGATTTCCCGACTGGTGATGGTCGATCGCTTGTTGTAGTGGGCCAAACGGCTAGATTCGGCGGCGATGCGCTCGAACAGATCGTTGACGAAACTGTTCATGATGCTCATTGCTTTTGATGAGACGCCGGTATCGGGATGCACTTGCTTCAACACCTTGTAAATGTAGATGGCGTACGATTCTTTCCTCTTTGGCTTGCGTTTCTTGTCGGACTTGGCGATGTTCTTTTGGGCCTTGCCGGACGACTTCTTCATCGCTTTACCCGCGGATTTTCCTCCTGGAGCCATTTCGATTACTTTCAACAATGTACTTGTGAACAACTGAACGGTTATGAACTGAATAATGTCCACCATAGATACGGTGTGCTTATATTATCAAACCAAAGCGATTTGTCGTTTGTTTATTGGTGTAAATATTATAGTGACGACCGTGTAAACAAGATCGACGATTGGTTCATACTGCTTGAAAATATTAGTTTCTCTAGAAGTATATTTCACGAGAACGCCGATTGAAAACAACATTTTTCGATATTGACCGTAAAGCAAACGATGTCACGTTTGATCGTCATATTGTATTTTTCTGACCAATCACGGACATGTTATCCAGACTTGCACTATATAAACGACATTTTCCCTGTAATTTTTATCAGTCACACTCAGTCATTCACCTATATCATCAACCAACAATAATTAATCTACAATCATGAGCGGACGCGGCAAAGCAGGAAAAGCAAAAGGAGGCAAGTCAAAGACCAGGTCGTCCCGTGCCGGACTCCAGTTCCCGGTCGGTCGTATCCATCGTCTGTTGAGGAAAGGAAATTACGCCGAACGTGTCGGTGCCGGAGCACCAGTGTACCTGGCCGCCGTCATGGAATACTTGGCAGCTGAGGTTTTGGAGTTGGCCGGTAACGCCGCCCGTGACAACAAGAAATCACGTATCATCCCCAGACATTTGCAATTGGCCATCAGAAATGACGAAGAATTGAACAAATTGTTGTCCGGAGTGACTATCGCTCAAGGCGGTGTATTGCCCAACATCCAAGCCGTTCTTTTGCCCAAGAAGACCGAAAAGAAAGCTTAATTTTAGATTTCTCCCCCATTCCAATATGTTAAAACGGCCCTTTTCAGGGCCACCAAAATTCTATACAATTTTAATATTATTATATATAAATCACTAATATAATATAGTATTAGCACTGCCGCACTGGTATTAAATTTGAATCCGATGATAAAATATCATTATATTATAATAAATTTAAAGACGTTTTGTCACATAGGCTATATTTTTATTATATTGACATTATTAATAATTTCAAACGCTCATGAAAAATTAGTCGGATTATTTATTTCAATTAAATTTTTTTTTTCCAAAGTTAAAAAAACTCATAGACATCCTTAAGGGAGACAACATTATAATATATTATTATAAATTATAATCATAATAAATGTCAATGTTCATTTTAGGTATGCATATATTTTAGGCCTCAAAAATTAGCTTTTAATTTAAAACAAACTGCAAGACGATCCAATAAGTAGTTTCGGAGTTTGTCCCGAACAAAAAAAAACGAGGTCCTATAATAATAATTGACATTATTAATAATTTCAAACGCTCATGAAAAATTAGTAGGTTTATTTATTTCCATTAATTTTTTTTTTTTCCAAAGTTAAAAAAAACCCATAGTGATCCTCAACTGAATTTTCAAATCTTTGATTGATTTTTGAAATCATTTCTAAATTAGGCAGTATGGTCGATAATACCTTGAAAAAAAATATGGTACACATACTCTTGGATCAATATTAAGTTGTCTAGACAGTTCCAAAATATATTGCATACAAATTGTTTCATGTGCACATTACTCATTCATTACACATTACTATACATTGCAAGATTAAAATATGTAAAGCAACTTATGTTTTATTTTCAAAAAACATAAAAATAAATGACTTAAGTTGATGTTCTAATCACACTGAAATCAAATGTAGGTACCAGTGACTGAGCTAGTGAGCTCTAAGCATATAATTTTTATGATTTATTTTTATCATTGGCCGGTCAATCTTTGATCGATTTGGTATGCAACAATACGTCATAATACGGGGGGGGGGCAAGGCCCCCCACGTTAACATATTAAGTTCATTTAAGCGTAAACTTACTAAAAAAATTACGACTACATCACTGTAAATACCGGCTGTTTACATCATTTGCTTATAAATAACTCAGTCTTTACTTTCAAACAGATCATTCTGTGTCCGAATCGAAGATAAACTTTCCTCTCCACGAGATATCCTAGCGGGAGTTCCGCAAGGTTCCTGTCTTTCCCCATTACTCTACCTCATTTTCACAAATGATATCCCTGTCAACGTCAAGGCATCCGTCGCTCTCTTCGCAGATGACATTTGTATCTCACCTGCAACCACAATGCAAACATGCAGAGACAACTACAACAGTCATCTGAGTGGTTCAAAAAATGGCGCCTCCGAATTAACGCAACCAAAACTATCGCAATCCAGTTTAGTCGAAAACGCACCAACAGCCTACCAGTTATCCATCAACGATACGCCTATTCCATGATTATGATATAACATAAATATGTATAATATATATATTACGCTTATGATTACACTGAAATCGAAAATATCACGTGTTCTAACCACGATTATAAAGAACTTTATAATCGTGGTTCTAACATATGATATAACAATTTTCGTCAATTTACCTCTTATCAGTCATTTTATATCAATTATTCAATTGTATGCACATTGTAATGTGCCTGGGGTCTGAAGGGGTTAAAAAATGCCCCAAAAAGCTAAATATACAAATAAATGCAAAATAAAATGTCGTGCAGTCGTGCAAGTTTTAATAGAATCAAATTTGAATAAATATTGTGAAAACGGCTTTTGTATTGCTTTAGGTTTCAATATTTGTTTTGCATTCCATGAAAAAATGGGAAATTATGTCCCTGCTACGCTCGTGCTATTAAAGTTGCCTATTCTGAACTCCTTAAATAGGTCCAATCTCCAAGCCTTAGGGATTATTAGTTTGTGGCATTGTCTTAAATCATAATATAGCCATATAGGTACAAATGTACAATGGATGGAGCCACAGCTCAATATTTTGATGTACATGTTAGCGACAAGTCACCAGTTATGGGTACCTTTCTGCTCATGCGCAAGCGACTTGTCGCATATTTTTCCCAATGATATGATAAATATGAACATAATAATATTATGGAAATAGGTATGTACCTGATAAGATTAAATTAAAATTATAATTTTGAATTTCATATTCCCCAACGATAATTTTGGATTGACCCGCCGGCCAGCATTCAACCATTGATGTTAGTTATTTTAACTCTTTTGTTTTATTTTAATTTATAAAATTGTTTTTGAGATAATGGCATCACAAAAAGTATTAAAACATAATTAGTCTTTATTAAGTTCAGGGCACGATAAGAAGAAGAAGGTATTTCTCTAAAGGACGGATGGTGTTGATGGAGTTTAGAGTGTAACCTATTATAATGTATTTTGATTAGTTGATCAACTATTACAATTTTTATTAAGTCTTTGTGTAAAGTTTCGTTTGTAACGTACCAAGGAGCTGAGCCGCTGAGGCTAATAGCCGAAGAGTGATGAACTGAAAGGCTTGTATAATGAGGGTTTGAGAAGGTTTGGCGCTCCCCATATTGGCGTACCATATGCTCAAATGGGTATCAATAGAGACTTGTACAGTGTGGATTTTGTGTGAATTGATAGTTTGGATTTGAATATAGGTAGAACCAGATGGAGGCGATTATCGTTTGGACTTTACACTGGGGCCCCAACTTATAAGTTATATAAGTGGGTATACATTATTCTATATACATATATATTTTTTAATATTTCGACTTAAATTGGGTGAGTTCATCATTATAATAGCTTTTAGGTAGGTAGTAATAAATGTTTTAAAAGTATAATAAATTGGTACAATAGGTAAATAATGGTAGCAGTATTGTATAGTACTCGAATAAATGTATTCAATATTCATATACTTTTTTTTTTATTAACATACTATTTAAAATACTTTTTGAAAAAATATTCCAATACGTATTCTGAATAATGTTTTTTGCATTTTTTATTTATTAAAAATTTCTTTTTTTTTTGCTAGAAATATAGTTTTAAATTTGTGATAAAACAAATGTTTCTACTAATAGTTGATGAACGGTAGATATTTTGAGAAAGTCATGTTATTAAAATATAATAAAAATGTATTTGATCATTAAATATTAAATACTCACTATAAATACAACAATCATTTGTAATTTTTTATATTGTTGTAGGTATTCATTATTATGTATATTATATTAAGATTAAAGTTAATTTCAAATCATTCAAAAACTAACACAAAATTGCAGTGAAAAAATATATTCTAAAAGTATTTTTTACAAGACTGAATGATAGGTATTATAAGTATGCAGCTATTTTCAGTTGTTACTCGTTGAGTCGTATGCTGTTATTAGCTGCAATAACACAAACATTGTTATAATAAGTGTTCACACTACAATACAAATATATATATATAATAATTGTTTTTATATGGAAAAATATCATCATGTAAGTACAGAATAAATAAATGATACAATAAAAAAACAATATTTTACTAAATAAAAATAGACTTAAATGATATAATTTAAATGACCGATTTGAGGTTGATGTGCGATTTCAATAAGTTATATAAGTTTAATCGGAAATTAATATTTATAATTTAATCGTAATTTATGGGTAAAATGTATTTATTAGACTTATCTATATCCCCAATTAGAGGACCTAATAATTTACTAATGCTCGCATATATTATCCACGATCCGATGCAGTGGATTGCTTACCTATAGGTGGCTTAGATGTATGTAAATTACTTGAGGTTAATCTTAACATAATATATGGGCATATGATTCAGGAAACGCTGGAAGGGACAGCTAGGATAGGACAGCTAATATAGCTGACACTTCGTGTCACGAAGTGCACGGAATCAGCTAGTATATATATATGTACACGTATATCCTTAGTTCATGACAGCAAGCAATCACTTCATAATGCTCTAAAAAGTACTTAAAAGAATTTTTTTATCTTCCAATTGCATTTTCACATTTTCATTAAACTAAAAATAAATAATTTAATATGGATAGAATATCATTTTATTCATTGTAAATAATAATAAAAAATGTATTTAAAATATTCTTACTAAAATTGTAATGTAGTCATCAAGTATAGCTAAATAATTGAATAATCAATCTTCATTTTTATTCACTATTGAAAAATGCAATGATGATCTGTGATGATTGATTCATTTTTCCATTTTCTAAATGTTCACAAACATTTTGAAGCATAAAAAAGGTTACAGCACATATTTCTTACCTGTTAAGATATACAATGTAAATGTAATATTTGGTATTTAAAATTTGAAGTTAATTCTTGTCATAATTTTGTTGACGTTGTTTGAACCCGATTGCTGCATTTTACAAAATAACAAATGTAATACTAATGTACCTAGAAATGTAAAACAAAACATAAATAATATAATAATTCACATTTCTCTGGGACATGTGTACAAACTTTACCAGCTGACAAATAGTATTACTTATTACTAATAACTTATTAGTTATTACTTAATAGTTAATGTTTTATTAATTATTGCACAGCACACACAATACAATTTGATATCGCGATATATCATGCAATTATAGAACGACATCGGTGTCAAAAATGTATCACGATATCGATATCGATGCCCATCACTAGTAAATAGTATACTCTTTGATCACAGTTTACCGTGTATACAAGAAGTATAAGCAGGGATGGGCAAAATCCATAACTTCACGTATTTCAAGTACAAAATACAAAATATATTATAGTTTAATGTTTGTTAGGAAATTTTAAATTTAAAAAAATTGTATAGGTAAATCATGGTTAATATTGAAATTAATATTAAATACATTTTAATATAAATAACTCTGATTAAATATTTTATGTATAGTTGAAAAACATGTATAATTAATAAAAAGTATAATTAAAATCTATAAAAGTTTATGTTGGTACGATAATATTTATGCATTTTGGGTATAAATCCTTGGGCATGTCCTATCCATGTATCATATAATAATATTGCATGATGTGTTTAATTATATTTTCCAATATATTTGTATACTGGTACTTATACAGTTATACATGCTAAGTCAGGATTCTTTAAAAAAAAATTGTATCACGTTGTACCTACTAAATTATTTTTAGATAAAAATATTTACACCTGCAATCGATTTCTATTTAATATTTAATTAAGATTGTCCTACTCCACCCGAAGACCCAATTGTATAACTCTCGTATTATTTGTTCTTGTCAAAATAATATGTGAAGCATAAAAAAAATTTTTTTTTTTTTTTGACAGTGTTAATAATAAAGATCTAGATCTTTATGTATTATGTGATAAATTAAATCAAACAATTTACAATTTACAAAAATGCAATAACAATACAATTAATAATGACTTTCATTAACATGACATACAATTTGAATTGTATTTTATGTTTGAACAAAAATTAAAATTAGATGGTGTTTAGGTGTTGTGTTAATAATAATGATAATAATTGGTGGCTCTAAAAATAACCGTTTTAAATTAAAAAATAATAATATAAGCTCCCATCTGAATCTAGCAAATGCTTAAGCTTTCTTTTCGGTCTTTTTGGGCAACAGAACAGCTTGGATGTTGGGCAACACGCCTCCTTCGGCGATCGTCACACCGGAGAACAATTTATTCAACTCCTCGTCGTTCCTGATAGCTAATTGCAAATGCCTGGGGATGATACGTTGTCACGGGCAGCGTTACCGGCCAGCTCCAAAACTTCCGCGGCCAAGTACTCCATGACAGCAGCCAAATACACAGGGGCACCGGCTTCAACACGTTTAGCGTAATTGCCCTTTCTCAGCAGGCGATATATACGACCAACTGGAAACTGGAGCCCGGCACGGGACGACCTGGTCTTAGACTTTCCGCTATTCGCTTTTCCTCCTTCGACCGCTTATGTTTGAATTAATTGACAATAAAGTAGTAGAAGTAAACTGCACAGACGACGGGACTCAAATGATACTCAGGTTATCTCCTACTAGCGTTTATATATAGTGAAATTACCCCTAAATTTAGGTGTATGAGCCGCATAACAAATAAGGTTTCATTACGTAACACGACGGGTGTGTTTTGTAAAAGGTTATAAAACAAGGTCTTTTTACACGATCAAAATAAAGGGTGGTGCGGAGCAGATGTTTTCTCCTCAGGGGGTAGTAACGATGACGACGTAGGGGTGATGCCGACCAACGAGCGCACGTAGTGGCGCCGCAAAAATAGCATAAATACAAGAGCTTTACTAAAGGGATGTCATTCGTTCGAGTCGTACCGCATCATACAGTTCAGCAGTAACCACAAACACCCGCAATAATGGCTCCAGGAGGTAAATCAGCAGGAAAGGCGATGAAGAAATCGTCGGGAAAAGCGCAGAAGAACATCGTCAAGGCCGGAAGGAAACGTAAGCCCAAGAGGAAAGAGTCGTACGGAATTTATATCTACAAAGTGCTGAAACAAGTACACCCTGACACCGGCGTTTCCTCAAAGGCAATGAGCATCATGAACAGCTTTGTCAACGATCTTTTCGAGCGCATCGCCGCCGAATCCAGTCGTCTTGCACATTACAACAAGCGATCGACCATCACAAGTCGGGAAATCCAAACTGCCGTACGTCTTTTGCTCCCCGGTGAATTGGCTAAGCACGCTGTCAGCGAAGGCACAAAGGCTGTCACAAAATACACCAGCTCCAAGTAATTACAAAACGAAAAAATAATATTCTGAACAACCTAATGAGAGGTTAACACATAAAAAGGCTCTTTTCAGGGCCACCAAATTTTAAAATGAGATTTCACCTCGAACATTTTACTCCGGCCATTTATCATATACTAGTAAAAGTAAAGAAAAGCGTAATTTCTGACGTATTTATTATTGATTTGTTTTTTATTGTCATTAAAGATAGCAGGTAAGTGGTTGATAACATCACTGCTAGTATCAACGTTTCTCAAAATAAAACATATTTTCTTATTTGTCTTGAAAATAATCACCGTAACCACATCTATTATTATATTCCTCCTTTGAATGACCAGTGATGGTTTTTAGGTGATGGTCGTTCGCCCTTCCCTTGGATTTTTTTTCAACTATTATGTTCTGTACGTTATAATATTTTATACCTATAAATATAGTATAGCTATATAGCTATTACCTATATGTTCAAACTTGAGAGTATTGGTCCAAAAAATTGAAAACCACCACCCCTATTAGCTGTCGATCAGAGCACGTTCACTTTACTCGCACTTATAAACTTAATCATGACTTGTACACTTTTATACATTATACATTTATACTTAACTGTTAATAAATAGACATCTTGTTCTACACTTCTACACTTCTACTGTGGGAATTATCTACAACATTTATTTAAAAACCATCATAATCATGATCTTTGGTAGATCCAACATAACAGTGTTAAAAACGAATTAATAAAAATAATAAAATAAAAATTACTATATTTAAAATAGATATTTTATCTATGGTAGTTAATACTTTTGTAGGATGGAGGGCGCTCAAATAATAGACGTAGGTAACGATAGTCAATAATTAGTTACAAATGTAAAACATATGATTAAATAAAATACATTAGACTGCCACCGGTATCCTGCCACTCTCAGGACCACCTAGGGTCCTACCTAGAATTCGTATGTATATATGATTATAAAATAACTAGTTATGTATAACATATTATGATTTTTATTAAGCCCATTTGGTTGATTTATCGGGTTATTGTTTTATTTTAATAATAGCATAATTTCTAGGAATTCGTGTCTCCGTAACATAATTACATAAGTATAACAGCCTTGGAAATGTGAATTACTAGATCGTGAGCGGCAAATTTGGTTATAACATAAAATAGGCGAGATAGGCACTATTACATAATATGTTGGGTGGGTCAAAACCTGTGTTTTATTTATTGATATGTTATAGGTAAAGACCGGATTTTTCATATAATTTTTCATATTTTTATGAATGTTATTTTTAATTTCATGCAGTTAGTGGATTTTTATTGATCATACTTTAATAAATAAAATTGCAAATTTGCAATTTTGGATATTTTTGGTGCAATATTTTCCATAAATATACATGTTTTGAATCGTATAACAAATCAAGTGAGGTTTTTAAAACCTTAAATAATAATTCAGTTGTTTTATCATTGTCAGTATTGTATTAAAATACTCGTAGTAAAAAATAGTTTCAAATTGATCAGCACGTTAAGTCATTTTCACACGAAAAATATTCGAAAAATCCTACTTCTAAACAAACATTCGTTAATCAACAGTCAACATTAAATGAAAATCAATTAAATTTTTTTCAAGAATTTTCTTACATCTTTGGAACATATTAATACTATCGTAACTTATTGTTTTTCCTATTTTTCCTTTATTCTATATTTTTTTCATCACAATTGTGAAATATATTGTGTATAATATTATAGTTTATTGATATCTAATCATTTTTTCATTATTTTATAACTTTTCAATAAATAAGTAGCTGTAATAATCAAAAATCATTTTGCATGTTTTGTTAGTTTTAAATGAATATTTAAAAATGTTTAAGTTCATATAAATCCGGTCTTTAGCTATAGGCATTATAATATTATGATTTATTGCATTCAAACAGCATGTTGTCAATGTTGTTATACTAGCAATAACCCTGGGATGTTGTTCTACTTGTTTCTAAGATGTTTCTAAGAATTTGTAGCGTTTGAACGCTTGCTATAACAATAATAATATATAAAATATAGTATATTATCTCAACGTGTTTGTTATCTTTAATAATATTTAAGTACCTATAGCATGCAATGTAATAACGAAATTATAAATAATAATAATCTATATACTTAAGTACATGTGTAAGAGATTAGATTTATAGCTTAGATTTTTCGAATACTCATCTTGATTACTTTTATAATATATTCCTTAAATTTCTACTTAAAAGCACAATATTATTAGGTCTATGTAACCATCATGTAATTTTAATCTATGATGTAACTTAATAAAGACGTATTTTCGAGTCCAGGCAAACCGAATAATAATTGTGTTATATATTAGGTATAACGGTTATATATTACTCTAGTGACTCTTATTCTATAATACGCGCTTTACAGATTTTCCGAAATCGCATACACATAAGTACATAAACAATATTAAAGGGATTGCATCCCCTTACATTTTTCATAAAAACGACATAAGTGACGACTGAGTGACCTGACAACAATTATTAATGCGCAATGTGGTTTGGTTTTTGAAACGTAAATATATGTTTAAATTGGTAAATTGGTGAACAAGCTTACTTTGCATTGGCCGAAGCATATTTTTGATATTTTTAATATTTTTAATGGGTATATTTAATATTATAAACTGAAAAATGTATAAAATGTTAAGTGATTATATCGTCAAGATTGGCTTAAATTGAAAAAATGCAGATGCCAAGTAAACTTGTTAATGCATTCAAGCATCTTTACATATTATTTAAAATCAAACTACTGCAAGTACTTCATATTTTTTGTCAGGCATATAGTTATTCCACTGTTCATAAATTGGTATTGAATATTTTGATCTGATGACTAAATGAAAAGTGGAAGTGTGCGCATGTGTGTGCGTAATATGAGGTGGCTCAGGGAAGTGACACATAATAGTAATAATATTTACTACGCACACACATGCACGCACGTGCTATTAACGTTGCCCATAATATAGGTACTCATCTTCTTTAAAACGGTACCCAATCCCCTTAAATTATTATTGAATAAAACTCGTCGACGGGAGACATAGACATACTTCGTGGTGAGATGGCAATAGAACGTCATATTATTATATAAGAATATTATAACTATTATACTAAATTATATTATTCTACCATTCTACTACTGTATTTTATACATATTTCAATAATATTTTGAAATTATGACTGAAGGTCTCCAACGAACAATTTTTAGTGGTAGGTAGTAAAAATGTAGAAAACCGTAAGAAATTGAACATATTATAGGTATATCGCACTTAGCTTGAACATTTAATAAAATAAATCACACACAAAAATATTTACAAATTAATCGAATTTTAAGTACATTTTACCGGTAACTGTGCCGAACAATAAATTATTATTATAATAATTAAAATCCACACATCAAAAAATATATACAAAATTACAAAATACTTAAACACGTATCCACGCCATGACATTAAAATAAAAGGTCGACGGAGTGATAAGAATACAAATTGGTAGTTACACGTTTACGGAACGGATGTATTTTGTTGTACGGTTTCTGCAGCCCCGTTGATGGCGTTCGTCACGTTTGGCGTAGCCGTAATCCCGACGCGGTCGATGTTTTCCCGAGTTCTACAAAATGGTTTAAATGTATAGTATAAAGATTTACTGATAATGTTGTTACTTTTAAGTTTGATTTTCAGTCAATTCACTGGTGTATAACACACAATTGGTATTTCCGAAGTCTTACAAATACGGTCAATACAGATAATATACATAACACATGCAAGCGTTCTTGAGAGCGTGTACCAGTTGCCCTCAAACAGGGATGGGCAGTATCACAGATACATGCATCAAAGATACAACTGCATCTTGTATCTTGTATAGTTGTATCATGATAGATAATTTTAAAGTATCGAGTATCATGTATCATACATTTTATACTAGTATCACGTATCATACATTTTATACTAGTATCACGTATCTTTTTTTCCAAAAGATGCAAGAAAATATTATAGTAAAAATTTGTAATGAATAGTACCAAAACATTTCGATTTTTGATATTAGATAATTTCATTGCGGTTTGTATTTTACGAAAAATTGTCCAGGTGCAGTCGAGCCGAAATTAACGATAACGATAAAATGTACCATACAATCTTAAACTTGTAACATAATTTGAAAAACATAAAATTAAATTAAGTTGCCGGTATGGCCGTATACGTATCTACAGTCAATTATCTTATAGATAAGCACTAAACTGCGATTTTCGTTCTCATAAAATATGAATCCGGTTTTCTTTAAAATCCCGATTAGAAAATTTAAAAGTTGGAAGATGGTCATGGGCACGCTGTAAATAAGACAAAGCTAAAATGTAGGCACGTCATCTGGAATGTGTATTCCAGCCGAACAATATGGCTTCTTGTACAGGCTCAATCATTGAACGCAATACTCGAAAAGAGTATTGACTGTATAACTTTGTAAACACTTCACTCCAGTTGAAATTGTAAAACACCAGTTTGGATTCCGGAATACCTAAACACTCAACAACTCATTGTGGCATCCTCTAAATAATCTAAACAACTTAACAACATAATAGATAGGTTCTTACTTTCCATACAATAATTGTTTGATCAACAGCCCAAACGGCGCTTCAATGATCAAATACAGTATAGCACCCACCAAGTATGTCCTGAATGATCCAAAAATCCATCCATCGATCTGAAATGTCATGTCTGTTAGTAAAATAATACCATAATTTATAAAATATATTTTGAAGGTAGGCAAATCAATGAAGATTGAAAACAAATAACTTGACTACTTGAGTTTTTTTAGTCAATGTCGAACTTCAAGAACGTTACTCGAAATTAGTAATACTTAATAGTTAAGTATTATAATTACAAAGAAAATATTAACTTGTCTCAGTCAAATCACCCTGTTCTTACATATTAATATACTATTATTATAGTGATAGTGAAATAAGTGTCAACACTAACATACAAAGTCACAATGTGTTGTTAAAACCATAGTTCTAGGCTATTAGCATAAATATTCACTTACCAATAAGGATGGTGTTGGGGTTACGGCTTCCCTTTGTTTGCTTTCTATCATAATCATGACGATGATGTTGACGAGATAAACTGTATAAGATAGTCTGCCCAGTGGCACCGTTAATCTGTTGTTGAACAGTTTTTCAACTGGACCTGTTTATATATTTATTTATTAATACAGACGAAATGATCTGATTTCATCGTGAATTTAAAAGGTATATGAGTAGGTATCTCATAATTCCAATAACTCATAATATTTTAATATTATAAACTTGTGTGTAAATACTAAATGATATACCCCAAATGTATTGTACATGTTTTAACTGAAAAAATGCAAACCAACTGAACAATAACTTTAAATATTCAAATTTGTATTCTCAAACATAGGATTATTTACACGAAATTCTTTTTTTCTTTTGTAATTTGTATTCCACATACAAATAGCAGGTAATATGCCTACAAATTAGTTCATAATTAATAATAACTTTTATTTTCTCCATATGAATAAAACGTATAATACCTATAAGTATAGGTAATAGTGATAGTGAATGAATAATTTGTTTTCTAATAATTATTACTAATATATAGGCGAGTAATTTACGAATTATAATTAACATTTACGAATGTTCCGTCGATTGTCACTTTTGAGAAGTTTAATAATTATAGTCGTTCATTTGACTTGTCAACTTGTGAAACATTTACGGACAATATTATCGGCGAAAACGCACAAGTGTAGACAACCAATGTGGATTAGGTGTATTTTAAATTTTTAACGTATTGGTTTTTTTTTTTTTTTTAAATCTGTCACAGTGACGTACCATAACCGGAGGTGAAATGACATATAGTTATCCAGAACAATATGACAGCCCACGTGCAGTGGCCAAAAGCAGCGTACAACGACTGTTCCAGCACGTTGTAGGGCCTGTGCGTTTCGTAGAACACCGCTCCGTACAACTGGACCCAAAAGCAAACAATGCAGGATACCAGAGTCCCGGCGTAGACGACGGGCTGTGAGGAAAAATAAAAACAGAGACCGTAAGCAGTGTTTGGCAAAAATCTCGATGATTAACAAACGATTTATCAACTGTATAAAAATTGTATTTGTATATAATTTAAAATGTATACATTTCAATCAAATACGAATTCGTTGAATTGTTGTAACACTTGTACAGTTGTACCTTTATGAGTGTCAATATAGCGACGGATCCGTTTTTTTTTTACAGCGTGGCATATCAAAATAAATAATAACAGTAGGTATACAGAGTGTCCCACAAAGATCTGACATATGGAATAACTTTTGTTGTATTCAATATTCAATTTTTTTTTTTTAATTTATAGACGCTTGCGCTACATGAATAATATAAAAAAAAATATTTTTATTTTTTAATAATGAAAATAAAAAAAAATAAAATGTATTAAATTTTTTTTGATAAATGTTAAAAAGCCAATTTGTAAATTTGATTTTTAGAAGAATTTTGATGGTGAAAATATCCCTTAAAGTGCAATCGTTAATTTTCTAAACAATTTGAAGTTTTTGGAAATTTGAATTATTATCTTCTTTATTGTAATAAAATAAACCACCATCGTCAGTTATTACCGATAACTAGTTACAATGACTATGAACGATTTATTTTTCTAGGAATTTCTGAAAACTTAAAAATCTTGGTCATCACATCGCGTTGGTCAAATATTTCAAAGAGACACTGTAATATAATATATTTATATAATCTAAATTACCAGGGAAAATTTGAATTTTCGTTTTTTCATCTCCTCCACTACGATGCCGGCAAGCAATCCTGCGTAGAAAGGCGTACCTCGGTGGTAAAACGGCCGGTAGTAATGACTGTACTCCAAAGAGGTGCTTGGATTTTCCAAAAACCTGTGGACGAATTATGTGAAAAAACTCGCATATTATTGAAGTATTACAAGGAATGAGTAAACATGTTCATCGTCCAGCAGAACCTCAATCCATTATAGTGGAAATTAAAACAATTTAAGAAATATTCATTACAACTTTTTTTTAATTTGGCAAATGAGTAGAAAAAAAAATTAAATGTTATATATTATAACAATATTTTAAAAGTCAGTAGCTAAGGCAAAACCATCGATCGTATAAGGAAAGATATATAATATATATGTTATTATAAATACATTTTAGAAAACCTTGTTGTTTATTGTGTTGTACCTATTCTATCTATCAAATGATTACCGTCTTTGATATGAATCTTAAATACAATGGAACCATACAATTTTTGTTCAAACTCATGTACTATGTTGTCTTATTTTTTAATTTGTGTAACGAGTCATTTTATGAAGTAAATTTAGGCACCTACTGCTTTAATATTATCACAAGTAGGTTACTAGAGTGGTCATATATGCAGTGACGAGTAACATTACCCTGCAACCCTGCATGTATTATAGCACTGTTTACCACTGCTTTATGTTTAATGATCACATCGAGTTGGTATATTATAAAGGTATACTTACGAATACATTATTAGAACCATTCCGTACGCTTTGTTGGAATAGGTTGTAATGAACGATACCGCCAAAGACGCGATAAAGAGTATAACAATTAAATAAATTCCAATTTTTCGGCGTTTGACACACAAGTAAACGATGGAGGTGCCGATGACTAGAAACTGTAGCAGACACGATACGTACCAGCCGGAAATGAGACACTGTAACATCCAACAAAAATGCAAAGGTAGGTATTATGCTTAATGTTTGTAATTGTTACAAAACGTGTAACTGTGTAAGGTCAACATTATCGGTATGAAAAACGAATGCAAACAATAAACTGTTTATTTTCTACACAGAATTGCCCATCAATAGTCTTTAAGACTATAGAGTACCTAGAAAACACTATAGATTACCTACGTATTCGGGGTCTGAGTGGCGGATTTTAAGCGCAATAGTTACGCCAATCAATGCTCATGGGATTGTTAAAAATAATCGAAAATGGACAATTTATCTATCATTCGAATCTCCACAAATACTTTTGAGATGCGACATGCGTAGAATATATAACTTATGTCGTAAGCATAATAGTATAGTCAAATCAGTCATATTTCTAAATATGCCAAATGTCAAAGAATTTAATTTTTATACGATTTTACTATCTACCAAGGCGTTTTACTAAAAGCCTATTATTCAAATCAGGCTGAAAATAAAAATTGAACTTTTTATATTATTTTAAATTTCAAACTATTTTTTCTAATTGATTATCTTATTAGTTATGTATTGCTATTACCTATGTAAAATACTTATAATATAGTGTACTATTGTTTTAAAGCATAAATTATAATTTAGTCAAACTAATTACTAATAATTAAGAATGATATAACAAATATAAAAAATGAATGAAAAGTTATATTATATAATAATTGGAAATTGTTGTTAATTTTTAGTATCTTCCTGTTGTGATATTGTTTGGTAAATTTTGCTGGAACATTTGACGTTTTTTTTAAAACAATAGTACTTATAAAGACACAATATTATATAAATATTAAAAAGAAAAATGTATGAGAAATTGAGTATTAAATATTAACTATAAAATAACTATTATTTTTCCTCCATAAATAAAATAAAACATGTCTTCAAATGTCTATAGGTAAATAACTCAAAACAAGCCAAAATATTTTGTAAATTACATCGATTCTAAAATATTATGCTAATATAGTTATTACTTATTCACAGAAAATTTCAGATACTTACGATTTAGATACTACAGTTATTTACCATGAAATTAGAACCAAAATAATGAAATAAATTTTGTTGAAATTTGATATTGTGTTATAATTCTTATTTGTCCATATTTTTTTTATTTTAGTTATTCCCAATTATTTTTAAAAGTAGGTACTGGGAGTTTTTACCTACTGGATCTGGAAACAACCCAACACTCCATAATTTCCACTTTATAATGAATTTACAGCTTTAGTATTCTCTTTTTCAACAGTTAATGAATATAATTTTTAAATCATCAATATATATATATATTTTTAAATTTTACTTGGTTTTCGACTGGTATGTAGTTGCTGACTGCTAATATATTAGCCCACCAATAGTTTTTGCAATTGTCAGCTTCAGGCCATATTCTTGAAGCCCAAAAAGGCCCGTTGCCCATATGAGGAATCACGTAAGCTGTCATCAGCATCACGATCACATACGACGGTAGGACCCTATTGTGTAGAACAAACATCATCATCATAATCATTTATAATTTTAATATTAATATAATAATATATTATATAACTGTGAAGGTTTACATATGAGTTCAATATCTCTTATCACGGACTTTGACATAAATGTAATGACTTTATAGTTTATGGTGCACTAAAATAATTGTAGGTACCTAGGTATAGTGGCACTTTTTTTAAAATCCAGTTTATTTTAACTACGCATAACATTATCGAAGCGGGCGGCGCCTTCCTAACTAATATACTGTAACCCTCTTGGTTTCAACAGAACGACCATGAGATATTGTGGACTAATTAAATGGAAATACCTATATAATAAGATTTATATTTTTTCCCATACACCTATTATTCTAATAAATGTGGCTAAAACGGATTGCTTAGTCGAACTCGACCTAATATAATTATTGTTCTTTTAAACTAAATCGCTATTATTACATGGGATCATAATTCATAATTAAAATAATAATAATTGTGCAATAATATAGGCGTATTAGACATAGATACACACTTCAAGTATTTGTACACGATCACCATAAGTATCTTATAACAATTGGTGCCGGGCTTATTGAATTGTGGAATCAACATGACGTACATCAAGTAACCGGCAATGTAAAAAAACGGGTCTATCAAATTCATGGACGTCAATAAGAAATCAGATCCGTTCTCATACAACTAAAATGAAACAAAAAAATAAAATAAAATCATTCACAAAATATAAAGCTAATATTAAGCTTATTATAAGTGATGCGATAATATTAATATGAAACGAGTTTAGAAACAGATAGGTCATGTAAATAAGTGTCGCGCATGCACGCACCACTGTTGGATTACCTTTTCAAGGTGAATTCCGTACGTGATCGGATTTATTACAAAATACAGAAATTTATGGCAGAACAATACCAAAATCATGGTATACACTTTTAGGCCGTTGAATACGTTCAACTCATTGTTTCTGTTGTATTTGATAAGATCTCTGAAGTTGCGGATTAGCGAAAACGATCCAAACGTTTCCGGCATTTCATAATCTGTAAATAAATATTACTAATTCAGTGTCGTCCAACTCTTTGACCAATCGTAGAAGTCGCTAAAAATTTAAAATAAGGAGAGAGGAATATTTAAAAAAAAATATTTTATTAGACTATTAGACTAAGTTGTTATGAAACATAATTTATAATATAGGTTACTTCTATGATTAAATGCAGTCATTCGGTTAGTTTTTTAAATAGTTTTTAACACATCCAGCCCTGATGATTCCTATATCTTTAACAACTAACAAAATAATAAAAACAATAATTAAATTTTGAGTTTTGGAGGAAGGAGGGTGGTTAAAATTATTATGTCTTGCTACATCTGACAAATATATGTCTTGGGCGCCACGGAAATACGGAATATAATAACAACTGCAATAATTATATTATTATAACTTACGTAGACATACGCACTGGTGTGGCAGGGTAACTAGCAAACCATCCCTGCGAGAATTGAGAAGCTATATATATTATTTTAAAGAACATTTTAGTTTTTCGGTGTGAATTGATTGATAAAATAACATTACTAGGACTGAGGACTTCAAAAATGAGATAAATTTACATCATATTATGTACACATTTGGAACTTTTTGATATTAGATATAATGATATAACAAACAACAATCTGTTTAAAAATATTAGTTTCCTAATCATTATTTATCACTTAAGGATTGTTTGATTATAGGGCAATTACTTTTTCAAATTTTTTTATTAACTGATAAAAATATCGTTTTTTTTGTTGTTTATTTATATATTTATTATAATAATTAGGGACCTAACATATTATGTTATATATTACATTTTTAGGGTATATCTTTGGTATGAAAAATGCAAATTATTTAGAGGTTTTTAAGTAGTAGATATCCTCAGCCCTAGTCATAAATACAAAAAGTCTAAATAGTCTAATAGTATAAAATAAATATAATATAAAATAACAAATAAAATCGTTAATTTGATTACATGCATAGGTATTTAATATTTATAACTAAAAAAATATTCTTCTTACTCTTTTTCTCGCTGTCACTCCACATTATGATTATAAAATGGTACGTTGTCGATGAGCAGCATATTAAGAAAATGACTCCAACAAGTGAACTATACAAGCAAATTCGAAAACAATATTCTAATTAGTATTATAGCCGTATAGAGGTGTATGCTAATTGATAAGTAATAACCAATATATACTACATACTACATAGGTTAGTTATGTGACAGTTTGGCTAAACTGATTTACTATTAGTTTAACTATGTAATTACTCATTTGGTGTTACTGTGTTCACCTCATGACTGTCCCACGTTTTGTTAATTAATAAAGTACAATTAATATTATTTAGTAAAGCTTGTATTTATTCTATATCAATGTAGACGTAGTACAAGGTATAGATCTGAAAGTGCAGAAATTGATAATACGCAAAATATTGTTTTTTTTTTTAAATTTATATTTGTAATTATTCTTATTTTTTTAAATATTTTTAAGTTTTATGTATAATTACTTTTAATTTTATAATTGGTTTATGTTGTATTTGTTTTTTTTTCTTAATTTTTTTTTTTTTTTGTTTGTCTTGACGCTTTTGAAAACTACTGAACATTTTTACTTTTTACCCTCCCCAAAGTATTAATTAGAATACTAGATTCTCATTCCTACCTGAACAATTCTTATGTTGAAAATCAAAGGACTTTTCTACTTTGAAAAGTGTTTCCAGCACAAAAAAAAAACATAAATCATTGTAAAATCAATATATAATATTATCGTTCATCAGCTCAGAATATAAAATATTAAAATGTTGCATTTTTTTTGTATTTTATGTGAAATTTAATTGGATTTATATACCTGCTATTTTATAATTTTATAAAAATGTATACATTTGTTTTAGAGGTTTTGCATAAGTTTTGACCACATTTACGCATATTTTGTAAATTAAAAAAAAAAAACAGCATTCATAAAATCCATAATATTATGGTAATTTTTATTTTGAATCATAATATAGCTGATATAATAATTATTTTTACTGTGCACAGCTACCTATATAAAGCAAAGTTAAAAATATTATAATATATTTTAATGCATACTATTTTTGCATATTATATTACACTATTCTATAAGTTATAATGCTTTTTTGTAGTTTATTCCCATATTTTATAAAAAAAAGAAATTGCATATAATACTGCTTATTTTGGATTATATGCCATATAATAGTATCTATGGTACCTTCCTATTCCAAGCCCTGCATTATATAATTATTATTATTATTGATAGACTAGCGCTCTATCTATATCGGTCGTAATAGTGACTCCGTTCAATGCTCGAAAGATTACGCGCATCATAATAATTAAAGATGATAAACATATTTAAACCACTTGCGTTATAATAAATAAACTTAAATATTCGTCACCTGGTTAAATAGTATCCGGTATCGTACGGATATGCGTCTTTATCCGTCGAACACAATATTGATTCGACTTGGACTCGAGCTTTAACCCCGTGTGGTAAGAAACTTTTGTCAAATTCCTTTTGTAGCGTAACCTGGAGGTCGTCAGCGGTGCAGGAGTCCGGTATGCAAATGCCGAATTTCACGAAATTTCTGCGAATTTCTTTGTCATGATCAACGAACTGTGAAATGTATTTTACTATTATAATAAAAGTACGATAGCGGCGTTATACACTTTAAATGAGCAATATTAAGCAATATGTATTTACAATAAATCTAAATATTTTGAAAATATAATTTTATCGTATATAGTGAAACATAACAGTAAAATATGAGTTACAAGTCCCTACGAATATTTTTGGATTACAACAAAATAACCGAAATTGTTATTCTGTGTTTAATATCCAATATTTCGTTAAAATTAAACTTCAAGCGCGCTTTTAAAAAAAATATTAAATATAAATATCTATATATTTTAATATTTTTAAATGTATATAAGAACAACTTATCTTGTGTTAAATTTTCAAGTTCTTAGACCAAGCCTAAACATTTTTATAAAAAGTTTTAACATTTAAAATGCTTATAAATTGCATTAAATTAACCTATTTTTAAAATGTCATCGAGTATAGAACGTGATGATATTTAGGCAACAGTGGAATGTTCAAGTGTCTACAATTATTACTTACTAAATTACAAAAAAAACTAATATTGTTTGACGAAAAATCATTATTTTAGGTACCTATTTGTGAGTATCCAATATTCCAGTTTTGTCAACATTTGAACATCGGATGATATTTGCGTGAAAACACATTTTTTTATAATATTTGTAAAAAAAAAACTTTAATTAAACCTTATATTAAATTTTAAATGCTTAGATACAAATATAGAAAGTACTATGAATTTTACCAACAAAATAATTTGCTTATTTTGGACACTTTTAGATTCATCTGAGCAGAGCTATGAATATATTGATTTTACAATGGTGTGTGGTTTTTACTTTTTTCATTTTTTTGTGTCTATTATCAAGTTTTGTGTGGCAGTAAAAGTGCTCTCTCTTTTTTATCAGCATCTTTTCCGGTAGAAAAGTGAATTTAGTTAGTTCTTTACAGGGTAAAAAGTGAAAAATTCCCATTTATTTTCAAACTTGTCAGGAAAAACAACAAAAAAAATGGGGTGGGAGGACGGAAATTTTACGCGAAGCCAATTTTCAACAAAATCGATTTCGTTTTTTGGTGTAAGGTGTAACACAAAAGCTTATAACAGTAGATACTTTAAATTTTCACCAAAATATTTATGTGACTATTTTTTTTCTATAAATGATAACGTTTTCAAAATATTTTGACTATTTTTGAGCTATTTATAGGCATTAGACGTTTTTTTTTTTTATTATAGTTGATTTAAAGTTTTTTAACCATCAAAAGACGGGTTCTTCATAACTTCTTGTAACTTATAGGTGAAAATCAAAAAAAAGTTGAGCGTAAAATTGTAATAGTTATGTATAAGCGTCTTAAAATAAAATGTCGACAAAATACGTCAAAATCACGGAAATTTGCATTTTGTTTTATTTTAGAAATTCATAAAAATCTTGCTGTTTAAATCTAAAGTTTAAGAAAAAATCCTCCATAAGTTTTTCTATAATTTAAAAAATATTTTGATACTTTTTGAAATAATTGTAGGCAAAAGAAATTTTTGGTTTTTTTAAAAAAAAAATTATTTAAATATCGACCAAAATACCAATTTTTCGTTGGGTCAAAAAATTGAAAATTGAATAAAAGATTTCTCATAACCTGTTATAATATCAGTTAAAAAATATAAAAATACTCTCTTAACTTTTTTTTATAATTAGTTAAAGATCAGTTGTTGACAAAAATTCATTAAAATTTCGAACGTTTGCAAAGTATTTTGTAGTTAAAAATGTATAAAGTTCAGTTTTTATAGCTAAAAATTGAAAATTTAAAACATGGTTTTTAGTAAGTAGTTAATAACGAATATTGTTAACATTTTAACTGCAAGCGCTCATAAATAAAGAATATTGTGGATTCAAGCAAACATTTTTTTTTCAATTCCAGTATATTAACAACTTATGAAGAACCTAGTATTACATTTTCAAGCTTTTTGACCAATTGTCAATTGTTTTAAAATTGATTTTGTTAAAAACTGACTTTATTTAAATAAATAATAAATGACTCCGCTCAGAACGTAAATGTTAAAATAATTATTTAAATCGATATAAAATTAAAATGCAATGTTTTAAGTACCTATATAAAACTATATAAAAACGTATAATTATCTCAAGCGTAATAGTATGGCATTATTACAGGTAGTTATATATTTACCGGCAAGGACGAATATTTTTGTTGGTGGAATCTACATATTTAGGTAATTGTGGGCGTACCTATAATATCGATTCAACCGGATAGCAATTGTTCATATATTAAACACCTATGTATTGATTCCACCCATTATAGCCTATTATAGGCGTTGTGCAGCAGAAGATTCATGTGCTGCATATTCTGCAATATTTTTTGGGCCTATTGATTGGATTGTAAGCCACAGTAGAAAAAATGTAATTTATTGTTCATAATATGTTTATTTTATTATTACTTACAACTATGCAGAAAAAATATTTTCAAAATGTTTCAAAATAATGAGTGATTTAATATTCATAATCAAATAATTCACCTTGTACATTATAATATTATAGTTAATTAATGTTTGTCGCCTTGTCGGCAACTCCGTAGTGCGCAAAACTAAATAATATTTAAATAATATATAATTATAAATTATAATAAAACTCATTATTTGTTGTACATTTAAGATTGCGGAATCAATAGATACTTATGTGAACAGTATCCAGCGGAATCAAAGCGGAATCGATACGTAGATACCTACTATGAACAGTTGTAGCCGCCAGAATCCATAATATTATAAACCTTGAGGTGGTTAATTTTTTCTTAAGCAGATAGGTAGTTTCTGCGGAATCAATAAATCCCATAATATGCCACTCTTAAAAAGTGTTATCTAGTTGACCTCAGCAGCTGTTTTCGGCATTCAATTTTTTTTATAAATATTTAGTACATTTTACTTGATACATTTTATACCAATTGCCTAGATTATCCCTCAACAACCTAACCTAACCGATTAAAAAATAAATACAATATTAATGACTAATAAGTTTTATTATTACAACAAACATAATGTGGGAATTAAACATTTCAATATTATCTATTTTTTTTTTTGACAAATCACATTGTGTGCTGTTTATTCTATAAATATTGTATTTATTCTTCATATATCTATGCATTTTTTTATATTCATATATTTACAAATTATTTACCTTACCTCCCCTGTTTTAAGTCAGGCGTGGTATTGTAATCATGTTAAGGGCAACTAGTGCATTTTGCACTAGGAAGTTTGATGGGATTTGGTATACAATTGTATACAAAAGGCAACTCTTGTTTCCGAGGGTGACTGGTATCACGTATCCCGCCTCTTTACTCTCGCCACCGAGAGTCACAAGTTCACAACGGTAATAATATCGATGTGATCATAACATCGCGACATCGCTTACTTATATTATTATGATCGTACTCACCCCGAGTATCTCACGCCAGGCGTGGTCGTTTCTCTGTGGTTTGTCGGGTTTGCCAGCCGCGAAATCGACGCCGGTCGACGATTCAAATTTGACGGATGGAATACAGTATTTACCCTGAACTGGCCGGTGCACGTTAACGCACTCATCGTACACGCCCATCTGGTGTGTGGTGCCGGCGAGTAGGCCGCTCGGATACCGACTCCACGAATCGGACACTGAGTATAATTATTAATTATATATTGTATTATTATGTATTCAATTTTGATCATAAATCGTAACAGTATTTAAAATTTAAAAATAATATTATACATTATATACTTAAAGAATGCGTGAGTTCCATATGGGTCTGGCCACTCTGGCAACGGGCAGCATTGCAAAATTAAATGGCCCAAAGCTAACTTTTAGAACTTTATTTTAAGAGCAGGGGACCAATTTCGTTGGGGACTTTCCAAAAAATTATATTTGGCCAGAACTGAGAAAAATTTCTAGACACGCCTTTATATATTATAAAAGGTTACATTTGCTAGTCTATACAGGGTAGGTATCTAGTGAGGATTTACCCGTTGCGATATGCCGATATCTCCTGAAATAATGAAAGTACAATATTCGAAACGAAAATGATAAGTAAAACGAAATTGCACAGCCAACTTATTCCAATTACAGTATACAAGGTGTCCCTTGAGGATTTACCCATTGCGATATCTTCTAAAAAAAAATGTAGATGTAAAATATTCTGATTTTTTTTATAAGACTCGCAGGAACAATTACAATTTTTTCATATTTTAATTAAATTTAATGTTTAGGTAAAAAAATCAAAAAATAATGTTTTATTTAATTTTTTTAAAAAAATGTAAGATATCCATTTTGTAGTTTATTTTTTTGAACATTTTGACGTTTCAACATTTTATATTCATTAATCTCATGATTCTTAATACATTTATAGTTTTGAGAAATATTGAGTATAATTTAATGTCATAGGTAGTCCATAATTTAATGTTCTAATATTATCTTGTCTCATTTTCCGATAAGACTTATTCAGTTGTTAATTATTGTTATCCTACAAAATATAATTCTCGAAACTAAAGAAATTATTAAAAACCACGAGGTTAATAAAAATAAATTGTTAAAACGTCAACATTTTCAAAAAAATAACATCTTCAAAATGACTTTCATACATTTTTTTGAATATACCTAAATAAAAAGTAATTTTTTTTACTTTTTACCAAAACATCAAATCAAACTTAAAAATGAAATATTTGTAGTTCTTGTCCCCGCAAATCTTATTAAAAAACAGAATTATGATATCTCTATTATTTCAGGAAATATCGCAATGGGTAAATCCTCACGGGACACCCTGTATACTCCAATCACGTGGAATAATATTCACTTTTTATTTATGCGGTATTTAGTAAACGAAAGGTCGGCCGTATGATTTTGTTTTTTATGTCATTTTTTTTCAAATATTGTACATTAGTACCTACGCGATAGATGTCATTATGCAAATTCCGAAGGCTAACAAGCCTAAAGCATGAGTGTTATATAATCATGTTTATCGATGTACAAAATATTATGATATAGGAACTATAAACACACTTAAATTCTATTTTCAAAAAGTATTTATATTTAATATTTATCCGGTATGAAAAAACCAACCAGAATCCTGTTTCCTGTCTATCGTTTGGAATTAAGAAAAATTTGAATTTTTGACGTGATTCATAAATACAATAATATATAATTTAAGAGGACGCCGATCCCGCGGTGTATATTTCACCATCTTACAGACGTACTACAGCAAATCTGCCGTTAAATAGAAACAATTTTGTGTTGGTAGAGTGAATTGATATATAAATATTATCGAATTTTAAGGTATATGAATATTATCTATGTTTTTTGTTGGTTTTTTATAACACATTTTAGAGTTAGTTATGAGCATATTATTCAATATTCATATTTTATTAAATACATTTATTATAATTCGCTTCACAATAATTAAATATCAGCAAATACGAGAGAACACAGATAATATGTTGACTTTTAAATTTGATAATCGGTAAATTTACGTTTATGTGTATAAAAACTAACAATAGAAAAATATGTATTTAGCTGAACTTGAATTGTCTGTATGCTGTACGTTTGCGGAGACAAAATAGACAATACACGTGCGTTTCATAATAATTATTATTGTCGTTCAGTTTGGCGCAGAAACCAATTTAGACCACGAATAAATAATTCACCTTCATTAAATAGCAATGCTCCTTCTTGTACCACAATTATTTAAATATTTATGAAGTTGTTGGATTATATTAGTTGCTCTTGGAATATAATATGTATAAACCGGTACCGTCTTCCATGATTAATATAACGTTATAGGATCATTTTTTGTTCAACGTTCAGGGACATTGAGCGATTGTACCTAGGTACTACCGGTTTACATATTTTGTTTGATTAGCAATTTAACATGCATGCGTTTAATTGTCAATAAGAAACAGTGACGCCATTTGAGATTTTAATGGTGGCCAAATTTAAACAGGTAAATGATTTTTCACCATTGCGCTACTATTTTTCTCAATCATAGTAAAAAGTTCCCTACCGATATGTAATTTATTCGGTGGCACATGAATGGGGTTGAAAGAATGTATGCCTATTTCATATTATTAATGATTAAAATTGTTTCACTTTTTGCCTTTTGTGTTTTGGTCGGTACCTAAACACATACATTTATAATATTATATAGGTACATTTAACCTATAAAATATAATATTCTATGTATATAATTAACCTAACAACAGGCCAAACAATTTTTAAAAAAACAACAACGTGTGAAAACATCTGACTAAAATCAAAAATAATTAATATTGATAAAATGTCAACATTTCATATCCAAGTATTTGAAGACTGTGTTTTCCGAAAATCAAGCACTCTCTCGGCCATATTCCTACCTAGTTAATCTTTATTACTGTGTTAAGAAATATGTTAAGGCAAATATCATATTGCCTGGGTCTTATAAACGTACAGCATACCAAATTTTATGTTCACAATTATCCAATATACTCTGCTGTGTTTAAAATTAGAGTGAATGTACTCATTGCAAAATGTATTGTTGAGACAATAATAATTATAAAGTGCATCTTTGCGTGTGTAAGCACATTGTTCTAAAATTTGGTACATATTATAGCTATATATGTTTAATATTATGCTTAATGGAAACATGCACGATGAATAAAGGTAATGTACAGCCTGTACAGGAAATGTTTCGAAGCAACGTGTATGGTATAATACAATAAAGAAACATACAAATTGAAATAGTCAAATTGCACTTAAGTTTTAAAAAAAATTTAATAGACAAACTCTGGTTCAAAAAAGTTAGAAAAATAATGTTTTTTGAATGTTAAATGATTACGGTCATCATGTAATCTAGGAATATCAATGAAATGTAAAATTGCACAGTGGGAGATGGATAATCTTAGATGTAACCAGATGTAAAAAAGAATGCGCAACTCGAAGCCGATTTTTAAAATTTTGTATTTTTAAAAGGGGCTTACGAAAAACGAATATTTTTAGAATATTTCGTTGAATAAAATGCACAGTTTTTTTATTTCTCCCTACAACAGACCGTAGTTAACGAAACCTATATTAATATATTGTACAAAATACTTACTCTGCACGGCCCACAACGAATCGTTTTCCAAGTGTCTGGCGTACATCTGCGTCTGCTGGCGACACGCCTCAGTGCCCACGTCTCTGGGCCCGTTGAAGTCGACCAGAGCCTCGTAGAAGAGTTTCGCGATCCATGTCTTTGGGAAGTCGTTGTCCGACGGACCGTCGGTATTGGCAGACGAGACCCCGAACACGTGGATGAAGAAAACGACACTCGCGCAAGCCAACGTCGACGTACAAGACTTAATCATTATTATTATTATTATTGTTATTGGTATTATTAGTAGGCATCTGTTGTTTATTAATCACTCATGCGCCCGGTCCGCCGCAATCACCGGTTCGCGAATTAATGCACCGCGTTAGTGGATCAGCGGCGACCTAGAATCAAGGATTAAACCTTCGCCTTCAGCGGTCAACGTAATCGGTAGACACCTACCTATAACTAAACTATTGAAGATTTCTTAGTTTTTTTTTTTTCTATATCATTGCTTCGAATAGTCATAATACGGTAATAACAATTATAAACTTACGTCGTATTACGAAATAGTATTATTGTTTAATAATATAGAAACAATTTATAAAATATATTAAATTACTATACTTATGTCTTAGACTGATTGTAACAATATTTTGTTTTTTTTATAGTGACGAAAAACTTAAATAAAATATTGTATAAGCACTACGTTACTACCTATATGGTTTTGAGATGGTAAAAAATTAAGTACCTATAGGCAGTGTCGTTATGAACAAAAAAAACTTTTTTTAACTTAACTAAGTTAAACAAAAAGTTAATATTAACTTTGAACTTTTTCACATTAACGCATATATTAACTTCACTTAACTGTATAAAAAAAAAATCATTAACTTCCCTAACCTTGAATGTATATTATTTTCTATATGTGCATGTCTTTGCTTGTCTCTTGAATTAAGCATAGTAAATAATAAATTATATTTGGTGTGTGTGTGTGTGTGTGTGTGTGTTCACTAAAAAGCATTTAATTTAAACATACTTACAAATACGAGTACAATACTGCAACATATTATTTAAATTTATCTTTTGGTTAACTTCATATACCTATATCATTTCGAATTATTTTCTTAATTCCATTCAACAGTATATGTTTAAAAATTCTACAAGTTTTACATTTTAAATTAAAATTGAGGAGGAAGATAAAAATCAACATTCTAAAGAGTGGGATGATCGATCCTTTTAGTAAACTTAATATTCAATTCTACCTGTTTTTATATTACTCATCGCATTATTAGTCTTAACGATACAATGTACAAAATAAACGTTATTTTTCTGAAAAAAAAAAAACATTCAAAATCCTTTTTATATTAATTTCTTTTGTTTTCGACAATATCAATCCAGCTATACAACTATGAATTTAAATGAGATCAAGTATATATTTTTATAGCTTGAAAAGAACGGCATTTCAAATAGTTTTGTGCATCACGATTTTTTAGTGTAAAAAGTAGGGCAATAGGTACAAAGGACATGTATTATACAGCTGCACAGTTCCATGGGATACCTACTAAAAGTTTCGATGAGTGAGTGATGCGTGTGTTGTGCAGGACCTGTCTGAGGAGGTGAAATATTTAATGCAACCGCATGCCATATACTGGTTACTGATAAGCATGATATTATGATAGAAAAATCCTAAATTTATCAATTATAAAATTCTTGTGGTATAGTACATTAAAATAATTATTACAAATAATTATAACATGAAAAAGTGAGGTACTTAAATGATGTATTGATAGCAACACAGTCTGCATCTAATGCCTAATGGTGTAACAAGAAATATATTTCTCATATGGCTCCAGCTTAACTGATGCTAATATTTTCAGCTCAAATCACATTGTATTTTTTTTATGAATACAATTTTACAACTTTCTGAAATGAATGATATTATAATTAATCTTTTAAATGTTAATATAAAAACACATTAAAATTGAGTTTAAGCATACTATAATATGCTACTTATGCTTGTAAGTACTTATGCTACTAGCATTTTATAAGCTGATTTATAAAATTATTTCATTATTATGACACCCTCTCCCAAAAAAAGTTTGTAATTACGCCACCGCGTAAGACACTCATTATTTCAAAAAGTATTAACAATACATTAAAAAAATAATTTTCTCACCTGATTTATAGTCGTTAAAAATCAACATTTAAAAAAAAAAAATGTTGTTTTACATTTTTCATGCCTATAGTTTATGAAGCTTATTAATTTTTTTAGTGACTACATACTGTTATAGCACTGCTATACAGGGTGTCCCAGGTCTATTTGACTAATGCAATAACTTTTACAGCAGTAACAGTGATTAGCAAGAAATAATTTTGAATTTTAACACACTTTGAAAATTGTTTAAAAATTAACGACTTAACCAAATTAAAAGTTTTAAACGCCAAAATGGTTTTTAAATACTTATTTATGAAATAGCTATCTTGGATTATTAGAAAAATATTAAATAAAAAATTTAAATTGTTTATTTTTGTTGTAAAAAAAAAAAAGATAAACAAATTATAGCGCAGAGCTCTACAAATCATTACAAAAAAAAAAAAAACTTAAAAATATTGAATAGAAAAAAAGGTATTGCATAGTCAAATAGACCTGGGACACCCTGTACATTCCAAAGCAGAATAATTTTCTTAATATTTATTTCGTTTCATAAACATCGAATTATAAGGACAATAATTAGTTTATGAGTTAATAAATATTTAAAGTTTTGATGAACGGAGTAGTTTACTAAAATGTTGCAGGGTAACTGCTACCACTCCACTCCGCTCACGTATATTTTAAATACTTATAAAGTTATAACTCATAAATTTATTGCTCCCCAAAATTTGATTTTTATGTATCGAAATACTTAGAATTTTTTTTGCTTTTGAATAAAATATTAAAATTGTCTGTTGTCGTTAAAAAAGGGAAAAGTTAAAAAAAAATTACAAAGTTGAAAAATATTAAATAATATAATTAAAAAAAAAATGTTTTGGTGTAACAACATGAAACCATATTAAAAAATATTTTTTAAAAACGTTAATACTTTTTGAAATAATGAGTGTCTTAAATACGTCACCCGGTATAGATAGCGCGCTAGGCCTATAATATACATAAATAATGCAGTTCTTAGAGTGTTTGTGTTACCATTGGGTGGCTATTCTCTATCTCAATAATCTTTATTTCATGTATTTTTAATATTTCCTTCACATAGGTAGGTATACTTTAATAATTGTAAAACGAAATATTAAAGATTCTATATGTTTAATACCTAAGTAAGTATAATAAAATATAAAATTATAAACAATAAACATCAACAACCATGTAAGATTTACGGTCGACAATAATTAAAACCTGCAATTATTGAGATAGGTCAAAATGACCATTGGTGGACCATGGTGCCGACTGGTTAGTGGCAGGACAAAAAAAAACAACCAAAAATATGAAATAACAAGGACACGAATTCCACATCACCACGGTAATGGGAGGGGAACTGCACTATCTTCCGAGCATTTTTTTTTTATAATAAGTAATTGTAATATAGGTACTATACTTAATGTTTAATTATATTTTTGATTACACACACCGTAAGAACTCGCACAGTAATATCATTGATTTTATAATATACTATATTATAAAATCAATGGTAATATTAATAGCTAGCTGGATGCAGTTTGATATATTTTTTTCCAATAGGACGAATGGACGATGTAGTGATAATCTCTAAGTACCTAGTTAATTATTAAAGTACGTTATACAATTTATTATAAATTGTAATTTATAATATTTAAACGACCACGGACGTTTACGGACATCACGGCCGTTCCGCGTTCGTAGTATGACTCAATTGAATAATTATTATGCACGGTCTTGTTATATTTTAGTTCTATTTATTGGCCAAACCTATTGGTAATTTATACACTTAATAAATCGACTATGTTTGTATCAATACATTTTTGCTATACATCTTTTTTTTTAATGACATACAGCTTATTTTTGACCGTGAATTATTTGTATTCGTATCAGGGTTTGCATTTAAAAAAAAATTAGTTTTACTATAGAAACAATCGAAACTTACACGATATTTGCGTTTATCATTTTATCGTTATATGTAATATCTAATGTGGGGATAGCCCCGGATATGGGACATAACAAATTCTTGGTTTCATTTGCTAAGGTAAAAATAAATCAAGTGGAATAAGTAATTAGTATTTCTATAAAACCAATAAATGGATTATAAATTATTTCCTTATGGTTTTTTGTTTTTATATTCTATATTATATCGTTTTGCGTTATGTTATGTTTAATGACTTACTCGTATTTTGTTAATCGTTATGTTTTGTTTCGTGTTATTTAGTTTTTTTTGTTTATTGTTTTCCGTTTTAATAAGTTACGTTTAAAAATTTCAATCGTGTTTTGTCATATTAATAAACGTTTGGAAGCTTTGCTTCGTATAATGCATCAACGAATTTAATAAATTGCATTTCCTCAACCAAAGTTCAAAAAGTTGTTAGTAATAATAATAATAAACATATTAATAATGTTTAATAATAATAATAAAAAGGTGGGTAAGTGCAGAGTACCTATTTACTGTACGCATGTACAGTTGTAGGTATCTAGTGGGCCACTGTAATGAATGTGTTGAATTTGAATTGAATGATAAATCATTAAATATGAAAAACGATTCTGAGCAAAAGCTGTCTGTCAGTCTATTATATTATTAATTTATGATACTATTATTTATTGTTATTGTAGTAATTTATTCTACTATTTTACTATGTTTGGACTACAAAATAATTTGCAAATGTTCGCAATTTTACCAACATTTTGTCAAAATTTGAACTTCAAATGTTTATAAAAAAAATGCATGCCTATACATCAATAATATTTCTGAACTACTACTATACAACAACTTATGAGGGATCTTGTATAAAAAAATTATTTATCAACAATAATAAGTAAATACAAAAAAAAACGAAAATTACTTATGCTAGTAAATAGAGTCAAAATATTTTGAAAATATTATCAGAAGGAAAATTGTTACAAAAACATTTGGTGAAAATTTGAAGTATCTACGGTTATAAGGTTTTAGTTACACCAAAAAAACAAAATCAATTTTGTCGAAGACAGGTTTTGCGGAAAAAATTCCACAATTTTTTTTATTTATCCCGACTCAGTTAAAAACGAATAGGGACTTTTACCTCCCCTGAAGTACCAACTAGATTCACTTTCTTACCAGAAAATATGCTAAAGTAGAAAATCAAAACACGCCCCAAAAAGTGATGACGAACATAAAAAAACATTACAAAAAATACACACACGCCATTGTGAAATCAATATATTATTCATCGCTTCGCTTAGAATCTTATACGTAAAATTGAATAGGTGTAATGTGTTCCAGTGGTTCTGATGAAGGCAGGGCCGGTTATAGGCAACGGCCTACGGCGGCAAAATGTATAACTATATAGAGGCGGCATATAAGAAAAAATTAAATATCTTATTTTTCACGTTTATTTTAGATGAAGTAATTTAATTATTGGTGAATAAAAGAAGATCTCGCATCATAACTACATTAAAAAATGCAAAATATTATTCAATCATTTTAGACTGTACACCAGATATAAATCATACAGAACAAATTACTGTCATAGTTAGATTCGTCTCAACTACTGAAAACGAAACTACAAGTAAAATAGTACACGTTTCTATGAATGAACACTTTATCGGTTTTATAGAATTACACAATACTACTGGCTTAAATATGACTGAAGTTATTCTTCAAAAACTTAGAGGATTAGATATTTCATTAGATGACATGAGAGGGCCAAGGATACGACAATGGGGCTAATATGCGTGAATATAAAAATGGAGTTCAAGCCAGAATTCGAAATCTAAATTCAAGAGCTTTTTACGTGCCATGCAATGCACATTCTTTAAATTTGGTTTTGAACGATTCAGCAAATTGTTGTTTAGATGCAGTTTCATTTTTTGATATTATACAAGAAATGTATATATTTTTTTTAGCATCAACACAGAGATGGGATGTTTTTCGTAAATATGTTAAAAATCTTACAGTAAAACCATCAAGTGCAACTCGATGGTCTAGTAAAATAGACGCTATTCGACCAATTAGATTTCAAACTGCTGAAATGTATGATGCACTGGAAGAAATATCAGAAGACACTTACGAGTGTAACTGGCATGGCGTTCGAAGTCGTTCTGAAGCTAAAGGTATAGCTGAAAAATTAATAAGCTTCAAATTTTTATGTAGTTTAGTAATTTGGTATGATTTATTATGCGAAATTAATGTCACTAGTAAATTATTACAATCTACCTGCTATATCATTAAATATTATCGAATCAATCAATCAGATAAACAATACCAAAATATTTTTACAAAAATATCGTAGTGATGAAAATTTTGAAAAAATACTTAAACAAGCAAGTAACTTAGCAAATGAACTTGGTGTACAAGATAGTTTTTCGTTAAATCAATTTCGAACTCGACGTAGAAAAACTAATTTTGATTACGAATCTCGTGATACTCCTATAACAGATCCTAAACAGAATTTCAAAATAAATTTATTTCATCAAATATTAGACAATATGTTCCAATCAATAAATGACCGATTTATTCAACTTAAAGACCATAGTAAATTATTTTCATTTATTTATAATATTTATAATAATTAATTATGAACAATAATTATGAACATTTAATGAAGTGCTGTAAAGATCTTCAGCTATCACTTTCTTCAAATGACGGTTTAAATTCTGACATTTAAAAAATGAAAATGATCCAAAAGCAATTTTACAATTTATATGTGAAAACAAATTAATAGAATTATTTCCTAATGTATACGTAGTACTAAGAATTTTATTAACATTACCAGTAACTGCAGCTTCAGCTGAAAGAAGCTTTTCAAAATTAAAAATTGTAAAGAACTATTTAAGATCATAAATTTCACAGGATCGTTTAGTTGGATTGGTAACAATTTTAATTGAAAATCAATTTGCGAATGATCTTGACATTTTGCGTCATCAAAAGCAAGAAAAATACATTTTTAAAAATTATAACTAAATATTGTAATACCTTACAAACAATCTATGTAATATTAATTTAGTAATTTCTTTTTTATTATGTAATAATTGACAAGTGTAAAATTTTTTTAAATTTTTTTGCTCCTACATATGAAATTTATCTATTTAAGTTATAATAAAATAAGAGGCGGCAATTTTGATCTTTGCCTACATATTATAAAAACTTGTTTGCGCCGGCCCTGGATGTAGGTATATAACTTAATAAATCAAACTAATTTTGGGTACTTAACATATTGTATATTCGTTGTAATAAATATATAAATAATAAATATATTTCGAAAAATCTTGATTATCTCTTTGATTTAAAATGTTCAGAAGTAGGTTAGTAACCTATACCTATGTTTTCTTGATATATCTATTATTCTGTTAAATGTTGAACCTTTGGTTACCGATTTCGATTACTACGTTAGCTACGATGACTAAAATATGACAAGTGCGTGCTACGTGCGTAATATTTTATATTATGTGGTGGCTTAAGGAACTCACTCACATTAATGATCGATACTACGCAGGCATATGCACGTACATGATATTACAATTGCTTACATTCAACTCCTTAAAATCCGTCGGTATCTGATCCTCTTAGTTTTATTTATTATTGAATAAGACTCGTCGATATTGTCAACAGACATTGAGACATACCGTAAGTCGTGATGAGATATCAATAGAACGTCATATTATTATATTAGAACTAGCGGACCCGACAGACGTTGTCCTGCATGATATTCAAACGATTAGGATATTAAACAAAGTATTAAATCAAAGACAAATAATATAATAAATGTTTGTTTAATTTTATCTTAATGCGAGTTGATGAACAATATTTTTAGTCAATTCCTGAGGAGTATAAATGAATAAACTTGACGGTTTTCCAACGCGAGAACACGCCACATATAATTGGCCATGTGAAAAGACCGGATTTTCTAGATCCAACCCACAAATCTACATTGTTTGACCTTGTGACTTACTAATAGTCATGACAAATGCCAAGCGAATTGGGAATTGCAGTCGTCTGAATGGAATGGGTGAGTCTGAAGTGGTCATTGGAATTCGTGGCAGGAGAACAACTTCACCTTCAAATTTGCCGTTCAAAATTGTGGCTTCAAGAACATTGCCCATAATTTTTTTATGACTAATTTTGTACCGTTGCATAGCTTAGTTGCATTTAAATTCCGAAGCAAAATGATAGCCAATTTTCAATCGCAAGTTATGTGGTGGCATTCCTGGTAAATCCAGTGAATTCAAAAATTCAACAGGATAGTTGACTACTTCATCAGGATCGGTAACAGTGTCGATCGATTTGAACAATACCTCATTGCCAGGCAATGACTGTTGTATTTTGAAGTTAATAGAGTCAACATATTTTTTGCGGCTAAAATAGCTCGTTCCCGAAGCCACGCATGATTAATGTAATTTGCTTGTAAATCTGGAAATATGCTTGCAATCAAAGCATCTTTCGTAGTTACCATGGTGCAGAAATTATCTGGCAATTTAATGCATTGTGTGTCTCCATGCAATGGTATTGTTCCGTTTCCAATGTTGAGCAATTGCTCGGAGAATGATGGTGCCAATGGATCGTTTTGCAGTTGAACACGTATATTTGTGTTGAGACGTAATGTACTGGCATTTCGGCATAGATAAGATTGTTTTATACATGTGTTAATTGCATCCGCATATGTAGCGCGTGGAATGACCGGCAATGTCTGTCTAAAATCACCGGACAGCAGCAGTAAAGCACCACCGAAAAGCCGGGTGTTATTATTTAGATCTTTCATCATTCTATCGAGAGCTTCAAGTGAATGCTTGTGGGCCATAGTGCATTCATCCCAGATAATAATTTTGCATTTTTGCAAAACTTTAGCCATACCGGAATGTTTTTTTATGTTGCACACTACATCATATCCATTAGTAACAAATACAATCGTTTATAAAATATATTTCAAAAGTAGGAAAATTAATGAAAACAAATCAATTTGAGTTGATGTATTTTCGAGTTAATGTTAAGATCGTTCTCGAAATTAGTGAAACTTAATGGTTAGGTCATATTGACTGTGCAACTTACATTACAATAGCTCCCCCCTCTCCAATTGAACTTTTTTAAATAAAAACTAAATCATTGATTAGTATACCATTAGCATGAATTCACACGACTATACTAGAGGTGGCCAACCCAAATGATCTCGCGGGCCACTTTGGAAATACATTACGCGGCCACATATTTTTTTTTTTTATTAAAATAGAAAAAATTTGCAATCTGTTTACAAATAATACAATAAGTAATTGTAATACATTTTTTTTGTAAATGTTTAAAAAATCTTGGGTTCCGCAAAATTTTACAAGGCGGGTTGACCATCCCTGGTTAAAAACATTATGTCCAATGCTGTCTCATATAAAACTACTGTTTTGGGTACATAATAATATACTCTTTAGTCATTTCTCACAATTTTATGGTCGAATAACTAAAATAAGCACTTGGATATATATAAATTTTTTTTACGTTATCATAATTGTAAATGATTTTATTGATTTTATTTTTTATTTTATTTTTGCAACTTTTAATTATTTATATTATAACACACTAACAAAGTAAAACTTTTGTGTAACGAAATTCCATTCATCAACATTTTCTGTCGAAATATTTTTGAAAACCAACTCAAATAAAAACCTTAACTCAAATTAACGAAATTCTCTATAAAACGATTGTTTTTTGTTGCCCTCGAGACTTAGTAATAAAGAAGTTACACTGTACAAAGGTATTTTCAGTATACTATTAGTAAATCGTTAAGTTGAACTAATTTTTGCCACAACATCTCATGCATAATATAATATTATAGATATTATTTCATAAAATATTGCTATTAACTTAAGATGGCCAATACAACGGTAAAACGGTGATTCTATGTTTGTGAATTGTATTATAGTATAAAAGATAGCTCAAAATTAGTCTAAATATTTTGAAAATATTATTGTGATATTGTGTAAAAAATAATAATACACTCGATGACGTGAAAAACTTTCAAGTCACTATATATATAATCAAACTTTTTGAAACCTGTCCCTGGTTTTGACGTCAAACCTGTATGGAAGTATTCAGTATAGCATTATATTATATAGTTATTTACATTTTAATACTGTCTGTCAGATGTCAAATATTCCTATCAATTCAAAACACAAATTCTCAACGTGTTATTAAAACCATGGTTAGTATAAATATTCACTTACCAATAAGTATGACGAAGGGGTTATGGCTGTTCTTTGTTTGCTTCCTATCATAATGATGATGATGATGTTGACGAGATAAACTGTATAGGTTAGTCTGCCCAATGGCACAGTTAATCTGTTGTTGAACAGTTTTTCAATTGGACCTGTAAATTATTATAAAAAATAATATATAAATCAACACATACGAAACTGTTTGATTTGAAGTTTTGTGTATCTCTTAATTCTAATAAATCATAATATTATTTTATTGATGCACGTTATATTATGTACAATTTAACATGTTATAACTGGGAAAAAATGCTAACCAACTGAACAATAATTTTATATTAAAATTGTTCTCCCAAACACAGGATTATTTTCACAAAAATTCTTGTTTCAATTTTTTGTATGTGTTTCACGCACAAATATAAGGTAATAGGACGTATACTAATATGTTTACAAAATTTATCAGAAATAATAATAATTTGTATATTTTTCTGCATATAAATTAAACGTAGGTATAATACCTAGGTAATAGGTAATAGCGAATGAAGAATTATTTGTTTTCTAATAATTATTACTTAAGCGTATAGTTTTTTCAATTCAATTTCTAAATAACTTTTATTCCATATGTTTTTAAATAAGTATAATATTTAATTGGTGTCTTCATAATACTTAATGTTTAATAGTATAATATAATAATTAATAATTACAAAATATAAAACTAATTGAAAGAACCAAAAGATGAAATAGATTTTACAGTAGTTCTTACCACAAAAATGTGGTCCCGCTGTTAATAAATAATTATTCTATGATATTTCATTAATTCACTTAACATATACAATTATTTTACAAATCCAAAATACCGATAAGTAAGGAAAATTTTGAATTTACATCAGTTGATACGAAATTGTGTTGTTTTTTTAATTTCTATAGCTAACCTTTTGTAAATCAGATCCACCATACTCGTCACATCTTAATAATATGTTTTTAGTTTAAATCAGAATTTTAAGCCGAAATGATTATCGGCGTGAACGCACAAGTGTAGACAATCAATGTGCATTGTATTTTTAACGTTTAGGTTTGGTTTTGATATTTTTTCTTATACAAATCTGTCAAAATGACGTACCATAACCGGAGGTGAAATGGCATACCGTGATCCAGAACAATATGACAGCCCACGTGCAGTGGCTTAAAGCAGCGTACAACGAGTGTTCCAGCACGTTGTAAGGCCTGTACGTTTCGTAGAACACCGCTCCGTACAACTGGACCCAAAAGCAAACGGTGCAGGCTACCAGAGTCCCGGCGTAGACGACAGGCTGCGAGCAAAAATATAAACGTAAGCCGTATGTGGTGTTTGGCCAATAATCTATGCAATTTGCGTAGGCATATTTTAAAATAATAAAATGCATAATAGGTATATTATTGCAATCATACATAATATTATACTGCAAGTCATTACATTTTTTAATGCTTGCGGATCCAATTACATTTTACATGGTGGTACATTAATAAACTGTAAGTTATAGATTTGTGATTTATAATATTTATAAACCAACATCAACTAGTATTTTTTCACAGAATATTTTCGTCGAGCACGAGTACAATAAATCTCGATCATCGCGTCACGTCAGTCAAAAATCTCAAAGAGACACTGGAATATAATGCATTTATATAATCTTAATTACCAGGGAAAATTTAAATTTTCGTTTTTTCATCTCTTCTACCACAACGCCAGCAAGCAATCCGACGAAGAAAGGCGTACCTCGGTGGTAAAACGACCGGTAGTAATGATTAAATTCCACAGAATTGCTTGGATTCTCTAAGAACCTGTGGACAAGTTATGTAAAAAAAACTCGCATATAATACAATAGTATTACACGTAATAAGTAAATATTAAACATGTGCATCGGCCAGAAGAACCACAAACCTCGGCAGATAATCAAAATAATTGAAGTTAGAATTTAAAACAGGGTTTCTCATAGGCTGGCTTAAAGACAGTTTAAAAATGTTAAAGATACAAAGGCACACTATTTTTTATAAGTATTTAAAGTTCAAATTTTGATCAAAATCTCAAACTTTGATCAAAATCTCGAACATTTGCAAATTATTTTGTGGTTAAAAATGTATAGTATAATTTTCAATTTTTTTAGCTAAGAATTGAAAATGTAAAACAATGTTTTTTGTAAGTACCTAGTTTACAGTGTAACCAATAAATCAAAACATATGTGAGCATTATATAATATGATAATACATAATTAACGTCAATAGTTAGTACATTTATAATCTACTTAATAAACTAGTACACTTTATGATTGTAAAATATCTGTAATACACAAGTTGAATTTTAAATTAATCACAATATCGTACATAATATAAATGGTATCATCATTATGTCACCCCGTTAGGTTCCTATAATATAATATATTAGTTTGTTCAACATAACAATTAGCCATTAGGCTGAAGAAAGGAAGGTATAGGTAATGTCCGTAACGATGGTGAAAACTTATTTTCGTTTATCACTCAAATTCATACTTTAGTTCGTTGATAATAATGAAATAATTACGTTTCTCAAAAGCTTCTATTTAATTATAAAATATTGACAGCAAATCAAAAATAATTTTTGTATTTTACGAACAATTTATTTGTTGACGGTAAATAATAATAATAGTGTATAGGTTTATTGACCTAAAATAAAAACAGCTCAATTGGTATACTGACCCTATTATACAAATTTTGTTTTACTCGCAACAGGTCCATCGTCCATGTCCTTAGAGTAAAGGACTTTTAAATTAGTTTCTGTTAATCTGAATTTTCAAAACTTTTGTTGTTCATTATGCTGTACTTATTCAATAATACCTATATCAAATGACTTCAGTCTTTTATAGGAATCTTAAAGATTTATTTGAAAAAAAATTAAAGCATAGTATTTTTTTACAAACTCATTTATGTTTTCATACTTTTATTTTGTGTAAAGTGTCATATTATGAAATCAATATTTTAAGCTCCTAATGCTATAATATTATAATCATAAGTGACTAGAGTGATCATATTATAGAGTAATGAGTAACTGCAATACTCAGCAACACTGCAGGTTGTAACACTGTGTTTAATTGTTTTGTGTTTAATAATAATCGTATTGAGTCGTTATATTAAATAGTATATACTTACGAATACAGAATTCGAATCATTCCATACGATTGGTTGAAGTAGGTTGTAAAGAACGGTATCGCCAAAGACGCAATAAAAAGTGTAATAATTAAATATATTCCAATTTTTCGGTGTTTGACACACACGTAAACCACGGTGGTCCCGATGACGAGAAACTGTAGCAGACACGATACGTACCAGCCAGAAATGAGACACTGAACAGCAAACGAAAATGATTATGAAAAGGTATTATGTTTGTATCCATTACTACACATGTATACGGTATTATATACCTATTATTTATTCTTTATATTATATACTTATTAGTTATTCTCGGTGGGTCGGCTAAGTATTTTATTTTCTACAAACAATTTACCAACTAGTCTCTAATATTATAAAGGACCTACGTATATCCAAGGGTCTATCCGTCTGGGGTCTGAGTGGTTTTATAATCTACTGGTATAATAAGTATGTTTCTATATCAAATTTCGTCAAAATTGAAACTTCAAACTTCATAAAAAATGTATGTCACTTAAAGTAAGAAACTTTTTTTTGATTTCAGTAAAAAAAGATTATGAGGAATCTTGTATTACATTTTTAAACATTCTAAAGTATATAAAATAACGATTAATTTTTCTCCATGAATAAAAAAAGCGTCTTCAAGTTACTACAAATAACTTAAACAAGCCAAAATATTTTGTAAATGATGTCAAATCTAGAATATTCTGCTAATATAATTATATTTATTGAACATTTCGGATATCTACAATATATAGGCACTTCAGTTATTCACTATAAAATTACAACAACAAAAACTAAATAGATTTTCTTTGCGTTATTAATACCGTTATTTTTACCTTTAGTACCAACTAGATCTGGAAATCCCCCAATACCCCCTTCCAATTATAATCGCCACTTCATAATCTATCTATTTTGCAGCTTTGGCATTCGCTATTTCAATGGTTAATAGGTACCTAGATATGATTCTAAAAACATCAAAATATACATTTTTTCATTTTACTTGATTTTCGACTGGTATGTAGTTGCTGACTGCTAATATATTAGCCCACCAATAGCTTTTGCAATTGTCAGCTTCAGGCCATATTCTTGAAGCCCAAAAAGGCCCGTTGCCCATATGAGGAATCACGTAAGCTGTCATCAGCATCACGATCACATACGACGGTAGGACCCTTATTATTGAGAACAAACATCATCATCATAATCATTTATAATTTTAATATTAATATAATAATATATTATATAACTGTGAAGGTTTGCATATGAGTTCAATATCTCTTATCACGGACTTTGAAATAAATATAATGACTTTATAGTTTATGGTGTACTAAAATAATTGTAGGTACCTAGGTATAGTGGCACTTTTTTTAAAATCCAGTTTATTTTAACTACGCATAACATTATCGAAGCGGGCGGCGCCTTCCTAACTAATATACTGTAACCCTCTTGGTTTCAACAGAACGACCATGAGATATTGTGGACTAATTAAATGGAAATACCTATATATGAAGATTTATATTTTTTCCCATACACCTATTATTTTAATAAATGTGGCTAAAACGGATTGCTTAGTCGAACTCGACCTAATATAATTATTGTTCTTTTAAACTAAATCGCTATTATTACATGGGATCATAATAATTATAATAATAATGATTGTGCAATAATATAGGATAGATATTATATATATTAGATATAGATACACACTTCAAGTATTTGTACACGACCACCATAAGTATCTTATAACAATTGGTGCCGGGCTTATTGAATTGTGGAATCAACATGACGTACATCAAGTAACCGGCAATGTAAAAAAACGGGTCTATCAAATTCATGGACGTCAATAAGAAATCATATCCGTTCTCATATAGCTAGAATGAAACAAAAACAAACGCAAGAAAATAAAATCATTCACAGCATTTAAAGCATATTATAAGTTATGTAATAATATTTATCTAAAACGGGTTTAGCAACAGCTACTTAGGTAGGTCATGTAAATAAGTGTGATAAGTGTGGCGTGTTCGCGCATCACTGGTGGATTACCTTTTCAAGGTAAATTCCATACGAGATCGGATTTATTATAAAGTACAGAAATTTATGGCAGAACAACACCAAAATCATGGCATAAACTTTTAGCCCGTTGAATACGTTCAAATCGTTGTTTCTGTTGTATTTGATTAGATCTCTGAAGTTGCGGATTAACGAGAACGATCCGAATGTTTCCGGCATTTCATAATCTGTAAATATTTAATACAAATAAAACAATAAGAACTGCAATAATCATTATATATATTACGTAGAATGTTGATGTGTACAGGCGAGGCAGGGTAACTAGCACCCTCCTTTGTAAAAATTGAGCAACAGTATATAATTTTAATGAACATTTTAGTTTTTGATATGAATTAATTGATAACACGACGGTGTCTTTTAAGGATTTTTCAAATTTTATTAATTATAATTATAGTAAGGCTGAGTACTGATTTTATACATTTATCAAGAAAAGTTCCAGAACAATGTGAGTGATATGTGAGTGACATGTTGCATAACATAAGGAAGTTATATTTTAGTTACATGAATTTACATTTGAGTAATAATATGCATTTATGTATTACATAACATATCACTCCCATTGTTCTGAAATCTTTCTAGATAAAATATATATTTGAAAAAAATAGAAGTCCTGAAGTCCTCAGCCATAGTAATTATGTTAAACAAAATCATAAAAACTAGATAAATTCAGAGCAAACATGTATAGGTTACACATTTAGTTACACATTTTAGTACACATTTAGACACTTTTTATATTAGATATAAATAATATAATAAAAAATATAACGATTTTTATAAAAATATAACGATTTTTATAAAAATATTATTTTTAAAATAATATTAGTATTGTTGGTCAGGTTATAGGTGATCTATAGGTTACCTAACCTAGCCTTGAAAATAACTCGGTGGATATAGGAAGTTTTCCTGCTATCCCGTGATAAATGAGTTGATTAATTATCGTTGTTGTTGATTATTTTTCAAGTTTTTATACATTGTGGTGTTTAAGAACTAAAAGTCCTCAGCACCATAGTTATTTTACATATAAAACGTATAATCGTTCATCTTATTATGTGCCTATGTATTTATTATTTATAACTAAAAAAATATTCTACTTACTCTTTTTCTCGGGGTTACTCCGTATTATTATTATCAAATGGTGCGCCGTCGATAGGCAGCAGATCAAGAATATGAATCCAATTAGTGAACTTAACAAACAAATACGAAAACAATGTTAGTATTATAGCTGTATAGAGGTGTATGATAATGAATTTTTCTAGACGCTATTGAAAAATGAAAACTACTGGACATTTTTTACTTTTAAACCCGATGATTTGAAAATATTAGCTATTAACATTGATCTATAAATATAAATAATTTGCAAAAATGGTCCAAGTATAATAAATACTACATCTAATATCATAACATAATATAGCTTATACCTATTTTTGTAAAACAATTTTTAAGGATTATTATCCTTAGTATAAATATTTAAAAAACTCAGAAATTACTCATAAGAACTTCGATTCAGAAAAGTTAATTTGAAAAATAGAAGTTTATATCACCAAGGAGTTCATTCCTTAAATAATATTTTTGTATCGGGTATTTAAAAATATGGTTTCTATAAAGTATCTATAGGTATACTAAAAAGTTCTAAAAACCAGGATTTGAATAAATAACTATTAAAGGGGCAAATGCGTGAGGATGAGCTTGCTTAAAAACCACCCTGTATATAAACGTAAATAATCGTAACCTGGTAAAATAGTATCCGGTATCGTACGGATATGCGTCTTTATCCGTTGAACACAATATTGATTCAACTTGGACTTGAGCTTTAACCCGGTGTGGTAGAAATTGTTTGTCGAATTCTTTTTGTAGCGTAACCTGGAGGTCATCAGCGGTGCAAGAGTCCGGCATGCAAATGCCGAATTTCACTTTTCTGTTCAGTTGTTTGTCGTGATCTACGAACTGTGAATTTTTTTATTATTAGAAAATATATGATAGGCGTTATTTAGGTATACAGTATAAATGGGCAATACTGCCCTGCCATAGGGAAAGGCAGTATCTACAAAAATGTTTATGTTGGGAAAATGGATTTTTCATATTTTAAAACTTTTTGACTTGTTAATAAAATTATTCATTAATACATATATTATTGTGATCGTTATTTTTAGTAATTTATCTCAGAGTCGTTCTGGTGATTTTATTGTTGCTAAATCATTGATTTATACTTTTTTGGATAAATTAAGTAGATACTGTGTTTATGATAGTATGATAGTAAAAAATGATTACAGAAATACATTGCAGACCTTTTTTTATTATGAGTGCATTAAATTGTTTTTTTTAAGGCATTTGTCTTTTTTTTTTAGAGGATTTTAATCCGCAACCTAATTATTACATACAACTCAAGCAGCGAGTAATCTACACGCATAGTGGTGTATGTCATATTATATCATAATATTATGTTATTTTTAGTTGTAATAAATACTTATCATTATTATTATTGTATGTCAAAGGCAACTAGACAAACTAGTGCATTTTGCACTTGGTAGTTTGAAGAGAATTGGTATACTTAAAAGGTAACTTTGATGGCAACTAGTACAATATGCTAGTCCCTTTTGACTCTTACCACCACGAGTCACAATTTCACTGCAACAGTACCTATAATAATATAGATGTGATCATAAAATCGCCTATCTATGATTGTACTCACCCCGAGTATCTCGCGCCAGGCGTGGACGTTGCTCTGTGGTTTGTCGGGTTTGCCGGCCGCGAAATCGACGCCGGACGACGATTCAAATTTAACGGATGGAATACAGTATTTACCCTGAACTGGCCGGTGCACGTTAACGCACTCATCGTACACACCCATCTGGTGTGTGTTGCTGGCGAGTAGGCCGTTCGGATACCGACTCCACGAATCGGACACTGCATATTAATAAAATAATAATAACATAAAGAATCACAACGGTATTTAAAAATTAAAAATATCTAGTTGGATACAATAAAATCAAGTTGGAGAAATTCCTGACCAATTTTCTGAGAAACAACCGAATCGATTCACTTGGAATTTTACATAGACCTATGTCTGATGAAAGTCAAAACTCACTTTAGGCTGGTTCACCAGGAGATCACCATAATCTTTAAATTCGTTCCATGTGAGGATATAATCAATAATAATAATAAGTATTATAAAAACCCCGAGGCACAACCACAATATGATTGATTTAATAAAATATACAGTAAAAAAAACGATTTTAACAGTATTCAGAAGTTTCATTGAAATAAAATATTATAGCTTCAGTTACATTTTTACTCATATTTTTGAATGAGTTTTTCAGGTATGCATTCATTTTCTCTGCTGTTGTTCCACGGGATATTATTGGTAAAACTTGTCGGGTATCACATTTATTACTGAGATAAATGTATTTGTATTTTTCTTATATTATGTTCTATAACAGCATAAAATAATATTAAAATGGGTAAATCGTAAATAGTAAATACAAGTACACACTTCAACACACTTTTAAATATAACTATAAATATAATATAATAAAATTATAAATATATAATTATGTAGGTTAAACATACAATCACTTAAATATGTATAATACCAAAAGATTTATTTTTTGAGAAATTAATAAGATATTAAACTTTGAAAATATTCATGAAAATGTACAATACAAGTCTGGCAACTTTGACAAATACATTAATGAGAATTTAAATAAGCCTAAAACTAACTGTTAGAACTTTTTTTGAGAGAGGAGGAGAAAGCCCGATTTTGTAAGGGACTTTTCAAAAAATTAAACTTGGACAGATCTCGTAAATAGTTCTAGACGCATGTTACATATAAGCATATAGCCGGTGTCATTATTTTTTCAAAAGTGCATAGTTTTTACTTTTTCTTACAACGGGTAGGTTATGTACCCTTATATTATATTATAATTTATAATACTTACTCTGCACCGCCCACAGCGAATCATTTTCCAAATGTTTGGCGTACATCTGCGTCTGTCGGCGACACTCCGCAGTGCCCACGTCTGTGGGCCCGTTGAAGTCTCGTAGAGCCTCGTAGAAGAGTTTAGCGATCCAAGTCTTCGGGTAGTCGTTGTCCGATGGACCGTCGATATTGGCAGACGAGACCCCGAACACGTGGATGAAGAAAACGACACTCGCGCAAACCAACGTCGACGTACAAGACATATTCATTATTATTATTGTTATTGATATTATTAGTAGGCACCTATGTTGTATATTATTCACTCGTGCGTCCAGTCCGTTGCAATCACCGGTTCGCGAATTAATGCATCTCGTTTGTAGATCAGTGGAGACCGAGAATCAAGTGCTAAACCTCAGCAGCGAGCGGTTAAAGTAGTCGATATAAGCATAGGCGTGGGCGTGGGCAGACTTTAAAAGCAGGTTATCATCGGCCATCTAGTCAACCATTTTATAAAAATACAACACAACTAAATTTTATCTAAATTGTATAGGTACACTACGTATAGGTGTAGGTATGATTTATGTACACATTCCGCCAGTCTACAGTACACGTACTCGTGGGCCCAGGATATAAACAATAATAATAAGTATTTATTACAACTAAAAATAATATATTATGATATAATATGATATACTCCACTATGCGGGTAGATTACTCGTTGGTTAAGTTGTGTGTAATTGGGTTGCGGATTTAAATGCTCTAAAAAAAAAATAAAAATGCCTAAAAAAAATACAATTTAATGCACTTATAACAAAAAAGTTTTGAAAATGGGTACCACTCTGCTGTACATTAGGTGTCGAGTTGCCAGTTGGTCACTTTCATAGATGCGTTAAATTTGTATTCAATGATATAAATAATTGTATACAAAAAACTATTCTGAGCGAAGATGGTCTGTCAGCCTACACAACTAAGTGTGTTTTAAGATATTATTGCTATTAAAATAATTAATTTTACTACCTAATAATAATACAGTAGGTTTAATAAATTTCTGAAGAAAACATTTCATTTTAGAGTTTAATTATTGAGTGTATAAAATATTATAATATACTTTAGAGGTTTCGAGCAGCCACGAAAAATATTGTTAAATTATAAAGAAATAACTAACATCGTTATTCTTTATTTAAATATTTAATTTCGTCCAAGTTTGAACTTAAAATATCTATAAAACATTATTTTTTGGTTAAACTATTAAATACTTAATTTTTCAATCCTTAGCTATAGAAACTGAAGACTTTATAAATTTTTAACCACAAAACAATTTGCAAATGGTCATTATTTTGATCAATTTTGGTCAACTTTTTAGTTTTAAATGTTTAAAAAAAGGGGTGCATTTTTAACATTTGTAAAATGCACTTAGAACCACTTATGAAAAATCTTGTTTTAAATATTTAATCCTTATAGCTATACAAATTGAACATTTTATAAGATTTTAACTACAAAACAATTTGCAAATGTTCTATGATGAATTTTGATAAAAATGTGAAGTTTAAATGCTTATAAAAAAAACTTGTTTCTATGTTTTCTTAATACTTTTGATCTGTTATTTTAAAAATGTATGAGGAATCTTTTGTTACATTTTCAAGCAATTGGACCCAACAAACATTTTACTATCGTACATTTTTTTATCGATCATTTTTAAAAAAAACCGACAATTTCTTAGGCCCCTGCAATTAGCTTAAAAGTTGTCAAAATATTTTTAAAAATGTTTAGCGTATAGAAAATGATAATCTTAACACTTGATGAAATTTAAAATGTTTGCGGTTATTCCTTTTTTAATTATATCAAAATAAAGATCATTCCGTCCCGAATCTAAAATGGTAAACAATGCCTTAAAATAATTTTAAACAATGAAAAAAATTTGTTTTTTACTATATAAATTATTATTATGTCACTCGTGAATCAGTTACAGAGTATACGTAATGTCGCAATACCTACTAAATACAACAGTGCAAATAGGGAGTGCAATACGAATTACGACTTCAATAAATAGCTTATTGTTTTCTTTATTACAGCTGAGATCGTGTTTATCTGATTAAAGTAAAACTATAATATATTTTAAAAGTGGAAATACCATTTTTTTCTTTTAGGGGTAAGTCAAAATAAATGTTATACAATTTTCAAATAACACTATATGAAGTATGTAAAAATAAGAAAAAATTATTTAAAAACCTAAAATTGCACTTAAAATGTCAAATAAATTCTCTAAGCCAGATAGAATTAGTATTTGTTAACATATTGATAAAATATTGGTTTTAAATATAAATATATTGTAGTATCATTTATTTTACATATTACAATCATAGTGTTTTTTTTATTGTATAAATATTGTAACAAAGACAAAAAACTTTGAAGCAATATTAAAAATAATATTTTAATCATATTATACTCTGGAAATATTGTGACCACAATGGTTAGCAAAATTGTAACAAATATCTGTCAATATTTTCATTATTGCTGAGATATGTTCATTTTGTGTTTTAAATAATGTCAGTACTCAGTATATTTTAATTGTAACATCCTTTTTTTTAGGATAAATAAATCATTCATAGAATATTAGTTACAGAAATCGTTTATGAATGTGATTGAATACAAATGTGTGCACATACCTATATTATTTGATTCACATCACTAGTACTTACTTAACCTTAAAGTAGGAATAATTATAAGCTATACCTTTTTTAGTTTAATATCAACAGAAAATTTAAAACAATTTGTCTTAATTCACAATATTTTATTCAAATACCTACATATATTCTTAGTTGGAACTTACAACATAATATGTATTTATAATAATCACGATAATAATTAAAATTGAATATATTTAAATATTTAAATTATAGTTATATAATAATAAAAATTTTTTTAAATAATTGCGTATAATATTAATAAATTAACAAATCTTATAATAATTATAATAATAAAAATACATTTAAAATACAATTAATTGTGTACAGCTGCAAATAATTTACTTAAACTAATTTACTATATTTTTTTGATTTAAACGATTTGTGACTTGTGCCAACCAATTAGACACTGATGTGGATATTTCTTCATCCTAAGTTATTTCAAACTTTATTTTATTACTCTTATTATAGATTCTGAAAATTGTTAAATGTAATAATAATTATACTGTTTTGAGACCACTGCAATAAGTAACTTGTGTAATAATTTAAATTATAATTCTACCCGATTCTTTTTGATTAATACTATGAATTAATTATAATGTTATATAATATCCATTTTAATATTAATTGTAGGTATATATAAATTTACCTAGCTATAAATTTATAGGTAATTATAATAAATAAATAAATATTTTATTGGCCAAAAAGAAAATGCATAGTGATTGCATATAGTTAAATTACATAAATAATGACCCATCTCACCACTGAGGATAACCTCTTATCGGTGATGATGGAGTACTATTAAAGGATTAATATACATTTATAAATTTTATAATAATTTCGAAATTGTTTGTAGAAAAGTGCGTCATATTTGACTATAATTCAAAACATAAATAGACATATTAATCAGTGATAAAATAATAAAATGATAAATTGCTATAAATAAATATAATATAATGTATAGAAGTACAACAAAAGTGGAATAGATAGGTAAATAGACTACATTATATTCACCGGTACATTACATAGGCTGTAGAACACTAGTATTATTTATCAACCATAGTTTAATAGAGTGTTTATATATTTTATAGGACGTATTGTTAATAATTTATATCGGAATATCATTTAATAATCTCAAACCCACTTGCGAAAAACATCGACTCGATTTTAATATACGAACAGTAGGGATTTCTAAGTTGTTTTTTTGACGTGTGTTATAGTATCTAGATTTAAACTCAATTAGATTAAATTTGTAAGTAGGTATAATATAGGGCATTTCTGTAGAATAATTGTTGCGTCGTAAAAACTTTAAATTCATTAAACAGATCCTTAGTAGGATATGTTTTTTGTTTATTTAAAATTATTTTAATTATGCTTTTTTGAGCTCTGAGTATTTTATTGCTTCCTATAATACCTAAGCCACCCCAAGAGGTTATTCCGTATTGTAAAATGGATTGTGTCATGGCAAAATATATCAAACGTAAGGCCTGACTGTTAAGGAATTTTCTTGCGTTAATGAACAGGTAGTGCATTTTCCGTAGTTTCATTATCGTGTTATGTATGTGTGTATCCCATTTTAGGTATTGATCAAATATGATACCTAAATATTTAATAGTTTCAGTTTTTTTAATAACATAACACGAACAGTTATTCGATTCACAATCTATATCATGGATTTTAATTGAATTTGAATTGGGCTGGGTTCTTTTGTCTAGGGTGAAATTGATATAATTAGATTTAGTGTAATTTATTCTTAAATTATGTTTAAGAAACCACGCATTTAACAAGTGCAGGTCCGTTTCTGCTTTTAGATGAACTTCGTCCCAATTGTCCCCTGATATAAGAATGGCGGTATCGTCTGCATAAGAATATAGTTTACCGTAGATATTTAAATGATCAAGTGAAGAGACATATATAATATATAAAATAGGTGATAATACTGTTCCTCGAGGAACCCCCATTGTAATTGTGACTTCATCGCTAAGTGTGTTGTTAATTCTCACTTGTTGTTTTCTATTATATAAATAAGATTCTAATAATTTTAGTGGTTTATTGACTATACCTATTGATTGTAATGTACGTAATAATGATTTGTGAGAAATGCTGTCAAAAGCTTTACTGAGGTCTAGGAAAATTCCTAACGTTTTTTTATTTTGGTTTAAGTTACTATAAATATCCATTGAAAGCCGCGCTAAGGCATCTTCTGTTCCTAGATTTTTTCTGAATCCATATTGAGATTTAGATAGGATATTATTTTCTTCTAAGTAATTCAGAAGTCTCGTTTTTATAGCCCGCTCAAAAATTTTTGAAAAAATATTTAATAAGCTAATAGGTCTGTAATTATTTATTAGTTTTTTATCGCCGTTTTTATAAATAGGAGTACTATGGCACTTTTAAAAGAATCAGATATGGTACCTTCCTATAGTATTGTATTAAAAATATGTGCTAAGATCTCTGATATTGATTCTTTAATCTGTTTAACTTTAACTACGTTGATTGATATCCCGTCTTTACCTGGGGCCGAGTCACCTTTCATATTTCATATTTGAGATAATATTATTGATTATTCACTTCTAATGTATTTATTTTTCTTAAATACAAGGATTGATTAGGGATATGCTTGTCGATCGATGCATTTAATTGGAAATCTTGTTTTTTTGTCGTATTGTTTTGGGTACCCATTGCAGCAAAATATTGATTAAATGCATTAGCTATAAATAGTGGGTAGGAAACAGTTTCATAGGTATTGTTATCGATATTAAAATTAGTGATTATTTGTGTAGGCTGCTTTTGAGTTGTTATTTCTTTTATTGTAGACCACATTTTTTTAGGCTTGTTGCAGAATTTTTTGATTTTGGTACCATAGAAATTCTGTTTCTGTATAAATATAATGTTAGTTATTTTATTTCTATATGCTTTATATTTATCAGTTAGGAGAGTGTTAAAAGGTTGTTTTCTAGTTAAAGTATGTAATTTATCCCTTCTTTTTATTGCACAAATGATACCTGGTGTAATCCACTGGTTTCGTTGATAATTATTATTTTTTCTCCCATAACGTGTAATATTATTTAAATTGTTTTTTATAATTGATGTAAGTATTGTTATTTTGTTTTCAGAGTGTTTTGATGTTATTAATTCGTTCCAGTCAGTTTTGTAAATTGCCTTTTTGAGTTCTTTATAGTTGATGAATTTATATGAGTTATTATTTGCATTTGTAATTAGGTTTGGAGCGGTTTTATTTAATTGTAAAAATAAAGGATAATGATCAGTAATTAGTGAGTCTATAACCGCTGAATGAATATTATAATGTTTGTGATTATCTCTAATGAATATGTGGTCAATGCAGCTGTTGGTTAAAGGTCTTGTGGGGCAATTAATGTATTGAATGAAATTAAAAGAATTCAATAAGTCATAGTATAGTGTTGTAGAGTTTGTGGTATCAGATAGATTTATGTTCATATCACCTATTAATATTAACGTAAGTTGTCTATTGGAGTTGAATATATTAGTTATTATTACCTCAAGATCCTCAATAAATTTTATAATATTTCCACTAGGAGACCTATACACTGATATTATTCCATAATTAGTTTTATTAAATGTTATTGTTGTAAACAGACAGTTGGCATCTTGTGCCTATTATAAATTCAGCTGTGGTGTAATTTATGTCTTTTTGAATAAATATAACTATGCCGTCCGATTTGCGTGTATGATTTCTAGATATTGAAGACTGATAATTAATTATCGATATATATTTCTGATCAATGTTATTACCTAACCATGATTCGACTGTAATAATTATATGGCTTTTATTCTTAATTGCTGCATTTAGACAACCTAGTTCAGATATGTTATTAGCAATACTTCTAATATTAGTAAATAGTATATTCAAACTGGTATCATTGTTATCAAGTTTTGTGTTAATCTCATTAAGTGAATTAATTGTTGTATTTTCTTTGTCAATGATGTCGAGAAGTGTGTTAAGTGATGCCATCAAAATTATTTAATTTATTATTCATCCCTATCTTTTCTTTTTTGTGAATATAATGTAGACTATTACTAGAGTAAACAAAATAGGTATAATATTGATAATTTTTCAACGGAAGTCTAATAATTAATGATTTAAGTAAAATGAAAAATTAAAATATGTATGTAATAAGTATTAAAGAAATATACATTTAAAGTATGAGTGTTAAGTATTTTATGATTATAATGATTATAATATCTGAAGATCCTTACCCGATTTTATTCGAATGATTTTTGAATTTTCGTCTTTCCTGATGAGAATGTCTGAGTTTATAATCCATACAAACTTATAATTTTTTTCCTTAGCCGTCGATCTTGTGTTTGCAAATAGAATTCGTTTGTCCTTGGTTAAGCGCTCGTTAATGAATATTTTACTATCATTTGACCAATTACTAGATAACATGTATGCATTAAGCTTTTTATTTTTCGATGTATGTATACGAATTTTTCTCATTTCTGCTGTTTCCAGTTTAGCTATTATTATTGGGTGGCTGTTATTTGATATTGTTAGTCTAGTTGCTTCTGTAGTTGTTATTGTAATATTTAATTTTTTTGCAATCTGTTGTACGATATCAAGATAATTTTCGTTGGGAGACTTAGGTACTCCTTTTATTTCAACGCTGTTGCCGAGATTATGTTGTTCAAATGAATCTAATTTTTGTTTGATTTCTAAAATTTCGTTAGATAATCGTATGTTTTCAATTTTAAGTTTCTCGTTATCGTTTCTTAAAAGTTTCATTTCAGTCAATGATGATTCTAACTTTTTATTAAAATCATCGAACTGCTTGCTCATAAAACTCACTGAATTTAATAGATTTTCTATTTTTACATCCAGTTTACCTATTGGATCATTTACTGTTTTATGATCGGAGATTTGGCACGCAACACACAAAAATCTGGATTTTGTGTTTTTTGACATTTTTTTGAAATTTGCTTCAGTGACCCCAGTGCAATAGAAGTGAAATTTTGATGTACAAGCACTGCATTCCAATGTGTCCTCATTATGAGTGAATTTTTCATTACATTTCGCGCACTCGAAAGACATTTAAAATACGTTGTATACATAATCGGAAAATATACTTAATCGATATAATAATAATAGTTTAATTGGAATGGACTCGGCCTTAGCAGACGATATTATTCCGTAGATTAGATAAGCGATGGAACGTTATCCGCACGTCTTACTCGGACAAAGGCCAAACCAGTACCATTATGTTATCAATAATATATAGAAATACGTTGTTTCAATATTTTTACTTAGTGTTCCTTGAAATATTTTACTGTCTATTAAATAAACACATTGTCAGAATACTTACAAGAACATAATATGTTATCAATCGTTTTAGAAAAACGTTGTCAACGTATATTTTATTGATGTTTCCTACAATGTATTCTTCAGTACGTGAAAAACATTATTCAATATGTTTTAAATATATTTTTGCTCACAATATAATAAAAAACATATTGTCAAAATGTGTTCAAACAAAATATTTCCAAGAACACAAGTAAAACATATTTCTACAATATAAATATTTTCTAATTGCTATTTGGGAAGGCACACTTTGTTCGCACAACTTTATGACGCCAAAAAAAAAAAAAATGAATTACCTATTTAAAATAAATTATAACAATTTTTTTTTTTAATATGTCGAATCATAATAGGTGGAGAGGTTTAAATAGTTCTTGATATGCACATGCATGAGCATGTGGCAGAATGATGGCTCTACGTGTTTACTATTTAATAACATACAATTAAATAGATTACATAAATTGTATTGTTATATTTTGTAGTTTTTTTTTATGTCTTCGCTTCGAATTATTATATGATAATATTGTAAATTATGAACTCAAGTGCGGTAGAGTTATACCATATGTCAATATAATAAATCTACATAAAATCAAACGAGCTTAAACTTTTAAAGATACTAGATACTATTATTGTACTTAAATTTCTTGCAGCTGCAACCATTGTTCTATGGCCTGTGGATAAACTATAAAAATTATAGGTATTGAAAAAAGCTGTTAGAGGTCTAATCTAACTTTTTTAATTTTAATTTTAAAAAAAACTATTAAAAGACCTAATTATTGAAAATTGTAAAAAGTAAGATCTGAGCTACAGTGTTTAATTACATCAAATTTGTGATTTTGTTTATTGTCCGACTTGTTGATATAATAAATGTGGCCACCATCGTTAATCGTTAACATGTAAGCCCTTATATTCCAGCTGCTAACAAGGTCTGCGAAGACCACAAATCTACTCATATTCAATACATTTAGGTGCGACGTATCAGCTTAAGTATTTATTGAAATCGTTATTCTTAATAACATCGTCATAGATGTTATTTTAGTAAATTACTATAACTACCGAAACTGTAACCTTGAAATGTGTGGAATAATTACAGTAGGACAATCGAGGCATCGAGCGAACAAATTAAGTATAGGCATATTATATTATCAATAGTATGCATTTTATTTACATACGCATGTACGTATTGCAAGAGCTATTCACCTTCATAAACATACAAAATACAATTAACTTTTAGGAAATCGTATTATATAATGAGATGAATGTGTAGGATCAGGGTCAAGGTTTCTTGTATAGAATATAGTGCAGTGTTTCCAAACTGGTGTTAAGTGATCCGTCAAGAGTTCCATACTTCCGTGAGAAATTTTGGAAAAAATAAATTAATAAATAACATTTGATAGCTATGGGCGAGAGCTGTCCCGCTCTTAACGTTGGGGTAATCTTTGAGATAATGAGAGATGGTCATTAAATAAATTCTAGGCTCTGATATATAGATTAATAATATTATAATAGACAATAGTTGATAACGAAATAAGACTTTAAAAACTGTCCTTGCTGGTTTTTTTGTTGATGTTAACGACACTCACTTTATGTGAGTTACTATATATGACTATGGAAAAAAAATGGGGGTTCCGTAAGAAGTTCTTGCAAAGGAGTTAAATAAGTTGGAAAACACTGGTTTAGTGAGTATATCTATTACCTACTGGCTGCTATAAAGTTGTCTCAAAACTATAAAAAAGTGTCTGTTAATAATCATGAAAATATTTCGAGGGTCAGGATCACCAAATTTAAACATAATTCATTTTCCACCACAAGACATAATTCTATCATTTATAGAGTGGCATATAGGTACTGAAAAATGTCTTCATTATCTGCAATGTTTGTAGTAGGTATTTATCATTTTAATTTCTTTAAATAACTAAGTAATATTCCCTTTTATAGGTATTTTTTCCGAATTATTTAAATATAAAATGTTGTTGCAATAAATACTATTTCTATTATCTCGCTATCAAAGTATCATGCACATTTATTTTTTTCATGGCTTGAAACCGAAAAAAATTTTAAGGATTTCAATTTCGGTTTCGGTTACCGGTATTTACTTTTACCGATTTCGATTTTGATTTTAGATAACGGTTTTAAAAAAATGTGGTTTCAATTAATACTTTGTATACCGGTGTTGTATAATAATTGTATTAATTTAAATTTGAAATAACGTTTTTGATAAATTACGCTTTTCCGTTTTAACTTTGCACACCGGTTTAAATAATTTTGATTTTGATTTCCATTTCAAATCAATATTTCAAGAAATTATGTTTTCCGTTTTGATTTTGCATACCGGTTTTTATATATTTTTGATTTCCATTTCAAATAAATATTTCAAGAAATTATGTTTTCCGTTTTAACTTTGCATACCGATTTTATACATTTTCGATTTTGATTTCGATTTCAAATAATAGGTATCCCACTGTTTTTTATTCCATGATTTTATTTTGCTCCAAGAATTTTCAATGGTATTAATAAAGTTATGGAAGTTCAAAGTTGCACTGATTACGCGTGTATCGGCACTCGTCGTTGCGCTCCTCGGCGCAAATCGAAAATATCCCCCAACTCAGTGGCGTATTTAGTATTTTTTGTAGGGGGAGGATGACAAGAATTTTAGCTTACAGATTACGATGTAAAAATTATAATATAATAATAGACATGTATTTTAAGAGCCATGGGGGCAGATTTGTCCCCAAATCCGCCCCTGTCCCGACTTGCTTTGCAACTCCACCTCAAGTTTCTCGCAGGAGTGAATATACGGTGGGTAAAGGTCCAAACAATGTTTGTGTCAACACCGTGTCCAAAGTAAATCCGGCGAGTGCGGCGGCACTGTACGATTCCTATTCTGACCATGCTGTTCCAATTGGGTCCGATGCGTCCGATGCGGCAAAATACAAGCTGTTTTGTTTTTCAACGCATCGGATGCGGGAGCGCGTATAATGGCCGAAAATATATTAGCCGATCCGTATTCTAGCCGAAAAATATTTCAGCCGAAAAATAATTGGTTGGACAAGTAAATTAGCAGAACCGTATTTTAGCCGAAAAATATTACAGCCGAACGTATTTTAGCCGAAAAATATTACAGCCGAACGTATTTTAGCCGATAAATATTACAGCCGAAAGTATTTTAGCCGATAAATATTACAGCCGAAAGTATTTTAGCCGATAAATATTACAGCCGAAAGTATTTTAGCCGATAAATATTACAGCCGAAAGTATTTTAGCCGAAACGTATTAAAGCCGAAACGTAAAAGCCGAATTTATGAGTGATAAGCAGTTGTCCAAAAATTGAAAAGTTTGGTTATAAAATGATCAGATTGGTTATACCAGGGGTATGAAACTCCGTGCGTTGGCCGAATCAAGCGATTGTGACCTTGAACACGGTCTCCAGGGGGGCGTGGCATGTGTTATCAATTAAATATATCATATCAATGTTATCACCATACAATATTGTTTGTACCATTTTGTACAATATGTCTTATTAATTTTACCAAGATTTAATGTTTATTTATTAAAATTTAAAGTTAATTACTGATTATAAGTAATAACTCTAATGAAAAAATATTATAATACTTAAATTAATGATTAATGTGATAATAGGTAATTGGATTTGGAATAAAATACTAGGCATAAAGAACAAACACATTGGAAATTTTGTAAGAATATAATAAATTTATTCAATGAAAATAAAATCAAAAATTGCAAGAGAAAAATGAAAAATAATATATTACATTAAAAGAATACATAAATTGGTATAAATCTACTTTACCGGACACCCTTTTTTTTTATTCAAAATACGTGGTTTTTTATGCTGAATTCAAGTGTTTGAAAAAATGTCCATAACTTTTGAATGGTAAGTTTCCGGAAATTTTTTCAAACCCATATGAATTCAGCATAAGAAACCACGTATTTTGAAGAAAAAAAAGGGTGTCCGGTAAAGTAGATTTGTTCCCATACTAAACATACTAAACAACTTCACACCTATTTTGAAATGAAAACAAAAATATGTATAAAAAACGTGGTTTTTTATAATGGTACAATAAAAAAACTGTGGACCTGTGCAAAATTTACAAAAGTAAACGTAAACGGTAACTGAATAATGAATACTGATTACTGAATGGTAAACAAGCCGACCCCGCGCAGCGTACCCAGCCTACGTGGCAGTAAACGTTTACATAATACCACTTTGGGTCTAACATCATATTGGTAAACGTTGTTTTTCGGAGGTTCAGACTTCAGATAGGTAAACAAGACCCCGATCAGCTGATCGAGTGTCGCTTCTATATTGTTCTAGGGTTATACGACGGTTACTTTGTGGTTACCGTGTGACCAACTTGAGGTGGCGTTGCACAGCAAGTCGAGGGATATTTTCGATTTGCGGAGCGTAGCGACGGCACCGAGGAGCGCAGCGATGAGTGTCGCTAGCAAGGCATCACTGTAAATTTATTTCTTATTGGTGGTGTCACCACAGAATAAATGAAATCAGAAAGGACACTTGAAGCAAAACCCGTTTTGCATGTAGTGGGGATAGTAGCCGCCATCTTCTTATTTATGCTGTCCGTCTATCAGATATCACTTTTGTGTGTACTGTATACTCTTGGCCTATCGCTATTTCGCAATTCATTTTTCACAATTTCACATATTATTCTGGGCTTGTGTTAATTGTTATGTGCATTAATTGAATTTTTTTTCGTCAATTGTTTGTGGTTGTTGGTGTATTAATTTTTACAGTGAATACATTAAATATTCCAAAGAATTACATCAAATGTTCTTATTCAGGTTGTCGAAACAAAATGGCTCAAAATCCTAACGTTAGTTATTTTTCGCTTCCGAGGGATCCAACTAAGTATGTATAATAAAATAAAATAAATTCATTATATAGAAAAATGTAATAAAACTAAAAAATAATTCTTAATCATAGCCGTGTCAAGTGGATTGAAAACTGTAGTATCACAATTCCTGTTGATTCCATAAAAAAATCCTTAAAGGTGTGTGGCGAACATTTTGAACAAAAAATGTTTTTAAATGATCTTCAAAATAGACTTCATAGTCATGCTATACCAAGACATTTTATAAGTGAGTGTACAGTTTCATTTTTATATAAGATTGTTTATTATGTTTGAAAATGAAATATACTGTATAGTTTGTATTATATTTTAGATGATACACCATCATCTTCCAGCAGCATTTCACGTAAACTTGATTTTTGTTCTACTGTTGACAATAATATATCAAATACTCCAGCAGAATGTGAAACAACAATTCTCTCTTCTCCAAATGTGTTAGCTCTACCATTGGATTCTAGAACACCAAGTAATTATTATATTATGTTGCCGTGATACACTGGCAATTTCTTATACTTTTGAGATAAGTGGACTGTATAATAATTTGAGTCGTAATTGGCGTAAATGTAATCAATAACTTTATTTCGTTAATTACATTTAAATAATAATAATTACAATTTTCGCGGGAGGTCTTAATATGAGCGGGAGGTCTTAATATGATACAATATTAGCGTCGACCTCTAAGGTACGTAGGCCGCAAACGACTAAAAACTATTTATCATACAATACCTACTGCGATGTACGGACGGCCAGTATCTTATCGCAGTATCATACAATAAATAATAATAATAATTGACATTAGATATCTATATAATAATATAAGTAATACAAAACACATACGATGCGAATATGCGATACGCAACATATTATTTATTTATCATATGTATTATTACCTACTCTACCCATAACATTAATGTCAACAAATTCATTTGTTAGGTAACTTGCTTCTAACTAAGAAAATGATTTCACACAACACCATAAACAGTCTGATACTGATATACTGATCACTCCTATGTTTCACTTGACTCGGAGTCAAATTATTCATTTGAAACAAATGAGTCGGGGAAAAATTGTAAGTTATACTTGTACAGTTTTTACTTTATAAAATTACAATTACCTACTGTTTAATTAGTTTATAATATTTTATGTTCAACAATACATTTTTATCATAATTTATCCTCTTCAAGGTGTATTGATAATGTATCGTTGCTTGTTTCATTCTTCATTTCATCTATTCTGTGCTTGACGCTTGCTTGAAAATTTTACAACAGACAGTTATTACCGCCAAGAGTGCTATATGTCCTATGAAGGCCGATAAACGAACAATTGTGCAACAAAGGCATAGAGAATTGAAAATTTATTATGATTTAAGGAATTAAATTCAACATTTTATATTGTATAATGGATTATATTATGTTCTAAGTTATTTGTATGCATGTATTTAAATAATTTCTTTTTTTCAAATACAATTATTAATATTATTAAATACTGTCATTTTTAAATTTCCTATTTAAACATTATACATATTTAATGTTTAACGTTATTGTACGTTGAAACGTTATACAATTTTAATGTTTAACGTTATTGTATGTTAAAACGTTATACATATTTAAGTTTAACGTTGTTGTACGTTGAAATGTTTTACAGTTTTAATGTTTAACGTTATTCGATATTTTCCTTTTAACATTATTACATTTTTAAACGTTATTTTAATTTTTAATTTTTTGTTAAATGTTATAATTTAAAGAAAAATATAGAATTAAATTTTTTTTCAATAAACTCTACTGTTATTTTTGGCATAATTATCCACTCTAGCTGTTGTGCAAGAATTATGAAATAAGTAGAATTTTACTGTGCCTTCAAAAAACTCTTCTGTTTAAATTATTTTAAACATTCACCAAATGCAAATTGCTTAAAAGATTTGGAGTTCAAATGTAGACGAGACTGGAAATTGCAACACACCGGTAATACTTCCAAAGCAGACAGCAAATCCGATCAATTTCGTTCCATATTTGAAAATTGAAGATGTTGATTACCGAGACCTTAACATACCTGAAAGTAATGCATTAAATTATATTTGTGGATACTTGTATATGAAATGTTTAAAAAAGCATACGTGTGATGAATGTATCAAATATGGGCACAGTCAAAAGGACTTAGACAAATCATTTCTATTCTGCCACTTTAAAGCATATGAAGACAAAAATAAGACCATCTTTGGACATCTTCAAGTACCGCACAATGACTTCCACGATTTTATTTTTGAACTAGAAAATATATTTATTGAACAATTTCCAATCTTAGCTCTAGACAAAAACGTAGGCATTAAAAGCCTACATATATTGATAGCCTTTATCATATAAAGATGCATTTTTCAATGTACCATTTAATCATCCTTGTCAATATTTTGATCATGTATTCTTAATTAAGTTATATGTAAGATTTAGAATTTTTTCATCCTTAAAGTTTTTAAACAGAGAACTTTTGACTGAAAGAAATCGTACAAATAGAAAACTCAAAATTTTAAAACATTTGTAACATTACCTTTTACATTAAAATAAATATCTGTTGAAACATAATTTTTCTCTATTTTTTATACCTAATTACATATTATTATTGCCCTAATTTAAGTAATATTTATTATACTTAGGGAAGTGTTATTTTAAAAAACAAAAGTTTTTGATCAGCACAAATAGACAAACATTGAAAAATATATATAATATATTATATTTGAATTAAATTGTATTACAATTGAATAATATACCAGATTCCTAGGTACTATTTAATTAAAAATAAGCCAAAATTGCAAAAAAGTTTGACTTAAAGGCATGGTCTTAGAATAGGTTAGATTAGGTTTTAAACTTTTAACTTGAACCGTATAATTTTGTGATTAAGTTTCATTATATATTTACACAATATAATTGTAGATATGTTATTCCCGTTGTGTGGACAGACTGATTCATAAATAAGAATATGGTCGTCACCTTTTTGTGTGATAAGTATGATTACCATGTTATAATATTTAAGTGTCCACCCCTTGGTGTCACTACTGGATCTCTGGTATATTCTGGTTATAGACTTCCTTATCATTTTCGGACGACTGCCCCTAACTACTCATACCAACCATTGATTATAATCAATGTTACCAACTGTAAAATTCTATTTTTCGGCTAAAATATTGTCGGCTGTTATATTTTTTGGCTAAAATACTTTCAGCTGTAATATTTATCGGCAAAAATACTTTCGGCTGTAATATTTATCGGCTAAAATACTTTCGGCTGTAATATTTTTCGGATAAAATACTTTCGGCTTTAACATTTTCGGCTAAAATACTGTCGGCTTTAATATTTTCGGCTAAAATATAGCCCCTCATCGGATGCATTTACTTTGGACACGGACACGAGTAAGGGACCAATCTCGAAACAATGTTTCTAAATTCTAATCGGTGCCACTAATGAGGGTTTTGTCAGGACCAGTCGATTCCTGTCGCTGAGCGACCGCAATAACTTATTAGGTAACTACTATAATTTTAAGCGAATAATATAATGTAGTATGATTATTAATTATACTATTATAGTATACTGTATAAGTATAAGTATAACTATAAATATAATTATGAACTATAATACTATAAAGTATATACTATATCTAAATATTATTATACTCCCGTTTTTTATTTTCTGATACCGATATTATTTATTCTTTTCTTTTTGATTTAAATTTTCGATACCGATTTTGATATTTCCGGTTTTGATTACAATTTCTAATAACGTTATCTGTTTTTTTGGTTTTGATTAAAAATTCTAATAGCGTTATCCGCCTTTTCCGGTTTTGATTACAATTTCTAATAACGACATAACGTTATCTGTTTTTTTTCGGTTTTGATTAAAAATATTAATAGCGTTATCTGTTTTTTCGGTTTTGATTTCAATTTCTTATAGCAATATCCATTTTATTCAGTTTTGATTAGGTTTTCTAAAAACGTTTTCCGTTTTTATCGGTATTGATTTTAATTTTCAAAACGGTTTTCAACTTTTATTCGTTTCTTTTATTATTTATAATACCGTTATCAAAATTTTACGGTTTCAATTTCGATTTCGATTTTGTAAGGGTTTTAACCGGTATATGAAACCGATTTCGATACCGGTTTCAAGCCCTGATTTTTTTACAACTTATTTTAAATAAAAAAAGAATAGTTTTGTATTTTGTAAAGCGTAAATTGATCCCCTTTCAAAAGTCATCAACTACACACACACACACAGTCGCGGATCTAGGATTTTTTTTATGGTGGGTGCTATTTTGTTAATAATAATAGTCTTAAAGTACTTATTATGTACAATTTGGGGGGGGGGGGAAATTAGTAATTTAACATTTAAACATAATTAAGCAATATAAAAATTATAAACAATTTAACATGTTGCCGCCCGCAAACAATAAATAAATTATTATTATTATAAGATATACGCACCGACCACCACACACAGACATAATTGTGAATTATATTGTTTTTATTTTTGTATTATATTATGTTATCTTGTGAATTATTATATAATATGTAGATTATCGCACGACGGTTAGCGTAGGTCGCCGCAGTTGTTATGTTTGTTTTTAGTCCGTTCCGTATAGCTATTGCGGAACAGTATTGTGCTCAAATCGCCGTACACGTTGTTCTTTATATTTTAGTGTGCACGAATCACCATCATATTTGTTCTTTTTTATACCTGTTTAGTGTGTGCGAATCACCACTGATTATTGTTTTTTATATTATACTGCGTGGACGCGAATCGCCAACTTAATCATATTTATTTTAGTGCGCGCAAATCGCCACGACCCGTATATACGCGTACTTTATTAGGATAGCAAATTCTGAAAATCACCTATCGGGTTTGATAGTAGTAATACAAATGAAAAATGAATTAATGTACACCAGTACATCGCAAAAAAAACATTCGGTATGTCTATTTTTAGTATGAATAATAATACAATATTATTATTGAATATTATTGAACTAAATATTTACTGATAACGTACAAAAATATATTAATGTCTTGTCTATTGTTACAGCAGTTAAAAACTTAAAAATACCCATCCGTCGTACCATAATATTTATTATATGATATTATTTTCATTAGCTATACAAGAGTGTATTATTGTACGATTTGTTTTATCTGTTTCTAACACACACGCGGGATACAATATCACATCCAATAGTATGTAAATGGATGTAAATCAGCTGGTGTCAGATAATATTGAAGATCATACAATTCTTGATAATATTTATTTTTATTTCATTTTGAATGTATTGATTTTTTTAAACCACTTTCAAAATACACGCTTCGACAGCAATCCACTAATTATAAATCAAAATTGTTGTAATGATTTTTTATAACATAATAATTATAATTTTTAAAAAAAAAATGCAGCTTTCCTATATTAATATAATATATGCGATTTTATTTACAGTATTATAATCATCGGATCGCACACTTAGTCTAAAACTAAAATAGTATAATCAGTATTTAAATATTTAAAAAATATATATATTTTTAAACATATTTTTGTACCTAACATTAGGAAATCCTAACTTAAAAATGGGTATTAAACAGAAGTATAAATTTTATTATTTATTAAGATGCATCAATAAAAAAAATATGATTCTAGGAAATTCGAAAAACGAGATTTATCGATGCTCCAGGTTCCCGGAAAAATCATAGGATAGCAAATTCTGAAAATTACCTAGCAAATTCTAGCAAATGACTAGAAATTTTTTGATACTACTTTCGAACGGATCGGACAATGTGCCGGTGCTGAGCCATTTTCCATTTTCCGGGTTCCCGGAAAAACCATAGGATAGCAAATAGGCATAGGTGAGAATTGGAGAGACGTAGAGTTTAAGTATGTTAAGTTTGGATGTTATTGGAACGGGACTAGTACGGTTAAGTATGGGGTAAAGCATTCCGCGGGTGCGGGTAGCCTTTTTTGTTATGTCTTGGACATGTTTTCTGAAAGTAAGGTGGCGCCCGATAGTGACGCCAAGGTATTTGGCGTGTGTTGACCAGTTAACGGTGTAGTTGTCGAGTAGTAGAGGAGGTAAGTGTGAGGTTCTAGAACGTCCAAAAAGGATGCCTACGGTTTTGGTCGGGTTAATTTTGATACGCCAGCGATGGAACCATTTGGTAGCTAGGTGGAGTTGGTGTTGTAATTGTATGGTTGCGCGTTTCGGGTTTTTATCAAAGGTAAAGAACATAGTGTCATCGGCGAATAGAGAGATGTGTGCTTTAGATGTCGTCGGTATGTCGTTTATGTAAGTCAAGTAGAGGGTAGGAGAAAGGCAGGAACCTTGGGGGACGCCTGCGAGTATGTGCCTAGTGGATGAGAAAGAGTCTTCGATTTTAGTGATGAAGGTTCGGTCTGTGAGAAAGGATTCGACGATTTTAACTATTTCAGTCGGGATGTTGAGTTGAGTTAGTTTGTAAAGAAGACCTGCGTGCCAGACACGGTCAAAAGCTTTCTCCACATCAAGAAAGATGGAAGCGGTGTTGAGGTTGTCGTTAAAGTTCTGGCTGAGTTGGTGAGTAAGTTTGGTTAGTTGTTGAGTGGTAGAGTGTTCAGATCTGAAGGCAAATTGTTCGGGGCGGATTTTGTCTTTGAGTTGGTTTTGCAGGTGAGTGAGGATGAGTCGCTCATAGATTTTGGACAAGGAGGAGAGTAGAGCGATTGGTCGGTAGTTTTCAGGCAGTTTGTGGTCCTTGCCTGGCTTGGGAATAGAAATTATGACTGCTTTTTTCCAGGCAAGAGGAAAGTAGCAGATTCTGAAGGAGCTGTTGATAATTTGAGTTAGGGATAATAAAACATTGTTTGGTAGAAATTTGAGAGCTGTGTTTGTGATGAGGTCGTCGCCGGGGGCTTTCTTTTTTTGAAGGTTGTTAATGATTTTTTGGATTGTGCCCGGAGTGGTGAAAAATGTTGAGTTGGTAATGTTAAGGTTTTGTAGTACGTGGAAGTGCTCGGATACTTCTGGTATGTCGGGGCCTGGGTTTGTATGGAATTGTCGTTCGAGGGAGTCGGCTACTAACTCGGCTCGGTCAGTGGCCGGGAAGACTAGGCCGTTGGGGCCCATCAGTGGGTGAGATGCTGGGCGTTGGTGGAGGAGACATTTGTTAAGTTTGTACAAGGAACCGTCTTGGTGGTCAAGTGAGTTAAGAAAGATGTCCCACTGGTCGGTTTTGTGAGTTTCTAGTAAGGTTCGGATCAGAGAGATTTTGGCGTTAAGTTGGCGTTTGATGGTTGGGTCGCGGTTTCTCTGCCATTGGCGGCGTATTTGGTTCTTTTCAGTTATTTCAAGTTTTATGTAATCAGGTATTATAAAGGATGAGTTTTTGCGTTTAGGTGTAAATACGCTAGCTTCGATAGCGTGTTGAATGTCTTTGGTTAGATAATCGATTGCTAGGTCGATTGACTGCCTGTCGGTTGTCGGTACTGTGGTTGTGTTAGGTAAATTAGTAAGGATTGTTTTGTATTTATTCCAGTTAATGAAGCGGTTGGTGGTTGGCGGAGACGATGAAACCGGAGTACATAGCGTCTCCAGAAGTATGGGGTTGTGGTCGGAAGACAGTTCGTTTAGGTTGTCGATCAGAGATGGGTAAGGTAAACGTACCAGAGCAATGTCAAGTATGTCAGGTCTAAAACGAGCATGAGTTGGAAAGTGTGTGGGGGATGAGGGAGCAGAAATGTAATAGTCCGAATGTTGTACGTGGTCAAAGAGAACACGGCCGGCTCTGTTTGTCGAATGGCTGTACCATAAAGGGTGTTTGGCGTTGAAATCGCCCGCCGATATTTGCCATTCCGCGCTTTGGGTAAGTAGGTCTAAGTCGTTTGTGGTGAGTGTGGCGCTAGGCGGTTTGTATACCGCTGATACAAGTACTTCGTGGCCGTTAAGTTGGATAAGGACGGAAGAGGTTTGGATGGTTGTGTTGAGAGTCGTAGGTTGATGCACGATGCGTCGGTGAATGAGAACAGCAGTGCCGCCGTGAGCAGGCGAGCCACGGACGGGCGGCAAGTCGTTCCTGTATGTGAGATAGTTGGGAATGTGTAATTTGGTAGAAGGGGATAGATGAGTTTCGTTGAGTAAGATTATGTCAGTTTTCAGTTGAAGTGCGAGGGAGCGAAGTTCGTTGAGTTTGTGGTTGATACCGTTGGAGTTCCAAAATAGGATTTTTAAGTTATCCATTTTGGGGCGTGAGTATGGTTAGGAAAGTTCTTATTGTAGTTTCGATAAGAGTTTTCGGGTCTTGGTTGTTGGACAAGGCCGTCAGTAGGTTGGTGAGGAGGTTAAGGATGAGGGAGATGTTAAGTTGTGGGACTGGGGAGGATGGTGGTGTGTGGACTGGTCCTGCGGTTACTGCGGCGTAGGATACCGAGGAGTTTTGTAAAGGAGGGGGTGGTGGTAGCGGAGTAGTTTGAATGGGTTGACGCGGTTCTTGTTTTACGGTTTTTATGGTCGGTGGTTTGGGTTTGGTTTGGGTCGAAGTTGGTGATGCCTGCTGTGTTTGTGCCAAGAAGTGAGGGCAGCCGCGGAAGTTGACGGTATGGGGACCACCGCAGTTGCAGCAGGTTGGTTTCTGTTCAAGTGTTTTGGGACAGTCTTTGGCCGTGTGGTTATATATAAGGTGGCCATAGTTTCAGAGTCTGATGAGTGCGGTGGAGGTGTTTGCGAAGGGGGCGCTGCACGCTGGCGCGCTTGTTTTAGCGGATTAGAGGTGGAGACCTTGCCCCCTTTACGTTTGAGCGGCTTTCTGCTACCCATAGCGAAAATGGAGGTTTAGTTTTGAGTGCCTGTCGCTCTAAAAAGAGCGGATTTTGTGAGTGAAGGGGACACGTGCAGCGGCTGTAGTACTGTCGCTCTAAAAAGAGCGTTTTTCTGGGGGGACGGTACCAATGCAAAGGGGAGGGTTGCTGCGACGATGTGAGGGCGCGGCCCCAAGACAGCTGTGAACGGTGAGAGAGCATGCCTTGCTCCACATCTATTCTGCATATACATAAATTATTTGCCCTCCCATCCCAGCTGAAAAACCGCACTCTACCGATGCACTATTCTACGCAAGTACGCAGCACCACCAACGACGCTGCCACCAAAAAACTACTACAACTACAGATTGATGACATAGCCGTCTAATGGTTCTATGATTGGAGAATCTCAATTTATTAACCCACTTAAAACCACAGCAGTAATGTTCTTGAACAAGTCTACCATATACTCTCTTCAGCCCAAAATCAAAAATACCAGCATCAAGTGGTCCCCCTCCATGAAATACCTTGGTGTTCAAATCGACCAAAAACTGAAATTCCAACTTCACATCAGTTGTAGAATCAACAAAGCTAAAGCAGTCAAACACACTCACTCTCTATTCTTTGCTTTCTAGCCCAACTCTAAATTCAAGCACCAAATGTTTCATCTACAAGACATACATTCGCTCCATCGCCGCCACATACGTTTCACCCATCTGGGCCTCCAACATATCCATCTACAGCTGGTCCAAGCTCGAAAGGCTTACAATCCACCACACTCGGCACTCTCCGTCAAATTACTAAACAGCCATGGTTCGTCAACAACAAAGCTATTCGTCACTCCACCAACTTCAAATCTATCAAGGACTACGTCAGTCACTAACCACCAACTCCGTCAAAATTCAAATACTACAATCCTCTCACAAAGTCACAACTCAGATATCACCAACAGAACAGCAGTCACCCAAAATTATGTTGTACATCGTCCCATCAGTTTCTAAACCACACCATCTGCCCTAACTCAACTTCGCAAGCTGGAGCAAAATCAACACCAACTCATCTTACTCACACTAACAGAGGCTCGAAGCCTGAAATAGTGCACAACACACGAAGCAAAACATTTTATCACATTGATATTCCCGAAAAATCCATGCCTTTGTGTCTCGTTCACATTGCAACCAACCCCAATGCTGTATATATATTTCGGCTCGACTGGCTGGACTTGTTTCACATTGAAATTTCTCTCGGAATCCTCAAATCTCCGGCCCCAGTGCTTAATATTTCATTCGAGAATCCTACACAACCCATCACTATAAAATGGCTTTTCACAAGGCCACCACTTACTTTGATCTTAACTTATTTATAATCAATGTATTTCATATTCGACCCATATACTACTGTGTACTGACTACATACTTTATAGTCATTGGTAAATGTATACGAATAATACAATTAGGTAACAGTGTAACACTCAGTTGAAGCCTATTTATTATATTATTTACTTAATATTGATTTTGTCTATAAAAATAACCTTTGATTATTTTATTATTCCATGGTAGATTTTGATAGGAAGGTTGTGTAGCCATTGTAGAAAGATTTTGGAGTTCAACTTCTTGCTGTCCGAGGTATGTAGGCGATGTATGTACTAACTGATAGTGAAATTTATCTTGTGTTGAAATATTTGTATACGATGGTACTGTATTACTTTGGGTAGGTAGTATTCGTGGTAAGGTAGACTTAAAGTAATGTAGAGCTGAACTGTTTGAGTTTGATTCTGGAGATAGTATATTTTGATATGGAGATGGTACATTTTGATAGGGAGATGGTACATTTTGATAGGGTGATTGTGGAGGCATTGTAGTAAGATTTTGACATTGAACTTCTTGCTGTCCGAGGTGTGTTGTAGGTGAAATCTGTACTAGCTGATAATGAACTTTATCTTGTGTTAGAATATTTGTATTCGATGGTACTGTATTACTTTGGGTAGGTGGTATTCTTGGTAAGGTAGACATTGGTTGATCGTAATAAGAATTAGGCTGGTAAGGAGAATTTGCATAATTATTCATTTTGGCATTGAAGACCAAATTATCAATGTTATGCATTATTATTTCACGAGTTCTTTCGTCAAAACTTCTCATTTTTGTTGCCAATAAATCGGTATACAGTTGTACATCATCTATAGGAGGCTGTTCTGAAACGCTTTTTAGTATATCAAATGCGTCTCCCAAATGCTTCTCTAAATCCACATCACTTAAGTTGATTTTTTTTGATTTTTTCCTAGCCGGTTCTTTAAAAGTTTTACCTGCTTCGGCCTGAGTTTCTTCCTCCCCAATATCCCCATTAAAAAGATCGTCATTATTTGGGTTCCTATCTTCCATAAATAACGTATCCACCAATTCCTAAAAAACAATCAATTTGTGTTTATAACATTTTACTGCAATATTATTTTGATTATTATATCTTAATTAAATATTTAATGCCACTGCCCACTATTATTTTAACCTTATAATAAGATGTATGAACCTTCGCGTACACTGTACCTATACGATATAGGTTAATTAATGGACATTGGCTGTTTAAAAGTGGGGACAATTGGACGTAAAAAAAAAAATCAATCAATCAATAAAAATATCAGTAGTAAAAATAAAAAAATAAAACATAATTTAAAAAAAAAATTAAATTACACTTATAATCCATATAGAGTATAGACGGTATTAAAATATTAAAAAAAAAATTTAAAATGTTAAAATTTAATATTAATTGAAATCAAATTAAATTTATATTCAACTTAAATGTATGTTTTAGTTCTGGATTATACATAAATTATAAAATCAATAATAATGTTCATAATTCAACTATAATGGTGCCGTATCGTATCGTACCTTATAGTTTATAATTAAATATTCCGTACTACTAGGTTTTATCATTTTTACGAGGAATCAACCAAAATATTTGACTTCATTAATAATAATAATAACAATAATATGTATTATAACATTTTGATTAAAATTATATTACCTACTCGTATACTAAATAAAAATATTATGAATAACTGTTTTGGATAATGTATTTTAATTTTTTGCGTGTTATTGTCTTTTATTGCATTTTTGATAGTAATTTTAAATATATTAGGTAAATTGTTGACGAATTAAAACAAACAATAAATCATATAAATAACTGTTTTTGATATCATATTATAATTATTAATTTTTACTACTTATGTTTTTATTGATTGGTTGATTTATTATATTTTTATTTACGTACATTTGTCCCTATTCGAATTAAAAGATGCTCGGGATCTATATTCTCTTAATACACCTAAAATATGGTGCATTTTTTTTTCTATACCTAGTCAGGTGTGCCTTGTGTGATATCAATGGTTTTATTCATTGTCTTTTAAAGATGTTTAAAATGAATAGACTTTATTAATATTAAAAACTTAAAAACACGCAATCGCAAAGCCAAAATATATTTGGATTATTGATAAGCAAATACGTTGCTGTTATCAGTATGGGTTAGGTAAATTAATACAAAACGGCACACCAACTTAATAGTATTATTACTGCGTATTTTTTTTTATCAAAATTATGGCGGGTAAAATATTTTTTAGATTTTTTTCTATGAACTCTAGCTGTGTTAAATAAATCTTCTACATTTTTTACCCCCCTTAAGATATTAGACTGCATAAACTCAATAACAATAATATGAAAAAACATATATATCCGGATTTAAATTACCTATTATCAATATAAATAGTACCTAATGATAAAGTAATAAATGTAAAAATTAATAATTATTAATTGTAAAATTAATTACATGGATGATTACGACTTAATTTATTATTTTATTTTATGGTTTCTTATTCAAATTAATTTATGTTAGATTATAATATACAATTTTATTATAAATATTGTACCCATATTGCAATAAAATATCTTATTTTTTATTTTTTATTTCATTCAGTGCCTACCAACCCACAAAAATGGTTAACCATTTCAACAGAGTGGTGGGAGGAAAAAATGGAATTTTCCGCACTGTATTGGTGCCATGGATGGCAAACATATCATAACACAGTGCCCCATTAACAGTGGATCCGAGTATATTAATTATAAAGGAAACATTTAGTGTTGTGCTGATGGCATTAGTAGATGCGAATTATAATTTTTTATACGCTGACATTGGGTGTCAGGGCAGAATTAGTGATGGTGGCGTTTTTTAGAAACACAACATTGTTCAAAAAAAATTGAAAATAACGAATTATTACTTCCCGGCAGATCAACCCTTACCTACTAAGACTCTTTCTATGCCATATGTAATTGTAGCAGATGATGCCTTTGCCTTATCTTCGAACATAATGAAACCTTATCCAGAACCCAACAAAATCAACAAAACTAAACTAATCCTCCAAAACCATCAATCCACTAGTAGAAGCAAAAGCCTGGTAAAGTTTAACGGCACAGCCCACCCCCCACAAAGCAAAGCAAAGTATTACGTTATTCAACGCTCGAATGTTTATTCGATAGTTTTATTCATGGACCGAGTAGTAAAAACTATCGAATAAACAACCGATAGTTTTATTTAAGGACCGAATACCTACTAAAAACTATCGAATAAAACAACCGATAGTTTATTCGTGAAGTCAATAAGTAAAAACTATCGAATAAACATTTGAATAAAAAAAAATTGCAGTTCAGGAATTAAAATGGCAAATTGATGTATTTTTCATTTTTCATTTTTTTTGATAACAACTTTTCACTTTTATATTGGGTATTATGGCCTATAGGTTATTGTTTCAATAAAAAATTGGTTATTTATTTTAATTATACAGTTGGAATATAATATACAGTGTTCCAAATTTGATGTGATCAGATTTCGCTATGAAATATTAAAATAAGGAGAAATGACCTACCTATGTGAAAACATTTTTTAATCAAATTAAAATTATCTAAACTTATATACTAAATATTTTTTTTTTATTAGAATGGTGAGATTTGAAGGGTGACTTTTAAAATTCAAATGGGAACCTATATTTTTGAAGTATGATTCGTTCACAACTTAATTTTTAATGAATTTTGATAAGGGGTAATGATCTTAAGACTAACGATGTTTTAATTCGAATGGAAATGTCGATAGTTTTAATTCGAATGAAAATATCGATAGTATTGATAAAACAATCGAATGATTGCGAATGATTCTTGATAATATTTATTTTTATTTCATTTTGAATGTATTGATTTTTTTAAACCACTTTCAAAATACACGCTTCGACAGCAATCCACAGCTAAATCTAAATTGTTGTAATAATTTTTTATAGAATAATGATTATAATTTTAAAAAAAAAATGCATCTTTCCTATATTAATATAATATATGCGATTTGATTAACAGCACTATAATCATCGGATCGCACACTTAGTCTAAAACTAAAATAGTATAATCAGTATTTAAATATTTAAAAAATATATATATTTTTAAACATATTTTTGTACTTAACATTAGGAAATCCGAACTTAAATAAATGGGTATTAAACAGAAGTATAAATTTTATTATTTATTAAGATGCATCAATAAAAAAAATATGATTCTAGGAAATTCGAAAAACGAGATTTATCAATGCTCCGGGTTCCCGGAAAAACCATAGGATAGCAAATTCTGAAAATTACCTAGCAAAAATCTAGCAAATGACGAGCAATTTTTTGATATAAGAATTATGGTCGTAACATAATATTGTGCCGGTGGTAACTTGACGGACGTCATTTACTTACCAATTACTAACCAATAACTTCTTGTTTGTTTTGGCAAAATGACCTGACGGCAATTAATTTATTGCCGTTCAATTAGTGTAGCTTGTGGTTTATGTGGTCTACAGGCCCTTGATATGCACATTGTACAAGCAATGAGCGTACTCTTGATTCTGACGAATGTAGTTGAGATTGTTCACTTTTCCATTCAAACATACTGCTGTAACAAAACATTAGCTTACTTATAATGTTTTTTTTTTTTTAACATACATATTATGTATACAATATTGTAAATTTTCAATATTATTTATCAAAGATTTGAAAATTCAACAGAAGGATCTGTATAAGTTTTTTTTAACTTTGGAAAAAAAAAAATTAATGGAAATAAATAATCCGACTAATTTGTCATGAGCGTTTGAAATTATTAATAATGTCAATATAAAAATAGCCCATGCGACAAAACGTCTTACTTATTATATAATGATATTTTATCATCGGATTCAAATTTAATACCATCCATTACGGTGACTCACTCGATACCTACATAGGTACGCTAAAGCGGTATCCATTTGCCGGCTTTTTCTTAGATATTGCTCATACTAACATTAGAGATTTATATAATAATTAGGGCCCGGATTTAGGTATATTATGCTCTAAAAACATAAGAAATATGCACTCAAAAATATGCATTTATGCTTTTATTTTGTAGGAATATGCTATATGCCCTATAAAATAAAAATTATGCAAAAAAAAAAAATTAAAAAAATAATTTATTTTAAATTATTTTTTATGTAGGTATTTAGGTACATAAAATGATATTATTTTTTATATTATATTTTTTGGTTTGAAATAGAATTGCGGATGTTGGGATGGTGTTTGCTCGTATATTTCGGATAAATAGTTTTTTCAGTGTTGACTCATTTGGAATAGTTTGTTTAGTGTATTTTTCTAGGAATTCGCGGAAGCACTTGTTATTTAATTTATTAAAAGGTATATCGGCTGAAATCATTGTATTGCACAGGTCTTGAAAAAAAGAAGATTTTGAAGTTGTATTTGAAATTAATGTTTGCTTTGTTTCTAGTAAATTCGTACGTGCAACTACACTTTTGTGTTTTCCAGTTGATAAAATATTTTGGACGACTGTAAAACGTCTTTCGACATTTACTTTTACATTACATTTTTAAACAGAACAAAACTAAGCCATCTGTAGAAAAAATATCTTTATATTGTGCAACAAATTCAATTAGCCTACGATTCAGGAAAACCCTACTCATTAACACATTTCTACTAATTGTCCCGATAGATCTCAGATAAGATAACGACTTCATCAAATTACACGGACTAACAATATAACTGTAAATCCTACGTTATTTAAAATTAAAAATTCAACAAAATATTACATAATATTATGTATTGAAAACCCGTATAATACAATAAAAAAAAATGTTAAAATACAGAAATATGCAGTACATGTCAAAAAAATTCAAAAATATACAAAATACAATTTTATATTAATTCAATCTACTGACTTATTTAATTCAAACTTGTAGCTTACATAGCAATTTTTTGACTATTCGAAAAAAAAACATGCAAATGCATAAAAAACCGGGCCCTAATAATAAATATTAAAATTCTATAGATTTTTGGTGGCCCTGAAAAGGGCCGTTTTTAACCTTATTGGAAAGGGGAGGGGAAATCAAAAATTTAAAAAGGGGGGTTTTTTGGAAAAAAAAAAGGGGAAAAAAGGGGAAAAAGGGGAGGAATAGGAAAAGGAAAAGAAAAAGGAAAAACCGGGGGGGTTTTTTTTTGAAAAAAAGGAAAGGAAAGGGGGAATGAAACGTGAAAAAGGGGAAAAAAAAAGGGGGGAAAAAAAAGGCCAAAAAAAAAATAAAAAAGGAAAAAAAAAAAGAAGGGGGGGGGAAAAAAGGTAAAAGGGGGCAAAGGAAAAAGAAAAACGTTTTGGGGGGGAAAAAATTTTTTCCCAAATAGGGGAAGGGGGAAAGAAAGAGGGGGGGAACGGAAAAGGAGGAGAAAGGGAGGAAAAAAATTTTGGGGGGGTAGAAAAAAGAAATTAAAGGGGAAAAAAAAAGGAAAAAGAAAGAAAAGGGGAAGAAAAAAAAAGGAAAAATGGAAAAAATAGGAAAACGGAAAAGGGAAGGAAAAAAAAAAAAAAAGAAAGAAAAAAATTTTAAAAGGGGTTTAAGGTCAAACTAAAAAGGGTTTTAAAAAAAAACGGTTTTTGGGGAAAAAAAAGAAAAAAAATATTTTAAAAAAAAGAAAAAAAGGTGGGGGATTTAAAAAAGGTAAGAAAAACAAAAAAAAAAGAAAAAAAGGTTTGGGAAAAATAAAAAAAAAAGGAAATTAGGGGGAAAAAAGGAAAAAAGAAAAAAGGGAAAAAAAAAAAGGGAAAGGGAAAAAAGAAAAGGCTTTAGGAAAAAGGGAAAAAAGGGGGAAAAGGGAAAAAAGGAAAAAAACGGTGGGAAAAAAGGGAAAAAAAAAAAAATGAAAATTCCGGGGGAAAAAAAAACGGAAAAAAAAAAAAAGTGGGAAAAAAATGTAAAAAAAAAATCCAAAATTTTCCTTTTTTTGGTTTTTTCGAAGGGGGAAGTTGGGGATACCGCCGGAAAAACCCCCGGCTCAACAGGAAATTTTTAAAGGAAGCAAATTTTAAGAACATTTTTTTTGTCAAAGGGGCCGGGCCCGGGGCCAAAACGCCGCCCGTATTCCTAGGGGGCCGGTTGGGCCCCCACTACCCCCGGGGGATTTTTTCCCTCAACCCGTCGGGAAAAGCCAAAACCGGCCCTTTCGACCCCCCCTTTTTTTTGTTTGGGGCCCCCGGTTTTTTAAATGGAAAGGGGTTAGGGGAAGTGAACAAAAAAAGGGGGGCCGGGGCCCCAATTGGTAAACCAAGGTCCAAAAATTAAAATCGTTTAATTTTTTTACGGAAAAAAAATTTTTTTAAAGCTCTAAAAACGGTTAAATTTTTAACGGGCCCCCCTTTTTTTAGGGGGCCCCCAAAAACCACAAACCATTAATAAAAGACATTACAATTTTTTTCGGAATTAAGTTTAATTAACCCCGGGGAAAGGGAAAGGGGAAAAAAGGGGGGAAGGGAAAATTGGGGGGGAAATTAAATTAATTTAAAGGGGGCAAATAATTTTCTAAACAATAAATTTTAGTGTACCAGGTTCCCCAACATTTTTAAAACCCTCCTTCAATGGGTAAATTTGGTTTTTGGCCCGGAATTAACAAGTTGGTCCCAATCAATTAAAAATTTTCCACCAAGATTGGTTTTTGGGAAAATTTAGGAACAACTTTTTAAAAAAGGATAAATGGGCCTAAAAATTTTTTTAAAAATTTTTTTTCCCTTTTAAAAACGAAAGGGCCCCTTTTGTAAAAAGGGTTGGAAAATAAAAAAGGGAAGGGGTATGGGAATTTTGCCCCCCAAAAGTAAAACATCAATTTTTAAATTTTTTTTAAAGGACAATGAAGTGCCAAATTGAACAGCCCAGTATTTTGGAAAAAAGTGGTTTTTTTTTTGAAATAAATCCACCAACAAATATATATCATTTTTAAAATGTAGTTATATTTTAACTAAAGGGAAAATAATACAAAAAAATAATAATTGAAAATTTACGGGCAAGACCCCGGCGGGCGACTTGGGGTTTTTTGTTTTATGCACCTTTAAGAGGTGCCCCACAACAGTTTAAAAATTTAAATTTAGGGTTTTTCGAAAGACACAACATTTTTGTTATATTTTTTGACTTATTTCCTTATTTGGTGGTATTTTGGGGAAAAAGGAACTAATAAAAAAGTGGGAAAACACGTTTAATTTTGAAAACCCGTATCAATTTTAATTTTAAATAGAAATCCCTTCACGATTCCCGGGTTTTGGAAAAAATCCTAAAAAAAAAAAATTAAAAGTAACAAGACACATGATAGGCTTATGTATTTTGTTAATTTTAATTTTACAAGATAAAAATACATTTGAAAAGTTTGAAAAGGGTACAAATACATAACACTTTTTAATAAAGTTTCCCAAACGAATTTTATAAACTAAATTAAAAATAAAAGGGATAAAATTTTACCAATAAACTTACTGTTTATACATAAATAAATTATAAAGTCCAAAAATTATATAATAAAACAATAAAAACAAAAGGTTTTACGGTAACCATTTTTAAAATTTTTAACTAAAACATCACTAATCACTATTAAAATAAAAAAAACCAAAAAATTTAAATTTAAAATTTCATTTTTTGTTTTATTTATAAATAAAATCATTTTTAAAAACAATTAATATTTGTCCGATAGAAATTAAAAATTTTTACGGGTTAAAAGTGCCCCAAAACTAGCAAATGAAAAAAATTATCAAACACAAAAAAAATACAGTTCAGTGGGGTTATCTGTATGAAATATTGAGTATTATTTACTGTAGATACGGGACCCCCAATTTTTAATTTTTGTTTTTTTAAATTATAAAATTTTCGAATCAAAAATTTTGACTTCATTTGGGACCTGGAAAAAAATTTTTTGGGAAAAATACAAACCCCCGAAAGAAATTGTTAACTCAAAACTAATTTTCGAGTACCTTTTCTCTAATATTCGGATTCCCTACAATTTTTTTACAAGAATTTTAAAAAAAAATTATTAAAATAAAAAAATTTTTTTAAAAAAAAAACAATGATAAAAAAATTTCAAAAAAGGGGAATTTAACTTTTTATAACTTCCCGTGCGAAAGGGAAACCCCAAAGGTTTAAAAAATGATTTTCCAAAATTTTTGGGGGCCCTGAAAAAGGGGCCCTTTTAAAGACTGTGTTTTATTTGTGAGACCCTAGGGCAAACAAAAAAGGGGAAAGGGTTAACCACCCCAAAAACCCTACAAGGGTAAAGACCTTTTTCCCTTTTTAGGGCATAGCACATCCATGGCGGTAACTTTTTTTTTCCCCCTTGGCGGTTCGGTGGATTTGACGGCATAACGGATTACGTTTTCCCCGAAAAAAATTTAAAAAAACCCTTTGAATTCCCCCCTTTGTAAACAAACCGGAGAAAACGTTTCACTCCGCCACGGGGGGCCAAACCGACAATAGCAAGGGTTTGGTAATTCCCCGGATTTTTAAAACACACAAATACTTTACGATGACCCTTTTTGGGTCCCCTTTCCCTTTTTCCCAAAACCTTTTCCTCCTTTCCCCCCGTCCTGTCATTGTGAATTGATTAAATTTGCTTGAAGGGGGTATGGGGGGCTGCTTTTAACGCTGAACGTTTTACTGATCTCGCCGACCGTCCCTCGTTGTAAAATTTTTCCGTTTTTTTCCCACAGCGCGAACGAAACCCAATTTATAATGCTTTACCGCAATTTTTTTCCCAAATAATTAAAAAAAAACAAACCCCGAAAACCCCCAATTTTGGGGGTTTTGCATTCGGTTCCCAAATTTTTGTATAAATACTGGGGACTTTCGTGCTCAGAGGGTTTTTTGTTGTTTCGATTCTGTTTCAACACAAAAAAACAACCCAAATTTGAAAAAAGGCCCCGTACCAAGCAAAAAAACTCGTAAAAAAACCGGGGGAAAGGCTCCCAGGGAAAAAGTTGGCCCCCAAAGCCGCACGTAAAGCGCACCAAACAATGGAGGAGGGGAAAAAAGCCACATCGTTAAACCCTCCCGGGGAACCCTGCCCCTTTGTGAAATCCGTCGTTTTCCAGAAAAGTCCGAATTGTTGATCCCCAAAATTGCCGTTTTCCCAAAGTCTGGTACGTGAAAATCGGGACAAGAATTCAAGACCGGGCCCGCGTTTTTCCCGAGTTCTGCCGTCATGGCCCCCTTCCCCGGAAGCCAGCGAAGCATACTTTTGGGGGGGGCTTTTTTGGGAAAACCCAAATTTGCCCCATCCTCCCCAAGGGTTTCCCCAATTCAAAGCCAAAGGAAAATTTCCCAATTTGGGTCGTCCCTATCCCCCCGGTAAAAAATGGCCTAAAATTTTGTATTTTCCCCATTGGGAAAAAAAACCCCCCTTAAAAAGGCCCCCTTTTTAGGGCCCCCACTTAATAATTAAAAATCAATGTAGGGTTACCCTATTATTATTTTTTGACCAACCCCATTTTTAAACATTTACTGTAATATCCAATTTTCCCTCATTTGCCAGGGAAATAATTTTTTCCATTGTATAGTTATTTGAAAGGGTTTATTGTGACATTTTTTTATTATAACAAAAAATTACATTGTTCCAAATTTAAAAAGGGGTTTTTAAACTTTAAAATTTTTGGGTTTTTGGGAAAAAAAAAGCATAAATTAAAGGAAAAAAAAAAAAAAACAAATTAAATTTTATACAAGGGGAGTGTTTTAAAAAAAAACCGTTTTTTAAATTTAAATTTTTTTCATTTTTTATAATTTCGTTTATTAACGGTATTTTTAAAAAAAAAATTGTTTGGGGGTTTTCATTTTTTGTTTAAAAATAGTTTTTTTCAATATTTGTAATTCAAAACTATTTAAGTTTATTGATGAATAATGAAACCATTTTAAAAAATTAAATTAAAAAAATGGCAGTTTTTAGTCCCGGTACTCAGGTTTAAAAATAAAACATAAAAATGTATTGTTTCTAAATTCAGAATATTAGGTTTTAAAAATTTTTAAAAAAATTAAATTAAAATTTAATTAATTTTTTGTAAGTGTTTTTTTCTGTGGTTACAAAACTATTTTGGGGCCCCCCTTCCCCCCCCAAATATAGTTTTTAGTAGAAAAAAAATTTTTTAAAAAAAGTTCGCCCATTTTTAAAAAAAAAAAATTACCTAATAACAATTATTTTTGGGAAATGAAAAAAATTTTAAATTTTTTGGGTTTTAAATTATTTAATATAAAAAAATTAAAAAACTAAAAACACTAATAACTTTTTAAAAAAAATACATTTTTTTACAAAAGATTAAGTGAAAGACAAAAAGGAAAAAAAAAAAACAAAACAAACAAATAATAAGATTATTTTTAAATTTTTTTTAACAATTTATATAAAAGATAAAAACGTTTAGCAAAACCCCCCGTGAGCGGTGCATGTGCCTACGGGGGGGTAACATTTTAAAACCCCAAGGGCCTCTTCACCGCAAGTTTATGGGGAAACCCGCAGGCTTTTCGCGGCCCTTGGGTTTTAACCACGTTTTTCATTTTAAACAAAAAGCCCTTGCATGCATAAAACCCGGCCCCCACCAAATTTTTCTTGGGTTTTTTTTTTTTTTTTTTACCCCTTTGTATTTTTTTTTTTTTTATACATGACGTATAATATTAATGAAAGCAGCCCACTATAAAATCTCGTAGCTTTGGACGACTGGTTTTGGGGTAATATTTTTTCATTTTTGGGGAATTTTTTTTTTAATCTATAATTTGGGGTTCGTTTTGGAAACACGTTGCTTCGACAACCACCGTTTATCCGAGCTGCATCGAAAACAAGAATATTGACGAGTTAAATTTTTTGGCGTTTTGTACATAAAACCCACATTAAAAAAGTATTTAAAATTACAAATATATAGTAATTTTTGTTATTAAATACGAGGTGATGCACTGTAAAAAAGTTTAAAATTGCTTTTTTTTTTCCTTTAAACCCCTCTAAAAATACATATTTAACAAAGGGCTTTTAAAAATAATTTTTTTTATTTATAATATCATAGAGAAAAAAACAATTTTTTAAAAAAAATTAAACTCGCTTAATGTTTTCCAAAAAACAGTGTAAAAAAAAATAAAATTTTATTTTTTTCAGATAACAAGAATATATTTTATCAAAACATACTGTTTATACTTAAGCCCCGGGAACGACGGGTAATTCCGGATTGACATTGGTTAACATATTTAAAATTACTAATTATTAAATTAAAATTTTTTAAAAAACTTTTGAAAATTTAGAAAAAAAAAAATGTTTATTTATAAAAAAAACAAATATTTGGGAAGGGGGGGGACAGCTAGTGTTAAAATAAAAGAAAAACAAAAAGTCAGCAATCATTAGTTTGGGCTAAAAAATGAACATTTTATACATTTTTAACTTCATAATCAAAAAAAACCCTTTCAAAAAAAATTAGTTTAAAAAATTTTCGTATTTTTCGACATTTAACAAAAAAATTCCCGAATGTTGATTATGAATAAAAATAAAACAAAATTTGAAATGTCAAAAGGTTTTTTAAGCTTATAAATGTTTAATACTTTTTAATACTTCATAATATGTGATGATATTACTAAAACCCTATAATATTATATTATTATGAACAAATACAAGTTTTCTGAAAGTTTTGTTACTAGTAAAAATAAAATTAGATTAGCTCAGTACACCACTATTTCAATTTGTTTGTTCTATGATCTAGACATTATCCGTTTTCTATAGTGGACGATAAAGAATATTTAGGAACTTGTTAAAAATATTAAACCCAAGATATGAGCTTCCTTGCCGACAGACTGTATCAAACATTTTATTTCCAAGATCATACAATTTAACAAAAGATGTTTTAAAAAAAAAAGTTGAAAATACTAATTCAATTTGAATCACAGTGCTAAAAACGACGGTGACGCGGCGCTGTAGCAGAAACTTAAAACAGTCATTTTCAAAAAGCCCCCATTCTTCAGAAAATTGGTCGATTATCAATCTGCAAACGTTATGGTCTTGGGAAACTCGTGGGCAATACGTATAAAATGTTTTCGTCAATTATCCGACAGACTTTATTAAACGATAGACCTTTGAACATGGTCTACGAATACTCGGCTGGAAGCGCGGGAATAACGAACAGTGATGGTTTTACAATAACCGGTGGCGACACAATAATCATGACTTTTCGTTAAGAATTTAGTTGGCTTTCCAAAAAGTTTAAAACCAGATTCATACAACAATTTTTTGCAGAGATATCGTGAAAAACATTCGTACAACCGTGCCCCAGAGGCTGACGCGAATCATAATGGTTTACTAGTCGGTACGGAGTGGTGAATAAATACTCACGTTTTTCAACACCGCTGCATTCAACAGTAAACAAATTCGTTTAAACTTGAACATTTTCAATCGCCAACATGACAGACACCGTCGCCACCACTCCGGCACCAGTCGCCGCATCGCCAGCTGCGAAGAAGTCTCCTGCCAAGAAGAAATTGGCTGTAAAAGCTAAAAAGACCGTCGCAGCTCATCCGACCACATCCGTGATGGTAACGTCAGCAATCAAGGAGTTGAAAGAAAAGAAAGGCTCGTCGTTGCCGGCCATCAAGAAGTACTTGGCAGCCAACTACAAAGTCGATCCCGCCAAGTTGGCGCCATTCATCAGGAAGTTTTTGAAGGCCGCCGTCGCCAACGGTACCGTCGTCCAGACCAAGGGCACCGGTGCATCGGGACATTTCAAATTGCCCGTCGCCGAGGTGAAACCGAAAAAGGCCGTTGTAGCCAAGAAAAAGAAATCACTGGTGAAGAAAGTGAAAGCCGCTGGAACGCCAAAGAAGAAGAAGCTGGCAGTTACCAAGAAACCCGCCGTCGGTGAACCAGCAGCCAAAAAAGCGAAAAAGGCCGTCGCGACCAAACCCAAGGCGACCGCGCCGAAGAAGTCTCCGGCCAAAGCAAAAAAGCCGGCAGCCGTTAAACCCAAGTCGAAGAAAACTCCAATCAAAAAAACTGCGGCACCCAAAAAGAAGTAGTAGTGTAATAAAAATAATTACCTCTCGGCCACCACCCTTCTACTAAAACGGTCCTTTTCAGGACCACCAAAATTATTAAACCTATTATCATTTTGACTTTTTCAACACTGGTCGCGACATTTGTGTTTTGTTCAACCTTCGACTTGGTCCCGAATACCTAAGAAAAAAACATGTACCCAAGCTTAAATTTTAAACCTAAACTTGCTACGAGATGGAGATCTCCAATATCCATTATTTAATATTTTAAACATTTATAGCTTATAAAAAATAATAAACGTAGGTAATATGTTAGTGATGAAATATCGTATTTTCTTGAATATAGCAGAATATACTCATCTGACGACAACATAAAAAAAATACTTACATCATTCAGCTCAAAATCTAAAATTGAGCTTAGGAAATGACATACTTACATGCCGTGTGGGGATTAGATAAGTACTTTTTTTTTATCTAGAAAAAGATATAAGATAATTTTTTTAACATGATTGAATCTAACTTTCTAAGAGTACACCTTAGCGGGCGGGCGCGTGTAAATTCCACAGACTAAGATCTTTTTAAACCATTTTTCATGTAAATTCCACCGGTACGTTTTCAATACCTTAAAGAAAATGTAAACACCACCGATTTATTTTTATAATCTTTATAAAAATGTTTTATTTTAATATTATTCGAGCACATTTATTTATATACAGGTATAATATATATAGATACTATTATATATCTTTACACTAATAATTATAACTGACAATAATGATCAGTAGTAGGTTTATAAAATAATATAATATACGTAATAGCATTGGCTATAGTAATGTTTATAGTTAAATTTATCATATTATTACATATTTTATTTAATATACCGACAGTAAAATTGTTGTGCAGCTATTCTACAATTAATAGTTGTCATCGATAAAGTTTACCATCAGTTGAGCTTACATAAAATAAATCTGACCCTATAATCCGTGGAATTTACAATCGCCCTTAGGTACTTCTTGAGTACTATATGATTTATTTACAATATTATAATAAATAAAACAATTAATTTTATGTTAAATATTATAAGATAAAATATAGATGAATTTTTTATATTTGATAATTAGTTACTCTCCAAATAAATGGCCTCAATTGAAATCCATATTATGTATTATCCATGTTTTTATTATCTACATTATGATAATATTGGAATTTTGTTTTTAATTGGAACCGGACTTCTCCTGTCTGAACATTAATGCTGAGTAGTTCATTTCACGAATTTGTGTCGTTTTTTTGATAGCATTTTTTATAATATTATGATATGATAGTTGACACTTGAAAGTTGAAATTAATTTTCTTATCATATTATGTGACTCCAAGGTACTTGCACTGTTTGGCCATTTTATTTGATGTGTTTTGGGTTATATCATAATATAACATCTGATATTATATGTACGTACTACTTTAGATTTTTATTAAGCAGCGCTAATTTGATTCTAAATTTATTAACCGAGAATTATTTGACGATCCCATGAAATATTTACTAATATTTATAGTAATTTACTTATTTGGCCGGTGTTCTAAAACTTGCGGAACATCCACAGATCTCGCAGTTATTGATACACATTATATTAAATCAATGTGCATATTACATTAGAGCGGACCAAAAAAGAAATTGGCCTCGGCTAATACTTGCAAGTGTCACATTGGCCTTTACGTAATAACAACGTTGATGAATGAAAGCGAGTTAATAAAAAAAAAATTTGGTGGTCCTGATAAGGACCTTATTGGTATGACTGACCTGTCATTTATACTTATACATAATTTACATCGTCTTCTTTTTAGGCGCAGACTTGGTTTGCTTCACGGCTGTTGTCTTCTTAACCTTTGGTGGTTTAGGTGCAGCGACCACTTTTTTCGCCTTGGTTAGCGTCTTTTTAGGCTTGTCTACAACAACTGTCTTTGGCTTCTTGGCAACAGGTTCGCTGGCGGCGGTGCGCGCTTTCTTTGCGACTGACTCCCTCTTTTTTGTTGTGCCGGTAAAAATTTCTCACCATTTATTATTATTTTCATTTATTTTTTAAAACTAAAGTACATTACTTAACTCTAATTGTGACCTATTTGATACGAAAAGTCGTATTATAATATATCAGCTGTGATATTTCCGTAACATAATATGTATCATATATATATATGTATATTATGTATATGTATATATAAACCAAAACGATTAACGATTTTAAAATTCCATTACGCAAAGCTAAATAAACGGACATAACAAAAAACATATTGCGTTAAATACGGTTTAATTTTTCATTAAACACAATATTTTCAGTTCAAATGAGCTATCCTTGGAAGACGATGTAAGTACCTATAGGTATCTTACCTATAATAAATTAGACACTCTTCGGTCATTAAGTTAATTTATCGTCATAGTTAATAGTTTTGAATTTTTTTTCAATACTGCGGTGAAATTAATACAGTGCTTGAAATGGATAATTTTACGAACTGGAACGCTCATAAAAATAATATGCGGTTAATAATATCAATTTTTAATTTGTGTTTACTTTACAATAAAATGTTATTACTTATTAGTTAAATAGATAATAAATAAATAATACGTTCAATCAAATGTGAGACGTAAACAAATATACTATCCTATAATATCTGCATGGAATATATTATAAGTATTACAATAATTATTTTATTATATTATTATGCACGCACCTAGTAAATATAACTTCAAATTATAGCAGCCAATTCATCTATATAGCTAGTTATTTAAACGTTCATTGATATTTATTTTAAATATTAAAACAATTCAAATAATGACCTAAACTTGAAGTAAATTGAACCCTTAAAAAACTCTAAACTAATTAAAATCGATTCTCAAAATTACAATCCTTATGAGTTATTTCAATACCTTCAAATATTTAGATAACCGTTCCATTTCAGTAAATTTTCCTGACAAATGCAGTTAACTTTAATCTAAATGGTTCAGAAAATCAGAACATAGTAAAGAGTTAAAACAGCTGTCTGTATTTTAGACTTACGCTCTTTTTATTGAATTTTAACTTACAACAAGCTATGAAGAGCCTTGCAGTAATACATTTTCAAGTCTTTTGACCATAAACAAAAAAATTATCTCAACACACCGCAGGCTCTTCAATCGAAGGTTGGAATCATTAATGCACTATTATAATTCAAAAATAATTCACACAGTAAAATGTCTTATTAAACTACAACTCTGAACACAAATAAAAATAGCATAATTCATTTAAAAACTTGTATTTAAAAATGTTAGAACTGGAAACCTAAGTATTTGTACAATATTTCAGATATTAAAAATAAGTAGGTACATTTCCCCAGCCCCCCAAAACTTGTTTTTTTTTTTTAACCATGCCAATCGTTTGTAGCCGGTTTGTATTGGTTTGTAATCTTATTTTTTTCGTTTGTAGAGCCTTAGTTTTTTTTTTAAATCAAAATTTTGGTGGGAAGCTGGGGAAATGCCTTAAGTTCGAATTTCGAATTTTTTTTTTTACCAATCGTTTGTAGCTTGTCTGTATTGGTTTGTAATCTTATTTTTTTCGTTTGTAGAGCCTTAGTTTTTTTTAAATCAAAAATTTGATGGGGGGGGACTGGGGAAATGCCTTAAGTTAAAATGTCGAAATTTTTTTTACCAATCGCTTGTAGCTTATGTAAAGATTATAAAGCAAGTTACTTCAAAAATCACCATCATCAATGAATAGTTACTAATTATTTACTTTTTAAATGCTGTTCTATGATGAATTATAAATATATTATGTACCTAATCAAAATAATTAATATTTATTGTCCTACAAGTCCGAGAAGAGTTTGTTGGAACGGTTTTAGATTGTTGTGTTAACCTTGTAGTGCCAGCTTCAAGTAGGTGTGAAATTTTGCTGACATACAGTTGTGCTGTTGTATTTTATTTGGCAGCACAAAAGTGTCGAAAGCTCTACCGGTGAAATTAATGTCCAACAAATTTTGAGATTGATCCAACAATGTCCAACAAGTTTGTTGGATGTGTTTTATGAGTGTCTGTCATAGTTGTGCTGCTAACTTTATGAGGGTACAAATAAATATTAATTATTTTGATTAGGTACATAATATATTCATAATTCATCATAGAACAGCATTTAAAAAGTAAATAATTAGTAACTATCCATTGATGATGGTGATTTTTGAAGTAACTTGCTTTATAATCTTTACATAAGCTACAAGCGATTGGTAAAAGAATTTCGAAATTCGAACTTAAGGCATTTCCCCAGCCCCCCCCCACCAAAATTTTGATTTAAAAAAAAACTAAGGCTCTACAAACGAAAAAAATAAGATTACAAACCAATACAGACCGGCTACAAACGATTGGTAAAAAAAAAAATTCGAAATTCGAACTTAAGGCATTTCCCCAGCCCCCCACCAAAATTTTGATTTAAAAAAAAAACTAAGGCTCTACAAACGAAAAAAATAAGATTACAAACCAATACAAACCTGCTACAAACGATTGGCGTGGTTAAAAAAAAAAAAACAAGTTTTGGGGGAGCTGGGGAAATGTACCTAAAATAAGTGTATTTTTTATGTATATTACATTTTCAAAACCGTCATTATATTGGTTCGACTGTATCCCTATATCTTACAGAGACAAGGATGACATAATATACTTAATGACCCGAAAAATAAATGCCTGGGCTGCTATTTTAAGTGACAATTTAAGTGTATAAAAATATATAAAATTGCATAAAAAAATTGTTAAAATAAATTATTTAGAGCTATAGTAAATGAAATTCATACCAATTATTTAAATAAAAACTATTAATGAATTTATTACACTTTAGAGTATCGTAATTAATAAACTAGTGAACCAAAATTGATAATTTAACAACATTTTCAGAAAAATAGTCTTTACAAAAATCTATTGAAAAATATAATTGTTCTTATTCAAAAAAATTAAGTTTAGCACCTTAAACATTTTGAAATTGGGATAAAAAAAATTGACAGATTAAAATAAAGAAACCCATTTTTTTGTTTTTTTTTTAAAATTTCATATTATCAATCTAATAGCATTAAAAAATATTTATATATAATATGTATAGGTAATCAATGTTACTTCTCTGTAATCAAAATACGGGAAACTACATCGTTATCTATCAAGCAACTGAAAAACTATGTTTCACAAGTTGACCGGTAGAAGGCAGGGCAAGTTTCAAAAATAAGTTTTTGTTGAAATAAAGCATATTTTTTTTTTTTTTTTATTAACATTATAGCCTCGGCAACATGGGCCATTGGGCTTACAGAGAAAACATTATAAATTACATATATGGTATACTATATTTAAGTTAAACTAAATTTTTTTGGTTATAAGATTGGCGGCTGTAATGAATTGGATGATGTTGTTGATGGATTGGGGTATGATAACAATTTCGACTTTCGAGTCAAACGACTATACCCAATTGTCATAATAACAAAACGTATAGAAACTTGTAACATTTCTCTAAAATCATCATTTTCACCGTGATATTTTAGGTGATTTTATGGTTAAAGGTATTTTATAACACGAACCTTTTCACACTGCAGTAGAGTACACTTGTAACTTGTAAATAAATAAGTTGATTAGAATTAATATATTTAATATAAAATATTATATAATAATATAACAGAGGTTTTTGGCGACAATCTGTCCAACCTACTAAATTACTTATATAGTTATATGAACACTGAGAGTGTAACGAAACGTGATGAACATCATTATATTATATCTTTATCTGTTTGAGTTTGTTTTGGGCACGGTTAAAGATATACAGTATATATATATATATATATATATATATAGTATATCTTTAACCGTGGTTTTGGGTATTTCTACACAATAATTAATAATCTCGTTATTTGTTGATTACAAAAATTAAATAAAATTCAAATCTAATTGTATTTGTATATTTCTTATCTAGCTTTTCTTATTCAGTTATTACACACTGTCACTTCGTGCATTACAACTGTTTATTTATGTATTGTTCGTTGTTCAATGTTCATAAATCGTGATACCGTATAGTATGTATGCTTAACATTATTTTATTTACGAATAATATTTTTAAAAAAGTGCATAGTTTTATAAATTAATATTGAGTAGAATAAACTTCTAGAGTTGACTGTTATTTTTCTAGGTGAAATCCCACCAAATGGTATATTTTTTCACTATCCTGGTGCTTTTCACCATGCCAGATGGATGTCAAAAGCAATTTATTCATTGAAAGTAAATATGTTTTGAAAACAATTTAAACTCAATATTCGAGAAGAGAATGCATTTCGAGATATTATATGTATTTTTCTAGTTACGATATACGTAGAAGCATGGTTTAGATGCCCTGCTGCAATATTGATGCACCTTATAATGACTTATAACTATATTCTTAAAAAAATTAATCGAATACCCAGATAAAGCTATTTCTAATACAGCTACACATAAATTTTTTGGACACTTATGGTATCTTGCGCCGGAAAGTATAGCCTTGTCATTTTTTGATTTTCGGGTGCCAACCGAAATTAAAATTAAAACGGTCGAAGCACTTAAATCAACCCAGAATAATGATGATACAATTAATAAAATTGTTTTGAGTAAAGAGGATATAAAAACATTTATAAAAAAGAATTACATGAATTTGTATCACCAGAGACAGTCAACTTCTTTTCAAGATTTAAAATTTCGACCGATTTCATAGATTTCCACCCGGATAGTTGGAAAGAAAGAGAAGACTGTAAAAAAGGAATTAATATTTAACAGAGTTATCAGTCATAAATGATGTTGCAGAAAGAGGCGTTAAGTTAATTCAAGAATACAATAGTATATTGGCGAAAGATGAAAATCAAAAACAATTTCTATTACAAGTAGTAAATGATTATAAAAAAAATTACCCTGATTGTAAAAAAAATACATTAATTCGTTCATAAGTAATAGATAATTTATTTGAATGTAACGTATCTAATTCTCACATTGTATTACTCCATTGAACCACTTTTTATTTAATTAAATGACAGTTAATTTAATGACATTAATATTCAATATGTACCTACTTGTGTAGGTAAATGATTTTTTTTTTTAAGATTAAGTTAACATTTTGTATACTTAAATATTAATTTCTTAATGTAAAACAATAATTGTACAATTAGCTTTAGTACATTAGTTATAAACAATTTTATTTTATTTTATTTCATCTTTGAAGATTTGTAAGTATGTTATCGTAAAAGCAATCATATAGAAAATATATTGAAAATTTCGATTTTTTTTCAGAAAAAGGTAATAATTTTTATTTTATTCTAATTTTCACAGAAAATATTAGTTTTACCAGAAATTTTGTAGGAACATTATTTATAGACAATATCTGGCAATAATATCTAAAAATATCTACAATTTAGATTCTATACAATTTTATGTCTAATGCAGTATATTTTGAATTAAATCAGAAAAACCCTAAAACTACCCTATTTATCAATATTCAACCCTTTTGCGGCACCTGAAGGGGGTTATTAATTATCACCAAATTTAACCCACATAACTTTTGTATATGGTAATGGAAAAATTTTGTGGGTGAGAAATTAAAAATATTTAACTTTCCTTACCCCCTATTATATAAGGGCCACCCTAATGAATAGGTATAAATAAATTATGTAATATCCTTAGAAAAACTTTTTAGTATTTCAAATACTTCTCAAATACTCTTTGACAAGTGTATTTTAAATACTTTTTTTTGTATTTTATTTTAGAATACCAAATATTAAATTTAGATTTTGAGCGGAGCGGAGCAAAAATGTATTCATTTTACAATGGTTTGTGTTTTTTTTCTGTCTCTATACACAATAAGTTGTCGAAAAAAATGATTTGATTTTCTTTATCAATATCTTTTCTGGTGGGGAAATGAATCTAGTTATTACTTAAGTAAGTAAAAAAAAAACATACCCAACAGTTTTTAAAAGCTCCGGGAAAAACAAAAAAAACATTTTATGGAAAAACTGGAATTTTTATGCATAACTGGTTTTAGACCAAATCGATTTAGTTTTTTTGGCATAAATCAAAAAAAATTACTGTTGATACACGAAATTTTTACCAAATATTTATATAAACATTTCCTATACACAATAAAATGTTCAATAAATATATATTATATAATGTTGATTCTTTTTAAGATAATTAAAGGCGGCATAAGGAATATTCGGTTTTTTTAATCATCATCGATAGAAAAATTACCAATTTATCAAAAATTTGAAAATTTAAGACAATGCTCATCATAATTTGTAGAAAAAGAAAATTAAAAATGAGTTCAAGTCTTTAAAAGTATTTTATAAGCGTCTAAAGTTAATATTTCGATATAATACGTAAAAATCCCGAAAATTTGAAGTTCTTTATGATTTAGAAATTCATAAAATATTTTCTGTTCAAAGCTCAAGTTTGAAATTTTACACAAAATTCTCCGTAAATATTCCTACCTTTCACAAAAAAAAGTCAACCCGAAGGTCTAACTATTTTTTTACGAGCATTTGAAATGGTAGCAGGTCACATCAAAGTCACGGTTTCCCCGTCGAACATTTCCCCGTCTGGTTAATTTCCTCGTCAGACATAATAATATGTGATATTATCCCAGTTCATTTCACTTTAATTTAGTTGTCACCCTGTACATTTTATACAATAAGTAATATCGCTATGCTGTAGATTAGCTAAACACTTTTTTTTGTAGAATATTAAGAGCTTTTGCTTCCACTAACTGATTACTTTGAAGATACGTGGATCGGTAGACCAACAAGACGAAGAATCCGCCGGCCACCTACATTTAGTCTAGATTTATGGAACCAATATGACGCGACACTTTAAGGATTACCTAAAACAAATAACTCAGTCGAAGGTTGGTATAAAGCTTTTTCGTCATTGTTAGCCACATCTCATCCAACTATATGACGATTAATTAATATTCTTTATAAAAGAACAATGATTAACCGAAATAAAAATTAACCAGTTGATGGTTGGTCAAGAATCACCAGCTAAAATAAAAAAATATCGAAAAGTAACTACACGGATAAAAAATATTGTAACTACCTACTTACAATGATCGCGATAAAAAAGATTATTTCATTGGAATACCTAGCACATAATTTAGAGATGCAAAAATAAAAAAATATTTCACATCAGCTCAATAGTAGTGATCACTTCTAGTTTTATTTTTTAATTTTAATATATTACATATAAATAAACAGACATAACTTAGTGAAAAAAGTGAATTGGACGGGGAAATGTCCGACGTGAAACGAGGACGGGGATGTGACCCTATTATCATTGATTTCAAATTGAACACATCCATGAAAGTGACCTACTCGTACTATACAGCAGAGCGGTATCCACTTGCCGATCTTTTTACTTTTTGAAGTTGTAATTCAACCACTATTATTTTAATTTCTTATTTTAAACATTTTTCTTAAAATAATATTTTTTAAAACTTCAAAGAATATTTATGATTTTACCAAAATACGCAGATGACACAATAGCTTGACTTGATTAAAAAATGTATTTATTTATATAATTTAATTTAAATATTTATTGATTATTTTAAGAATACATTCGTGATAAACGTACAAATATTTTAATACTTAATACAAGTACTTGAATAGTATTTTGAATACTTTTAAAATATATTTGTATTTTTATTAAAATACTTTTGAAATATAGTATTTGAATACATATTTGAAATAAAAATGTCACCAAGTATTTAAATACGTATCATTAATGAATACATTTGAAAAGTAATCTTAACAAGACTGGTTGTGCTCAACTTAATCATATACTACGAGTGTACACTCAATACTCATACTGTATAATACACAAAACTAGTACCTACATAATATTATTATTGATTATTAAGTTATGATTATCGATAATGTATAACTATATAGTGTTCGTAATATGTAACAAATAACAATTATGTTTTCAATTGATATCTGTTTGCAAAAAATAATCATACCTGTGCAAAGAATTGTCTAATATTCACATTGTTACATTTTATAATGGTAATAAGTGCTACACGTATTTTTTAATCACAATTTTTTTGATAACAATAATTACTAATTTAAACAATTAAATACAAATGTACCAACGCAATGTCGTACTCCGTAGTCAGCTTCAGCTACTATTAATTCTCTCTGTAAATCTGTAATAATAATTTATAATGTAATTAATGCTTGAAAAATGTATACTGTAATCATTATGAATAGTTTAGTATTATCTTTACCACAGCGTAAACAGAGTCCACGACCACAGACGAATGATGACTGTGGTATCTAATTATCTCCAAAATATAGATAGATAGGTATCTATGTATTATAATATTATACTTACATAGTACATACTTAAAATGAAAATATTATTAGTTGTATACAATATAATCGCCACAAAGGAATTGATAGTTCAAATATCGAGTTTCCGGTATGCAACGAGAACGGGAGACATTTCAATATGATAGAGTAACAACCGTAAGAACAAAATATTGTCTTTGAGATTTGAAGAGGGGCTGAAGCTCAAGTCCTTACTCTTCAAAAATCTAAAAGTTTTTTTGTGTGGAGGGGGCTATAACGGTTAATAGAGCTTAGCAGTGGCGTGTTTAGGAATTTGTCATGGTTATGGTCCAGATAATTTTCAGAACACAGAGCTGTGGGGGCTATGCCTTCACACCCCCCAATTTCTCTTGATTAAATAAATCTACCATATTAAATGTATAAGTCAATGTACATGTTATTTTATATGATATATATTTGTATCATAAACTTTGTAATAATAATAAAACCATGGTCCATGATTAACTAACACTAATTATGTACGCAGTCACTATAGTAATCTAATAAATTGCTGACATAGGTACCTATACTCCGGCCCACTAGAGTCCGACCGTAAACCACGCATCCGACAGACGGACGTGATTTCCCCCCACTATAGTTCCATTCTCACTACCTCCAATATAGATAATGTGCAGCGACGGACGAGTTTTGACGGTCGGACTCTCAAGGGCCGGAGTATAGTTAGTAAGTTATTCATGATTACAACAATTTAAAAATTATATTTAAGTACTATAAAAAAAAACATGAGTGTGAGATTACAAAACAATATCTAATCACCCAGGACTTAGTGCCATTTTATTATTAATTGCATCCACACTGAGGGGTATGCCCTGATGAATAGACATCAATGCCATTCCTTTTAGCCTATCCTAAATACAAAACAAATTAAAAATATACCGTGTAGTTTAGTTATAACTTTTATAATAAATATGTCCTAAATAACTCCATTCATAGTTGATCTATGATAAGTGTTCAACCATCTGTAGCTGTAGATACTGGCATTGTAAATTAATTACAAATAAATCACGATATTAAAACTAAACATTTTAACAATTGAAGCGACGAATTTGTTTTACAAAATCAATTTACAATTTTGTGTAAAAACCCAAAATTTAACATGCACGAGACACGAGTTAATGGGAGAGGTCTAGACCACATGGACCCCCCCCCCGTAAATACGCCACTAGAGCTTAGCACAACAGCTCCCCTCGGCCCCGCTATTTGTGCCTATTACATTAAAAGATTATTTGCGAATTTATAGAGATAGATAGGTCATATGTATAGCTATTTATAAGTAACTGCAATAGTATACTAACAATACCACTAGAGTACCGATTAACCATTACAGTAGTACCGTAAAACATTACTTACTTATCTACTGATTGTTTTAATTGAAATTAAAATTTTTATTAAGATTAAAATTCAAATTCAAAATAAGTAAGGAATATTTAATAAACTACACTCACGTTCAATATTACACATTGATATGTATTATTTTGAATTGATTAAATAAAAAAAATGGATTTTATTTAACATTTTATTCATTCATCATAACAATATGACACATTAAAGTGACGAAAAACGAAATGTGTTTTAATATGGTATCAAATTTTTATAAAATATTGTAATATACCGTACCGTATTGTATTGTACCATGTATATTTTGGCATATTAAATTAAACCATTTCGATATGTATTAAAAAAAAAGTCAAAACTAGAGCCAAAGTATCACAAGAAACCGTAGACCATATTTTCCAGACTTCTGCAGTCTCTAGTTTATTTACATTTTGTATTAGTTAGCTGTTATTATTATTAGTATTTAATATCTATATGTATTATTATTATCTTTATACTTTATATTTTTTTCACAGCTCCGAAAATCTCGGACGATTGGATCGAAGGCCACTATTACAGATAGCCCCGCATGAATATAATTATACAGTGAAACTTCCATTTTAGAAAATGGCATGGGTAACAAAAACAAATTAGTTTTTCAGAAAAAAAAATGTGTTTAAAAAAGTTTGATTCAAAGAAGTTGGTAGCACATATTGTTCTTCTATATCAAATATCTAAAAAATGAATCAGCGTTGCGAAACACAAAATAACATTATATTGTTATGTTTAAAGTATAAAATATGTTTTATACGTTCATCGTAATTAAAGCATTTGTAAAAAAAATGCGTATGCCAATGTTACGTTATGGCAAAAAAATACGCTCGGGACTAAAAAACAAAGACATTTTTTTGTTAAACTCGTTCCGCTATGAATCCAAAAACGTACCTACTGCATACGGATGGCCAAATGTGCAGACGTTGCCATAATATATTATTTTCGTCGAACCACGAACCAGACATAGGCACCTATATATATATACATGATAAATAATAGTGCGCGTTTGACAAAGGTTGAAATAATATTGTATACAATTGTAAAGTAATATAACTTTATATGTATAATCGAAGCGACGTGACTGAAAATGCGAGAAAAAATTGTGAAATAATAGGTAAATTATTATTAATTTCAGGGTGGTTACTTAGGAAATATGCCCATGGCATTTTTGTTAGTCGTAAATTATGATTAGTGTGAGTGTGATTGTTACAATGTAAATAAAAATGAGATGTAAGAATGTATTAAACTCGACAATTAATTACTGTTAAAAAATACATCAAAAATAAAATTTTCAAAAAAAAATTGAACATTATCAGAAAATGTCAATGAAAAAAAAATGTTTCAATTGAAAATGTTCAAGCTTACATTTTTAGGTATACGGGTATCGGGATATCTATGCATGGGCGCACATGTAAACGGCACCACCGACTAAAAATGAAACGCGTGATTTTTTTTTGTTCAAAAGAGTCTTTACAAGAAAAACACTAACGCCTCGTAAAGTGGTCTGATTTGATTAATTTTTTTTGATGAAGATGATTTTTTGCAGGGCGCATTGGACTTTGATTTTCGTAGCTAAAACAAAAATAATAAAAAAAGTATTTCCTTTCGAAAAAAAAAAGTTATCAAAATAGAGGCGTGAGAGTTTTTTTTGTAAGGCATGTTTTTGAACAAAAAAACAGGTCACGAGCAGGTCCCTTAATAGGTATAATTAATAACTTTACTATGCTTTTATGAATATATAATAACTAATAAGATATAGTGGTATGCATAAAAATATAGGAAGTGTCTTTGAGTTGATAAAAATATAATACCTAACACTGTCTTTAGATCTCTTTGTGTTGTCAAATTCAGCGTTCTACTCTTGATTGAATAATAATCATTAGGGCCGGACTTCAATGGAAAGGGAATTTTTTTTAGATACTTTAGAACAATGCGTTCCAAGTGCATAATTCAATTCATCGTGTACCAGTTGAATGCAATTTAAATGAAACATTTAATTTACATTAATTGTTGCCATATTTATACATTTTACCAGTATTTAGTGTCAAATTATGTAATTATAAAATATAACTTAATACTAAAGTAATTATTTGCTTGATTATTATTGACCAATGACTAGATACCGGCATATTATTGCTAATAAATAAAAAAAGAAATTGAGAGTCAGCAGTGATACTCCACATATAATACACGTCATTATATTAACTAGGTACCATGAGTATCACCGGTGCTTCTCATTAAAAAAAAAATGGATAACCGTGATCTAAATGTTATTTAAAAAATAATTTATATCGACAGTTTTTTTATAAGATTTTTAGTTTCAAAGATATGAACTCGGTACACAGAGAAAGTTATTTGAAATTTGTATTAGTACACTAACAAAGTCCAAATGAGAGACACCAGTGACTACATGGTAAACACGTTTAGTGCTTAGAAAATAGTTCTGGTAGCCAATGTGTTAATAGTTTAATACTCAAGAAATGGTGTTAGATTTAAGGCAAAACTAAAAATTTAGTAGACATAATATAGTTGATTGTAGTATTTAACATAACCTTAGTTTCTCATTTTTGTATACTTATAGATACTTAAGAAAGAATATTACAAAATTGTTTAGGTATGATGAGTCATTTTTAATTGTCTTATCTTAGAAATATAATTATTAAACTTCCTTAAATATTAAAATATTCTTTAGACTAATTTTTTGTATTAAAATAAAAAATAATTGATATTTTAAATGCATTATTGAAGAAAAAAATAAGAATTTTCGGATATTGTATAGAGCATTTTTTTCTTAGTTTATGGTATTCAAATCCAAGCTCTATTAATATACCCTGCGAGTACGTCCACTGCTAGTTGAGAGGGGTAAGGTTTGCAAATAAGGGCACTATTCCCCCTTCACTTTGAAGGGACGTCACTTTCTAAGAACAATGATTACCTACACTTATTTCCATTGGTGCAACTTAAGATTTATGTTTAGAGTGGTAATATATTTTTTTTATACTTTTTACTTGTTTACCTACTTGAAGTAATATTTTTGGCGAGGGAGAAATCATTATGATTACTAAAAAACAAAAATCTTTTGCCCTCCCAATAAAGTTTCTTGCAGACGCCCTTGAATGCCAACGTTAAACGTAAATCATAATAATTATCGAGTGGACACGGAATATGATCATACTTTCCGTTCGGTGTTAAAAAAAAAAAATAACAAAATGCGTTAAATTAAATTAAAACGTATAGGTAACGTACAGGTACCTACGTATTATGAATGTAACTCATGTTCCATGTCATAATAATATAGAGTCAATTACCTTTTATAAATTATAAATATATAATATATAATATAATATGAAACGTGCTGTATAGGTATACGCATAGTATAATATACCTATAAATTATGATAATATTTTTTTTATTTTTTTTTTCGTTTTCTACTCGTCCCAGAGCGTCTTGCAGAGTGGATTTTAAAAATATTCCAAAAAATGTAATTGTTACCTATAACCTTACCCGTACCGGAAACGTTCATGCGGTAGACGTCTAATTACAGGTGCGTTACTATAATTATTGTTTTTCCAATGGGAATTTAACGTTATAGTTAATATATTATCATATAATATCACACGAAATGTATTACTACCTAAAATCGCTAACACTACTACACCAGAACACTTTTATGATTGAGTTTGAGAGGCCGTAGACCATAGTGCAAATTGTAACATTTTTCATTCTTACGAAAATGTATTGAGTGATATTATATTATTATACCTACATTTTTTTAATTGTTTGTTCAAATAGACACGGGATTTAAAAAAATAATCGTTGTGAAATAATTGGTCTAAATGCAAACTTTCAAAAAAAAAAAAAAAAAATTCACTTTGAAAACACGTTTTGTTTTGATTAAATACAGGATGTTTTCGATTTTACTATAATAAGTACTTTTTTCCTATCTTAAACAATGTTAATAATATAATATTATAATCAAAGATTAATTCAACAAAAATAAATTGTACTTTATCTTTATTTATCATTGAGCATCACATTATATTTCCGTTACTAAGAAAAATGAAAACGTTAGTTTTTCTTAATATTATATTTTCTTCCAAAACGTTTTAGAATACATTTTTACGAACAATATTAGTTTAATGACAGTGGGAACGCTGTGAAAAGTATTTACAATTTCAAGAACGTTGTCACTTTTACGGACTGCATAAATAACATAATATAAAACTGAATTCTAATAAAACAGTATAATAGTATATATAAGTCACAAAAAATACTATTTAGGACGTACCTATTTCTAAATATTCTAGAAGTATTTTCATTTAATTTTTAAATTTAGACAAATAGACAATTTATAAAAGCAAAATATTTTTTTATATGTTCTTTGAACACATATCTCAATTAAAGTATAACTATACTAATAATTACTAAACAAAATGATAAGAGTTTAAAAAAAATGCTCTAAAAAACAAATTCGTTTTTGTATTCTGAGCGGAATTGCATTGCATTACATTGCTTAGTAAGATTGGAAAACAACATATCAAGTTGTTTTTTTCACAAGTTTCTGGGAAGATCTGTTTCTTGGAGTGAGAGGTTTTGTCTGGATATTATATTTGTGGATTTTTCAGCTTAGGTAATAATAAGTTTTTTTGACATGTTTTCTACAATTCTACGGTTATGGGTTTATGACCTTTGCTTATCCTAGGGACTGTAGATGTGGTTGACTGGAGTTAAGTGCTTTTGTAAAGAAGTTCTTCGATGCCTTTTTTTAATTGGTTTTGAATAGACTCCACGTTTGTTGAACTTATTAATGTTTTAGTACTTTCAAACCATGGTGCGATGGCAATGGCCCCATGTCCTAGACCACCTCGAATCAGCACTATAATAGTTGTGTTTGGAAATATTAGCGACCCATGCTCTGGGTCTGAGTAGATAAGATTTAGTATGTACAATTTGTATATGGTCAGGTTTTGTCCTAATTTAGATGACTTGTGGAGTTTAGAACTGAATTTAATGCTGCTCGGATCCTTCTTATTTTATAATTTCATAAAAAAAAATAGCTAATTTTGTTGTACATTTATTTTTATTTAATTTTATTATACAAAAAGGATATTTGTAAATATGAATTTTTATTGTACTGACTACCAGTGTAGTAGTGTACCTTGCAAGGTACAATCTTATAACTTTTTACCAAATTACCCTATCATCACAAAACTTGGTATTCGCTATCTAAGAAGTGTATTAATGATATTCGTGAAAAAAATTTTTTTTTTTTTTAGTTAAAACTTAATGTGGTAGTGAAAGGGTTAATATTGTTAATTCTATATACAAGCTATATATTGTTAATTCTATTGTTAATTATACATATTCTATATAGACATATAGTTTTAATATACTGACATGTTTGTGAAATGTTTATTTTTAGTCAAATAACAAAAATACAAAATCTATTTTGTTTTTAGTAATAATTCAAAAACAAATAACTGTTTGGACTAAAAATATTAATTAGCATTTTACACATAACGGAATTTAAAAAATATTATTGCACTGTTAAAGTAGGTCATATTTTGAAACTTTCAATTTTTTTTAGAAAATCATTCGATTTATGTAATATACAAATTTTGTTTGTAAATAAAAAACTAGAAAACTGATACAAGGTTTCTCATAAGTTCTACTAACAAAAATATAAACGTTTTAAAAATTTAAAGTCAAACATTTTTGAGTTTGAATTTTAGTTGTTGACGAATCAACATTTTCAAAACTATAAGTTATTTTGTGGTCAATGTCATGTTGGTATCTCGGTACCACGATTTATCAATGACCAGGTACACTCAACAGTCGACATATTATAATATTACTGCGACTTCCACTGGTTTTGACTGTCTTGTTGCTTTATGATACTGAGTGTACAAAATACAAATACACATTAAATAAATAATACGTAGACAACTTCGATAACTACCGATAATGTTTAGAATAGACACACGTACTTAGGTATAAAATGTAAACATTTAATATAAGAAATAAATTAAATACTTAATATATTACGCATAATTAAACCTACCTATAATCTAAACAGTTGCTACTTCCTGGCGGCTAAATTTAAGCGTGACGCCTTTTTTAGGATAATTTTGTTTTTAGTTTACGAATTTCATGAAATTAAAATTGAGGGATTGGAATTATTACGATACTGATCATGTAAGGATTAGAGACAATTTTCTAAGTGTGAGCGTACGTGTCTTGTAAATAACTAGTCACTTTAGAAATTATCATTATTTCTTCATTACTGTTTAGTGTGTATATGACTGTAATGTAAAATAAACAGCTGAGCGCTCCCGTACTACGTGCATACACATATTGTCAGTTTGCTATAAGAATAATATTAATAATTTTGTTTTTTTTTCATCTAAAAGTACCAACTTTTTACCAATTGTATATATTATAAACCCAGTATCAGATAAAATATCTGAAAACGTATTTGAATTCGTCATGAAATTTAAATGAAAACGACATTCATACATTTTTAATTTATCTTTTTAGTTCAATATTATTAATATTTTAAAATTATTAAAGAAATCAAATTTTGAAGGGCTCTTAATCCTCTCAATGTCGAAGAAGTGAAACAGTAGTTTTGAAGTAAAGGTTAACTTCATGACGAATTCAAATATTTGATCAAAAGTTTTATCCAATTACTTTGATATTTGGTACGAGTAGACTCGGGAAGGGTTTATAGATTCGTTTTTCTACTGAAATATATAAGTTCCTCCTATAGGGTTACCGGGAAACTCCGGGTAATACTTACTATACAGCTAGTATAATATATTATTTTATTATATAAGACTGGTTGTGCGTTTAGTATAGTACTCGGTAATCTCGGAAACTACAAAAGCTATATCTAAGCGATATTCAAATATTATTATGTTTGGTTGATGCTCCATGCTCCCAATGGTTTTTGTTCTGGTTTGGTACCGGCTCCAAACAAAAAAATCTTTACGAAGAATACAACTATTGCCGGCTGGTGTTCTATTAATAAATCAATGCTATTATTACTAAGAAAATGTTCTATGTATATTAAAGAAACTTTTCTTTGGACATTTTAGACTGAAAAAAAATAGAGAGTCCGGAATAGTCCAGGAAGTACGATTTCAACAAAACGGCCGACGGATGCGACCGCGGTCGTAGGTTGTATGACTCGTATAAGAGGTGCACGTTGAGAGTATACTAACACGAAAAGGTTTCGCAAATACAGTGCATTCCATTTCTATCTATCTATCTATATATATATATATATATATATATATAAGTATATAGTACACACACTTTTATCTTAACAATTAACGTCACGGTCAATATTGTACGAGAGTTTCGAGTTTTCGGCTTACACGCGGGGCAACTATAATATATACGCGCACGTACCGACCAATTATAAGAATGGCCGGCTCGTGTTATAGGTATACTCCACGGATAGGGTGGGCTTCAAAGTTCAAAGGGTCTCTTTGACGCGCGACCTCTGTACCGTATACGACGCGAGAAAAAACAATCGAAAATACAAACTGCCGGGTGATTCTTTTAACGGCAAACACTCGTTATGTCGAGAGCTATATTTTATACTATTCAAGACATTTTGTTATACCGAGAATTTTGAATATTGCATGAAAATCCATCTATTTATTTCTTTTTGTGATTTCATTTTTCCCCCACATTTTTATCGTTATAATAGGACGTAGGTAGGTATGTCAATTTTTAATTACAAACATATTATATTTTTATTATCATATTTCAAAGAAGAATATTTTTTTTGGTGATTTTGATTCAGAAAAATCGAATATCAAATGCGGCAATAAATAATATAAATCCTTTATAAGGTCACATTTTTTCATAAAACTACTTTATTTTATAAAAATAATAATTTTTCCTTTGGTTATAAACGGATTGTTTACACTTAAAAGGAGTCCGATTCATAATAATATAATATGATATTATGGTTCATATGGCAATTAAAACATTTAGTGTACCTATGTATTATACTAAATAGTAAATAGGTGAGTTATCGAATATCTTACTTTTTTGATTAAACCTCTTCCATAAGCAATCAATTCATATGAAATTAAGGTTTATTTTGATTACTAATTCGTTAAGATTTTAACTACATTATTATAGAGTTATTGCTTGCATATTTTTATTTAGCTGTAGTGAATTAAAATTTAAAAATCTGAACAACATAACTACATGTATTAAGCATAAAATCATTAATCATACACTATTTCTGCTTTACCAGAGTGGCGTCCGAGGTTGTAATGAAGTCGGAAGAGCTGCGAGTTTCAAGAGTAGTTCGTACTATAATATTACTTATAAGTTTTAACAGAATCATTCCGTTCAGATATTTAATGTTTATTAAACAAACACTGGTTTTTACTTAATAATCACGATGACATTGTAGGCATTATAATTATACCTATCAACTAAAATTATGGTAATTATAAAATATATTGTATGATTAATTATTTTAATATTGTTGAAAATGTAATATTTTTACAATTTTTGTAAGGAAATTAATACTTAGGTGTAATAGGTTCATATTTCTTTCTTTCTAAGCCCACATTTTCTTTTATCAATAATTAGAATGAATTTTCCTTATCAATTTCACAACTTACACGAAGTAAACGATTTTTATTTTGCATAAAAATAGGTTTTTAGAAATTGCACGTTGCGCCTTAGTGTCTGGGAATTCCAATTATTTTTACCAAATAACTAAAATATTTATAGGAAACATGTCCGTGAATTTTCTTCCCTCCAATTTTGTCCAATAATCGATTCGAAAAATGTGCTAATAAATAAAATAATCAATTAGTTGCAAATAATTACAAATTGGTTTCTAGAATTTGATAGTCGAAATTATTGATGTTTTAAACTGATAGTTTCTTATAACAATTTAATTCGGTAAAAAATGCTAATATAAAGTTGTGATATTGGAGCATAATATTTGACAGCGAAAAAACCTAAAAAGCTCTACTGTGTGAAAATTAAGACCATCAAAATCAGGGAGTAATCCATTAATGTCCAACAAATTTGTTCCCAGAGGGTCACGGAAACGTCGCAACTTGCAATTTCTAAAAAAAATTACCTATTTACATGGAAACGAAAATCGTACAAATTTAAGTCATGCACATTCGTGCTAATTGATGAAAATGTGAAAATATTTTATATTAATGTTTAAAGTTGGGCGGTACTGGTCAAATTTCGCCATACATTTATACACAAATGTAATATTAATATTCTGCATATTTTGTTATATTCACATTTTAAGTGTATATTTAACCTATATTTTGAAACTAGAATTTATTGCATTTTTCTTAAATTGGTAAAAAGAAAAAAACTATGTAATATTATACTTGTATACATTGTATTAAAAAAAAAAATGTACTTTACAAAATAAGCGTGAGCTGTGTGTTTTACTCATTTATATTATCTGAGATTATTAAACGCCGATAGTATTAAATCATTTTCACACGTACTTAATTTATAAATATAGGTACCTACATGGTACATTGATACTAGTCGGTGTTATTCGTCTATTCGTATCCATGTTCCGTCTAAGCGTTTCGTTTGTAGTAGGTAATATTGTTGTAATCGTTGGTTTTATAATTGTTCATAATTACCTATTTATTATTGATTAACCTAGTCCCTATAGCCCTACTTATTACTTATATTTTTGTTTTTAATAAGTAAAACGTAGGTTCACTTATACGTTTTGTTGGATGATGCACATTTTTATAGCACGTTTAAGAAATTGTCCATATTTTAAGGATTTCCAGAGCACGATAGCCTCAATTATGACAGTAATAATAGTGGTAATATATATCCAAACCCGTTTGGTTCTCATTTGCCTAGTTGCGTGAGGTCTGTACTGTGAATATTATACTTAATGGTTGCAGTGCTATAATAATCCTAATGTAATTGTATAATAAGTTATCATACATATTATTTCAATAATAGTAGGTACACGTACCAGGTACCTATTATAACTTTCAACGATATGAATCACGTTTAATATAATCACATGTACGAGTAAAGCTGTCAAAAATCTACAACCACAGAATCAATAAAAATAAATAAATAACTCATATACATTTAATAGGTACGCAGTAGGTATATATCATCATAGGTTATCTATATATTATATATATATAAATCTCACGTCACGATGTTTGTCCAAAAATCTTGATAACATTTTGCTCAATGTGTAATTTGGTCCAATTTGAGAGATATGATAGTTTTTATCTCAATCAATATGACCTTAATAATTTTTTATAATAAATTAAATGTTTATTATAGAACAACGGGTTGTAATTATTTGTAAGTTCCACAGGTTTCTAACAGATAGTGGTGTAAATTATTTAAATTATTTTTTCAAACAAAAATTAAAAATGGATGTTGGTCTACTCGAAGTTAATACACTTAAAAACTACCGGATCTTTTTCAATAAAAGTTATATTAATAGATTTCATAGACATGGAGGGTGTTTATAGTTTAGTTTTACAAACTAGGTACTTAAAGATAATTTGGTATTGGATACATGCATTTTTTTTAGCTCACGAAAAACGAATATTTTTTTTTTATTTATAGGGTTGCCATTGGTTACATATAATATAATATTACTATTATATAATTAGTAGAAATATGGCATATACATTTTTTTACAAATATATTTATAAAAATAACAAATTTTTGGCTAGTATTATATTATATTATAATACTAGCTGATCAAGTGCACTTCGTTGCCCATTAAAAAAATTAATAATGGTGTTACGTTGAGGGAAAAATACATACCATCCCCTATTTCAACCCCAGCTCTTTTTTAGTAGCCTGTATCTTTTCTCAGTGTCTAAACTATATATGTACCAAATTTAATTTAAATCGGTTCAGGAGTTTCGGAGTTTCGGAGTTTCAATACAAACAAACAATCAAATATTTCCTCTTTATAAATATGTAACCATTGACAACGATATAAATAAATAGTACATAGTAACCATGGTTACCAATTTCAACCATTTATAAACAAATATTTCCATCGTAAATCTCAAAATCCCTGTGTGAGCACCTCACATCACCACCTCACCTCATCACTTTGTGAGTCTAAACCATCCAGGGCGTCACCCAAACGAATACAAAATAATTCATTCAAATCGGTCCAGGAGGAATTCAGTGACATACACACGTACAGTAGAATTATATATATAAATATTAACCCACATAATCTTTAGAAATTGTGTATAAATAGTGTGTTTTGTTTTTTGTGGGTTTTAAACGCTAATATTGTGGAAAACAAATCAATAATCTGTATTTTAAAAATGAGGTATTATGACAAAAATATATTTTTTTCCTCAAACCCCCTTGGTCTTAGTGTCAGATGGGCGTTGACAATGTGCCACACCTTTTGAGCTTTATCCGAAATTGTCTCTAATTTATATATAATATATAGAAGAGGTTTACAACATATTCTAGTAATACTCTCATCATCTCTCGAGATGCCAAAGTCACGGTCATTGCATTAATTGCAGACTGCAGTAGTAGTGATCAATTAAAGAAAATGCATGTTAATGACTGCAAGTTAACTTCGTATATCTAAAAAATACGTATAATTGAAGTTGTAGTTGTATGATAACAATTAAAAAACTCTGTAGCAGTTTAAAAATTATATTAATTTATAAAGAGGTGTGCATGCCACATGAACATGCAGAGTTCCCAATCAGCTCTTAATAACTATCTTATATTATTATAATCGATAGGAAGGACAGTCACGATAGAGTCATTAATACTGTCTACTATACCACACGACAACTCTAAATATTTGTCCTAGAATCATATTATTTTCAATATTATACAATACATCTACCTAGTTTCCTGACAAATTTTTTTTTAATCGTAACCGCAACCGAGTGCGCCTAGCTAAGCTGGACGGATTTATAAGTTTATAACGAAAATCTATTTTTTTCTCACATTTAATTGCAAGTGCCAAATAATTATTATATTGTTATAACTTAAAATTCTTAAATATTTTAACAAAATGTGTTTAGGTATATAATATTGTTATAAAATACAATTTAAAAAAATATCATCTATTTTCCCTTTTTATAGTAGCAGGTATTGCATGGACGTTTTCATATCATTATGTAGACGATTCGTCTAGAAAACCTAAAATTGACGTATGATATCATTATATTCATATAAGAACATTATCATTTATTAAGTACCTATATTATAAATATCACTAGGTAACCATTAGAACACAAATTTCGAGGTAAACCTTGAAATGTATTGGTATCCACATAATAATAATATACCGACCTAATAATTGAATTAATTGTGTTTACAATAGTTTCCGAGTAATCAAGCCTTGTAAGTCAAACAGAAATTCATATTGGAATAATTCCAAATCTTATTTTTCATTAAACGTGTGTAAGGGCAATAATTTGTAAGAATATTAAAAATTACACGAAAAAATATTGCAAACATGCATTTTTTTTTAAAAACTACAAACTATACAGTTTTTTCTATGTTGATGGAAAACCTATAGACAAATAAATCACCAAAAGGGATGGGGGTATATGACATCCTCAACCATCACTATCACCACCTCCTTCCTCGCAAGCACACCCTGTACGTACGTAATGATGTGCAGACGTGCAGTTTATTTATAGTTAAACACTTTGTAATTTGGCTCATGCCCGTTTGTTTACTATGAATAAATATTGCCGCGTACCTAATCATCGCTCCTACACCTATATTTATTCCATATGTGCACACTTGATATTAAAGATGGCCGATAGATTAATATAATGTTATGCTATCATAATAGCATAACATTAATGATACTCATTATATTTTGTACAGACAGATATTGCAGACTACAACAGTACACATTATAATAGTTAATTTACTAGGATAATATTATAATAACACCGTACTGTACCTATATTGATGAAAAGTGAGCGAGAGGTAGATGATAATTATATATATTTTTTTAAGATAATACTTAAATGTTTGTCATCGGTAAATTCACAATCAAATTTCCATATTCTATCTAAAATCATAGGTGGAAATCCATTACAATTTCAGGGGGGGGGGCTAACATCACTGTGAGTGAGAGGGCTCTGATCCCATACAACTAAAGAGCTGTCTGTTTTTAGGGGGGTTATAGGATATTTGAGGGGGGGGGGGAAGACCCCCTAAGCCCCCCCCCCAGATTTCCTCCTATGCCTGTAATATATATATCGGGGGTGGCCAAACGGTCGATCACGGGGTAGCGATAAAGACTTAAAAATAAAAACAATTTTTACGTGATTCGATCCTCAAAGGAAAAATATGTTCAAAATAAATCTCAATCAATAAAAGTTTAGCCACCCCCGATCTATATAGTATTCACTGTACTATTATGAATTTAATGAATTAATACACTATTTCGAGTCACTGGACACTTTGTATGATCTTTGAACTGCGTATAATATAATATTATATTTATGTGTACCTTCATGGATTTGTAATGACGTTGATTTTAACTGCTGTAGGCTATTGCTAACACAAATTCATTCGAGTTGACTGTCATTCATAAATTATAAAAGTACCTAAACTAATAGATAATATCTGTGTAGTAGATAATGCATTTTGCCGAACTCCGGCACAGTAATATAATAATTTAGTGGGCGTATGTAGAACCGGAATTTGTCATTTGCACCGGAACTTGAAATCGGAGTGTCCGAAAACAGGCATTATAATTGACCTCAATTCTTGCAATTTTTCTTTCGTGTAACACATGTAAGATTTTCAATTTTAATGCAATATTTGTTAGATGAAAATTTTTATAAATATAACTAGTGGATAAAACCGGCATACTCATAAGTGTATCCGGGCGAATGACATTGAACATAATATTTATATCATTATAAATTATAATATATAAAATATGGAAAATGCTATGCACTCGAATGTACCTGAGGAATTATTCTGAATTATGTGGCATACAGCTGCGGTTACACGCAGAGTGATCGAACGCAGACGTGCACGTTTTAAAATCGTGTGCTATACCACATCATCATAATATATACTGGATGATCCACAATGTAAGGCTCTCTTTACTTCAGAAAACACTTATGTTTTTGAAAATATTTCATTTATTACTTTATTTTAAGTCGTTGCTTTTTGGGAAAAAATTATATTTTTTACTATTAATGTTATTCAGAGTATTTTGATCTATAAAAATCATAATCGGACAAATAGAAAATTAGCCTTAAGTAATTAGATCTTAGATTAGCAAAGTAGTGGAACAACAATTTGCCGGATACCCATCTGCCTACCACATCACTACGATCAACAAAACTATAAATACTTATAACTCATAAGCTACACGTTCAAAATTTGTTTTTTATTGAATTACTCTAAATGATAATATTCTGTTTTGTTAAAGGAATAATTTTAAATGCATGTTTTCATAAAAAAAGTTCAATTATAAATCATTGAATACGAAAAAATATTCTGAGCGAAGACGGTCAGTCAGCCTGTATCTTATACTTTATGATATTATTGCTATTAAATTAATTAATTTTACTATTAGTAATACAGTAGGTTAATTAATTAACTTTTATCAAAAACATTGAATTTGAAAATGTCATTTTGTGTTTGAAATATAATAATATACATTAAAAGGTTCAAGTAACCACGAATAATATTTTGAAATTTCACCAAAATAAATTTTTATTCTTTGAATGATTTAGTTAAAATTTAAACTTCAAATATCTATAAAAAAAGTGTGTTTATTTTTTTTTTGATTTTGTAATGAACTGCATTATGAGTTATTATTATATTTTCAAGCTTTAACTTTAAAAATTGAACATTTTATACATTTTTAACTACAAAATATTTAGCAAACTGTTGCGGTTTTGATGAATTTTGTCAATATTTGAACTTTAAATGCTTATAAAAAAAAAATCATGTCTATGTAGCTTTAATATTTTTGAATCCCTATTATAAATACTTATGAAGAATTTCGAATTAAAATTTCAAGCTTTTTGCCCCAGTAAAAATGTGTTTAACGTTATTTATAGAAAAAAAACTAAGGAAATTTTCAAATTTCAAATGTCTCTAGATAGTTTAAAAAGAGTCACAATATTTTGAAAATTTAATCACGTATAGACAATACTAAAATAAATATTTGGTAAAAAATCCAAGTACTTATCTACGTTTATTTGATTTTGAGTTGCAACAAAATATCAAAAATCGATTGATGAGAAAACTGGTGAATATATTATTAAGATATCGTAAAAGTTTTAAGTTCAAACGCTCACAAACAATTGATGTGACTTTCTGCTGGTTAGCTTTATTTTTTTTTTGATTACAATAGAACAACTTACGAGGAGTTTTCTTCTAAATTTTGAAATGTGTGCTATGAAAAAACAATTGTAATGGATTTTTGACTGACAAATTATTTACACATTTTCGTGATTTTGACTCATTTTGTCAACATTTGAACTTCGGACGCTCATAAAAATAAGTATATACATTTTAACGTTAAATATTTTTTGTAATAATGAGTGTTTTACGTTAAATGGAACACCCGGTACACGGTTACAAACGTCTCGTGTAAATATTATGTACATTATGGTTTTATTTTAGCGTTCAATCGCGACCGAACGCGCCAGAATTATCAGTCGAGATTCTTAACTTACGATCGCGACCGTACGCGCCTGTTCATTTTTTGTTTGAAAATGGCCATCTCAAATACAGGCGTGTTTTTATTTCGGGCGATAATTTTACGCGATTTATGTATATTTTATTCATTTATTTAAAATTTTAAAAACGTGCACTTGTGCGTTCGAATTGTTCCGTGTTTAACCAGACAAACATGTTTTCGGGATGTTGGCACGCGTAGGTCGAAAAACAAAGCAAGTTACTACAAGTTATTCATATTATTATTGACATAACATAATTTTTCGCTCAAACTTCAATATTTGCAAACGTTCCAAGAGCTCCCATTTATACGTTCAGTAGTAATAATAATAGTCCAAAAGTGGGAATTAACTAGTTCATAATTTAATTTTTTGAAACTCTTAAACTTAACTAGTGATAGTTGATTTTCTTATCAGTTTAAAAACTTAACTAGATAGTTTAAATTACTTAGATTTTTTCAATTGATTTAAAACTTCACAGTTACAATTAAAAATGTTTTTGTAATTTTTGGTTTTAATGTTTTTATACATTAACTGCTATATATACAAGGTACTATAATAAAAATAGTTATAGTTATATTGTGTAATACTATAATTTATGTTATTTTTCTTGTGAAAATAATATTTTAATATATAGTCAAATACAGACACAATAAACATAAACATAAATACAACATTTTATCTAATGATATACAATATACATACGTAGCAACTAATTAAAAAAGTAGACTAGGCAACTTATTTGAAATCGAGTTAAGTTAATATTTTTTCCCATATTAACTTTAAACACAACTTCTTAAATTTTTAATTTGTTTACTATTCATTTCAATTATAGTTATTATAGTTTATTATTTAGTTATATTAACTTCAGTTCATTATTTTCATTAACTTTCGCCCCTTTGAATATATTATCCATTACGATATTATAAAGAAAATACAAATAAATCTAAATAAAATAAAATAAATCTATAACAATGCCAACTGATAAGTACCTAAAGGCTAAATGTATTGAATTTTCATAGACTTACGGCTTTCAAGGACCTCACTCGGTTACTCGAGTTTGCATTTTTAACAAATTATCGAGAGTATTCTGTGATGAAATAAACAAGCTGTATGTTTGTATACAAAGTGACTCTTTTAGTATCACTCATTTTTCTGACAACTAGACAGTAACGTAATAAGAAATTATATTATTTGAAGTTAATTTGGAGTCATTACAAAGAAATGTTTTGAAGGAAAAATGTTATATTCCTATTATTTTTTTGTAACCTAGGTATAGTACGTATATTTTGATATTTTTTACTTTTTTGAATGACTGCAAACATTTTATCGTCGTATTTTAAAGCAGAATATATTTCTGACAATTTTAACTTTATAAAAATTGAATTTTGAACCAGCACTTTAACTAGTTTATAACTTATAACTTATAAGTATTTAAAGTTTTGATGCGTGTGGTGGAGAAGTCACAGGGGTACCCCACAAAATGTTGGTCCACTACTCCGCTTATCAAAATGTTATAATATTTAAGTAGGTACTTATATAGCTAATTCAGATTTCATGGACAAAACTCCAAATAGCTTATACCGATCGACGTAATTTTTGCAAAGCTAAATGTAGAAAGTGAATAGCTATTCAAGATCAAGATCAGCAACCAACAATTTCCAATAACTAACAATTTGACGAATGTAATTAGTAATCACTAATCAAAACCTATGGAATATTTAACTAATTAATATTATGATTGTAGCACAACATGTCATGTTTTCTTATTTATCATTGAATTTCGTGTTCTTGACAGTGAAACTAACTCGAAATCTATAAAGGTCGTCGGAAAATTATAACCAACGATCTCTATAATTAAAATGCGTATAGGTGAGTCATAATGTCTTTCCACTATAAATTATGACTTATAAAAGATAATTTCTATCATTTTATAGGAATTGTCATAATTTCATGATTGTTGTTAAAACATAATAATAAATGATAATACATATTATTTATGTTACTAAACAAACAGTTATTTTTCGTACCTATAGATTAAAACTCTATAGCAGTAAACTACTGCAATCCAGTAGTTGCGATACAATAATATTGTTGAGTGCAAATTCAACACATTTTTAAACTAAATAATCGATATCTGTTTAAGATGAAAAAAACGGTTACACGGGAAAATTTCAAAACAGTTGTAACATATAAGTTATAACTTATATTGATACTGTAGGAAACTTTTAAACTGGTTTGGTTTTGTATATGTACCTATATTATAAATCGGTCAAATAGAAAAACTTGAAAAATTACAAAGGCAGTTTATACATATATTTGATTATACAATGGGCTTTATAATAGCTTTATAGCTTTATAATTCACCTCTGACATTGCAAACCTAATTGATCTTGTATCGTTAATTATTCGCAGGAAGTATATTTTGATGTATTGTTCGTATATTAATTAATAAATGGCAATATTGGTTGTTCTGAGCTCTTACCTAAAATGCATTTTCATGTCCCTACTTTGGATTCTAGAAATGAATCCAGCTTTCATGAACCTCTTATTAGCACTGGGAATTATGTAAATAACAGTTCGTTATATCGCTTGCATAAGTCGTGTAATGAATTTATTAATTTTGATTCAGTTTTAAATTCAACATTTTTGTATTTAATCATTTATATTAATTGTATTCTATGATATTGTATTATTGTGTTAATTGTAAGTAAAGATTATGAAGTTATCTGTACCATTTTCTTCTGCGCTTGGATGTTAATTAAATTAAACACAAATTAATAAATAAATGACATTACCTAACTATAATATGGTACTTCCGCGCTGTACAAATAATTTATAGTATTAATATTATAGATAATTCAATGCAATGACATAAAAAAAAAACCTAAAATTAACTACAATAATAACACTAATTTATACATCATAATATTATTATTATAATTTATAACTACGTAGAGACGTGTATTGCACTCAGAACACACGCATGCGCGTATCAAACACTTTGTACCTCCCTTCCAAACGCGTTTAATAAGCATAATTTGTTTAAAACAATAATAATAATAATAATAATAATAATAATAATATAATATGTAGTATGTAGAACAGGTACCGATCTTATATATTTTACTCGTAAATCGTTCGACTCGCGGTCGCCACCAGTAACCACTAACCCGTCCAAACCCGCGAACCGGTGTCGGTGACGGACCGGACTGACGAGCAAAGTACAATAATAATAATAATAATAATAATAATAATAATAGAAATAATATTTCTTATAGTATTATATATTGTAATAACTAACCATTAATATCGAGCTAAAAATCATGTCCCGCGCGTCGTCGTCGTTGTCGGTTTGCGCGGCTGTCGTCTTCCTACTCGCCATCGTCGAGGTCTGGTCCGGCGATCTCAAAGGTCCCGCGGACCACAGCTTCCCGAAGACTTGGATCGCAAAAATCTTCTACGAGGCTCTGGTCGACTTCACTGGGCCCACAGACGTGGGCAGCACGGCGTGTCGCAAACAGACGCAGATGTACGCCAGACACTTGCAAAACGGTTCGCTGTGGGCCGCGCAGAGTCAGTACAATCTATTATAATATTATAAAATATGTAATATTAATATACCAATTAATAAAATGATAGCCGTATACGTTGATCTTTTTGACAATCATTTTTCATTCCATTCGCCATTGGAATTGCCCATTTTTCCGTCACCAGTTTTATGCCCTTGACGTGACACGCTATAAATCAATGACACTACAATCTGGTAAATCAAATTTTTAGGAAAATGTTGATGTTAAAAAAGTTAATTTAAGTTGAGGAGTTTATTTTTTGAATATTTTGATTTGAGTAAACTTATTCAAAGCGTTAATAATTACCTAACTATTTTCCAAAATATATTCTTTTCGGGAGTTTTCAGACATACTCGTAGTTAAACCTTAAATTATTTATTATCCATTCAATTTGTTATACACGTAATTAAACTAGTATCAATTTTTCATTTTTCATTTGCCAGATATTTCTGTTATACCCTGCATATATTTTATGCATTATACATAATATGTTATATATTTAAAATATCGCTACGAACTTACGGATTATAAATATGCGCAGTGTCCGATTCGTGGAGTCGGTATCCGAACGGCATACTCGTCGGCACCTCACACCACATGGGCGTGTACGATGAGTGCGTCAATGTGCACCAGCCCGTTAGGGGTAAATACTGTATGCCATCCGTCAAAATCGGCTCGTCGACCGGCGCCGATTTCGTGTCCGGCAAACCCGACCAACCACATATGAACGACCAAGCCTGGCACGAGATACTCGGGGTGAGTATCATATCCGAATGATATTACTATTAAATCTATAAAATATTGTTATTGTTGTGACGGAAAGAGTGTCAAATAATAGTATGCAGCGAACTCGGGAAACAATCCCTCGAGCGTGATGAGTTCCGAAATTACCCTTAGATTGGGGGTAGTGATGTAAATGGTACATTTCTGATTACCGGAAATTTCCTGAAAAATGTTCAAAATGAAAATAAATGAATTGGGACAAACTAATAAAAAATAATTTTAGTAAAAAATGAATCCCCAAAAAATGTCGCAAAAATAAAATTTTTGAAATCGTACATCATTATTAGGGGGTGGTGACTAATGTCTAGTAATATCGATTCTGCCAGCAAGTATCAGCCTTTGCTTTGATGAGATCATAATTTTCTATACACCATACAATTATCAAAATATTTTGACTTTTTTTGATCTAATTATTGTAGGCATAATATACTCATGTTGATTTTTTTAGTTTGGTTTCTATAAACATCGTAAAAACAACTTTTTAACCGCGTCAAAAAGCTCGAAAATTTAATACAAGATTTCTCATACATATTTATAATATCAGTTAAAAATATTAAAAGTATACATAATATGAACGGGGGGTTTTTTTTCAAAAGCATTAAATTTTAAATTTGACAAAATTATCAAAACCACCAGAAGTATAGGTATCTACATTTTTTTCGCTCGCTTAGGTTGACTAGATGAAGTATTATTGACGGGGTATGCAATCCCCTCAAAATAACACGTGCGAGGGCGAATGAGCAAACACTCTAGGAGACTACAACTTTATTACTACAGTATAAAAGGGGAAGACAATCATCAATCGGCATTCGACGAATAGATGAATAACGTATTGTCGAAACCGCCTCGATAATAATAATACAATATTATGTGCTTCGCAGATGTCGCTTTATTACTAAGCTATTATAATAATAGCAAACGAACCGACAATATTCATTATTCATATTAGACATTATTGATCAATCTCGCCGTTATTGGTTTCATGTCACAGTTCGTAGATCACGACACCCGACAGCGCAGAAATATCGTGAAATTCGGAATTTGCATACCGGACTCTTGCACTGCCGCGGACATCCAGGTTACTTTGCAAAAGGAATTTGACAAACACTTCTTGCCACACCAGATCGACGCTCAAGTCCAAGTCGAATCGATAATGTGTTCTACAGACAAGGACGCGTATCCGTACGATACTGGATACTATTTGACCAGGTAATTCGTTACCAAACATCGACGATATAATAAAAAGGTATCAAACGCAAAGTATGATTTCCCTCTTTTACTATATTATTATAATATATACTACGGTAATACGATATTACTACATTTTGTATTACCACTTTTGGTTCTTGTAAGAGCTTTAAGTATTGTCGCTTATGACCAATAGATAGCGCGCCATGAACATAGTAATATACTAATATTATAATATTCAATTTTGTCACTGTCGTAATGTTATTATAAACATTTTATTAATAATATTCTCATATTCTTTTATAAGTATTATATTACCAATCATTTCTAAACTATAATATTTTAAACTGAAAGTGAATCATCTTGTAAATTTTAAATAGACAAGATAAATAGTGAGACAATTGGATTTACTTTTATTTAAGCTAAATCATTTTTGTAAGTCTCAACTCACAGCGTTTTTAATATAATATTTTAGAATTTTTTTGTCAAATTCAATAGATAACTGATTTAATAGAGTTAAATTTATCGGAGTAATATTATTTGGCATCTATAGACTTTACATTTATTTAATTTAAATAGGTAAATAAGTATCACAAAACATGGATTTTAGGTAGGTACTTAAGATATACATAGGTAAACATACAAAATAAAAACTCAATCATATGTATCATAGTGTGATGTGTGTGATATTGAATATTACTAAGAACAATTTTAAAAAAACGCTGTTCAAAAACATAATATGAATGCATATAAATCCTAGACTTAATTGCAACGGTGCGATGTGATATGTATATGCATATAGGCATTAACTAGATAAATATTAACTTTTTTTAATTAACTCAATAATTTAACTAGTTCATGGAAAGTAGTATCAAGTAACATAGCTTTTTCCAGTAATTTGAAATATAATAGGTATTTAAAGTTAAAATCATGTTTAACTCTGATAGGTAGATGAGTACCTATCTTTAATATGTGTATATAGCTCATCTATAAACTATAAATTAGGTATAACTACGGTATATTATTAAATTATTATTTGTAAACAAATAAATTTTTTCCGTGTAATCATGAAATATACAAGTATTTAAAAAAATATATTATATGCCTTGATCGAATAATTAAGCTGACTACCATAGTTAAGTTAATGTGATATAGCTCAGACATTATATTACCTATGATACATTTTTAACATAATCAGCAGTCGATGCCCGTTAAATGCTTAAATGCGTGTTCTACAATGAGCCATCGCTATATTATGATGTCATGATTTAAAAACACAACGCTATGTATATTATAATATAATTGTTAAACGATAACTTTTTAATTAGAAATTTGTTTTTAAACTTTATACAATCTGTATGAAAAATATATTAAAGGTTGTTAAATACCTATAGTTAGAATGTCAGTCTTAAACTATACAATACATATTTAATAATATTCTTCATTAAACAATAATTGGTGGGTTCTTGAACATATAAGTTTAGCCGTAAGGTATGGATTTTAAATTACTTTCAATTCAAGTATTACTGTTTAAACTTTAAAATTTCTCCATGAACATTCATCGTATACGAATAACACGTATTATAGACGATTGTATAATATACCTAGTTTAATATTTAAATTAGTTTCACAGACCGAGCAACTTAATAAACTTATTACCACCCTTGTACTCATAATATATCTTATGCACAGGAATCGTGTGTATATAATGGGTCAAGAGTCTTAGTTGGCAAAGTATTTATGTACCTAAGTGTCCTAAGTGTATAGGTAAATCTAGTATGATAAACCATTAGATTATCGTTATCGTTTAGTGTCATGACTATAAATTATAGTTAATTTATAACTGTTGTGTAACTTTGAGGTCAACCAAAGTTGCACAAACTATTCATAGTACCTACATTATACGTAAAGCTAAATTTTAAAAACTTAAAAAAAAAAATATTGTGTTTTAAAATGTTACAACATACCTATAACATATGTTATTATACTTATTACGAGTACATTTTAAGCAATATTAAAAACAATATTATATTATGTTGACGATAAAAAGTGTATAATGATCTATATAATTTACATTTATTATGTATATATATCATTCACCTTTATTATATTGTGAGTACTAAACTAATCGGAATATTGTTTGGTTATTAAAGTTCACTAGTTGGATTCATAGTATTCATCTGCTGCTTATCGACGGCGTACCACATGATAGTGATAATTCAGAGTAACAACGGAAAAAAGAGTAAGTAATATATTTTTTAGTCATAAATACCTATGTATAAGGTACATATAGTTAACTATTATACATTTTATGTATAATAAGATTTACGAATTTAATTCATAAGCAGCTATATGAATATAATACTAACATGAGTAACAGCGCCAACCTAACAATTAACAATTATATACGTTTAACTATAATATTATTATTAATTCATTATGTTACACTCTCTGATACGTGCGATGTGGTTAACTTTTAACTTTTAAGTAAACCATAATATATCTGACATGAGCGTTTCAAATTCTGAGCGATTTCTGAGTAATGTGAACATTACAATGACGTTTGAATTTTAATTTTCTTGAGTTCGTAATATATTATAATATGAATGAATACTGACTTTAAGTAGTTAATTTCGAGAATTGGTTAGATACCTAGGTACTTAGAATCATTTATAGGGTAGGTACAACATTACTTTTTAGAGAATTCAATAATAACAAAATTGATATAAATGTAAAAAATATAAATATGGTTTTTAGACTTATCCTATAGTGTCACGGTTTTACAATTTGTTTATTTTTTAATTAGAAAATATATTGTAAGACACCAAAAGTATTTAAAAGTTGCACCCAGCGCTTTTGACAAACACAGTACCTATACTTATTGGAAATTGAACCCAGATTGATAACTGAAACGAATTCTTTTTCTTTTTTTCGATTTAGGAAATAATTACATATTATATAGGTAACCGATGTGTCCGACGATACTATAAAATATAGGAAGCATTACGTTTTTAATGAAGATATCGAAAACTTTCGGTATGGTTTTTAAAAATCATTGTACTCACCGCGTTTAAAACACCTAGTGGAGTATGGTTAATATAATATATATAATTATAATACTACACAAGACGTATGTACACCTAGGGGACTAGTAATAATATTGTTAGTATAATTCTAAATCTTAACTTTGTTTAAGTATGTACCAATTGTTGTACAAAAATGGTTAAGTGGCCGTCTTGCAATCAATGTTGATTCTTGCAGATACCTACTCAGCAATTTCGTCTTTACGATTGCGGGTTTCGAAAAACTTTTTTAACAAGAACAATATTATTTATACTGGTTACTAGTGCTGAAGCAATCATTTCATTAAGGCGCCCAGTGCCAATGCGATTTTGTACACAAAAATACGCTCTACGGGAATAGGGATCCTGTGCTGTAGAATCAACCAAATTTGATATTTTTTTTTTTAAACTAATAGAGGGTAATATTTTACAGGCCGCATCGATCTCCGTTTTTCAATATTTTGATCTCAAACTTTATAATAAGTCATAAAAAAAAGACAATTTTTATCTTTTTTTATCAATTATTTTATATTACTATTTGAAATCAAATAAAAAATCTGAGTTCGATGCGGTGTGTAGAATATTGTTGTTTATCAATTAAAAAAAAAATTATCTGAAAATATTCATTTGTGAACGAGTTATTTATATTCCCGTGAAGTCATTTACGTCAATCGAAATGGGCAACTAATAATTCGTCATTTGTTAATTCTATGACATGTGACTGCGAGTGCGTTCGCGTCTTTCATATGCGGGTAGTAGAGGGTCCTCTCACACTAATAACCATTTACGATCCAACACATTGACAAGTTCGTGCGACGCCGAAACAATATGTGATTAAGGTTGCCAATAATTTGCTCACTAATAAATAGCCGGCACCGGGGGCTTTAAAAAATAAAAAAATAAATTAAAATTTCGGTTATCAAATCCTGAAAATCATAAAAAACACCTTCATGGTTTTATAAAAAAAAAAAACATATCAATATTAACCAACAGCTACGCCAATAATGCTCACTATAATAGCAGCTAATCTCGCTGGGGAGGCAGTGGGGCCTATCATGAACCTGTATCAATAAATATTGTAGCTGCAGTCGGTGTCATTGTATTATATAATTATTACAGGTAAAATGCCGGAAGCACTCAACATGTTCTCTCTGATTCGCAACGGCAGAGACCTGATCAAGTACAACAGAAACAACGATCTGAACATATTCAACGGGCTAAAGGTTTTTACTATGATTTTGGTGCTGTTCGGCCATAAGTTTCTGTACTTTATAATAAATCCGATCACGTACACAATACCACTTGAAAAGGTAATAATTCGAATATTATGATGCGATGTTTCGCGTGCACGCGACCCGCATTTGCATAGGAACCTATGTAACAGCCTATATAGCACCTATTTCTGAACTCGATTTATATTTATAAGCTTTATTTTCTTGTTGCGTTTGTTTTCGTTTCATTATTTCATAGGTGTATAAGGAAGGACCGGATTTTCTATTGACGTGCATGAATTTGATCGATCCGTTTTTTTACATTGCCGGTTATTTAATGTACGTCATGTTGATCCCGCAATTCAATAAGCCCGGCACCAGTTGGTACCAAATACTGATGGTGATAGCATACAAATACCTGAAGTACGTACCTACATATTATCAAATAAACATTACATAAAATTAGTGCTAGGATTTATATGCAATAAAAAAATTGTAAAATATGCATTTTATCTACTAAAATATTTTTTACATTCAAATCAGAAACAAATTAGTAATTATTTTAGATTTATTATAATTATTAGTTATTATTACATTGAATATTACATGCCGTAATGATTTTATGAATCATAAATATTTTAAGAATGGACTTATGACTAAAACTACTTTTCACATCACGCGATGTTGTTCGAGCATATAGCATTAGTACTTTTGTACTGTCTCACAACATACATTGTTAAACAATGTGTAGGTAATCCTATCGGTCATCCGACCAAGAGAACATTAGATAGTGTGTTTACGACAATTCGATAATTCGACAAAAATCACAATAATATTATAGACGTTCATTAAATAATTAAAATTTAAAATGCATAAGATTCTCAATAATCTAATTATGCTATTATATGAATTATGTTCAAAATATTATGCAAAAATAAAATTGATCTATTAAATTGAAAATAAGCCAAATCGTGGACGTATCTGACAACCAATCAATTCAGACTAAATTTAAAAAACATGAAAATGCATAATATAAATCCTAGGCTTACGTAAAACATTAGGTATCATTAATGTAATTATTTAGTTTGAGAAAAATAATTATATTAGTTCATTGCCAACAGCCTGACTAAACACTCTATTTCAGCAATATTTATAATAAGGTATTATACTAGCTGTCCCGCCCAACGTTGCCCATGCCAAAAATTTGTTGTTTTTTTTAGATTTATGAAAATGAGTTTATTCAATTATATTTATAACCTACTTATAATAGTTATATAATATTAGGTATGTAACCAATGGCAATCCTATAAATAAACAAAAAAATATCATTTTTTTCGTGAGCCGAAAACGGAATTCATGTATGAGCTACTGTTTAGGGCAGGGGTCGCCAACCAGTCGATCGCGATCGACTGGTCGATCTTTCTAGGAATATAGGTCGATCGTTATAAAAATTAATTTTACCATTATCGGTCGATCACCTAATAAATAATCGGATATTATTTCGGAATTATTATTATTATCATGAAGAAACAATAAATATTTATTCTTTGGAGCTTAGACCTTTTTTTTTTTTTTTGCTATAAAACAAATCTCTTCCTAAAGACTTAAATTCTCCTAGATGTCGATCACCTGGGACTAAAAATTTCAATTGTAGCTCACTTGTTTGAAAAGGTTGGCGACCCCTGGTTTAGGGTTTGAAAGGTAAGGTTAGGTTATACCCACCACATCTCAAGGAATCTAATGATGTAACTGTTATTGAAAACAGTCCAGTAGTTTTTGAGTCTCTACTAGGTAACAGGCCGACAAACATCCATTTATATATAATATAGATTAAACAACTCGTGGGCGTTTTACTAAAAATTGATTATTAAAACATAAATAGGTATAAACACTTTACAGTGTGCAAATTATACATTATTATATTAATATAAATATAATATTATGTTTGGGCAAACATAATGAAACCTATAAATTATGTAGGGAGGTAAATTGACTCCAACCTCCTTTCCCCTTTTAGGGCTGCTCTTAGAGCATCCAGTAGGTACAGCAAAGTCCCGAAAACTGTGTCAATATGACGTAATACAGTAAAAAATCAAAACTAGATTTCGAAAAAAGTATATCACTACCTACCTTTTACATTACGATGCCTTTTATTTTAAAGACATTGATATTATCATGATATTGTTTGACTGCGCACTGCTACGACTATTTTATGTTATTAATATTTTAATAAATAATGATGATGATGATTGTTTTTGGATAAGGGTTCTGCCATCTTACGTGGTTGTAATGCTGATGACGGCTTTCGTTATACCTCATTTGGGCGACGGGCCGTTTTGGGCTTCAAGAATATGGCCCGAAGCGGATAAATGCAAAAACTATTGGTGGGCTAATATATTGGCAGTCAGCAACTTCATACCAGTCGAAAATCAAGTAAAATTGAAATCTATGTTTTGATATTTTTTAACATTATAATATAATATTAATTATTATCCAACTATAAATTATATTTATATTAAATAATAAATCGTTGAAAAAGAGCATACCAATTATATTAATATTATGGTAAGTAAGTAGCCATCATAACCACAGACAGTAATAACTGGTAATCCTTGGGTCATGCCATATATAAAATATGATTATTATATTAATTAAATGTGTATACTGTATAACCATTGGTGAAAGGGGGGAGGGCTCGGATTATCACTCTCAAAGTCTTCAGTTATGCTATGTTAAGTCCTCGAGCCTTTCAAGCCTCCCTAAAATTAAATAAAAACATAATTGTAATATTATTTTCCTTTATAAATATTATAAAAAATATCCATATAAAAGTTCTGTGTTTTGGTAAATAAAATATTTTCTTAGTAATAGTGGTAAATATTTGACTGAAACAAATACATTATTTTCCTTGAAGTGTTTTGTAAGCAGCAAATGACTGTCTTTATTTTAAATATAAATTACAAAAAAAAACTGGATAGCCTCTTGCCTCTGCTGTATAGTTGGTTTGAATTCGATAAATTCAATAAATAGGTAACTGAAAGCAAACAAAATCATTTTTGAAGAGACGAAGAATTTGAACTTAAAAATTAATCAAATAAAATTGTACATACGTCACCAATCATATAATATTTTTAATATTTCTGTAAGATTAACATTGTATCACATATTCAAGCCTTAGTTATGTTATGAAGTTTCTAAAACAAATAATTTTTAAATTGTTGAGATTTGTAATTCTCTTATTAAGCAAAAAAAAACCTAAACCATTTCGTGACAATATCGATAATGAAATTCATATAACTGTTATTAAAGGAAAGCAAAGCGAGAAATTGTTTTTATTGCATTTCAAGTATCTATAACCCTAATAATAATATTAGCTGTATCTGATTTCAGCTTACATATGTGTTAAACGTAACATTTATACATTTTTTAATTTTAAATGTAAGAATAATTTCTGTGAACCACAAAAAAAAATGTAAAAAATGATTTTTTCAAAGTTAAAAAAAACGATTTAAAATTCATAATACATACGTCATACAGATAAAAACACTTGCGTTACGTTGTACGCGATTCCTGGACAAATTTAAATCACTATTTTTTCCCTCCTTCCTTTGCGTTTAATACCCATGAGCGTTTATTCGTTCTGAAAATATGCTCTGCTCGAGCGTATTATAATATTATTATATACTTACCTACATGGACAGATTCTCGAGTATACTTATAAGTTATAAGTTATATTGAATTATATTATATACGTCATATGCGTTTACATTACGACTTCACCGTTCGCAGTTAGCAAAAGTTTTTCAATTTATTCACAGCGTTTATTGTACACGGACAGTTATAGGTGGAACTCTCGTGCCTTTGTGAAATATATAACCCTCGCCGCCGTGTGGGAGTGTACAGTGTACACACAATATAACATTATTATGTATATAACATATAATGGAACGTGTTTGCGGAGAATCAAACAATATTTATTGGAATATTGTTCGATTCTTTACACAATATTTAAATATATTTGCCATTTACGATTGATTTTTAAACTCTTACGAGCACCGATTGGCTTAATTATAGCGCGCTTATAAAAAAGTAGGAAACTCGAAAATCAAAATTATCGACTATCAGGACTATACACTATAGTAGCAGTCCACCTAACACCAGTGGTGGCGTGAATAGCTATTTTATGAAGCGACCGCTCCCGACGCTTCGTATAAAAGTGGTGGTGGGTAACGTCATGATAGACTGGTTTATAAATTACGTACTTTTATGAATTGGATTTGGTGGTGGGGTAGGGGTGTGGAAGTTAGCCATCCACATTATCACAATACTTATTTATAAAAGTAGCTTCATAGAAAAAAAAGTTCAAGCCATCACTGCCCAATACACTCCTAGCTATAGAACAGGGATAGCAAATAGGATTTGTTCGATGTGCCAATTTATGACAAAATTAAAAAAAAATGTTCAGCCGTGCCACTAATTATTTTTATTTACACAAAGAATTTTGAACATTTTGTAATTTTTGTTTTTTTGTATGCAACACTTTGAATTAAAATACTTATTACTAACGTAAAACTCGCACATAGTAAGTTGTACTCTCTCAATACACGGACGAAAGTGATTAGATATTAACTTGCCCGTATACTCGATGACACAGTTCCCCAGTACAAAATATAAATAATAAAGATACTTCGTTGTGTACTATAGACTATTTATACCTATATGACGTGAAATCGACATTTCGGTTTTGTCGATATATTTTATTAAATGTTACATAGAAATCTATAAATATAAATAAATGGACACATGCAAGTAGTCTTTCGGATGCCATTGAAAATTTCGTTGCGCCTATGGTTGCGTACCTAAAATAGGTATGATAATATTTTTGTCTTGCTGTTGCAGTGTCTCATTGCCGGCTGGTACGTGTCGTGTCTGCTACAGTTTCTCGTCATCGGCACCACCGTGGTTTACGTGTGCGTCAAACGCCGAAAAATTGGAATATTTTTAATTGTCATGCTCTTGTGTGCATCTTTGGCGATATCGTTCGTTACAACCTACGTCAACCGGGCTTACGGAATAGTCCGAATAATGTATTCGTAAGTACATTACATTCGATACATATGAAGCACAGTGCTCTGTAGAGTATTTATTTTTCAATAAAAATTGCGCTTATTCAAAATCTGATTTTTGGAATTTTTAAATATATACCTGAGAACTATATTGTCAAATTCTTGAGATTTTTGCACTGCTTAAGGAATGTCCTGTGGATATTCAGACTGCTGTTCAAATCAGAAACCCAATTTTTTACTGTAAATATTATTTATATTATTTAGTGAATCATCTTTCTGAAAATGCTATCGTATCAATTCGGACGAGTAATTTTTAAGTTATTTAACATTGTGTTCATGGCTAATATAGATTCATGATAATGGAATTATAATAAATTTATTCCAAATTTATTTTTTAATAATATATGGAAGATGTGGGGTTTTAGCGATTGGATAATTGTTTTAATTAATATTAATCTATCAACGTCTATAATTTTTAAAAATGGTTCATGAATAATAAACACTGAATCCAATATTATATATATTTTATATGTCTGTAAAACCATTAAAAACAATTATCTTTAGTATAAATATTTCAAAAATTGAAAAACTAATCGTTCGAATTTAAAATTAGGTATACATCAAAATTTTCAAAAACCATTATCTTCTTAATAATTTACAATAACAAATGAGGGTTTTCATTGGGAAAACAGATATTAATTGTGTCATTGCCATAAAACACTTTTTAAGTACCTAGCACAAAAATCTCAAGAATTTAAAAATTAAAAAACAGAATTTGAATAAATTCATTTTAGAAATGAAAAATAGGGGTGAGCATACTTGATGAATGACTGAATAAAATATAATATATTATGCGTTTTTTTCATATAAGTTTTTTTCATATATTTCGTTCACAGGTTTTTAGAGAATCCAAGTAACTCAACAGAGTTCAGTTATTACTACCGACCATTTTTCTACCGGGGTACGCCTTTCTTCACCGGACTACTTGCCGGTATTGTGGTGGAAGAGCTGAAAAAACGAGAAATTAAGTTTTCCACGGTAATTGCGAGTATAATAAAATATTATAATATTATAGTGTCATCGTTGCGTTAAGATTTTTAACCGACAATGATCGAGATTTATAATATGATGTCACAGTAATATTACTGATTAGCCGAACATTAAAGCTTATAAATGTATATTAACAGTTCCATAAGTTAGGTACAACATACGCATATCGGAAATTGGAATTTGTCCAAAATAGACAGCTTTTTAGTTGTGTAGGTTCGAAGCCCAAATGTTAGCTCCACTGAAACTTTTTGGATTAATAAATAATTATATGATTTATTATTGCTTATTGAGGTTTATAAACATATAATGCAAAAATTTGCTCAGGAAAAAAAACAGAAATAGATTATTGAAATAAAAATTATTGTCCATGATTAATTTCGTATGGAATTTTGTTTTATCATTTATACCATTGAGTATATACTTAATGGTTATACCTATACAAGATACCAATTAAAAATAATTATTTTATCACGTTGACACCCATATATTATAATATGTTATAATTTATTATTGGAAATTTAATGAAATATTTCGTATACCTACTTATTATTAGTTGTCTGAAATCGATGAATTTCTAGTTATACGCGGTAGATACAAATTTAATCGACACTTTATTTCGCCCAACACCGCTATTATTACGATCAATTTTTTTATGTCTTGTCACAGTCCACCGTCTACGCCGGGACTCTGGTAATCACCACTGTTTGCTTTTGGGTCCAGTTGTACGGCGCGCGGTTTCACGACGTGTACAGGCCATACGACGCACTCGAACAGTCGTTGTACGGGTCTTTCAGCCACTGCACGTGGGCCGTCATACTGTTCTGGTTGACTGTGTGCCATTTCACCACCGGTTACGGTAAGTTACGGGCAACCGGGATTTCTTTTATTTTTCCCGAACAAAACCGAAACGTGTTAGAACACAAAATAATAATATACACAACTGTCTGAGTTGATCGACTTGACTTGATGCGTTTCCGAGGATGATTGTCGGTAAATGTACCTACGCCACGAGTCCGAAGAACGTGGCCTAACCAACACTCGAATAGTATGATTTGGGTGCATGTTTTAGAAAATGTATATCTTAGAATATAAAATATTTAGAAAAACTCTATTTAGAATATAAAGTATTATTATTGGTGTAGAATTATAATAAAGTTATTATTATTTTTTTATTATTAATTTAAGACATTCCTAGCTAGAATAGCTATATAAGCCTACTGATAATATACAAATTGTTTACAGTTTCACATATTATGTGATTGGGACGACGGTAAAATATATCAAAAAGTAGTTTACATATTAGTCCAATGCCGTATACGCCATACGCTCATGGCTTATACCTAAACTAACCTACCTAGTGTTACATACATTTATTATATTTAATTGTTGACGACTGCGAACATTTTAAAATGCAAAATACAATTTCTAATATACAATGCCGTTGATAGAATTGACACAACAAAAATATGATATTATATGTTAGATGGTAATGGGTTTTTAATGTTTTTATACGGTTTCAATAAAATATATAATCGTAAAATTATAGTTATAGTTTTTTATTGAAGATGTCGCGACTGCGCAGCTAAGTTTCAAAAATTATGATTGCCATTTAATATTTCCGATCATTGTCATGTCATAATTTCGGAGATTATCTTTATGAACAACTTACTGTAGTCTTATTCTCAATCAATTCTGCAGTCATATAGGAACCCGCGGCTTGAGAATTGTGGCGTGGGTAGGCTGAATAGCTGGTGGACCCTTTCAGGGGGGAGGAATTTAAAATGTTGATTTATAATATTATATTAGCATATATTGAAATGGAATGAGTTGAGCCGATGTTTGATAAATGGGACCAAACATTAAGCCGTCCTAGTGTTAATACTCGTTTGAGCCCGTCCAATTAATTGCTATACATTTATGGATAGGTAACGTTATTTTTAATCGGTTGAAAAACTGTGTGCACTAAAATTGAGCAAATTTTTATCTTTATATTTACTTACATGCACGATTTATTCATATGAAAAAAAGAAATACAATTTGTTAATATTTATGACCTATGTAGTATTATTATTTGTGCATGGAATTAAAATTTAAAAGGGAAAATAAGAATTTTCGGAAAGAAAAATGTTGAATTTAAAATTGTCTGATTGGTGCTCATTTTTTCAAATAAAAAGTTAGAATACGCGTATAAATAGGATCATATATTTGATAAGTATATATTTATATAGAGATACATTATTTTATGTACAGCCAATTGCCGGTAACGTAAGCTATAACATATTATGGCATACCTACCTATTATAATTAAGAGGTACCCAAAACTTTGAAATTCACGATTGAATAAAAATCGTTTTGCATGTGTTGATTTATTATTATGTAATATTTATGTAGGTCCAATAGAAAAATTGTTCAACAACAGATTAACGGTGCCACTGGGAAGATTATCCTATACAGTTTATCTTGTCAACATCACCGTCATGATGATGATAGAAAGTAAACAAAGAACGGCCGTAACCCCTTCGTCGTATTTGTTGGTAAGTAAATATTTACACTAAATATGATGGTTTTAATATCGCGTTAAGAGTTCGAAATTCGAATTGATGGGGTTTATTTGACAGACAGTATTAAAACGCAAATAACGATAATATAATATCATATTATTTTCGTATGGGATTAGGAGGTGGCTAACGTTAATAATCACGAAAACAAAAATAACTGCAGGTGTGTACGTCGTTATAAGCGGAAAAGTAAAATATTTGGTTGAAAGCTGAAATACGTGCAAAACCTAGGTATGCAAAGACAAATATTAAATTAGACGCCTGCAGCTTGTATATAATAAAATATTACAGCAGGAGTTATGATAAGGATGACATAGGTTATAAAATATGCCAAAATACCTGTATTAAAGTTTGCCCCAAGTATATTAGTTTTTGATATCACAAATTCATAAATTGCATACTATGTATAGGTTTATGTGGGTAGTATAGTTACGTGCATTATTTTAACGTCCTTTCGAAACGAGCGAATTGTACATATTATTATTATTATAATTATTCCGAGAGACGGCACTCGTCATCGTTGTATACATTTAAATGTTGAAATGATTCGCGATCAATACATAAATAAATGTAACCAAAAAAAATATATTACATTTTATAACTATAGAATGAGAAAAAATCAAACAAAGCTAAGCTATTATATTGTTAGCAAACTTTATAATATAAAGTTAAACTTTTTTTTTTAAACATTTTGCCATAACTTTAGTCACCATTATAATTATTATATTTTTCCATTTAATTTGATACTTATTGAGTTACTCGAGTATTAAATAATTGTTTTTGAATATTTCTATTGAATAATTGATTTAGTAGTTACAAACATATTATTATTTCCTAATTACTACAGCGCGCAATAGGTTTTCGTAGGATGGATATTTAACAAAAGGCTTAATTATTGTATCATTAAATTGTATTTATTATTTACAATTTAAAAGTTGTACAGTCACTACCTATGTGTGAACAAGGCGTTAGGTAGTAAAAAAAAATTAATAAATATTTGTTTTTAACTCGGTTAAGTTTAACTTGGTATTTTTATTCATCATTTTAGGTAACTTTAAAGTTTTGAAAAGAAAATATTTAATATTGTTTACAAATATTACTTATTTATATAGGTCGACCTTCTTAACTTAGAATTGTTTAACTAGATACTATAATAACTAAAATTAATTATCTTTCGTGGAATTTCACGGACCTTTGAAATATAATAACTATTTAATAATAATTAAAATAATAAAAAATTATTTATAAACGATTGTGTTTTTTTATAAGCTGATTATACTTGACGTTTCAGGTTGACGGATGGATTTTTGGAGCGTTTAGGACATACGTGGTGGGTACTGTGTTGTATTTGACCATCGAAGCACCGTCAGGGCGGTTGATCAAAAAATTATTGTTTGGAAAGTGAGTGTCTAGAGTGTCTATAGACTATTATATTATATATAACATTTCAAGTAATCATTATAATACTATAATATTTTACGGCGTACCTAACTAATCATCCCAATCATACAAATAAAGAAAAATAATTTTTTTTTCGTAAGTTGAAAATTAAATTTAACCTTGCAGCTTATAGGGTTTGAAAATAAACGATATTTACATCCTCCAAGTATCAAGGAATCAATTGGTATAACTTTTATTGTAAACGGTCCAGTATTTTTTGAGTCTTTAGCTAACAAACAAACAGACAGACAATCATCCATTTTTATATAATACACTGTATACTGTATACAGAGTGAAAGACCTGACAAATTAAATAACTTTTGTTCTATAATCAATATCTTTATGATTTTTAAATATTCTTTATAGATTCTTGAGTTACACGTATAATGTAACAATTTTTATTTTTATTTTATAATAGGCACTTAAAATAAAAATAAGTTAAATCTGATTTAAATTTTTTTTTAAATATTTATTTTAATTTTAACAATTACCTATTTACAAATTCTTATACAAAATAAAAAAAGCTTATACTATTTTTTGAATTCAAAATGTTTCTAACATTAACTGGATCAATATTTGGTAAACAAAAATATAGAGATTTAAAAAAAACTGTTAATAATAATCTAATAAACTAAATAAATGTTTTTATCATCAAAATTTTTCTAAAAATTGGCTATTTTGAACTTTGCAAATAATTTTTATCAAATTAAAATTTTTTTCCTTACAGTATTAAAAAATTAAAAATATTCATTAGAACGAAAGACAATTTATTTTTTAAGTCTTTCTGTTGCACCCCGATTATTTTTGTAATAGTGTCATATAATATAATATATTGGTGAATTCACTTTAATATCACAGCTAATATAGCTAAAAAAAAAGCCCGGATTGGGCTTGTCGAGTGTTATTTACAGTAGATTAATTTTTATAATGAGAAATGAGTACAAATATTACTGGAAAATATAATTGAATCGAAAATTATCAAACCGTACAGTATAACTGTAAAAAGTGTTAGAAATCCCAAAACTCGATAGTGTCCGATACCATAATAATATAATATCCGTCTATTATCCGGCGATGGGCTAAATGTACAAAATATGTTCTGCGTCACTTCTGCCGTACTCGAATTCGCTACAATGCGTTGTACACTTGTACGCCGTTCGTAAGACGTCGAAATAACTAAAAAACGTGTGCGATAACTTGTATATATATATATACTTGTACTTACACTGTGATTAAACAAAAGTTTTTTACTAACATATTTTTGTAGAAATCACGAAAACGACAATGGCGTTTGCGGCACTGCGGTGACACCAAATCGGACTGACGCCAACAACGCGGCGGCTGCAGAGACGGAACAAAAACACATCTCTCGTCTGTAATAGCGTATTTTAATTTTTAGCATCACTATCCGTCGGCCGTTTTGAACAGAGCAGATGTCTCGTATAATATTCTAATAAAATATTACCTATGTAAGTGGTGTCTCAATATTATATACAGAAAAACTCGCTTAAGACGCGCTTTCCCGTTTATGACGCTTTTTTCCACTAGTCCCTAGACATTTCCTATACTCTGGTTAATAAACTCGCATAAGACGTGATATTTTCATATTATTAAAACGCTCTTTTAGGGGCTGGTCCCTTGAAGAGTGTCTTAAGCGAGTTTTACTGTAGATACGTGTATGTCCCCCGCGGTGCGGTCGTTTACTACAATATATTATTAATATTATTTTTTTATAAATATACGCTCGTAAACGATATTTTCGGAAAATCGGTACAAAGCGTGTTAGAGCAAGTAAGTTTCACAGCACAACAATAATAATTATTTTAAAACACAATATTCAGTCTTTCGCCTTAACTGGATATGAATTCAAACGTTTGTTTTCGTTTATCTGCTAAAAATGTCTTGTACCTTTATCAACAATAGTAGGTATCTTATTCTTATAATAGGTGTAATATTATTAAATAGAACTAGTTTCAGCAAATAGTTCACCTACCTATTCAAAACATCTAACTATTAATTTTCTCGAGTGTTCATGTATAGAATAGAATATTTAATATATTATTAAAGAGGACAACCACGTTGAGACGCCATTAAAATATGTATATAATTTGTATAAAGAATAAATTTTTTTTATGTAAAATGTGTATATAACAGGGTTGTATATTTTTAGTATGTAATTGTATAAAATACAGTAAAACTCGATTAACACGCTCCCTCTTAAGACACTCTTTTGAGCTGGCCAACTGAAAAGTGTCTTAAGCGAGTTTTACTATAGGTATATGTGTGTTGTTAATAATTAATATTTTAACTATGTCAATACAAAATATTCAAAAATACAATTTCATCAAAACAAAGTTTTGTATACTCGAAAAAAATAATTCAGATGAGAATGGGTTGATGTTAAATTTTACGATATTTCATTACATTTAAGTACTAAACAATAAAATAAAACTGAGGAAAAATGTTTCGTCTAGCCGAGGTTTATCGTACACCGAATAAGACACTATTTTATTATTAAAGTGCAACGGTAATGATTTTTATAGTGTAATTTCGATGAAACAATCGTAAAAACAAAATAATATAAACTAACAATTTTGAAATAGGCACTGCATGGTAATTGGTAATTACCAATTATGTCACCGGTATACCGCTTTTGACCGTTACGGGTAATCACGAAATGTGTCGACCAATAATAAACTCGGAATTACAATTTTACGGGTTCGCGTATATAGTCCGAAAATTGTATTATACAGCGCTCGTTCCGTGAAGTACATTAATAACAACATTCACAACAACAATAATAATAATCATAACAATAAACTGTACGACTTAGTAGGACTTACACTAGTCCATCAGAACACGCACCCTGTTTGGCCCTCCATTATAATCGCAGACGACTGGACGACGACTGATTGAAAGGATGTTTCGTTGGACCATTTTCTAGGAATCTGTAAGAGTGAAACGTTCCGTGTGTAATATAAAAAACTGTCAAATTTATACAACTAACCGGATAAAAAATGTAAAAACATTTGGTTAGAACAAAACTTATTAGCTATATTACAATATTACATAATATAGTCGATTATTTATACATTTGTTAGTCATTTTCTATAACAAATGTACCAATTATAGGTAGGTACAGTGTGGTTTTAACGTTATTTTATAGGGACTTATTTCAAGTATCAAAAAATTGGACTGTACGTAATTTTTCTTTAGGCACCGGTTCCAACGTTGAAAAATGTCTGTGCTCGAGGTAAGTAAAATTTCAGGACCTTAAAATTTAGGTCACTACTTAGGCGCTGAAATATTATAGACTTAATTAACTAGATAATTAACCAATCGTTTAAAACTCGATTTTTATTTTTGTACATCGAAATACGTCAAAAAAACATTCTATTTCGCAAATATTGATTAGAACAAAAGTCA